>OX387379.1:22927330-25427330 GCA_947563715.1 Lycia hirtaria | reverse complement strand
TAGTATAAAAAACTGACTTCAAAATACGTATAATCTTCTATTTGGATGTTATTTTTCCAGTTTTGTTATAAAAACCAAAGTACTGTATCGATTTTGATAAAATTTACTTAACTAATTAACTTAACTAAACTTACTTTGATAAATACCTCTGAAGTATGACCTACCAAACAGAAAAAAAGACGTGTGGCACTCGGAGACTGCCCCGGGAAAGCTTTAAAAAAGCTTTACGCGCGGTGTGTTAGGTTATTTTCGTTACAGAATTTCTGGATTCGGTCTCCACGCTCAAGGCCCACGATAGAAGCTATGCAATAGCTTAAAAACCCCGTCAAAATCAATTATCGAAATAATCAGTGAACAAACATAAAAAAAAAACTTACAGTCGAATTGAAAACCTTCTGGTACCTTTTGCCAATCTTCTGCTTCTAAGGCAGACAGTATCATTAATCCACATAAAATGTCTTTGTGGATATACAAAGTAGTTTCATGCAGATTAATTTCAGGGTATTGGAACAAACATGCGTGAACCAGGTGAAGAGACTCGATCAGACGATAGTTGGGGAGCTGGTGTCGGCAATGCTCCGAGCTATGACCGAGAACCCGGCATACGAGCCTGGTGTGCAGATGGGCGCCTCAGCTGTCATGGTAGCGGTCGGACACGAGTATTTGGACCTGGTATGTGATCGACACCATGACGTATTTTTTTTTAAACTAAAATATTAAACAAAATCTATATTAAAAGAAAAACAAAATGCCCGACTGCAGAAAACACGTTTTTGCAGTCTAACTTACGATTTTGTTGCGCTTGATACGCAGTTGAGTGTACATTTTTTGTGAGAAAGTTGCTACATGTGAGGCTTGAGGATTATTAAAGAAATAAAGATGTCTAATATCGATACGGTCACTACAAAAGTTGTCAGTTAACTAATTGGGTCACAATTTCTTACAAAATATTTGTATAAATGTTCCCATAGATTGGTGCTAAATTAATTAACCGACTTGGTTTTTCATTAGAATTCACATCTTTTTGTGGTAGAAGTGCTGCGTTGCTAGACTTAGCTTTTTGTACATATTATGTTTTTGATGGGATTATTATGACACAGACAACAATAATCAGTATGCCTGTGTAATGTGACACCTAGCATTTGTTCTCTGTTGGTATATATAATTGAGATAAGGCTGTAGACATAACAACTATGGATCACAATGTGTCATGTTTATAGTATTATTTACTATCCTGCTGATATTTATATACATATAGGTGATATTATAACAATGGCATATACCAGCATTTCTCAACCTATGGGTCCGCGACCCACTGGTGAGTCGCGAGCAAATGTCAGATAGGCCTTGAAAATAGGAAGATCTTACAATCGACCGCGCCTACAGTCCAACGGCCACTGGACTGGCGAGAGTGGAGCAAAAGAAATTAAATTTGAAGTAGATGCTAAAGCTTTAATGAAATGAGAAAAAAGGGAACAAATACATCCATCTAAGTTATGTCCTGTTAATAATTAATAAAGCATGCTAAACATTTCGATTATATTATATGAAGACCTTATTTTATGGGTTTTAACGTGATAAACTATATTTTATTATAATATTGTTAATTGATATGTAGGTACCCCTGTTTTCGTCATAATAGTAAAACATCAAAAGTTGAGTCCCGAATTCGAAAGATTTTGCTAGATGGGTCTGCGGTCCAGTTAACTTTGGGAACCACTGGCATAGACTATCCTATTTCCATTCTTACTGAAATTATAAATGTGAAAGTGCCTCTACCCTTCTGGCTGTTTCTGTTTGTTTATCTTTTCACGAGTAAATGACTGTTGCTGAGAACTGGAGACAGAAATTGGCTACATTTTATCAAACAGATATTACAAAATCATCACCGTTTTTCATCACTACGCGGGTATTTTGAACTAATGATATATTGTTTCATTAGTGTTTGTCCCCCAGGTACTACGTTCCCTGATCAACCAGCTGTCCCCTGCGTCTGTCCCCCACTACACAATAGCCCACACATTGGGGACACTTGCCGCTGTCAATACACACGACGTCGTCCCTCATATAAAGGAGATCCTAAGCAAGATGTTGCCGCTACTATCCTTGATCAAAAATGATGCTTTGAAACAGGCGTTTGCCTATGGTATGTATTTTTTTTGTAATTTTCACAATGAAAAAAAGTTTCGTTTGATTGTATTCGCCAGGGATGTCAGTATCTTAAACTTGTTTCTTATATTGGAATCTTTATTTGGCACCAATTTGAACACTTCATCAAATACAATATCTACAATCGTTTTCAGGAAACTGGAACATTGCCCTTTTTCTTTCTTTTTGCTTGTTTGATCGCTAAACACTATTGCTAGGAGTCTTGAGTAGCACATGTTGAACTTTGCATAAGCTTATGTTATTTTTTTGTCATTTCAGCCTTCGGACATTTTGCAATAGCCGTTTCGGAACAAATTGGGGACAACGTTGAAAGTGGAAACATAACTTCTATCAAAGAGAACTTCGTCACAGAGTTCACAATAATATTCGACGTTTTATACAATCAGTGGCTCTCTTCACACGAGCCTAAAGTAACCGAGTCCGTATTAGAAGCCCTGGGACCGATCACCAGGCTTATATCCGAAAGGCAGTTCAATGAAACAGTTAACAAATTCGTACTTACATTGCTGTCTATATATCGAAAACCGACGATCAATTTCTACTACATCAGTCAATGTATATCTTACATACTCTCACCGTCACCTTTGAACCCCAAATTGACCTTGAACGATAACGTCATCAACAATATAAACCACGTTCTATTCAATCTGGTTTTGTTAGAGCCAGACTATGATCAGCCTCACACGGTTAAGAATCATTTCGAAGTGCTTCGATGCTTCGATCACATGGCCAATCAGTTCTCCGATCAAACCATAGAAAGTCTTCTACACCAATGTAAAAACAACCAGGAGAAAGATAGAATGAAATCCGTCATAATCCTGACTCATTTAACGACATCCTCTCAAATATTCGTCGATAATTACGCACCGAAATTCGTGGCCATTTTAAAAGTCATGACGGTTATGGAACAGGGGCTTAAAATGAAGAAGTTGCTAGTCAAAGCTATCGTGGGTCTTGTATACAGAAACTGTATTACGACACCCGAAGAATTCGCTTTGGTGGAGTTCATTATAAAAAATTGCGGTTATGAAGCCCCCGTTAATGCTAATGTATCAAAATTTGAGATAGCAGACCTACATGACACTTGCAAGAGCTCTTTGGCTCTCATGTGTAACACTGTTACGAGTGTAAGAAAACAGTTGCGAAATTTGCTGCTGAATGCTTTGACTGTAGATGATTTTACGGCATCCATGGGTACAGTGAGCCATTGCTTAACGTCTTTACTTCAGAACCATTCTGGAGCCGCAGAAGAACAAACAGAAAAAGAAGAGGTTTCGAATGTTTCTGCGGGATTGATATTCGTACGATGCTTAACTCATATCGTAGATCCTAACGAAGTGGAAAATAATAGAAACCTGCTCATCTTTCTTGATGAATATTCAGCAGAAGCCCTGGAGCACTTGAAGGATTCGTGGAAGATTGAAGTTCAGAGGTTACTCAAATTTGTCGATAAAAGCGAATCTAAGGATCAGTGGCATGAAATGATGCTCGATCTTTTAGTTTCAGCAATCGAAGTCAGTAGTAATGTGTGGGTGGAAATGATAGCAATGTTGATATCGCAGCAGGTAATAGAAAAGAAACAAAGCCAGATGATCAAAGGCGTTTCATTGCAGTATCTAGCCGTCCTGTGCTGTTACATGCCTAACGCAGCAGTCGTGGAGAAGATGCTGAAGACTATCCTCCTCGCTTTGAGATCCATACCAATGGAGAGCTGTGAATACGTGAGCAAAGCTGTCGGCATAGCGGCCAGACAACACGGAGAGCTCGTCATGAATGAACTGGACGCGATTTATAAAGAAAACGAGTCCAAAAGGGGCAGCAAAATACTCAACTTTCTATCAACGAGAAATGCCAAAAACGAGCAAGAGTTCAATGTTGTAAAATATGCAGTGATAACTTGCTACGGGAAGGTTGCGAGTGAATGTATGGATGCACTAGTTTTGACAAGGTTAGGGGAAAATGTTACCACGACCCTGCTGGCCATTCTAAAGTCTAATCCACCTTTTGACTTGTGTAAAGCTAGTGTCACCACTTTATTCGAGATCGGAAAAGCCTTATATCCTGCTCACTACCACAACGTTCTTTTGCGGAACAGATGGCAACTCCTAAACGCTGTTCTGGAACAAATCTACAACTCCAACTTGGACAGGCGCAATGTAGAACTGTACCCTATAATTGTGCAGGCTTCTAAAGCGTTAACAAAATTACAAAAAGGGATATTGCCCGAAGAACGGAATACGATATTGAGAGTTCTCTTCAACAGCATATTTGGGGAGCTGTCTTCTTTTAAGAGGAAATACGAAATCGAAGGGAACGGCGAAAAGAATGATCAGCTCGCGAAGACCCTAAACGACAGTTTGACCTTACTCCACCACCTTATAAGAGAGTTGATCATCCAGTCGACTTGCCTGAGCACTATAGACGATTTGGTCACCTTGCTTATGGAATGGATACGGCACGAAAACGACGAAATCAGAACGGCTTCAGTTTTAATACTCCAAGTGATATTCGATACTTACATTAAGAATGTCAAGCTGAATTACGAAACGCCGAGCAAATTCAGTCAGATGGGATATTTACTCGGGCTCGTGGCTCCTGGAATCGCCGATACAAATTTCCCAGTCAGACTGACTACTATCGACTGTATAAAGTTAATCATCCAGATTCAGGATTTGTACGAAGGGCGCACGGTTGAACCGGAAGACGCGACGATGTCGAACCTATCTCACTTGCAGAACAACGTTCTTACGAATGATTTGAACATGATTTCTGATTACTGCATGTTCTTGTGCGAGACCATGGCATCGAAAATACCTCACCACCACACGATGCAATTTATAGAGAGTTTGTTAGGGGGATATGACAATCAGGAGCTGAGGAGTGTCGGTATCAGCTCGATTTTGGACGCGTTCCTCATGAATAAGGGTCAGGATTTGTATCAGAACGTGGAGAGGATAGTTGAAGTGATGCTGATGACGATGGATGAAGTAGATGATGGAGCGAGAGTGAGGCTGATGCGGCCGCTGACGTCGCTGACGCGTCATCACTCTAATGCTGTCACCGCGGTGCTTCTTAGTCAGAAGCTGCCTTTGAAACCGTGAGTAATCTCTTTTTGTATTAGTGTCTAAATTCGGTGTCCACTTAAGTGACTTCTTGATATTGCGTTTGTCATTTATTACCTTATGTAACTTAAATACTACTAATAAATGGATAAATTCTAAAAACTAAATTCCAAAAAATAAATTTTAAGCAACATTTAGCCCTAGTTTTTGTAGTTTTTAAGTCTTGTTTCAACCTTTATATTTTATTTACTTGTAAATGTATGTTTGCAACACCCTATAACAGGGTATGTACCTAGCTTATTTTAGTTTGCTCTGTACACACTGCAATAATAAATAAATAAATACTTTTTTGATTTCGAAGTGCGAGCTTTCGTTCATCGTCATCATTTTACTCACAAGAAGTCCATTGCTGGACATAAGCCTCTCCCATGGGTTTCCAAAAAGACCGATTGGAAGTGGCCTGCATCCAGTATCTTCCTGCCACTTGTATGAGGTCTCCTGTCCATCTTGGGGCTGGACTTTCTACGCTGCGCTTGGCGGTTCGTGGTCTGCTCTCCAGAATTTTTCGGCCGCATCGGCTATCAGTTTACATCCTATGTGCCCTGCCCACTGCCACTTCAACTTGCTAATCAGCTTTATTATGTCGGTACTCGTACGTCTACGGATCTCTTCGTTTCTAGAGATACGCCAAGCATAGCCCTTTCCATAGCTCTTGCGAGCTTTCATTAGATATTTTTTATTTCCGAAAAGTCATGGATTACTTTTTCAGTTAGACATTTTGCGTTATATTTCGTTTAATAAACTACTCGTTGTTTTGAACAAATTCTCTGAAGCTCGATTTGGTGTCTCTTTCATTAGCATATCCTTATCTATGATAACAGAGAGAGAAAGATAATGTAGCTTTCATCAGAATGAGGTAAACAGTGAGTTATTTCGCCGACAGATGCGTGACGTCATGCTGGCGCCACCTGGCGGCCGAGTCTTCTATCGCTACCGCCATCACTGACAACTTCCTGCGGCTGATGACATCAGCGGAACTCTACGAAGACCCCTACCACGTAACTGAGAACCACATTGCAGCGCTGCAGCCACTCACTGTAAGTATTAAGAGAAACGTTGTCGCGCTATCTTTTGACAGCAAATTACGCGTTTTTCATACAACAGATTTTAATATAATTATTCGAAACAGATTCTAGATTTTACTATAAGTATATGCAATTGCCAAATAGTTTAGGACCCATGTAATAACTAGGTTTTGTTTTAAGAAGCTCGACTTGTACCCATTTGTTTCTTGTCTATATGAAGAAATAACAGTCTCTAAATTGAACCTTTTTTTTCAGCTAATAAGCGCTTTAGGCGACATGCTACAAGAGCCCTCCATGAGCTCGATCTGCGAGACGAAATTCGCGGAGATGTTCTCGGTACTGTACACAACAGTGGTGTGCTACATCGATGCGGAACCGCCGGTTTACCTGCCGCCCGCGAACAAGGCGCAGGAGCGCTTCGGGTTCGTTCCGAACAGGGACGCCGCGAGGCTGTCCCCGGCCAAGATCACTCTCGGGACTTTCAACGCGTTCCTGGATAGAGCGGACTGTCAGAAGGTATTTTTTTTTATTATTTGAAAAATTTTGCTCAACAGACTCCGGAGTCCATGCCTTTTATAAACTAATATATACTTTTTCTTAACTAAGTTTACATGCTTTTTCATCATCATCATCATCTCAGCCACAAGAAATCCACTGCTTGGCATATGTCTCCCCCATGGATTTCTAAAATACCGGTTAGAAGCGGCCTGCATCCAGCGTCTTCCTGCCACTTGTATGATATCTTCTGTCCGCCTTGTGGCTAGTGTTCTTACGCTGCGCTTGCCGGTTCGTGGTCTCCATTCTAGAACTTTCCGGAAAATGCACGATTACTATGTAGTATACTGTGATGCATAGATCGCGTTCAGCTCGGGTTAGGTAGCATCCGTAATTTTTTCCATAGTTTTAGTTAGACATAGACATACATTATACTGTCACAATAAAAATACAACAGAGAATAAAAATCATACACACAAAATAGAAAACTAAATAATGTTTTTGTCACCATCCGGCCCCAGTTCATCATAATGCTAGTTGTAAGCAACCGCTTTGGAGTTTTGGCGGGAACGTCTTAGTAACGTGTTGTTGCTTTGTTCAATTTTCCTAAACTTGTGTTATTTTGAACATTAATTCTATAAAAATGGTGGTGTTTTATTCATTAAGTGTACGATAAAGTGCGTGAGTGTGGGCAAGTGAAATAAAGCAGTAAAACGTATGATTTTACGTTGTCGGCAAAACTCCATAGAAGCTTCTAGTAAAGTCGCCACCACTTTACTGAAGCAGGACTCGATTTATAAATTGACTGTATACGTGACTTAGATTGTGACTAGAACATTTACAACTTGTTTTATTCAAGAAACTTGAAAAAATCCTAATACTTGACACTGGAAAATGCTTTAATGCGGGTCCAATACAAAAAAGAAGAAGAAGAACCAGAGCGCTTTGTCGCGGGTAACAGCTAGTTGTATATGTGTTCGCAGGTGCATGAAGAGTGCTCCCTCTGGCTGAGCGTGGAGCACGGTGCCACGGCGGCCGCGGGCGTGGAACTCGCCCCGCTGCTCTGCGCTGCGCTGTGGCAGCACGCGCCGCGACACATGCCCAAAGTCGCGGCGAAGTTAGCGACGTACGCGCGCGCCTCTCTGCCGCCGCAGCGGGTCGCCGCCGTCGCCCTCTTAGCTGATATGTTGAACTACAGGTCAGTTCAATACAGTCACATTTGACTGGCCTCGCAGCTCAGTTGGTAGTATGTCTGCCTGGTAAGTTGTAGGTCGTGGGTTCGATCCCCGCCCAGGGCTAACGTTTGTGTGATGAGCATGGATGTTTGTTCTGTGTCTGGGTGTTTACATGTATCTTAACTATGTATTTGCAAAAAAAGGTATATATGTGTTCTATCAGCCATCTAGTTTCCATAGTACAAGCTTTGCTTAGTTTGGGCTAGATGGGTGTTGTGTGAAATGTCCACCAATATTAATTTATTTATTTAACAAGTGGCGTACGAGTGATAGTTCAAATAGTTGTTGATACGATTTAGCGACTATTTGATCAAATTGTTAGTTTTCTACTACGTAATACTACCGGAGAAACTCGTTCTTTACTCGTACAGTAAATAACTTCAACTCTAAATATTCCAAGCACGTCGATCTATTCACGATGAGGCAAAGCACCTTTAAAAACATTATCTCGAAAGACTTCTTTAATTCTGCTAAAATTAAATATGAATGTACTAAAAAGAGGCTGGCTGGGTTGTCGAGAAGACATAAAAACAAAACTAATCTTATTTAACTTTATATTTTATTCGTGGTACTTTATTTTTCTACTTTTTATTGTTATTATTTTTTAAGTAGACACTTGTACATGTGTGTTCTTGTAGGTGAAAACTGTTCTGGGCATTTGTGAATTGGTTATTTTCTGCTATTTTGATTTATATGCCGTTGGTATTCCTTGAATGTAAAAATAAAATAAAGTAATAGACTAGTGATTTGTCAAAATTGTCGCTAAATTGTATCAGCTAGTGGCGAAAGAGTGACGATGCAAATAGCAGCCTTGAGAAACTAGTGCAAAGGTTGTCTATAGCTATTCAATGAGGTACTTTTTGCGCCTGGTACAGTTCGGGGCGGGCTTTTTGACCGAGCTTGACTGAGCTTACAGGTTTTTTTTAAAATTTTACTGCTATTATAATACTTGTAATTGTGTATAATGACTGTTTTACACTTGAATTAATTATATGATATGTCCAGATGTAGCGACAACAAAGTGATAACGGAGACAGTGCTGGCGACGCTCAGTTCAGGTTGGATGGACGAGGCGGGTCGCGTGCGCGCGGCGGCGCTGCGCGGCGCGGCCAACGTGTCGCGACTGCGGGGCGGCGCACGCGCAGCCGCGTTGCCACACGCGCTTGCCGCGCTCAGCTGCGGGGTCGACGCGGACCATACCGGGTAATGTACCTTCACGTGGTTAAAGGTGGCCATTCAATAAATATATAATTTTTGTAATCAATGTTGTTTTCTTATTTTTAATCGGGTTTTTAAGTTTTTTTGCGGGGTGCGCTGTGACGTGTAAAAGTTGGCGTAATACTTTCGACTAATCTTACCATTTACTTCATACTCTTTTATTACAGATTCCATTGAGCAGAAAGAAATTACTTAGTCTGTTATTAATGTCACATTCGATAATAAATAAAAAACAACAGTGTATACCCACATAAACCAGGTATTGTTAGTTTATAAAGCTAATTGGGAAGACTAGTCCAAATGATTAAGATAACTTTTACACTTCACAGGGCTCCCCACAACAAATCTAAAAAATGATTAAAAATATAAACATCAATCACAAATTTTTTTAAATTTGATCCATAATAGTAGAAAAAATTCAAATATAAGCATAAATTACATACCCCATTATAGTTGAAAATAGTATAGTTTTACAATGAAGTAATTGTGGTTACCTTTAATATTGGTCTTTATTAGCGCCAAATCATATTTGTCTTGTCCCAAATCACATTAAACGTTTGTCTATTGTGTATATATACGTATAAATGTATAGAATGTAGCAGTAAGTATTTATTTTTGCCCTATCTATCTCTCTACCGCACGCCCCGTTGTCAATTACTTTCTTTTCGTTCCTCTCCTCTCTCGAGATCGCTATCAGCGATAAGGCCGCAGGTTGTTACACTATTTTTGTATTGCTCTCTCTTGATTGTAATTGTATGGTCTATACAATAATTTATCTATCCCGATCCCACTTCTGATTACATTATGTAACGTTTATGTGTAACATAACAGTGACTAACTATAAAATTGATCTACGCATATTGTGTAATCGTCATGATGTGTACTCTGCAGAGCCCCGATAGACAACGTGCCGCTCGCCGCCATCCAGGGTCTCAGCCGGCTCCTCACCGAGATAGAGACGGTGGACAAGGAGTTTGAACGGGAGCTGCTCGCGATATCGCAGAAAATACGACCCTTCATGAACACAGAGTGTGCGCTGCTCAGGGAACATTCCATCAGGTAGTTACTGTTCAATACGACCCTTCATGAACACAGAGTGTGCGCTGCTCAGGGAACATTCCATCAGGTAGTTACTGTTCAATACGACCCTTCATGAACACAGAGTGTGCGCTGCTCAGGGAACATTCCATCAGGTAGTTACTGTTCAATACGACCCTTCATGAACACAGAGTGTGCGCTGCTCAGGGAACATTCCATCAGGTAGTTACTGTTCAATACGACCCTTCATGAACACAGAGTGTGCGCTGCTCAGGGAACATTCCATCAGGTAGTTACTGTTCAATACGACCCTTCATGAACACAGAGTGTGCGCTGCTCAGGGAATATTCCATCAGGTAGTTACTGTTCAATACGACCCTTCATGAACACAGAGTGTGCGCTGCTCAGGGAACATTCCATCAGGTAGTTACTGTTCAATACGACCCTTCATGAACACAGAGTGTGCGCTGCTCAGGGAACATTCCATCAGTCCATCATTATATGATGATATGATGACAGGTTGTTCGGGATCATATCTGGTCGAGTGGCGGCGGATGCGCTCGTGGAGCAGGCGGTTAGCTCGCTGCCATGCTTCCTGCTGCACCTGTGCGATACCAACCCGCCCGTCGTCAGGGTGAGTTCATTTTTAACAGACTTCCAAAAAGGAGGAGGTTTTGAAAAAAAAAAAACATTATGTGATGTTATTGTACATTAGTTCATTGTAGTGCCCACCTCAATATCTGTGGGGAACTCCACTCTTGAAGTTGTTGACGAATAAGTCTACCTAGGACAAACGTTCCGATTAGGCAGGTCCAACTTTACGAGGGAGGTCAATCGTCGTATCCAACTCGGCTGGGCAGCGTTCGGGAAACTTTAAAGCGTCTTCTCGTCCAATATTTCCCAGTCCCTCAAGTTGAAAGTTTACAACCAGTGTGTGTTACCAGTGATGACATACGGCACTGAAACGTGGTCCCTAACTATGGGCCTTATAAGGAAGCTCAAGGTCACGCAACGAGCTATGGAAAGGGCTATGCTCGGAGTCTCTCTACGAGATCGAATCAGAAATGAAGAGATACGTAGACGTACAAAAGTCACCGATATAGCACAGCGGATTAGTAAGTTGAAGTGGCAGAGCACATAGCACGTAGAACTGATGGCCGTCGGGGCCGAAAGGTTCTCGAGTGGAGACCACGTACCGGCAAGCGCAGCGTAGGAAGACCAGCCACGAGATGGACAGATGACCTCATACAAGTGGCGGGAAGACGCTGGATGCAAGCCGCTTCCAATCAGTCTTTTTGGAAATCCATGGGGGAGGCCTATGTCCAGCAGTGGACTTCTTATGGCTGAGATGATGATGATGATTGTACATTATGTGATTTTTATTTTAACACGAATAACTCCGCGTTTGACCTCCAACTCGCCTGTTGGAAAGCGAAGATGTGGTCGGAGATGAAGTACGCAGACTTAGAAGAAACCTATTCACTCATAACTTGAAAAGACCAATGTTGTAATTCTCAGGGAACAAAGAAGCCGGCAATTTGTTCCACTCTTTCGCTGTACCGATAAGAAACGTAGAATTAAACCGTTTAGTACGAATATTGGGTAAATCCACAATATATGGGTGGTAGTGTGCTGATTTTCTACTTGTTCTGTGGTAAAAAGGAGATAGTAAAATAAGGTCATGCAGCTCAGAAGCACATTCTCCGAAATGTATCCTGTAAAAAATTTACAGACTTGCTACCATACGGCGGTGTTCCAGACTGAGTAGCTTTTTAGTAACTAGCTTATCGTCACCAATGAGTCGGACAGCACGCCGGTCTACCGATTCTAGAGCTTGGAGCTGGTATTTGGCAGCACCGTTCCAAAGATGGCAGCAAGTACTCCATACACGATCGGACTTGTGCTTGATACAGGGTGAGCAGCTGCCCCGGTGTGAAGTACCGCCGGGGCAGCATTATTACAGATCGTGTCGCAAGCTGGACCGTTCTTGCGGCTCGCAAGGGCTTACTTGGGATTTCTGAAAGGGCAAAACCCAGTAATATGTACATTGTGCATTATGTATGTATATTTTTCGGTTTGTTTTATATATGTATTGTTTTTTGTTACTATTAAGTATGTATATGTATATTGTGTAATGTATGCGCAGGCCAGCAAATTCACACTGAAGCAGGTGTTCAAAACGTTCAACGTGAAGAGATCGAACGAGCTGATACAGACCCACCTTCTGGACGAAGGCCGGCTCTACCTGGACGAGTTCCTGTCGGCGCTGGTCCGCCAGCTGGCGGACGAGATGCCGTCCGCCGTGGCGCGGTGCTTGCACTCCGCCGTCAACTACCTGCACTGCGCCAGCGAGGACATGAAGCCTCACCCGCCGCTCTTGTTGGGTAAGTTACGCTGTTGAGTCACCTAACGTTACCGGGCTAGCGGCGAAACTGCCGGCCTAGCGGCCCAAGTTGCCTGTCTAGCGGCCCAAGTTGCCTTTTTAAAGGCCCAAGTTGTTGGTATAAAGGCCCAGGTTGTCGGTCTAGTGGCCCAAGTTGCCGGCTTAGCAGGACAAGTCGCCGGTCCAGCGGCCAAGTTACCATCGGCGTTATGGCCTTTAGAATAAACATACTGACGGCTGGCGCTCGCTGTAATTTCGCGGTGGCATGTTCGCGGTTCGTGAAACATGTTTTTTAAATATATTTCTAGGCGATGACATAAAACATTCCCCCCAGGTCTCCTATACGCGGAGCTGCACCGCATACGCGACAAGTACCCCGAGGAGACAGAGGTGGAGCCCGAGGTGACGCGAGCGGCGCGAGCTCGCCTCTTGCAGCTCATAAAGGACAACAACCCGACCGTGAGACAGAACGCGGCCATGGCGCTCTCTAACATATGTCTCGTGTGCGCGCTCGACAACTGATACTCTCACAAAAATGTCACGAGAGAGTGTGTAGAGACTGACACCGCTGTCACGCGGGCCTTATAATGTACGGCATGATAATTCACAGCAGGCATACATTTCATCGCATAGTGTGATAATTTGTAATCTGATATATGAAACACTATGCGATACATAATTGGCACTTGTCAATAACGTGCAGTGTAATATATGGCGACAAATTTTAAAATATTGTATCGTTAAATGCAAGTAAGGTTTAATCATATTATTTCATGACTATTGCATAGCATAATATTTTGTGTACGGGCACGTCATTCAAGTTGTCCATTGACGTGCCACCAATTAATAAATAATCCATGATTTTATCGACATGTATCAATAATAACAGTAATAAAATTTATACCATTATATTGAAGGACAAGACGACCTGATAATTGAGAGCACGGTAGATTAATTATTACAGATCGGGTCGCAAGCTGCGACCGTTCTTGCGGCTCGCAAGGGCTTACTTGGGATTTCTGAAAGGGCAAAACCCAGTTTCTAGGTTTTCCTTCACATCCTGACTTTATGTGCGATATACTATACGTGACTACGTTACTGATATAAAAATGGGTTCGAAGTTCGAAGAATAAACTCGACGCCGCCTGTATTTTGTATTCGTACCTCCTACATTGTTGTAAAAACGAGTCCATAAGTAGTGGCGTACTATATTAGCCACAAAAAATATGCTCTAATATCTTCTGTATTTTTTTATGCGCGTGACTAAATGTTATGGATTTGACCAATGAAAACTAGTCTGATTTTCTGATAAATATGGAGCCAAATTATGGACCAAGTTACTTATGACTATTTTTTATGAAAGCGACGATATTTTGACGGGGCGTCCTCTTTGCGTTCTAAATTAAACCTAAAGGTATTTTTAAGAGCTTAATTTACTTCGCATGCTTTTATTTTATTATGTTTTAAATATATATCTAAATGTAGTAATTTTAGTTTTTATATTTAAAATATTTTTAAGGATGAAATTATATGAACAATTTATACTTGTTATTCAACGAAAAACAGAAAAAAAACACCCACAATAAACGATTCGAATACATAAATGCATACATTCTGAAAATTGTATTTTGTTTGAACAGTTGAGTAATAATATAAGTATCGCCATGGCATTATAGACCAGGCCTTACAATAATGACGGAGTAAATTCCATTCATAGGTGAAGCCAAAAATCTATCAAAATGTGTAGTCGCAGAGTTAAGAAATGAAATTGTGCCGAATTTTGCTTACCTGTCGTGTGTAGCGACGGGCAGTGACACGACTAGCCTAAACTCTGATAAGGTATCAACGGGATGTAGCGTCTGTCCTGAAAAACGTCCGAACTCAACGATATCTAATTAGACCCCTTACACGATTAAAATATTTTTTCAAAATAATTCAATGCGGCAAAAAACGTCTCTAGATTTCTCAATCTAAATTAGGCTAAATTAGGCTTTAGCGCGGCGACATAGATCCTTTATATCAAAATCTTTAAGTTCGTCATTGTTGGTATATGAGTATAGGACAACTCTGGACACTATATTCGTGAATTTTGTTTTAGACTACGTCCACATGATAGTCATTGATCCTAAATCATAAAAAAAAACAATCAGTTTGTTTCAGGGGAGTGATGACCTGTCCCTCTCTCGTGAAACAACAGTTTGTATTTAATTTGTATGGCGAACGTGATGCACGACATCATCGACATAACGCGATCGTGTGCTCTCTGTCTAACATGAAATTAAAATGCTTGTAACTTTCTTATATTTGGAGATATTCGAATATTGTTTTTGTGGAATGGATTTGTTTGTGGTTAGCCTTTTTATGACCAAATAAAAATAAATCATGCATGTTTCCTATTCATATCGTGTCCGTGGGTCGCAGTGGATTGTTCCGCCTACATTTTCATGCAAAGCGAAGTAAACGTGCAGAGCGTGCCCGTGGGTTTCAAGAGAAAGACGAGCTTGAATGGATTACATAAATGCCTTTGTTATATTTTTTTAAACTGCAGATATTGTGGAGAAAATTCAGTGCTATTCCATGTGATATATTGCTTATTAAGGTTCAGGAATTATATAAGTAGCCTTTAAGAAAATATTAGAATTTAGGTTGTTATATTATTACTTGCGAACTTATAAAATAGATCTCAATGTTATCTTTGACTTATTGAAAATGTATTGTTAAGAAATTCGGTAAAATGTTTTATTAATATATAATATAAATAAATATAAATTAAGTATACAAAAATAAATATAAATATCAATAAATATTCAAAAATGTTTTCAAAATGTGTAAACTCATAAAAAATGCCATGACTGCGTTTATAAAATATTAGTTGATCTTAAATTGAATGTTATTTTTATTTATTGATAGTTTCGCAAGTTCGACAATAAAATAGTTATCTTTGATTGTATGTTGGTATTATTTTTAAAACACTTAGTTGCTATCAATTTCATTCTCGCTCTCTCTCTCTCTCTTTCTCACGCTTTCTCTCTCTATCTGCCCTCTGATTTTAATGGTGGTAATAACATTCTGGTCATAATATCATTTATGGTCTTTTTCATGCTACACGAAAAAAGCGAAAAATAGTCGTAGCACCATTTTTTCTCATTAGGTATATAACAATCGGCTTATTTTTTTTTTTAATAGCATTAATATTTTTATTTCTGTGTCACTTACCACGTAACAAGCGATAATGGCCTTTCTACAGTTTTAATCAAACTTTCGCTATAATTTAAACATGTCTATAGAAGGCCACGTTATCAAGAACAAATACCAACATATTTCAATATTACTTTGACTTTTGTCTCGCTCGTTCTACAGTCGAGAGAGTAAGACGAGGCTTTTTTTGTTGACGAGGGGGGAAATCTTTAAAATATCTCAACTGCATTTGGTATACTGTTAGGTTATGTGGAGTTGTACCCACTGAAACCCCCTTGATGGCCAGCCTCTGTATTTTGATGGAAAGCGCCGGTGATCTCCATGGGATCTCACCGATGCCTCCCTGACTTCTGCCTGAGGCAACACTCCCGAAATCTTTTACTGTTCCATTTCATTCCATTCCTCTACAACTCAAATATCATCTATTATTTGTTGTCGACGCCTGTGACAGAGAAATAAAATAATGATCTGTAACTGAATACTACTTTTTTTTTTTAAATAGACCTTCGTTTGACCATATACTCACTTGATGACAACCGACGGTGTGACCGAGGACTGAGCACGTCGATCAAGGACATACGTATTTACCTTCATCATCATCATCAACCTATAATAGCCCACTACTGGGCATAGGCCTCCCTTTGTTTAAGCCATTCATCTCTGTCCCTTGCCAATCGCTGCTTTGTGATGTCAATAGACCATCTCAGTTACCCTAGCCTTGAAAATTTCAAGGTTGTAGTTCTCACGCAACAGGGAGATAGCAGAGAGTTCCACTCCTGCGCGGTACGCATCAAGAAGACGGAGCGAAATCGTTGAATCAAAATCTTCATCTTTCAGACACGCATTTTTAGACTTTATTGGAAGCTTTTATGGTTACAATCTTCTAACTCAAGACCAAAGAAAATAAAGCGCTGACATTGCTCGTGCATATCGCTCTTCACTTCCGCCAAAGCTACTATTAAAAGATTTATTCAGAGTTCCTAGTGTTATCCAGTATTAGTACCTATAATTGGTGGTCTACGTAGAGTGGTTCTGATTCAAATCTAAGTTGCGTGAAATTTGTTAATCTTAGTTCTATTTTGCCTGATTTTGTTTGTATAATGTAATATATGCTATAAAATGCTTACTTATCAGGTAAATCGTCCAAAGATAATGTAGGAATGAGGACCCACCCGTGGGCGGGTTTTTCGGACTTGCTCTTTATCGTCTGGGATTTTACCCTGAAATAATTTGATACCTATTATATTTATAATACTAACTTGCAGCGCCCATAGTTTCGCTGTCCTCTAACATCTTATTTTTCCAAGATAAAAAGAATTAGGGGGGGTTACCAGAAACTTAATAGGAATCATATTTCAATATTATTTTTATTATGGTGTCAATAAAGTGTTTTTGTATTTGTATTATTTTGACCTTTATCTTGTGAAAAACCGAGATAAAAGTCAAAATAATATCGAAATAAGATTTCTTGAATGCTTGTGGTACGGCCCCATAGATAGAACATACAGCACAGGCGAAAATAGTGTAGAAGTTTATGCTCCAGTGTGGAGAAGGTAACAGACTTGTTTTTACAATAAAACTCTGCGGCGCGTCTGTCGTTCCCCACGCAGAAAAAAACCCGATGTCTATTCTATCAAAACTGGGACTTAACTCATCCTCATTATCATAACTAATAGTAATTATAAAACCAAAAAAAAAAAACTGTCTGTCTCTCTCTGTTTGTTACCTCTTCACCGCTAAACGGCTGAACGAATCGTTATGAAATTTGGCACAGAGATTCTTTAGGATAGATCCTAAACTACGTTCTACGTTCTACGTACTATAGCTTTACGTTCTTCTCTAGAAAGAAGAACGTAAAGCTATATTTTTATCATCATCATCATCGGTATATATTATATATCATTCTAGCTCACCAGTTGTTCCTTTCTACTGAGACAGCATCATATCTGTAAATAAATATTCATAGATAGATAACTCTAAAGAGAGTTAGTTGTTTGTGGTCTTTAAATAAATTAAAAGACCACATTGTACAAACATATTAAAAGAAGACAATATTACTATGGATAATCTTTCAATAGGCGGCCTTATCGCTTAAAGCGATCTCTTCCAGGCAACCATGCAACATACAATATGAAAAATCTCTATACGCACGTAAGGTGTCTGTATGTCTCGCGGGTCTGTCTGTATGATGTCCATAGTTTTCGTATTCAAGTTGAACGGTATCACGGGCGGCTGCCAGCGACGTTTCATCGGTGTCTCTTGCACAGGTGCTTGCCTGTGACAGTGCAGCATTTCTTCAGACCGCCTCCTATCTTCACGCTTGAACTTAGGGTTTTGTTCACAGCCATGCGTTGGCTCGTCAGTTAAATATAACATATCCTCGTAAAGCTTCGTGGACTTTGAATCATAATCATCCATGTTTGTAAAGGGATTATAAAATAAAAAAGTATCAAAAGTAAAATAAAGTGTTTCAAAAAAATATGATTTATAAACAAATGTCATCATTTGATAATGTAGAAGACCATTTTTTTTTTTTTTTTTTTTTTCCTTTTTTTTTCCCCTGCTCTCCGGACTGGGTTGTCGTCCGGATTCTTATCTATCTTTGTTCTCTTTCACGCCAAAGACGCAAATTTACAGCTTACTTTATCTTTTTTAAATTTTTGACAATAATTATTTTCTATCTTAACCTACTTACAATAACTTAGGATAGTTCACATTTTTTCACTTATTTTATACATTGCTATATTTGACATAATACAATATGTTAATAAGCATTACTTATCTATTCTTATTAATTACTTTGGTGCATATTTTTACTGCATATTTTAGGAATATGTCTATTGCATCTTTATCCCTAATCTTACTCAGGTTTTCAATCTTTACGTCTACACCCATTTCACATTCCACATTGTATCTATCATACGCGTATTTGGGGCATTCTGTCAGAATGTGTAGTGGAGCTTCATCTTTATCTGGATCACATGAGCACGACGGGTTGTCCCTTAACTTGAACCTATGCAAGTACTCAAAAAATGTATCATTATAAGAAGTTCAAAGAAACTTATCAGAACGAAATAGAAAACTAATGAGAAAAAAATCCTTGTAGTCCTGTCAACAGAACTACTCAACAGAACAGGTGGGAGTATACGGACGTAACAGAACAGGTGGTAATAGTAGAGAAGTCCGGTGTAAAGCATAGTCTTTTAAGTCACAGAACTAATGGGGAAAAAAATCCCCGTAGTTCTGTCAACAGAACTACTCAACAGAACAGGTGGGAGTAGACGAAAGTTTTAAGGTTCTACACAGAAAAACTAGCTGTTTTCTTCTTTTAAGCGACTTCATAAAATAAGGTTCGGAATTCGGTTGTATTTATTTTGTTACAGTATAAGTCCTGTCTCCTTCATTTATAAACCCTAAATACATTATAGGTACTTATAAATTTATAAAAATATTAAAACAAAGTACTTCTTTATTATATAAATTATAATATAATTTTATATAACATATTAAAACAAATATAATTATTATCAATAATCTCTAATCTACTTAAACAGTATCGAAAATCACAAAAATCCAATTATAAATCAGAAGCAAAAGTCCTATATCACTACAAAATTAAAACAATATTCATTAATATAAATTCGGGTACCTAGGTTTGCTAAATACAGGAATGCGGCATTCATGTACATGGCATTCCGAATGCCATGTACATAAACACTATTACAGAGTATGACAAATGCGGTAGTTGTTAGATTCTGAGACCGAGAAAATACCTACTAACCACCGAACAGCTCCTGGTTTTTGTCTTCTTCGTACTGTTCATACTTCTTTGGTATTTCAACATCGACCTCGAACTTTGCAACGGCGACGTTATGCGTGTTTTTGTCTCCCATTTCAAAGAAGTTATGAAGTTGAAGAACGCTTTTTCCCAGTTTTGGCAACTGGAAACAATGTGTTTTCTCTTTAGTCTATATGTACATTATTTGGCCTTCAAATCTAATCCTAATTTATGTGGCCTTTGAAGCCAAATGGATTCGAAAGTAGAGTGCAGTTTAGGCACGCATTAGTCTAGCTTAGGTTCTTATCTTTTTTCTTGCAATTATGATTAAAGTCGGTCGGTTGGTATTTTTTCCGTAACCATGATGATGATACCATGACACCCTTAATATGTCAAGTCAGATAACAACAATACGAAATCGTAGGTAGGCGAACAAGCAAAATGTGGAATGTCCTACCTCGGAAGGTTTTCCCGCCGAGCTTCAACAAAGAGCGTTTTAAAAAGGGCATTTACAAGCACCTTTCCGGGTTAGCAAAGCACCAGTAATGTCACTGATGTTGCATTTGTCCATAGGAGACGGTTATCGGTTACCATCAGGCGAGGCGTCTGCCTTTTGCTGCACCTTTTTATAAAAAAAAATGTATGTAAATGAAGTGTGTGTCTATTGTTTGTCAGTTAAACTTACTGCTCGGCTGATTTAAAAGAAAGTTGGTTCAGAAAATTCTGCAATAAGGTAAAAGCAGAATGCAAGAATACTGACTGATCTTATGGCATAGCCGTGCTCCTTGCCAAGACAGTAGACATCGCCGAGAACCCGGGAACTTACTTTCGCGTCCTCTTCGCAGCCAGAACTCTTCGGTCGGTGAGACATAGGCGCGCTGCATCTTTGCGTCCCAAGTTACAGTCTCCATACGCCATTCGGGGGATACGTACGGTGCTTGTAGCGCGGGGAGGGTGATCTGTAGAGTAATGCAGTGAATTCACTGATAGTTAGGGATACGTACGGTGCTTGTAGCGCGGGGAGGGTGATCTGTAGAGTAATGCAGTGAATTCACTGATAGTTACGAATTATCCTCACTAATATTGTAAAAGCGAAAGTAACTCTGTCGTCTCTGTCTGCTTGTTACCACTTCACAGCTAAACGGCTGAATCAATTGTTATGAAATTGAGCACAGAAATTCTTTAGGACCTGTAGAATGACATAGCATATAATAACATATTTTCATATCATTATATTCATCACGTAGTATGATGATTCGTGGGTTCGATCCCCACCCAGGGCAAATATTTGTGTGATGAAATAGATTACCTTCGCTTACCATCAGGCGAGTATTGTGGTCAGTCAGTCAGCCATTTCGTATAAAAAATAATAATTAAAATGTACCGGTTTAGGAGTAGCATACGCTTCGGGGAATGGAGCTTTGACACGCAGAGTTGAATGTTTAGCCTGCATTATTCTGTATGGTTGTCGCAGCATGTCTTCTGTAGCGGACAAGTACACGTCGTCCAGGAGAATTTGACGCCCCCTATTATTAAAAACATAGTTTTACTTCACATCACTCACACAAGTTGTCGCCGCGCGCTCTTGCATACAAATTTCAATTGTTCTTTTTACCCGACTGCGCAAGGAGGAGGGTTATGATTTTCGAATGTATATATGTATACTGTATGTGTTTTATATGATCACCTACAGCCTATACGGCTTGAGCAATTTTGATGGTCGAGGTGTCGTTGGATTCGTCTTCACTCCCTGAGTGTTATAGGCTACATTTTTGCACTGTTCCCTAATCTGGCAGATACTTTGTTCAACAAAAAAAAAAATACGTGGATAAACATACATACATACACTTATGAAATTTGGCACACATGTTTAGAAGCCAACATAGACTAACATATGTGAAAATTGTGCAATTCTAACAATATTACATACATATATATCTCAAATTGATAATCTCCTTTTTTGGAAGTCGATTAGAAATTAACAATAAAAGCAAAAGATTCGAATAAAAAAATGAATATTAAGAGACATACAAAAATATGGGAAGCTTAAAAATTAGACAATTTTTTTTTTTTGTATTTTATCCGACATAACACAACGAATTATCAAGTTAAAGTGGCAGTGATCAGGGCACATAGCACGACCGATGACCGATGGGGCCGAAAAGTTCTCGAGGGGAGACCACGCAAAGCGCAGCGTAGGAAGACCTGCCACGAGGTGGACAGATGATCTCATACAAATGGCGGGAAGATGCTGGATGCAAACCGCTTCCAATCGGTCTTTTTGGAAGTACGAGAGGGAAGCCTATATCCAGCAGTGGACTTCTTATTGTTGGGATGAAGTATTTCATTAATTAATCTGAATTTTGAATGTCAATTTCTCAAATAAAATATATTTATATTTTATTTAATTGCATATTAGTAAAGACTTACGGTTCTTTGATATCGTCTAACGGAATACTAGGGGTCATTACTAAACGTGGTCGGGTATTCTGGACCAGCTCTCTTTCCAAGTCTTCTGGCTTTAGCTGCAAGATCAGATAACACATAAGTCCATTTATTATTATCAGGAGTGGGATACCTACGAATCTAAACTCGTTTGTTATCTTTTTAAATTATACCAATTGTCAAATTAAGTTCTATGGCGGTGATTTTTTATGAGAAAACAAATAGAATAAAAATTAAGTATATTTACATAGGGGTTTTGAGGCACATGAGGATTAGCATGGTCAACATCGGTTTCTTCTTTCCAGTACAAGTTGTATGGCACTCTAGGAACCTTCCAATCGGTGATAGTATGAGTATCTTTCAACTGAGGAGGTCTGATCCTCTGACACGTGGTTTTCGGTTTCCACTCAGTCTTCACTATAGGCCGGAGCTTTACTGGCAGGTAGTCGGACCTAGTCGTCGTCTCATTATCTTTTAGCATACGACTCAGTCTACTTTTTTCAGACATCAATAATAATCATAAATAATGATGTTTCTGAAATAAATTCGTTAGAAATAGAAGATTCGTCTAAAATATGGAAGAGTTTTTAGGAAAACTGACATTAATGACATTTTACACTTATCGGTTGATTTTATGGTGATGAGGCCATTTTATATATAATGAGGTTTCAATCTGTTTGGGCATTTTAACAAAGGCATTTTAGGGTACCGACGGATACATCGATAGTTAACAAGAAACCCTTATAGACCACCATACCACCAGCCCATCCATCTGTCTGATATGACTTCACATACTACTAGGAAATTCTAATTTGGTATACCCATACCATACAGAAGTAAAAACTTGAAAATTATAAGTAGGTAAAATATAAAATAGGTACCAAGAATATTATAGATTATAGTAATTCTCAAGTCAATGATTATTATGATTATTAGGTGTATATTTATTGACATATAATAGTGATATTATGTAAAAGGTGCAATTACAATTTGTTATCTAGGAGTAAGATACAGAAGTTGAATTATTAGAAAAGTTGATGGTGGATCTCAGAGACTCCGCTGGCTTGGGCTTTTGCGAAATAATGACAGATGTACCTACCTACTATAAAAAAGTTTTTCCAAAGGTCTTGGCTTACTGTCGCAAAACTGAAGGCCAGTCGGTCACCACTAGAGTAGATGAATTTAATTTATTTATTTATTTATAAGTTATAAAAAAGATCCCCAGGACTTGCACATTACGCAAACTATACATGGGATTGCTACATCTACAAAAATAAAGGAAGTTCATTGGGATTGAAATTAAGTAGGTACCTACCCTCAAAATACGTAAATAAAATAGTCCGGCATTAAATGTATATCAACATAATTTTATTTGAAAACTTAAAGAAAACATAAAATAAGTGACAAAACTTACAATAAAAATTAACAAAACTACAACAGTAAACTATCCATATGTCTAGGTAAATAAAATTAAATAAATTACAACAAAACTCAATCTGAATGACAAATTATTTCATAAACCTGCGAACTTAATTATTTCATAAACTTTATTAAGAAATTTATTTTATAAAATAAGCGTCGAAAATTATTGCGTCTAATCTAATTAATTGCAGAAGATTCAGAAAATCGAATGTTAGCGTCTAGCGTAGTTATAGTTAAATGATACAATTTTTCGCAAATAATGCTGTAGCTGAAACCAGTTTCAAATTTGTAAATAGTTCAAAAATTTCACATCTGAAGAGACTTGAACCCGCATATCCCAATCAAGTAGCCTTTACCAATTTGGCCACAGGTGTGGTCTTTTTGTCAGTCTTTTTGCTTAAACAAAAAAAGCGTTGCTCGAAAGTTTCATCATCCCACATGACCCACCTGTGGCCATATTGGTAAAGGATCTTAACCTTAAGTACTTATTGGGATATGCGGGTTCAAGTCCCGTCGGATGTGACATTTTTGAACTGTTTAATAATTAGTAATAACACTTCAAAAATATTGAACACGCTATTAATCTTTAAATGGATACAGCTACAACTACGAGTACAACTATGTTGGGTAAAATTTAGTTTCCTCAGTTCCTTTTCATCACTTCACGTTGAGTTGTTCTAAGAGCCTGGACTGCAGCGGATTCATCACATTTCAGGCATCTGCGAATATTGTTTAATATTATTAAAATAATATGGCATGGCATATCGTATCTATCGACTTAAAAGAAATGTTGCGTGCTCATCCATAGGAAAAGGAGAAAACTGATTTTTACCCATCACCCGATTTACGATTTAGATTACTTTATTATCTGACGATTAAAATCATAAATTGCTGTTTTTTACGGTTTGCTTTTTTCAAAATTCTTTATATTCCGAAGTTAAAAAAGCAAATAGTATATAATTAATGGTTCCAACACTTCCAACCATATGAAAATAACTATAAATGCAGTGCACCCTGTATTCCTATGCACGGGGCACTGCTTATTTCACTTTACATACGTACCATACCATTGGCTTAACACATCTGTAAACCTGATTGCGAGCCCAAAGATCTAACGGCTGAGCCGATTACTACAAGATATAATTGAGATGGCAGAGAATGTACCAAATTTAGTATGTTTTTAGACCTCTGACTGCACGTTAACTAAATAGATCAGCTAAATAGATGTATACTCCTTACCCAGACGGGTCTCGTCGCTTCCAGAACTCTGCAGTAGGATCGCAGTATGTGCGTATCTGCTTGCTGTCCCAGCTGACTGACTCCATCCTCCATTCAGGAGATACCAGCCCCGGTTGTAGTTTCGGTAAAGTTACCTAGGTGAACGTAACGGTATTGGTGGGTATTTATCAACATTTTGGCGCATGACTTGTGCAAAATAGTTTTTTTTTATACAAGATAGATCTTCGATTGACCACCATCTCGCCTGATGTTAAGCGACGGTGTGGCCGAGGATGGAGCTCCTCGATCTAGAAGATATCTTTTTACTCTAGCCTTGAAAATTCCAAGATTGTAGGTCTCAGGAAACAGAGAATTCCATACTTGTGCAGTCCAACAGGAATGTGGATCGATATCGCTGAGTACGGATTTATGGATATAGAAAATGTTACAAAAAATATTGGTTGTCTGTAAAGTCGGTTTACGGACGATAGTTTAATGTGACAACGTCATAACAAAACATTGATGAAATGATGATGATGATGTTACGGGACAATGAGTCATACTTATTCGTGCGTGCCACCGGCGTTCATCGATTTATTAGACGCTGTCACGTCAATAAGCATAGGTATTAAAAACATAGAAGTCAATTTGGTTTATTGGAGGAAGAAGGAGGAATGATGCATGAAGCGACGGCGTTTTATGGTAATATCAAACAGTTTTAAACATATCCAACGGTTTTATTCGTATCTGTAGCAATTATTGCTGCTGATGCCAATCAGGAAGAATGAAACTAACGATATGTTGGCTGATTATACGGGAAGTAATATTACTGTGTAACACTATTACCAAACGATTGGTCTGAACGGTTAGGCTGACCTATCTGTGGCAACATTTAACTTGAGGGTGATGAGATAGCAGTCAATCTACAACTAGAAAGTATTCTACGCTTAACGGTGTACAATTGCACAACAATTACTTTTCTGCAGGGATAAGATGGAGGTATAAGTGTTTATAATGGTATCTTTTGGTTTAAATTCCATACAGTTTTCACGCTAAAGCTAAAAAATTAGATTAAAAGCTTATGGAGAGAGGCAGTGCTCGGAGTGTCTCTACAAGATCGAATCAGAAATGATGAAATCCATAGATGAAAGAAATTATTCAACATATCAGAGCGAATTAGCAAGTCGAAGTGGCAGTGGCCACGGCACATAACATAGCACGTAGAAGTAATAGCTAATGGGGCCGAAATGTTCTCGAATTGAGAGTACGCTTGAGCAGCGTAGGAAGTGGTAGAAAGGTGCAGGTTCCAACTAGTCTTTTTGGAAATCCATGGCATATGTGTGGAGCAGTGGATTTCATGTAGCAGAGATGATGATGAACTAACAGATTTTGCCGGCGCCGGCAATTTCGGTAAAGGCGCCCTAATGCTGAAATATGGCTTCTCGACTTCCCGCTGTGCTTTTACCGTGCCGCTGGTGTACATACTGTCGATGAGCAGGGTCCTCACGCTAGGATCCTCAATGTCATCAATACTGACTTGCGGGGTCATCACCAGCCGGGGACGGGTCCGTATCGCTTCGGGCAAACCAATGTCCTTGTACTTCTCCTACAAATATTTGTATAAGTAGAATAACGCGTTTTATTAGGTCTCAGAAGTTGTTTTCGGCCGTCTATCTAGGCAACTAACATTCGCAACTTTAGCGCAAGTGCCTGCGCAGCACGCATATTATAATGTATGAGAGAACGGCTTTCCCGATTTAATATTTCAACTTACGTGTTTTTCCTGCACTTGACCGGGATTGGTGCGCACTATTTCTTTACGCGTGTGCAGTAAATCGAATGGTATCGCAGCGTCTTTCCATTCAGACAGCGTGTGGACATCCTTCAAGGGGGGAGGTCTGGCCATCATGCAGGTCTTCTTGGGCTTGTACGTGGTAAATACGAGATCTTTTACAGTGCCAAACCGGAAGTCAGTCCGGTTAGTCGTTCCGTAGTTGAACAACATTTCGTTAAGTTTTCTCTTAGAGTCCGCCATGGCTACTATTGTTGTCGTATTTTACTTGTATATCGAAGTCTCGAAGGCGGAGGTAAAACACTACGTTAAAGACTCGAGCTTTTTGATTGATAGTGCTTGACAGGTAGGTAACTGGGTAACATGATTGTTTCTTTTTTTAAAGTTTGTAGAAAATAGGATTTCATCATAATAAATCAAATAAAAAAGAATGGCTAGCATTCTTTTTTATTTGCTATTCATGCTAGATGTTAGTTGCTTCCATCAGATCTTATTGGAAGCCCATGGACTTGGACAAGAGGCTTCTTGTCTTTGATACAATGATAATGAAATCAAATAGTCAAGTTGTGTTATCAGCAAATCCTTAACAGTTGAATTACGAGGAGACGGTGGTTTTAAAGTTAAATCCTGAACGTAGCGACAGCACAGCTTTTTACCCGATTGCGTAAGGAGGGTTATATTTTTCAAGTGTATCTATGTGTTTCTATGTGATCGCCTACAGTCTAAACGGCTTGACAGGTTTTGATGTGCGAGGTGTCGTTAGATTCGTCTTCACTTCCAGAGTGTTATACGCTGTTTTTTTTGTAATAATAATAATAAATCTCTCGCATAATAAAAAATTGCGTTTTTTCGGTTCAAACGTACTGTAAATTGTTGATTTATTAATTGTTTGTTTGTTTAATTGTTGGTTTGTAATTTTTTACAGTCTCACGAAAAAACATGTGATATATCAAAAGATAAACCACTCTACGTGCGTTAATCACATTCAATTCTCTAATATTTTACACCTCGTCTAAAATAATTTCTTTAGAAGTTACGGGACTCTAATAAACATTTAGGTACGCATTACAACAATAAAACTAAGTACTAATAATTTAAATAATTTATTTAAAATTCACCAATAATTTACACCAAGTATATATAAATAATTTTAAAGTATACACATTAACACTAAACATAGTAAAAATATTTTCTATATCACAAAATAGGTAAAGTTCTGGAATATCCTATTTCATTTGCGTACAGAGATCGTAAAACTTGATTCATATTCTCTCTTACACTTGTATTCTTCTAGAACATAATCTGTATGAAAATAGCTGAAAACAGCAGCCATAGCTTACGGTGATACTGAAAACTATACGAATATTTAACTCTTGACTCTCGAGTTCTCAAGAGTTTGCTGGTTTTCGAAATGTGACAACAAAATGTGAAAATATTCTAATTCCATTGGGAACGATATCTGCATCTCTGTCATTCTGTATGGGAATGAAATAGACAGAGATATAGTTTCCAACTCGATTCCGGATAAGGGCTCTTAAACAATATGATATTAGGGCTAGCTACTTGTGCGCTATCTTCCGTCTCATTTGGTGATTATTTGCCCATAGTAAAGTGTCCGGTTTCCGATAAAAGCAACTTTGAGATATTCGCAGAGTCGGACCTCTCTTTCTAACAACGAGCTCCATCCTCGGCCACACCGTCGCTTAACATCAGGCGAGTTGGTGGTTAATCGTAGATTCTATATAAAATATATATATGTATATATAGTATAAAACCCAGAATGCACTTAGGAGAAATGTAGTAAGCCGAAATATATAAAAAAAAACAGTATTACGAATATCGCTGAGCAGTTTTATTTTTGTTATCATGGCTCAATTATGTTCGTAATATTTTGTTTCACCACATTTTTTGCAAGTACATTCATAGATTTTATGTTTCTAAAATTTTAATAAACGAAAGAGAGGTCCTATTCATCGTTTCCGCACAATTTCACGAGTTGTACACTAAGTCCGTGTCGCGTCGCACATCGGAAACCCCACACGTGAGCGAGGGAGACGTAGTTATCTGTATCTATATACGCTACGAATTGATAAGCTCCTCCTTTTTTGAAGTCGGTTAAAAAATATTCAATATCAATCGTGGAAATGGAATCAGTTTTGTTTCAATTTCATTATAGTTTAAATAACTAACTCGTAACAAAATGTATTTATCACACCAAAGGAAGGAAGGAAGCGGCAGGAAGACGCTGGATGCAGGCCGCTACCAACCGGTCTTTTTGGAAATCCAAGGGGGAGGCCTATTTCCAGCAGTGAACTTCTTGTGGCTGAGATGTGATGATGATCACACTGAAATCGGACAACGTTAAAGGTTTTCTTTTTGGAAGGTGTTTGATACGAAGAGGAGGAGGGTGTTTTGACAAGAAAGGGTCTGCGCTATCGGTCTTTACACCGATAGCGCAGACCGTTTCTTGTCAAAACACCCTCCTCCTCTTCGTATCAAACACCGATAGAAAATAAACTCGACAAATGGCAAATGTGCAAGCATGGTGGTAAAATACGTAATGCATTACCCACAAATATAATAATAAAAAATAAATTTTGGTGGACATTTCACACAACACCATCTAGCCTAAGCAAAGATTGTTCATTCGATCATTAGGGGGCCAAATGGGCTCTGGCAGCCCCGGCTGGTCACTGCGACCTTTTCAGACCTATTGTGACATAAGCAAAGCTTGTACTATGGAAACTAGATGACTGATAAAATACATAAATATTTGTTTTTTTTTTTAAATATATACATATGATACATATAAACACCCAGACACTGAACAAACATTTATGCTCATCAGTACACAAATGTTTGCGATGGGTGGGGATCGAACCCACGACCTACAGCGCAGGATGCAGTCGTACTACCATGAGGCCTGTCGAAAAAAATATACACTGAAATATAAAACACTGTGAATATATTTTTTACCTCCGACGCAAAAAGAGGTGTGTTATAAGTTGGACGTGTGTAACTGTATGTCTGTGGCATCATAGCTCTGAAACGGATAGAATCGGTTTTATCCATTTTTATTTTATTTCAAAGAGGATTTTATCGAAATTGTTCTTAGCTATGTTTCATCAAAATCTGTTCAAATTATTGAAGTGAAAACTTCTATAGCGGCGTTGTGCATTTTTGGGATGGGTAAAAAATGTTAAACTCGCGTCAGATCGTAAGACGGATAGTCAGAAACCTATTCTAACGTTCTGCATATAAAGTTTATTATTGTATGTACAAGTTTGTCCTTCTAGTATGACGTCATTTCGTTGCGCCGAATGCTTATTTTCGACACATGCACGTAAGACTCGTTAGCTCAATACGTTAGAGCACCGATATAAATTACAATTTGTTAATCGGAGGGCGGAGGTTCAAATCCTTCACGAGTCAGTCTTTTTGCTATTTTTTTTTAGTTTTCACTTCTGTCGGCACTCCCGGAGTGCAATCCGTTGTATTTTTTTTGTCGGGGCTTTAGTTTTCTCAACTTATACTTGTTAAATTAAACCTTCTTGCTCTTCTAACCCAAGAATATGGACACCCTAAAGACCTAGGTATTACAAAGCGCAAAAGACGTTCCATATTTTGAAAATAGCTAATAAAATATTCCACCTATCCTACTTGTTAATGATATACCACCTCCGTTTCACAATGGTACTTTCCGTCCGCTACACTTGAACACATCTCAAAGGCCAAACATTGCATTCCGAACCGACATATTTGCTTACACTTTTGGTCAAGTTAATAAAAACAGATATTTATAAAGAGCGAAGAATATTCGACATTTTATATGTTTTTATAGTAAGATTTATAAGTTTTTAGACACATTTAGGACAGATATTTTATATAATTTGGATGTTTTGAAAACTATTATTTAAAAGTGTTTTTTTTTTTAAATTAGCTAGTAGTTAACTAGGTTCAATTTTACAATCACGAGATCACAATTCCAAGTTCATACAAAAATATTTAAGTATTCTTTGCTACGTCTATGTAAATAATATAATCATTTTTACATTTTATACACACACACACACACACACACATGTAAATAATGTGGTACACATACACCATATGCTTTCATAATCTTTACAATTTAGTCGTAAATCTGGCAAAAAAGTAATTTCCAACATGGCATGACTTTTATAGATTTACTTACAATATTATTACTTGTTAGTGTTTAATTTATTTTATATTGAATTAATACGACCAAAAATACTAAACAATTATAAATTATGAAATTTTGTGTTTAATAGAATGTAAAAAAATGTTCAAAACATTTAAATTAAACAACTTTTAACAGATATAGCGATTATACGTTACATTAATTTACGTATCGTTGCAAATACTTTACTGTGGCCGTGATACCACCTGTGACCATGAACACTGCGAATAGCACAAACAGACAGGTCGTAAAATATACGCCGTAAAAGGGAATATGCATGATTTATTTTTATTTGATCATAAATTAAAGACAAAATTAAAATACCTTCAAAAATAAAGTTACAAGCATTTTAATTTCATGTTTGACAGAGAGCACACGATAGCTAATGATGACGTCATGGTCCAAGTTCGCCGTACAAATTCAATACAAACTGTAGTTTCGCGAGAGAGGGACAGAGCATCCCTCCCCAAAACTTTAAATGTTTATATCTCGAAAGTTTATTGGCCGATTGAAGTATTTTTAGTTAATGTTTTGCATTTTACTATATTTATCAATTAAAACTATTATTCATATGAAATAAAATTTATGCATATTCCCTAATCCGTTAAAATCTGTTATTATGCATATTCCCTAATCCGTTAAAATCTGTTCCTGAATCTGCTAAGGTATTTTTTTTTATTAACCTATGCTGTCCCACTGCTGCGCAAAGGTCTCCCCCATTTCCCTCCACAAGGTTAATTATAATTAAAGAATAAACTGCACTAAATATAATTGAAGAAGAAACACTGGACGTCATTAATTACCTCTTAAACATATTCCATTTAGTTTGATTAATTTATTTTTATTAATAAACTTATTTAGTTTAAAAATATAATTCAGAAAAGTATTTTAAACAAAATGTGCAGCATGGTAGAGAATAATATAATCAACCTTTATTATTTAATCTGATATATAATAATACATTATAAATTATTTTATACATTTCTCCCTTTACTTAAAATAATTTAAAAAGCACACATTCCAGTCAATGCTTTGCAAAGACTTAATATTTTATTATTTTATAAATATATATGCAATTTAATTAAGAACGTTATTTAATAAAAAATAACTTACTTCATATAATATGGTCAACAATAATAATTATCCATTACCTATTTATTTACAAAGTTACTATAACCCTTCTATATTTAACTAAATTCATTAGATAGTTTTGGTAATATATTTCTATGTCTCTATTATTGATAAATGCCCATGCATTTTACTGGATCAAATAAGAAAGAATAAAATATTTTAACATGTGCAAACGATTTGGCGGCAAAAGTAGTTGTTTAAAGAACTGATAATTCCAAAAAGGTTACAATAAATGTTGGCCTAGATTCGTTGAGCGCCAACGTATGGACACAAATTTTCCATATTTTGCCACTACTCTCAATGAGGGCTACCGTTTAATGCTCACCAGTTGGCGCCACCGGCGAGTGAAGTCTTGTTAAAATTTGTTAATACGCGCGGATTTCATTTCCTAGTAGGTAACGTAAACGTGCGATTGAAGAAAATATAGAGCATGCCGCAGTGTTGTGCAGTTCCGTTTTGTTCGGAGAAAAAAGGAGGACATAAGTTTCCGAAAGACAAAACTCTCTTAGAACGCTACCGAAAGCAGTGGTTAGTAGCGATTCGCAGGGACAAATACAACCCTTCAAAACATACTCGTGTTTGTAAAAAACATTTCAATCCTAACGATTATGCGTTACCTAAAGAGTCAACTACTGAAAATCGTAAGTAATAAGTCAGTTCGGAGACCCCACGCCACACCAGCGCCTCTAGTGGCAAATTCAAAGGCGGTAGCCCTCATTCAGTTTTTAACACATACACCAAGAACTTGCTTACATTTAGCGAGCCGTGTCCATACATTGCCTAGACTCGGAAAATCTAAGCCAACATTTGTTGGCCTTAAAATATTGTACAATTTATTATGATTAAATATCGCCAAAAATGGTTTCTGTTAAATGTAGGAAATTATATAGTGTTTTGAACTATTTTCACGAGGGCAATCTTGCTATCATAATGACGTTGTGTAAGGCTATACAAATTCTCTACTAACACTTGTTTTTTGATAACGCACATACCATCTTCTCGCACCAAAAACTTGGGCTTGTTGGTCGACACAGCACACGGGTTCTATCTCCCATTTTCAATTTTTTTATCGCCCATATCACCGAAGTTTATTAGCCTATCCAAATGATTTATCCAGTGTATTTAATACATTTTACGGAATTCCTAACTAAAACTGTTAGATTTCGTTTGTTGACTGCCTGGATAGCAACAGATTGTCCTCGCGAGCTATCGTATAGTCGAGAATCGTACACGAATAAAAGTCTAAAGCCTACCAACAGTCACCATGACGGCCAAATGGCTGTGGCTACTGGTCAGGCCTTCACAATTGATTAGGAAACCGCACCTTAACTGGTCATTATTGGCTATCTACAAAATCTAAGACAGTCGTCAGTCAGGCACATTGATCTCCGCCCAAATGGGGCAGAAAGGCGAGGCGGGCCCCCCCCAGGACCAGCCGCGGGGGATGGCCAAGTGGCTCAGGCCTGACTTGATCGCGCCGGAGTGACCGTTGAATGCGCTAGTTTCTATTTTGTCTGGACATAGGATGGAGCTCATACCGGTGGCGGCTGCGTCGACGGTCGTCACTACTTCTTGGTCTAGTAGGGGCTCGCAGGTCTTCAGCGCTGGAATTAGAATGAGAGGATGAATGAAACTCGAATGAATGAATGAAAAGAACGAATGGGACGGAATTGTCGGTGAAGTAGAATAATTGTGTAACGAGCTTTTTGTGACAGATGGGCCTTTGGCTCTTGTAGAGAATTAGACGAAAATACTTTTAGTTGGTGATTATTTTTAATCCCCGACCCAAAGAGAGGGGTGTTATAAGTTTGACGTGTGTATCTGTGTGTCTGTCTGTGGTATCTTAGCTCTATAACGTATGGATCGATTTTGATCTGGCTTTTTTTGTTGTTTGAAAGAGCATTTTGTTGAGAGTGTTCTTAGATATGTTACATCAAAATTGGCTTAGCCGTTTTTTGTCGGGGATTTTTGAGTTTCCTAAACTTATAGATAGATAGATAGATAAACTCTTTATTGACACACCATTAAAATTAACAAAAGCAAGTACAAAAAAGTAATAATGTTTACACAAGTGTAACAACGGGCGGCCTTATCGCTAAAAGCGATCTCTTCCAGGCAACCAAGGAATGGAGTTAAATTCGGAAAGAAATTAGACGGGGCGTGCAAAAGATGAGAAAGTAATATAATACTCAAAACTATTGATATGGTTAAGAAACAAACAACAACAACAACAAACAAATACTTCATACTAATACATAAATTACAGGAAGAATAATAAACTAATAAATATTAATATTATAATTATATAATTTAATATAGTAAATAATATACAATAATACTAAAGCAACAATTTAGACAGGCAAAGTACATAATTAAGTTTGTGACAGAGATAGATAATGCGACTTAACCCGTTCTTTGAAAGTATCGAGCGAAGGAGCTCCTCTAATTGCCACAGGCAGTGCATTCCATAACTGAACCGCCTGGAGCGCAAATGACTTCCCATGGAATGTAGCACAATGTGAAAGAGGAGTTTTAAGAGAGAGTCTTTAGATCTAAGAGGTAGGGGGTGAGAGGAGTGCCAATAGGAGAATTTATAACTGTTAATAATGGTATAAATCTGTTACAGTTCTAGAGGTTACAATAAAATAATTTACTTTTATATCACAATAGAAATGTGAAACTTTGAGAGAGTATAAATAAGAGAAGAATAAATATAGAGTACTGTTTAGGTATAGATGTTGTATACATTAGGTTTGGTTTCAATTTTTCAGCCATCGTGAACAGTTTTGATTTCACTGCCAAAAGAATATTTTTATAGTTAATAAAATGTTGTTGCTAAGTTTTTTTTTTATTAAAAATTATATTTTATTAATTACAATTGTTTCCATTTCTCCCTCGCAACAGCATCTTTCCCTGAGCTCAGCCGTAGGTTTTTAATCTTTATCGCAATACAGATAAGAGCGTAATTACACTGATAGGCAACAATGTAATCGTACTATACATTCATAAACTACATGATTTATTTTTGGTATTAAGAGATAAGATGAAAATATCTATTGATTATCTGAACTAAGCAGCTGAATATTTAATAGTACCTACTTTTCCAACGTATTATAAAGTAGCAAGATTTCGGCCAACTTCAAACGGTGAAGGAAAACATCGTGAGGAAACCTACATGTCTGAGAGTTCTCAATGATCTTGAAGATGTGTGAAGTCTGACAACCCGCACTTGGCCAGCGTGGCAGACTATGGCCTAACCCTTCTCACAATGAGAAGATGGCCCGTTCCCAGCAGTGGGACAGTTTGTACAAACAGGGCTGATAAAAAAAAAAAAAAAAAAAAGATTTCGGCTAGCTTAATATATATGAACAGAGAAATATTCTATAGTCCAGCAAAAATAAGAATCATGACACCATAAAATAAGAATCATGACACAATAAAATCAATTAAGGAAATTGTTATTTAAATGAAAGTATTAACCGGTGATTTGAAATATTATGTCACAATTTCATAATCATACAAATATTATAACAGTGAAGTTTGTTACTCTGTCACGATCAAACAGCTGAACTGATTGTTATGAAATTTGGTATGGTGATAGATGAGAACCTATCATCGTCATCACCATTGTATTTCATCCTTATGCAGGTGAAACTGCGTGGCACAGCTAGTGCCACACAGCGAAATTAATTAACTTTGTCTGTTTGTTGAATTTCGCTTTTATAATATTAGAGATATTAAATATTATATTTTATATAAGTACAAATCATTTTTAGAAACTATAGTACGTACAGTAGGAGCAAGGAGCCCGTCTGCTGTAAAGATTACGCAAACAAAGGCTATTAGTTGTATCTAATCGGACGCAGCTGCGTTATTATTATAATCCCTATCAACTATTTAATTGTTAATACTACATTTATAGCAAACTACCCGCGCCTAGCGACTTCGTACACGGAAAACTACATAGTTATGTACACCGGTCCCTTCCATATGGTCATTTCACTTTTCTAATTATATTACGTTAAATCAATAGTAATCGTCGACTTGACCACAGAATAAGCAATAGTTCACCACTTGATAATACATTCCCGACGCCCTGGCGCGGGACCCGCCAGCCATCCTTTTTTGCTACAGTTTTTTATGCATAACTGTAATTTCTAATTTTAAATATGTGCATGTTAGGTAAGTTAGTTATAGCTCTGCCACCAGGGCGAATAAACGTCTTTAATTTTAAAATTCAATGATTTTATTATTAACCATCCTTCCGGCCCGTCGTGACTACCCGCCGAAACTTGTCTACATACAAAATCAAAACCTTACCAACTGAACGAAAAACTAAATCAAAACTGGTCTACCTAAGTATGTATACTAGATACCCCAAGTATTTTTAAAATAAATCAAATCAAATCAAATCAAATCTGTTTACATATTTGTAAGAATATTGTCATAAGACGTTGTACAATGTTGTGTTTCAAATATTCTACCTTATACCTTAATAGAGCAAAAAACCTCTTCTCCTGTAAAATTTCGGCAATGGTAGATAGCTCAAACAAGCATTGTGACGACGATTTGAAAACACGATGTCGAAAATTTTCTTTACAATTCAAATTCTATTTAAAATATCTAGTATTCAGTAAACGATAGATTAAATTATTCATTTTTGAATAATAAATGTGCTAAACCATGTATTGCAGATTAAATAACAATTTTGTTTTATAAAACAAGTATCTATATAAAAAAAAAAAAACTTTTTAGAAACAGGCCTTTATTATGTTCTTGTCAATAATAAAGTACTCGCCAAGACGAATCAAACGAGCCGAAATTCGATGGGGTTGCGTCGTTTCATTGCGAAGTTCCTTTGGCTACCTTCCAGCTCCATCATCAGATCGGCACCATGTCATCATAATATTGCATTGTCACCCGATTTACACATGTATGCAAAATTTCAGCTTCGTTCGGTAACCGGGAAGTGGATCAAATTTAATTTGCAAGATTTGATGACAAACAACGGGGCAGGTGAAACTAAATAAAACCTTGTAATAATGATTACTTTCCTTATAAAAAAAACACATAAAAAATCGAATTCGAGCGCTTTATTTCTATTTTTAAGTCATAAAGCATACGACATTCGTTTGTCGTGCAACGACCTGATAATTTTGACTACCTACGCAGCTTATGGAGCTAAAAGTAGGAAAGTCTCACTGACTCAATTAGCCCAAACTGTGTAGTCCAATGACGTCATACAGTCATACTCACACAGCACGTTTTCCTTGGAGTGGAACTCTCCCATGAAGGCTGCGTGCAGTTTGGTGGCCCTCGCGAGCTCGGCTATACTCCGCAGGTTGGTGACGTCATCGTCGGACAGCTGCTCCCGGCACTGCACGTTCACCAGTATCAGCGGTCGGCTGCACAACAGGAACGCTGGAAACAACATTCTCTAATCAGATATTGTGGACAGTTCTGAAGGCACCACTAAATTAATTAAAATTAAACTCCCTAAATTAAAAAATAAAACCGGACAAGAGCGAGTCAGACTCGCCCACCGAGGGTTCCGTACAAACAAGTAGATAAAAGGGGGATTTTATTTTTTCATATTTTCATTCATAAACCGAAAAATATACATCGTAAAAATATTTAAAAACCTGTTCTAGCTTGTGCTAGTGAAGCTCTTTCATATGATACCCCACATGATACGGTTAACTCACTTTAAAATTTGGACCTTTCTTCGTTGATTAACTCTATTTTTTGTGATTAAATTAAAAATGTACAGTATTCGTTTTTTTTTCCTTTATGTGTACTATAGATAGATAGATAACACTTTATTAAAAACCACATGACAACAAAATTACAAAAAGATAACATTAAGTACTAAAGGCTAAGTTTTTAATTTACTAGTATATGACAATGCTTCTTGCCAAATTTCGCAGTTATAGGTCAACGGGAAGTACCCCATAGGTTTGGATTCCCTAGCCTAGCGAGTATCGAAATATGCATTTTTTACGACATATTCGGCTGTAACTTTTTTTTAATGAAAACTGAGAAGTTTTTTTTTCTGCAGCAAGATACTATAGATCTGCGTATATGGTTTTAATTTCAACACGATACCTTCACGTGTTCCCGAGATACAGGTCTTGACAGACGGACAAGACAACAAAGTTATCCTATAAGGGTTCCGTTTTTTTCCTTTTGACGTACGGTACCCGAAAAAAGAACAAAAATTGTATGGTAATTTCCCGATATTTCCAATACAAAAATTAAATACAGAAAAATCGAAATTTGATCTACTTATATTCGAAACGTAGCAACTGTTTGCGAGTATAAATATGGGGGTTTTTTTTTATCAATGGTCAACGACCTATATACATTTTGCATTCAGGTATTTTGTTTTTCTTTCAAAAGTAATCGAGCCAAGCAATAGTATTATTTTTTAAGGACGGGTCAAGCACCATGCATAAAAAATGATACTCCAATGATTTATGATTCTTTTGTAGCCCCTCGATAGAGGAAACTCGGGGTAAAATAACATGACGCAGATCAAATGCTCACCAATTCAACTACATTGAAACCCACGGATTAATGATAAGTAGATTTATTTTTTCCATTACTCAGATTTTTTTGAGAATAAGGAGTACCTAGTAGGAGTAGATTACGAGTAAGGAATTAAGAAGCTCAAGGCAAGAGTGAATAGATATCTTCTAGATCGACGAGCTCCATCTTCGGCCACACCGTCGCTTAACATCAGGCGAGTTGGTGATCAATCGTAAGTCTATCTTGCATAAAAAAAAAACTTAACAGCATGTCATGCTGACAATATACTAAATTGTTATTTAGCCAGAAGTGGATGTTTTCTGCATTTTATCAGTATAATAATCACATCGACGCGTATTCCGGGGACAGATAAGGGACAAATAAATAATAACTACACAAGGACACGACCAGTTACCTACTTCCTTTCTAGGAGGAGGAGGAACATCACCGACATAATCCGGTGTATTAGCAAATTAAAGTTGCAGTGGGCAGAGCACAGACCTGATGGCCCGTGAGGCCAATAAGTTATCGAGCGGAGACCACACACGAACCACGCGGGATGCGTTGCGTAAGAAGACCAGCCACGAGGTGGACAGCTCCTTTCGGCCTCTCGGTATGAGGTTTCATACATAAGGGCAGGAAGAAGCTGGTTGAAGACCGCACGCCAACCAGGCTTTTTACCAATCAATGGTAGGAACATTATATCCAGCATTGGATTTCTTGTGGCTGAGTTGATGATGAACTACCAAGTCATGTTATCATCATCATCTCAGTCTGAAGAAGTCCACTGCTCTCTATGGATTTCCAAAAGCCCAGTTACAAAAATACTGGAGGACATTTTCACACAACACCATCTAGGCCCAAACTAAGCAAAGCTTGTACTATAGGAACCAGATGACTGATAGTATACATAATTACATATGTATTTGTTTTTTGTAAATACTTACATATGATATATATAAACACCCAGACACAGGACAAACATCCATGCTCAGCAGAAATGTTGGCCCTGGGTGGGAATCGAACCCACTACCTACAGCTCAGAGGCAGACGTCTACCACTGTCTAACCACCCATGAGGCCTGTCAAGGTTGGAAGCACCTTGCATCTAGCGTCTTCCTGCCAACTTGGTACTTTTATAACGAGAGTCTACATGTTAGTGAAGTAGCTAAGCTACTGATTAGATTGATAGTGCGTTCTTTACCTTTATCATTTCGCTTTTATTTCATAAGTAAATGGAACACTATTTGTCTTGATAAAAACTGTACTATAGTCTATGAAGTTAACGTCTACAATATGCTGCTATTATTAGTTGCAACAGGATATTGACTTTAGATATAATTGTAGGTACGAGTAGAAGATGTAGATAGCTGATAAAATAGTCAAGGTCAAATCACTCATTTCAATATGTTTTGAACTGAATTCCATCATAGTCTTCCGACTCGGTGGATGCCTGTTTTTGTGTATTTTTTCTCTCATTGTAAATAGCGAGAGCGAGCATGAGCGAGAGAGAGAGATATTCCATCTCTCATCGTCTTAAGTTCTCTGTCTTCTTTCCGCAAGTGTAATTACGTGTCAGCCAGAAGTGACAAAATATGTTAAGCATTGCTTAAAGTTAAGTAACGTTTTTCGGTAAGGCAGATAGTATTTGCGTGAACAATAGTTTACGGTCTAAGATAATTTATTTCATTTCGAATACAAATTCAATTAACATGAAATAAACTAGTTTATTATTAATATCGCACACTATGCAGAGTTCATAACCGACACGAACGAAACAGTTCCACTTTCATCGTGCGGTCTGCTAAATCGTGGAATACGCCTGAGTGGATCTTCCCCGATAGATATAGTCTGGGCATCTTGAAATCGCGAGTGAATTGATTTCAAGAGCAAGAGCGCTCCATCGTAGACCGACACAGGTGAGTTGACCGTCAAGCGCAAACTTATTACAGCATTAAAAAAGCTTAGGCATATCGCTCAATAATTAAATAAATATTTGTGGACATTTCACACAACGCCATCTAGCCCAAACTAAGCAAAGCTTGTACTATGGAAGTAGATGGCTGATAGAATACATATATACTTTTTTTTTGTTAATATATACATATGATACATAGAAACACCCAGACACAGAACAAACATCCATGCTCATCACACAAATGTTTGCCCTGGGTGGGGATCGAACCCACAACCTTTCAGTTCAGCAGGTAGACGTAGACACACTACCAACTGAGCCACAAGGTCAGTCAAAAGATTATGGTCTGCCCATAGCAATAGCAGATTACCTATAACGATAGCATCGAATCTTTATAATTTATGCATATAGTGAATTAGTATGCGTACCGCCGCAGCACAGGCCCGTTCTTTGGCGGGTACCATTCAACAAAGGCATCTACGACGTTTACAGTGGACCGGAAGCACGTTTCATTTATGCAAGTCAAAATGTAATACATATGTGCATTTTTCAATAACTAGCGGGACTCGAAGCAGGCCTAAAACATGCTAGGGACGAATAGAACATGCTAAGGCCTGAGGCCGAGGCAATTGCAGTTATACCTATAGATTGAAAATTTATAAAATTCAGTCAAAGCAGGAAAATATAATTATAGTTTAAAGGACTGAAAAAAAACCGACTTTAAAATACATAATTCGTTTAATTTGATGATATATTATTCCAGGAGGCAAATTATATTACAGCATTAGCATGTACCTATATATATGACAATCGGGAAGTGAAGACGACTCTAACGACACCTACCACATCAAAATCGGTCGAGCCGTTTAGGATGTAAATACATCATTGGGTTGTAGAACGTAATATTGAAACAGATATATAAACACCAGAAAAACATAACCCTCCTTCTTGCGCAGTCGATTAAAAACACATACATCCATAAAGAATATTACTCTCTTAATCTATATAGAGTACAATTTATGAAAAAAAAAACAACTCGCTCGTAAAATCTATCCAGTATGGCTATGTATAAAGCGCACCGCTAAATATGGCAAGCGGAATTGACCTCTATTGACATCGAAATAAGGTTAAATGCTGCGGTTGCGCCAAAGTCATCACATATGCGAGCGATGCAATCGGTCGTTGAGACGTTGATTTACTGCTGGAGACGGCAGCAGATGGTAAAAATAATAACGTCGGAAAATAAGAAATAACACAGGAATCAATAAAATTACAATCATAGAAACGCATGCGTTGATGCCTTAGAATGAATGCGTTTTGCCTCTAGCTCAGTGAAGCCTTTTAAGAATACGTTCAACGCGAATTTTGGATTACCTACCCAATGACATGATGGGTGTAGGCGAGAAAAATCATCGCCACTTTACGTGTAGGCGTACCTTAAAACAGTTTTTTTTTTTTGTCCAGCTGTTGTGAAATCTTGTTTTTGGGTCTACTGGCTAGTGCTTTTGTATATTTGGGGCCCAAAAAGATGTAAGTATTTTTTTGTTTTTCCAAAAATACAAACAGTATATCGAACAACATCTTCAAAGTTTCGAATTAAAAACATCGAGATATTATATTCTGAGATTGTTAACTTCTTCTTTCTTCTTTTCGTGTCAACGGTTCGTTTTTTTTTTTTTTTTATATCTATTATTATACTGTATTTGACCAGTAGGAAGCCACAGAGATGGCAGCAGTATTGGCCTCCCACAGGTCATTCATTTTGCAGGTATTAGGGCACAGTGGGCTTACGAGCAGGTGTGTTAACTAAATATTATGTATACAAATGTTTGAATAGGTTTCTGTAAGTGATACATCCAATATCGTCATCAATGTCACATATAAGTTATTGCTTATTCATTGTTTTACTATGAAAGCTAAATAAAATCTATTATAAGTACCTATTGTGTATTATGTGCTTAGTTTTCATAATAACAATCATATTAAAATAACAACTTTACGACAAATACGACAGCATTGTACAAACGATTTGGGATAGTGTCCAAACTGAAAATGCCAAACCTTTTTAAAAAATACAGCGACACGCAAAATTTTAAGTTTTTTTCTCTACATTGCAATATTATGAACTAAATATCACAATATTATGCTTTCTGCAGAACTATCACACTTTTAGAGTTTTAATTTTTAATAAGGTACCGAGGTGATGTCGAGGCGAATTATAAGGGACTAGAGGTCAACATTCTATTATTACTTTTGAATTGAAAGCGCGAGAAATTATGCCGTACCGGGTACGAAGTCTCGGCGAATATGCTTGTGAACAATATGCGTCCCAACGCTGCCCTGCGCGAAACCTTTCCGAACACCGTTTTACGATCATGTTGTGCTTAAATTTATGATGCATAACAAATAACTATTGTTTAGTCGCACAGAGCAATCACGTGTTTTGGCATATGCTATATATAGTACATACTAGCTGCGCCCCGCGGTATCACCCGCGTGGTGATCGATTACGTTGTTATTGTTTAGTGTATCCCACAGGAACTGTCAAATTTTTCAGGATTTAAAGTATGTCAGATCCTTCTACATAGTATAAGTAGTAATCCTCCCAAATTTCGTCCAAATCCGTCCAGTAGTTTCGGCGCCTATCGGACACACCGTACAGACAGACAGACAACATTTTTGAAAATTACTGTTTTGGCTTCTGTAACGATAGTACTTAATGCATACTTGGATAAAAAAAATTCAAAAATATTTAATGTACAGATTTTGTCCCGTTCCTGTCTTATATGTATATATTTCTCGGTACATAACTTCAACCTGACTCTTTGGTTTGCAATAAGAAATGATACTTATTTATTTAAATGAGCCGATGATTATAAATAACGAAACGACACTGACCAATTGAATGTCGCAGCTCAATTCAGGTTCAAACTTGTGAACGTAAACTTGTATTTATTATTGAAGTTAACAAATTTTAATAATGAATTATGTATGAGATAAAACCAGAAAAGACATGGGCAAAAAATGTATTAAAATAGAAAGTAGTGATAGTAGAAATACGAATTCATTCCAAACCACTCGAGAAAAGAATGACCATTCTATAAGTTTTTTTTTTATAGAAGATAGATCTACGATTGACCACCAACTCGCCTGATGTTAAGCGACGGTGTGGCCGAGGATGGACCTCGTCGATCTAGAAGATATCTATTCACTTTAGCCTTGAAAATTCCAAGATTAAGTACCCAGTACCAGTTTCCGGATATTCAAGAGCTTATTCCACCCTCCCCATTTCAATACAGAAGTAGCAGAAAGTCGGCATATTACCATCCATTTTTCATCGAAATACCCAAAACCCCTACGCAACGTTTTCGGTTCACATTTTTTTATGCGTACTGCACATGAGTGGAACCCCCTGCTACCAGTTTCCTGAAAACTATACTCTTGGTATTTTCAAGGCTAGAGTGAATATTTATGTATATCTTGTAGATAGACGTATTTTATCCTCGACCACACCGTTGTCGCTTACCATCAAGAGAGTTGGTGTCAAGCGTAGATCTATTTAGTATAAATAAATAATAATAGTTTAAAAAAAAATACTTTAAAAAAACCCGCTTCAAATTTTTGTACTGTCATCGGTCATCGATAAGTCGACAAAGTTTGAGGTGGGTCAAAATCAAGTCCAAAGGAATCCAAGGTCGGTTACAAACAAAATGAAAACTAATAAAAGCGTGTTAAAAATGTATCCACTAAGGATTTCATGATCGCGGGTTTAACCGTGGAATGCAGTTATTTACAATTATATGTAGCCACAGCTAGTAGCACAAATCTATTTTAAAACAGGTAAAACAAATGTGATGAAACATGTGAAGGGATGAGATCACGGTCGACGGCTGACAAAGAGCTCGTTGAGAAGCCGTTTCACACAAATAAGAAGGAAACAAAGCGGCGAGACACGAGTGAAATAATCAATCCACAACACAAATGGAAGCAATTATGCTAAACAGGACCGGTGTTAAACTGGATGGAGCCGAGCGGAGCGGTGCAAACTGAAGTCATATCGAGCGAAACATGTTTCACCGATACCAGCAGGCTTAGTGTGAATCTGTGACGTGTTGTCACGTGATTTCTTTAGTGTATGTTAATCCTATACATTTTATTTTATTTTATTCGACGATAGACTTGCGCTCGACCGTCAACTCACCTGGTGTTAAGCGACAGTTACGGTCTACGATGGAGCGCGCTTGCGTAGAAGAAAGCTATTCACTCGCGATTCGAAGACACCTAGATTATATAGAGTGGAAATAGTTAAATAAATATAACATAGTATTTACATAACTTGACTATATTTACCTTAAATATCTTTTACTTATGTAGTTAAATAGAAACAATTATTTATTTGTTAGAACCTCTAATGCTCCAAGCGCTTTCTTGTAAAATTAAATTTATTGACTACCACACTGTAGTTACCCCTAGTAAGTATAACAAAAATGTACCTTTAGAATGGTCTTAGATGAACAACTAAGGCTCACTACATTGCAGCGCCCCTACGGGGTCCTTGTACTGTATACAATTTTTAGTTTAAGTACTAATTGTAAGAACTGTACAATGTGCAATAAATAAATAAATCTATTCGGAAAAGACCCATTCAGGAAGCGCATTCCACATTTTTACTTTTCTATTCTATTGGCGTTTACGAATAGAGAATGCCTAACTTTCCCAAACGACAGGGTGAGCGCGGGGAGCGAGTGAGGAACCGGAAATTGGCGGGAAGCAGAGTTCTGTATGTGATACTATTTATGTCTTTTGTGCTAGCGTTTTAATTTCCCCAACAGTCCACTCTCGAAGTTGTCGACGAATACTTCTACCTAGGACAAACGGTCCGACTAGGCAGGTCCAACTTTGCGAGAGTCAATCGTCGAGTCCAACTAGGCTGGGCAGCGTTCGGGAAACTCAAAGCATATTTTTGACCAATATACCTCAGTGATAGATAGATAGATAGATGAAGTCTTTATTGTACACACCTTAAAAGTAATAACAAAGAACTTAAATAGACTAGTGCAACAAAAGGCGGCCTTATCGCTAAAAGGGATCTCTTCCAGGCAACCAGTGCCTATCTCAACTCGAAAGTTTGTGACCAGTGTGTATTACCGTGTTAGTGATGACATATGGCGCTGAAATGTAACGAAAACTCAAGATCACGCAACGATCTATGGAGAGAACTATGTATCCGAGTCTCTCTAGAAGATCGATTCAGAAATTAAGAGATCCGTAGACACAAAATTCAACGACCATAGCACAGCAGATTAGCAAATTGTGGCAGTGGGTAGGGCATATTGCACGTAGAACTGATGGCCGATGGCGCAGAAATGTTCTCGAGTGGAAACCACGTACTGTGCGTAGAAAGAGCAGCCACAAGATGGACAGAAAACATCATACAAGTGGCAGGAAGAAGCTGGATGCAAGCCGCTCCCTAATTACAGCCTAATTACAGCTTGTAAGACTTATTTTGCCTGAGATGATGATGATTATTGACTACAGAACCCTATCTTATGCGTATCTCGACACGGTCTTGACAACTTATTAAGATTTGTAGACGTTAAAACTGTCGCAGATTAAGTATATTTATTCCCTCACTCTGAATTTACATTTGCTCTTTTATAATAATAATAAATAAATAAATATAGATAAATATTTATGGACATTTCACACAACACCATCACTACTAAAATCAAAATCAAAATCATCACGCCCAAACTAAGCTTGTAAAACAAAGCTTGTACTATGGAACTAGATGGCTGATAGATAAAATAAATATTAAAAAAAGTATATATATGTATATATATACTTTTTTTAATAATAATAATAATCTTTATTTCGGCTGCATTTAACCATATACAAAATTAAATTAAATTAGATTAGAATTAGCTGATTTAAAAACACAAAAAAAAAAAAAAAGATTTTCTATACTACCCATTTATTTTAGTGACTTTTGTAATAGGTATGGAAAACAAAGCAACGGAAATAAGTATGACTTTCGATCCACAGACAATGGGATTGACATTATATTGATCTAATATGAATAAATGGCATTTATAGGAAACAATAGTACCATATAATAGTGTTGTGTAATGAACATATCCTATATTTAGTTTAGCTTTAGAATAATAATGATCTTTTTGTAGACGCTCAAACAAGATTTTTTTTTAACGTAAAAATTACGATTACGGTTTAAGCAGTCGACGTATGTATGGTCATGTGTTCCCTCTAATCTCTTGAGCTACTGGCCTTGTGGCTCAGTTGGTAGTATATCTATTATCTACCTGCTAAGCTGTAGGTCGTGGGTTCGATCCTCACCCAGGGCAAACATTTGTGTGATGAGCATGGATGTTTGTTCTGTGTCTGGGTGTTTCTATGTATCATAATTATGTATATATTTACAACAAAAAAAAGTATATATGTATTCTATCAGCCATCTACTATCATAGTACAAGATTTGCTTAGTTTGGGCTAGATGGTGTTGTGTGAAATGTTCCCAAATATTTATTTATTTATTATTTTCTAATAAGATCTTGAAATTTTAAATGTCAATCGACGCCTCTTCATAATATGATGTATGACATTACAGAAAATCGAAAATTTTTAGGACAACATACGCTGTAAGTCCGTTGTAAAAACTAAATTACAAACCAATAAGACGGATGCGAGACTGGCAAGGTCTATAAACAAAAATAGAACACATACACATTTAGGTTTACAAGGTGAGCAAACAATGCATTGTTAAAAAAACATACACAACGACTGCACAGGCGGGCTAGACAGCTTCTAGAATTCAAGAACATCTATTTGAAGTAGGTAATGGGTATGTATGATGAATTGGTTTTTTCTAGGTAAGCGCGCTCCATCGTAGACCGCAGCGTCGTTTAACATCAGGCGAATTGGCGGTCAAGCGCAAACCTATTTCTACATTTTTTTTAAATGTCCGTCTGTAAAAAAAAAACAATATACAAAAATAATAGAGGCGGCACTCCATACACCTCCACCTCCATACTCCATAAATAAGTTTAGAAAACTAAAAAACCCTCGACAAAAAAAAAAACGGCTGAACCGATTTTGATGAAACAAGCTAAGAACACTCCTGACTAAAAAAACGGTTCGACCGTTCGGGAGCTACGATGCCAGATACAGACACACACACACAGACACAGACACATCAAACTTTTTAACACTCAGTTGTTTTTGCGTCGGGGGTTAATAAAAGAAACGATGAATCGTGTTAGGTGTTGCTGAATAGATACATTTATTGAATAGATTTATATTTTTCCAGTTATTTTGTTATAAATACTGTACCAGTTTTGATAAAATTTATACGGAGAGATATATTCGGCTGTACCTATTTTTTACGATAACCGAAAAGTTTGATTTTTAGCAGCTGCAAGGAACTACAGGTTCGCGTATATGGTTTCAATTTCAATTCGATACCTCCACGCGTTCCCGAAATAGAAGGTTTTGACAGATGGACAGACGGACCCTGATAAGATCACTTTGTAAATCCTATCAGGGTTCCATTTTTTCCTTTTGAGGTACGGAGCCCTAAAATAGCAAAAAAAATATCGGTGCTTGCCTAGCTACTTTTTATCTAGCCTAGCCACAGTTAAAATCATATAAAAAGGAATGGAGGAAAACAGAATGAAACCGGTGACATCCTGACAAATAATTGATGTAGGTAAAAACGTCTTTCTGTGTACAATATTATACAGCTAAAAGAATCATAGTTCAAATTGTCTCCTAGTATCATCACCGGTGTAAAAAGCCAAATTGAACAATCATCATCATCATCATCAATCATGGTTGCCTGGAAGAGATCGCTCTAAGCGATAAGGCCGCCAATTAAAAGCCTAGCCATAATCTTATTTTACTATGTATCTTTTTCCGTGTATATTGTGGTCTTTTAATAAAGAGTTGTCTACCTATCTATCTATCTATCATGCAATCAAGCTTACAGATAATAAAAAGTATCCATGAAAGAAAAGGTTCGCAACAAAAGAGTCCCCAATTCAATACGGAGCGACAAATTGAGCCAAAGTCGAAATGCGATTCGGCCAGTGCTCCATAAATCTTTGCAATATAAAGGCTATTTTTTTGCAATCAAATACCAAAACGGGCTCGCAATACTGACAAACAGAAATGAGATCACCGCTCGTACACTGTACAAGTATATAAAAAACACGGCGACTATAGTAAGCACTTTTTTTATCGGTAAAATATCTGAAGCATTCTGTAGCCGGGCGAAATGTAACACGTACAACTAAACGTGACTGAAATATTCCGTTGAATACTCAAATTTTACGAATAAAAGCAATCAAATCGCTGAAAAATGGGAACGGGCTCTAGGTGTCGTATTACAGGGAATGTGGCACTTATTCTTTAAACAACAAAAATTGAGAGAAAAAAATCCATGTTGCATTTTCGCCTTGTACTAGTTGTTTTTTTACCCGACTGCGTAAGAAGGAGGGTTATGTTTTTCGAGTGTATGTATGTTTCTATATGACAGCCTACACCCTAAACGGCTTGACCGATTTTGATGTGCGAGATGTCGTTAGATTCGTCTTCACTTCCTGAGTGTCATAGGCTTTTTTTTTGTAATAATAATAATTATACATACATCTTTCGCAAAAAAAAAAAAATTGCGTTTTTTCGTAACCTCCAACGAACTATTTCGTAATAAACAAGTGGTTTTACTATAATTATTCTATATAATGCGCATTCATAATCTTTTACAGCGATTGTACGAATACTTTCGCATAAAAAACGTACACTCAACAGCGTATCAAGCCGAATTCGTTTACGTTGCGATTACGTTTGTATTTTATTTTTCTTTTGATATTGATACTAGTTGACTGTCATTGTTATAGACAGGTGGGCAATCATTAGCGTTTACATATCTATTAATAATCTAATTCTTCAAATTAGGTTTGCGTAACATACGCTTTGATATGCCGTGATATTTCTTGTATGCTCCCAACAATTTTCACAATCATCTTAATTTAATTAGCCAAGCTACAGCTTAAGAAAGAGCCAAGTTGCGTCATGTCGCTCTTTTAAGGTTGGCTATAATCCAATGCCATTTGGGAATTTTATAGTTAACTCTTGAACATTGAGAAGATTCTCGAAAGCCGCATCATCGAAATGTAAATAAGATTACCATTTGATAAGATAGTAAATGTTTTCTAGCAATGACATAATCATGTTGCTAGTTTCGTACCGTAGCTTTGCATACAAATTCTCGTTTTAGTCTCAATAAAAGTTATCATAATGAAAAGTTACCTCTAAATTCTAGCCTCTAAAAGTTTTCTAAATCGAGCTTTGACTTCTAAAATATTGGGCAATATATTTTTGCTAAGACAACTTATTTCCGCATACCACAGAGCAATTCATATCGTCGGAAAGAGTATGTGTCCACGGTCGCGTTTGAATAGCGTAGAGGTGACATTGTTGTGCCAAATGAGTTTGACCTTTCTCAATCTGCCATGCAATGTTGGACAATTCCATGATATAGCCCCGACCTTTCTTTTATTTTGGTCTTATTGTGCCAATTTTAGAGGATTTATTCGAAAAAAACAACAGAACACAATTGAGCGTGATATCAAGTAATAAAAGTAGCACATTTCCCATCTAACCCGGAAATACTAAAATGACAAGCCGGGTATTGATCGCACCGTGGTCACCTTTCGTTTACTCTGCCCCCAGCGATTAATTATGTAGCGTACGTATCCAAACCGACGCTATTGTTTGTTAGTTATGTTAACATGACATTATTTTCAGTATACACAATTTGAACTAATATGCAAATCATGCCCGTGTTGTATTTAAAACCAGTTACATAAAACAACAAATGAAATTTTAATGACCTCAAAACAGCCTTTAAATTGAAATCATCAAACGAACGACCTAAAGGAGGCTTTTGATACAGTGGTACACGCAAAAATCGATAGTTTCAACTGCAAAAATGAAGACACGTAACGTGAAACACGCAAGCATCGTACGATTAGGCCCATTGGTTATTAGGTTTCCTTTTGCGCCGCCAAGCGTGAATGTTTACAGAGGCGCGGTAAACAATTAGGCTGGCGTGCCCCAAGGAGATGATTTAGCACCATTGTTGTTTATGGCATCTGCTTGCTTTGGGATCTTTTCAGGATAGCTATTGAGGTAGGCCTGGGTACCTTAATTGTTTTTCTATAAAAGTTTACTTTGATAACCTTGTGTTCTAAATAGGTTATAATTATTGCAGTGATGTTTAAAAAGATGGTTCGATAAGATCAGCTTGTATTATGCCTGCGTATGAAATCTGTTGTTGCAGTGTTTCGCATACATTTAAAATAACTTTACAGACACATAGGTGTACGTTTCGATTTCAGTCGTTAGCACTTAATGGCGGATTAGTACGCCTCCATTTCCTAACAATGAAAAAAATTACAGTCTTCTTGAAATCAATAAAAGTGTATAGATATTTTTTTCACAGATAGCGAGGATACGGGAGTTTATTTCGGGTTGCTACTTGGTTTTTCAGATTTTTTTAAAAGTCAATACCAAGTTGCTTGTTTGTTTTTTCTTTCAATTAAACAGCTTCATTGGAAATTGAAAATATAATCGTTCAAATAAAATCACTTCAATCAGTAAATCAATTTCGACATGATTTCACTGTCTGTACCAAGGAACTTACCTTGGGCATCTATCGTGACTCTGTCACTCCTAAACGTGGATAGCTCTGTGACCAGCCTCCTCGCTTCAGGCGCCTCTGTCAGCAAGCAGACCTGGTCCAGTTGGATGTCTTCCAATATGATCCCTCGGTTAGAAGATTCGTACACGAAGCCTACGTGCGGGCTGAAACAAGAATATAAATTAACATTGGAAGACATTTTCACACAACACCATCTAGCCCTAAACTAAGCAAAGCTTGTACTATGGGAACTAGATGGCTGATAGAATACATAATATATATATTTTTTTTGTAAATGCCTACATATGATACATATAAACACCCAATACCCAGACACAGAAGGTGACCTTGGGGAATATTGTTGACATAAAAGATAATAATTATTATTTATATTATTTATTTATTAATAATACGAATAATGTACGACCAATAATCTACAAATTATGCCAAATATTCGTATATAAAACATTTGAGTTGTTAACAATGCGAGAGCAGCCTGTCTATTCTCTAAACTAAGTGACTGTGCAAGTTAAGTGAGGCTCTAAGTGAACTTTTCCTTTTCTTATCTATGTATTACTGCAGATAATAGCAAAATAACTAATCGAAGGTGGAATTGGGAGCTACCTACATGTACTTGATATTTTGACATTTCTCTGCAGTTTTCAGCTTGAAAAATAGAAATTCACTTAACGCCTCACTTCACTTTAGGCTGTTCTGCTTTACTGGCGCTGTCATTAAGCTTAGAGAATCAGGCTGGTCTTGGAAGCAATGTTTTTACTAGAAACTGTTCTCAGCAAAAGAAGTATAGAAACTTGAGGAAACCAACTTCGTTATATTAAATATATTTATATGTTCAGAATTTATCAAGATTTGCTATTGAACGTTGCCGCTACAAAAATAATTTAAAAAAAACTTTAATCTGAAGGTCAAGCGCGAGCCTATTTTCGAAAAAAAAAAAAACTTTGCATTATACTTTTTTTCTGTTTTTCTTTTCACTTGAACCATTATAAAACAAATGGAATGAATGTTTGTTGACACGTGTCGGTACGAGTATGATGTTAGACACGATATGTAATATTTGTTATTTAAATTGTACTGGACGTGATTTGCATAATGGAATTATGTTTAATCAATTGTTTTTTGGACTATTCATTACTATTTTTTTAATGCTCAATGTCTTCCCAGAGATTAATGAAGAATTGTGCAAATACACTATATTTATACTTTAATTTATGGTCCTTATCAATTTGCGAAATTCGGAAACAATTCGCGACGCCGAATTCCCCTCAAGCTCATGAGGAATAAATTTATAAGACAAAATTTATAAGATATCATATTAACCAGTGGTGTAGGGATCAGAGCGCTCGGCCACCAAAGGGGGGAATGAAAGGAAATTGCATGTAGCGGAGATGCGAATGTTAAGATGGATGTGTGGAAGTAACAGAATTGGATAAGGTTAGGATTGAGTATGCGAGAGGAAGTCTGAAAGTAGCATCAGTGACCGTGAAGTTAAGGATTGCGGGTATTTTGCTGGCCTAGTATGGAAGGTAGATAAACCGTTTTTATACACGTTGTTATGTCAGTGCTTCAGTACTTTATTTCCTCTGAAAGGTGGACAATACGGTAGAAAGGTGTAAATGTAGAGATTACGGCTGATAGAATGAAGTGGCGAAAGGAAACTTACTGTGCCGACCCCATCTAGTGAGATAAGGATCCATCGTAGACCGCAACGTCACTTAACATCAGGCGAGTTGGCGGTCAAGCGCGAACCTATTACTACATAAAAAAAGTGCAACTAAATGATAATAATTTTATTTATATTTCTAAAATGATAACGATAATGTTGGATTGTATTAAATTCCAATAATTGAAAACTAATAATAATTAATTTAATTTATTAATTAACACTAATACCATAAATATGAAATTATTAAACAGAGCGTCCGTTAGTTATTATTTCACGACTAAACGATCAGAGTGGTTTATATAAATTACTAAGAGATCATAGTGCAGTGGTTTATATAAATTAAATCATTATGCTCTTTACGAATATATAAATATTCACAAATACCAAAACCTTTAGAATCATCAAGTCAGTCCACTACTGCTGGATGTTACGTACATCGTTCTTTCCGGTTTTGCGCCGACCTCATCCAGGTCTATAAATAAACTCTCAATAAACAAAACTATTATTAATCTGAGTGTCTTAAAAGCGCGAGTGAATCAGTTCTTTCTAAACAAATGCGGATGTATAGATTGTATTGCCGGTTTAGGTGCAATACGTCACATTCTCAAATCGTCACTCGTTCTCAAATGGTCACTTTCTCAGGTCGTCATATTATCAAAACGCCACATTCGCGCAATATGACAACACAAATGGAAAAAGGTAATAATTTATTGAAGCTAAAATTATTTACAAAAAAATATACATTTCTTTATGGCAATAAATCAATGTAAAATAGAAAATATCAGTCAATATAGATACACAAAATAGAAAATAGATACACAACATATCAAGATTCATTAAACGGGTTGACTATAATTAAATATAAACAAATCAGATTTGGCAAATAATAATTCTTTGATTATTATGTATAAAAGTTTTAACTGGACACTGGCCTCTGTACAAGGATTCCCTGTATTGCAGAGACCAGGGACCTCTGTGACTATAATAAATATCTAAGCTTTACGATGATGCATCCAACATGGCAAGTGTTGCGAGGTAAAGTTAAAAAAATATGTTTTCTGGTTTTACTTTTAATTTGCATAATGCTTATAGAAACATCAGATTATTTTACCTTGCCTACCTTATAGTGACCACCACAGAATTCGCCCTATTTACATGTGACCACATCATATAAATTGGCGGTCACTTGCAAGGAATTAATAAAATAGTTTCCAGAATAGTAATTAGAATTAGAGAATCAAGTTGCAACTAATGGACAAAACGTAGTAATTACAGTTCATTTAGCTTTATTTTTACATCTAGCTGTAACGTTGGCTATCCTGAACAGTGCATCATCATCATCATCATCAGCCTATTTGATGTTCGTCCACTGCTGGACGTAGGCCTCTCCTAAGAAGCGCCACCCGGCACGATCTTCTGCTTTACGCATCCATTTGCTACCAGCCGCCTTACGCAGGGCGCCCCACTCTACGTTTGCCGATACGCGGTCTCCACTCCAGAACTCGTCTACCCCAACGGTTATCGGTTCTTCTACAGATATGGCCAGCCCATTGCCACTACAGTTTGCAAATCCTATGGGCTATGTCGGTTACTTTCGTTCTCTGTCGAATAATCTCATTTCTGATTTTATCTTTCAAAAAAATTTCGAGCATAGCCCGCTCCATAGCCCGCTGAGTGACTTTCAATCGATGGACTAGCTTTACTGTTAGTGTCCACGTTTCTGCTCCGTAGGTTAATACGGGTAGGACGCACTGATCGAAGACTTTAGTCTTTAGGCATTGTGGTATGGACGACGAGAAGACGTGACGAAGTTTTTCAAATGCTAAACAGTGCATAAATATTGCTAAAACAATCATTTTTTCACAAATGGTATGATTTTCTCATAATCTTTAGAGTACAGATAAATTCTCCCGATTTAACAATTTTAATTTTTACCTTTTTAGACAACCCTTTTTGTGCTTTTCTTTTACATTAATTGGATTAGAGGAAAAATCAATTTATGATCCTAAGATGGTAAAGGAATGCTCGAGGAGTGCGGATCCAAATCCACCGACATTTTTAGGGAATTCTACCAACATGATTTTTGGATAACAGCAATCCAAATTTACTTGTAATAGCAACATAGCAGTTAAATAAAATGAGAAATATAAAAGTAATAAATATATCAGACGACGAAGGCGAACCTATTACGACCAAATCGAATACGTTTTGGAGAAAGATCAGGTCAAAAGTACCCGAAACCGACGAGCATGTATGAAAACGTTATTTGAAAGTGGATGAAGAGAAAGACGTGTGCCAGGATCATAGGCGAGACATAGTCTCTGCCTACCTGCCTATGGGAAAAAGGCGTGATTGTATTATGTAATAGTATTATTAATATTTATTGATGAGAATTATTATACAGATATTTATTTATTAATCTTAAGCCTAAGTTTTTACAATATTTATATAAAAAACAATAACAACATTATAAAAACTTAAACCTAGAATGCCGCCGACAGCGGGGCAGGGCCTAAGCTGCTGGCGGTAGGGGCTACAGACTCAGAAACCTCCTGACAATTCGTGCCGTGTCTAGGACGACCGCCTTCTGAATCCGACCCTTGATCCAACCATCAAGTGAGAGCCTCTTAAGATGTTGGTCAAGGCTCTTCGCTATTAAACCGTTTGCCGATTTATATTAATTATTATTATTATTCCATATGTAATAATATTATATCATATGTTTTTTTTTGATCAGCCCTGTTTGTACAAACTGTCCCACTGCTGGGAACGGGCCATCTTCTCATTGTGAGAAGGGTTAGGCCATAGTCTGCCACGCTGGCCAAGTGCGGGTTGGCAGACTTCACACATCTTCAAGATCATTGAGAACTCTCAGAGATGTAAGTTTCCTCACGATGTTTTCCTTCACCGTTTGAAGTTGGCGGCAATGAACAATACGCACATAACTTCGAAAAGACAGAGGTGCGTGCCGTGGGATTCGAACCCAGGACCTGCGGATCGCAAGTCAGACGGTCTCCTGACTAGGCTGCCGGAAACTTATCATATGTAATAATATTATATTATATCAGTGAATAGACTGTAGTTATTTTGAAACAGCTCCGATGGCTCAGCGAGTGACTCAGACAGATAATACAAATTATAACGAGCTACCAACATTGTTTGATAACAGTATGCGCCCGTGTTATCATCGGGAGACCTCATGTTTACATTCTGTAAGTGTAAGTGTCAAAGTTCAGTTTTGTTTAACAAGTTACTAGTTTTTAATTGCCACTGCAAAATTATTCACGCTTCAATTTATCTGATTTTATCCGGTTTCTTTGTTACTCTGTTTACATGAGGTTGGATAGTTATCAAGGTTAAGTTGGTGTTTATACCGTGTCACAAGTGTTAGACGATATAAACGTAACTACAAGGCTCTGTATTATCGTAAGAAACAAACATTGCTGTTGTTGTTTTAGCATATTGGATTCCAATGCCGAGAAAATGCTCCCTTCGGATCCTTCGTGCATTGGCGATTTCATACATTGCTATGATTGCATTGATACAAAAAGAGGGTGTTATAAGTTTGACGTTTATCTATATATCATTTCCAATATCCCCACTCAATGATTTTATGTTTGAAATGTGTTTTATATGTTGTGAAGTGCGAGAGAGATAGCTGCGCGATTTGAGCACAGTCCTAGTAAAATAATAATATAGTACCATACCAACAAACTGACGTAGTTTCGCTTATGGCATTGATAATTCGTCACGTGTTTTACGGTTTTTATCCACGTCAACTACATCATTACGTTTATTATCAGACTGCGCGAGAAGGAGGATTATGTGTTTAAGTGAATGTATGATTGTGTTTCTATATTACCGCATACATCCTGAACGGTTGACCTTGACCGATTTTGATGTACCTACTAGGTGTCGTTAGATTCATCTTCTCTCGCTGAGTGTGGCTACATTTTTTGGAATAATAATAAAACTCCAAGATAGATCTACGATAGGTTAGAGAGGATAATCGGACTGGGTCTATACTGCCTGTGTGAAACTACCTAATGGTCTTTTTACGCAAGATAGATCTACGATAGACCACCAACTCGACTGATGTTAAGCGACGGTGTGGCCGAAGATGGAGCTCATCGATCTAGAAGATATTCACTCTAGCCTTGAAAATTCCAAGATACAAGTTCTCGGGAAACTGATATGGCGTCAAAGAATTCAATACCTGTGCAGTACGCATCAAGAACGTGGACCGATATCGCTGATCACTGATTTTTATTCCTAACGAAATCGAGACTTCCAGCCCTGAGATGGTTTTCTTTACCTCGCTATCTTAGAATATAGCTATCTATAATCTAAACTCGCTATATTTATTAGTCCTTACGTTTGACATTGCGAGTTTAACCACCCTTAACGTTTGCGTGCACTCGAATCCCAGTGCTTATAATATCGCCGTGGACAATAATATTTACAAGCGAGAAATGAACCTGTTGTTATAAACGCGATGGTTATCTTTGCGCAGGCGTGCCTTATCGCCGCTTGGGATCGCATCGGGACTTTGCTGATATTGTCTTCATTCAAATATTTCTGTTGGAAATCGTTGCTTAGGTTTTCGTGTTTGTTGTTGTTATGATTGATAGATAAACTGTTTATTGTGCGACAAATTAACAGATACAAAAATTACAGGACATCTTACAAAACTATTATGACAACAGGCAGCCTTATTGCTAAAAGCGATCTCTAATGACGCGAACGCCGTATTTTTACACGACAGCGTAAAAAGGAGGGTTATGTTTTTCGAGTGTATGTATGTATGTTTCTATACGATCACCTACAGCCTAAATGGCTTGACCGATTTTGATGTGCGAGGTGCGGTTTTCGTAATAAACAAGTGATTTCTCTATAGGTAAAATTTCATGGCTTGAGACGGGCAAAACAAGCTCTATATTTTATAACCTTTAATCTTTCCTCGTTGTGCTATTTGAGTATTTTTATTAGCCATACAGTATCCTCGATAGTGAGACTACTTAAGAAAGGAAAACAAGCAATAGTTGGAGGTCAAAGCTAAGGATGTAGTCAAGTCAAGGGTTTGAATCTGCTCCAATGAGATTTTATATATAGAGAGGTTATACTATTTGAATATGAAGTAAAAGCATGACAAATTTCAGATCTCTGCACTTTCGAGGATAAGACCACATCCTTAAGGCCTTTTAGTATCTTGGCCTTATACATCTTGGTGTTGCACTTTCTAAACACACAGGATGACATTGTCATTGTTAACAAGTCACGACACGCGTCTAACAGCGTTGCCCGACGTGTCGCGACTGAAGACGAGTCGGGCGATTGCCTTACTTGAGGCTTGCCATGCAGAGCCGGGAAAATCTATCTACGTATATAATTATATATGCTGCTGCTGGTCTGCTCAGTTAAGCTTGGATTGGAACACTATAATATTATTAGTAACTTAGTCGAGTAGGGATCCGATTGACTGGCCTTGTGGCTCAGTTGGTAGTGTGTCTACGTCTACCTGCTGAACTGAAAGGTCGTGGGTTCGATCCCTACCCAGGGCAAACATTTGTGTGATGAGCATGGATGTTTGTTCTGTGTCTGGGTGTTTCTATGTATCATATGTATATATTTACAACAAAAAAAGTATATATGTATTCTATCAGCCATCTAGTTCCATAGTACAAGCTTTGCTTAGTTTGGGCTAGATGGTGTTGTGTGAAATGTCCACAAATATTTATTTATTTTATTTATTTATTAGCTAGCGAGTGACCCTGCCTTCGCACGAACGCTTTATAGAACATAACGAGGATGAAATAGAGCTTAGGAGTATTTGGTCACGTGCCTCCGTGCTAATGCTTTGTAAATGACCATATGACTTGCGCTTTATTGCGTCGTAACAAAAGTAGCTATTTATTCAAAAGTGTTTGAGGGGTAAGTCTTCTATTTTGTACTATCAAGTATTCTGTAAAAGCAGTAATACAATACGAATCAAACATTACCTCTTTGGAGTTTACATTCATAAAAATAAATAAGCACAAATAAGTAAATGTATTTAGTAGACATCATAATGCTAAGATAAGCAATGCTACAACACAATAAGGCATACATTACTCGACGAATATAACTGAAAGATAAAGTAGTGGAAAAATTAAAGAAAACGACACCATGATTACATCACATCCGTGTATTTGCATTAATGTTTCCAATGTTTGCGGTGCGTCTGGTGCACTGCGGAGCCTGGCTGACATACATCAAATATTATAATATTATCTTCTTCTTCTTTTTTGTATTGGACCCGCATTAAAGCATTTGCCAGTGTCAAGTATTAGGATTTTTTCAAGTTTCTTGAATAAAACAAGTTGTAAATGTTCTAGTCACAATCTAAGTCACGTATACAGTCAATTTATAAATCGAGTCCTGCTTCAGTAAAGTGGTGGCGACTTTACTAGAAGCTTCTATGGAGTTTTGCCGACAACAAAAAATCGTTTTACTGCTTTATTTCACTTGCCCACACTCACGCACTTTATCGAACACTTAATTAATAAAATACCACCATTTTAATAGCATTAATGTTCAAAATAACACAAGTTTAGGAAAATAAAACAAAGCAACAACACGTTACTAAGACGTTCCCGCCAAAACTCCAATATGATACTATCTCAAATAACATAACTACAGTCTATTCACTGATATAATATATTATTAATAATATTATTACATACATACAATCACTCCTTTTCCCAATTGGGGTTGGCAGACTCTAATATATAATTTGACTAGCCTCGCAGCTCAGTTGACTGGCCTCTCAGCTCAGTTGATTGGCCTCGCAGCACAGTTTACTGGCCTCGCAGCATAGTTTACTGGCCTCGCAGCTCAATTGACTGGCCTCGCAGCTCAGTAGTACGTCTGCCTGCTAAGCTGTAGGTCTTGGGTCTGACCCAGGGCAAACATTTGTGTGATGAACATGGATGTTTGTTCTGTGTCTGTGTGTTTCTATGTATCATAAGTACATATGTATTTACAAAAAAGTATATAATAATATGTATTCTATCAGCCATCTAGTTTCCATAGTACAAGGTTTGATTAGTTTAGGCTAGATGGTGTTGTTTGAAAAGTCCACCAATATTTATTTATTTACGTATAATATTATTGTCTCCACTTGCTACGATCTTGACATAAGTCTTTCGCTTCTTCCACTTTCATAAATGTCAAATACATGCTCATTGGTGAGATATGTCTTTTTCTTTTTCACATATAATATGGCTTCTTTCACTTTCATAAATGACTTCATACATGCTCATTGGTTGCGGGGATTTTTGACCTGCAGAGTTACGCTCAACTCTTATAGCGATGCAAAGTTGGCTCGCACCCGTTTTTATGTTATTATCTCTTCAATTAAGAGAGTGACACTAAAGCTGAAGCAACTGTTCAAAATATCACAATTCAAAGTAGGCTCATTTATTTGAACTTTTGCCTCAGACTCTTAATTGCAAAAAAAAAAAAACAATATAGAAACGGGAGCGAGCCAACTTTGCGTCGCTATAAGAGATGAGCGTAATTGAGAACCTCCTTTTTAGATGTCGGTTAAAAATCACGTGAATTAAAAAAAAAAAGGTAATTGTACGACCTCTAAAATATTTTAGCTATCTCTTATTTCAGTTAGTGTAATTGACATACTTTACAACACAGTCGACTTTGTGAGATAATACGGATAACATAAGCACTCATCGTGCACTGAACGCACCGAAAAATTCTGCGAAAACGATAAGGTAAACCTTAATAAATTAATACGTATAATGAATGAAACAGTCAGAAATTCGTACAATCGTAAGTTTTACGGATTCTAGAGGAAATGTTAATATCTTTTAGGTTGAAAGGAAACGGTTGTGTGGAACGAACGGACGAAAAGTCGACGTGAAGATATACATAAATTACAGTTTAAAAAACTAAAAAACACGCTACAAATTATTGTGGTCAAAGTTCAAGACTTTTCAAGGTACTGTCATTTAACATTAGAAGTATTAATCAAAATTTTCTCAAACTCTTGCCAATGTTGAAACGCTTTGGAAGTGACCTTGATGCCCTAGTTCTTTCAGAATGTTGGCTTTCAGAATATTCTCATATACCGCAGCTATCTGGATACAATGCCTACTTCACAAAAAAACGTATAAATAAATGTGGTGGTGTAGTCATCTACATAAGGGATAAATGGTCTGTGACTGTGCAGGAGCCTGTTTTTGAGGACACAAACTGTCTTATCATTAATGTAGCGGACTATTTGAAAATAGTGGGTATATACAGATCTCCTGCTATAAAGGATCTTAAAGCTTTTAACGATTCACTTGAAAATGTTTTGCATTGCACTAAAGATCAAGCCACTGTTCTCGTAACAGGGGATATGAACATAAAATTGCTCGAGGAATATCCTAGCAGTGGTAATGAAGAATACCAATCTATTATGGCTGAGCATGGCTTTCTTCCAGCCATTACTGAAGCTACCAGAAAACCTACTATGACTTGTCTTGATCACGCATTTGTTAAAACCAAGAACAAGGCTCTGGGATTAATATGTAACTGTGCGATAACCGACCATAATTTGGTGTTGGTGGGACTTTCGGCAGATTTGAAACACGCCATAGTTAAAAAGAGGGTAGTTAACAAAACCAACTTTCAAGAGGTCGCAACTGAACTTGGAAACGTGGACTGGAAGGAAGTCCTAAATACAGACGATGTTAACGACGCAGTCCATATTTTCAGTAAGACGGTGACGGATTGTATCCGTAAGCACTCGCGCAGGCATAAAATCAGTCGTTCAAAGTTCAACTTGAAGCCTTGGATCACTCCAGGTCTGATCAGATGTATGAGACACCGAGATAATTTACATCTGAAACTGAGACGTGATCCAGAGAATGTAATTCTTAAAACCACTTACACCCGTTATAAAAACTTTTTTAATAACTTGCTGCGTAAGCTCAAGGCAGAATACGATAACGCACAATTATCATTATATGAGGGGGACTCTAAAAACCTATGGAAAACAATAAAAAACGTCTGCGATCTGCCGGTTACACGAGGTGACGCACAGGAGCTGCTGAGAGGTGCCACCGATACCCAGACCGTTTTAAAAGAGTGTAACAAACACTTCGCTTGTGCAGGAGCTAACCTGGCTGCGAAAATTTTGGGTAAATTAAACACCACACAGGAAGCACTGCGCCAACGAGTTCCCATGGATATTTGTAGCCCGAATTCCCTTTTTTTTGCCCCTACTGATTCCTGTGAGATAAATGGTATCATCCAGGATCTTAAACCAGATAGTGCACCAGGTTATGACGCTATAACACCTCGCATTCTGAAGTACGCAAAAGCTGCTTTAGTTGAGCCCATTGTCCACATATGCAACCTCAGCATGGAGTCAGGTATATTTCCAGATTGCTGGAAGATTGCAGTCATTATACCCGTCCACAAAGGAGGAGACAAAACCAGTCCAGACAATTATAGACCCATATCACTACTCAGTATAATCTCAAAAATATTGGAAAAGGTGGTTAATAAGAGACTGGTCAATTTCCTACAGAAATATGAGCTCCTGGATGATCACCAGTTTGGTTTCAGGCAGGGAAAGTCTACAGAGGACGCCATCCAACACCTTGTAGAAACAGTTGCGTCTCATCTTGATAGCGGACGCAAATGCGTGGGTGTTTTCCTTGATCTTGCTAAGGCGTTCGATACTGTTTCTATACCAATTTTACTGAGAAAGCTTGAACGCCTTGGTATCAGGGGAAGCTCACTTGAATGGTTTACTAGCTACTTGTCTAATCGACGGCAATGTACTCAAATAGGAAATCTAAAGAGCTGCGAGTTGCATATAGCCTTCGGAGTTCCTCAGGGCAGTATTCTCGCTCCTACCCTGTTCGTGGTGTACATGGACGCTATTCTGAAGCTAAAACTACCGAATGCTGACATAATCTGTTACGCTGACGACACAGTGGCTATTTTCCATGGAATAGACTGGAACTCTGCATTTGAGGAGGCCGAAGGTGGAATGGCCGCCTTGTCCCAATGGCTCGACACTAATTTATTAACCCTTAACATCAGTAAAACCAATTTTGTGGCTTTCAACATCACCCAAGCCTCCGGTACTGACAGGTCTCAGTTACAAATTCACAGCAAAAACTGCAGGGCGTCAGTTGGGAAGAACAGAAGTAACTTTATTTGTTCATGCAATTCAATTACTCGAGTAGAGTTTACAAAATATTTGGGTGTAATGGTCGACCAGAATTTATCATTTAAAAAGCACATTACATACATCTCAAAGAAAGCTCGCAAAATGATATATGTAATGAAAACCTTACGGTCAGTTACTAACGAAGACGTTAAACGCTTGGTATATATTGCTCTGTGTCAATCGCTTTTCCAATATTGCGTAGGTGTTTGGGGGGGAGCAGCCAAGACACACATGGAAGAAGTTGAGCGTGCTCAAAAAGCGTTACTTAAAGTTCTAATGGGAAAAGCTCGTCGTTATCCTACGGATAAATTGTATAAAGAGGCTTCGGTGCTGACTGTTCGTCAACTTTTTGTCCTGCGAGCCGTTATAAAAACTCATCGCCTATCAAATCCGCAAGTTCTGAACAAACGCAAAAGTATGCGTATGCGGAATTTATCACTTCCTAAAATTAATAGTATTTTCGCTTCCCGCCTACCTAAATATGTTCACATATTTACTTACAACGCTGTCTGCAATCAGATTGATATAGTGACTAGTTCTGTAACTGAAGTTAAACACAAAACACGAGGATGGCTGTTGTCTCTCACGTACGTTCAGACGGAAAAACTGGTTAAGTACAGTGAAGTTAGATTTAAAGATGTTTTCCCACTAGGAAAATCATTTCTTAACCAGCCACAACGGCCCACATAGATACATACTCACTCATCTAAATACATACATAATACAAACACTCTCTCACACACAATACAAACACACTCTCACACACAATACAATACATACACTCACACTATACTTGTCACACATACACAAATCCTTATTATTATGAGATAGTTACTAAATATTATGAGATAGTTTAATCACATTTATATGTTTTTTATGGTCCTAACTTTTCAAGATTGATGTTACTTTAATTACTTTAAGATTCATTGACCTAACTCGTGTCTCTATTTTATAATTAGTACCTGATAATTATTATATTTAGCAATACACAATGTTAATTTACAGCAGAATTTAATAAATTTAATTACAATAATTAGACTTTGACATGATAAAATAACTTTTATAATTGATAATAAATTAATTTTATACTGTATAGGTAAATCATAATATTGATAAGATAATGTGTACAAATCTCAGCGTTTAACCAGTTGGTACAGGCAAATGGGTTTTAGGGCGCCCAAGATACAGGCTTAGCCTAGTTTGGGGCCTGCTGCTATATTCTATCTTGTATTGATATTCAGTAAATATGTATTATGATCTTTTGTTAGTTAGAAAATTAAGCTTTTTTGGTAAAAATAAATTATTATTATTATTATATTATTTCTAACAAATCCAAACACAGCTATGATACGATGTTCCATCATGAAGTTCTAGTTCATATCTTCCGGCTCCATCATCAGATCAGTTCGACAGTACCATAATATTGTATTGTCATCAGAACTACATACAGCTGCCAATTTTCATGACGCTACGATCCTTGGAAGATGGTTAAATTAGTTACCTTAGATTTCATTACATAGTTACATAAAGGTCGACCTAATAAAAGCGTGTTAAAAAAATCTGTTGAAAAGTACAAGTTCTTGAAACTGTAGACGGATTTAAGAGCGTTATCAAACTATTTATGTTTTTTTTTTAAATGTTATATTTATAACTGACGACTAACTCGCCTGTTGTTTAAAAGCGACGGTGTGGCCGAGGAAGGAGCTCGTCGATCTAGAAGATATTAAGATATTTATTCACTCTAGCCTTGAAAATTCCAAGATTGTAGTGTTAGGTTAGGCAACTACCATTACTACTACTAACTACTAACCATAGGGCAACTAACAAGCTCTGGAATATTTAGCTAAGCCCTCGGAACTAATATCGTAGAGACAAAGGGCTTGTCATTAGACATAAACAAAACGTACGAAAGAGAAGGCTTCACATAGTCACACATGTCAGAGTGAGACAGATTGATTTTTGGTACATATATACAATATTCCAACATGTAGTTCTCAATACACAGATATAGATATATATAGACGGCAAAGAATTCCATATTGCATTTATCACGTGTTTTATCCGACTTATCAAGTAGGTAAGTATATTTTTTTACCAAATCCTAAACGGTATCGATATCCTAAATGAAAATCGTGTTTTAACACTGTGATAACAACTTTGTGAGATATCATCATCATCATCATCTCAGACATAAGAAGTCCACTGCTGGACATAGGCCTCCCCCATGGATTTCCAAAATGACCGATTGGAAGCGGCTTGCATCCAGCGTCTTCCCGCCACTTGTATGAGGTCATCTGTCCATCTCGTGAGATATAGCGATAAATAATATATATGTAAAAAAAACTTAAGTTGTTATAGTGCAGAGGATTTTTTTATAAAGTGATAACAAACGAAAAATATTCGCCAAGTGGTTTGTTTTCAAATTACAGCATTAGCTACGGAACCTTATCGTATGCATGTCTCGACACAGTCTCGGACACTCATTTAATATTACATATCATTTTTGTGACATGTATTACCGCGAAGGGTTCCAAACTGTTGAAATTTGAAGTATTGGACATAGGACTGTAGGTAACGAACAAGCGTTATACGAGAGACTTGCTCGTCTCGTCACTAGCAAGATAGCTAAAGTCAAACGCCAAGCTAACTCACAAAATGTACGTTATCAAAAATGAACTAAAAGCATGGCAAATCTCAGTTCTCAGCTGTATATATCTTGCTGTTACACTTTCTAAACACAGTATGGCATTGTCACTGTTCACAAGTCACGATACACATCTAACAGCGTCGCCCGAAATGTCGCGACTGAAGACGAGTCAGGCGATTACCTTAGTTGACGCTGGCCACGCAGAACAGGGGAAAACATATCCACGTATAATACATAATTAGTTATCAGAGCACGAGAGGCCCACGTGAGCCGCTATCGATTGATTTCACACAATGGACAATGGAATGTCTCAAATAGATTACAAAATAATGTCGTGATGAGTACTCGCACAAATACTATCAATAAATTGAAGTCTCGTATCATTTCCATTGCGATTGTTTTTACCCGATTGCGGAACAAGAAGTATTAAGAGTTTTTTTTAATTAACTAAGTACAGCATTTTCTAGCAATTTATTGTACACATCTACCAGCTAAATTTCATTTATATAATGCTAATATTATATTATATATATATAATACTAGATGACCCGGCGTACTTCGCATCACCTATCAATGAGTGGACCCGATATTTTCTCAACGTTTAAACCTTCCCAGGACTACGACAAACATTTCAAAACAAAAATCAGCTAAATCGGCCCAGCCGTTCTCGAGTTTTAGCGAGACAAACGAACAGCAATTGATTTTTATATATATAGAGATAACGCGTCGCTTTAGTAAGGTAGAAACAAAATAACTATGTAATTCATATACATATATTTCTACATCATTCATAAATAAATGAGAGGATGTTGATGCGACGCCTACTGTTTCTAATTTGAATCGATCTGTGAGAATAGTCATTCGAATTTTTACCTAAACATTTCTTAACCCAACGAAACTATTTTGAAAAACAAAGAAAACTTTTATCATAAGGTGCATTTTGGTATGAATCATACCATGGAACATAATTAATTTCATCGTCGTATGCGTAAATTGATATTAGAATGCCTGATGTGGGAAGTTTTGTTGTAACATATCGATGGAATGCCACAAGGAAGACGTATAAGTCCAGCACTGTTGTTAATGTAATGTATGTAAACATGTATGTAAACATAGTGTGATACCGCCAAAGTAACTATGCTCTATTCTGTAGTTTTATAGCTCAATTCTAAAACAACAGATATTATTTATCTTTCGAGAAGATTTTAGATATGGGGTATAAAAATAATATAAATATTGATGGACATTTCACACATCACCTAACAAACTAAGCAAAGCTTGTACTATGGAAATTAGATGGCTGATTGAATACCTTGTATACTTTTTTTTGTAAATACATACTTATGATACATAGAAACACCCAGACACAGAATAAACACCCATGCTCATCACACAAATGTTTGTCCAGGGTGGGTATCGATCCCACGACGTACAGCTTAACAGGCAAACATGCTACCAACTAAGCTGCGATGCCAGTCATGATACTGATATATTAACTATTATTAATTTGTTTATTTATTTATTTTCAGTAATCAACAGCTATTAAACATCTTAAATTATACAAAAAAATTGCCTATAGTAATTAGAATTAAAGCCAGAAAAGATTACAATCAATAATTACATATTTTTTTCAGTAGTATGTGTATGCGTGGGGATGAGTATGTGTATGTGTGTATGTGTGTGAATTAGGTGTCGAACTCAATATGTATTTTTTTTATCTTTGTCTTTAAGCCGTGTCTTGTTAAATGGAAAATATCCAGACTAGAGTAATGGACGTTGTATGTCTGAGCGGCACGACAAAGTTTACGCTTGTAATTTTTAACATTTTTTCTTTTTTAGTCTTACTTTCGCAATTCACCGAGCGAAATCAATGTGATCTAGCAACTAATGAAATAGGGAATTTGCATGAGTTTTATTTCACATGAATAATAGTTTTAATTGATAAACTACTAAAATGTTATACATATACTAAAAAAATATTTCAATCGGGCAATAAATTTCCGAGATATAAGAATTTCAAGTTTTAGAAGATACTCTGTCCCTCTCTCGCGAAACAACAGTTTGTATTGAATTTGTATGTAACCATGACGTCATAATTCGTGATCGTGTGCTCTTTGTCTGATGTAAAATTAAAATGCCTATAACTATCTTATTTTTGAAGATTTTGTTTTTGTGGAATAGATTTATTCATTGTTACCCTTTTCATGGTTAAATAAAAATTATTCATGCATACTCCCAATTGTGAGTGTAGTGTTGCTTATTGTAAGCGTATTTTGTGTGAAATAAAGTAAATGTGCGTATAAATAGTTTCTTTTATCTAGAACTCCGTAGCTCTTAATAATAGTCATATACCGTGTAATTGAGCATAGAGCGTGACTATGATGGCGTATGACAGGGAGGTACCTATTGTAGGTTATATATAATTTCTGTGTTACTAATTAGATCTAAAAAAGTTTATAATATAAAAACCAGACAAGTGCGAGTCAGGCTCGCCCACAGAGGGTTCCCTACAAACTAATAGATAAAAGGGAAAATCTTTTTTTTTTTTATATTTTCCTTCTTATACTTATCGAAAAATATACATCGTAATAATATTTAAAAACTTGTTTTAACTTATGCTAATTAAGCTTTTTCATAATAATATGATACGGTTAAAGAACTTTAAAACTTGGACCCTCATTCCTTGCGTAAAGACACTATTTTTGTGGGATTAAATTAAAAATATCCAGTTTTAGGATGTTTTCCTATATGTGTACCCAATGCTTCTTGCCAAATTTCATAGTTCTAGGTTAACGGGAAGTACCCCATAGGTTTTGAATCCCTTGTGAGTGTCGAAATGTGCGCTTTTCACGACATATTAAGGGCTGTATTTTTTTTTACGAAAACTGAGAAATTTGATTTTTCTTTCTACAGCAAGATACTATGGATCTGCGTATATGGTTTTAATTTCAACAAGATACCTTCACACGTTCCCGAGATAAAGGTCTTGACACCCGGACGGACGGACAGACAGACAGACAGACAGCAAAGTGATCCTATAAGGGTTCCGTTTTTTTCTTTTGTGGTACGGAACCCTAAAAAACGAGGCCCATCATTGTCCGACATATTAATGGGAGCGTCAATCCTGTATACTTTCAAGTACAAATAATATCTGTCGCCAATGCACTACTGTAGATAGTAAAATTACAATAATAGCTACAGCGCTACTAGTTTAGTGTGTTATAATGTGAATTGCTTACCCTTCAGTTCTCTCGGAGACGCAGTACTCCCATCGATGCGAGTTGCACCGCCACTCCCTGACCCGCCTGAGCACTGGGCAGTTGAGCTCGTCGCAGATGATCTTTAACGCTGCCTCGTTCACGACGTCTTGGATGGCTATTACTGATAACCTGGTGGAAGATACACGACTTTACTAACACAATTTTTTTTTTTTTTATAGCGAATAGGTCCACGTTTGACCACCAACTCGCCTAATGCTAGAGTACTCGTATTTTTGAACATTTACTCATCTAATCCTCTGTCTCTCTCATGGAATCCGAAATTGAGACATCTTCAGTTTAATTACGTGTTTCATTTCATGTACGCAGTCACGATCAAAAGTCCATTAGCAACATTCTATAGAAGAATGGTTTATAGCCGACTTCCAAGGGGAGGTTCTCAATTCAACTGTTTTATTTTTATAAATTTAATCAAAATTGGTTCAGTACTTTTATTGGTTTTTACAACGAAATAAACGGAAAAAATATGCCACCCAAATAAAGGAAAATGCATTTTTAAAGTCTGTTTTGTCAGTTTTTTTTTAACTATAATTATTGTCACAATAGATCTGAAAAGGTCGCAGTGACCAGCCGGGGCTGCCAGAGCCCATTTGGCCCCCTAATGATCGAATTAAAAAAAAACTATAATTATTGTGACCTTATTTTATTTATGAGTTGTTTCGCATTCGTTGTTTTTTTTTTCACACAAGATAGATCTACGATTGTACACCAACTCGCCTCATGCTAAGCGACGGTGTGGCCGAGGATGGAGCTCATCAATTGGTTTTTACCTCCCGAGTGTTCGTTCGGTGTTTCTACTTTCTATATAATTTAGATCCAATTAGGCTAATCATAATTATATGGTGTTTTATTTAACAATAATAAAAGTTTAACTCCGTAATTTTGTTTTATTATCAACTATGACACATATCATTGCAATGATATAAAGTAGTCTCGTAACTATTTGTTAATTATGATAATTGAGCTCTTTATCTACGTTTCACTTGACAACAACTATTGTTGACAGATAATATAATAGACTGGATTATTAATGACCAGAATTAACATACAATTAAATAAGAATACCTACAGTTACTGACATACAGTGTAGCTCATTCATTCATCTTTTGTGTTTTAGAAATTAAGACTGACTAGAGCATACAATCCTCAGATCCAAGCCGTTTAAGGTCCTCAAAATCTCATTATTCAACCCAATTCTGAAACTTTTAGGATTGAGTAGTAATAATACAACGTTGGATAATAAGATATTAATCTAGCTAGATTATTGTTAATATTTACAAGTACTATCATGGAATTATTTCTTTTAAAATTCTGGGAATATCCTGAGATTAAGAATATACCGACTATAGTTTCAACCGCATACGGCGGTCTTTCTCAAAAGGACGACTCGGGATTTTCTCCGGGAGTGACATCTGCGGAAAAGTCGTTTTGAAAAAGACATCCGGATGCGGTTGAAACTATAGTCGGAGATTTCAGCTTAAAAATAGATGTAAGTAACCCATTTGTTCAAATAAAAATGTGTAACAACCACGTTAGTTTTCATTATAGGATTACAGGATTGTATATTCCAGTAGTGACTAATGGATGTTGGTTGGATTTTCATTGTGACCAAAATTTCACACCTTGTGACATTGTGACAATTTAGGCTATTGAGGTTAAGTAGCCTGTATGTGGCAGAATTTTCGTCTTCCCATTTTCTTATTGAACATTACAATTCCTGTTGAAGCAGTATATAATTAAAATATAATTATTGATGATGATAAAACAGAAACTTACTTATTTTCCAAAATAGTCCTGCAGATGACCTCTCTCACTCCGGGATTCGTTATCTTGTCTATACTAAGCTGGTGAAGGTTCCACGACGCCAACCTGCAGCATCGCACTCCATTCCTTTCATAAGTGAAAACTTCTTCAACTATCGGCCTATGTGAGTACGCTGCTAACAGATCCATTATATCATTTAACGGAGCTGTTGCAAAACCATTCGGCAGTGTTAAAGGAAACTTAATAGGCATCGATAAGCTCTTTCTATGAGGTGATTTGGGAGTACTTGAGACACCATTTGGTATGGATTCGTTCAGTACATCCGTCCAGCCATTGACATGGCCATTTGTTAAATGTTGTACACTTTCTGATTTTCTCGGTTCTGTACTTAAATGTTGCTTTACTGTACTTAATCTAACTATATCCATTCCTCTTACTTTAATTAAGTCATCTAGTGATTTGAACGGGCCTTTCTTGTTTCTGTAGTCTACAATATTGGCCGCTATTTCTTGGTTTAAACCAGGTATACATTGTAACTGGAATACACTAGAAGAGTTGACAGAGCACAGCCTGTTTTCGAATGGTACTCTTACACTGTCTAGGGATTGTGTGGATGAGCTCGCCCGTGAGATTTGTTTTCTTGTACTTGTGCATATTTCTGGCCTTAAGAGTTCTAGTTTTTCAGCACCTATACCTATAAATTAACAGAATTAGTTTTGATTCAGTTTTTTAACAAAGCTGAAAAAGGTACAAGAATACAAGTCCGTTTTAACTATGTATAAATTAACATGACAGATAAAATTAAAAGATAAAAGTCCAAGGACTTTTGGATTGAATTTAATTTCTGTTTATGAATTTTTTAGCCAAAGCTCTTTATTCAGATTCCATTGAAGAAGAAGTTTCAATAAGCACTCAAAAGGTATTTATTACTTTTAAAAACCTGAGCTCATCTATGGAGAGAAGACTTTTATTTAAACATAAAAATGTTAATGCCACATTTAATAAAATGTTAGTAATAATATTAATAAAAATATCAATCTTAAGTTGAAGGAATCCATCTAAGTATAGAAATCTTAGGGACGGAAATCTTAGATCCTTGCCTGGATGGGAATTGAACCTGGGATCTTCATCTTGGAAGGAGAAAATACCACCACAGAGCTAAACAGGTCGCCAATCATACAATAGTACAAGTGTAAAGTAATGGAAAATGTCTTCCTTTAAAACTTGCCTGAATATATGAATAATTTTAGTATACCTACAGCTTACATAAATTACAAATTGTTATTGTTATAATATTTATTTGCAAGTAAAATGACTTATTACATTTCATACAAAAGAAATATATGAACTACAGACATACTGTTTCATAAGTCTTACCAATTTTCCAGAGTATTAGTATCTTATATATCTTTGTGATATAAATAAAATAATACAGTAATTTGCGGTTTTACTCAGGTTTTCCTGTTTTTTCCAGGATTAACGTATTTTATTTATGTCCTTACTGAGAGATAATAAACAAAGTTATTCTGAATTGAAAACAACAAGAAATTTTTGTTCTAAAAAAATACAGTTCTTGTGTGTGTTACAGTATAATGGATGGAAACCATGGAATGAAGAAATACATTTAGTTTAATTTGTCTACAATCGTAAATTTTTTGGAAGATTTATTTTATTTGGTATAGACAAAACATTCACACTATTCTTATAGGAATAGGTATCCTATTATGATAGTGCAAGTCAGCATTCCAGTACTATTATTAAAATCACCTTATTTCTAAAGTTGATTATAATAGTTTTTATGTTAGGCAAATTCTTATAAAATGATTTCTAGTCTTGAACAATAAATAATAAGTTCCATGAAGTTTTCCTTAATACCAAATTACCTGAGACAAGAGCAAGGTCGTCGACTCGTTTGAACCTGCCGATCATCTGCCGGTGGCGCACGATCTCCCGTGCTAGCTGCCGACTCACCCCTGGCAGCGTCATCAGCTGCTCCTCCGTCGCACTGTTCACGTTCATCAGCTCAGGATATTCCTCAGAAGGCGGCAAACTGAACGTGTGACTCAAACTAGACTTATTTAGTTTACTCCGGCGCACAAAACTCCTGAACGACCGGTGCCGGCGGCTTTTGCTCCTCACGGAGCTGGGACTCTGTCCCATTGTATTACCCGCCACTTCGAATTTATCTAACACTCATTAGCACTTCGATTTTCACTGAAAAAAACTAATAATAGAATCTTACGTTACTGCACTTGCACCATAATTTTCACGGACACAAGAATCGTCTGGATTGTCTACTTTCTGTAGATTTTTAGCAATTACGGCGTGAAAGGAACGTGATTATGACAAAATAACGATCGTTTTATTTTTAATAAAAAATGTGAAAACTTGAAATACGTCCACCGCATCAGCAAAACCACTACAATGAGAGCCACAAATTATAAAGTAATATGTCAGACTAGTAAGAGAATGAGAGAAAGAGAAACAAAAAAACTGGTTAAACTGGACCAGTGTTACCAAACCAATTTTTTTGATTTCCCGAAACTGTGCTTTGTGTTCGAAACCCCGATTTTTCTTCTAACTCTACCACGACAGTGCCCCGATCAGCCCGATCCCATCAAGCAGTGGCCTATGTTTTCTCAGAACATTTCGTCGGATTTTCGAGCCGTCGGTTTCAATAATAATACAAAGCTCAAATTCTCAGAATTAGATGTGGTCGGCCCCCTTATAATATATACTAAGTTTCATATATCTTGGCTCACGCTGTTAACCTTTCAATTCCATTGCTACTTATAATATGTCAATTTTGCCACTAACACACTGATAATCATCAAACATATTAGGGACTTCCGAAACTCACAGAAAACTAAAGGGAAACGGTACATTTCGCATGCTAGTTTGACCCACAAGCAAATAAATGCATGTCACTGACCAGTACATGCGTCACGACAAAATTAGATCACCTTATTGATAGATAATTTTTACAATTCTTTCAATATTTTTTGTATTTAAAGCGGCTGAACAGACGATTGTACAAATAAATATTATCAATATTCAAGTAAAAGAAGATCAGGGGCCCAATTCAGTTATTCAAGACCGCTCCATAGCCGAACCATATGTGGAGCGTTTACCGTCGGCCGCCATAGTTTTTTTGATTTAGTCACTTTTATGTCATACAATTGACACATTTGATGAAACGTAACACGTTCTTCGCTCGCTACTAAATCAAAAATACATAGCAGCCGGTAGGAAATGCTTTGCACAAGGTTCAGTTACGGATCGGTTTTGAATAACTGAATTGCCCCCCTGGTTCGCCTGAAACAGCATTAAAAGTATCTGCAACCGACGATCATAATATATTAAGAAAGCACTAATGAAAATGGAACAAGCGGTAAACGTGTGTTGAGTTGAGTCGTAGAAAGGAAAAAAGTAGCTGCCCACTCCAATAGAAAAAAATATTGTATGCAGTGATGTTCCTGATACGGCTATTGCCGTAATATACGGCTTTTAGGCATGCTAAGTATCTAAAATACGGCATACGGCAGCCATCTCAAAGCCGTATAACATTTGTATGAAAGTATACGGCTGATATCGTAAATATCAACGAATAATAATTTCTTCGTATAACGGAACGCAACGACGCGGAAACGGTTTCAGGTTTGGGAGTTCCCCTGCACTTAGCGTATGAATAATACGGAAAAATTAAAATGTTACGAAAATAGAGAAAAAACAATATATATCTTTGTTCAACGAGTGACTTTAGAATTTTGTGTGCTAAATCAAAAATAGCATCTTTAATCTTTGGATTGTTTTGAATAACATACAAACAAAATAAACTAATAACCTCCACTATCAATGGAGCTTTGAGCAAAGCAAGCCGTGCGAAACAAAGGAAATTGCACGCAATTTGAAGTACCAGAAGAAATGATGAAAAAAATGAAGGAGAAGAAAACAAGAGACCTCTCACCAACTGAATCTGCCCCCGTATTCTGAACCCATTCGGTTTCGGAATCGATTCGATTTGTATATCTCCGTCTCTGTCATTCTCTATGAAAATAACAGAGACGGAGATATACAAATCGAATCGATTCCGAAACCGAATGGGTTCAGAATACGGGGGCTGAAGTATTAAATACCATTCAAAACTTATACAGAGATTAGTTATAAGTAAATAATTAGTGTAATTAAGTCATATAGTACCCATAATTTGTAAAACTAAATAAAATTTTAGTATACGGCCGTTTTTTCCGGTTTTCCCCGAAAATACGGCTATTATAAGGCGGAGATACGGCAACACCAAAATTGACTTGGAACATCACTGATTGTATGTATTAATTACCGTATTTTTTTGTAAAGTTCCTGCTGAAAACACCATAGTTACTTTACGTTTGCTGTGTTATTTGTTTTATAAAATAAACCCCTCAGACCTGAATGATACTGTAATATTCGATCTCAATAAAATATTTTTTTAAAGCCTGGGCGGTAATTTTTCCTCAAAAACGCGAAAATAGACCGAATTTAGCAGCCCTAACCCCAACTTTATGTGACACTGATAGTACAACATGACATGACAACGACATTAGAGTTTTTTCTGTAATTTGGTTGAGCGCCGTCGGACACGGAACCCGGAGAGCCTCATCATGAAAAAACGCTCTTTAAAGAGTCCATGCCTATTAAGCGTATACCAACATCGATGTGACAAAAATACAAAATACAGTTTTTGTCACAATAAAAACATTGTCTATAGTCTACAAATATAAATCAAGTAGGTAACATGACATTCGCCAGAACACAGGAACGCCATTATGTATTGAATTGATTGTGCGCAGGCTAATCAAACGTTAAAGAATAGACAGATTTTTTAGACCATTGCTGCTGCAACCTTTTATGAGGACAAATCATTTAATTTTTCTTACCTAAACTGCAGTCCTAAGCAATGCAAGAGGGTCAATTCTGGTACATGCCTACTAAAACTTGGGTTTTACTTTCGGTCGGCATGTGTTTCGTTCCCATTAATTTAGTTGAAATTGAGCGCATAACAGAATTGGTATCGTCTCAATTTATATACAGGACTGGCGAATCCCTCATATTGTCTTCAAGTATCCTGGTTTATTGACAGACAATGTTAAATAAAACAACAAATCGATCAGAACAGCTTTGGAATTTATTGAAATAATATTCTATACAATACCGTAAAATAATGTAGCAAATTATAAAGAGAAAACAGTGACATATTTAAGAGATCTCATCAACTTATCCCATATTAATATCTTTACATTTTCATAAATATTCAGATGGAAATGGGAAAGTCGCGAAGCAGCATTCTTTTAATCACTTCAATACTTCTGTAAAAAAATAAATATATTTACAGAGGCGAGTGCAAGCAAACCAGGATATTACGTGGAAAAAAAATGTTGCTGTAATACATCGAGAAAGTCTGTCTGTCCGCTTTTTCATTTCGTTTTTTTTTTTAAATTCAATATTAAATATTTTAATACACTCAAATATAAGTCGCTCGATTTTAGTCATACGACTATCGCTTACGCATAATAATTATTAGTATTTTTTTAATAACATAGGTAATAACAACTAAAACATTTACTATTTTAAATATTGGAATCTAAACCTATTGCAAAGCGTAACATAACTACCGAATGAGAATCTACTTAATAATAAATCACTATGTTTTCAACAGCTTTCTGTTATATTATTACTACAACCAAAATGGCATTGTCGCTTTGTACAGCCGTTTCCTTGTCTTTATTCATCTCATGCTTTATTAATCACATCCAACGATATTTAAAACCATAGATTTAAACATTTACGCCCAAAAACACCATCAAAAAGAATAATTCATGCTCTGTGCTCACATTGCAATGCTTGCAGGCGGCTTGCGTGCCATTACTTACAGATGAACGTTTATTTAAAAATCGGTATGAATCTACAGTTTAAGAGATCGTTGATTATATTAATTTCTATTAATTTTTTTATCCAACAAAATGGCTGAATAAATACAAAAAACTTTTTTATCAAATTAGGCAAACCTTCAATACAAACATTGTAACAAATAATAAAAAAGTTGAAGTAGTTGGTCGAAATTCAGTTAAATAAATAATGTAAAATAATATTACAAAAGTATCACATTTCATAACTATACCTAGCTTTTCACGATGAGGAAATTCGTTTCTTATTTGTAAACTACCAGTGTCACCCAAACAAATTAATATGAGACACACGAATATAAAACAACACGAAACCAGTTATTTAACCCATCACTAAACCAACATCACTGGTAAATAGTAAATTATAAGATGTCAAACTGTTTTTGAAAAAAGTAGAGAAGTTGCTATTAAAAAATAAATAAGTAGTTATCATTATTTCTAAAAAAGTTGGCATCGCACGTATATCTGCCTACGTCAGGTTGCTTCATCTGTTACAGATTCAAAAAAGTATTTTTCCTTTCTGCATTTTGACTCAAACAGATCTTTTTGCATGAAATTGCATTTGAACAGCATGAAATGAACAAAAAACAATAAACAAACTATACACTAATGCTTGGTGCCTAAAGGAGGATGTTACGTGGCTAATGCATCCCAGAGAAACATTTGTTCTAAATAAAAACATATCACAGAAGAGATGTAGGTATGTTAAAAACTTTCATTAAAAAAAACCAAACAGACATTTTGACTAGTAAAATAAAAGTAAATACAGATAATACATTTTACATAAGCAAAAAGCCGTTTGATCAGCTTGCTAGAAGACTTGATGTCGATTCTGTCGTATCGTCACATCCAAATTAGTTTGACAGCTTATTATTAGCATCTTTGTCAAGTTACAAAAAAAAATATCAATAATTGAGAGCTGTGAATTTCAACAACGTTCAGAAATCGATACAACAAATTCGACATAAAAAAATATTTAAAAATTAGCGCAGATTTCTCAATTTTAGCGATACATAAACTAATACATTATTTTCATATATATATTATAGTTAGTCGATTACTTTTTACATGTCCAATTAAGAAAAAACAACGATAAGCATACTTCAACCAATAACAGCTATGAATTTCTTCCCTGCCGTTTGTCATTGGTCGCAAGTGTGCCATATTTGTTTACGTTTTTTGAACATCTAATAAGGAATTGACTAATACAAGATAGATATGTGAGTCTACATTTTCATTTCTCACATTATATCTTCGATCTTAGAAATAGGTACCTATAGATAATTAATTATGCATTTTAGCCACCTAACATTGAATCCCCATTACAAAAATAGACCAACTGTCCAGCCTTCGCCTTCACTCCATACAAATGTCTCATATCAAAAACTTGCGATATCTTTACCGTATATACATTGAGTTACTAATATTACTGGCGCAGATTCTATTCAACGATTGTCTAAACTAAATATAAAACAGATGTCATGCTCAAATCTTACATTAAAAATAAACGTATAAGTTATTTTTAGTTTACATAATAGTAGAGCAGAATCAGCACCAATGTGGACACACTTACTATTTAGTTTTTTTTAATACTTATCAAAATATACGTTGTAATAAAACGATTTTTTATATAGATGTGTATTCATATATGTATAACAAAGTACCATTTGGGTTTGCAAATTTAAAGAATATTTTTTTGTTTTATTTAGATATTTTTTTAGTTATAGAACTAGAATTAATCCACAATTATGTGACAGCTGTCGATAGCGTACTGGCAACTTTGCGACCGAATACATCGCATAGGAGTTTGATCCTTATCTTCGTTAGACAAGAGTTGAAATAGGTTGCTAAATAAACAAACGCTTTACACCGAAATACACCGGTTTATTTTTGTTTTCATAAAAGGTACGATATAACAACGTCACAATCTCTGTGTCACTTTCATAGAAAATACGTAAGTTTTTTTACATGAAATAGATCTAAGCCGCCTACCATTGGCCGGTAAGCGACGATGTAGCCGAGGATGGAGCTCGTAAATTTAAAAATATAATTATCTCTATACTTTCCAAGACGACGCGACGTAAACAAAACAGTAAGTGTCCCGACATATATTTAGAAAAAATATTATTTTATTTAATAGCTAAATTAATAATAGTAAGTTAATAAATTACATCATAAATCCCAAGGTAGATTTAATCCTTTTAAGATATAAATACTTACGTTTAAAGAAAGCTATGCTTCTGCCATTAAATATTATTTCTGGGGTTGATGGTCAAACTGTTGCGGGGAATTTAAGTACTTTAACAAAAATTTATTTAATGGATATTAAAATTACCTCCTCCTTTTTTGAAGTCGGTTAATGACTATCAATAGTGACCTTTAGTGCTGTACACAAATTTAACTAATAACCAAATATTAAGAGAGCTAATCGGGCAAGCTAAATTAAATGAAAGTCAGTATTATTATTGTATACATTTACTATTAAATATAAGCACCAAACCACGTTTGGAATGTTCATTATTGCACCATGACAGAAACCAATCTTTAAATAAATTACATTCACAAGGTAAACATATAAAAATTAATCATTATTTGTATCTACATTGGGATATTACAAAAAGGGTCCAAAAATGTTTACATGTTAAATAAATAAATTCGGCTAAAACACATTAAAGGTCACCATTACAATTCTGAATTGGAAAAGCTTGATAACTTAGAAATATTGGCCCAGTATATCTAGGAGACTAGCCAGTGAATTTATCTTACGAAAATAAAATATTTTATTTTGAACCTCTACTATTCTATGTTATTCGAAATAAATAGCGCACGTTTGCTTACATCAACTGATTAAAATTGGATAACGTCTAACCGTTATCTGAAGATAACGGATATCTTAATGGATAAATGTTATATTAGAATAACGTTCAGTACATTATGTTAAGATAATGGATAACGGCTAAACGTTATCTTAAGGTAATGGATAACGGCTTAACATTATGTGAAGATAACAGATAACGGCTAAACGTTATATGTATTAGGATAACGGCTGAACATTATGTTAAGATAGCGGATAAACATTATGTTAAGATAAAGTTTAGCCGTTATCCGTTATATAACGGCTAAACGTTATATTAGGATAACGGCTAAATATTATGTTAAGATAACGGATAATGACTAAACGTTAAGATAACGGCTAAACATTATTCTAAGATAATGGATAACAGCTAATCATTATCTTAAGATAACGGATAACGGCTAAACTTTAACGTAAGATAACGGCCAGACATGTTAAGACAATATACAGTTTATTTTCCTAAGGGCAAATTTATGACCTTTTTCATCCAGCTAAACTGAGCCAACAAAAAATATCTGTACATTCTATACACAGATACAAAATGAGCAAATAATTAACGCATAACACATACATAATAATACCCATACACATATAAACCGGTTTGTACAAATAGTGACTCCGTTGTGCATCTAACATTCCCAATTGCACTGCAATGCCAGTCTTGAAGGTGATCACAATTTTTTGCTCAATTTCTTAATCTCAAGTTACTTTTTAACCGTTCACATTTTAAAGCGTAAACGTTGTCACGGAATTTATTAGAACTACACATTCAATTTAAAAAAAAACTTTCTTAAATATCACAATCTCAAAAATAAAATTAACCGACTTTGAAACTGCGCTGTGTATTATATCAATCCTAACAAATATTATAAAAGCGAAAGTAACTCTGTCTGCCGTCTGTCTCTCTGTCTATTCATTACCTCTTCACGGCTAAACCAATGGTTATGAATTTTGGCATAGATATCATAGGACCTGTAGCAGGATATTTGCTATATTTTATAATCATCATGACTGTTTTTACAGTGACACCACAGTGATGACAGTTTTACAGTGATGACATCACTACGCGGGTGACACCGCGGGGCGCAGCTAGTAATTAATATAATCGCAAAAATCTAAGATTTAAGTTAGTTATGTTTTAGAGATGTCGTGTTTTACACGGTTTAAAATAGTATCTTTTCATCTTACTTATAAACGCTGAATAAGCCCATTTTAGTTAAACAGTGTTGTGTTCCGTTTAGCGTGTGACAGTTCCCGTCTGACAGAAAGTGACAAATCCTTAATTTTAGAATTAGAATAAGATTTTGAAATGCCTTTATACGTAAGACGGTTTATGTGTAATAAGCATGAAAGCAACATATTAATGTTTGCACGACTTCTAAGACACAGTTAAGATAATATAATATCTTAGATGTAACTTAGAAAACTTGTTCAATCGGAGACCAGCACTGCAACATGTATGATCGTTTACCAAGCTAGCATCATTCATAATAATTAAAGTATCTTGTATTATCATTAATGTATCTTATATAATCGTTAATGTATCTTACATGAATTTTAATGTATTACTGTATACTAGTCTATTTGTTTCGATGCTCAGTTATTTTATTGAAATAGTAGTCGCAATAATTACCGTGTAAACGTTTACTATTAATACAAACTAAGAAATTGCATGAACAATTTCTGAATAAATACTTAATATCATATAAACAATGTAAGAAATAAGGATTGATTTAATAGGATATTGATTAAGACTCGCACAGTTATGTATGATATAATTCATTTTTCAAGGTTTACGGGCAATTTTGAGTGATAATTTATTTATCCTGTATACGATTATTTGAAAAAAAAAAAACAGTTATTCGATTGGAATATTTAAAAATCTCGAATGTAATTTCATTTTTTATATTTTATTACAAGCCTTATCAAAAATGCCCTGCCACCTATCCTGGTTACCTTCGCAATATTTTTCTCGAGATGTTAACAAAATATATAGATAATTATTAATAGTTTTCGTTTTCAATATCGGCTCGGTTCTAAAACATTGGTTTTATATAGCTGCCGTTTTGAGAAGCCTTACGTCGGTGCTTAAATACAAAACAATACATATTATTATCATGGTTTCGCGCTATATAACAGCTACGTATTAAAATAAAATACCAATGTTTTAGAACTGAGGGCAGCCATTTTGTGCTCTTTTTTAAACGCTATTCACCCATTATCAACTCAAATAAGTGCTGTTTCTCTGTCATAGATAAGGTCTTTAGTGTAACGATAGTTTTTGTGCCATAACTGTTAAATTGGATTTTAATGAATCACTAATGTATCTTAATGAATAATTAATGTATCTTGATGAATAATTAATGTAACTTGATGAATCATTAATATATTTTACAGAATCATTTATTTATTATTACAATCACTATCGTATCTTAACGAAACGTAATGTGCCTTGATGAATATACGTAAATCAATCATTAAGTATCTTAACCGGGTGATACAGCAGAAGAGTGCTAGGGTAATGGCGTACACAGAGCAGACCGCCTTGACTTATGACTACGTAAGTATCGTCCTCGCCGTGGCCCGTGTCGCGTGTCGCTTACCGTGCGCGGGGCGGAGGCGGCGCGGGGGCGGGGCGGGCGCAGTGCAAGCGGGAAGCGTGGCGCCGGCGCGGTGTGCCCGCCGCATTACTCGATTTACCTGGAAGAACATTGAGGTACTGATAACAATAATGAAGTCCGATCCAGATATCCAGAACCACATAGCTTATGAAATTCTATTATTTCCATATTCTTCTTTTCTGTATACTTATATCCTTATTGGCATGTCTGAGGCTAACTCGTCCAAGGTTTTAAATCAATAATAGTGTGTGCTTTTTAGCATTTATGCTGTTTTTTAGGGTTCTGTAGTAAACAAGGAACCTTTATAGTTTCGCCATGTCCATCTGTCTGTCTGTTAGTCCGTCCGTGGCTTTGCTCAAAACCTATAAGTACTAGAAAACTGTAATTTGGTATAGATATGGATATAAATAATGCCGAGATAGTCGTAGATTTTGAAAAAAAATATTGGTGTACCGTAAAGTGGGGATGAATTATTTTTTTCTCATCTATCCTATCTTGTGGGTATCGTTGGATAGGTGATCAAAAAATATTGGGGGTATGCGAACACCATTTTTCAATTTAGGGATCCGTTTGCGAAATATTAGGATTTGAAGTGATATTTTTGCAAGAGACACGTGTCGTCGTCCCGGTTGACTTTGGAGATATGAAAAAATTGTGCTAGTAGAATATATGATGAAATAAAGAGGAAAACTATCACGATTGATCAACTTAAAATAATGAAAATGAAGATTTAATTTAAATTATCGTAAGTTTACTAATATGTTCGTAGTATAAAACAAGAGACCCTGTTTTAAGGTCACATAAATTATGAGATGCAACTACGGAACCCTACATTGCGCGTGGAAAGACACGCGCTTGGCCATTTTTTTTGAGTTTACAAAAACGGCGCTTATATTAGTTGCTTTGTTTATTGTTGCGTTTGTTTTTGTCGTAAATAAAGATAAGTGTATGTGTATAGTGGTGTTACCTGCGTGCGTGTAGCTAGCAGTCGCTGGAGTTGAGGTCTAGCGGCTGTGGGTGGTGTCGCTTGGCGCGCGTGAGCCGGTCGAGCTCTGCGGCGGCGTCGGAGCGCGCCGCGGCCGCGCCCCCCGCGCCTGCGCCCGGGCCTCCCCCCGCGCCCTCCCGCACGCCACCCGCCGCGCCCACGGGCGAGCCCGTCTTCTTGTACAGCAGCGAGTTGAAGAAGTTCGCGAGCACGCCCTCGTTGCCAGGCGTGCCGGGGGACATGCCGATCTTGCCGCCTTCCAGCTGGAAATAACATTATTATAAGTTAAATAACTGAAACGAAAGACTTGTAACGCCTGCTGTCGCTGGAGGAACGCTCGCTCATCCTCCTGAGATGTAGTGTCTGTGTACGCTACGTTACCTGCTGCGTAGTGCGCTGCGTGCTCCGCAGCGGTGAGTCGGCGCGCGGCGCGGCCGTGCCCGCCTGCAGCGCCGCCTGCTGTCGCTGGAGGAACGCTTGCTCGTCCTCCGCTTGCACTTCCGCTTCCCGGTTGGCGCCGCTCTGGACGACCAAATGGGAAATCATAAGTCATAACATGAAAATGGTAAATCATGCCGTAACAAGAAAATGTTAAATGTAAGCCAATCTATAGGCGAAAACTTTTAATTAACCTCGTAATTTATCTTATAGTTTTCTTAAATTTCTTAGCTATAAGTTTTCCTAAAAATATAAAATAAAGTAATAATAAAAAAGTGGTAAGTCATAAATTATAACGTTCTCAAGTCCTAGCCAGTCCATCTATAAGTCCTCAAGGCCGTGCGTCAAAGTTTGCGCAAACGTTCATGTTTTAAAAAATGTCTCATGAAAATATGAAGATGAAAACAGCAATAAAACCAACAATAAATGAAAATAACGACATAGTTGAATTTCGGCACGATGTGAACTCACTTTCCTGGTAGCGGGCTGCACAATCACATCCCTGTAGTAGTCATCCGGCTTGCACGTCTGCATGTTCTCATATAATATGCTAATCTTCTTCATGCTGTCCCATCCGGCGGGTCTGCAAACGAAACAACAAAACGTCGTTGCAAATTTAAAATCACCTATGTGTAATATTAATACAAACACATAGGAGTTTGTGGATTCGATATCCACTCCAGAATACATGTTAACGCACGATTCGGAACACCGCTGCAAATGCATCTGTAAATGTTAACCGACCCGCCCAATTTTTCTGTCTTCTTCTGCATGAACAAATGCATCTGTCAATGTCACGATTGTATTGTAACGATTGTATAATATTTAAATAATAGTACATCATTTTAAGAAATCCGCATATTTTCATTTTCTAGTCCGACGACTTATATAGCCCTAACAATACTATTAAAATCAATAAAAGAAATAAAATAAAAATGTCACATGAGAGATTTTAGATTTGCAACGACGATTAATAGTAGAAATATTAATTAGTCATAAAATTGATGCAACTCGAAGTTAAGCCTGGAAGACCTTGTATTCTGAAGGTCCTGGGGTCTTATTGTGGACCTTATACACAATCTTAAGACAAATTATATAAAAACAAATCGCATTTGCCACTGAGATTTCCTACAAATGTCCCATAACTCAAAAAACATCATCCAAGTAAACAAATTGTGTATTTTAAAGTCGTTTTTTTTTTCTTCAGTTTTTTAAACTATAATTTGTATCCTACTATAAAACTATGAGTAAACTCTAACTTGCGTGTTTGAATATATTTAATCGTCTCAACTCCAGCCAGTAGGACTAACTTAGTCGGTCTCACTATTTAGAGGTATAAAAACCGGTATTGTCTCGCAGTTCTTGTCCTGCTTGGCGCCGCGCCGTACTGCAAGCAGGACCGTACGCAATATATAATATAATATATACACACATCAAGACAGCATCCTTCTCGACAATGAGCGCCGGCGTCCTGAAAGGCAGGCCGTATATCCGATGCGTGAGATACTTGTACAGCAGGTCGCAGTTCTTGTCCTCCTTGGCGCTGGTGTAGAACAGCGCCGCGCCGTACTGCAGACAGAACCGGCGCACCCACTGCTGCATGAAGTCGAAATGTTCGTCGCGGTAGTCATGCTCCTTTTCTAGTGTCGACATGTAGTCAGTCTGCGGGAGAGAAAATACGTTTTGGAAGGGTAGACCCGTAGAAGAGAGCTCTTCAGAGTACAAACCCGTCCAGGTCCAGAGGTCTGAGTGTTTCTGGTATTTAATGGGACAGTTCAGCATTTTGCAGGAATGCTTCCGGCACAGAATCTTAAGTAATTAATTGTTATTGCGAGAAGTTCCTTTACCATACAAACTAACGTGGTTGACATTCAAGTATAATTACTGTCCACCACGTCATCTTTGTGAAGTATCTCAAAGTGCAGTTTTACTAGACTATAGCTTCAAATGGTATGGTGGTAAGTGTACCTTGGTGGCCACAACAACGATGTCCAGCCCCAGGTTGGTGGTGAGCACCGCCTCGGGCAGCGGACAGTCGTCATCGTCTCCGTTCTCCAGGTCGTCGGTGAGGTTGCGTGACGATCTCTTCATGGGAGACGAGGCCGCGGCCTCCATCTCGTCCCCCGGCTCGGTATACCTCTGCCATTTCTGTACCTGCTGCTTTTTACTCTGTAGCCTTTGTTCTGGAAGTTATAAAAAAATAATCTTACAAATTTGTAGACGATTAAAAAATATAACAACCGACGGGGGCGATCGGCCTTGAATCCCAAACATATTGGAGAACATTTTTAACACAACACCATCCTAGTCCAAAACTAAGCAAAGCTATGAGAACCAGATGGCTGACATAATACAGTATAATACTTTTTATTCTGTAAATACATACATACATACATATGAATAAACACCTAGACACAGAACAAACATTTATGGTCAGCAGATGTGTTTGGGCTGGGTGGGAATCGAACCCACGATCTACAGTTCAGAAGGCAGACGTACTACCACTGAGCCATGAGGCATGCAAACAATACTTGGGAGCCTTTTACCAATTCGGCCACAGGTGAGTCACGTGGGAAACTTCGGTTTCTGAACAGTCTCTTTGCTTAAACTAATGAAGCGTTGGTGGCGCCATCTACAACACCCGCTTGAAGCATGTAATTACTGAGCCGGATCATTTACAATTATTTTTTTATTAATTATATTAAAGAACGTCGTTTATTTATTTTAGCGACGGAAAAAGAGGAGTATTAAATTTTGACATTTGTGTATTTGTATCTGTAGACTGGAGCTCCTTGCCGCCTACTTTGTTACTTGAAAGTAGCATTGGAATTTTCAAGGCTAGTGAATAGAATATAAATGTTATAGAGTCTATAATTCTTTGATTCACAAACTTAATTAATTTACAAATTACTTGAAATTGGTATTTTTTTCCGCTCAGTATCTTTTCACCCGCAAATATTGTTATGATTGTTATATAGATAGGCGCGTACAGCGTCAAGCTTTATTTCATATTTTTCCAAACCATAGGCGAAAACTTGTAATTAGCCTCGTAACATGGGCGTACCCAGGGGGGGGCAGGGGGGGGCAGCTGCCCCCCCCTGGAAACTCGCAGAAAACGTATGAACTCGCCTAATTACCTACTAATCAAAGTTTAAACGGGGCCTTATGTGCTAACTTTTAAATAAACCGCGCAGTAGACACTGGCAAAATGCACGGTGCAATTATTATTGCCATAAAAAACCGCGCAGTGAGCAATCGCTACAGTCGCCAGCCACCGCGCACCGCCGCGGCTGCGGCGACGATTGCGGACGAAGATTACCGAATCTAGCTGAGCGTTTGTATTCTTGGCGGTAGGGAGTTGCGAGCGAATAGCATTTATTTTATTTGATATGTTATGCTAAGGCTTTGAATCTTGAGAGCTGCGTCTTCCAAGGACAGCAAGCCGCCAACAATATAGGGCAAATCAACCAGCTGGTTAGTTAAGCGAATATTTTCGCCGATCGTTCAGATCAGCCAGAGCCATGTCAGTACTGTGACAACATTAACAGCAAATCAGCATATGAATACCTAAAATAAATAAAAAAAAAAAATTATATTATTTTTAGCCGACTGAGTAAGAGGAGGGTTATGATTTTCAGGTGTATGTATGTATGTATATGGGTATGTTTCTATATGATCGCCTACAAGCCTAAACGGCTTGACCGATTCTGTTGTGCGAGGTGTCGTAAAACTCCAACAAGCTTTTTCGTAATAAATAAGTGATTTCACTAGAATTATTCTAAATAATGCGCCTTTATAGACTTTTACAGCGGTACTTTGTCATAAAAACGTATGTTTGTAATTTTCTATAAAGTCATGTTTTTTTAATTATGAATAATAAATTTGTAATCAATGCATTCAAATGGCTGTATTTATAATTTTTGATAACGTAAAAGTCGTTCTTATCCCTGTCGGATATTTCATTTTTCTCATAACATAAATACTTGTTTGGTTCATCTGGGCCACAAAACCTAGGACACATTAACAAGATCAATGAATCAAATTATTTTCAAGATTTAATTTTAAAAACCTTCTAAATTTTCGCGCTCACTTTGTTCGCGTTTTTACTACTTGAACATAGAAATACTGTGGGTTCACTTATATGCGAAATAAAGCATATTACTTTAAAAACACAATAAAAATTAGAAAAAAAGTTTCAAAAATTTCGCGCTCGCTTCGCTCGCGCCTGGTTGTTTCCTATTATTTTTACCCAACCGCATAAGAAAGAGGGTTAAGTTTATTCGAGTAAATGTATGAATGTATGATGGTATGTTTCTATAATATGGCCTACAAGCCTAAACGGAAAACCTAAACTAGAATTATTCTAAATAATGCACATTTATAGTTTTTACAGCGGTCCTGCGACTCTACAACATATTAAGCGTAACAAAATCGTAAGTAACACATCGGGTATTTAGTTTTAATTCAATTTTCGCGATAACATTTTTCTAATTTAATATAGAAGTACTGTGGGCTCACTAATACGAAAAATAAAGCATATTACTATAAAAAATTACAAAAAATTTCGCGCTCGCTTCGCTCGCGCTATTTATTACCTATGTTTTATTACTAACCAACAAAATTGTTACACTCCCCCTCTCTCCCCCCTCCCAGCTATGTTTCATGTAGGTGTTCATATTACTATAAAAAATTACAAAAAATTTCGCGCTCGCTTCGCTCGCGCTATTTATTACCTATGTTTTGTTTACTAACCAACAAAATTGTTACACTCCCCCTCTCTCCCCTCTCCCCGCTATGTTTCATGTAGGTGTTTTTGTGTAGTGTGTATGACAAAGCAGCCGCGGACGATCTGACCTAAAAAATCTGACTTGCCCCCCCCTAGATCAGAAGCTGGGTACGCCCATGCCTCGTAATTTATATAAATGTATAGTTTATTTAAGTATTTAGGCTGTAAGTTTTCCTAAAAATGTAAAATAAATAAATAACTATACATTCGAGCACGTTCGTCTATCATATAGACCAACGAGCTCGATCCATGTTGGTAATCAAACATATCTATCTGATTTGACTAACCTCGCAGCTCAATTGGTAGTATGCCTGCGTGCTGTGTGCGTGGTCGTGGGTTCGATCCCTAACCAGAACAAACATTTGTGTAATGAGCATGGATGTTTGTTCTGTGTCTGGGTGTTTCTAGGTTTGTATCATAAGTATATATTTACAAAAAAGGTTTATATGTATTCTATCAGCTATATCTAGTTCTCATAGTACAAGCTTTGCTTATTTTAGGTTAGATTGAGTTATGTGAAATGTCCATAAATTTGGTATAAAAAACTGTTTGTGGTGCTGCAACTGCTAAAAGCTTTATCATTATGTAATTTTGAGACATTCCGTTTATTCTTTCCTACTTTTCCGAAAGAGTATCAAGGGTAAACAGTGGCATGCCCGCCCCTAACTCAGGTAGATGATCGCAACATCGCGCGCCGAAGCCGCACGAATAATGTGCATCTGTCCAAATACGTGTCGTATTTCACGCGCATGCTATACGGTGCCTAGCGGAACACACGCGACTAAATAATCAAGCATAGAATGTGAACTCCAAAAAGTTATTGATACATCTAATTTAGGGGAGTTTCAGAAACTTTTGATAATATATCTGGGGGCACGGCCGTGCCCCCGCCATGTGAGTCAGCTGGTACGGCCGGGACTATCTTTTCTGGAAGCGATTCGTTGGATTTTTTGATATTTTTTTTTATGCAAGATAGATCTACGATTGACCACCAACTCCCCTGATGTTAAACGACGGTATGGCCGAGGATGGAGCTCGTCGATCTAGAAGATATAATATTATGCGAGATCTGAAGCAACCAACGTTATACTCGTAAAAGCGAAGGTATATTTACTTTGTCTGCTTTGTTTTTCATAAACGGGTCATGATAAAATCTATATGGAGATAGTAGAAACATTCGAATGTAGAACATAATCATAATCAATCAATAATATAATCATAATAAAATATAGGGTATACAACATACATCTTCATAATAATAATTTTTCAACACGCAGCTCGGTTGAAATAGTAAGTTATAGTTAGATTATAGTTTAAAAAACTGAAAACCGACTGCAAAATACGCTATTTTGTTTACTTGTGATATTAGTAAGGATTAGGATACATAAAGTTCTGCGACATATATGGCTGCGGTTTTTTTGCGATAACCGAGAAGTTCGATTTTTTCACAGCTGCAAGGGACTACAGATCTGCGTATATGATTTTAAATTCAACTCCATACCTCAACGCGAGATAGAAGGTCTTGAGAGACGGACAACAAAGTGATCCTATAAGGGTTCAGTTTTTTTCCTTTTGAGGTACGGAACCGTAAAAGTAATATCTATACTTTGTGACTTATTGCCACAAAGCATCTAATGAATGAACGGTAAGCCGTCGGTCTCCATCCCGAGGTATACAGTGCGCGTGAGCGGCGGTGATTCATTCTCGTCACGTCGTCGCCTAGCGGAAGAATAACCGCACACAAATGTACGAACGGCAGAAACTGGACAATAGTATTGTTTATTTAAGCTATTTCATTATTTATTTATTGAGTTCTTTCTCAATAAATAAATAATGAAAACATAGATGGTCCGCATAATGGTAAGAGTTAATAGTAGCGTCGACGGATTCAGACAACTGCTACCGTTAAAGGCCTAAGAGAGTCTAGATTATTTCTAGATATCTTTAGTCTTTCATACTCAAGAGGCTCTTGAAGTAACAGGGGGAACCGAAGCCATATTCAAAGAAAGATCCCGGCTGCAGGGTCAGCAGAAGGATGCTGAGGTATATATCCCTTCATTCACAACTTTTTTTAGAAAATATAGGTATTATATTAATTCAGGGAATAAGTTCCTTATTGCGCAAAATTTCAAGCAAATCGTTGTGGCTGAAGAGGTTGAATCTCAAATTGAACCTGTCTTTGTACTTAATGTAGTGGCAGGACTTAGTAGTAGAAGTCCGCCTGGAGAAGTACCACCTCGCCAGTTATTCAACCGCCAAGCAAAGCAGTAGTGTGCAAGCACTAACACCTCTGAGATTTTACATCTTGTACATGAGCGCAGTATATTGCCACACACAATTGAAGTCCAAATTTATGAGTAATATTGGACTACTAGGCAAGAGTAAAGGCGACATCAGAGGAGTTATTTATTCATTTCGTCACTCTTTTCGTAAAAAAATAATCCTCGATCTGATAAAAACAATTAAGTATATATTAAGACATTATATTAATTATTCTCAAGATTGAATCAGTGAAGAAATAAATCAACTAACTTCTGTTCCAGCTCATAACCTACTCTTAAAACCTCAGCATGTATTCGTATCTAATATTTAAAATAATTATTTCTCAACTTTTGAAGAATACAATATAAATATAATAAAACTAAACACGACATTATTAATATTTTAAGCACGTCATGAAACAATAAAACAGATGTTTCAAATACTACGCAAGGTAAAGGTAGGTAAGATTTCAGCGTGCCGTAAGTTTACCGTGTTATGTACAAAAATATCTATGGTCGGTATACCTTTCTATTAGTAAAAAAAACAGATCAGTTACAAAAAAAACCTTTACACTAGTTAATACAGTTCGAATATAAATTCAGATTCTATGTTTTTCGTTTTTTCATATTTTTTTATTTGATTGCTCAAAAAGATTATGTTTTCTCGGACATCTTGCGAATTTATAGTGATTTTACATTATATCGTGTAGCCTAAATGGCTTAACCGACGGATGAATAGGTAAATAAATACGTATTTTTCTTCCATGCTGGACTGGGAGAAAAAGAAAAAACATAGAATTCTTATTCTTATTCTTATTCGAGATGGGGGCGATAAGTCCTGCACTGACGTCCCGCTTGGGGTGTATTGTGCATTTCCCCCCGCCAGCATCTACCCAAGCCAGCCTAGCTCCTTGAAATAATGTAGCCAGGCCTTGGGATGCTGACGTAATAGCTCCAGTGGTGGAGATGGAAATGATGAGAATGATAATGACGATGACAATGACAATGCGATTGCAGATGTCGATGCAAGCCGATGCTGTGGTGGCATAAGCAAGGATGAAGCCGAAGCTACCTTATGCAGTCCTGTGGAGATTCTGATGTCTTCCGTAGCTGAACAGTGCCATAACACATGTTCTACCGTTTCGTTGTCCTCCAGACAGCCTCGACACAAAGGGCTGTCCGTGGCTCCTAATTTGAATAAATGACTATTTAGGTTGCAATGTCCTGTTATAAGTCCCACAAGTAGCCGAAGATCCTGTCGTTGCAGTTTCAGTAGGGTATTGGTGGTGTTTCTGTCGAGGATCGGGAAAGCGGCCTTTGCGTGTTTGCAATCTTCTTTCTTATCCCACAGTTTCTGTTGTTCGTTCTCAGTGTGTCGACGTAGCAACTCACGGACCTCCATCGCCGTAGGTTTACAGAGATTTTTTACCTCGTCATTTACTGGTTTTTTGGCCCCGTTCTTTGCGAGTGTATCTGCCACGTTATTGCCCGTGCAGGATCCGTGGCTTCTTGTCCATCTCACTATAATCCTGTACTTACCTGCAAGTGCTTGTAGTGCAGTGTGACAGTCAGAGATAACTCTTGACCTTGTTATTGGTCTTCTAAGTGCATATAATGAAACATAGAATGTTCCAACTGTTTTTGCTTCCCGTACTGTAAAAGTCAGTTAACGGATTTGACGGAAATTAGCGTTTATATAATCAGAACCCAATAGACTGACCTCCTGTCACTGCAAGCCAATATTACATCTTACCCTCTAACCCCTTAATACCCTCCCCCTTCCATCTAACCCTTTAACCACGGTCAAATGTGGCGTCAAACGTCTTTAACACTCTGCTTACCCCGTAAGGGAAAATAGGTGTGATTGTTTGACCGTTTAATTTTCTTAAACTACTTTTATTCACATTTATTAATATGAATTATTTCAGTTAGCGTAATGCTGTATTCATACAGAGCGAAATACTCGCCGCGCAACCCTTACTGTCTGAAATCTACTTAGCGCGACATTTTCTCAGCGCATCAACTGTTTAGTTGGTGTAGAAAATATTCCAATACAATTAAACACACAATCATAATGCACTAATTGTACCGCCAAAAGTGAGTGCAGCGTGAGAACCACACGCTTTCCGCTTTCACTCGAATTATTTTAGACAAACATTATTAGTATACAGTTGGAATACTTTACTTGGAATGCAATCTCGATCTCGCGATACTCGGGTGCTTTCGAGATCTCGAGTTATTTTTAACCAACTTCCAAAAAGGAGGTTCTCAATTTTACTGTATAATTTTTTTGTATGTTTTTACCGGTTACTTCGCCAATTATGAATTGATTTTGATGTGTTTACGTTTACCTGCTGAACTGAAAGGTCGTGGGTTCGATCCCCACACAGGGCAAACATTTGTGTGATGAGAATGGATGTTTGTTCTATGTCTGGGTGTTTCTATGTATCATATGTATATATTTACAGCAAAAAAGTATATATGTATTCTATCAGGCATCTAGTTCCATAGTACAAGCTTTGCTTAGTTTGGGCTAGATGGTGTCGTGTGAAATGTCCACAATTTTTTTTTTTTTTTTTTTTTACCTGACTGCGTAAGAAGGAGGGTTATGTTTTTTGTATGATAGATAAAATAGTTCAGAAGTGGTCATATATATATTTTATAAAAAATTAGTTCAGTAATTTGGTTTTTATAACAAAATAAACGGAACATTATCATTGAAGTAAACGAAATTGCGTATTTTGAAGTCGGTTGGTTGCTGCAGTTTTTTAAACTAAGTAATTAAGTAGTAATTAAGTTATTCGAGATTCAATCTCCTGGTCAATTTCGACTCCAGGATTGTGACCAGATCTCGATTTGTCTACCTCGGCTTGAGTATACGTTTCCTATTACATAATATTATGATTATAAAAGATTTTTTTACCGATTCCAAAAAGAAGGAGGTTAACAATAAGGCTGTATTTAATTTTTACGGTTCCGTAGCTAAAAAGGAACCCTTATATAGGATCACTTTGTTGTCGGTCTGTCAAGACCTTCTATCTCGGCAATTCGTGAAGGTGTCGAGTACAAATTAAAACGATATACGTAGATTTGTAGTTGCAGCTGTGAAAAAAATCAAACTTCTCGGTTATCGTAAAAAAGTTACGGCCTTATATGTCGCAAAAAATCGCATATTTCGATACTCACTAAGGTATCAAAACCTATAGGGTCTTTTATTATAGATACTTGTTTAATTTAGTTGATTTTAATAAATTTCATTAGTTTAAGCGATGTCTTCAGAATTGACCACATTATCAATGTTTATTGACAAAAGAAAAAAATAATAACAAACTGCATGAGACAACACAAAATCGAAATCTGTTTACTAACATCTCCACTAGAGTACATAATCGTAAACCCATAATTGTTATTTTTATCAATGACCAAACAGATACAAGATTCTGTATTTTAATATGTGGTAAAGGCGTATCGTAAATGCATATATGGGTTCCGTGGACAAGATTTCAACAGTACAAATACGTTTATTTAATCCGAAAACAAATACATGCTAAATGTGAACTCATTGGCTCCGAATATACAAGTTCTGTGTTTCGAAACCTATGGCTTCTCCGAAAATAGTGACTTGTATGTAGTTGTCTTATATAATGCATCAGGTAGGTAGGTATATCCTACAGATACTATTTATAGCAAATCAAAATAACTTAATACAACAAAAATTTAAGAAAAATTAATAAAGTAATAATAATAATTAGGCCAATTTAATATTTTTAACACAATTTAACAGTAATACCGACGAAGAGATATTGACGAGTTTTTTTACCTAACTACGTAAGAAGGAGGTTAATGGTTTTCGAGTGTATGTATGTTTGTATGTATGTATGTGGGTATGATTCATGTACGATTCAGCAGTTTTTAAGTGAAAAGGTAACCGACAAAGAGGAGTTGCTTTTACTACATAGTTAGGATTATGTGTGTTCGAGAAGATAGTCTTGCACAAGTTTTTTGTACGGATCCCTAAAAAATATAAATTTAAAATGTAATATAAGTTCAACAACCACACAAGTAACCAATTAAGTTTAATCGAATAAAACAGATAATTCCATAAAGATGTAATAAGGGTTCGTTGTTTCACTACGGAACCCTAAATTAATTTACACTTTAGTATCAGCTATATAGCGTCCCGATAAACCACTTGTGTATTCAACTCGAGGCATTGATTAAATATTACGCGACAGGTGACGTCATTTTCTGACTCACAGCTGAGAAACAAGATATTTGACAAGTTTCTACAGATGAGTAAGTCGAAGGTATATTAGTTGCGCCCCGCGGTATCACCTACCATTATATAGGAACTGTTAAACTGTTAAGTCTTTTAGGATAAACGGAAGCTGGAGCTCGCGGTTCTACCTACTCACCTATAAATGCAATACGACTTCTAGTTTCTACGTAATACGTGGACAAACATACATACACATACGAAAGTTGGCACACATGCGAAGCTGGTATAGACTAACATATACAAAAACTGTGCAATTCTGACAGTATTACAAACATACAAATCGAATTGGTAACCTCCTTTTTTTTAAGTCGGTTAAAAACTAGATCTAAATCGGTCCATCCGCTTGAGAGCTACGATGGCACAGACAGACACACAGATATACAAATACACGCGTCAAACTTATAAAACCCCTCTTTTTGGGTCGGGGGTTAAACAGGAAGAAATTGTATTTATTTGAGTCCCACAGCTCCATCTACGAGTACTATCCTTTAGCAACTTTAAGTTTTTCCGAGCACCGGCTCTCCAATAAGAACTACGGGGTTAAGATAAGTGGCAATCTAATAATTAGATTCTAATTGCATGAACGCCAATTAGAATAGAAAAGTAAACGTATGGGATTGACATTAGCTAACGATATTTCACTAGACGGCACGTCAGTTTCAGCAATACGAAGCGTAAGTGTTTGTAGAAATATAAACGTTTGCCACTCGTCTAAGCCTGCTGTAATCTCTTCTGGGGATAAAAACAAGCCTAACTAAACCCCACAGATTGTGGTATTCTATAGGAACTGTTTAGTAATTTAGGATATTACTTACTGTCTAGACTCTAGAGTCCTATAGTTTCACTTGCTCTCCTATAACTATAAACCGTTAGGCCCTTCTCTCACGAAGCGACTCTCAAGCGATTTGTGTTTCGTACGCGTATACTACGCGTCGCTTGTGAGTAGCCGCCATACATATTCAGCTAGTTTCGCACACGACGAGACGCGTCGACGACGCGTTTGATATCAATCGTAAGCTACCGTCTTGCTGGTCGCACGCTACCCGAGTCGTATACGCGTTGCATTACAAAATGGCGGCGTTACAAACTTTTAATACTAATTTTGTCCAGGAGGTGGAAAATTATCCATGTTTGTATAATTGGGTATGTAAAGTTTTTTTTTGGTATTTTTTTTATATTTTTATATGATAGAATGGATCATTTAGAAAAACTAATTTCAATATTTTTTTATTCTGTTCAGTACTTATTTTTTAATATTTTTTTAAAGATAAAATCGTCAGTAGGAAAGATGACGTCATCGTACCTACTGAATAAGATGTTGTGATAGCCAACATGAACTAAAAAATACATATAAGTCAACTTGACAGTGACATGTACCTATATTCGTTTTTGTCTCTGACTGATACAAGAGATCATCGGTTTTTGTTGTGTTTTGAAAAAACAAATACGTTGTGTAAACATAAAGAATGAAAAAAAGAATAATTAATCATTAATATTGAGCTCGTTGTAATTAATTAATGTTTTCTAAGGTCTTCGCGATTGTGTTTGCGCATTGAAATGAAACAAAATCACAATATTATTCAGAAACTACAACTGTGAAATGTTTCGACTTTCGTGCCAAAAATCCTAATAAACTGTTTTTTTCAAGTAAAGGAAACCTTTAAAAGACTGGTGTGAACAAGTTAACGTAGACTAAGTTCCTGGGCGAAGCATTGATGCTGCAGTACAATGAACCAGAAAAAGGAACCAGAATAAAATAAATAATGTATAAATGTAAATAAAATAATCTCCTAGATAATTACAATGAAATTGGTATATAATTAAACACAATAAAATCATTTCAATAAAGAAGTTATGTACTGTCAATCACTTTTATTTCATATTCTGGCATAGTTCATAAGTTTTATCTCTTTAGCTCCTCGGATTTTTGCGATGTTGTTCTTGCCGCTAGTTGAGATGAACTCCAGAATGATAAGATTCTCAACCTTAGGTAAGTTAGCAGAGTCGGCACGTACAAAATTATCCATAATTTATCCAATCAGTAGGCAAACAGTTTCTTACAACAAAGCAGTGGTCAACGTAAATGCAGTATCAATCAAAACGGTAGGAAAGCAAGGTCGTCGTAAAGATAATGAACAGAATTAATTTAATACAAATGAATAGAGTAGCAGAGCACCAAACACACAAAATTCTTTTCTTTGTTTATTTATTTTGGTATGACAGTTGCCATAGAGATATTGTCTCTCTTGTCAATGCCAATGCTGTCAGTTTCATCTTTTTTTACTAACTAAACTACATTTTATTTTACTACATTTTAGAGGTCGACTGAAGGTCAAATATTTTTTATATTTTCGCAAAAATTTGCGCGATCTCATCATTTTATGTGCCCTAAATAAAAAAATATGGTTTATAGACATATAATCTCGAAATGGTTTTGGAATCAGCATATGTTACATTTTTCTTTACATACCCAATTATAAGCTGCAAGAGTACGTAAGAAAAGATGTTACAGAAAAGGCGTGGATTGAGATGGGAAAAAAAAAACAATTTGACAGGTCAGTAATAATTCGTCAGTATTAATTCGATGTAGGTACGGATGCACCCAGAACCTTCTTTTATATTTTAGTTTATTCATATAATATAAATACAGAAGAACATTGTCTTCATCGCTAGAGTCACTAGACATCGTCGTACGAATGTTGTTCTTCAAATGATAAAAAATAGTCTCATTTGCATAGCACCGTGTGCGGAAACGAATAGCATACCAGTAGGCGATCATGGTTTGCATCTCAGTCGCGTAGCATTTGAATAGCTTCGTGAGAGAAGGGCCTTAGAGTGAATTATCATAGTTTAAAAAACTGAAAAAAAAAACCCGACTTCAAAATACGTAATTAGTTTACTTGGATGATATTTTTTCAGTTATTTTGTTATAAAAGCCCGTACGTACTGAACCGACTTTGAAGAAACTTATATAGGATGTATTACCTACCAAACAAAAATAAAAACACCAAAAACAATTCATAGTTGGCGAAGTAACAACGTAACAAACATACCAAAAAAAAAGTCGAATTGGGAATCTCCTTATTTTTGAAAGTCAGTTAAAAAGAAGCCAAATTGAGCCTCGCGGTTTGACCTAGCAGATGCAGTTTTTCGTGATAAAAACGAGCTCCGCCAAGCTCGTCCTACGGTTACGGTTTCAACACTTATAAAGCGATCGGGATAGAACTCTAGCTGAACCCATCAAATTCACCAGGTAAGGAATTGTTCATCTTTCGGTATAAAAGTACCTTTTGTCACTTTTCGGCCATAAAAAAAAATACTCTTACCAACTTTCAATCTTTCATTTGGCTATAATGCTTAATAAAAGAGGAAAAACAAACGAACAATCCCATTTGTCATATTGAATATGGAAATATCTTGTAGTGTATCGGTTTGGGTTGGGCCTGTGAGTGTGAATTGTTTGTTTTTTATTAGTGTTTGACCACAAGCCACCTGTTGACACGATCGAATTGAACATAACCTTGGAATAAAATGGGATATATATTTTATTTAATCACTCAGCAAAAGTGGAGATGGAGAGGAGACTTGTCTTGACCAAGTTTCCATTTGGAATGGCTAATATATTTATTAAAAAGTAGCCTCAACATCATCTCAGCCACAACAAGTCATGTGTTGGACGTTGGACAACAAGACCATGGATTTCCAAAAACAGCAATCGTCGCGCGGCCTGCAACCAACGTCTTTCTGCCACTTGTATGAGGTCTTGTATCTTTGTGGCTAGTTTCTAAGCTGTGTTTGCCAATGCGTGATTTGTACTACAGAAATTTTCGACCGCATCGTCTATCACTTTTGCGTGCTATGTACCCTGCCAACTGACACTAACTGTGGCCTATCAAAATTTAAACATATCACTTTTTATCCCAAAATTATCTTGCTATTGTGTCTAAGTCTTGACCAAGGGCTTTATTCAGATCGTCTAATAGGGAAATGCAGAAATGAGTCATCGGACCGAATAGACAATGACTGTAATCGACTTCATCACACTGATGCAATAGAACTGTTTAAGACAAGGTAAAGTAACAGTTACCTTTACCGATAAAGGTAATTTTGCATCATTTCAAAATTCAGCTGCATAAGCTAGTAAGTCAATTAATATGCAATAGACACAATCTTTTCAATCTATTAACCTCTGAAGCAGCAAATCTTATTATAGTGTAACAAGATTTTTTTATGGTGACATGGGCTAGGCATTTAAGAAAAGCTCGCTTAAGCCGCAGCCGCAGGCGACAGTGCAGCCTGTAGTCACAATCGGCCGCATTTCCACCTGCAGCAGTTTCTATTCCGAGATAGATAGACTGCACATCCCATGGTAATTGGTCCGTCACATTCGGTTATGTAGCGCTCGATCGGGTAAAAGTCGACTAGAATCGACTAAAGAAGCGAGAGAGATATAGTCAACGCGTCACTGATATACTGCTATTTCTTATTATTAAAGTCAACCCTATTTGTGACGCTACGACGTCTGTCTGTCTGTCTGTCCTACACTTAAACGCCTGTACCTTTTGAACGGTAATAGATACAAGTCTCAAAATTGGCAAAATTATAGGGTTCGCTTTGTTGTAATTCAACAAATATGTAGCATTGGAGTATGTAGGCCTCGGTGTCCAAGTGAAACTCATATAATGCCGGGTTTATTTTTAATATTTTGTACTATTCATATGTACTAACCAGGTGAAAGATCCAATTTGTCTATATGGTCTCCGAGCACGGCCGCCCAGCTCTGCAGCTGGTCGAGGATGCCCCAGGGCGTCGTCATCGCCACCGTGAGGAGGACCAGCGTGTGTGGGAACGTCTCCTCGTTCAGCGCGAACCGGAGTAGGTTCGTGTGGCCTGGATCCCCGTCTAGTACCCATACGCTGAGACGTGTGTGATCTGTACATTAAGATAAACAGATTAAGAATGTTAATAGTTCGGTGAGCATGCATTTGTGCTGTATGATCATTTCCTCCATGCCCATTTTGCTATCGAATTGACCAGAGCTAAGAAGTGAACTTAGAACAATTTGTGTGAATACGATACAGGACACACATACAAACAATGAGATTGTCATAAACAATACAATAATACAATTGAATTGAGTACATCTGGCACAGATTAACATCCATTGATCAATTAATTGATAGCAATATCAACTGATCATCTATGTGTTGAGCAAAAGTAGTTTTTAAGTTTAATCATTCTTAAGTTGATTGTTGAGTAGATAAATTAGCAGTACTATGGCTACTATATAATGTACTAGTAGTGTCCCATGGGTTTTCACTGTTGTCGCACAATCTCCCTTATATATGGGAGAGAACTGTTTTCTACTTTTAAAAATTAACCGATTTATATGATTCTTTTTATCTGATTAAAATAATAAATGTTTCTGCTCTTAAGGTGTACTGTTTGCAAATACCGTAATAGTTCAGAATTACAAAAATTACAAGTGTACATTTTGAAAAAAGTAATCCATAGAGGCATATCTATAACGAGTAGGGTGGCGCCGCTGACTCGCTCGCACACGGCTCAGCACAATTTCAATAATATTATAACTAAAATAAGGTGCTGCAGGTGAACTAGAGATGGCAACCCGGTATGTTTCTCAACCCGGCCGGGCCCAGTATCATTCGTCGTCAACCTGGCCGGGCCCGGCGGCCCCGGTTGGTGGGTTGATGTATTAGCGATGAAACTGTTAAAGTATTTTATGAAAATTTGCTATATAAGAATGGAAAAGGACAATGATTCAAGGTTATGAATTAATATTTATTTCAAACTAGCAAATCAAGTAATCAGTCTCACTCAAATTCTCAAAATCTCTGATTTAATACAGAATTGATTACTTTTACTTATGGACGGAATAGTAACATTAGTATTAGTAATTATTATTTTTTATAAGTTTAAGCAAGCAGGTCTTTCTCTTTACTCGTTATATTGTCCATTTGAAACATAGTATTAGAATAAGAAACTAATAAAGCTTAAAGCACTAAACTTGTTAAAACAACTTAGATTACTACAACTTAGATAGATAAACTTTGGTAGCTTTGGTATTTGGTAATATTTGGTATAAATAAAACAAATTCTTATTGGCGCTTCAGAATGGCAACGTGGCAGCTCGCAGCGGTTGTCATGCGAATTTTCTATGATTTCGCGCTCCCTCCCGCGCCGCGCTTTTCATACCTACCGGGCCCGGTGGGTGTCTTAAAGGAAAATCTCTAAGGTGAACAAGACAGCGGTACCTCCCTACTCTTTGCCGTAATTGTTCTACCTAAAATAGGAATGATCAAAATAGGGTAATATAATATAATTGTTGTAAAGACAACTATTTTTTAACCATGTATTGATGATAAGCGAGGTAATAGTGAATGGTGGTAATGATGATAACATGTAGCTTATGCCCTTTTCTCGGTTATCAATCAGGTTCTCGGTTGAGAAAAGGTAATATATAGTTTGTTTCATAAATCAATAATATATAGTTTGTTTCATAAATCAATTAACAACAACTGTAAAAACCTAAGTTACCATTAACATTGCAATTCTTTGAATTTATAATATATAAAAAAAAAAACAATATTGTTACTTTTTCAAGATCAAAAAGCTGAATCATGCTTATGAAATTAAATATATATATAGGTGAGAACCTAGAGACAGATATAGGCTACATTTCATCATCATCAGTATGTGGGTGAAACAGTAGGACACAGCAAGTTATAAAACAGTTGTTTAATAGATACATATAGTATTCAGAAATAAGCTAATCTATCTATTGTGATCGGGTGCTGCTTGAGGGTCTCCGGTCTGCTAGTGGTATACACACAACATAGTAATAAGATACTTATATTCTTCCTGTAATGATATGTAGTTAACAATAGTTTGTAATTCTGACAAAGGTCATGGACCCTGGTGTTTGTAGGGCTAAAAATTAAATAAAAAAGCTAAACCTAATTTGTATACGTTTTGCAATATTTGTCTTTGCTTTTGAGTTCAGTGAATTCTACTAGCATTGGGCTCTAGTAATAACATTTCTAAGGCAATATTAGCTTGACAATCAAATTAGTAAATAAAACTTCAGCAATGATTTATGAATAATAGAAATTGTTGAAACCTGTGATTTACTTACCAATATCAAGCAGTCTATGTACTATCAATCTATAGTCTAAGAACATTTCTGTTTTGTTTGTATTTACTTACTAGACAACTATATACATAACAAGAATCTTATAGGTTCATAGCAATCATAACCTTTCTTTTTTGCAGGTGCTAAGTCTTGGTGATAATTTTAGTGTTTTATGCATGAAAACAGTACTTACCATCCCGATATTCATCGCTAATATCTATATATGCATATTCGAGAGCTGACCCTTTCTTAGGGTCTTCAACTCCTTGTAATTTTGCTACTAATGTTGTTTTTCCCGTTTCATTGTCGCCCAGAACGAGTACATTTTTGTTTGAAGGTAGTTTTGTGTTTCCTTGATTCTGTACTTCTTCTAGGATAGCGGACCTAAAAAAAACAATATTCATGTCATCATCTATGCTATGCGTCAACTATGCGAGGTTGACTTTCGGAACATGAAAGTACACCGGCGGTGGGATATGCCACGATGTGAAAACACTTCACCACTATTTAACATACAAAGGTAAAACGTAGCAGCCAAGTCACATACTTAGATCTCAGGTGCAAGTCTCTGTCAGTAGGTGTGACACATTGAGCCCCCATACATGGGGGAGTGCATGCAAGCCGTAAAATTAACTATGAACTTATTACCATAGGTTGTCTTTTGCGTCGTCTTTGTCCTTTTTTTTAGATTTAAGCCCATTTGTCTGGCCGTTTGTATCCATTCTTCAGGAATTTTAGAAGATAACAACGGCACAGAAGGCTTTTCTTTCGTTTTCGTTTCTTCTGCCGTTCATACGTCACTCTCGATCGCAAAGATGTCAGTGCTACCATTATAAAAATGGAAACTTCCTCAAGTTATCTTGCATTACTTGAGCAGGATTATTATTAGCTTAAATTACTCATATTATGTGTATGTGCGCATGCGTTTATTAGCATAACAATAATTTTCAAATGGTTGATAACATGACAAATAATTATATTTTTCAACGTTAATTAATAGATCCAATATTATGTATATACTATAACTGTGAACTTGTAGCACAAATATTATGTTGCATTTTATTAACTAGGTACTCATATTTTTATAGGAAATTCTGAGAAAATGTGTGCAAATGTGTGTAGGCAGTTAATAACAAAATTTTGCGTTGTACTCACATTAGGGAGAGTTTTGAATAATGGCAGCACTGATTAGTTTATTAAATATAGATTATAAAGCATAGATACAGAACAGATAATAAGTTAAGAATCGATTCATAACAATAAAATTTTAATTGATTATTTTTACAAGAATTGAGATAAAATAAATAGTATTAAGGTCAAAGTGATGGAAAAAGAACCATTTATTAATCGACTTCAAAAAAAGGAGATTATCAATTTGATATGTATGTATGTACTATTGTTAGAACTGCACAATTTTCATAGTCGTGAGTCTATGTGGGCTTCTAAATTCTAAACACGTGTGCCAAATTTCATAAATGTATGTTTGTCCACGTATTACGCGAAAACTAGAAGTCGTATTGCAAAAAATATTTTTAATTGAATAAAGTATCTGCCAGATTAGGGAACAGTATAAGTACGGTTCACAATCTTTCGACAGCTTACAATCTCGCGAGCATGGCCGTAGGCAGGGGGGGGGGGGGGTTGGGGGGTCCAAACCCCCCCCGAAATCCTGGCCATTATAAAAATTCTTACAGGCTTCAATAATTTTATAAAATGCTTCAAAAAGTTTCGCGCTCGCTTCGCTCGCGCATGATTGTTTCATGTTGATCTTTATTTGTATTGATCATTAAAGTGCCGTAAACTTTCTAATACGAGCAAATAATTCACTAAAAATAGCCACTAACCAAAAATTTTTGCGCGTTCTTGTAGGTATGTTTGTAATTTTCTATAAAGTCATATATTTATATTTAGGATTATTAAATTGGCAATCAATGCATTCAAATGGTTGTATTTATAATTTTTGATAGTGTTAAGTCGCTCTTTACCAGTCGGGTATATCCTTTTAACACAGTTACTTGTTTGATTAATCTGGTCCACGAAAATCTAGGATTCGCTTACACGATCAATGAATCAAATCACTTCCATGATTTAATAATATTAAGAACCTTTATAAAAATCTTTTATTTTGACATGGAAGTACTGTGGGTTCATTAATACGAGAAATAAAGCATATTACTATAAAAACACCACTAAAACATTCGCGTTCGCGCACTATTACTATTTTGACATAGAAGTACTGTGAGTTCACAAATACGAGAAATTTAGCATATTACTATAAAACACTACTAAAAATTTTTCGCGCTCGCTTCGCTCGCGCTTTAATATTATTATATTATTTTCACATGGAAGTACTATGAGTTCACTATACGAGAAATAAAGCATATTACTATAAATACACCACAAAAATTTTCGCGCTCACGCATTTATTACTATTTTGACATAGAAGTACTGTGAGTTCACAAATACGAAAATTTTGCATATTACACAAATAAAATTCGCGCTCGCTTCGCTCGCGCATTCCTATTATGTTCACATAGAAGTACTATGAATTCACTAATACGAGAAATAAAGCATATTACTATAAAACACCACTAACATTTTCGCGCTCGCTTCGCTCGCACTTTGTTACAATTTTAACAGAGAAGTACCGTGGGTTCATTAATACGAGAAACAAAGCATATTACTATAAAAGCACTGCTAAAATTTTCGCGCTCGCTTCGCTCACGCATTCTTATTACCTATTTTTGTTTATATTTAGGTCATGCAAGCGCTGAGTGCTCGTTAAAACGAAAAAAAAAATTTTTTATTACTACCCAAACATAATAACACATTTTGCTATGACAAACTTGGTATTCATTTGGGACATTAAAGTGCTCATCTTATTACGCTCGCATATTATACGTAAGATATGGGACAACATGGCTGCAGACTCCCCCCCCCCCTCCCGCTATGAGAAGGCTATAAACTATGCCCATGTCCATTGCTGAACCCCCCCCGAAATGAATTCCTGGCTACGGCCCTGCTCGCGAGATAGTTTATAACTAACGGTATTTACAATTTTACGGCGACATGTAAATAGCATTTATGTTCTACATTAAAGATTTTTGTATTATTCGACTGTTATGATCACACTTCATATTTTACTCTGTGGTACCGTGTCGTTCTTTATGATTGCTATTGTTGCTTGACTTTGTCACTGTCATAAAGCATAATGAGAGTTGCTATTTTGTATAATATTTAGCTAAAATTAGTTATTAGTAAACATATTTGTCGGTTAATTTCAGGTGAATTGTTTTGTTTTCCACGTTGTAATGTGACGTACAAGATTGGACTAGATTCTTTTAAATTTTAAGATGAATGATGATTATGATGATTAAGAGAATGCTGAACATATTATCCCACAGATTTTCTTTACGAATAAGAAAAATGAGAATAATGAACTAAATAGCTGATTACAAACTACCGTAATTTAAACAACGAAACAATACAATGAGTAACAATCGCAAAATCTTAGAAAATCATAGCGTAACAGAATTTTGAAATAAGAAAGGATTACAAAAACCTGTTATTGTTCTTTTTATTATTTCAATTATATATAAATTATTGAAATAACAGAGAGAAAGTACCTGTCATTGTGAGAACTTTGAATTTGGGTTAAATTTATTACTTATAAATGAATAGGGTGGCTCTGAATAGTTCTGAATACGGAGGCTGAATGCGGAGACAGGTCCCCGTTTGACAGAAAGTGACAAGTGCTTATTCAGTGAATAAGATTTTAACATGCATTTATAAGTAATACGTTTAACCCAAAGTTAAAGTTCCCACAATGCGCTTATTCACCGTTTATAAGTAAAACGGATAGTAATTTGAGTCGGCGGAAACTTACTTTATACTATACTATTTAGCTGGTGCGCTGCATGGATCTAGTAAAAATATTTCGTACCGTGATAAATACTGCGTTTCATTTACTTTAGTATTATTTAAATAAATAAATTAATTAATTACTAGTAGTTCTACGAGCAGTAGACTTCGCGAGAGAGTTTATCATCTGTACATAATACCTACATAAAGTTGGCTTAGGAGGCCATATTAAAAACGAAAGAAAAGATGCAGAGATGGTTCGCTCGTTCGATCATCAAATAATTTTATAAATGGAGAAAACGTAAAATCAAGAAAATTATTCAGCGCTAAAATGCATCAAGGACATCAGAATTCTACGCGCCCTCACTGTTACATGCATTCTCAAGTTGGTTGTCATATCTCGACAACCACTTAACCAATTTATTCCGTTTATTTTAACGGTGTACTTAATCTACCTACCGAATATCATTGAAATGAGTTGATAATTAGCGCCGCGATAAACTTCCCCCCTTTTTATGGGAACCACCTCTCTTATCAAAAATCAGCGACGACAACAAAAAAACCATAGAATCTGTACGCCAAGTTTCATCGAAATTACGCCCTGTACGCGAGTACGAACATACAAAGAAACTCACACACAAACTGACAAACGAAAAAAAAAATTGGCCAGTTGATGCAGAGATGCTTCGCTCGCTCGGTCAATAAAAATCTTACATCTATTTTTCACATTGACATTTTTTTGGTAAGAAATAAAAGAATAGACCAGTGAAAAAACTAAAAAGAAAATTACAAAGAATTTCTTTGGGTTTTTCTTCCAAGTTGCAACAGGGTATAAACTGGGGGCTTACAGAATCTTGTTTTCTTTTCTAAAATATTAGTAGTCAAATTGTTATAATTGCATGAGCCGTAATCATCAAACAATATAAATGTTAAATTCTGCATAAAGTTGACATGTAATAAAGAATTTATAAGTGTAAATCATGGGTAATTTCTAACACCGTCAAAACAAAATTTTAGTAATATTTGAGAAGTGAGGATGCTAGATACACCTTGGTTCATGTTTAGTCCGAGTCGGGCTAGACAATTTACAGATGCAGCTGGCAACATAAAAGAACAAAAAAAAAAAAATGATATTAATTGATTGAGCCCTCCCGTCAAGCGAAGAAAGACATATTTTGTTCAAAAATCTTAAGCAGAAAACCAGAAAACGGGGCTTAAATGTCGTTTAAATTATAAGGGCGTTCATAAATTTCAGTGGCATTAGTGTCTGAAAGTTATAATGTCTCGGAAGCAGAATCCTAGCAAAAAAACAAATTTGTCGCAAGTGAGTCATATAAATGATCATTATTTATTTGTCTAGACATCATTCTTGCTTATTATCCTTAACTGCGTTGATGTTAACGTTTATTTATTGAGGCAGGAAAGAGCTGATTAGGATATATTACCAATTTCAACTTCACAATAAACATCTATACCTCCAGTCTGAACATATCAGCTGTTAACATTTTGTAAACAAAGGTTCCTATTGTAGTCTATAATTGACGATTGTTATACTTATCCGGCCATTTATGTCTTTTTTTACTTGAAATTATAATAGGTAGTTTATGTTTTTATATTCTGTAGATTTAGAAATCAGAAGTAAAGTCTCTTTTCAAAAAAAAAACTTTCTTATTCATAAATAACATTTTCTTATGAAAAACCGTTTAATTTATCTCTAAATCATTTAGTTTTAGATACACAAAATCCTCTAAGAAACTATTTGGGGTCTAATTATTTCCTTCTAATTGCATATCCATAAAAAAAAAAAAAAAAAAACCTCGTGAACAACTTTTTTTTCAACTACTGCAAAACTCACTGGTTTGTTGGCAAATGGTTTAGTGAATGCCTAAGTTTTAGAATGTAAACTCCTTCAAAATGTTTTGTCTCTAGCTATAGCAGTTTAGGTAATGTTCATAGAAAATATACTATAATTAAAATCCCTTAAAATAATAGAAAATAATTAAATGGTAGTTTTTTTTTTTACATAAAAACATGTACAACATGCTCATAATCATAATCAAAATTATATATAATAATTTAGTCTTATTATAGTTTTTACACTCATATATATATATATATAACACAGCAGTACTTCATCATCTTTGCAACTCACATCTCACATCTTTATAACCTTGAATATGTTGTGTAACTATAGGGTTGCAGAGATGATTCAGTGTAATTTTATTGTATTTAGTTATTTTTTTGTCATCTTCAATTGTAACTTGGTTTTGTTTTGTTCTTCTTTTATTTTATTATATCTATAATAATGATCACCAACTTCAACAGTCCGGCGGAGGGTATTGTTACGCCATACCACAGGACTATTCCTAGCTTGGGTAACAATATGCTTCCTCAACGTTGAATATCATATAAGGATATACTTCATGTACATTAATGAATTTAAATGTTTGTAGACGACAAATAAATTTTTCTATTTTTCTATTTCTATTTCTATATGTCAGACAATCATTCAGAGGCCAGTCTGGATTCTGTAAATTCAATTCATGATTATTACAGGTTAATTGACTGAGAAAATATTAAAAGCAATTGCTGTAATGCATGGTTAGTTACTGGGATAGATGTTTTTTAATTATACTTTATGACTTATGATGAATATTGATGTTAAATCACTAGATTAATTTGCTTTGTCTGTTAATTAATAAGAATGTAATCTTAGAAAGTTTTGATAAAAATCTCAGCAGTCTCATTCTGTAACACTCAGTAACAGTCACATTCAGTAAAAATATTGTTGATCACTTTGATATTATTTGCTATGAAGGTATATTTATAGCTGACAGCTCACTTGATGTTGAGCAATGTTGCAGTTTCTGATTGAGCATGCCTTCATTAGTAGTACATGATTATTTATTGCATCTTTCACTTTTATATTTAATTTTGTTGGCTTAAATTGCATTCTATTGAAAGAACTGTGATAATCATGTAATTGATCCTATTTAACTAGCAGACCCTTGAGTATTGAAGTAGATAATAGACATTATATTTCAGTAAAAAGATCTGGCAGTTGTTTATCTAGCTCTTAGTTCTAGTAACCCATTCTTGTTATAAAAGGTGTAACAGTGAATAATGCACAAAATTGAAGGGGTCATTGTAATAATAAAAAAATAAAAAATGTTTTATACCAAATGCTTTAAACTAAAGTTTAAAAAGTATATTTCACCTTTGACAGTGTGTTTGCTGACACAGCAGTGCTGTCTCTTTCACTTTCAGCTTTGCTATTTCAAGCACAAAAAATACTATAAGTTGTGTAAAAAATCTAGTGTGGCTTTTTTAATTACTAAGTAATTTAAAAAAAAAAATTGTTGGACTTACCACATTATTGATGCAAAGAGGCTATATGTATTCTATCAGCCATCTAGTTCCCATGGTACAAGCTTTCCTTAGTTTAGGTATAGCTATAACTATCAGTTTACATATATATATTTTTTTTGTTGTAAATACACATACTTATGATGTATTACAAACACCTAGCCAACAGCACAAACATTTATGTTCAAGACACAAAAGTTTGTCCTAGATGACGATTGCAGGTTTATATCCATACTGAAAATACCCATATTTATTATTTTGTATATTTGCATTCCAGTTTGGTCTCCTTGATATAGACCTGGATGATGGAGACCACGAGGACATGGACATGTCTGATAACGACATGGATCTAGAAGCAGAGCTGGCCGCCATCAGCGGCGGCGGAGGCAGGCCTCGGCCTCGGAAACCAGCTCCTGTGCCCTCTGCTAACTTAGATGCAATGATAGCTGCCAGCTTGCAGGATGTGCCTTCGGATGATGAAGACGATGGTATAGGATGCTTATTATCTTGTCTAACTTCATAAGAGATAGAAAAAGTTGTCTTTTCAATTTGTATTTAAACAGATTTATTTATAGAAGAAGTTCTTGAGGTGCACCCACATAAATTTCGAATTAACCCTTAGAAAAGTATGCTGTGCATATACGTAAGAAACACATAAGAACATATAAAAATGTAAGCAAAATAGAATAAATCCCAAACAAGTAAGTTAAGAAAACTCAAAAACACCCGATGTAAAAAAACAACTGAAAAACGATTTTGATGAAACAAATGAAAAAAAAAACTAGATCTAAATCAGTACATTAATTTGAGAGCTATGATGCCACAGACAGACACACAGATACACACGTCAAACTTATAACACCCCTCGTTTTAGGACAGGGGTTAAAATAGAAAAATATGCTGTATTATTAAGTTATATAAAAAAAAAATAGCAAGATACTGAACCCTTTTGATACAGGCTCTTAAGTGTAAAATATGATATTTCCTGGTTGTTTATGACTAAAATGTAAATAACATTAAATCATATAGTTGTACAGTTAACAGCAAGTCAGTGACCTCGTTCTCACAGTTATGTGTTGATTGATTCACTTAACAATGGAGCACAAAATGACTCACAAGCTTTTCCACAGCTTGAGTTTTGGCGAAGTGCTTGAGAACAAGTATTAACGGCAATGCTACTTAACTTTGATCAATGTCTCAAATTCTCTGTCTTCTTTCGAGTCGGTATAAAAGAGCGTCATGCCATTTTCTGTCACGGTATACGAATTGGTTTTACTGCCAAGGCGCGCCAATAGATGTTTCACATCTAAATATGAGTAATGTACTTAACTTCAACAGGAGATGAAGATGACCCCGATCTACTAAGCGAGCTCCAAGACCTGGGCATAGAAGACGAGGAATCCCCGCCCCGCGTCGCCCGCCCCGCCCCCGCGCCGCCCGTCGCTGGCGCTGAGAGCAGCATCATCAGCCTGCTGCAAGATAGAATATCCAACTACACACTCGCTGAGAAACAGGCGAAGGCTAACGGAGAGAGCAGTAAGGCTAGAAGGTATTCAGTTATTTTTTCTTGTTGTTTGCCTTATATTCTTTTTACCCGACTGCATAAGAAGGAGGGTTATGTTTTTCAAGTGTATGTTTGTATAGATTTATGTATGTATATGGGTATGTATGTATATGGGTATGTTTCTATATGATCGATTCTACAGTCTGAATGACTTGACCCATTTCGATGTGCGTGCTGTCTTTAGATTCGTCTTCACTTCCAGAGTGTCATAGGCTATATTTTTTGTAATAATAGTAATACATCTCTTGCGTTTTGCGTTTTTTCATAACTTCCAACAAACTTTTTGTAATATATAAGTGATTTTACTACAATTATTCTAAATAATGTGAATTTATAATTTTTTACATAGATTCGGTCGGGGCCTGAAGAATCTCAATGACCTCCTGAAGCAAGCCAAAGCGGGTAAACCGATCAAAGACGAGGACATCCCGCCGCCAGCCAGCGTCGGCAAGGCGGAACCCGCGCCACAACCGGTTCCCCAAGCACCCCCAGAGAGCCCCTCGTCTCCACCGCCTGTTCCCCCCAGGTCTACCAGCTTTGAGGCGCCAGAGCCCCCCGTAGATCTTGGTAAGTTGATTATAATTTTATGTCTATTCTAAATCCTGGATTAAATTGCGAAAACAAGTAATTTTAGGAAAATTTAAAATGACCAACATAAAAACGGTTGGATTTTTTTTTAACCCCCACCCAAAAAGAAGGGTATTATAAGTTTGACGTGTGTATATGTGCTTCTGTGTCGTTATAGTAGTTCTCAACCGGAGTTCTCTGGCATAGTAGCTAGTACCGGATGGACCGATTTTGATCTAGTTTTTGTTTGAAAGAGGATTTCAACGAGAGTTTTCTTAGCCATGTTACATCAAAATCGGTTCAACAGTTTTGTTTTGTCGGCGGTTTTTGAGTTTTCTAAACTTATACTTGTTATGAAATATAGTTAAGAATACTGTCTATCAAATCCTCTTTAAAAAAAAAAAAACTAGATTAAAATTGTTTCATACGTTAGATAGCTATGATACCACACATACATCACGATTGTACTCGTCGTAATAATATCGGTATAACACCCCTCTTTTTGGGACAAGTTGAAGTGGTAGTTAGTAGAGCACATAGCACGTAGAACTGATGGCTGATGGAGCCGAACAGTTCTCGAGCGGAGACCACGTACCGGCAAGCGCGGCGTAGGAAAACCAGCCACGAGATGGACAGATGACCTCATACAAGTGGCGGGAAGACGCTGGATGCAAGCCGCTTTCAACTGGTCTTTTTGTAAATCTATGAGGGAGGCCTATGTCCAGCAGTGGTCTGATAGCTGAGACGATGATGATGATGTGTAATTGTCCAGAGCCAGAGCCAGCCAGCCAGCCGGAGCCTGCGGGCCCGCCTCCGCCCCCGCCCAGCGCTAGCGAGCTCTCTCCAGAACGGCAGCAGGGGTTGCAGCTTATATTGAGTAAGTTATAAAACTAAAGTAAATATGTTTTACAGGTACGCAGTGTTGACCATTTAATTATTCTAACACAATAACATCGCCAATTCATGTATAATTATTATGTCAGAAGTGTTATGAATTTTATGAAATGGCTTGTTTATGAAAGTGAGTTTTTTTAACAAGATTTCCAACTAGCTTCTAAGTACATCTTATCTTTCTTATGTTTCTTAACTTAGGATAAAAGACTAAATTGGGGGTTGGGGGTTTGGGGTAAGGGAGGAGAGCGGGGTAGGGATGGGGGGAAGGTGAGGGGGTGAGGGATAAGGTGGCAGGGCCTGTCCCGGTGATTGTAATTAAATCTTACATGTTAAAGATCTTTTTTTTTTGTTTCCGAATAAGATGAAATTTTGCATGCATATGTCAGTTGGTTATAATCTCGGGTCTAGCCCTTGTCTTCTGTGGGCACTTCGGCTGTCTACAGAGACAGAGTTTTGAAGCCAGTCTCGATATTAGGTTCGATGGAGGCTTTTTTACTTTTTTATACTTGTACGAAACTTGCTTCGAGGAACCATTGGACGTAATTAGAACCGAAGCCAACATGACAGGCCCTTTTGCAAATAAAATAAAAATAACGCTGATTGGGATATTGCTGATATAAAAATAATAGGCGCTGGTAATTAATATTTTCATAACAAAAAGACAACAGTCATCTAGTCTCACCTGTGACCACGGACGCTATAAAGTGTTTGAAACGTCAGGTCATAAAATGATGTAAAATATACGCGAAAAATCTGTTAAAAATTGTTTAATTTCAAAGAGTAATAATCGTAAACACATTAGAAAATAACATATTGTAACGATGATGATGATGATGGTGAAATTTCTAGAAGGAAATGCTCCTCGACTATTTAAATAAAGAATCTCGTCAACATTCTAGAAAGTTCGAAACAAATGATAAAAACAAAAGACGAGCGAAAAGACGATCGAAATTGAACATTCTGGAACGAAACAAATGACGAACGAAATGACTATCGAAATAAAAGCTTCTAGAAGGTTCTGCGGGGTATATAAGGAGCTTCAGTCGCGGACAGAGGGCAGTTCAGATACAAGTAACATACAGGAAGGAAGAAAAAGTTACATGTGAAAGTGAAGTGTTGAAGTGAACAGTATAGTGAAGGGACGTTATAGTAGTAGTGTGTTAATCAGAACACGGTATCTGTGTGTTTGTAGCGCGACGATTCTGTAATTATTGTCGGTGTTCGTGTTGTAGACTGTGAGTGCTCTGTAGAAGATACCACGTGTCAGTGAATTAAACGGGCTTGAATAACATCGTTGTTTCCTTCCAATCCCTATACCCACTTCCCATAACATTTGGTGTCAGAAGTGGGATTGGAAGGAAGGATGCCTGTCATGCCCAGAGAAGGCCCAAACACCCGCTCAAGGGGAGCCGCTCAGCAACAAAGCGGCGAAGAACAGGAAGCCGCTAGCACGGGAAATCCACGGATACGTGAAGCAGCCGGTGAGGGGACTTCTGGCGGTGCCACTGTAAGTGCTTCGGTTCCTCCAATGAACCCTCATGAAGGAACCTCTGCCAGTGCTACTGTGAGTGCTCCAGTTTCTCCAGTGGACCTCGGTGTGCTATTGCAACAAATGCGCGCCATGCAGGAGGAGCAGGCACGCCGTGAGGAGGAACGCCAGCACCACCAGGAGGAACAGGCACGTCGCCAAGAGGAACAGCTGCGTGCCTTACAGGAGGAGCAGGCACGTCGCCAAGAGGAGCAGCTGCGTGCCCTGCAGGAGGAGCAGGCACGCCGCCAAGAGGAACAGGCACATCGCCAAGAGGAACAGCTGCGTGCCTTGCAGGAGGAGCAGACACGCCGTGAGGAGGAACGCCAGCACCACCAGGCGGAACAGGCACATCGTCAAGAGGAACAGCTGCGTGCCTTGCAGGAGGAGCAATGCACTATGCAAGACCGTATCCTTACGGCCATCTCTGAAGGGGCAGTGAAAGTCGCGGAAATACGGAAGAATGTGGAGCTGCTTGAAGATCGAGTAAATGAGCACGAAACCCGTTTCGAATCAGCGGAAGAGCGTCTCCGGAGGCTTGAAGTAAGCGGTGTTCCAACTCCAGTCACAGCTTTAGGTGGCAGTTTCAAAATTCCGACATTTGATGGGACCTCTTCATGGACTGCATATAAGCGACAGCTTTTGGCTGTTGTCGAACTAAATAACTGGAGCGAGGAAAAAGTAAAGACAGCTCTCACTTTGGCATTGCGTGAACAAGCCACGTCGGTACTGGAGGCCGTAGAACCTAATGCCTCGTACCAGGAGTTGGTGGATGCTTTGGAGTCCCGGTATGGCGACTCACATCTAGAACATGCCTACCGGGCCCAACTTCGCGATCGATCCCAAAAATCCAACGAAAACCTGCAGCAGTGGTCTTTGGAAGTAGAGAAGCTGGTGAGAAAGGCATATCAATCTTCACCGGCGACCCTGGTCGACAGTATGCTGCTGCAGACGTTTGTCGATGGAATCAACGACAAAGAAGTGAGGGCAACAGTACGCTTGGCGCACCATGAAAACATCAAAGAAGCGGTGGCACACGCTCTCGAGGTGGAGGCGGTACGTCAGGATTCCAAGAGCGGCTCTGTACGTAAAGTTGTTTCAACAGAAGAGCGGGAAATACCACGGCGGACCTTTGCTCCGCGTTGTTACCAGTGTGGAGAGCGTGGGCATTTGAGATATGGTTGCCCCAATCGTAGCTCAGTAAGGCGAACCGACGCTGGAACACAAGCGTCGGAGAATTCGGAAAACTAAAACAGGCCAGAGCTACGGGGTGGGCGCTGGCCGGTAATCAGGGAACCCCAAATTTTATGATCTATCAAAGCTCAGACGGGAACAGCTTAACCGTCGATGGAAGAATAAATGGAACTGCATGCCAACTGACTTTGGATACAGGAGCTTCGCGTACGGTAGTGGGGGTACAGATGACACGGAATAGTAGAAAATTATATTCCTGCAGAGAGACTGCGCAGTTGAAAACGGCTACCGGCCAGCGCATACCTGTAAGAGGGGAGCAGAAGGTGGCGATTAAGGTTGGTGACAAGCTTTACTGGCATTGGGCGGTGATAGCTGAAATTGTGGATGACTGCATCATCGGTTTGGATTTTCTGAGAGAACATCAGTGCAAACTTGATATTGAATCCGGAATCCTTAAGTGTGGATCGATTGAGGTTCCAATGAAGGGAGCCAGGGGAGGTAAAGTCTTCTGCCTTAAGGACACTAAGCTACCACCACGAACTCAGACTTTGGTACCGATAAAGTTAGCCGAAAATGTAAGCACTGATCGACAACATTGCTTAGTTATAGAGAGAGTCAAAGGAGAAAACGCATGGTTACCGGCTAGAACGGTTGTTGGAACGACACAAAAGATGGCGGTACCGGTCTTGAATTTGAGTGATGATCCTCAAATACTGAAGAAGGGGTGTCTGATCGGTGAGAGCGAAGAAATAGTCTGGCTTCGAAATTGCGACGAAGTGAAAAAAACTCACTCAAATGCGGTTGATTTTAGTAACGTCCTAGATAACTGCAAGGGGGATTTAAGCACAGTGGAGCTGACAAAAGCGAAAAATTTACTGAGACATTTCGGTGACATTTTCTCCAGAGGGGACGCGGACATTGGAAGAACAGGGCTATTTCGACATCGGATCAATACCGGGAACGAGCAACCAATCCGCCAACGGCCACGGCGGATTCCGTTCGCTAGAGAAAAGGAAGTTGAGGACATGTTAAAAGAGATGGAAGGTAATGGAGTCATTGAACCATCTTCTAGCCCTTGGTGTTCTCCAGTTGTCCTAGTTAAGAAGAAAGACGGGTCTACCAGGTTCTGCATCGATTATCGGCGATTAAATAATGTGACAAAGAAAGATAGCTATCCACTACCAAGGATAGACGACACGCTGGACACTTTAAATGACATGAGATGGTTCTCTACACTTGATCTTAAAAGTGGCTACTGGCAGGTGGAAATGGATACCAGTGACAAGGAAAAGACGGCATTCTCCACAGGGAAAGGACTTTGGCAGTTCAAGGTGATGCCATTCGGATTATGTAATGCTCCAGCCACTTTTGAGAGATTAATGGAGCGTATACTAGCCGGTCTGTTAGGGGAAGCTTGTCTGGTGTACCTCGATGACATAATAATAATCGGACGGAACTTCGACGACCATCTCAAGAAATTGGAGAGCGTGTTCAACAAAATAAGAGGAGCAGGCTTAAAATTAAACTTAAAGAAGTGCTCTTTCTTCAAACGCCAAGTTGAATATCTGGGGCATGTTATATCTGAAGAGGGCGTGGAAACTGATCCAGCAAAGATTTCCGCAGTGAAAGATTGGCCTACTCCAACCGATAAAACTCAAGTAAGAGCATTTATGGGACTATGCTCGTATTATCGTCGTTTCGTAAAGAATTTTTCCGATATTGCCAAACCACTGCATAGACTCACAGAAGAAAAACGGCCTTTTGTTTGGGACCAAGAATGTGAGGCAGCTTTTAATGAACTGAAAAGGCGGCTATGTGAAACTCCAATTCTCGGATATCCTGATGCAAATGGTGATTTTATAGTTGACACCGATGCGAGCAATGTAGGCATCGGAGGAACATTGTCACAGGAGACACAGGACGGGGAAGTGGTCATAGCCTACTTCAGTAAATCGTTGTCCAAACCTGAAAGAAACTATTGTGTGACGAGAAGAGAACTACTAGCTGTAGTCAAAACGTTGCAACACTTCAAGAAGTATTTGCTGGGGCGGAAGTTTCACGTCAGAACAGACCACGCGGCGTTGAAGTGGTTACTGCAGTTCAAAAATCCGGAAGGCCAGGTTGCCCGTTGGATTGAGCAACTACAAGAATTCGATTTTGTGGTAGAGCATCGAAGTGGAAGTTCCCATAGAAACGCTGATGCTTTGTCAAGACGGCCCTGTTCTGAGAATTGTAAGCATTGTGGAAGACAGGAAGCAAGAGATGAAGTTACAGTCCGACTGATAAGAACAGATGCCCTTGATGATGACTTTAGCAACGATGCTATGCGTAGAGCTCAAAATGAGGATGAAAATTTGAAACCAATTCTAGACTGGATGACAAGTGGAACTCCTCGTCCCGGGTGGAGTGAGATATCTGGTATGAGCGCAATCACTAAAAGTTATTGGGCACAGTGGAATAGTTTGGTTCTCTGTGATGGGGTTTTGCATCGAAAATGGGAAAATGTGTCTGGAAACGACACCCATCTACAAACTATTGTACCGAAAACAAAAATTTCGGAAGTTCTAAGAGTTTACCATGACGGAACATCGGGTGGGCATCTCGGAGTAAAAAGGACACTTATGAAAATACGGCAACGTTATTATTGGTTACATTGCAAGGAAGATATCGAGGACTGGTGCAGGAAATGTGAACGATGTTCTTCGGTTAACGGACCACATACACGGAGTCGAGGGGCATTACGGTTGTATAACGTCGGAGCTCCTTGGGAACGGATAGCAATAGATGTTGCCGGTCCATTTCCCTTGTCCAATAATGGAAATCGTTATATTCTCGTGGTTATGGACTATTTCACGAAATGGCCTGAAGCGTTTGCGTTACCTAATCAGGAAGCTGTTACTGTAGCGAGAAAATTGGTGAACGAGGTCTTCTGTCGATTTGGGCTACCACTTGAAATTCATAGTGACCAGGGAAGAAATTTCGAATCGCATGTGTTCCAGGAAATCTGTAAGTTAATGGGGATACATAAAACGCGAACTACACCATATCACCCACAATCCGACGGAATGGTGGAGCGATTTAATCGAACTTTGGAGCAGCATCTGGCAAAAGTGGTTGATTCACATCAGAGAAATTGGGACGAGTATATTCCTCTGTTTCTTTTGTCATATAGAACGGCTGTTCATGAAAGTACTTGTACTACGCCAGCTCGAGCGAATTTTGGCAGAGAGCTTCGACTTCCAGCAACGCTTTTGGCAGGGTGTCCTCCGGATGCACCAAGATGTGTCACGGAATATGCAGATGAACTAAGAAAGCGTATGGAAGACGTACATCAACACATGAGGGAAGCCAATTTGCATGCCAGCGATCGGATGAAAACGCGATATGACAGAAATGTTAACTCAAGAGGATTTGAAGAAGGTTCTTTAGTTTGGCTACACAACCCTGTGCGAAAGCTAGGTAAATCACCGAAGTTACAGCCAAACTGGGAGGGACCGTATCAAGTTATTACAAAGCTCAACGACGTAACTTACAGAATTCGGAAAACGTCACGAAGTCCTGCGAAAGTTGTGCATGTGGATAGGTTAGCACAATACTACGGCTCTAATGATGCTCGAGACGAGCATGTCTAAGGAGGGGGTAGTGTAACGATGATGATGATGATGGTGAAATTTCTAGAAGGAAATGCTCCTCGACTATTTAAATAAAGAATCTCGTCAACATTCTAGAAAGTTCGAAACAAATGATAAAAACAAAAGACGAGCGAAAAGACGATCGAAATTGAACATTCTGGAACGAAACAAATGACGAACGAAATGACTATCGAAATAAAAGCTTCTAGAAGGTTCTGCGGGGTATATAAGGAGCTTCAGTCGCGGACAGAGGGCAGTTCAGATACAAGTAACATACAGGAAGGAAGAAAAAGTTACATGTGAAAGTGAAGTGTTGAAGTGAACAGTATAGTGAAGGGACGTTATAGTAGTAGTGTGTTAATCAGAACACGGTCTCTGTGTGTTTGTAGCGCGACGATTCTGTAATTATTGTCGGTGTTCGTGTTGTAGACTGTGAGTGCTCTGTAGAAGATACCACGTGTCAGTGAATTAAACGGGCTTGAATAACATCGTTGTTTCCTTCCAATCCCTATACCCACTTCCCATAACAATATCTATCTAGTCATATAAAAGTTTGTGCCTAAAAAAACCATTTGCTTAGATTAAATCTTTTAATTAACAATTAATTTCGAATCCAGACCGCAAGCGTGAATTCATGGCAGCGGCGTTGTCCTGCAAAAAGTCCGGCGACAAAGCGAACGCACTAGAATTCCTCAAAGTGGTGAAACAGTTTGAAATCGTTGTGGAGGCGTACAAAGGAGGCCAGGACATGGACCTCGCCGAGCTGCCCACAGTGGAGGCCATCGCGGCGGCCTTGAGGAGTCCTAAGGAGGAAGACACCACTCAACAGTCTACAGGTAAACTTTTTGAAGTGCAAACTTCTTTATAGTCATAGTCATTTGAAGTGTGAACTTATTTATAGTCATAGTCATTGCGATAGTTACAGAGAAATGAAAACCATTTGACTTTCAACCATTCCACGTGACATCTCCGTGGCCAAAATGTCTCCCAGGTATAGATCGGGATATACGAGTTCAAGTCCCGTCGGATGTGTGCTATTTTTTAACTGTCTATAAATTTTTTGATATTTCAGTGTAAAACACTCTAAAATGTTATTTTATATAATTATATATAATATATGTTATTTTATATAATTTATTTATTATTCTATAGAATGCTTTACGTACTAGCAGCTATCGGACACTCCATACAACAGCGTGCTAAACAGTAACACATACGCAAATAGACGTCTGTATATAACACACACATGTATGAAGTTATGGTTATCGTCCGATTGTCGCTCGCTCGTGACGTCAATTAGAGTTCGAATACTTGAAGCCCGTATTAGTGACAACCGCGCCACAAACTGGCAAACGACAGGGCGAGCGCGGGGAGCGGGTGAGGAACCCGATATTGGCGGGAGGCGGAGTGATCTTCCTGTATGTAATACTATTAATATCTTTCTGGTACAGGTAGTTTGCTAAAATTGTAATAAATTTTTCATCGTATTCTAGAACCGTCTCCGAGTGTCGCCGAGCCGCCGGCGCTTATCACCGCGTCGTCAGTAGATGAGGCGCTGAAGCAGAGGCTCGCGTACTTCCAAGTAAATATTGTGTTTTTTTTTAACTCCCGACCCAAAAATAGGGATGTTATACGTTTGACGTGTGTATCTGTGTATCTATGGTATCGTAGCTCTCAAACGGATAGATTTTGATCTGGTTTTTTGTTTGAAATAGGATGTAATCGAGAGTATTCTTAGCTGTTTCATCAAAATCGGTTCGGTGGTTTGGTTTTTACAACAAAATGACTGAAAAACATCATCCAAGTAAACGAATTGCGTATTTTGAAGTCGGTTAATTTTTTTAAATTTTTCAAACTATAATTGTTGTAGAAACAAGAGGCGAAGGCTACAGAGGAGGGCAACTCGTCGAAGGCCCGTCGCATGGGACGCATCACCAAGCAGTACCTTGAGGCTATCAAGCTACACGCGCGCGGGAAACACATCGACGCCGAGGAACTGCCCACGCCGCCAGGGTACGCGCCGCTACCCGACTCGCAGGTCTGTTTATTTATTTATTTCTAGGGTTCATTATATTCTGTATGAATGAGTATGAAAATAGCACCGGTGACCTAGAAGTTAAGGAGTGCAAGGCTGACTTGGTATGGACATGTTATGGGATCAAAAGATAACCATGTATGCGAGAGGGCCCTAAACATGATGGTAAGCGTTAGGGCTGGGAGGGGGAGACCTAAGCAAGTATGGATGAAATGTGTGAAAATTGTTATGTGTGTAAGGGATGTGAAGGTAGAGATGACGGCTGACATGAGTGAAGTGCCGAAAGGGAACTTGATGATTGGTGATAATTTTTTTGTATATTTAATACAAGGTTTCTCAAAAGATTGTTTAGGTTAGGTTTAATTTACAACATTCTTCAATAATAATCAAATAAAAATACTGTATACCTTTATTTTTTATCGGATTATTAAAATCATATTTTTCTGCATTCCAGTCGTCGGCCCCCTCGTCAGCGCCGGCTCCCTCCCCCCGCCCCGCGCCGCGCCCCGCCCCCTCTCCCTCCCCCTCCCCCTCCCCCGCGGTCGCCTCGTCTGCCTCGCACTCGCGCTACGAGAAACAATTGTTATTCCTGGCGCAGAGACAACAGCAGTTTAAGGAAGCAGCGTTACAGGCGAAAAAAGAGGGTCAGTCGTATTGTTTGTCGTTTTTTAATTTTTCAAATGTGGGTACTGAATGAGACTGACCACCAACTCGCCTGATGTTAAGCGACGGTGTGGCCGAGGATGGAGCCCGTCGATCTAGAAGATATCTATTCACTCTAGCCTTGAAAATTCCAAGATTGTAGGTCTCAGGAAACAGATGGCGGCCAAGAATTTCTTTTTTTTTTGCACGGGCAACTCTGAATTGCACGCATTATTGTTTTTCGCTTTGCTGATTTTGCTAATTTTAAACAGTTATAAGTGCATTAATCAGGACAAATTTGTTATCAATCGGTGAAGTTATTTCAATTGAGTGTTATTGTGAAATTGTATTCCGCTTTTCACGGTTTATTGTTGGTACAATACAATCATTTGTGTCGCCGGCGTCGTCGGCCGACATTTTGAATGTCAAATCGCACTGCTAACGCCGAGATTATTGTACAATCGATGTAGTTTGTTATTGTTCGTAACAATTGGAGAATTCATCGATATGCAAGACACCATGGAAACACCATCTATAAGGAGTTGCTGTGATCATCACTCTGAAGATAAAAAATTGATCAATTGTATGCAGTGTTTAAAATCTTATCACTACAGTTGTATGTTCCCTAACGACGAACAAGAAAACGTTCAGGGTGAAAACTGGAAATGCCCTTGTTGTGAGAACATTTTGCTAATGAAAGGTAAAAATGACAAAACACCCATACCACGTAGGTCTACAAAACGACAAGCGACCTCTTCACCCGAGGAGGGCCTTGACGAGTCGTTGACACTGCATAACCTGCGCACTATTGTCGGAGAAATGCTTCAAAACCATGCGAACAAGATAATGGCGCAGATAAATGAGACCTTATCTTCTACTTTAAACCTGGAGTTGAACATTATGAAGGACGAGATGATACATTTGCAGGATAAAAGTAAAAGTACTGAGACAGCACTCAATAATTTGAATTCTAAGATAGCTCAACTCGAGCAAGACATACATAAAAAAAATTGTGCTAATGTGGGTGATAGACAAATAATTAGTGACATAAAACAACAGTTCTCTGTCACTGAGGAGTCCTTAAACTATTCTAACAACCGTCAAGACGAGTTTGATAACCGACTGATAAGGCTTGAGCAACACTTCAAGAAGGCAGATCAACATGAACAGCAGATTACTGGGCTCAAAAATAAATACAACAATTTGAACAATAAACTTAAAAAGAGACAACAGTGGGACAGGATGTACAATCTCGAAATTGTCGGTGTCCCCGAGAAACATGATGAAAACTTGTTAAACATCGTCATTGCAATAGCAAAACATGCTGGTGTACCCATCACGGCATATGATGTGGAATTTGTTATACGTGTTCAAGCAAAGCAAACGAAGCCAGGAGTACCTCGAGCTATAATTGTCAAGTTGAAATCCCGATTGACAAAAGATAATATATTAGCAGGTATTCGCCGAGCTCGAGGCATCAACCTAAGTCACCTAGGCATGACCGGTGCTAACAAGATTTTTGTTAATGAACACCTGACTGTAGATAATAAAATCTTGTACAATAAGTGTCGCGAGTTAGTAGCCATAAAAACTTATAAATACTTGTGGATTAGGAATTGTACTATTTTTGTAAGAAGAGATGACAAGTCACCCAAAATCACCATTAATAAGGAGACAGATCTCTCCAGGATAAAGTGACTCGTTACATCTTCATTGTTTCTGTTGTATAATCTCTATAGTGTGCTTTGTTCGGCTACACACTGCACGGGTCTTTCTAAAGACAGTGTAACAATTAATACATTGTATGCCTCATACTTGCATGGTATGCGTATTGCATGGTATACATGGTATTATTATTATTATTATTTTTATACTCTTAACAGTCATCAATACTATAAATCTTTATTATCATTTTATTTATATGTTATTCTATGTATTATCACTCACTTAAAAAGGGTTATTCTATTTTATATTGTTATAGTTCTGATTACTAATTCGATATTGGACACAAACAAACATCACAACCATTACATTTCCAAAGAAAGTACATACTCCATAGCTATGTTTCAGTACATTTATGCAATCTTATATTGTAAAATTCATTTAAACCAACTGATCCGGTATTCTTTTGGCATATATCACTCAAAGATATATGAATGTTTATTTCTTTTAAATGTTCATGTATTCATATACAATTGTATTGTTGTAAGGTTTTTAAGGTTTTATTCTGCTGTAAACTAATGGAAATAACATCACTCAGATGCTTTCTGGAGTTCTGCTCATTCGTTCTGAATCTACTGGTGAATTGTGCATTATATTACATAGGAATATTATCTTCAGTGATCTCATATGACAATTAATAATAGTAATAACAGGTTAAACGTATTTTATCAAAATACTAGGGGATTGAGAACGAAGACGGCGGATTTCTACCGAGCACTTCTGGTAAATGATTTTCATATAGTTATAATAACGGAAACATGGCTTTGTGATGGTTTTTTGGATAGTGAATTATGTGACTCAAGGTATGACGTTTTCCGACGAGACAGGGATTTGGTACTTACGAACACCGTACAGGGAGGAGGGGTGATGGTTCTCGTGCGTACCGAGCTGGAGGCTTATGTGATGGATACCAACAGAACAACACATCTGGCTGACGTGCTCTGGGTGACCATACCTGCTAAATCATTTAACCCAGTTGTAGGTATCGACTTACACATTGCCGCCATTTACACGCCGCCTGATAAGGTACAACTACCTCGGGCTATTGACTTAGTTGTACAAAATGTAACCAATATATGTAATTTATATTGCGACGATAATTTTCTGATAGTTGGTGATTTTAACTTACCATGCATTGACTGGAACCCGCATCTCGGGCCATTACATATAAAGAAGGGGTCTGTGGATGTTCAGGGAGCTGGAAAGTTGTTGGTAGATGAATTCAACTTATTAGGATTAGAACAATGTAATTTCACTAAGACTTTCTATAATAACACCATCGATCTTGTTTTCAGCAACTTTTCAGCTTCCTGCGCTCCTGCTGGTATTTCCTTGGTACCCAGAGAGGATTGCGCGCACACTTGCCTCTTAATAGATTTGGCGAATCTAAGCTTGGTCCCTTTACAAGAACAAGTCAAAGTTAAGCGTAACTTTCGTAGGTGCGACTATGAAAAGATAAATCGTTACTTATATGAATTAAATTGGCATGATTTGTTGAACTCCTGTGAAAACGTTGACTCGGCTGTTGACTGCTTCACTACTGAATTGCATAAATGTTTTGACATATTTATACCAAAGCATAAAGTTAAACGTAATACTAGCGAATATCCTTTATGGTATAATAACACATTACAAAAAATACTTAAAGAAAAATGGAAAATGCATAAAAGATGGAAAAGGTATAAGAATCATTTAGATTACTTGGAATTTTCTTTACTTCGTGCCAGAGCGAAACGTTTAGAGAATAACCTATACAATAATTATATTACACACATACAGAAGACTATAAAAGTCTGCCCTAAAAAAATGTGGCAATATGTGAAGTCTAAACGAGGTAAATCTAGTTACCCTAAAACCTTGACGCTCGGCTCAGAAGTGTATACTGATGGGGCGAATATTTGCAACGGGTTCAACAAATTCTTTAAGAGCGTATTTGTCGAACCTACGACATCTTATGATGTATCTAAGTTGAATTTACCTACATGTAGTGACTCTGGAGTGATAAGCTGCATAAATGTATGCGAAAACGAAATATTGAAATTACTAAAAACAGTAGATGAAAGCAAATCAGCTGGTACTGACGGCATACCGCCAATATTCATACGCAATTGTGCTGTAAGTTTGGTAATTCCATTGAGATTGCTTTTCCAAAGATCCTTAAGTGAATGCACATTCCCAGCAAAATGGAAAGAGGCTAACGTAGTGCCAATATACAAGAAGTCAACTAAGTCTAAAATTGAAAATTATCGTCCAATATCTATTTTAAATACTTTTAGCAAAATTTTCGAAAAGATTGTTTATAAACAGGTGTACAGTACAATTGTAAACAGTATAAGTCAGGCACAACACGGATTTATGCGGCGTCGGTCCACGGTGTCCAATTTAGCAGAGTTTCTTCAGTATGTATTACCTAGTATGGAGCGTGGCGGTCAGGTTGATGTGATTTATACAGATTTTGAGAAGGCCTTTGATCGCGTCGATCACATCATCCTGATAGCAAAGCTCGAGAGACTGGGAATACATGGTGACCTCCTGCGATGGATGAAATCATATATAACCAAACGATCCCAAGCTGTAGTGGTCGGGGGATATCGATCTGATTTTGTTGATATACCCTCCGGAATTCCTCAAGGATCGCATTTTGGACCTCTTATGTACGGTGGATATATTTACGATATTTATACATGTTTCGATTCTGTCAACCACCTTATGTACGCTGATGATAAAAAAATATTCTGTAAAATTACTAACTTAGGAGATTGTATCGCTCTCCAGAATACATTACATAAACTTGAACACTATTATGCAGTCAATAATATAACAGTAAATGTACGTAAATGTCAGCAAATTTCCTTCACTCGTAGAATCACGCCTGTTATGTTCTCTTATAGTTTAAATAATATCCATATAGAAAAAGTCAATATTGTGCGAGATTTAGGGGTCCTTCTTGACAATAAACTTACGTTGACAGAACATATTGATACTATTGTGGAAAAGGCTTACAGAAATCTGGGGTTTGTCTTGCGCACATGTAAACCTTTCTCTGATCTTAACTGTATAAAGAACGTATACTTTGCATATGTTCGCAGTGTATTAGAGTATGCCTGTAGTATTTGGTCTCCGTATTACATTACTTATACGCAACAAATCGAGAAAATTCAAGCTAAATTTATTAAACATCTAAATTACAGAACTCGCTCGTATTCAGATTATAATTCCAGTTGCACTCGTTACAAACTCATGACTCTGGAAGACAGGCGTACTCTATTGGACATGATGTTACTGTATAATATAATTAATGGTCACCTAGATGCACCAGCCTTACTCTCAGCTATCCAATACAATGTACCTAGAAAAAGAACACGCCATACTAAACTTTTCTCGTCGGGTGTCCGATTTACACAATACGCAAAAAATGCGCCCATTCCTCGTTTGTGTACTACTTACGATAACCATTTTTCAAACTTAGATATATTTAACACCCCTAGACACAAATTTAGGCACCAAATTGTTCAGTTGTTAACTCAGAATGTTATGTAATAAATTAATTAAACTTATCCAGCTATAGCACCTATTATGCTATATTGCTATCATAATATAACTTAGGTATTTGTATCATATTTTAAGTGATTAGTGAGTGTGTATGTAAGTGTAAATATAAAAATATGTTTATATAATATTACTTAAGCAAGCAAGCGCAAGCGCAGCGTAGGAAGACCAGCCACGAGATGGGCAGATGACCTCATACAAGTGGCAGGAAGACGCTGGATGCAAGCCGCTTCCAATCGGTCTTTTTGGAAATCCATAGGGGAGGCCTATGTCCAGCAGTGGACTTCTTATGGCTGAGATGATGATGATGACTTACTTATATGTCTGTACTTATATTTTCATCGATGATAACTTTAGTTTAAATTTATATCCGCCCATTTCATTAGAAATTATTAAGATAGACCTATTAATGGCTAATTTTATTAATTAAGTATTTTTGTTCCAAAAATGTAAATAAGCTGTTGGTCTTAAATAAATAAATAAATAAATAAATAAATAAGAATTCCATTCTTGTACAGTACGCAACAGGAATGTGGATCGAAAATGCTAAAATTGAGGTGAATTATAAAAAAAAAAGCATTACATGCCACTAAAGTTGAGCAAAAGAAAGCGACGTATACACAATGATACAAAGCAATAGAATGAGGTAGATGCGCATTTTCAGGTAGAGGTAGAGGTTTTCATAGATGTATGCATCAGACGCTACGTATGAATAGCCTTTTGTAATTGTACTACACTTTTTTAACGATATTTAAAGGATGAGACCGACCCTTTATTTTTTTATATATCTAATATCTTTAAACGAGCAATTCTTGTATATATATATATATATATATAATCTGAATCTCGGAAACGGCTCCAACGATTTTAATGAAATTTGGTTTGTAGGTAGATTAGGTACTTTATCATAATATGTGTAATTCTGACTTACCTGTAACATTTATGTTATTCAAGGCTAATAAATATTCTTCTTCTTATTCATAATAGGCAGGCAGCCATAATATACACTATATTTATTGTAATTCGTTTTCCAGGCAACATAGAGCAAGCTAAAGAGTACCTCCGCGCGGCGAAAGGTTTTGACTCAGTAATAGAAGCAGCTAAGGGAGGTCTCCCGGTCGACTTGAAGTCTCTACCGCTCCCGCCCAAGGCTATGGATGATTTGAAACACACGTGAGTCTCATACCTTACTGCATAAGGTTTGAATTGGATTCACAAATTAACACTGGAAGGAAAGAAGCGGCTAAAGGCGGCCTGTTCATAGCGGATTTTGTCCTACTGTTGTACAATATTTCTTTAATTTTTTTTGTTCACAACCAAAGAAAATGTATTAAATAGTTTGGCGTTTAAAATTATATAGTAAATAATCAGCTGATGGTTAATTATCTTTAATGTCAATATATTTTTATTTTATTTTTAACCGACTTCCAAAAACAAGGAGGTTATCAATTCGATCCGTATGTTTTTTTTGTTTGTTTGTTCACCGGTTACTCCGTTATTCGCTAACCAATTTTTTTATGTATCCTAATCCTTTCAAATATTACAAGTAACGAAGTAGCGTAGTTTGAAGTCGGCTGTTTCAGTTTTTTAAACTATTATTATCATACTTATACTTATAAAAATTTCATATTTCAGTTTTTTTTAGTAATCATATTTTCAATCATTTTGACATTGACATTTTCAATCATTCTGACGTTGACATTATCATTCATTTTGACATTGAAATTTCGGATGATATTGACATTTATTGACATTCCCAATTACTTGTCGTTCGCAGGTTCGAGGAGGTATCAGCAGAAGATTGCGACCCTTCCCCCTCGTCCCCCATTTCAGCGTCGGACGATGACGTCATGGCGCGCCTCCACACACAACTGACCAATCAGCTCAAGCTATGCCTTTCGAATAGAGAACACAACAACAAGATGGGCAACGTAGCGGAGGCCAACAGATTCGACCACATCGCTGTCACTGTCAAACAGGATTTGGATTTGGTCGCCGTTGCTAAAGGGTAAGGAACATTGAAGAAATAACTCAAAAGTGTAGAAAAATATCCGGGCCCATAGTCTGTTATAGAAACGATGTATCATGCTCATCGTGTTTTAGTTGTTTTTGACGAAAACTATTAAAGTTTTGTTTGCACGCAGAAGGTGGTCTGTGAAAAGTCTAATTCAAATTCAAATTCAAAATAATTTATTGTCAAACTGTGTAGGAAATAAAGGATCTTAGAATATTTACATGTCTCAACAGTTTCCCCCATTTCGGGCATACAATATTTAATAGGAAACAATAACAAACTATATGAAAACTAATATTGAATATGTTCTATGAATGTACACTATAAAAAAATGCTTATAATAGGACTTATATTGTTCGGTAGTCTTTTTGGTGAGCAAAGACGTTGATCACTTTTTAACCTCCGTCCCATAAAGTGGGGTCTTATAAGTATGACGTGTGTCTGTCTGTGGCATCATAGCGTTCAAACGGATGGCCTGATTTTGATGTAGTTTTTTTTTTGTTTGAAAGAGGATTTCAGCGAGAGTTATTCTTGGCTAAGACTCGTCAAAATCGGTTCAGCCGTTTAGTATGTCGGGGTTTTTTAGTTTTCTAAACTTACTTGTGAATGAATAAAAATTATTTGTATCTATTTCAGATTAGGCCAAACCCCGAAGTTCCACTACGAATCTCGCAAGTTTTCCGTCGTCCAATGTAATACGGACCTTAACGAGAACGATTTAGAGCTGACAATAGTCCGAGGCATCGCGTACAACGTTCCAAACCCGAAGGAAATCGACACTTATGTGCGGTTTGAATTCGCGTATCCCCCGGTAAGTGATTATTAAGCATTATTAACTGAGCGAGCGAAGTGGTCCAATTTAAAACTGAACAATTTCGCTTTTATTTTCTTCTACAGGTTTGTTTCTATGATTTATTTGATTTTATTGCCATGGGTGGTTTTTGTTTGAAGGATCCAATTTTTTTGTCCGATATCTATTATTATTATAACTAATATCACGAAATTATTGTTACTATGTATTAATACCTTTTCACGACAAAACGGCTGAATCGATTTTTACGAAATTTGATACAGAGGCTATATTTAGCTTGCGGTCAAGCACAAGCCTATTTTAGAATTGAAAAAATCATCATCATCACCTTTTTCATCACTACGCGCAGGCCGTTAGTAATATTATAATTTGCAATTTTTAAATCCCTCTATAAAAACTGTCAGGTTTAGGGGACGGTGCGGATTCGACTTAATAATAGGGGTATATGCTTGACTTATTTTTATTTGGTCATAAAAAAGTTAACCACAAATAGATCCATTCCACAAAAACAAAATTAAAATACCTACAAAAATAAGAAAGTTACAAGCATTTTAATTTCATGTTAGACAGAGAGCACACGATAGCGAATGATCACGTCATAGTTCATGTTCGTCGTACAAATTCAATACAAACTATTTTTTCGCGAGAGAGATCCCCCTAAAACCCCTAAAACTTTAAATGATAATATCTAGGAAGTTTATTGAACGATCGAAACATATTTTTAGTATATCTTTAGTATGTTATCAATTAAACTATTTTTGTATGAAATAAAATTCATGCATTTTCCCTATTAATTTATTCGAGTATATCCAGGAGGCGCCCGTATCAGACAGAACAGTGACAGTAAAGGATACAAACAGTCCGACATACAACACAGTGTTCCCGCTCTCCGTACAGCGGTCCTCGCGCGCCTGCCAGCGGTTCTTCAAGCGACATGCTATCAAACTAGAAGTCTACTCTAAAGGGTGAGTATTGGTCTTCTGTGGAGTTTTATATATTTTTTATTTTATTTATTATAAAATACAGAGAAGGCAAATGAACCGTAAAAACGTAGTTTACGGATTATTCTCTTTCAATTATACTTGATTTATCGCACTGACCCTACGGAAATATTCACTTACACTTTTATGTAATGGGAAATATATATATTTTTAGTCACATCGGTTTATTTATTCCGTTGAGTCATACCTATTCATAATAATAAATAATATGTAACGGTCAAGTCTAACCTAAAATCATATTTCTGGTCCTGTTTTTGTCTTGTTTCTTGGACACATCGTACCTAAACCGCAAAGAGTGATATTTTAAAACGGTTGAATACGTGAAAATGACGTTTGTCAATATCAACTTTGCCCACAAACCCAAAAAAACTTGCCCAAACGGGCGACGTTTTACTTCCCAGTTAGTGTTCTCTAAATTTTATGAGATTTATAAGAGTGTGTGAAAGAGAGAAACATTGCACTTTCGGTATCGCACTGAGTGAGATATTTCCCCATAATAGGTCGTTTATTATCTCCATCATTTGTAATACAAAATAAATGCAGTGCACATAAGTTCATACGTGCAGGCGAGGAAGAAGTGAAGTGTAAAATTTCCGTAAAGTCAGTGCGATAATTGTGACCTAACGGGAATATTTTTTCTGGTCAGAAAAAAAAAAATCCCTTATTCCAGAGATCTGGTGTGACAAAAAAATACAGAGTATAGTTGTATTATTCATAGTTTAGATTAGAAGAGATCGCGGCATGTAAGTTGAGTGCTGGCGATGCCAATGGGAATATTGGCGCAAGCATACTCGTGCTCATGGCGCGCGATTTGCCATTTGCCTGTTTCAAATCAGACACATAATTTCTATGATGTATTGGCGAGAGTGACAGATGTGCTTATCGAGAGTGACAAATGTACTTATCTTACTTAGCTGAACTTTTTTTTTATGATGTAGTATTTTATTGCATATTTAATCACAATTTGGCATACTCGTAGTTTCTATACGTCATTCATTCGTTTCGTTCATTCATTTGGTTTATTTTATCATATGTAAAAAAATCATCGTTTTTGTTTTGGGTGTTGATGAGGGAGGTGATTTGCGGTAAACATTATTAGTTTCCACTGCTTTGATACGTATTTTGATTCATTAGTATGTATTATATTTATGTAGAAGACAGTCCGCACCAATAGATGATTTTTCTATGTTGAGTCTGCCTTGGTCGCTACATCTACAAAGACAGGGTGTATTCCTAGACACCTACTTAAATGGATCTTTGTACTTATCTATACTCTAATATTTAATAACATGTGTTGGTTTAGCCAATGAAGGACCATGCCTGAACAAGTTTTGGTACTAGATGACCTTTGGTACTTCGTATCACCTATCAATGAGTGGGCCCGATATTTTCTCAACGTTTAAACCTTCCCTGGACTACGACAAACATTTCAAAACCAAAATCAGCTAAATCGGCCCAGCTGTTCTCGACCTTTAGTGAGACAAACGAACAGCAATTGATTTTTATATAGATTTCTGGGAATTATTTGATCAAAACATAATTTCATGAAACTGACGTTCGGGGCAAGCCAGTTTCCAATAGATATAGCTATATATTAAAACCCTTTTTAAACTATCACGGTCATTCATTAAAACACTATTATTATTAACGGGATATTAAATATCGGGAGCTCAAAATTAACGCGAACCACGGTAAATATCCCGTTAATAATAATTGTGTTTTAGCTATATATTGTTTAATATTACTGTCGCAACACATGACATATTGCCGGATGCTTTAAAAGTTAATTTTATATATAATAACTTTTTTTTACAAATGGTTTTCACAAATTATATAATCTTTTATTTCATTTCAACGTAACGGTGAAGTCCAAGGGTTATGCGGCTTTAGATCTAGAACTCATTTGATAGTTAAATTTGTTTGTCGGTCTGAGAGCTTTAAACTGTTGTGGCGAGGGTAACGCTTGGTGCGGGCTGCCTGCTTTGTATATACTTAATACGTATTCACTGATCAGTATACGTCCAAATTACTAATATAAGGATGTGTTTGCACTGAAGAAAAAAGGAGTTGCATGAATTGACCAATTACTATGATCGAAATTTTTGCGCAGAAATTTCGAGCGGTTTGATTGGTCAATTCATGTTGCTCCGTTCTGCTTCAGTGGAAACCCAGCTTAATGTGCACCGGGCTGGTACTGGTCAAGTGGTTAATGTATGCTGTTCAGTGTTGTCATATGGCGGTGCTCATTATTTTATCAAACCCGGATTAAGCCGACCTTTTCACTAACTGTTGCATGCTTACACGGAATACAGTGTCAGTGTTATTTCATGCGATGGTTAGTAAAAGCACAATACATTATAGTACTACATAAAGAACGGACACTTCGCCTCCCGCTAATCTCGGGCACAATTGACGACACTAGCGAGCAGCAATATGTGTGTAACATAAAGACGTCAACTTGTATAATTATGTTATTGGTTAACGCGCTGTTGTATGGAGTGTCCGACGTGTGGTAAAATATAGTTTAATCCGTGATTGGTATAATGTTGAGAGCCGTTGTTAGTTTGCATGCGTATCGTTGTTGCGTGTTCGGTTGGTTGTGTAGCGTGTAGTAGCGTTGCAATGCGCGTGCAGCGCGTGTCACGCCGCGTGTTGTTGCAGCGGCTGGTTCCGGAGCGACGCGCTGCTCGGTGTCGTCAATGTCAAACTCGCGCCCTTGGAGCAACAGATCACTATACACGAGTCGTTTCCTGTGAGTATAACTATGTATATGTTAGTTTTATGAGTATAACTATATGCTAGTAGTACTGCGTACAGTAGACTACTAAAGCATATACCTAGTCTTGCCATAAATATTGTCACGAAGAAAAAAAATATTTTTTTATTGCAAATAATATTTATTACTTTTACAGTGTGTTAGTTTAATACATAAATATAAAACAATTTAAAATATAAAAGCTTATTCGAAGTGGTTTCCATTGGCTGCAATACAGTCCTTTAAACGTTGAGGCCAGTTATCAATAGAAGCACGCACTCTTTCCATGGGAAAATTCTTCACTGCCAATCGTATGGATTGTTTTAGGGACTCCAAATTATCATGGCGTTTAGAGCAAGCCATACTCTCTAAAACTGATCATAAATCATAATCCAGCGGATTAAGATCAGGACTAGACGACGGCCAGTCTTCAGCTCTGATGAAGTCCGAAACGTTCACTTCTAACCAAGACTGCGTGGACCGAGCTTTATGACCTGGCGCCGAGTCTTGTTGGAAGGACCATACTTGGTTATTGAACATGGTGTTGTTAAGGGGCTTAACTACCTTCTCAAGAATGGTATTTTGATACACTTGTGCCGATGTTTTGATACCTTTTTCACAAAAATATGGCTCAGTCACTCCTTCATAGCTAACACCCCACCAAACCATCACTGAAGTCGGATAATGCCCACGTTGCACTCTGTCGACTAATTGGGAAGCTTCCTTAGAGCTTTGAGCATAAATACGGTCATTTTGTTTGTTAAAATGTTGCTCAATTGTAAAGATTTTCTCATCCGTAAACAAATTTTTTCTGTGATCTCCCTTTTGCGTACCGCTTCAGTAGTTGTTTCGATTTTACCACCCTATTATTTTTTAAATTATCAGTTAAAAATGACCAGTGCGTCTCTTATAGGCTGCAAGTCCTAAGTCATCTTTTAAAATACGCGACATGGTTCTGGGTGCTATCTTCATCTCCCGAGGTAAAATCTTTTGCTTTCGGACAGGATTTCTTCGAATTCTTTCCCTTACTGCTTTGACCACCTTTTTCGTACGAACACTACGTGGACGGCCAGATCTTTTTCTGTCACAAACAGAGGAGGTCTCATTGTACCTATTAATAGCCCGGTACACAAACATTTGACTAATACCAAGCGTATGGAGAGTTTTAAAAATTGCATTTGGCTCCATACCAACTTTGTGTAATGCAATCGCAGCGATTCGGTTCTCTTTATCACCCCACTCCATTTTAATATCGCAAAATATTGTACAATGTATTGGCGCCAAAATTAGAAAACTCAATGAACAATCGTATAAAAATGACAGATTCCAAATTCAAATGTAATATCTTTCTTATTTTTAACTGTAACAGTATTTATGGCCAGACTAAGTAGTTATTAACATATAGCAGAAATTACTGGCAAATATTATCAAAATTGGTCAGTAAATGGCGCCACACCAAACTACCTCTTAAACTTATTTTTTACTCCCATTTTAGGTTTAAAGATTATTTATTCTCATATTAAGATATTACATCACTTCCATGAGAACATAATTAATGATTTAATTTATACAGTTCGTCATCGCAGATAGTAGGTCCAAAATATAAATACAAACAAACACAAACACATCACAACGCATTAAACATCACATTTAAACATTCACTCGTACAACGCGTTCAGTTGCATTTTCATAATGTTAACTTTTTTTTAATAATGTGTTCGGCGAGCTGCTTCTTGAATATGTTGAACGAGTCAATGTTTTTTTATGTTTGAGGGTAGTTTATTGTACAAGTGCGCACCTTCAAAAGTGATCATTGTTTTGCCGTAGTTCGTTCGGATCTTAGGCAAGACAATGTAGCTACCGCGCCGAGTGCAGGGATATGAAACATTTTGTTTCCGTTTGGTGAATAGCAAATTTGTATGAACATTTTTTTTTTGAGTTTTTCGTATAAACATGCAACTGTTGTAAATATATAATTGTTTAATGTCCATTAATTTCGTTTCTTCATAAATCTTTCTAGTACGTGTTAGGTAGTGATAGTTGAAGATTGATTTGATGATTTTATTTTGTAAGATTTGGAGTTCAGCTATTTTTGTTTTGATAGCACTCCCCCAAATTTCAACAAGGTAGATAAGTTGCGGCTTCACTATTGCATTATAAATTGTCAGTCGTAGTTTATTAGGGATACATCGAACAATGTTACGGAGGGAACCACGGAGAGTTACTAGTTTTGTTTTTATGTTATCAATGTGGGTTTTCCATGTTAAATAGGTGTCCATATATAAGCCAAGATACTTTTCATTGGTTTTTTCTTGCAGAGAAATATTATTTATCGTCAGTGGGGTGTGAGTAGGTATTTGTTTATTTTTTGCTTTATAAATAATGTAACAGGTTTTGGAAATATTTATTGTCAGTAGGTTATACTGAAACCACATATAGAGTATATCCAGATCATACTGCGTTTGAGAGACTATGTCATGAATAGATGGACCAAAGTAGAATAAGCAAGTGTCGTCAGCATATAAAGTAATATGTCCATTTAGACCTAGTTCATGCATGCTATTAATGTAGATTAATTTTCCCATTTTAAGGGGAATACCCTTTTAATCAAAAATCCTTGACGACAAAATCTATGTATAAATTGTTTTTTTTACAAATGTCTCAAGTATTACAAGTATAAACTGTCATTGTCACCTAATGTCACTTTCAGATCAAAGATAATGTTCCTAATTACGTCAACAATCGTTCTGTATCTAAGATTGAGGAAGGTTGTGTGCGTTTGCGCAACTATTATTTATGTAAAGTTATGCGGTAGCTATAAATCAGACTTACCAATTATAAATAATGTTATTAGTGTAGTTATTATTGTAAATATTAATAAAACTTTTTTTAAAATATAGGGATGTTCAATAATATCTATATATTATATGAATAATATTATGCTGTTTCTTCACATAAAAAAAATATTTTGCGTATATTTTTCAATTATTTTAGTACCAGCTTTCATATACATATTTCTTGTCTTCTCCTTTTAAATCAGCAATAATCAGCATGTACAATATGATAGCAGATATAAATGAGGTCGTATGTTTCCAGTTGATGGATGGGCGGCGGCCTGCGGGCGGCTCGCTGGAAGTGAAGCTGCGCGTGCGCACACCGCTCTTGCAGCAGCAGATAGAGACCACTACGCACCGCTGGCTCGTCATAGACAACTAGGCAACGGACGCTGAGCGCTTTCACACACTTTACGCATTCAAATATTGGGAATTTATGATGAAAGAACGGTCATTTACTATGAGGAGTCTGTTTGTATAGAGAGAGAACTATGGTGGCAAAAATGGAAACTACCGTCGTGATTGAACAAAATAATGAAATAAGAACAGCAGCGCCCTCAATGCCACATTAGTTTTCTGTCCGACCATACTCTCATCAATTAACTTTTTTGTATAACTTAATTTACCCTCTATCTCTCAAAACAGGTTACACAAGAGATTAAGTCTAGATGTTATTAAATGTTGGCGGTTCTACGGCTACGCATCTGTGCTATAGTCTGTTGTTTGGATAGAGGAACTGTCGTGGCAAAAAATGGAAACTAACGTTTCAATTGAACAAAATAACGAAATAAAGACAGCAGCGCCCTCAATGCCGCATTGAAGACACGATATTTTTTTTGTGTTTTTTTTATTAATATTACAAATTCATATTAATTATAAAAATATAGCCTATGAAACTCGGGGAGCGAAGACTAATAAAACATCGCACATCAAAATCGGCTTAGCCGTTTAGGCTGTAGGAGGTAACATAAAAACTCCTTCTTACGCAGTCGGGTAAAAAAAGTCACGTTCAGACAAACATTCGTATATTTTGTGTGATTGTTTATTATTATTAATATTGACTAGGAAAATTAGTTTTATATTCTTTAACCGTTGGTTATACTATTCTTGAGAATGTTTTTTTTCTTCATAAAATGCAATTATCAAAATGTACATAAATGTTATAAAAGACTATAATATATACCTATTTTTGTAAAAAAATATGAATTTACTGTCTGACTAAATGCAGTTATTAAAATTATATAATTTTTCTATGGTTACAAATCTGTGCATTATTAATTGTCCATTATTGTAAAAATGTATCTATATGTATATTATATTTTAGCATAATGTAAGTATGTAATTTAATTACTGTTAAATAGATCTGTTAAAATTCAATTAAAATGTTTCGCTTGTTTTCAATCATTTATACGTAGAAAATAGATTTTAATGTTAAAATTTACTAAAGAAATGTATGAAATGTAAAAACGGTGCAGCTTTATACCAAACTAGTAATATACACAGCAGATAATAAAATAGTGGTTTTAGATCGATTTAAAGTTTGAATTTATATCATGTGATATAAAGTCGCCAGTCTTCAGTCTTACTGAAAAACGTTACTCAAAATCTATGCTCAACATATTTTGTTAACTTCTCGCTGACACATAATAAGACTTGCGGAAATAAGTCAGAGAATTTGAGACGTCGATTAAAGTTCAGTTTTTCGGTAAGTCATAATGTAAAGAACAATGATATACTGCCGACTAATAACAGCTCTTATATTCGAAGTTACAAGGTTGCATTGGTCGACAGTCAGCCATTGTTATTGTCATAAGATAAACACAGACAATATGTTGATATAACTCGCGCGTACGAATGTACATTCCTTTTTAATATATCAAAATACTGTGATGTTGCTGATTACGTTTTTTTTTAAATCTTAGATCTACGATTGACCACCAACTCACCTGCACATATATTGCTACGCGCGACCCTTGTCAGCGTACATATATTGCTACGCGTGACCCATGTCAGCGTACATTTGTATATTGCTGTGTGTGACCCATGTCAGCGTACATATATTGCTACGCGCGACCCATGTCAGCGTATAATAGTACATTGCTATGCGTGACCCATGTCAGCGTACATATATTGCTACGCGCGACCCATGTCAGCGTATAAATGTACATTGCTATGCGTGACCCATGTCAGCGTACATATATTGCTGAATTCGTAAAGGCTTTGTGTATTCAAATTCAATGTGACTCAGTAAGCTAATTTATACACTTAAAAAGTACATGGTTTAACTTCTGAAATGACTCGTATTTTCAGACGTGAAACCATGTTATACCATGTCGATAACAGTTTCTGTAAAATAGTTACTAATAAAAACGATGCTAAGTGCCTACTTTAGTATAAAATATGTAGTAGTTATATTATGATTTCTAACGTTCTCATGTTGTATATTATTTATGTTTGGTACTTTTCTTATTGTAAGACTTTGGTTTATTATAATGCCGGTGATATGAATTGATAAAAGAAATTTAAATAAAATTACCTTTTGTTTGAATTTAACTTTTAGTATCGGAGGCCAAGACACTTTTTGAGGCATAAAGTTATATAGTCGGTTTTGAATCTAATTAACCCCCGACCCAAAAACAGGGGTGTTATAAGTTTGACATCTGTATTTGTCTGTCTATGGCATCGTAGCTCCCAAACGGATGGATCAATTTTGATCTTGTTTTTTTGTATGAAAGAGGATTTCATCGAGTGTTCATAGCTATGTTTCATTAAAAATCTGGTCAGTCGTTTGTTTGCCAGGGGTTTGTGAGTTTCTTAATTTATACTTATATATGTTTCACCCGCGTAGTGATGAGAAACAAGTGATGGTGAACAGCGATGATGATGATGATAAAATGCCTATGTTCGTCTCCAGGTACATAGCAATCTCTTTACCAAATTTCATAACGATCGGTTCAGCTGTTTAGTTGTGGAAAGGTAACAAACAGACAGACAGTTTCTTTGCTTTTATAATATTGGGAAGAATATTACGATATCAAACCACTAAACTAATTAAAATTCATTAAAAAAAGGAACAAACATTGTATGGGAAATTCGTTCGTTTATGAATTTAATTATTTTAAAAAAGTAATGCCTTGAGGGTAGCTCTTAGCTAGGTACTTAAAGTAGTAGTAAAATCCACCTGAAATAGGGTATTGATCGTCTATTACCTGGAGAAATATCACACCTTGGCTTATTCAATCGCCAAGCAGTAGTGTGCAAGCTTTACCGTATTTAGTTGTTGGGTATTTTTTCCTAGGAAGCGGGAGGAAACTGGGAAGGTTACCACAATCTTAATAGCAATCTTGTTTCGATCTTACTTTGAGCTTTGTCGTGCTCTCTCAAGTATAGAAAGAGCGAGACAAAAGGCAAAGTAATATAGAAATAAGACTGCTTGCTACTACATCTAGTATCCTATAGTGATGAGTGCATCATTCATCATTTTGTCAGGTTTTAATCTATTGCAAGACCGTTCATATGGATTTAGCTTGCTAAGGACAAGCATTATGTATATTTGTCATAAGGCGAGGGATTACTCGTCATCCCTTTAAGTTGCATAAAAAAACGTTCCAAGCAGTGTGCTTCTGAAAATTAGAAAAGATTACGAATTCTACCACGTACTTCTTTAAAGGCTTACAAAAAAAAATACCTTAAGCGCTATCTATGGACTTTAACTTCAACTAACTGGGTATTTGTATCAGAGTAGTACGCCAAGCTACTGCAGATTGCTGTAAATGTGTGGGGGGTATAAACAAATAAAAATACTTCACTGCTTCCCGCTAGATGGCGTAGTAAGTCTATAATGGAAGAATTATTAGAATGGGATTTAGCCCTGAAGAAGGACATAGACATAGGTTATATTTATCATCATCATCGCACTTTCAATCACTACGCAGGTGACGCCGCGGTTCGCAGCTATCTTAGCTGATATCAACCTGTGAATCTGTGATGTCAGCAAAACTTTATGGGCAAATAACTGTTAAGTAAAAAAATTATGCTGCAAGACGGGTGGACGATATTATTGTGTCTATCGTGGGTCGAACCTGGGGTGCAATTTTTGTATCGTTCGAAAGGAATTCACACGCGAATTTGCCTGACTTCCGAACAAAATCAACATTTTTTTCGTAGAATTTATTGTTAATAAAATTATAATTCGAATTTTGAGATCATTGATTACATTATCGAGTGATGTGAATGATTGCGAGCAAACGAATTCTTGAATATAAGTCCGAAATAAGTATAATATTTTAAAAACTAAAAAAAACACGCTTAATCTTATCAAATTGTTGTATTGTCATCGGTCCTTGATAAGTATGCAAACGAGTTAACCCGACGTTTTGAAGGGGGTCAAAATCATGTTCAGTTTCCATTACATAAGTACGAGTATAAAGCTATTAAAGGCGTGTTAAAAAGTCATACCTATCCGTAGGCGATAAAATTCGAACGATTCATAAATTGAGCCCCTGGACTCGATTGATACAGGATCGAGGCAGATCGCATGATAAGAGAGAGGCCTATACCCAGCAGTGGGATAGAAAAGGTTGTGGATGATGTTAATGATGATGAAAAAATATAAAGGCAATGAGAAATGGATTCGAATACTGTTGATTAATTTTTGCATTGTGACCATCGGCCCATTAGCTCAGTTGGTTAGAGCGTCGTGCTAATAACGCGAAGGTCGCGGGTTCGATCCCCTCATGGGCCACGATATCTTTTTGCATTAAATTGAAAACGGTTTTATTTCTATATCTATTAGTCATTTTTACGAGGATATAAAGGAGCATAATATAATATAATATTTTAGATTTTTTTTAATATCGTCACAAGCAAGTTGGAAAATTATAACGTATCAAAATTTCTAGAATATGTTATGTAATCACTTCTAACGTAAAGTTTTTTTCTTACACAAGCTTATGATTTATGTTTATTTTATTACATTATTGATATTCAGAAATATCGTTGGAATTTGATCAAGTTTTTTTTTGTTTCATCGAGAGTGTTCTTAGCTATGTATCATCAAAATCGGTTCAGATGTTCCGCCAAAATCTCAAATTAAAAATTTACCAAAATTCAGTTCAAATCGGGTTTTTCATCGGGGTTTTGCAATTCCAAACTTATATTAGCGTATTGAAATAAAACAAATTTTAACGGATTTTATTTATTTATTGGTACACGAAACAGAATACAGTCATTACAATTTTTACAATGTACAATTCATAATTTGGACCTAAACTATATTCCTGAAATGTATACATATCAGATTTATCGCGTATATATTACATAATTTTATGACTTCACGTTTCAAACACTTTGCAGCGTCCGTGGTCACAGGCGGACGCTCTGTTCGAAACGTCATGTATATTATAGATTCGCTAATTGCCAAAAATCTAATTACATGAAACAGGAATTTCGATTAATTTACGTATAGCATACTGGGTAGGTACGCTGCCAAATAAACGCATGTACTTATGTTAGATACTGTCACCGTGGTGGGTAACTTTGACTTCGTGTCAAACGTTGTACTTAACTTTTTACGAAGTTTCTTCATATTTTTCCCAAAAAAAATGTGGTCAAATTACTTCATTAAATAATTACCAGTCGTTTTAACTACTAAACTTTTGGGAAAAAATTGAATACCTTCGAAAAAGCTATGTACAATGTTTGGCATGTAGTCAAAGTTCCCACATTGATAGTACACATTTTACTTGGACTTAGACTTTGGCAGTAAATACAAATTGTTGACATATTTGTTAGCTATGCGGATGACACGCAAAATCCACCGGCATTTCATTCACCGGCCGGCGAGAATGGAGGGGGTGTGGGTAAACAGGGGCTCGCGAATCGATACCTGCGAATGTCAAGTTGAAGGGGATCGGGGGAGGGGTTGTTACCCCCAGCCCCCTGCCAATGACGTCATACGCCCACGCCTGCAGGCGCGTGGCTAGGATGGGATCCGAAGTTCGAGGCTGTATCCCACGACCTTAATTCTGGAACTGCGTAGTTTTTTCAAAACAAAGCTCGACTATTACATTTTTCTGTACACATTTTTTGCCGTATAGGTATTATCTGGGTGTATTCAAGTCGCGAGTGAAATTATTTGTTAAGCTAGCACGTTCCATCGTAGACCGCAACCGTCACTTAGCATAAGACGGGATAGCGGTCAAGTGCGAGCTTATTATTAAATAAAAAAACTCATTCAACTCTCGCATCACAACAATTTTAAACATATAAAATCATTGGTTAGGGATATTAGAAAAGTGAGAAATGATTTTGTTTATTTATATAGAAGAAATATTTAAAAAAAGTTGTCTTATTGTTTCATAAAAATCGGTTTTTATACTTAATAATAAACATTTTTGATTTGTTAGTTTGGATTTGACGGTTTTACCGCATATATTTTGCACCTATTTCTGTCAATATTCCCTCTTGTCTTTTATTTCACAATGCAACCCACACTTGCCCACGTGTGGCCGATTATTCTATTCTCGAATCGGTATATTCAGTCACCAAAAAAGGTGCCACCTACACCACAACACTGCTTAAATCGTCTGCAATAGATGAATGCCAACTACATATTTACATTTCAACCTTTTGTTTCACTTTTTAGGGTTCCGTAGTTAATAAACTACTCTTGTAGTTTCACCGTGCCTGTCTGTCGGTCTGTCTGTCTGTTTGTCTGACCTTGCACAAGAATGAAACGAATGGACCGATTTTAATTGTTTTTTTTTGTTTGATGGAAGTTTAGGATTAGAGAGTGTTTTCCTCTGTACTAAAACTTCCGTGAGCATTCATTTTTATTATTTAACTAACCGGAAATAAATCACGATATTAATCGGTCAAAAGAACGATGTCTCCCGACCGGTTCCGAGTGTTTTAGCTATGTTTCATCAAAAGCGGTTCCGCCTTTTTTGTCGTGGGTTGAGTTTTCTTTCTAACTTATACTTGTTACCAATTATAATCGAAAAGAGTACCTATAGTTTTACAATGAAGTAATTGTAAAACTATCGGTATTAAAAGGTTACCTACGTACAATCCGAATTGTGAAATACCGAACATTATTTCCCCGAAAACGATTTTTTTTAAACGACTATCAAAATCCAGAAAAGAACATTTGACAACCCGTCTGATAACCTAATCTTAGGAATGCAGTTCATGGGCATAATAAAATTAAACCTTACCTAATAATCATTCGGTTAAATGAAATTGATGGCAACAAACTAATGGAATAAGAAACTCGTGTTAAACAAAACATCTGAAATCAGGAACTTCTATGAAACGGATTCGGGTAAGTAATATTCAAACAAATGTAATTCGGATTATAGATAGGTTACCGTATTAAAAAATACATATGATTGAGCGGTCAACATTAGTTAAAATACCCTTTTTTGCCCTTTTTACTATCGGACAGTCAGAAACGCGAAAAAGCGTCACTGTTTCTTGGTTGATATTCCAAAAACCCGAACGAAACGCTTTAGTTGCACTTTCATCGTGCGGACTGCTAAAATGTGGAATACGTTTCCTGAGTGGGTCTTTCCCGATAGATATAATCTGGGTGTCTTTAAATCGTGAGTGAATTGGTTTCTTCTAGGTAAGTGCGCTCCATCGTAGACTGCAACGTCGCTTAACATCAGGCAAGTAGGCGGTCAAGCGCAAACCTATTTCTACATTAAAAAAAACAATAACTATAGCATACTTACAAAACCATTGCCTCATTCTTAATCAGTAGGGAGAAAATAAAACTAATCCTTGAATAGACAAGGATGTCTTTAATCTAACTACATAATATTTTGGTACAATATTTGCTTCATCGTGTAATCTCAGAGGACATCAAAACCCCCCTAAATCCCTTTTGACGTCATACTCAGTGTTTACTAGTATATTAAGGACCCGAGCCTGTCCGCAAGCCTTCTACGTCATATCTATCCCCATTTACTCGTAATATTACAAATTTAACAGGAATTGTATCATTTCGGCATAAAAAGTAGCTTATATGTATATGGAATTACATTGTAGATATTTTACGCTATTTTACCCAAAACTGGCTTGAAGATGCTTTATTGTATGTCTTGTATAGGGGATCTAAAGTACCTCATTTAAGCCATAGGGAACTCTAGCGACCTCAAAAATAGTTGGTTTACGTACCTACTTAGGTAGACGCCCAGTATTGATTTTCTTCATTTATTTCCTCTTTTCAGTTTGAAGCCGGTTTAATTTTATTAAATTACTTTTATTTATAAATTTTTAACAGTATTTACTTTTTGAAGTCGGTTAATAAAGTATGCCAGACCTTTTCACATAGTATGAGTGATAAACCTACCGTTTCTGCGTAATGCATGGACAAACACACACTTCTTCTGTCTTCTTTGTTACAAACCTACAAATATACATACACTTATGAAATTTAGCACACATGTTCAGCTGGTATAGACTAACATATACAAAAATTATGCAATTCTGACAATATTACAAGCATGCAGGTCGAATTGATAATCTCCTTTTTTTTTGAAGTCAGTAAAAACGAGCGCTGAGCGAACTTTGCATCGCTTTAATAGTTGACAGTACGGCCGCTGGTCTTTTTAGAAATCCATGATGTCCAGTAGTGGCCTTAAGTTAGATGGTTGAGATGGTGATGATGACGATAATGATGAATTTACTTACATTTTTTTATTTTTTTTATAGAAGATAGATCTACGATTGACCACCAACTCGCCTGATGTTAAGCGACGGTGTGGCCGAGGATGGAGCTTGTCGATCTAGAAGATATCTATTCACTCTAGCCTTGAAAATTCCAAGATTGTAGGTCTCAGGAAACAGAAATGGGATTAAAGATACATAGGCCGTAAAGCTGGGTAGAGCCACTCAGGTAGTGTATCTCGCAATTTAGAAGAGATTTTATTTTTTGGTTAATTCGTACTACTATTGTAGATTATGCACCAAGGGATAAAGTAGTTTATAATGTCATTGGTCACGGGCGACATATTGAATCCCAAGCGTAACGTAGGATCCTGGGGTTAACTAGAATCCGAAGTTTAACGAGGGATTCAAGTTTGCCCAAGTCAAAAATACCTTTATCCCCGAGGTTTATACTCTACTTTTTACACCTACTGCGAGAAAATATAAAGAAAGGGTTGTTAGAATACAGTTCTATAGCTGTAATAATAGCCAATTTGTAGTATCGCGAAAGATCGACCTCGATACCGTGCCATACTTCCATAATCTATTTATTATTAAATAGATGTTTTTCCTAAACAGTTTCGCAGCGCACTGCGAGCCTCTTTCCCGAATTGCGAGACTAAGTTTTAAGCGAAAAGAGGGAATAAAGTTCAAACATTGGTTATGCTGCGACTTTACGCGACTACGCGAAAAGGGGGGGTTATGATTGTTTCGTTTTTGTATGTAACTTTATCCTCTATACGAGCCCAAAAACTACCACTGCTATAAAACTACAAAAAAAAAACTATTACCATATAGGGTTACTTGTTATGCAATCAATTAGCATATTTTTGAGGGTAGATTGAAACCACTAGGTATTGTTCTGGGACTTATCAAAATTCACGTAACAAAAATCAGCTGTTTCATAAAAAGTTGTAATGAGTGAAAGAAAGGAGCGTCTATAATGTGACAATGAAATCAACAAGTTTGCATATTTATACAATTACCTATTCTACATATATTTATTTAGCAAATTATAATGTTATTATATGTTCATGTAATGCTAGATTGTCGCGCGCGCTGGTATAAACTGTAAGTAATAAATAAATAAGTGTAATTGCTAATATTATATGCTAATGCTAATATTAAGTGTAATTTGCTATTCCTAATATTAAGATATCTTAGAATCACAGTTAATTCAAGATATGTTGTGCTCAAAATTATCGGCAATTGGACGCCCGAGTTCAACTTATGATGGAACGAACTAAAAAATAGTTGTTTTTTAAAGATATATCTTCTCTATTAAGCATATGAATTTCTTAAAAATAAAATAAATAGCTTATGGCATTTGGCAAGCATAGATCAATCTAATGAAACATGTACATATAAAGGGGTTTCCATTAAGAGCGCTCGAACTTAAAAATAAAATAAAACAACCTGTTAAAATGATATTGCCACAATTTTTATTTCATTTTAAAGGATATTCGATGACATTATGTATGTAATATAATTTCAGCCAAATGGCCACCGCGACTTCGCTATAGGTGGTGTATCCTGGTGGGCCAATTTTGGATGACATCTTCGCATAAATGGGACTCAATTTCACGAAGAGCGCGAGTTATGTTGGCCTTCAGGGCGGCAATTGACTGTGGGTTGTCTGCATAGACTAGGGATTTCACGTAATCCCACAAAAAGTAGTCGAGTGGTGATCACACGATCTCGGTTGCCAGTCATGTCGCCACCACGCGAGATGACGAAGCCTTCGAATTTCTCATCCAATAAATGTAATGTTTCCCGTGCTGTATGTCAAGTGGCGCAGTCCTGTTGGAACCACATGTTTGTGAGATCCATACCATCTATCCTAGGCCACAAATATTTATTATCATCGTCCGATATCAGTCGCCATTATTCATTAAACGACGGATTGTAGACTCTGCAGGACGGCCATAAACGCCATAAATTGGACGCAATGCACGGAACGTTAGGCGAATAGAGCACTGATTTTGATAATAAAATTTTAACAATTTCTACACGTTGTTGAAGCGTGAAGCGTTCCATGGAGAAATGTCACGACTAATTATGTGTTCATGCCAAATTTCACAGCTATCGCTTTACCAAGATGGCCACAATGCGCTGTCAAAGTTCGCGCGTCCCTATTGAAAAACCCTATATAATTACAGTAAGATCACAACAGTACTTCAAAATCGATTCAGCTGTTCAGCCTAGATATACTTATAGATTCATTGTGCTAAAAAAAATATTCTCTGTTTTGAACAGTCGGGTAATATGAAGCAACCGAACATTGTGCTACGCGACGAGTGCTACAGCGTGCTACATCGCTACGCCTATTGCAAATGTTGTAGTCATTACGTAGCTTAAGAACGATACGGTGCGTGGCGGCGCGGCGATGCTACGTTGCTACGTCTACTATTTATAAAGTTTGATGTAATAAGGTCCATGGGTTGACATCGAGTGGGCGAGAAGCGCAGTATTTTGCTACACAGATTTTGTCAGTTCAAAACCTTGCATGGCATATCTACTATATTTTTTTGGCCATATCTACCTATCTATCTATCATCACGCGATCGACTTACTCATCTTATCAATCAGTTGCATAAAAAGAAAATCTTGTTAGGCTTACAGCTTATAGCTTTTCCCGCGATTGCGGGTGGGCGAGCTATCGACCGGGGCGGGCATGAATGGTCCGTTGACGTCATCCCCGCAGGGCAGGGGGTGCGGGGCCTGAGGTTTGGGGACAGGGGGTGGGGAGTTCGGCCCCTGAACTTGCAGCATCGATCGCGGATGAACTTGCTCTTGAAATGCAGCTCTGAATGTCAAGGGGCACGGTTCCGGGTTTGAAGAGACCTTTGAATAGAAATTCTATTTTCCGCCTCAAACAGATAATCAGAGTTTTTTTTTTCATAATTTGCGAAGGCATTACATTTGTTTATTTAGAACCAGTGATAAGATATACCTTGGTATATTTAGGCTTTATTTAGTAGTTTTAATAAATTGTGCTTCTTTTTTCAGTTTCGTTTTTTAGGTTCCGATGTAAACGAGGAACCCTTGTGGTTTCGCAATGTCCGTCTGTCTGTCTGTTCGCGGTTTTACTCAAAAACTATGAGTACTAGAAAGCTGTAATTTGGTATAGTTATGCATATTAACAAGCCAAGAAAGTCGTAGAATACATATTAGAAAAAGAAGGGGAAAATGGGGTACCTCCTGTAAAGTGGGGATGAATAATTTTTTCTCATCTACCCCATCGTGTGTGGTAAAATTTTAATATCATTAGGTACATTGTTATATATTTGTATACACATATTATAAGCATTTCTTTTGTACATATCTTGTCGCTTAACATCAGGCGAGTTAGCGGTCAAGCGCATGCCTATTATATACGGTGGTTTAAGGACTACCTAAGGAGTTTATTTATCTATATATTGCTGCTGTGAAGGACCTTTTTCAGACTTTTGCTTTTGCGGCCAACATAGTCTGCCGTATTTAATGACTGAATTAAAAGGATTTCTTATTAATATATACTATACTATAGAGTATAGACTAAATAAAGGGTAACGTTTAGTAATAATGTGCTCAATGTGTAAACGGTATTAAAAATTTCACAAACTCTGAAAGTAAATGCAATTTTGAAAGGTATCATTTTTTCTTTTTAAAAAAAGGAGGTTATCAATTTGACATGTACCTATGTAAGTATGTAATATTGTTAGAATTGCACAATTTTCACTATGTAAGTCTACATGGCCTTCTAAACACGTGTGTCAAATTTCATAAATGTATGTATGTATGTTTGTCCACGTATTACGTGGAAACTAGAAGTCGGATTGCAGTAATTCTTGAATTGCATTTTTTTCTGAGGTTTCTCCAGGATTAGGGAACAGTGTAAGTTTTATCAAACTCGGTTCAGTACTTTCAAGATACGGTAATTCCCATTATATCTATAGAACTGTGACGTCATAGAACTGTTATTGGTTTTCTTAATAATGAAACAAAAGTTTCAACGACGCAATTCTATTTACCGGACGGAGGATCTGGCATACTTAATAACCCAACATTTTGGTGTTGCAATAGTAGTGAAGTGTGTTTGAAAATTAAATGAACTTACCCAGTGAAGTTTGTGGATCCAGTGTTATGTTTTAAGCAATACCAATAAAAATTATGATTACAAGTAATTTAAAAAAAGGGCAGCTGCCCCTTTTGCCCCCTATTGACAACGCCCTTGTACAAAGGTACCATATGATATAGTCAATTTTATCCTGTGGGAACTTAGTTAGCTTTGTCAGTTATCAGTTGTCAGATATCTCGCGGTATGGTTACACTACGGTAATTCGACATTGATCATGCTCTTATCTGTGGTATTAACCAATAATAATACTCACTCAATCATATAAAAAACCCAATGATAAAAAAAACATTAATTTTCATCATTTTTAATACCTATACTGGGATTTCCCAAAAAGAAATTGCCAGTAGTTATTTTTTAGTTTTGTTTGCAACTGAGTTAGCCCGTCTAACGAAAGAAAAAGTGTAAGTCTTGAAAACTTAAAATACCTGATTAAAAACGGCTGAACCGATTTTGATGAAATATTTATTTATTTATTTATACGCGGGGCACGACATGCACATGGTCGCGGCCATGTGCATGTCGTGCCACGCGTAAAGTAGGTGCTCGAAATTTTAATTTTTCACTGAGGAAGTTAATCATAATCAATTATACACATTATTAGTGTATTGTATAGGTTTTATTCAGTTTTTTTTTTGTTTTTTATTGCATATTTTCTTCTCTCCATTTCTCCTTAAGAATTGATCCAAGCAATAAAGCGTATACACTCTTTTTTTACAGAATTTTTATGTAGATTAAGTTTATATGATTTTTTTTGCTACAAACCGCCAATTTTAAATTATTTACGAAAAACTAAAAAAAGCGACCTTTATACCACCTTCCACCTATAGCTCCACCTCCACCAGTACTTTTACTTTTCCTAAAACTATCCTAACTTCACTTTTACACGGACTATTTCTCCTATTCGTCCGTTTTTGGTCTTCGTTCGATGTAAGTTGTGAGACAAGCAAATCAATCGCTTGATATATAACTTCACGCTGGTTATAATAATTCAGATAAACAGACTAATCGGAGTTGGACCAGAATATAGAATTTCAAAGCCTGTGCTAGTTATTGAGCTATGACTACTTATGTATTATATTTACTCAATCGATTCGCGTGACGATGCCTTATTATGGTAATTATGACTCCCAGTCCCAGCCAGTTCTGGTGCTGGAACGGTACTGCCTACCTTAAAGAAGGAAGTTACCAATTCGGTCTATATGTTTTTTTGTATGTTTGTTAACCGATTACGCAGCCAATTGTGCAGTGATTTTGATGATATTTTTTTTTATTTGATAGGTCATACTTCGGAGGTGGTCTCATTTTTTTTTTCAAAATCGATGCATTACTTTGTTTTTTATAACAAAATAACTGGTAACATAACATCTAAGTGCCCGTAGAAAAAATAATAGCAATTCGCGTACATATGTATTGTATTGCGTATTTAGAAGTGGATTTTTTCCGTTTTTTAAACTATAATTATTGCACTAGAGAGTGGCAACCCTCCGTATCCATATTCAAGCCCTCGTTATCTGTGTAATGGAAGGTATCAAAGTCAACAAAACTAACGAGCCCAAACTCTATTATCTGAGCTCTTTCATCAGGAAGCTTCATTCCCTACTCCTCGTTTCATCGTCAGATCAGCTCAATATCTTAACTATATCGCATTGTCACCAAATTTAAATAATAGCGCATAAAAGTGAAATGAATTAGGAAATAAAATATATTCATATTCCTGTAAAAAAAAATACTCGATGAAATTCATGTACTTTCTAATTACCCGACTGCATAAGAAGGAGGGCTATGTTTTTCGAGTGTATGTATGTAGATATATTGTGTTCGTATGTACATATGCATGTTTGTGGGTATGTATGTTTCTATATATGATCGCCAAAAGCCTAAACGGCTTGACCTATTTTGATGTGCAAGGTGTCGTTAGATTCGTCTTCACTCCCAGAGTATCATAGGTTATATTTTTTGTAATAATGCAATCAGGAAATAATATATGGTTTAATGATGATGCTTGTTCGTTGGATTTACCGCTTGCATGACGTTATTCATGACTGTTGAATATATGTGCATGTGTGTGTGCCTCGCAGTGTTCCCCGATAAGCCCCACCACAGAATATTAACTATCTGTGCCCCGCGGTGTGACACGAGTGCAGAAGGAAAAATATGATGATAATAATAAAGTATCTAACATAGTCTATATAAGAGTCTCTCTGCGAGATCGAATCAGAAATGAAGAGATCCGTAGGCATACAAAATCCACCGACATAGCACAGCGGATTGGCAAGTTCAATTTGCATGGATAGATGTCATAAAATTGATTTACATATTGATGTGTGAAGTTCTCGAGTGGAGACCACGCAACGGCAAGTGCTGTCTAAGAAAACCAGTTTCCAACTTAAACCAGTTTAAAGGCGGAAATAATACCTTATACAAATGGTAGGAAGACTTTGGACGAAAGCCGCTGCCTATTAGGTTAGGTTATCAGGTCTATTTAGAAATCCATGGGGTAGGATAAGATCCAGCAGTGGACTTCTTGTAGCTGAGATGGTGATGATGATAATAGCCTAAATCCATCTCCAAGTTTTCATATAATGTCCCTACAAAATTTTAAATTTAAAATGATCCGTTCAACCTTTTTGCCATTAAAAAGAAACAAACAGACACACAGAGTTATCTTCTCTATTATAATATTACCGCAGCGGTAGTTATATATACAAGGGTAAAAGGATAAAATATGAACTCTGTGACTAATGACCATCCAATTCGGTTGTGTTAACGTGAATACGATGAATAACACGAATCCCAATAAAGTCGTATACAGACCTGCTAACGGGAGATCCGTGAGTACTAAGAAAGCTCTAGTAAAGTTCTCAGAAGACGCTAATTTGCAATTTCTTGGTGTGTCAGAAACAAGGAAGCGAAACAGGGGGATAGTTAAGTTGGGTAACTTTTGGTTTCTTAAAGGTGGTAGAAAAAGAGGCGATAAAAAAGGCATAGGCGGCGTCGCAATTGTAACAAAAAAAAAACCTATATATTGGCAGGGTATCTCTCAACGAATAATGTTTATGATAACTTTGATAAATAATTTAAAAGCCGGAGTGATACAAGTGTATGCTCCTACTGAAAGTGCTGAGAAAGATGTCAAAAATAAATTCTACGAAGACTTGGGTACTGTCAAAGAAACAGTGCTCGGAAAATATAAAGTCGACCGTCTTATCGTCATGGGTGACTTCAATGCTCGAGTTGGGAACGATAACAGGGGCTACGAGAGGCACATGGGTATACACGCATTGTACAATGATAAATTTGACAAAATGAATGAGAACGGTAGAATGATGCTGGATTTCTGTAAACCATTTACAGTTTCTAGCACTACTACCAGCTTGGTAGTGGCAGGGTCGTTCTATGAGAGCGACAGAGAAAGCATTTTCACCTGGACCAACCCGAAAACAAAAAAGGGACGTCAGATTGACCATATCCTTATTGATAAGAGGTACATAAATATGGTGCAAGATGTGAAAAATTACAGCAAGTCTCAAACATCGGAACGTATCTATTTTCATAACTACTTGAAAACAGACCATAAACCGGTCATTATGACAATGTCTGACGAGTAGTAAGTACTCGTAATCATCACAACATAGGCATCCCTTTTCCCTTGATGTTCACCGCCTCGCAGCGGTGAACAAAAACTGTGAATAATAATGACAGCTAGCGATAAAGTACGGGTAGGTAGGGCTACGGACAGAGATGTCGTAAGATGATCGGTTTGTGGATCCATAAATTATCGAGATTCACGGGATTTTTGAAATTTTCGATTTTCGAGACTCGCTTGGGGAATTAGGATATTCTGCAGGCAGCTCTTAGGGTTACATTTTTGAAGTATTTTAATTGATCTGTGATATTTTCTAGTATTCATTTTTGCTTCTGGCTTAGTAGTTAGGCTTGGCCCCTTTACAGCCGACTTAATGGTAATAATTTATTTAGGATTCCTTAATATTTATTATATTTAGCTTACTTGGACGACTTGGCCCTTATACAGCCGACGAGATTTTGGTAAGATTTTTAAACTTATACACAGTTTATTTTATTTATTTATTTTATGAGCTAAACTTTTTTTTATTTAATTTACTTATTGATATTTTTGAAGTATTTTAATTGATCTGTGATATTTTCTCGTGTTCATTGTTGGTTCTAGTTTAGTTTATACACAGTTTATTTTTTTTATTTATTTTATGAGCTAAACTTTTATTTATTTAATTTACTTATTGATATTTTTTAAGTATTATAATCTGTGATATTTCTCGTGTTCTTTGTCGCTTCTAGCTAGTTTATATACAGTTTACTTTATTTATTTATTTTATGAGCTAAACTTTTTTTATTTAATTTACTTATTGATATTTTTTAAGTATTATAATCTATCTGTGATATTTCTCGTGTTCTTTGTCGCTTCTAGTTTAGTAGTTAGACATGGCCCCTTTACAGCCGACTTAGTGCTAATCATTTATTTAGGATTAGTTAATATTTATTTTATTTAGCTTACACGGACGACTTGGCCCTTATACAGCTGACGAGATTTTGGTAAGGTTATATAAATTATACACAGTTACTATTTCAGTTATTTATTTTATGAGCTTAACTTTTTTTATATTAAATTTACTTATCCGATGAGGCCCCTATACAGCCGTATAGTATATTGTTACTTTATAACTAATTTCAAAGTTATACAACTTATATCTACAGTAATTATGTTGTCATTTTTGAGGTAGGTAAAACAATGTAATCAGAGTAAACTTTGCAGATAGGTACCTATAGCAGTTAAATAAAAAAAAATATAAGACGTATTTTTCATGTTATCTTGTTGTAAGAAAAAAACTACCACAACTTTTATAACTCTATTAGATGATATTCTCACATTGAGTGACCAAATTTATATTTACTCATTAATTCAAGATGAAACAAGAGTTGAATTATGGGGCATATTTCTAAAATAAAGTTTAGTCGTTGTCTGCTGTCCGTTTTTCTGTTTTCAGGATGGATGTGCTGTAGATGACACGTGCAAAGCTGACGCGATGGTGACTCCCCAGAATAAGCATTCTGCGATAACGAGGCCAGAGAATGTTTAAGGGTATAATCAACATTATCATCATCATCTCACCCACAAGAAGTCCACTGATGGACATAGGCCTCCCCCATGAATTTCTAAAAAAACCCGGTTGGAAGTGGCTTGCATCCAGCGTCTACCTGCCAATTGTATGATATCTTCTGTCCACCTTGTGGCTGGTCTTCCTACGCCGCGCCTGCCAGTTCGTGGTCTCCATGTCACGATGCCACAGACAGATATACATATACATACATCAAACTTATAACACCCCTCTTTTTTCGTCGGGGGTTAAAATAACAAATACATTACTACAATTGCCTAAACTACTACACCAAAAACCGATCGAAATACCTCAGACCAATGAAGGTCTAGAAATAATCCTACTGATACTACATGCCACAGGAACTTAAAGTTCCAACTTTCTATGCTAGCATCACTTTATTGTCAGCTCCATGGTACCTACCTATACGGTATCTAATGATACTACATGCCACAGGAACTTAAAGTTCCAACTTTCTATGCTAGCATCACTTTATTGTCAGCTCCATGGTACCTACCTATATGGTATCTAATGATACTACATGCCACAGGAACTTAAAGTTCCAACTTTCTATGCTAGCATCACTTTATTGTCAGCTCCATGGTACCTACCTATACGGTATCTAATGATACCACATGCCACAGGGACTTAAAGTTCCAACTTTCTATGCTAGCATCACTTTATTGTCAGCTCCATGGTACCTACCTATACGGTATCTAATGATACCACATGCCACAGGGACTTAAAGTTCCAACTTTCTATGCTAGCATCACTTTATTGTCAGCTCCATGGTACCTACCTATACGGTATCTAATGATACTACATGCCACAGGAACTTAAAGTTCCAACTTTCTATGCTAGCATCACTTTATTGTCAGCTCCATGGTACCTACCTATATGGTATCTAATGATACTACATGCCACAGGAACTTAAAGTTCCAACTTTCTATGCTAGCATCACTTTATTGTCAGCTCCATGGTACCTACCTATACGGTATCTAATGATACCACATGCCACAGGGACTTAAAGTTCCAACTTTCTATGCTAGCATCACTTTATTGTCAGCTCCATGGTACCTACCTATACGGTATCTAATGATACTACATGCCACAGGAACTTAAAGTTCCAACTTTCTATGCTAGCATCACTTTATTGTCAGCTCCATGGTACCTACCTATATGGTATCTAATGATACTACATGCCACAGGAACTTAAAGTTCCAACTTTCTATGCTAGCATCACTTTATTGTCAGCTCCATGGTACCTACCTATACGGTATCTAATGATACCACATGCCACAGGGACTTAAAGTTCCAACTTTCTATGCTAGCATCACTTTATTGTCAGCTCCATGGTACCTACCTATACGGTATCTAATGATACCACATGCCACAGGGACTTAAAGTTCCAACTTTCTATGCTAGCATCACTTTATTGTCAGCTCCATGGTACCTACCTATATGGTATATAATGATACTACATGCTACAGGAACTTTTCCAATTTTCTATGCTACCATTATCACTTCATCACTTTATTTTCAGCTCCCATAGTATCTATCTATATGGTATCTACATGGTATGACATTATTTAAATTTCGATCAATTAACAAGCTTCATAGCTCAGTGGTAGTACGTCTGTCTCTGAGCTGTAGGTCGTGGGTTCGATCCCCACCTGATCCAAGACCCCACAAACATTTCTGTTGAGCATGGATGTTTGTTTTGTGTCTGGGCGTTTATATGTATCTATGTATGTATTTAAAAAAGTGTATATGTATTCTACCAGTCTTTTGAATCCCATAGTACAAGCTTTGATTAGTTTGGGGTTGTGTGAAAAATATCCTCCAATATTTATATTTATTTATTTATACCCTGGCGTGTAGTATCGTCTAATAGTACTTTGACTACATTTGACTGTACTTATACCACAACAACTATAAACTATTTAAGCCGTTTGGTGTCGAGACTTTGGGTCCGTGGGGACCGGGAGCTCATCTAATTTAAAAAAAATATCTGAGCGCCTGATCGATGCCACGAAAATGCTGGTGCGTACCTGGCCCAACGCATAAGCATTGCTATTCAACGTGGCAATGCGGGCAGCATGCTGGGTACGCTGCCAATGGATAGCAGGTTTGAGCATTTGGATTGTCTTTAGACCTTTATCTGTCTGGGGTAATCGATATGCTTTTTTGTGTAGTAGTTAGTTGAGTTTATATATTGTTTTGTTGTAGTTAATAAAGGCACTTTAAATAAAACAACTAAATAAGTTACCTACTAGTTTTCAAGATTATATGTTTTATTTATGATACACTAATTGTAAGCTTAAAATTTTGTTTCAATTTATTTCGTATATTTTTTTTCAGGTTAGGACGATATCAGTGCAATTAAACTTGCTCAATTGTAAATACTTGTATGTATATATAAGTAAGTAAATATTAAAATCATATAACATCTTGAAGAGATCCACAAAATAAAGAAGAAGCAGAATGGAACTTTACAGAAAAAATATTTGAACAACGACACAATATATGAATTTAATCTGAAAACAAGACTGATGAGAATTACTGAAGAAAAAGTTAAATTAAGATATAAAACCTACTCCACTCTTGAGCGCGATAATAAACTTAATAAAATGATATACACCTCTTGTTGTCCATAGAAGCCGCTTGTGTTGTTACATATACATACACATATATATAACTCAAGCACAAAGCACAGCGAAACTAAAAAAACTTTATTAAATTAATTGTATAACAGTAAACCATTAATTGCGGCCAATATAATTACTCGGAGTGGAGTAACAAAATTTTAAGTTTGCAAATTCATTTCTATGTTTGGCGATCGCGCACCTACGTTTGTGAGATGTATACAGATAGATGTATTAGAGCAGGCAGTTTTCGTTAGATCGGTTGCTTTCTGTCTGTATTACCTGTAGTAGTCAATCGATCCATTCTTCGCGATTAGTTCTTTTAATCACGAAGCATGTAATACAAATAAATAATTAAATTCAATTATGATAATATAATGACTTCGCGGGTCGTAATAATTTTCTTTTGAAAGAGTTTGACAAAATAAATCTTTTATCGCCATAATTTCTTTGTTTAATTTGTTAATGACCCTCATTTACCTCTTTCTACACAATACAGCAGTCGTACGCTTCTCTTGTTATATCGATGGAAAGTAAACTCAGCGCTCGTTTTTATCTTGCCTTTTCTGCAATTAAGAGAGATTAACACAAAAGTTGTAGATTATTAAAAATATCACAGTTTAAAGTAGACTCATTTGAACTTTTGTCTCACACTCTAATTACAGAAAAAGCAAAATAAAAACGTGCGCTGAGCGAACTTTGCGTCTACTTTGCACTATTAGAGTTGAGAGTAACCCCGCTGAGAAGTGAATTTCCAAAACAACTAAATTAAGTGTTTAATTGTCCTGGACACTAATATTTCCCAGATTTATGCATTATATCTGAATATTATATTAAATGAATTATTAATATTTAATTTATCAATAAGTAAACGTTGGAAAATCGATGATCCATTACAATCAAACAATATTATTCTACTAGTTGCGCCTCGCGGTTTTACCCTTGTATTACCCGCTTGATGGAAAACGGTGGTGATGATGATGATGATCATAAAATGCCGCCTATGTCCGTATCCTAGTCCTCAGTTATATCTGTACAAAGTTTCACAATTTATAAATAAAAGGTTCAGTGCGTGTCATATATACCACACGCAATGTATGATTCCGTAGTTGCACATAATAATAAATGTATGTTAGTTTGAAACAGGATCTCTCGTATGATACTACGTACATACGAGTTAACTTAATGTTACCTAGTTTATTTTTTATTTCTTCATGTACACTTTTTAAGTTGTTCGACTTATTACTCGTTACTAAATAATTGTAATAGTGTTCGTATGAAGTCAAAGGAACAACTAAGTAATTTATAAATAAGTAAGTAATTTCGATAAAATTATATATCTAAAAAGGGTGCTTTGGGTGAGCGAGACAGCAGACCCTACTCTACTACTCCCTACTCTTCGCCGTAAAAAGATTATATTGTGATGCGCTGGAAAGAGATAGCTGCGCACGTTGATATCTACCTTAATACGATGCAGATGAGTTATATTTTTTTTATAATTTAATATGTTTCACACATTCCAATTATTCACCGTTATTAATAACTAAATAAAATAAATTATAAAAAATGATTTTTAACCCCAACCCAAAAGAGGGGTGTTATAAGTTTGACATGTGTATCGGGTGGGGTGTATGTGTGTCTCGGGCATTGTAGCTCTCAAACGGATGGACCGATACTGATCTGTTTTTATTTTATTTGAAACAGGATTCCATCCGAGAGTGTACTTAGCTATATTTTATCAAAATCAGTTCAGCCTTTTTTGAATTTTGTGGTATTTGTTTTTTCTAAACTTATACTTGTTTTTAAAACAAGCTTTTATTAAAAAGAAAACGAACTAAGAGGCAAAAAATATAAACAAATTTCCAAAGCTCGAGACACGTATTGTAATCGAATCCCATCAAAAACAAAATATGTACAAAAAGTCTCGCAATGCAGCTCTTCTACCATAAAAAGTTGTGAGATCTAACGTAAAACTAAGTTGGTTCATTAACTTAGTACCTATTCTGTGGGAGCATTAATCATTTTTTTTGCAAAAAATTGTGACCCAATTAGTTAACTAACAACTTTTGTAGTGACCGTATCGATATTAGATATCTTTATTTCTTTAATAATTAAAATGATTTGGCCATCGCACGACAACACAATCACATAAGCATAGATCTGTTGTTTGAAATAGACGTAATTATACGTAGAACTTACTACATACATTACATACATTATTATACATTGTGGATTTTCCTAAAGTACTAACCAAACGGTTTAATTCTACGTTTTTAATCCGTACAGCTAAGGAATGGAACAAATCGCCGGCTTCTCTGTTCCCTGAGAGATACAATTTGGGACTTTTTAAGGTCAGAGTGAATAGGTATCTCCTGGGTCTCCGTGCTTCATCTTCGACCACATCGTCGCTTTCCAACAGGCGAGTTGGTGGTGAAATGTGGACCTATTCGCAAAAAAATAAAAAACTTGCAAGCCAAATTTATACATATATAATAAATTGTTGTATGTAGATTATATAATAATGTGCGTTTGCCAAGTCATTCTAATTATTAAAAAAATAAAGATGTCTTATTTGACATCTTTATTCATCGATATATCTTTATTGAAATGTGTGAAATGTCCACCAATATTTATATTTATTATTATTTTTAAGCTATTACATAGCTTCTATCGCGGGCCTTGAGCGTGGAGACCGAATCCAGAAATTCCGTAACGAAAATAACCTAACACACCGCGCGTAAAGCTATTATGCAATAGCTTTACCGCGGCAGTCTCCGAGTGCCACACGTCTTTTTTTTTAAATTTATTTATGTTATTACAAAACTTTAAGTTAACTAATTAGGCACATAAAAAGTATCTGTAATTAGGTCACAATTTCTTACAAAATAGTTGGATAAATGCTCCCATAGAATAGGTACTAAATAAATTAATTGACTTGGCGTTTGGCTTTTTGTACATATTATGTTTTTGATGGGATCTCATTTATTGTTGTTAATAGTTCTAGTATTATTTTGTGCGTTAGCTATGGACTTTCTTAAAGCCCACTCCCTAATTCTAATTTGAAGTGGGGGTGATAAGACCTGCACTGACGTCCCGCTTACGGTGTAAGCCTTCACTCTAGCCTTGGAATTTTCAAGGCTAGAGTGAATAGATATCTTCTAGATCGACGAGCTCCATCCTCGGCCACACCGTCGCTTAACATCAGACGAGTTGGTGGGCAATCGTAGATCTATCTTCTAAAAAAAAAAAACATTCTCTCTCTCTGTGGACTCTTTGCTGTAGGTATTATCTTACCTGATGTAGGTACTATCTTACCTTATGTTACATATATCAACTATTTACTTACCTAAATAACTACATAATTTTAGGTAGCGTAAGTGATGGGAATATGTATAAACTGTAAAAGTAACTATGAAATGTGTGTCTATCTCAGTATGAATAGTATATTTGATTACAAGTGCGGAAAGGCTGTCATTGCAAAGAGTTCCGACAAATGTCTACTGGTACTAATACTAATACTACTAATGGTAAATGTCTGATAAATGTCTGTTGACAGTCGGAACAAGTTGCAATGACGGTTCCGCACGTGTACTGAACGACTATTTTTAATACAGTTGAAAAAAATGAAGCAATTTAATAATATAATAAAAACACAATAAACTCAACTAACTAATCATTTATTTCGTATAAATGTTATAATTCACATATACATATTTTGGGTATCCACTTATATCCACGTTGTTCCTTATTTTCAGCATACTTTTTATCATCGAAAACCTCGAACATAACGTAGAAGGTTTTAATTTTGCTGAGAGTTCGGAGAAGTATGCCAACATAACATTTTCTGAAAAACGATTTGCTTTTTTCTCTTCTCTCCACGCAATAAATTCGTCGTATGTAGATATGTAGCGACTTTTTGACTTTTCCGGTAAAATGTTCTCCGAAGCATTTTGTGCAATTATGCTGAGTGCCGGTGGTGTTAATTAAAAAAAACTAGGGTCGAAATTACTCATTTTGTGCAACAAACAATTAAACTCGCAAAGAAAATTTCTGGAAAATGGCGCCAACCGTAGAATATAAGCAGAGTTTTTTTTTTTCTTCACCCATTCTGGTAGGCAAAGGGACCTATTGATTTGAAATGAAAATGAAATTTAATGAGATGAAATGAAATGAAACCTAACCTAACTCATTCAATCAAATCATTAAATCTGATATTGAAACAAATTAGTAGCTTCTTTTTAGAAATATACGTATTTGCATGAATCATAAAAACTTCTATGATTTTTTTTTAAGTAAAATCTTCATGGTTGGTTTTTCTTTTTAATAGACATTATTTTGACAGTTGGGAAAGAGAACGCACGAGTTCGGGAAAGGTAAAAAAAAAGCACGAGTATGTAATAGCCCACATCCCGAACGCTATACGTTCCTGCAATACGCCACTTTTTGAGCAACTGTATTAAAAAGTACGTTATGTTTTAGTTTTTATTATTTTACAGACTAAACACTAATTGTCTTTGAAATTTAAACATGTGAATCTGAAGGAAGTACCTTAGAATTTTGATGATGGGTCAAAGAGACATCGCCTGTAACTGACTGTGCCTTCTTTATTCGAGATAGATCTACGTTTGACCACCAAATCGCCTGATGGTAAACAACAGTATACCTAAGGATGGAGCACGTGTGCATGTATAAGATGTCTATATACTCTAGCCTTGAAAATTCCAAGATTGTAGTGTTAAGAGACAGAGTAGGAGACAAAGAGTTCTGCTTCTGTACAGTACGCATCAAGAATGTGGACCGAAATCGTTGTGTATAGATTTTGGACATTGAAGGCGATTGCTTCAGATTTTTTGAACTATAATTATTAATAATAACAATATATATTATTTATATTAATATATTCAGATACTACAGCGATGACTGCATACCTATATTTTCAACCGAATTAAAAAAAGGAGGATGTACTCAATTCGAATGTATTTTAATATTTTTTTTAACCGACTTCGAAAAAGGAGGAGGTTATCAATTCGTACCGTATTTTTTTATGTATGTACACGAATTACTCCGTCATTCGAGAACTAATTTTTGTGTTTCCTGAATTGGTGTATAGAGAAAGCTCCCAAGTTGGTCCCATAATTATTTTATAAACATTGCTTTATTACTTTTTGAATAATTTCTAAAAATGAAAATATTTTCATTGTATTCCTGAGTAAGTGCGTCAGATTATAGAATCGCAGAGTTCCACCTATACGTTTTCCTTTGCAAGAGTGTCAAATATTAAGGATTATCGTGTAAACATCTGCACATTTTCTAATCTTCGATTAGAAGAGGTTTCTTTAAAAAGTTTACAATTGTGAAGGATTTAGTAAGTTGCGTTTGAAGTCGGTTTTTTAATAGAAAAATTGTTTATGTTAGTTACCTCATAACTTTTGACTGGGTGAACCGATCTTGATGATTCATTTTTTATTTAAAAGCTGGTGTTTCCCGTGTGGTTCCATTTCATTTGGTCCAGTTTTGACTATGGCATCCATGCGGCTTCTCATGGAATGGATGGTTGCTTCAGTTTTTTAAACTACAATTATTTTTGTTCACCGATTAATCCGTCTATTGTGCATTGATTTTGATGGGAATTTGGATTTGAACACACATGTTGATTGGATTGGTACACACGAGAAGCACCAGCTTTTAAATAAAAGAATCATCAAAATCGGTTCACCCAGTCGAAAGTTATGAGGTACCTAACAAACATAAAAAAAACAAAAATACAGTCGAATTTAGAACCTCTTCCTTTTTTGAAGTCGGTTGATAAGCCGCAATGCATTTCCCGTTAGGTTGATATAATTTAACTAATGACAATGGCGGTGGCACAGTTATTTATATCTCTCTGCTATCATGATGTAAACACCAAAAATAACTGCATGTATCTGAATGTCGAGTGAAGGACACAGTGTTTTCCTGGACATCGCCATTTGTATGTTTCCTCAATAGAATATGTAGCCAGCCGAAGCGAAGATATTATTTTGTTTTTACTCGATTGTGAAAGAAGGAGTGTTATGTTTTTCCAGTATACTTATATGTATATAAGTAATGTTATTAAATTACCTCCTACAGCCTAAACCGTTTGAACAATGCTGATGTGCGAGGTGTGGGTAGATTTGTCTATAGGTATACTCCCTGAGCGTCATAAGCTACATTTTTATTGTGATTATTAATTGTACAAAAAATAAACAAAAATGCGCTTAATAGTAAATAAATAATCTATTCCGGTCCAAACCTCTGTCATACGCCCAAGACTGGCGTAGCTAACGAATGTAATGAAATCATTGTGGCTACGGTAATAGCGGTTCAGTGTGCTACGGTGCTACGTTGTACAAGTTTTGCTGATCATAGTAATGTCTTGTATGTATTAATATTTAAAGTATGGCTCGATATCAACTAAAAGCGAAGTGGTGGCGTGCTAACTTTTTTATTATGCATTTGTAAGTTGGATAACTGTTTTTAGGATTCCGTACCTTAAAAGGAAAAAACGGAACCCTTATAGGATCACTTTGTTGTCCGTCTGTCCGTCCGTCTATCAAAACCTGTATCTCGGGAACGCGTGAAGGTATCAAGTTGAAATTAAAACCATATACGCAGATCCATAGTCTCTTGCTACAGAGAGAAAAATCAGACTTCTAAGTTTCATTAAAAAGTTACAGCCGAATATGTCGCAAAAAACGCATATTTTGACACTAGCAAGGGAATCAAAACCTATGGGGTACTTCCCGTTGATCTATAACTGTGAAATTTGGCAAGAAGTATTGTCATATAGTACACATAAAGGAAATAATCCGAAAACTGTATTTTTTTTATTTAATCATAAAAATATAGGGTCTTTATGCGTGGAAGGCGGGTCCAAATTTTAAAGTGCTTTAACCGTATCATGTGGGGTATCATATGAAAGAGCTTCATTAGCACAAGCTAAAACAGGGGTTTAAATATTTTTACGATGTATATTTTTCGATTTATGAAGGAAAAAAAAACCTTATATCTACTAGTTTGTACGGAACCCGGAACACGGAACGATTCTGACACGCTCTTTATTTCGTCCGATTTTATTTTCTGTGCTATTCACAAACATCTGTTGTTCAGAAATATTTGTACAGGAGTTTATTAATTATTCTCAGCGAGTTATGAGCGTATCTACGACAAAGTCGGAGTAGAGTATTTTATAAAGATCTGTGATATTTTCTCAATTTCATGGTTGGATCTAGTTTAGTAGTCAGACATGGCCCCAGAAGACTTGAATTTAGTAATTTATTTACGATTACATAACATTTAGTATAATTAGCTTACTTGGATGACTTGGCCCTAATAATTTGTTTTAGTAATTAACTTAAGCTATTTTATGCTTAAGCTATTTTATAGAAAGCATAGCAGTTTAACTAAGTAACTATTTAACTGTATTCCTACGCGTGACCACCAAAAAGTACCTACTGAACTGACAAACAACCGCAATGCATTTCCCGTCATGTTGATATAATTTAACTAATGGCAATGGCGGTGACACAGTCATTTATATCTCTTTGATATCATGGTAAATACCGAAAATAACTGCATGTATCCGAATGTCGAGTGAAGGACACAGTGTTTCCCTAAACATCGCCATTTGTATGTTTCATAAGTAGATTATGTAGCCAGCCAAAGCGACTATATTATTTTGTTTTTACTTGATTGTAAAAGAAGAAGGGTTATGTTTTTCGAGTATACATATGTATGGTTTTATGTATTAATATATGTTTCTAAAGTACCTCCTACCGTCCGTGCGATCTATTTTTGACCGAACTTGTAAAGCGTCTCTGCCAAATTTTCTTTTGTCTGTCAGTTTGTGAGTTTGTTCGTAATAGTGCACAGGGCGCAATTTTGAACCAATTTTGATGAAACTTGGCGTATATATTTATTTTGTCGTCGGCGATTTTTGATAGGAGGGGTGGTTTCCATAAAAAAAGGGGAAGTTTATTGCGGCGCTAATTACCAACCGATTTTAATGATATTTGGTAGGTAGATAAAGTACACAATTGTTACAACTTTTGGTAAAAATGATCAAAATTGCTCAAGTGGTTGTTGATATATGGCAACCATCTTGAGAATGCGTGTGACAGTGAGGGCGCGTGGATGTGCTTGATGCATTTTAGCGCTGAATAATCTTCTTGATTGAACGTTTTCCCCATTTATAAAATTATTATTTGTTTTTATAAGAATATACATTGTTTTTTAAGTAAAGACTAAACATGTCCTATTTTTTGTATAATTATTTTTTTAAATGATATTGATCGTTTAAGGTGTTTAACTTATGGAAAAAATGTTTTTGACCGAGAAATAACGTCTTGAAATTGGGAAATCAACGAAAAAATTTGATATACGGCCTCCTAACCCAACTTTATGTAGGTATTATGTACAGATGACCCAAGGTCAGCTGTAAATAGGCTCTCTCGCGAGGTCTACTGTTCGTAGAACTACTAGTTATTATTTGTTGACCGAGCGAGCGAAGTGTCTTTACATCAACTGGTCAAATTTTCTTTCGTCTGTCAGTTTGTTTGTGAGTTAGAAGAAGAAAAGAGACTGAATGGACTAGCGAACAAAGATAAATAAATAATACGGTAATTAAACAGAACGAATATATTATTTATGTAATCCAACTATACATAATATATCACTCCCAGAAACGTTCAGCATTATTATGTATAACACTTAACGGGATCACCTTGTCACATCACACTCAAACTCAGTATTTTTTTAATCTAGAATATCTCCAAGCACCGCCAGCTCATCTTCAGCTAAGCTGAATGCACGGGACCACGACAGTGTGTGTGGGAGTGTTACAAATCCGGGGAATCCCGGACGGATAGCAGATCCCCGATCTCTGATAAAGTTTCCCTGTTTTATTTTTCCCCTGCATGATGTGGACACAGGGCACTCAAATTGACCTTCACTGCCGTAGTTATATGTAAATAATTAAACGATAAGATATTATTTACACCATGGTAACTTCGTTCAATATACAACAATAAACAGTGGCTGTACACGTTACCTGTATTGAGTTGTATTTTAGTGCCTGGGCAACGAATGAACAGGACTTCTGTTCCTGCAGCAAACATGTGCTCTGAGTTATTGTAACACAAAAGTTATTGATCCCATATACCTATATCTAATCATAATCCCCTATCTAGTAGATTATCGGAGGACCACCACGAGTTTGACGTGTTGCTTGACGTTGAAGTTGCTTGGTTCGCGAAGAAGCGAGCAGGCTGTCCTAGGACTGGTAGCCGGGCGCTCCTACGGCCGGTCGTGGGCTACGAGGGCGACAAAATCGGTGCAAAGTCACACAGTAAAGATGTTCAGCAATGGTTACGAAGAAGTGCATTTTCTTACCAACTTCCAAAAAGAAGGAGGTTATCATTCGGTCTGTATGTTTCTTGCGTATGTTTGTTCGCCGATTACTCAGCCAATCGTGCATTGAATTTGATGATTCTTTTTGTATTTGGTAGGTTATACTTCAGAGGGAGTCCCATATAAATTTTATATTCAAAATGTTGCAGTATTTTGGTTTTTATAACAGAATAAATGGTAATATAACATCCAGATGCCTGTGAAAAGTGAACAGCAAGTCGCGTACCTAATATGTATTGTATTGCGTATTTTGAGGTCGGTTTTATCAGTTTTTAAACTATAATTATTGCAGTAGAGAGTGGCAACCCTCCGGCTCCATATTCAAGCCCTCGTTATCATGTGTAATGGAAGGTATCAAAGTCAACAAAACTAAAAAGCCCAAACTCTACTATCTGAGTTCTTTCATCAGGAAGCTTCAGTCCCTACTCCTCGTTTCATCGTCAGATCAGCTCAATATCTAAACTACGTTTTAAATGTAAGATTTTTGTTATTTCCTCTATTACCTATACCTTTATTTGACTTAAATCTCGGGTCGCAGCCCGGTCCTTTGATGGGCATCAGTGGAGCCGAAGCCAACACTCTGAGAGGTCCTTCGGTGGTTGGAGAGGTCCTTTACATAAAATAAAATAAATAATACAATTTTTGGTATGCGGATAGATGATGGAACTATTGTACAATATGGAATTTAACAAATCTGGGCTATTGAGATGAAATGGTTATGACCTAGAAAACTAGTTGATTGGCTGATGCTACCACACAGTGAGTAAGATAAGGTACTTCTGTGTGGATGCATCAGAATGAGAGCACGGCACCTGCCTATTTTGTCTCATTATATATTATTACATGTCGCATTGTCACCCGATTTGCATATGCATGGGATGTCACATTTCACCTCAATAGGAAACCGGGATAGGTGAAACTAAATAAAAGCGTGTAAAAATGAAATGAATCAGCAAATAAAATATGGTTTTATGATGATGCTTGTTCGTTGGATTTACCGCTTGCATGACGTTATTCATATCTGTCGAATATATGTGTATGTGTGTGTGCCCTCGCAGTGCTTGTCAATAAGTCCCACCACAGAATATTATATTTATAACAATAACATACTATGGCCCGCGGTGTGACACGAGTGGTAAAGAAAAATGATGATGATAATAATACAGTTAAACAGTCTATATCCTTCTCCAAGTTTTCATATAATGTCCAAACCAACTTTATAATTATCCGTTCAACGATTTAATCATTAAATACAAACAAACAGACAAACAGCTTCGCTAATATAACATTAGATAATACTTATTGCCGCAGCTGTAATAACATATAAAGGGGACAAAAGGATAAAACATTAATACTGTTTGAACATGGACAACGAAAACATCGGTTGTGTAGATGTTCGTACGATGATCAAATTCAAATCTAAGAATGGGATACGTTTGAGCTCTGTGGAAACTCACATAAAGTACAAGCAGGATTTTGAACTGACACTCACTCTCGCTCCTGGTTCGTCAGAAACCAGATGGGAAGTCTCGGAAAGAAAAAAGGTAGGTGACTTTTGGCTTCTTATAAGTGACAAAGCAGAAGGTGAACAAGAAGGCTACGGCGGCGACAGGCTAAGGCCCATGCAAATGTGAAAAATGATTTTTACGAGGCGTTGTACTACTATAGAGGACGTGCGCACACAATGTGACCATTATATCGTCATGGGTGACTTCAATGCAAGCGTCGGAAAGAAGACTCTGGGGTATGAAAATATTATAGGTGAACATGGATATGGACAAAGAATGCGCGGTGCAATGCGGTTGCTGCAGTTCTGTAAAATAAGAAGGGAACTAATTTTTTGCGCTGTTATTTAAATATTCGAGATGTTATTATGATCAGTTCAAAAACATATTGAACAGTTATTTAATTTAATGGCGGTTGATTAATTATTGCGACAGTAAAACATGGACAGTAATAAAAAATCAATTAATCGGTTATTTTATCATACAATGTCAATTCTAAAATTAATTGAGCAGTCCAATAACTGAATGAGCGGTAAAAATGATGGAAAGTTATCTATATATACTTATATAGGTATAAGCAATCATTTCTTCAGAGATGAGGTTATGTTTTTTTTTTATACAAATTTATAGATAATAATTTTTACAGCCCGTTTAATTATTTTCCTGCTCAATTATATATTCACTGATCCATTTAATTATTTTCCTGCTCAATTATATATTCACTGATCCATTTAATTATTTTTTATTACTCATTTTTGTTTACTTTACTGCTTAGTTTTAACTGCTGAACTAGTTATTAAACGTGCCATTTATAATTTTTAACTTACCAAAACTGCTATTTACAACTGCCTCTTTAAATCAGTGCCAAATAAAAACGACTTAGTAGTTGGCGGACTTTGAATTTTGTATTTTTTGAATTTGGATTAAAACATCAGATTGATCATATCCTTGCTATTAGCTTGTTAGTTTTGAGAAATATTTTATTGTTTAAAAACAACATAATCCGACTAGACTTTACAGCTGAAGTTAAATTGAAGCATCTCTAAATGTATTTTTCATGTTATGTTTATGTCTATTATTGCTGTTGTACAAAATTGTTTATAACTCTATTAAATGATAATGTTATTTAATATTGCCTAGCGTGTGAAACTGGTCTCTAGAGATTTGAGTCACCAAATTTTGATTTGGTCATTAGTTCAGGAGAGTTTACTTAGGAACATAAGAGTTTATTTTAGAACATATTACTAAGCTTATGAGTTGTGTGTTATCTGTTTTTCTTTGTTTTCAGGATGAATGTGCTTCAGATGACACGTCTGAAGCTGGCGAGGTGGTAACGCCCCAGCATGAGCCTTCTGCGATAACGAGGCCGGACAATATTTAATTAATACAATACAAGTAAGTTTAGAAAACTAAAAACCTCCGATGTACAAAGCAGCGGAACCGATTTTGATGGAATACAGCTAAGAAAACTCGATCAAATCCCCTATCAAACAAACAAAAAAACGTTCTGAGAGCTACGATGCCACAGGCAGACATATAGAGATATACAGATACATACATCGAATTTATAACGCCCCTCTTTTTTCGTCAGGGGTTAAAAATAACAAATAAACTACTTTATTGTCAGCTCCATGGTACCTACCTACATGATATCTAATGATACTACATGCCACAGGGACTTAAAGTTCCAACTTTCTATGCTAGCATCACTTTATTGTCAGCTCCATAAATGGTATGACATTATTTAAATTGCTGTCGAAGTTGTACCCTAGTGCGTAGGGTGGTGTATAAGTACTTTTTGACGTGACAACGTCTAATAAATCGATGAACGCCGGCTGCACGTACGATCAAGGATGACTCATTGTCCCGTTACGCTCATTGTGACGTTTGCATTTCATCAATGTTTTGTTATGACGTTGTCACGTTAAACTATCGTCCGTAAACCGATTTTACAGACAACCAATTTTTGCATTTCTAAGCTTATTTAGATTTCTTTTATTAGATAATATAGCTGTAGTCTTGAAATTTTCCAAGGCTAGAGTGAATAGCTATTTTCTAGATCGATGAGCTCCATCCTCGGCCACAATGTCGCTTAACATCAGGCGAGTTGGTGGTACATGTTAATGTAATTTTGTTTCGTCACTAACTATTCATACATTTCGTTTTTTTTTCAGGTTAGGACAATTTCTGTGCGATTAAACTTACTCAATAGTTAATATTTGGATTTATATATACCTACACAAGTAAACATCAAAATCATGATTATTACGTCTTGAAGAGATCCACTATATGAAGAAAAAACAGAATGGAACTTGATGTATGAATTTAAACAGAAAACAAGACTAATGAGAATGACTGAAGAAAAAGTTAAATTAAGATATAAAACCTACTCTATAAATATATGACAATACAAGCGATCTACGGTAAATCTTAGGTTTTACCGATAAATCTTAAGATTTACCGACAGGAGTTGGTATTAATGAACAATTTTTCGGACTTATACCTTTAGAAACTGGTACATGCTAGCTAGGTTAGTTAAGTGAATGGTGGTAAATACACGAAATTCTGACTTTTACATTAACATATATTTATATTAGTTGTAAAGTTCAGTTAATACTAATTGTTACTACTATTTGTAAAGTTTATCGTATAACAAAAAGCGAAACTAAATTAATTTTATTAAATTAAATGTATAACAGTAAACCATTAATTCCGGCCAATATAATTACTCGGAGTGGAGTAACAAAATATTAAGTTTGCAAATAAACTTAATTTCTATGTTTTGCGATCGCGTACCTACGTTTGTGAGATTTATACAGATAGATGTATCAGGGCAGGCAGTTTTCGTTAGATCGATTGCTTTCATAGACTTGATTGCTTTCTGTCTGTATTACCTGTAGTATTAAATCGACCCATTCTTCGCGATTAGTTCTTTTAATCACGAATCATGTAATACAATTAATTAAATTCAATTATCATAATATAATGACATCGCAGGTCGTACGTAATATTTTTCTCTTGAAAGTGTTTGACAAATAAACCTTTTATCGCCATAATTTCTTTGTTTAATTTGTTAATGACCCTCATTTATCTCTTTCTACACATACGGCTGCTACCGTACGTTTATCATTTTATAGCGATGCAAAGTTCGCTCAATGCTCGTTTCTATCTTGCCTTTTCTGCAATTAAGAGAGTGAGTCAAAAGTTTTTGCGTTTATTAAAAGTATCACTATTTAAAGTAGGCCTATTTGAATATATATCTCACACTCTTAATTACAGAAAAAGCAAGATAAAAACGGGTTGACGATAAAAACTAAGCGATCTTTGCATCGTTATAAGAGTTGAGGGCAACCTCGCTGAGAAGTGAGTTTCACGAGCGAGACGGACGATGGTCGAACTACGGACTCTTAAGGCCACGCTTATCTGCAAAAGCAGCAAAAAATAGTTTTTGAAAATTTACAAAAAATATTTGTACAAGTAGTTCATGCTCAAATGTTTAGTATGTAAAATGTTGGCCTGTTAGCTAGGGTTCTCCTATTACAAAAACACGATTGCTGAAAAAAGTATAGATAGCTTTATTTTTTGAAAAATATACTATTTTATTTATTTTTTAAATTGATCACCAAGTTGTTTAACTTTGGTTTTGATGGCTTTCCACCAAAACCAAAGTTAACTTACTAACCAAACTTAAGTATAATTTTTTTTAGCGTTCTACTAGTATACATTTTTGATACGTTTAAAACAAAAAAAGCAGGGTATTGTTCGAGCACACAAACTATTTGCAACACTAGTAAGATCACTGGTCAGAAATCCTTATTTCAGAATTGAGTATCAAATATTTATGTCAAATATTTTCAAAATCAGACAATCTCGTGGCAAAATTTACTTCATTTTTTTGGATTTTTTAAGTAAGAAGAAGGAAGGTTATGTTTTTAGATTGTATCTATGTATGTGTGTATATATATGTTTTGAATGATTGCCTACAGCCTAAGCAGCTTGACAGATTTTGATTTTGATCGTTAGATTCGTCTTCACTTCCTGAGCTATATTCTCGCAAAAAATCCTTTTGTTTTTCGTAGCTTCCAACGAATTTTTTCGTAATAAACACGTAATTTTCCGAGCCGAGCGGTCTTGCGCGTGAAGATGGTAAAAGGCCTGACGGGATGACGCTTGTGCCATGGAAGTTCGGACGGCCCCTTGTGTGGGACGCCACGTGCGTCGATACTTTGGCACCGTCTCATCTTCCTGAGACACGGTGTAGGGCTGGCGCTGCGGCTAATTCGGCGGAGCAGCACAAGCAGCGTAAATATGTTAATCTCAGTAGAGGTTACATATTTGAGTCGTTTGGTGTCAAGACTTTGGGTCCGTGGGGGCCGGGAGCTAATCTCATTTTCAAAAAAATATCTGAGCGATCGATGCGACGCGTGACCAAAATGCTGGCGCGTATCTAGTCCAACGCATAAGCATTGCCATTCAACGTGGCAATGCGGACAGCATGCTGGGTACGCTGCCAACTGGTAGTGGGTTTGAGCATTTGGATTGTCTTTAGACCTATTGAGTCTGTATATTGTTTTGTTGTCTGTATGAAGGCACTTGCCCGTAAAAAAAAAGTAAATTTACTAGAATTATTCTAAAGAATGAACATTTATAATCTTTTACGATGATTTTACGTATACATACAACAGCGTATCAAGCGTAACAAAATCGATCGAGCATCGATCGCGTCAGTTAGATTGCAAATACTGCTTTTCTGCAGTCGGGCATTTTATTTTTCTTTTATTAATATTAACTATTTGTTAGTGGAAATAGTAGTGTCATTCGTATCAAAAGGCGAAACTTACTACTAATTGTAGCAAGATTTAAAGATTCACTGCATCTGGCTACGTTAAATAAATAAATAAAAATTGGTGGACATTTCACACAAGCCCAAACTAAGCAAAGCTTGTACTGTGGAACTAGATGGCTGATATAATACATATTATTGAGGAATCATACATAAACATGATAATTCGTCCAGGAAAACACTGCGTCCTTCATTCGACATTCGGATACATGCAGTTATTTTCGGTCTTTATGAAATCAGAGAGTATCAAATAACTGCGTCATCGCCACTGCCATTGGTCAGGTTTTATCACATGGCTTGGAATGCATTGCGGTTTGTCTGTATCCTCAAATAGTACTAAATTCCTACGTGCAATACGTCAGATAGGTATAATAACCGAGTGGGCGAAGCGAACAAAGGTCTCTCCATCAAGATCTAGCAAATTTTTCTTTCTTGTGTCGGATGTTTGTTGGGTACTTGCGTACAGATCGTATTTTTCAACCTACGAAACTCAGTATGCAAGTTTATCAATTTTATAGATTTTTGTTTTTCGCCGGAGATTTTTGATAAAGAGCGTATTTCCCTCAAAAGGAGAAGTTTCTTGTGACAGATAATATTTGCAAGGATCGTTCGATACTCAATTTTAAACAAAAACTTTGAACACAAGCAAAATATGTCAAGAGGTTGTCGTGACAAATGATTCTGAAATGGCGGCTAAGATAAGGAGATGTTTGATACGAGGTCGTGTTGGCCGATATATTTTTTTCATTTCAAATAATTTATTCTTACAATAAAAGCAGTACATTATGATTAGGTTGCTAACCGTCAAACTGGGTGAATTTAATCAGCCGTATCTTCACTGATTAGACATTTCATTGTTAAAGTACATGACATGCCATTATTGAGTACCTACATGTCATAATTTATGCACGCACGAAAAAGGATGACTCATTGTCCCGTTACGCTCATTGTAACGTTTGCATTTCATCAATGTTTTGTTATGACGTTGTCACGTTAAACTATCGTCCGTAAACCGACTTTACAGACAACCAATTTTTACGTTTAAGAATTGGTATGAATCATCATGATCATCATCTTCCTATGCTGTGCTTGCCGGTGCGTGGTCTCCACTCGAGAACTTTTTGGCTCCATTGGTCATCCAGTTCTACGTTCTATGTGCCCTGCCTACTGCCACATTTGCTTAAAAAAAGCACGCAGCTATCTCTTTCGCGCCATATTTAAACATAAATATATTGAGTTGATCTGGATATTAGAAAAGTGAGAGATGATTTTATTATTTAGGTAGGAAAAGTGTTAAAAAAAAATCTTCGATATCTTTTTCACTACTCCCTAGCTAATATCAACGAAAAAATCGTGTTTTTAATATTTCTCTTATCTAAATACACAAAGTCAATTATTTTATATGTTTAAAAATGTTGTGTTGCTCGAGAGCAATAGCTGCGCGCTTTGTGCCCAACCTTAAAAAAGTTCTAACTAGTATAAGCTTAGAAAACTCAAAACCCCCCGACAAAAAAAACGGCTGAACTAATTTAGATGAAACATAGCTAAGAACACTCCCAACTACCTTCACCTTTCAAACAAAAAATATCGGTTCATCCGTTCGGGAGCTACGATGCCACAGGCAGACACACACACAGACATGTCTAACTTATAACACCCCGTCGTTTTTGCGTCGGGGGTTAAAAACTAAAACTGAATTTACTCACAAGTCCGGTTTATAATATGATGCTTTGCTAACTTGATGAGTTAGGATGTTGTAATATTGTTCATCCTGAATAAGGACGATACAAAGTACAGACGCTCTGCTTGAGGTGAACTCTGCATTTCTCCTACAAGCGTTTTTATAAAATCATTTACCAGTTGTTCCCAAACGATCACCAAAGTTAAGCAACGGACGGACCGGTCAGTCTTCGGATGGGTGACCGTGAGTGGCATTTCTTTCTGAGCGCTACCGTGGGTCGGATGACACGTTAAATTGTTGGTCCCGGTTGTTCAGCAATCGTCAAGACAAGTCAGAGGCCTTTCGGCGGCTTAATAACTCTGACAATAGGGCTGGCCACTCAGTCTATACGAACTTACTTACTTATTTACCAGTAAATACAAATTCATAGCATGTGTCTATTTTGTATTGGATTCATTTCAACGTAGGTGCGCAAGAGCTTTACAATTTTATTTCACCCTCCACATTCTGCTATAACAGAAAGTTGTTACACTACCAGACATTTCTCATTGAAATGCAAATAAAAAACGTACTTAACACTTTCTTGCCCAGATTTCGGCCCGCGTTCTTGATGCGTACTGCAAAGGAATGGAATTCCCTCCTATCTTCATTTTTCTGAGACAATAAATGTTTACAATAATGTAATTTTATTTTTATTCTACAAAGCTAGAATGCATAGAGAGGAAGATTTAAGAAAGTGTAGATGTAAAGATCTTATGCATGTGAAAATTTTAAGTGTAGAGATGATGTCTAATAGAGTGAAGTAGCGAAAGGAAACTTGTTTTGCCGAACCCATCTAGTGGGAAAATGGCAACACATTAATGAAGGCTAGAGTAAATCTTCTAGCTAGATCGACGAACATCTTCGTCACCGTCACTTACCAACAGGCAAGTTAACCTTGGAAAAATAATTGTAGATCTATTACAGGTAAAAATCGTAATTTGATAGGTACATATAGGTATATTTATATACGGTCATGCAAGATGTGACTCATCTTGTCTACGATGGCTTATGAAACCCAAAGGCAGTACTTGTAATGAAACATTTGCGCTCCATATGACGCAGTCTACATCTAATAAAGAGCAGTAGAGTACCATGGAGGAACATGAAAAATAAAACCGGCCAAGTGCGAGTCGGGCTTGCGCACGAAAGGTTCCAGACCATTATCTATAAAAACGTCAACAAAATTCACGTTTGTTGTATGGGAGCGCCCTTAAATATTCATTTTATACTGTTTTTTAGTATTTGTTGTTATAGCGGCAACATAAATACATTCACTGTGAAAATTTCAACTGTCTAACTATCACGGTTCACGAGATACAGCCTGGTGACAGACGGACAGACAGACAGCGGAGTCTTAGTAATAAGGGTCCCGTTTTACCCTTTGGGTACGGAACCCTAAAAATGGACTCAATCATCACACAAACATTTTTCACCTCTGAAACACGATAAATTATTGTGCCAAAGCAAACGCTAATAGCAAATAATATATTGTTACTACATTAGTGGTAAAGTAGGCGTCAGCTTTCTCGTATCATATGTCGGAATAAACGGAAGCAATAATAATTATAGTTACAAAAACTGACAAAACCGACTTCAAAATAAGCAATTTGTTTACTTGGTGTTAAATATTTAGAGGAGTACACCAGTACAGTGTTCGGTAATACGGAAATATTGAATTTATATAATTTAAAGCGCACCTACGCGACTTGCTGTTCAATTTTCTACAGGCACTCGGATGATATTTTACCAGTTATTTTGTTATAACAACCAAAGTACTGTACTGATATAGATAAAATGTATATTAAACTACTTCTGAAATATGATCTAGCAAATACAAAAAGAATCATCAAAAGCAATCCACAATTGGCGGAGTAATTGGTGAACAAACATACCAAAAATAACATGCAAGTCGAATTGATAACCTCCTACTTTTTGGAAGTCGGTTAAAAAAAGATGGCGGCTGTCGGCAAACGCTTTACATAATTATGGTTCACCTTCGGAGCGGTCTTGATTAACTGAACAGCTATCGTAACTGTATATCGAAACCAATTCATATTGAAGACTAACTTAAAATTCTGTTTCACCAAACTTCACTCTATACGTTCGTTTGATTTTCAAACAAACTTCACAAATATTTTTACATACATACATAAAACCTAATATCACGCTTATTTTCCTTTACGGGGTAGGAAGAATATTAAAGACCATAAAGACGTCTGACGGCACATTTGACCGTTGTTACAGGGTTAAAGAGTATTGGAGGGTAAGATGTAGCGTTGACTTGCAGTGACAGGGGGTTAGGCCCTTGTCTACATAAATAACATTACCCTCAAATCCCTTAACTGACATTACAGTCTTATTATTCGAATATAAACTTGCGTTTGAGCGTATAGCCCCTGAGCTGGCGCGCCGGGTTTTCGCGTGCTACTCAAGGAAAGTGGGGTGAAGATTTCCAGCTCCACCCCTACTAGGGAAGGATCCCAGAAGTACAGCGCCGTCGGGTCCATGGAATGAGTGCGAACAGTGCACCTGGCACCATAGCACCAGGGAGAAACACCCCAGAGGTTTTAGTGGGTAACCCGGTATACTAGGCAGTCTGCCTGGACGAGACTCCCACATAACCACGCAGCCTCCCCCAGCGATGGATTTTCAACTTTTGTGGTAGTTAGCCAGCCGGGCTCTAGTAAATACTTATTACGGGAAATATCATAATATCGCGATAGTTTTCCTTGTCTGTAAGATACATTTTTTAAGGTCAGGCGCACATATACCTAGTTATTTGGTTTCCAACCCACCGTACGTACCGACACGAAAGATAATTGCAGAAATAATTGAGCTCTTATGGCTCTAATGCAATCAAACTTGACAAGTTTGCATGTGTTTTGTTAATTTTGTTCCCCGAATATTTTAAAATAATTGACATTTTGTAAGCAAATTCACTTCAATTTTGATGTAGCTGTGAAATCATGTGCTCTCTACAAGCAGGAATGCTTATCAATAAACTAACAATTATACATACATACAATTTATCGGATTATAACTGTACCAGGAGAGCATCTACTATGAGGAAGTACTCATAAAATACACACGACTGTTCGAAGCACCGCGCATGTATTTTCCGGCACAGCGTGCGTCAGGATATACTGGCATTAGTAATTTGAGTCAATACCTAAATACAACGTATGCGCAGCGATGACGCTAACAAATAATATTATGACCTCTTCTCTACTTATGCGCTCCTAATAAATGGATCGTAATATTTATTTAAAAAATGCCAAAAAACTTAGAACCCCAATGCATTAGTACTTCGTGGTGGTGTCACTGTAATAAGACAATTATATCACCCTTCATAACAAGCAGCCAAACCACCGAGTAAAAAGTAAAATAAAAAAATATGCAAATCCGTGCATAGATAAATGCACCAAAAATCTAAATTTCCAACCAGGAGAAAATACTTCGCATCGGGAAATTTTACAAATATGTGAGACACTCTTATGGACATTGCTCCTTTACCGATTGAACAAAGGCGTATGCCAAGCATCCTGAAAAACAGCGACTGAAATGTGCACAATAAAAAGAATAAAATTGTAGCAAGAAAAGACAAGATCAATAAACATGGTAACTTGATGTAACGCACAAAAGGGCCCAATGGCTCGAAGTGCATCCGACAATCGAACTAAGAACTTGATGTAAAATGATTGAACACCATCCAAAATGGCACGAGGTATTGTGGTTCACCCAAACAGACACGAGAACGCTTTAGCACCACGAGAAAAATTGAATTCAAACATCACAGTACTAATGATTTTATTAAAGTGTACCATACTTACTTACTGTAAGCTATACATATATTGGCACAATTGTTGTTGAATAAAAGGGTCACAACGAAGACTTTATAATGAATGTACTGAAGTTCGGAAGTGACAATGTTAATACAATGAACGGAGGACGTATGAGAAAATGGTTGGATTTTTCTACCGCTGTGGCACAGTACCTGATAGCTTCTCAGTTGATGCTCGGATTGTCTGAAATGAAATGGCCGTCCCATTTCAAAGGAAAATATTATGTGAATATCGAGTCGAGAAACTGTTGCCTTATTTACAGCGGCTACGACGAGAAACGTGATGATGAAAAACAAATAAAAGGCCACAAACATGGCACAAAAACGATACTATTTCATGCATCCGAGATAATAAAAGAGTTAAGATATATGACAATGAAGAATTTCGGATGTGCTAATGTTAATGGAATGCGCGGAGAACGAGCTGATGAGTACTTGAGCGCTGTAGCACAGTACATGGTAGACTCTCGGTTGATGCTGCTCGGACTGTCTGAAATGAAATGGCATGGCAAAGGAAAACAGTATGTCGAGATAGAGTCGAGGAACTTGTGCCTTATCTACAGCGGCTACGATGAGAAACGTGTTTATGAAGAACAAATAAAATATCAACACGGTGTCGGGATCCTAATGAGCCAGGAAACTGAACGATACTTAATTGATTGGCAGCCTGTCTCTCAACGCATTATCATCGCTACGTTCATGATGCTAAATCGCAAAATCACAGTCATACAAGTTTATGCTCCAACAAATGTCAAATCAGAAGAATATAAAAACAATTTTTATAACAAACTAGATTCCGCCATAAATAAAGTAATCAATAAACATAGACCCGAATGTCTCGTCGTCATGGGTGACTTCAATGCTCGAGTTGGGAATGATAACAGCGACTACGAGAGACACATGGGTATACACGCATTCTGTCCCGATAAACTTGATGAGTTGAATGAGAACGGTATACTGATGCTGGAGTTGTGTAAACGATACGACTTGGTAGTGGGAGGGTCGCTCTTTGAACACGACGATGAACACAAGTACACGTATATCAAGAATATGACAAGAAACAAGATCAAAAAACAATACAGGCGTCAATTAGATCACATCCTTGTCAGTTATAAGTGGAAACACTGTCTAATAGATGTGAAGAATTACAGCCAGGATCAGATGTCGGAACCAATTAATTTTAAAGATTACAAAAATACTGATCACAAGCCTGTCATAGCTACAGTTCGTGTTGAACACAAAAGAAAAGTAAGTTATGATGACTGCAACCCATTGGGCTGGCATAGTGAAAGAAAAATAATGAAAGAAACATCTACATAATATAATAGAAAATAATTTTGAAATTAAAAATATAAAAAAAATACAAAATAAAATAAAAATTACAATGTCGAAGAAGATACATTCTTTGACGTTGTAATTTTTTTTATTTGAAAGGAGGTAAACACTGAAATAATATTTTGCGAGAGTAGTCTCAATAGCGTTGAAAGATTGTGATCGCAACACAGCTTTTGCTCATACTTAATAATTTAACTATGAAAATCGCACAGGCACTTCGTCATACGCAATTTTATTTTGTATTAAATAGACACCAAGACATCGTACGTAGGGTGATGGACCTTATAGTGTTCCCCAGGCAGGTCACGAGGCTTGTCGTAGTGATGACAGAGGTTAGCGAAATCTGGGCCGATCGTAAATGAGATGCTCTAAAGATATCACCAAAATATATGCATATTATATAGATAGATAGATAAACTCTTTATTGTACACTATTAAACAAACAAAAAAACAAAGAAACTTACAAAAGTTACACTTATCGCTAAAAGCAATCTCTTCCAGGCAACCGTGGTATGGAGATCAATTCATAGAAAAAGTAAAGCGGGTGTGCAATAGCAGAGACATTGGATATAGCTATAATATAATAATACCAAACAATCTAATAAAATTAAACACTAAATACTTAAATAATAATAATATAGTATAGAAAATCCGAAAAGTGCCTACATAAATGAGAGATCAGAAATAGTAGCGAAGCAACGTATTTTAGGGCAAGGTCTCAGAGAGGTAAAATAAATTTACTTGATTTTTTTTAAAGTTAGCGACTGAGCACGTCTGACAGACATAGGTAATTCGTTCCACAGCTGAACTGCCTGGAATGCGAAAGAATATTCATAACAGGTTACGCGTTGTCTTGAGGGATTTTTTAAAAGAAGGTTATCCTTTGATCTGTGGAGGAGGGAATGAGAAGAGGACCAGTAAGTGAAATGTTCTTTAAGGTAGCTCGGGGGGGCTCGGGGGGGGGGGGGGCTCGGGGGGCTTTGAGTCAAAACGATTAGTGAAGGACAGAGCTGAATAGCCTGATTATAGAGAGACCTATGATCAATAGGTATATATAGAAGATAGATAATGATAAACAAATGCAACGCAGGGTTAGGATGCAATTAGCTCATTTTTCATGTGTCAAGTGTCATGTGTCATGTGTCAAGACCTTTATCTCGGGAACGCGTGAAGGTATCGAGTTGAAATTGAAACCATATTTAATCCATAGTATCTTTCTGCAGAAAGAAAAATAAAATTTCTCAGTTTTCGTAAAAAAAAGTTACAGCCAAATATGTCGTAAAAACGCTCATTTCGACACTCACAGAGGAATCAAAACCTATGGGGTACTTCCCGTTGACCTAGAACTCTGAAATTTGGCAAGAAGCATTGTGTTAGAGTACATATATAGGAAAAAATCCAAAAACTGGACATTTTTAATTAAATCACAAAAAAATAGTGTATGCAAGGAATGAGAGCCCATATTTTAAAGTGAATTAACCGTATTATGTGGGGTATCATATGAAAGAGCCTCATTAGCATAACCTAAAAACAGGTTTTTAACACATTCTTCGCCCCCTGCACTTCAGCTGGGAACCACCAAAACTTTTTAGGCGAATTTTGATTAAGTACAGAACAGAGTGGCCGCGCAAAGCAACGTTGACTGCCTCAAGCGCCGGCGGTTTACTGACTACTAGAAAATGAACGGTACGCTCGCTCGGATCTCGAGTAGCCCCCCCTCACTCGGATCCGACTGGTGAGCAAGGAATGTGTTAAATATTTTTAAGATGTATATTTTTCGGTTTATGAAGGAAAATATAAAAAAAATATATGATTTCCCCCTTTTATTTAGTTTGTACGGAACCCTCGGTGGGCGAGTCTGACTCGCACTTATCCGATTTTTTTTTCATTTGTTGTACCGCTTATATACCTTGCTCTATAATAAGTCCTAGGCGTTGTGGCTTCTATTTCAATGGTTAATCAATCTCCAATAGCTATGTTGTCCAATGGCAGATGTCTATACTTTACAAGCCTCAGTGTGCTATTAGATAACATTTGCCATCGATTGGAAATTTATTAACTCTATTTTAAACTAACACGGCCATTCATTTAAGCACTATTATTATTAATGGGATAAAACGCGAAAAAAAATATTTACGCGAACCACGGTAGATATCCCGTTATTAATAATAGTGGTTTAATTTATTAACTATAGAAACAGCAGCCTCGATGCCCTGTTCGTATGGGGCCTTAAATATTTATTTTATTCTGTTTTTTATTATTTGTTGTTATAGCGTCAACAGAAATACATCATCTGTGAAAATTTCAACTGTCTAACTATCACGGTTCATGAGATACAGCCTGGTGACAGACGGACAGACATACAGTGGAGTCTTAGTAATAAGGTCCCGTTTTACCCTTTGGGTACGGAACTCTAAAATGGACTCAATCATCACATAAACATTTTTCACCTTGTGAAACACGATAAATTATTGTGCCAAAGCAAACTATAATAGCAAATTTTATATTGTCACTACATAAGTGTTAAATAAGGCGTCAGCTTTATCATATCCTATGTCGGAATAAACTGAAGTAATAATAATTGTAGTTTAAAAACTCGACAAAACCGACTTCAAAATAAGCAATTTGTTTACTTGGTGTTAAATCTTTAGAGGATGTACTGGTGTCCATCAAACTAGTAATTGCTTGTATTGTTGAAAATTGTAAAATATTACATTTATATGTTCGGTAACACGGTTAGGTCGCAAGTGTTGAATTTATAATAATTTACAGCGCGCCTACGCGACTTGCTCTTCACTTTTCTACGGGCACTCTGATGATTTTTTTACCAGTTATTTTGTTTTAAAATCCAAAGTACTGAACCGAATTTGATAAAAATTATATGAGACCTCTGAAATATGACCTACCAAATACAAAAAGAATCATCAAAAGCAAGGCACAATTGGCGGAGTAATCGGTGAACAAACATACAAAAAAAAAACATGCAAGTCGAATTGATAACCTCCTTCTTTTTGGGAATCGATTAAAAAAGATGGCGGCTGTCGGCAAACGCATAACATATGGTTCAGCTACGGAGCAGTCTTGATTAACTGAATTGCCCCCCATATAGAGACGAGACTGATCATTTATGGAATTCTTTGCCACCTGTTTCCTGAAAGCTGTAATTTTGGAATGTTCAAGGCTATGGTGCATAGATATTTTCTGTATCTATAGTTACGTACGCGGCCGAAGCGGTATCGACAAGCTCTATTGTCGGCCCCACTGCGCGAGGTGGTGGTCAATTGTAGATCCAACAAATATAAAAAAATACTTGCTCAGTTAGTTCGTGTGTAATGCGCCTGGTGTAGTAAAGTCGCTGCAACGCGTCGCCTGCGCTGGTAGTGTACGTGAACATGAGTAGGCACCCGCAGGAACTAAACGAGATGAATTACGATATTTATGATATTCAATAAGCAAAGCAAATTTGAGGAGATTATAGCTTGAATTAAGTATAATAATGTAACGATGATGATGATGATGCTGATATTTCTAGAAGGAAATGCTCCTCGACTATTTAAATAAAGAATCTCGTCAACATTCTAGAAAGTTCGAAACAAATGATAAAAACAAAAGACGAGCGAAAAGACGATCGAAATTGAACATTCTGGAACGAAACAAATGACGAACGAAATGACTATCGAAATAAAAGCTTCTAGAAGGTTCTTCGGGGTATATAAGGAGCTTCAGTCGCGGACAGAGAGCAGTTCAGATACGAGTAGCATACAGGAAAGAAGAAAGTTACTAGTGAAAGTGAAGTGTTGAAGTGAACAGTATAGTGAAGAGACGTTATAGTAGTAGTGTGTTGGTCGGAACACATACTCTGTGTGTTTGTAGCGCGTCGATTCTGTAACTATTGTCGGTGTTTGTGTTATAGACTGCGAGTGCTCTGTGGAAGGCACCACGTGTCAACGAATTATACGGGCTTGAATAACATCGTTGTTTCCTTCCAATCCCTATACCCACTTCCCGTAACATACCATGGTGTATAATACAGGCCAGAGCTGCGGGGTGGGCGTTGGCCAGTAATCAGGGAGCCCCAAATTTTATGATCTATCAAAGCTCAGACGGGAACAGCTTAACCGTCGATGGAAGAATAAATGGAACTGCATGCCAACTGACTTTGGACACAGGAGCTTCGCGTACGGTAGTGGGGGTACAGATGACACGGAATAGTAGAAAATTATATTCCTGTAGAGAGACTGTGCAGTTGACAACGGCTACCGGCCAGCGCATACCTGTAAAAGGGGAGCAGAAGGTGGCGATCAAGGTTGGTGACAAGCTTTACTGGCATTGGGCGGTGATAGCTGAAATTGTGGATGACTGTATCATCGGTTTGGATTTTCTGAAAGAACATCAGTGCAAACTTGATATTGACTCCGGAATCCTTAAGTGTGGATCGATTGAAGTTCCAATGAAGGGAGCCAGGGGAGGTAAAATCTACTGCCTTAAGGACACTAAGCTACCACCACGGACTCAGACTTTGGTACCGATAAAGTTAGCCGAAAATTTAAGCACTGATCGACAACATTGTTTAGTTATAGAGAGAATCAAAGGAGAAAATGCATGGCTACCCGCTAGAACGGTTGTTGGAACGACACAAAAGATGGCGGTACCGGTCTTGAATTTGAGCGATGATCCTCAAATACTTAAAAAGGGGTGTCTGATCGGTGAGAGCGAAGAAATAGTCTGGCTTCGAAATTGCGACGAAGTGAAGAAAGATCACTCAAATACGGTTGATTTCAGTAACGTTCTAGATAACGGCAAGGGGGATTTAAGCACAGTGGAGCTGACAAAAGCGAAAAATTTACTGCGACACTTCGGCGACATTTTCTCCAGAGGAGACGCGGACATTGGAAGAACAGGGCTATTTCGACATCGGATCAATACCGGGAACGAGCAACCAATCCGCCAACGGCCTCGGCGAATTCCATTCGCCAGAGAAAAGGAAGTTGAGGACATGTTAAAAGAGATGGAAGGTAATGGAGTCATTGAACCATCTTCTAGCCCTTGGTGTTCTCCAGTTGTCCTAGTTAAGAAGAAAGACGGGTCTACCAGGTTCTGCATCGATTATCGGCGATTAAATAATGTGACAAAGAAAGATAGCTATCCACTACCAAGGATAGACGACACGCTGGACACTTTAAATGACATGAGATGGTTCTCCACGCTTGATCTCAAAAGTGGCTACTGGCAGGTGGAAATGGATACCAGTGACAAGGAAAAGGCGGCATTCTCCACAGGGAAAGGACTTTGGCAGTTCAAGGTGATGCCATTTGGATTATGTAATGCTCCAGCCACTTTTGAGAGATTAATGGAGCGTATACTAGCCGGTCTGTTAGGGGAAGCTTGTCTGGTGTACCTCGATGACATAATAATAATCGGACGGAACTTCGACGACCATCTGAAGAAGTTGGAGAGCGTGTTCAACAAAATAAGAGGAGCAGGCTTGAAATTAAACTTAAAGAAGTGCTCTTTCTTCAAACGCCAAGTTGAATATCTGGGGCATGTTATATCTGAAGAGGGCGTGGGAACTGATCCAGCAAAGATTTCCGCAGTGAAAGATTGGCCTACTCCAACCGATAAAACTCAAGTAAGAGCATTTATGGGACTATGCTCGTATTATCGTCGTTTCGTAAAGAATTTTTCCGATATTGCCAAACCACTGCATAGACTCACAGAAGAAAAACGGCCATTTGTTTGGGACCAAGAATGTGAGGCAGCTTTTAATGAATTGAAAGATCGGCTATGTGAAACTCCAATTCTCGGATATCCTGATGCGAATGGTGATTTTATAGTTGACACCGATGCGAGCAATGTAGGCATCGGAGGAACATTGTCACAGAAGACACAGGACGGGGAAGTGGTCATAGCCTACTTCAGTAAATCGTTGTCCAAACCTGAAAGGAACTATTGTGTGACGAGAAGAGAACTACTAGCTGTAGTAAAAACGTTACAACACTTCAAGAAGTATTTGCTAGGGCGGAAGTTTCACGTCAGAACAGACCACGCGGCGTTGAAGTGGTTACTGCAGTTCAAAAATCCGGAAGGTCAGGTTGCACGTTGGATTGAGCAACTACAAGAATTCGATTTTGAGGTAGAGCATCGTAGTGGAAGTTCCCATAGAAACGCTGATGCTTTGTCAAGACGGCCCTGCTCTGAGAATTGTAAGCATTGTGGAAGACAGGAAGCAAGAGATGAAGTTACAGTCCGACTGATTAGAACAGATGCCCTTGATGATGACTTTAGCAACGATGCTATGCGTAGAGCTCAAAATGAGGATGAAAATTTGAAACCAATTCTGGATTGGATGACAAGTGGAACTCCTCGTCCCGGGTGGAGTGAGATATCTGGTATGAGCGCAATCACTAAAAGTTATTGGGCACAGTGGAATAGTTTGGTCCTCTGTGATGGAGTTTTGCATCGAAAATGGGAAAATGTGTCTGGAAACGACACCCATCTACAAACTATTGTACCGAAAGCAAAAATTTCGGAAGTACTAAGAGTTTACCATGACGGAACATCGGGTGGGCATCTCGGAGTAAAAAGGACACTTATGAAAATACGGCAACGTTATTATTGGTTACATTGCAAGGAAGATATCGAGGACTGGTGCAGGAAATGTGAACGATGTTCTTCGGTTAACGGACCCCATATACGGAGTCGAGGGGCGTTACGGTTGTATAACGTCGGAGCTCCTTGGGAACGGATAGCAATAGACGTTGCCGGTCCATTTCCCTTGTCCAATAATGGAAATCGTTATATTCTCGTGGTTATGGACTATTTCACGAAATGGCCTGAAGCGTTTGCGTTACCTAATCAGGAAGCTGTCACTGTAGCGAGAAAGTTGGTGAACGAGGTCTTCTGTCGATTTGGGTTACCACTTGAAATTCATAGTGACCAGGGAAGAAATTTCGAATCGCATGTGTTCCAGGAAATCTGTAAGTTAATGGGGATACATAAAACGCGAACTACACCATATCACCCACAATCCGACGGAATGGTGGAGCGTTTTAATCGAACTTTGGAGCAGCATCTGGCAAAAGTGGTTGATTCACATCAGAGAAATTGGGACGAGTATATTCCTCTGTTTCTTTTGTCATATAGAACGGCTGTTCATGAAAGTACTTGTACTACGCCAGCTCGAGCGAACTTTGGCAGAGAGCTTCGACTTCCAGCAACGCTTTTGGCAGGGTGTCCTCCGGATGCACCAAGATATGTCACAGAATATACAGATGAACTAAGAAAGCGTATGGAAGACGTACATCAACACATGAGGGAAGCCAATTTGCGTGCCAGCGATCGGATGAAAACGCGATATGACAGAAATGTTAACTCAAGAGGATTTGAAGAAGGTTCTTTAGTTTGGCTACACAACCCTGTGCGAAAGCTAGGTAAATCACCGAAGTTACAGCCAAGCTGGGAGGGACCGTATCAAGTTATTACAAAGCTCAACGACGTAACTTACAGAATTCGGAAAACGTCACGAAGTCCTGCGAAAGTTGTGCATGTGGATAGGTTAGCACAATACTACGGCTCTAATGATGCTCGAGACGAGCATGTCTAAGGAGGGGGTAGTGTAACGATGATGATGATGATGGTGATATTTCTAGAAGGAAATGCTCCTCGACTATTTAAATAAAGAATCTCGTCAACATTCTAGAAAGTTCGAAACAAATGATAAAAACAAAAGACGAGCGAAAAGACGATCGAAATTGAACATTCTGGAACGAAACAAATGACGAACGAAATGACTATCGAAATAAAAGCTTCTAGAAGGTTCTGCGGGGTATATAAGGAGCTTCAGTCGCGGACAGAGGGCAGTTCAGATACGAGTAGCATACAGGAAAGAAGAAAAGTTACAAGTGAAAGTGAAGTGTTGAAGTGAACAGTATAGTGAAGAGACGTTATAGTAGTAGTGTGTTGGTCGGAACACATACTCTGTGTGTTTGTAGCGCGTCGATTCTGTAACTATTGTCGGTGTTTGTGTTATAGACTGTGAGTGCTCTGTGGAAGGCACCACGTGTCAACGAATTATACGGGCTTGAATAACATCGTTGTTTCCTTCCAATCCCTATACCCACTTCCCGTAACATTTGGTGTCAGAAGTGGGATATCTGGTATGAGCAGACGCACCATGAAAACATCAAAGAAGCGGTGGCACACGCTCTCGAGGTGGAGGCCGTACGTCGGGATTCCAAGAGTGGCTCTGTACGTAAAGTTGTTTCGACAGAAGAGCGGGAAATACCACGGAGGACCTTTGCTCCGCGTTGTTACCAGTGTGGAGAGCGTGGGCATTTGAGATATGGTTGCCCCAATCGTAGCTCGGTAAAGCGAACCGACGCTGGTACACAAGCGTCGGAGAATCCGGAAAACTAATACAGGCCAGAGCTGCGGGGTGGGCGCTGGCTGGTAATCAGGGAGCCCCAAATTTTATGATCTATCAAAGCTCAGACGGGAACAGCTTAACCGTCGATGGAAGAATAAATGGAACTGCATGCCAACTGACTTTGGACACAGGAGCTTCGCGTACGGTAGTGGGGGTACAGATGACACGGAATAGTAGAAAATTATATTCCTGCAGAGAGACTGTGCAGTTGAAAACGGCTACCGGCCAGCGCATACCTGTAAGAGGGGAGCAGAAGGTGGCGATTAAGGTTGGTGACAAGCTTTACTGGCATTGGGCGGTGATAGCTGAAATTGTGGATGACTGCATCATCGGTTTGGATTTTCTGAAAGAAAATCAGTGCAAACTTGATATTGAATCCGGAATCCTTAAGTGTGGATCGATTGAGGTTCCAATGAAGGGAGCCAGGGGAGGTAAAGTCTACTGCCTTAAGGACACTAAGCTACCACCACGAACTCAGACTTTGGTACCGATAAAGTTAGCCGAAAATGTAAGCACCGATCGACAACATTGCTTAGTTATAGAGAGAGTCAAAGGAGAAAACGCATGGTTACCGGCTAGAACGGTTGTTGGAACGACACAAAAGATGGCGTTACCGGTCTTGAATTTGAGTGATGATCCTCAAATACTAAAGAAGGGGTGTCTGATCGGTGAGAGCGAAGAAATAGTCTGGCTTCGAAATTGCGACGAAGTGAAGAAAACTCAATCAAATGCGGTTGATTTTTGTAACGTCCTAGATAACTGCAAGGGGGATTTAAGCACAGTGGAGCTGACAAAAGCGAAAAATTTACTGCTACATTTCGGTGACATTTTCTCCAGAGGGGACGCGGACATTGGAAGAACAGGGCTATTTCGACATCGGATCAATACCGGGAACAAGCAACCAATCCGCCAACGGCCTCGGCGGATTCCGTTCGCTAGAGAAAGGGAAGTTGAGGACATGTTAAAAGAGATGGAAGGTAATGGAGTCATTGAACCATCTTCTAGCCCTTGGTGTTCTCCAGTTGTCCTAGTTAAGAAGAAAGACGGGTCAACCAGGTTCTGCATCGATTATCGGCGATTAAATAATGTGACAAAGAAAGATAGCTATCCACTACTAAGGATAGACGACACGCTGGACACTTTAAATGACATGAGATGGTTCTCTACGCTTGATCTCAAAAGTGGCTACTGGCAGGTGGAAATGGATACCAGTGACAAGGAAAAGGCGGCATTCTCCACAGGGAAAGGACTTTGGCAGTTCAAGGTGATGCCATTTGGATTATGTAATGCTCCAGCCACTTTTGAGAGATTAATGGAGCGTATACTAGCCGGTCTGTTAGGGGAAGCTTGTCTGGTGTACCTCGATGACATAATAATAATCGGACGGAACTTCGACGACCATCTGAAGAAGTTGGAGAGCGTGTTCAACAAAATAAGAGGAGCAGGCTTGAAATTAAACTTAAAGAAGTGCTCTTTCTTCAAACGCCAAGTTGAATATCTGGGGCATGTTATATCTGAAGAGGGCGTGGGAACTGATCCAGCAAAGATTTCCGCAGTGAAAGATTGGCCTACTCCAACCGATAAAACTCAAGTAAGAGCATTTATGGGACTATGCTCGTATTATCGTCGTTTCGTAAAGAATTTTTCCGATATTGCCAAACCACTGCATAGACTCACAGAAGAAAAACGGCCATTTGTTTGGGACCAAGAATGTGAGGCAGCTTTTAATGAATTGAAAGATCGGCTATGTGAAACTCCAATTCTCGGATATCCTGATGCGAATGGTGATTTTATAGTTGACACCGATGCGAGCAATGTAGGCATCGGAGGAACATTGTCACAGAAGACACAGGACGGGGAAGTGGTCATAGCCTACTTCAGTAAATCGTTGTCCAAACCTGAAAGGAACTATTGTGTGACGAGAAGAGAACTACTAGCTGTAGTAAAAACGTTACAACACTTCAAGAAGTATTTGCTAGGGCGGAAGTTTCACGTCAGAACAGACCACGCGGCATTGAAGTGGTTACTGCAGTTCAAAAATCCGGAAGGTCAGGTTGCACGTTGGATTGAGCAACTACAAGAATTCGATTTTGAGGTAGAGCATCGTAGTGGAAGTTCCCATAGAAACGCTGATGCTTTGTCAAGACGGCCCTGCTCTGAGAATTGTAAGCATTGTGGAAGACAGGAAGCAAGAGATGAAGTTACAGCCCGACTGATTAGAACAGATGCTCTTGATGATGACTTTAGCAACGATGCTATGCGTAGAGCTATGCGTAAACCAATTCTAGATTGGATGACAAGTGGAACTCCTCGTCCCGGGTGGAGTGAGATATCTGGTATGAGCGCAATCACTAAAAGTAATTGGGCACAGTGGAATAGTTTGGTCCTCTGTGATGGAGTTTTGCATCGAAAATGGGAAAATGTGTCTGGAAACGACACCCATCTACAAACTATTGTACCGAAAGCAAAAATTTCGGAAGTACTAAGAGTTTACCATGACGGAACATCGGGTGGGCATCTCGGAGTAAAAAGGACACTTATGAAAATACGGCAACGTTATTATTGGTTACATTGCAAGGAAGATATCGAGGACTGGTGCAGGAAATGTGAACGATGTTCTTCGGTTAACGGACCCCATATACGGAGTCGAGGGGCGTTACGGTTGTATAACGTCGGAGCTCCTTGGGAACGGATAGCAATAGACGTTGCCGGTCCATTTCCCTTGTCCAATAATGGAAATCGTTATATTCTCGTGGTTATGGACTATTTCACGAAATGGCCTGAAGCGTTTGCGTTACCTAATCAGGAAGCTGTCACTGTAGCGAGAAAGTTGGTGAACGAGGTCTTCTGTCGATTTGGGTTACCACTTGAAATTCATAGTGACCAGGGAAGAAATTTCGAATCGCATGTGTTCCAGGAAATCTGTAAGTTAATGGGGATACATAAAACGCGAACTACACCATATCACCCACAATCCGACGGAATGGTGGAGCGTTTTAATCGAACTTTGGAGCAGTATCTGGCAAAAGTGGTTGATTCACATCAGAGAAATTGGGACGAGTATATTCCTCTGTTTCTTTTGTCATATAGAACGGCTGTTCATGAAAGTACTTGTACTACGCCAGCTCGAGCGAACTTTGGCAGAGAGCTTCGACTTCCAGCAACGCTTTTGGCAGGGTGTCCTCCGGATGCACCAAGATATGTCACAGAATATGCAGATGAACTAAGAAAGCGTATGGAAGACGTACATCAACACATGAGGGAAGCCAATTTGCGTGCCAGCGATCGGATGAAAACGCGATATGACAGAAATGTTAACTCAGGAGGATTTGAAGAAGGTTCTTTAGTTTGGCTACACAACCCTGTGCGAAAGCTAGGTAAATCACCGAAGTTACAGCCAAGCTGGGAGGGACCGTATCAAGTTATTACAAAGCTCAACGACGTAACTTACAGAATTCGGAAAACGTCACGAAGTCCTGCGAAAGTTGTGCATGTGGATAGGTTAGCACAATACTACGGCTTTAATGATGCTCGAGACGAGCATGTCTAAGGAGGGGGTAGTGTAACGATGATGATGATGATGGTGATATTTCTAGAAGGAAATGCTCCTCGACTATTTAAATAAAGAATCTCGTCAACATTCTAGAAAGTTCGAAACAAATGATAAAAACAAAAGACGAGCGAAAAGACGATCGAAATTGAACATTCTGAAACGAAACAAATGACGAACGAAATGACTATCGAAATAAAAGCTTCTAGAAGGTTCTGCGGGGTATATAAGGAGCTTCAGTCGCGGACAGAGGGCAGTTCAGATACAAGTAGCATACAGGAAAGATGAAAAAGTTACATGTGAAAGTGAAGTGTTGAAGTGAACAGTATAGTGAAGAGACGTTATAGTAGTAGTGTGTCGATCGGAACACGGTCTCTGTGTGTTTGTAGCGCTTAGATTCGGTAATTATTGTCGGTGTACGTGTTATCGACTGTGAGTGCTCTGTAGAAGATACCACGTGTCAGTGAATTAAACGGGCTTGAATAATATCGTTGTTTCCTTCCAATCCCTATACCCACTTCCCGTAACATGAGTCAAACAGAGTCGTAACAGTATGCTGTTATTAAAGCATCCTCATTAGTCACAGAAGATAGTTTGAATTGTGCATTGTGTGTTGTGTTGAACTAATTCTCTTTGTAAGTGATTCAATATGTGCTTTCCAGTTAAGGTTACAGTCAATAGTAAGACCAAGAAATTTGGTCGTATCCACTTCTTGCACCAATTTTCCATTGTATTGTAATTTAATTTTCTGGTGTATCTTACGCTGTCGAAAATGCATTATATTTGTTTTTTCCAAATTTATTTTTAGATTGTTCTGTTCTAACCACTGTATCATTGATGTAAGGGTATTATTTACTTCTGACTCATATAAATCCTGGTTTTTACAACTAATTATTATTGTACTGTCATCTGCGAAGAGAATCGTCGGATAGTTGAGGGCTTTAGATAGATCATTAATATATGAAATGAAAATAAGGGGGCCTACAACGCTTCCTTGCGGTACCCCGTATGAGGGAGAGCGTTCTTTTGATCGGTAGACTACTTCTTGCTTTTCAAACATATTTATTTTAGCAATCTCTGTGTACTGTTTCCTATTAGATAAATATGATTCAATGAGATCTAATGTGTTTCCTCTGATTCCATATGCCTGAAATTTCTTCAGAAGTAAACCATGATGGACATAATCGAAAGCTTGTGTCATGTCGCAAAATATTGCACAAACTGGTGTTGTATTGTCTAAATTGGACATTACATGATCCAAAAACTTATAAATTGCTAAATTAATAGATTTATTTTCCCTGAATCCTTTCTGTTCGTCACAGAGGATTTTTTTTAAATTTTTTTTTTTAATATAGTTATATAATTGCATATATATGTATTTCTCATTTTTTTTTGAAAATATAGGTATGAGCGCTATTGGCCTATAATTGTCAATACAGTCCTTCTCCTTCTTTTTATATATAGGTTTAATAATAGAGACCTTGAGAGAATCGGGAAAAACGCCTTTTGTGATACATAAATTTAGTATGTAACTTAAATGCCCACATATATACTTTGCCACGTGTTTGATGACATGACAACACTATTTGTGTTTTTTAGTGATTTGATTATTTTTATAATATCATATGCAGTACAAGGAGAGAAAAACATTGAATCTACCCTACTCGAAATCAATGAGGTCTGTATATGGTCATTATTGATTTTGGGTTTAATTTTATCAATAAAATGATCATTGAAAACATTAGATATCTGTAATGGGTCAGTGATGGTAGATTTACCAAGTTTTATACAGTGTATAGTATCTTTTGGCATCCTAGGCTTAGAATTATTTATTATGTTCCATGTACAATTGGATTTATTTACCGCCATTTTTATTGAAAAGTTATTTTGTGCCTTTTGAGTGAGTTTAGTAATTTTTTTAAAAAGCTTTGAATACTTTGTTAACTTATCCTTATTATTTACATTAGAATTCTTCCTGTATTGCTACAACAGTTTTCGCTTATTTTTACTGCATAGTTTTATTCCTCGGGATATCCATTTGAGTTTTTTTACTACATTAACCTTTTTTTTGTACATATGGAAAACACAAATCATAAATAATTTAAATAATTCAATAAAATAATTATAAGCGCCATTAGGGTTGTCAATAGTGTATAAGTCAGAAAAAGAGAGATTTTTTATACATGCAACAAATTTAGAGATATTATCTTGACTGTAGTCGCGTCGTTTTACATACCAACTATCAATTGTGGGTTTTCTTTCAACTGGGCATAGGAAAAGCTGAGCTGTGTGGTCTGATAGGCCATATTCAACCACTTCAGCTTTATAACCTTTTATAAAATCATGGGCAATATTGTCTATGCGCGTTTGACTACTTAACCGAGTTGGCTGCTTAAAGGCTAGTTTGAGATTATAGCTTAATAAAAGACTCTCTAACTCTCGGGTATTAACATCTGGTTTTAGGATATTAATGTTGTAGTCACCAGCGATTATAATGTGTTTGTATTGCTTTCTATACAGAATTTACAGCAAATTGTCTAGTTCTGTAAAGAATATATCAAAATATTTAGCTTTTACTTTTTGTTTAGGTACACGGTAGATACATACAACCACAATTTTATATTGAATTAATTCCACAGCACAACACTCAAAAACTTCTGCAATAGATAAGGCTTTAACTTCCAGTAGTTCCCTAAATTCTACTCCAGTTCTAATTAGAATACACGCTCCACCTCTTGAAATATCAGATCTACAGAAACTTGAGGCTAAATGATAATTGGGAATGAAAAGATTGCTTTCAGAACCTAATCTCATATTATGCTCTGTTACACAGATTATGTCTATGTTGATATTTTTTTCCGATATTAATTCATTCAGACAAATAGTCAATTCATCTGCTTTAGACATTAATCCTGCAATATTTTGGTGCATGATGCTTATACATTTATTTTCGAAAAAAATCTACTTCAGGTTGTTTGTTCATTTTACATTGTTTGACATTATCAAAACTGACATTACACCTTATCTCTCCGATCATGTAATCAACACTATTAATTATAGTCCGGAGACCAGCATTTTTAAGCATTCCAGAACGCAGGTAGAACATTGTACTGTCATATGATATACATGAGTTTGAGTCAAAAATATATGCATAACAATGAGTTAGGTTGTCTAAGTATAGAATTTTGTTAAAATTGTCAATTCTGTTATTATAAAAATACAAATTGTTCATGATGGTTGATGCATGAGTATACTTAAATGTTGGTAAGCAGATTATGAAATTAGTATGGTTTATATTGCTCAGAGTCTCTCTAATGTAACAAATAAGTTTGATGTAGTCGCATGTCACTTTAAAGTCTTCCTCTCCAATAAAAATAATGCAGTAGTCATTCTTAGTCAAATCTGATACTTTTTTATCTAATCCCTGTAGTAGTTCTGGTATCCCTCCGTTGGGCGTAAGGTAATGGCGTAGTAAAGTGTTTCCATTTGAACCATTCATAATGTTTTCGGCTACTTGCAACATATTGTTTCGTTTATTTGAGCTCATTAAAGTTATATTTCTTTCTTCCTGAAGAATGACTGGGGTCTGTGTGATTTGTACTGGTATTTTATATAGGCATTTTTCAGATTCATCTAAAAAATTTTTAGACTGTGTCTGAGATTTGGCCCTATGAGTACCTTTATTTTTGTTCAAATTTTGTGATGGATCTTTTGTTTCCAATTGTTCTGTTTGTATTTTCTTATTTTTATAAGTTTTCCCATCACATATAAATGTTGTGCAAGTATGTGTTATATGCGTAGGTGTAGTGATCTTTTTAGGGGTTGCACTTTTTTGTTTGGCTGGACTGAGTGTGATTTTTTTGTACAGTTCATGTTTCCTGAGTAGAACTTCATTGGTACGTTTAAGTTCTCTGTTCTCTGTCAAAAGTGTTTCAATCTCTAAGTGTGTACTACTTAATTCTATTGTTACAGTTTCAATCTTGTCCCTTAATTCTTTGACCAATTCGTTTTCCTCGTCGTCAGATATATCTGGTAAACTGTTAATGGTAGTAAATTCATTCTAATGTTTGTTGTAATATAAGTTATAAGTATTAACAGTGCAACTAGTGAAATAGTTTTTGAATTATTGTAGAATTTATACCTATCTGTACTGTACACGTCAGTCGTCGTAGTTGTCAGTCGTAGGCATTCAGCTCGACACCAAAATACATGATTTATCAAATTGTAAAAAAAAAACTTGATTGATTTGCGTTTACTCGCTTTTAATCAACGAACTTTCATTGCAAAATTTTTGTAGGTATGAGTCATCTAGCTCAGGTATGTACTCGTAAAAAAACTTGCAATAGCCAATATAGTAGGAAATATGTACTTACAGGGGTCAAGATTATTGTAATATCCGATAAAATTGTTTCTTACTGTGGGTTCTCTTCAGATTAAATGAAAAAATAATGACGGTTATTGTTGAATCACTTTTGTTTAGCACTGATTTTTCAAGTATAATTCCTGTTTGGATCTCAACTCGTGCTTTATTTCAGATCACTTCCAACTATTATACAAAAATATGATTTTGCGGTAATTACACTAGTTAAACAATTTATAATTCGAAAAATATCACGGAGCTCATTTGTTTACGTTTTTTTTTTTTCGCTAGTATATTACACGTTTTTCACACAACAGAAAATATTAGTCACGATTATCTCGTAATTGGAAATGTTGAAAACGATTTCGTCCTAGCAAAGATCGTTTTCTACATATCAACTATGAAATACGAAACTAGATTTCAACGGAAATGTTATTTAAAATCCAGTTTTGATTTTTGAAACGCATAATGAAAGTCTTAGAAACTTTAACACGAATATGTACTGTTAGCGAAGAACCGCTATTTTTTATGGAACAGGCACAGCCATCTTGTTCACGCAATCTCATCCTACCAGTCGAGATTTTATTAGCCATTAAAAGCAGTTTTTTTAAGCCGACTTTGTCAACTACGAAATCACCACGGCCCTTTTGCATTGTCAGAAAAAAATACGTAATGGACGAGTGAAAATAGCCGCGACAACTAATAATAAACATAATTAGAAATATTGAAGCTATCTTCACCAGAACAATGTCGTTTTCGATATTTACAACGAAATCATCGTGGCTTTTTTCGCCAATACATTGCGTGTATTCTTCATACAATAGAAAATGAACGCAATGATTTCATAATTGTTAATGTTGAAAACGTTATTGTCCTGGGAAAGTTCGTTTTCAATATTTCCAACTACGAAAATTTCGTAGTCGCGGCTATTTTCACCAGTATATTAAGCATTTCCCATACAACGAAAATGTCCGTAACGATTTCGTAATTGTCAATGTAGAAAAGTATCTTGTCCTAGCAATGTTCGTTTTCAGCATCTCCAACTACGAAATTTGCACGGCCATTTTCGCCATTTACAATACGCGGTTTTACCACACAACAGAAAATATTAGTCGCGATAATTTCGCAAATAAAATGTTGAAAACGATCTTGTCCTGCCCAAGATCGTTTTCCACATTTACAACTACGAATAACGAAACTGGATTTCAATAACAATTCTCGTTGAAATCCAGTTTTGATTTATAGAATGCTTGATGAAAGCCTTAGTTTTATTACGAATGTGTTATAGTTTTGTTACGAAGATCTGCATTTTTATCGAACAGTCACCGCCATCTTGATCACGTCACCTTGCATCACCAGTCCAGATTTTATCAACTATTAGAAACAGTTTTTATAAGCCAACTTTGTCAACTACGAAATCGTCATGGCCATTTTGCATTGTAAGAAAAAAAAGGTAATGTACGGGTGAAAATAGCAGCGACAATTTCATATTTAGGAATATTGAATACGGGCTCCTGTGGCCATTGCAAGTAATAAAATATATACATAAATATTAATTAAGGAATTTTAACAAAGAACCTAGTACCCCTGTCCTTGACACTGTTAGGAAAAACAGCTCGCGGGCCTGGCCTCTGCGCCTAGACATGGCAGGGCATTATATTGCGGCCTTTTGAGGTATGTTTACTGAGAATGATTATTATTTATAATCAGTTCATTCACTTACTTACTTACATAAAATCACTTACTGACAACTTAATTTGCTTACGCAACTTTTTTTTTAAGTTTTATTATTGTTCACAAAATACACATCTTACACATACCTATATATACACCCAAATAGCAACATTAATTTGCTTCGTACGCATGCACAGTCGGATAAATAGTAATGTGTTCATTTTATGCAAAGAGAGAAAAAAGTGAACATTCCGCATCAAGATTACTCACCAACATATCCGGTAACACATGACGACAGTAGATATTTATTTAGTAGATTTTTATTTATGTAATTAATAAAATGTATTTTGAAAAAATTACTGTTATTTTAATTTTGTCTAAAACAACTTGTTAAGCAAGGAGACATCGCGTAATTCGATGACACATAGCAACACCTACCGGGAAGTCGCCGCTGTTTCACAATACTGTGCGATCGCCGCAAGATACCGAGAAACGAACTCCCGTGTGAATCCAGGTGTCATGAATTGTGAAACATAAATTTACTTTTAAGTTAGGTCACTAAGTATTGTCACTTTTGTTCTCATATCGACATCAGTCGCACGCAAATTAATTGTAATTAAAATTAAATTGATATTAATTAAATAATCTTTAAAATCAATTCGGTTTTTTTTGCATCCTCAACGACAGCCCAACATAATTGGCGCAGTCGGTAGGATGCTCGCGGTCGGTTACGCGTGAGAAGATTTCCGTTTTCCGTTTTCCGCTTCACTACCGGAAGCCGCCCGTGTGGTTTTCTAGCCGCATCCTGAGCATCCGAATCTACGTGTTGAGCTGCCCAGAGGTATCCAGACATCGATAAGCAGAGGGACCGAATTAAAATCAATGTGAGTACTCTAGATTCTTTTTAGTGGTTGCTCGCTTCCTAGCCTTAAATTTTCCTAGTGTTACTAATTCAATTGCCAAGATTTTCCATCCGCGAAATTCGTTGGACCCTAGGTTAGTTAGAAGATATAGACAAGATTATAGTGATAGTTTAAGAAATATTAGCCTTAATAGTATAGGGGAAGAACTTGAAATGGCCGATTTGGACACGATTTATAAATCGTTAAGACTAGTGCCGGAGTTTGATGGTAACCCAAATGTACTAACTAGGTTCATCCATCTGTGCGACCAGTTGGTGCAACAATTTTGTGGTCAGGGTAGCAGTGAGTTAAGTAGGTGTGCCCTAATTAATGGAATACTTAACAAGGTAGTGGGTTCTGCTGCTCGCTTAATAAACTCGAACGGAATTCCCAGCGACTGGGGTGGCATTCGTAATGCTTTGGTAAATAACTTCGCAGACCAGAGAGATGAGACCGCTCTTTACAATGATTTGGCTATTTTAACTCAGGGCTCTAGTTCTGCCCAGGAATTCTATGAAAGGTGTCAGAGTCTATTTAGCACTATTATGACATACGTTACTCTCCATTACACAGTTGCCACCACAGTCAACGCTAAAAGAGACTTGTATCGCAAGTTGACCTTGCAAGCGTACCTGCGAGGATTAAGTGACCCACTTGGCTCTCGTATACGTTGCATGCGCCCCGAGACGATAGAAAAAGCCCTAGAATTTGTTCATGAGGAAACAAACACAATGTATATGCAGAATAGGAACATGCGATTACCCGATAAGAAATCCGCCGTTTCTATGTCAATGCCTAACCATTTCATTAGTGCATATAAAATGCCAAGTGAACAATTTTCAGCACAGCCTTTTTCAATGCCCGCGCCTAGACCTTTCAACTTTAACACGCCAGGACCCTCTCGTCCTCAATTTACACAACCACCCGCACCACAATTCAGACAAAATCTTTATCAACCCCGCCATCTAGGTCCCACACACACACAGCAAATTTTCAGAGCAACCCCGCCTAATTACAACCCCCAGCATAACCGATTTCAAATGGCCCCACGCCCTTACCAGCCTACAGCATATCAAGCACGTCCAATGAGTGGCGTAAGTCACTATGTCGCACGACCTTTGCCACCATCTCAACCGGCTATGACAGGAAACAACTGGTTGAGGTCAGGGAATCCACCCCCTACTAACTATATGAAGAGTAGCCAGATGAATTATAATGATTGCACAAACGACCCCACATATGCGGAATATGATTATGAACCGTACTATGACTATTACGAGTATTTTGAATATCAACCTACCGAATATTCCCCTCAGGAATACTCTGTTGACCCGTCACATGTTGAAATCACGGACGTAGTAGACACAGAACAGGATTTTCCCAAGGATCCGAAATCCGACACCTCAAAATAGAAATTAATCTGCAAACGCAGCGTCAGCTTCCGTACATTCAGATTTCGTCACCACCTCTAAAGCTCTTAATTGACACAGGAGCAAATCAATCATTTTTAAGCCCTGCCGTAGTCAAGCAATATTTTAGCGCCTTTTCACTGAATTACGACCCCTTCGAAGTTTGTAATGTACATGCAAAAACTAGGAGCGACTATTCCATCACGTTGCCTAGTTTTAACGAATTTAATGATAACGACGGTACGACGTTTTACGTCTACAAATTCCACGATTATTTTGATGGTCTTATCGGAACAGACTTACTAGATAAATGGGAAGCAGTGATAGACTATAAAAATAAGGTCTTAAGAACTAAAACCGCTTCAAATCCGATCCAAGTCTATGACTCACGTAACGCAAACTTATACGAAGATATAATACCGGCAAATACATCAAAATTGGTTAGGATCCCAGTTAACATGCATGATGGAGATGCGTTCATATCAAAACAGACTATATCTAACTGCATCATAGGCGAGTGTTTGACTAGTGTTTCAGATAGTAGAGGCATAGTTGAGGTAACGAACTCTAGCCGAAGTGACGTCATTTTCTCCATGGATAGAGCAGTCCATGCTGAGGTGAATAACATTGAATGCGTACCACATAACCGTCAGCCCCAACGCGTTAAAGAAGTACTCTCGCGTCTTCGTACAAACCATTTAAATGCTGAGGAACGTACAAACTTAGAGTTACTTTGTGCACAGTATGCGGACGTTTTCTACTTAGAAGGTGAACCCTTAACCTTCACAAATAAGATTAAACATTCTATCAAGACAACAGATGAGGTTCCGGTTTATACAAAAAGCTACAGATATCCGTATATCCATAGACAGGAGGTACAAGATCAAATAACTAAAATGTTAGACCAAGGTATAATTAGGCCTTCAAACTCCGCGTGGAGTTCTCCAATTTGGGTGGTAGCAAAAAAAGCAGACGCGTCAGGTAAAACGAAATGGCGTATAGTAGTTGACTTCCGAAAACTTAATGAAAAGACTATCGATGACAAGTACCCAATACCAAACATAGCTGATGTCCTAGACAAACTAGGTAACTGTCAATACTTTACCACCTTAGATCTTGCTAGTGGGTTTTATCAGGTGGAAATGAACCCCCAGGATATTTCAAAAACCGCATTTAACGTAGAACATGGACATTTTGAGTTTCTACGTATGCCCATGGGTCTCAAAAATAGTCCATCAACTTTTCAGAGAGTTATGGATAACGTGTTGAGAGAGCTCCAGAATACTATTTGTCTAGTGTACCTAGATGATATAATAGTATTTAGTACATCCCTTCAAGAGCACATTACGAACCTTGAAAAGGTTTTTCGAAAATTGCGCGAGTCCAATTTCAAAATTCAAATGGATAAGTCCGAATTTCTCAAATTAGAGACGGCTTATCTTGGACACGTCATAGGAAAAGACGGGATAAAACCAAACCCCAAAAAAATTAAAGCTATCAAAAACTACCCCCTGCCAAAGACACCCACAGAAATCAAAAGATTTTTAGGGTTGCTTGGCTATTATAGGAAATTTATTCCAGATTTCGCCAAGATTACTAAGCCTATGACCCAATGCTTAAAAAAGGGCTTCAAAATTGTTTTAGATCAAAATTACACGCAATGTTTTGAAAAATGTAAAACTTTGCTAGTCAATGATCCAATCCTTCAATATCCTGATTTCCACAAAGAGTTCCTTTTGACAACTGATGCCTCAAATTTGGCTATTGGGGCAGTCCTTTCACAAGGTCCTATTGGATCTGACAAACCAATTGCATACGCATCTCGAACTCTCAACACCAGTGAGATAAATTACAGCACTATAGAGAAGGAATTGTTAGCCATAGTGTGGGCTACGAAGTACTTTCGACCGTATTTATTCGGAAGGAAGTTCAAGATAGTGACAGACCACCGTCCTCTACAATGGGTCATGAATATAAAAGAACCTAATTCTAGACTAACACGCTGGAGACTGCGTCTCAGCGAATATGACTACACAGTCATTTACAAACCAGGAAAAATTAACACCAATGCTGATGCTTTATCTCGAATTGAAATCCATAATGAGGAGTCTAGCTCTATTGTAGTTAACACATCCGATTCCGAAAGAACAGAGAGCGTCGGCTCCAGGACCAATAGCGCCCATAGTGATGCCGAAGGTCCCATCCTAGAAGTACCTATCACTGACGACCCTCTCAACAGATTTAACATGCAAATAGTATTCAATGTCGTCGGCGACATCAAATGTAAGCCTAGCGTCTCCAAGCCTTTTGAGTCACACACCAGAACTCACATTCAAATTTCAAAATCCAACTTGGAACAAGAAGTGATAAACGCAATTAAAGAGTACGTGAACCCCAAAGTAAAAACAGGAATTCTAATTAACCCCACATTAGAAATGTATTCTATCATACCGGTCATTCAAAAAACTTTCAAAAATTCGGCAATGAATTTAGTTCTATCAAAACATGAACTTGAAAACGTTAAGGACTATCTAAAACAACAGACAATCATTAAAAACTATCATGAAGGAAAGACCAATCATAGAGGCATTAATGAGTGCTATCTGGCTCTTTCACGTAGGTACTACTGGCCTAAAATGAAGGATCAAGTTACAAAGTTCATTAATGAATGTACTATATGCGGTCAAGCTAAATACGATCGTAACCCAGTAAGGCCGAGGCTTCAAATCGTGCCACCACCTACAAAACCTTTTGAAGTAGTGCATTTAGACCTTTTCAGTGTCGACACCTACAAATATCTAACAATAATCGATGCGTTCTCAAAATACGCTCAAGCGTATTTACTGAGAGATGCTACAGCCGTTAGCGTAGTTCAAGCTCTATTAAAGTTCTCCTCACATCACGGTATGGCTTTGAGATATGTCACAGATAATGGCCCCGAATTTTCAAATCAACTATTTTTGGAATTCACTAGATTGCACAAAATTGACCACCATAAGACATGCCCAAATACTCCTAACGAAAACGGAATGGTAGAACGCTTACATTCTACACTGTTAGAGCATTTGCGTATTCTAAAACTAGAACACCGAAATGAGTCAGTCACCAGCCTTATGACGTACGGCGTACTGGCCTATAACAGCTCAATACACAGCTTCACAAAGTGTCGGCCAATAGATATAATAACTGGCCACCTAGATCCTAGAGATCCCTTAGACATGGATATGACAGAGCATTTACTACAGGAGTATATGCAAAACCATCGAAAGAGCATGTCAAAGGTTTACGAAATAATTAATGAAAGCGCACTTCATCACCGTACTGGTATAACTGAGAACATTAATAAAGATCGCGAACCCGAACAGACATACACACCTGACCAACAAATTTTCATAAGGAATCCTTTGGCTAGTAGACAAAAAGTAGCTGCGCGTTATACGCACGATAGGGTAACTCAAGATCTGCCTATCCACATTTACACAAAAAAGAAACGAGGACTCGTTCCTAAGTCTCGCTTAAAACGGGTACCTAAAAGTGCTCGTTTGTTTCAGGACACTACAAATACTACTCATTCTGATGATGGCCCAAGGCCTGAAGCTGGCTCAAGCGGACGAGATAACACTTGAAAGTCTAAAAGATGGACCAGGTATCCTTCCTTTCAACCTAGGACCCACTAAAATTATTTCACACTACCACTCCTTTCTTCAAACTATAAGTTTAGGCGAAGCCCGTAATAAGCTAGAATATGTTAGAGAACAATTGCGCGATCTGACACCCCAGTTAAATAGTAAAACTTCATCACTTTATGCCCCTCATGTCATGTATCTAGAAACTAAACTAGATAGAATTTCAAATCAATTAGCCACTTTTGAACCAAATCGTGTGAAAAGAGGTCTCATAGATGGTCTTGGATCTGTTATAAAAAGCATTTCTGGAAACTTAGACTATACAGATGCACTTAAGTATGACAATGCCATTGCAGTTCTAAAACGAAACGAAAACAATATTGCTGCTGAAATAAATCACCAAATTAGCTTAAGCAAGCAGTGGGTCTCGGTTAATTCTAACGTTACAAATAGTATTGTAGCGAACCAAAAACGAATAGAGGTAACTATTAACTCTATTCTAGAGAGCAATGTAGAACATGATACAGACATAGTGAAGTATTTTCACCTAGCTCAGTTGCTCTTAATACTAGGAGATGACATAGACAACTTGTCTAACGAATTTAGGACACTAGAAAACTTATTAGCATTTATTAAAGCTGGGAGCATTCACCATACAGCTTTTAATAACGAGGCAATTACGGTTATGTTAAATAGATTAAGTATTTTATACAATAAGGAGGTAATTTTAGATCTTAGTTATAGGGAATATTTCGATCTATTGAAACTAGGATACTATTTTAAAGAAAATGATATAATCTTGGTAATTAAGTTTCCAATTGTCTTTCCTACTAACTATATCCTATACAGGTTATCCTTAGCCCCGAATCATGATAGCAAAATCCTTATACCTGCCTATCCATACGTAGCAATCCACGAGAAAGGTCTATTGTACATAGAGACAGAATGTCCGAAGTATAGCCACGGTCACCTCTGTGAGGACAACTTCAGCCGCCACTACGGGGAACAGTCTGACTGCATTCAACAGCTGATACTACAGCAGCATATCCACGAGTCCTGCCGATTCACTCCAGTAACCCTATCGTCTGAAGCTATGGAGCAACTAGACGACCGCCACTATGTACTGAGCTTTCCCAACTTAACGAAAGTTCGTTTAACTTGCTCTCAAGACCAATATGAAATGATGCAAGGGAGTTATCTAGCCATTATTCCTAAAGGATGCGCCCTACATACCCCGTCGTTCTCTACACATAACTATCACGACCAAGTTGAAGGACAGATGCTGAAAATTTTGAACATAGCTATCAACAAGGAGAACCCATACAAGTTACCTGCAAAGAAAATGTTGAAATTGAATACTATCGATTTGAGCCACTTACACTCAACTAACTCAAGGATTGCTGTACAAGAACCAATGACTTTGGAGTCTACAAATATGAACATCGTCTATTATACTACTGTACCTATCTACGTGATACTCGGTGCATCAGTACTCACTACCGTCGCCGTACTCATTCGCCGTAAGCTGAAGAGAAACATTTTGAGAATTAATTCACGAGACACCATAGATGAAACACAGAACCGTCAAGAAACCAAAGATAGCAGCCCTAGAGATCCATTGTCCCTATCTGCACTATTCTCGACGAAAGTCTCCAAATAGTTGCAGATCTTGCGGAGGGAGATGTTAAGCAAGGAGACATCGCGTAATTCGATGACACATAGCAACACCTACCGGGAAGTCGCCGCTGTTTCACAATACTGTGCGATCGCCGCAAGATACCGAGAAACGAACTCCCGTGTGAATCCAGGTGTCATGAATTGTGAAACATAAATTTACTTTTAAGTTAGGTCACTAAGTATTGTCACTTTTGTTCTCATAACGACATCAGTCGCACGCAAATTAATTGTAATTAAAATTAAATTGATATTAATTAAATAATCTTTAAAATCAATTCGGTTTTTTTTGCATCCTCAACGACAGCCCAACATAATTAACTAGTAAACAAATACCATATATAGGCAACAATACCAAATAATTAATTATACCTCTAATACTTAATAAATATTTTTTTTTGTTTCATGACAAACTCAAACCCCTCAAATATACCCTAGAGTATAAATTCTGTAGCGTACCACTTCATTCTATGGCAGAGCTTACCCGTTTTGTCTATGGGTTTGAAGGTAAAATAATATTTAGAGTAGCGGTTAAGGTTCACGTCCGTCAATTTACTTAATAATATCTGAAAATAATAATGTTGCTTACAAATAAAAAATATATGAAACCAGTCAAATAAATCGAAGATTTAAATACAATCACAATCCGCGGTCCACCTTCTTGATGCGTACTTCACAGGAATGGAATTCATTGCCACCATCTCTGTTTCCTGTTTCTAACTACAACCTTGGAATTTTCTAGGCTAGAGTGAATAGATATCTTCTAGATCGAAGAGCTCCATCCTCAGCCACACCGTCGCTTAACATCAGGATAGTTGGTGGTCAATCGTAGATCTATTTAAAAAAAAGTTTTAATAAGTGTTTGCGATGGCTAAAAAAATAAGCATAAACTCGACTTTTATTTTTTAGGGTTCCGTACCCAAAGGGTAAAAACGGGACCCTATTACTAAGACTTCGCTGTCAGTCTGTCTGTCTGTCTGTCTCCAGGCTGTATCTCATAAACCGTGATAGCTAGAAAGCTGAAATTTTCACAAATGATGTATTTCCGTTGCCGCTATAACAACAAATAATAAAAAATAAAAAAAAAATTAAGGGGGGTCCCCATACAATAAACGTGTTTTTTTCGTATTTTATTGCTCAGTATTAAAAACGGTAACAGGTAGACGCTTCAAATTTTCACAGAATATTTACTTGTATATTATCTTTCAAAATAAATAATTTAATAACAATAAAGTAAATAAAGGGGGGCTCCCATACAACAAACGTAATTTTTAAGCAATTTTTACTCGATCTTAATTAACAGGTAGAAACTTGAATATTTGTAAGTAAATATTTAGAAATATATTAACTATAAAAATAAATACCTAATCTAATACATAAAAACTCACAAAATGAAAATAATCCGTGCATCTAAACGCGGTGCGAGCGCCGCGCCGCGGTGTGGTGGTGGCGCGAACGCGCGGGTAGCGGGGGAGGTAACATCACGGAGCGAGCCATAGCCGCGCGTATTCGCGCGAGCGTCGACATGCTGCCAGAGTGTGTATCGAAACCTACTTATAAGTTTGCAATTTACTACTTGGAATTTCTTTGATTTCTCGTTATTTTATAAACAGAACTAAACTTTGTAGTATTATAGATGATAGTACGGAACCCTTCGTGCGCGAGTCCGACTCGCACTTGGCCGATTATTTCACTTCGTAACATTTGTCTTTTCTAAATAATTCTAGTTTCTCATTTTGTCTATGTATTTATAAGAATATAAACATATATATATACCTAGTATGAAGAAAACTCCTTGTCTGAACTTTATGACGCTTTATTATTACTTATAACACTGCACTTATTTCACTGCACTGAGCGGTCTGACGCTAAGACCGCCTTTTTACTACCGAGTTACGCCGCGACTACTTTTTCGAAGGGCCGCTCGCGCTCGTCCGCCCGCGATATATCCCCTCCCCGGAATTACAACATCACGCCATCATCCGGGGTAGCGTTCATTCTGTTCGATCACCGTTCTCCAGAGTATATAAATTAAGAAAATAGCAGTGCTGCCACTCCGCAACACTGAAAACACCGCACACCACATACAACAAATATTCAAATCATGACACTCGGCCATCCGCTTTTGTGCAACGTCCCGATGCACAACAACTCTCTAAAAGCAAGTCTGATTAATCATATCGAACCCTTTGGACTCCTTAAAGATTTGCTGCAAAATAAAATAGTTAAACAGTAATTATTATGCTAATTTTATAAAACTACTTATGGCACACTAAACTTTGTAGTATACGTTGTCGTAACTAGTTATTATTGTAGATACAAGTAATCATGACACTCGGAATCGTTTTTAAATATGACAATTATTTTATGTTTATTCTAGCTGGTCTGGGAACCGGAGGCTTCCTATTCGTGTGTAAATGTACACTATGCAGATAAATCATTGTTGTACAAATATGTTGTACGGATCGAGTATATATTTTGGTATTTCCAGAGGTTTGGTATATAATTAAAAAAAGTACATAAAAACTTATTCAATTCGCATTATTAATTTACTGTCGGTTACTCAATTACTTCCTCCTCTGGCTTAGTGATTGCGAACGGCAGCATCATTATATAAATGTCCCAATGTTGTAGTGGCCACTGAAGTAGCATTCAAACCTTGTAGACTTGGACTTGTAGACTTTTTTTTTATGAAAAACTCTATAAATACTCCTTTTTGTTCTTCGTCCAAACATTAAAATGACCAACGACAAAGCTTGAATAAAATGAAAGCAAATTTCGTCCAAAGATAATTACACATAAATTCAAATATTTAGATCCAACTCAAACCAGCTCCAGTAATAATTTGGTGACACGAGTACGTTAATTTTGTAAGTGCTCTCATAGGAATCAACATTTTAAACTGTATTTCTGTCATTGTCCTGCCATTACCAAATAGCATTTTAAAATTGTGTAACGTATACTCCCAAAATCCGAGTAATAGAGAGAATAAGAGAACGGAAAAAAAATTCCAAATCCCCTTTTTTTTTAGCAAGTTGCTACAACCGCATTAATTTCTGTCAAGCTTGTGGATGATCGGCAAAGCACATGAGCGAAATTTTGTCAGTTTAGAATGTCAGAAGTATTATTATTTTCTAATCACTAAATTTCATTATCATAGGGACAAATTAGTCACGATAAACTACAGGTAGCTGATCCATTGTCAGTCCTTCACCAACCGTTATTTGACTGGCGTATACCTGTTGTTGTTTACCATTAAATTGATGTACTATCAAGTTGAATCACTTCACATCACAGATGCCCTGAGTTGACATCTGTCGGATTTTAATCTGTTGTTTGCCAAATTCTTCTTCTTAATCGTACACTCTAGTCAGAGTGGTCGTGGTTCCAATGGCGGTGGCTCCTCGCCGTCACCGTCACTCTCCAGGCCAGCTGCTCTTCTCGCAATGCTTTTCCATTTCTGCCGGTCGGTTGCATTGCGAGTACACTCTACTTCGGTGGACTGCGTAGCTTTTCTAATGAGGTCGGTCCAACGTGTTGGTGATCGTCCAGGACTTCGCTTGCCTTCTACACGGCCATGCATATGCTGCGATAGGCTCTCCGTCGAGTGCTCTTTTCTTGAGATCTGCGCAAAGAACTTCAGTATTTGCAATTGCCCAGTCGACGATAATCTATCTCGTATATGAATCTCTTTGAGGATAGAGTTGTTGGTTGTTTGTCAAATACGTCATCACTATTTTGATGACACGTTAGCTAGAAAAAATACTGTACACATTACATACTAACAGTACTCAAACCGAGATTGTGGACATATTTATTTTCCCATCCAATATTTATAGTACTGATGTAACAGTAGAGCAGAAATTACTTGACTAGGTTTTAATAAACTAAATTGTAGGTAAAGACTAAGAAAGTTTATACACAGAAGCATACTTAATTCCTTTTAATGCACACCTGAACTAATACTAAAGCATCAAAAGATAAGAAGCAGGTAATCACTTCCATAAATAAAATTAGTCTCAATATTTGTCTTACTAATTTCTGTTGTTTTTTTTTTTAAAGGTCTATATGATGTCGACTAGTCATATCATAACTGCTCTTGCACTGAGTACAAGCCAGTGGTGATTTTGATAGTTGCCGTTTTATTTCAACTAAAAATCATATTTCGGAAACGTTACCAGTCCTATCAAATATTTATTATTAATGAATATTTATTATTAATGAATAATTATATACTTATCGATTAATTTTCGTATGCTGGATCCAATTCTGTTATACGCTTACCAAAATTATACTAGATTTATCAAAATGTTCATATGCACGAACGATATTTAACGATATTGATCTAGAACCTAGAAATACTTGCACGCTTTGACAGCAAAAATAGAGGACCAAATGTTATTACTATCATAAGACCACATGTTTGTATACCTATTTTGCAAGAAATAAATAAATTATGAATATTCGGTTTTTATATTTGACTAAAATTTGAACTCATAAACTGTACTTTTACAATAAAACCGCCACCGGTACAATCTATTTTTGAGGCTACTTTGTTTGTAATATGAAACTGATCAATCAGTTCTCTCTCTGAATTATCTTTAGTTCGTGATAAGAAACTTCGGTCATCGCTTAAATTCAAAGTCAAATTATTTCTTGGGCTTGTAACAAAAGTGTTATATTAGAAAAGCCCTTTTCAAATTAGTATTTTTTGTTATGTTTGTACTCCAAGCTTTTTCTGTTATAAAATACAATTTAACGTAGTTTTTATTAATTTAGATATAATATATTCCATTTATTTATGTCATTTTTATATCCAATAACATAATAAATAATAAAAGGATGGCGTCAAACTTATGTCAATATTCATAATAATGTTCAAAGGCCAAAATAGAATAATAAAAAATATGCTAATCCACTTATGGAAGAAAGTAGAAAATATGATCCGCTGCTCCATTAGAACGAGAATTCAGCAAGATCTATTTTCATCAACTCATTCAAGGCATAAAATGGGTTTCTCTCAAAGAAACGTTTACTACGTACGTTTACTCTCGACTAATAGTTTTGTAATATTATCGAGTGGTTCATTTAACATACAGATTTGTTTATATATATTTTACGATAATTGTCAACGCTCATCACTGCTTACGTCACTGTCCAGCGGACAATTCAACAAAGTGTAGACACTGCTCTGCAGTTGCGAAAAATAACGTGGGTGTTCAAAACATGACATCTAATTACGTTGGCACATACAGATCGCTGATAACTATATATATTTTTATAATAATCCTTAACCGAATAGTATTTTTCGGAAAATGTCTTAGGCTCACTCATTTATCAATTCATGAATCTTATTGATGGAGTAATTTCCATTCTTTCTATAATCTAATAATAATAACCATGACTAGTTTCTGGCGTGGTATTTGGTCGATGCCCGTCGAACGTACGGAAGACGAGTGGATGAGAATTGTCAAGCGTGAGTGCGAAGACATTGAACCCATGGGGTCTATTTTAATAAACCCTTTAGACGTTAGCTGTGCGATCCGTACGACACAGAACTGGAAAAGTCCTGGGCCAGACGGTTTGCACAACTTTTGGATAAAATGGACTCGATGCTCACACGATCGCTTGGCTACCCAATTCCAAGATGCCCTCGAGCTCGGTTCTCTTCCTGCCTTCATGACCACCGGGGTCACCTTTCTGCTCCATAAGTCCGGTAGTACCACGGAACCAAAAAACTACAGACCCATCACATGCTTACCAACCATCTATAAGCTCCTTACATCCATTCTGAGAAATAAAATTTATACGCACTTAGTTGCGAACAAAGTTTTGGCCTCTACTCAGAATGGATGTAAGGTTGGGTCCCGTGGTACTAAAGAGCTACTCCTCATTGATACGGCTATTAGCCAGCAAGTCAAGCGGAATAAAGGGGCCCTCTCTGCTGCTTGGATTGACTATAAGAAGGCCTATGATTCGGTGCCTCACTCATGGCTTGAGAGGATCTTAGAGTTGTGTAAAATTGATGCAACTTTGAGATCCTTCTTAGCCACATGTATGAGGCAATGGACCACAGTCCTTCGTCAACCAGGCAGTAGAGATGGCTCCTTTACACCGCAGGACTTGATAAGGATTGACCGTGGCATTTTCCAGGGTGACAGTTTGAGTTCATTGTGGTTTTGCCTGGCACTGAACCCTCTCAGTATTCTGCTGAAGGATTCAGGTCTAGGCTATCGGCTTCGTAGGGGGGGTGAAGTTATTTCTCACTTGTTGTACATGGATGACCTCAAACTTTTTGCATCGAAACGACAAGACTTAATGACATTGTTAAAAACAACAGAGGTTTTTAGCAATGCCATTAAGATGGAGTTTGGTGTAGACAAGTGTGCGGTCGTTCAGGTAGAGCGAGGGAAAGTTGTAAATTCTCCGAATTTGCAACTTTCTGAGACAATGACTCTCAGGTCCCTCTCCGAAGCCGACACCTACAAATACCTTGGTATGTCAGAGTCGTTGGGTATTGCGGTAGAGGATATAAAAAAATCGATGAAGGAGCGTTTCTTTTGCCGCCTGTCAAAAGTGATGCCTCTATTGTCATACTCCTTTGGCATACTAAGGTGGACTCAAACTGAGCTGGACGCCCTGGATAGAAGGGTCCGTCAGCAACTGACATTACATCGCATGTTACACCCACGTTCGTCTGTTATGAGACTGTACATTCCGCGGAAGTGGGGGGGGTCGTGGCTTTTTAAATGCCAAGAACCTTCACAACCGTGAGGTGTGCAGTCTCAGGGATTATTTCCGCAACAACGAATGTGGGATGCATTGCGATGTAATGGCAGTTGACAAGGGCCTGACGCCTCTCTCCTTGGCAAAAGAGAACTGGCGCAAACCAACTGTGCTCAGCATGGAAGATCGTAGGGACGTATGGAAGGGCAAGGAGCTACACGGGAGGTTCTACCGGGCCTTAACAGGACCCGATGTAGACCTTCTAGCGTCGGTGAACTGGTTACGCTTCGGTGACCTCTTTGGTGAAACTGAAGGGTTTGCTTGTGCGATTGCAGATGAAGTTATCAAGACGAACAACTATCGGAAATATATCATGAAAGACGGTACGGTCGACATTTGTCGGGCATGCCACCGTCCCGGAGAGTCTCTCCGACATATTATTTCCGGTTGTTCGCATCTTGCTAACAGCGAGTATTTGCACAGGCACAATCAAGTAGCCAGGATCATCCACCAGCAACTTGCTCTTCAATACGGCCTTGTTGAGTCCGAGGTGCCGTACTATCAGTACGCACCAGCGCCGGTTCTTGAAAATGGTCGTGCTTTGCTCTATTGGGACCGTTCTATTATCACAGATAGGACTATTGTTGCCAATAAGCCTGATATTGTGATTGTAGATCGTTCCCAACGCTGGGCAGTGCTCGTTGACGTCACCATACCACATGATGAGAATCTCGTGAAGGCTGAGAAGGACAAGCTCAGCAAGTACCTTGACTTGGCTCACGAGATAACCGCCATGTGGGATGTTGACTCGACGACCATTGTTCCGATAGTCGTATCGGCAAACGGTTTAATAGCGAAGAGCCTTGACCAACATCTTAAGAGGCTCTCGCTTGATGGTTGGATCAAAGGTCGGATTCAGAAGGCGGTCGTCCTAGACACGGCACGAATTGTCAGGAGGTTTCTGAGTCTGTAGCCCCTACCGCCAGCAGCTTAGGCCCTGCCCCGCTGTTGGCGGCATTCTAGGTTTAAGTTTTTATAATGTTTTTATTGTTTTTTATATAAATATTGTAAAAACTTAGGCTTAAGATTAATAAATAAATATGTGGATAACCATAATAATTGAGAATCTAATAATTGCAAACAGATTACTCATAAATTTATTCGCTCTAACGCACTATACGCGTTTTATCAAAAGTAAGTGTAAGTCACTTCTATGTCGATTCTAATTAGTACGTTTCGGAAATTTCAAGCATAGTGGCATTTGTCAAGACTCCTCGACTCTTCGAATTTCTATGCACGTCAAGGTTACTTGCTGCGTGTCCGATCGGTTGATCTCTCATATATGATTTAAATTTTCTCTATGAAACTCGAAACTACATCAAAACTGGAATTATAACGTTATATCATCATTAAAAGTCAGGTGCTCAGGTTCTGGGAAAGTCCGATCAATCATTCTGCTATTCAACGCTTAACATAATCACATTAAAATGATCATTAATCGACTGGATTAATCAAATCCACTAAAATACAAGATAACAAGTGCAAGTGCACAATAAATACAAGTGCACACTCTTGCACACCATATATATATTATACAAAATTTAGTCAATCAAGATATTTTGGATTAAATACAGTTTGGAGCTTCTACTTTCCTTTGAATAGGCTTGACCTGCTGCAGCTTAAAACGTTCATGGCTGGAAGCTAAGTGTTCCGTGACCGGTTAAAATTATCATCCTGAAACCAAACCTTCATGGTTACAGCTAAAACATCATTGAATAATTGAACTTCAATCTTACAGCTCACTTACATGGTTGCAGCGAGAACATCATCAAATCTTCAAACTTCGACATCGTCAAATCTTCAAACTTCAAACATCATCAAAACTCCAAACTTCAAATATCGTCAAATCTTCAAACTTCAAACATCGTCAAATCTTCAAACTTCAACCTTACAACGCGCCTATATGGCTGCGGCGAAATCATCATAAAATCTTCGAACTTTCCTTACGGCACACCTACATGGCCATACTTCTTTAGAATATTACCCTGCAGCTCACTACATGGTTGCAGCGATAACATCATCAAATCTACGAACTTCAACTTTACGGCACACATACATGGCACTCTTTGGAACATTTTCCCTGCAGTTCACCTACATGACTGCAGCTAACAAACTCATAAACACTAAAAATCCTTGAATTTCAAACTTGCAGTAACACTAAGTGTAGTTGTTAACACTAAGAAATGCACTTTAATTTTCAGCACTGTCGATACTCTGATATCTTAGCGGGGCTTTAAATTCCGCCTCCATGATTACAAGGCGTCAACGGATAAATATTCGCGACAAGTTACCGGTACACAATGGTACTATTTCTGAGGTTATACATACCTTTGAAATTCAATTAAGATTTTAAGTCAATCGAACTATGTTATCTCTGTATAATTCAACTTCATAAACATACTTCTGTATTAAATATTTACGCAGTGATACTCTGGTAAATCCATCAATATTGTAGCTCTACTCATATAAAATTTCGTTTGACACACTTATGTGGTTCAAGATCTTACAATAGTTACGTCACAAAGTAGTTATAGTGTTGCAGGTGGAGATACAATACCTAAATTTCGCTTCATGGTATAGCATACTTACACGACTAAAGACAGTGCTACTAGTTGTAGTAGACTAGTTGTCGTACTAGAATATTTTACTTGCGGTACTTTATTAACCTTACAGAAAAATTAACACAGTACAACTCGCCCTAAATGGCCGTAACCGTAAAGACAGGATTCCACCAGTGTGCGGCTCTGTACCGCACAGAGTGCAGCATAAATGTATTTCTTGGTCAGCAAAAGTTCACGGTTTGTCCAATAGAGTGCGCGCACAGCGCACTCTATTGGACAAACCGTGAACTTTTGTCGCGCACTCCTCGGTCTCGCGGTGTACCCGCGACGAAGCACTCGCACACATGTTTACACACTAAACTGAAAGTAAAGCACATTTCCGAGGTATAAATGTTCGTGTACAAATGTACCGTACAGCACGCATACTAAAGTTACGCACAACTGAGGTGGTGGACACAGGCAATCTACTATTGTGATCAAGTTCGCGCACTGCAAAAGGTCTGCACCAAATTTTTATCAACAAGTGTTCTGAATCTGAACACAATTTTAGTGGAGCCCAACCTTAACAGCTAGATAATAAGCTGTTAAGTTTACCATAATATTTTATTTGCATTACTGTTAGCAATATTCTAGAAAAGCTACATTTAGAAGCTCGCTTAATTGGCTGTATTGATGTAGCCCAGTTACCGAATTAAAATATTTTACTCGCAGCACTTTACTAGTCTTCTAGAAAAATAACACACTGCTGATCGCTGACACGGCCACAGACCGATATGCCATAGCCATTGTACTATTAAAAACACTACTCTCACCATCACACCAAAAAAATATTACCACGCTATGGTTCCTCTGAATGGCTGCAGCATAATCAAATACAAAAAGTAAAAATGGTTCTCAAACAAGAAAAACATATTTTCATATACTTGTCTCTCGGAATGTTAACGAAATAATTCAAATATCAAATATACTTTATTGCTCATAACTGTGTAAATTTACTAATGACTTACTTACAACAGACTTCATTTCGTTTAAATTACGATAAAATTATCGGGGAGTAGCCCCAACCACACTATCAAAATTTCATTAGGTTATAATAAAATCGTCGGATTATAATCTTTAATCGCTGTGCTACAATAAAATAATCTGGGAGTAACCCAGATCACATCTCATTGCAGTATCTTAACAGATTCTGTCTACCCGTATTAAGAATATCCCGTTATAATGATTTTAACACCCTGTTTCAACACTTTTAAGAACCATTTTCTCCAATTCGATATGCGGGACAAATTTTTAACATCAATATTCAATAATCGGAGGGTAAAATATAATCTCGCAGGTGACTCACGATTTTACCGGGCTCGGCTCGCAGGTTGAATCCCACTTCTGATATATGAAGAAAACTCCTTGTCTGAACTTTATGACGCTTTATTATTACTTATAACACTGCACTTATTTCACTGCACTGAGCGGTCTGACGCTAAGACCGCCTTTTTACTACCGAGTTACGCCGCGACTACTTTTTCGACGGGCCGCTCGCGCTCGTCCGCCCGCGATATATCCCCTCCCCGGAATTACAACATCACGCCATCATCCGGGGTAGCGTTCATTCTGTTCGATCACCGTTCTCCAGAGTATATAAATTAAGAAAATAGCAGTGCTGCCACTCCGCAACACTGAAAACACCGCACACCACATACAACAAATATTCAAATCATGACACTAGTTTTGTTTTTATGTTACCATGTTCACGTACACTACCAGCGCAGGCGACGCGTTGCAACGACTTTACCACACCAGGCGCATTACACACGAACTAACAGAGCAAGTATTTTTTTATATTTGTTGGATCTACAATTGACCACCACCTCGCGCAGTGGGGCCGACAATAGAGCTTGTCGATACCGCTTCGGCCGCGTACGTAACTATAGATACAGAAAATATATATTCACCATAGCCTTGAACATTCCAAAATTACAGCTTTCAGGAAACAGGTGGCAAAGAATTCCATAAATGATCAGTCTCGTCTCTATATGGGGGGCAATTCAGTTAATCAAGACTGCTCCGTAGCTGAACCATATGTTATGTGTTTGCCGTCAGCCGCCATCTTTTTAGGGTTCCGTACCCAAAGGGTAAAAACGGGACCCTATTACTAAGACTTCGCTGTCTGTCTGTCTGTCTGTCTGTCTGTCTGTCTGTCTGTCTGTCTGTCTGTCTGTCTGTCTGTCTGTCTCCAGGCTGTATCTCATAAACCGTGATAGCTAGAAAGCTGAAATTTTCACAAATGATGTATTTTCGTTGCCGCTATAACAACAAATACTAAAAATAAAAAATAAAAAAATATTAAAGGGGGTCCCCATACAATAATCGTGTTTTTTTCGTATTTTTTTGCTCAATATTAAAAACGGTAACAGGTAGACGCTTCAAATTTTCACAGAATATTTACTTGTATATTACCTTTCAAAATAAATAATTAAATAATAATAAAATAAATATTAAAGGGGGGCTCCCATACAACAAACGTAATTTTAAGCAATTTTTACTCGATCTTAATTAACAGGTAGAAACTTGAATATTTGTAAGTAAATATTTAGAAATATATTAACTATAACAATAAATACCTAATCTAATACATAAAAACTCACAAAATGAAAATAATCCGTGCATCTAAACGCGGTGCGAGCGCCGCGCCGCGGTGTGAAGGTGGCGCGAGCGCGAGGCGGTTGATAAGCAACGGCCGCGCGGGTAGCGGGGGAGGTAACATCACGGAGCGAGCCATAGCCGCGCGTATTCGCGCGAGGGTCGTCATGCTGTCTGGATGTGTATCAAAAACCTACCTATAAGTTTGCGATTTACTACTTGGAAGTTCGTTGATTTCTCGTTATTTTATACGATTTTCTGTTATAGATGATAGTACGGAACCCTTCGTGCGCGAGTCCGACTCGCACTTGGCCGATTTTTTTTTTAATCGATTCCCAAAAAGAAGGAGGTTATCAATTCGACTTGCATGTGTTTTTTTTTTTGTATGTTTGTTCACCGATTACTCCGCCAATTGTGCATTGCTTTTGATGATTCTTTTTGTATTTGGTAGGTCATAGGTTCAGAGGTCTCATATAATTTTTATCAAATTCGGTTCAGTACTTTGGATTTTATAACAAAATAACTGGTAAAAAATCATCAGAGTGCCCGTAGAAAAGTGAAGAGCAAGTCGCGTAGGCGCGCTGTAAATTATTATAAATTCAACACTTGCGACCTAACCGTGTTACCGAACATATAAATGTAATATTTTACAATTTTCAACAATACAAGCAATTACTGGTTTGATGGACACCAGTACATCCTCTAAAGATTTAACACCAAGTAAACAAATTACTTATTTTGAAGTCGGTTTTGTCGGGTTTTTAAACTACAATTATTATTGCTTCCGTTTATTCCGACATAGGATATGATAAAGCTGACGCCTTATTTAACACTTATGTAGTGACAATATATTATTTGCTATTATAGTTTGTTTTGGCACAATAATTTATCGTGTTTCACAGGTGAAAAATGTTTATGTGATGATTGAGTCTATTTTAGAGTTCCGTACCCAAAGGGTAAAACGGGACCTTATTACTAAGACTCCACTGTCTGTCTGTCCGTCTGTCACCAGGCTGTATCTCATGAACCGTGATAGTTAGACAGTTGAAATTTTCACAGATGATGTATTTCTGTTGCCGCTATAACAACAAATAATAAATAAAACCGGACAAGGAGAGTCAGACTCGCCCACCGAGGATTCCGTATAAACTAGTAGATAAAAGGTTTTTTTTTTTTTTTTTTTTTTTATATTTTCCTTTATAAATCGAATAATATACATCATAAAAATATTTAAAACCCCGTTTTAGCTCGTGCTAATGAAGTTCTTTCATATGATACCCCACATGATACGGTTAAAGTACTTAAAAATTTGGACCCTCTTTCCTTGCTTAAAGACCCTATATTTTATGATTAAATTAAAAACGTCCAGTTTTAGGATTTTTTCCTATATGTCTACTCTAACACAATGCTTCTTGCCAAATTTCAGAGTTCTAGGTCAACAGGAAGTACCCCATAGGTTTTGATTCCTCTGTGAGTGTCGAAATCTGCATTTTTTACGACATATTCGGCTGTAACTTTTTTTACGAAAACTAAGAAATTTTATTTTTCTTTCTGCAGCAAGATACTATGGATCTGCGTATATGGTTTTAATTTAAACTTGATACCTTCACGCGTTCCCGAGATAAAGGTCTTGACACCCGGACGGACGGATAAACGGACAGACAGACGGACAACAAAGTGATCCTATCCTATAAGGGTTCCGTTTTTTCTTTTGAGGTACGGAACCCTAAAAACAGAATAAAATAAATATTTAAGGCCCCGTACGAACAGGGCATCGAGGCTGCTGTTTCAATAGTTAATAAATTAAACCACTATTATTAATAACGGGATATCTACCGTGGTTCGCGTAAATATATTTTTTCGCGTTTTATCCCATTAATAATAATAGTGCTTAAATGAATGGCCGTGTTAGTTTAAAACAGGGTTAATAAATTTCCAATCGATGGCAAATGTAATCTAATAACACACTGAGATTTGTAAAGTATAGACATCTGCCATTGGACAACATAGCTATTGGAGATTGATTTTTTTTTTTTTTTTTTTTTTTCCCCTTTATTTGTTCACAAAACTTATTTTTTATGCTTTTTTATTATTGTATAATGGTTATTTTGCAAAGTTTATTGATCCCTTCAACTGTGGTGCAAAGGTCAACTCGCGATTTGATACGAAATTCCTTTGCACTCCAGTTTGTAGTTTAAAATTTATTATTATTATTCTCATTGTTATTTATGATTTATTTAAGGGGGTTAATTAATATCTGAAATAAATGAATTGAATTAAATTGGTGGATCATGTTCCGTTAAACTTTTTTAATCTACTGAATATGTAATGTATAAGTTCTAATAGGGAGTTTATTGCAGTTTCTTTCTTAATGAGTTCTTCGAGATTATAAGGATTGATGTTTAAGTAGAGGCATGCGGATTCATGGGCGTTTCTGGGTATACTAAAAGTGGGGCATTGTTCCATTAAATGTTTTATTGTTTGGATTGAACTATTGTCACAAGGGCACAAATCGGAAGTAGTTATTTTAAATCTGTGAAGGTAGAATTTATTAAAAGCATGACCAGTAAGGTACTGTGTAAAATAGAATGATGTTTCGGTGCATTCTCTGAGCTTCCTGATGAGATGTAAGTTCGGGAGAATGTTACGCGTATGCTGTCCTTGCTGTGCACTTAAATATCGCTGTTCCCAAGTTTCCAAGGTGAGTTTTTTGATCTTTTGTTTCACGAAAGAGATCGGGAAACTTGAGTAATCTGGCGTACATTGCAGCTCAGTCGCTTTTTTAGCTTCTTTATCAGCGGCTTCATTCCCATTAATACCAACGTGGCTTCTTACCCAACAAAATCCAAGTTCCCCCACCTGATGATATTGCCGTATGATCTGGTGTATCTGTGACACCAGGGGCTGAGTGTTGCTTCGATTTTCTAATGCCTTGAGCAAAGCCATCGAATCAGTAAATATTGTAACTTGGGGAATTTTGTGATCAAGTGCCCACTGACAGGCATTCCGGATAGCAAGTAGTTCCGCCTGGTAAACTGTACAGCTATCATGAAGCTTGAATTGTTTTGAGGTTGTCCCTGTGCTTGTGTCGGGATTATAACACACAAATGCCGCGCCCACCGCTCCACTGTCTAGTTTACTGCCATCAGTAAAGATTTTTGTCATGTTGAAATTACAATAATTGTCAACCTCGTCTTTGTCCCCGGCAATATTGTATTTGATCGCTATTCTCTCAGCTGGATGTGGTAATTTGTGTATAGAAATTGGTTTCTCCCAGGTAATTTGATCTGAGAGGAAAGTTAACCATGGAAATAGAAGCCACAACGCCTAGGACTTATTATAGAGCAAGGTATATAAGCGGTACAACAAATGAAAAAAAAATCGGATAAGTGCGAGTCAGACTCGCCCACCGAGGGTTCCGTACAAACTAAATAAAAGGGGGAAATCATATTTTTTTTTTATATTTTCCTTCATAAACCGAAAAATATACATCTTAAAAATATTTAACACATTCCTTGCTCACCAGTCGGATCCGAGTGAGGGGGGGCTATAGTAGTGGCGCCTTCCACTCGAGATCCGAGCGAGCGTCCCGTTCATTTTCTAGTAGTCAGTAAACCGCCGGCGATTGAGGCAGTCAACGTTGCTTTGCGCGGCCACTCTGTTCTGTACTTAATCAAAATTCGCCTAAAAAGTTTTGGTTCCCAGCTGAAGTGCAGGGGGCGAAGAATGTGTTAAAAACCTGTTTTAGCTTATGCTAATGAGGCTCTTTCATATGACACCCCACATAATACGGTTAATTCACTTTAAAATTTGCCGTGCCGTGGGGTACCGGCTATGCCGTGGGGTACCGGCTTAGAATAGTACCTCCCCCTCTCTTCCCGTGGGTGCCGTAAGAACCGGCTAAGGGAAATATTACCAGAGATGGGCAGCAGCATCCTCTGCGGGAAACGCTACCCACTGCGCTCGCCAACCCGCATGCCAAGCGTGGCGAGTAATGGCAAAACCCCCCCAATGATAAGCAACGAAAAAACCAGGCCCCCAGTCCCCGGCAGCTCCGCTATTCCGGGCTACGGTAGCGGTCCCGGTCACGGCGGAGCAAGGGGTGCTAAGAATCTCCGGAAGAGATCCGGCTACCACCCCCTGCATAAACGACGACTGGCCCTGGTAACACACAATATTCGCACGATGAGGACAGACGAGAAGCTAGCTGAGCTGGAAGAAGAAATGAGTAGGTTACATTGGGATATCCTGGGGTTATCAGAAGTCCGACGAGAGGGTGAGGACACGATAACCCTGAAATCCGGTAACCTACTATACTACCGGGAGGGCGACCAACAGTCCCAAGGTGGTGTCGGGTTTCTCGTCCACAAGTCCCTTGTTAACAACATTCTTGCCATCGACAGTGTATCGAGCAGGGTTGCGTACCTGATACTCAGAGTATCCAAGAGATATTCGTTGAAGGTCATCCAGGTATACGCACCGACCTCCGCACACTCGGATGATGAGGTGGAGGTGATGTATGAGGACATTAGTAGGGCCATACACACTTCTGAGACCTATTTTAATGTTGTTATGGGGGACTTCAATGCGAAGCTGGGCAGGAAATGCGAAAGTGAGTTGAGAGTGGGGCAATTTGGATATGGACAACGGAACCCCAGGGGACAGAGGTTGGCCGACTTTCTGGAGAAAGAGGGACTCTTCATGATGAACTCTTTCTTCCAGAAGCCACCTCATAGGAAATGGACCTGGCTGAGTCCCGATGGTTCTACGAGAAATGAGATAGACTTCATCCTGACCACCAAGAAACAAATATTCAATGATGTCTCTGTGATCAACATGGTTAAAACCGGAAGTGATCACCGAATGGTACGAGGCACTTTGAATATTAATGTTAAACTTGAGAGGTCCCGTATGATGAAGTCTACACTCCGACCCACTCGCGCCCATATCCAAAACCCCGAGAGCTTTCAGCTCGAACTATCAAATCGCTTCGAGTGCCTGGAGAGCTACGCATCGGTGGATGAGATCAATAACAGGTTTGTGGAAACTGTCCGTATGGTGGGCGCGAAGTTTTATAAGCCCCACCGTACAAACAGACCGCAAAAGCTCTCGAGCCATACCCTCGACCTCATGGCTGAACGACGCTCATTGCAACTGCAGTCTTCCGGTGACGCCGAGTCATATAGGCGGCTCAATAGACTCATATCAAAGTCTATGCGACACGACATCCGTACCTTTAATACTAATCGTATTAAAGAGACGATAGAGCGGAATAAAGGCTCCAAAGTGTTCGCAAAAGACATGTCTATTGGGCAGAGCCAGTTGACGAAGCTGAAGATGGAAGATGGCAGTATAGCGTCGACTAAAGCAGAAGTCTTGAGGGAAATCGAGAGGTTCTATGGACAGTTATACACATCGGTCGCAAAACCTGTTAGCAGTTTGGGCAAAGATCCAAGAGCCAAACTGACTCGACATTATACCGAAGATATCCCGGACATCAGCCTGTACGAGATTAGGATGGCCTTGAAACAGCTCAAGAACAACAAGGCACCGGGCGACGACGGAATTACATCAGAGCTACTGAAAGCGGGTGGAACACCGGTACTGAAAGTCCTTCAGAGGCTCTTCAATTCCGTCGTGCTTGAAGGTACAACGCCAGAAGCATGGAACAGAAGCGTGGTGGCGCTGTTCTTCAAAAAAGGAGACAACACTTTGCTGAAGAACTACAGACCCATCTCGCTTCTGAGCCATGTCTATAAGCTGTTTTCAAGGGTCATCACGAATCGTCTTGAACGCAGGTTTGATGACTTCCAGCCTCCCGAACAAGCCGGTTTCCGAAAAGGCTATAGTACCATAGACCACATCCATACGCTGCGGCAAGTGATACAGAAGACCGAAGAGTATAACTTGCCCCTTTGCTTAGCGTTTGTGGACTATGAGAAAGCCTTTGATTCGATCGAGACCTGGGCGGTGCTTGAGGCTCTCCAGCGATGCCGTATTGACTATCGGTATGTCGAAGTGCTGAAGTGTTTGTACAACAACGCCACCATGTCAGTCCGAGTACAAGACCAGAACTCAGAGGCAATTCCATTGAAGAGAGGCGTGAGGCAGGGAGACGTTGTCTCTCCGAAACTGTTTACCGCCGGTTTGGAAGATGCCTATAAGCTTCTGGAATGGAAAGGGCTCGGCATTAATATTAACGGCGAGTACGTCACTCACCTTCGGTTTGCCGACGATATAGTAGTCATGGCAAAGTCGATGGAAGAGCTCAGTACGATGCTCGAAGACCTCAATAGAGTTTCCCAACGGGTGGGCCTCAAAATGAACATGGACAAAACGAAGGTTATGTCGAACGCCCATGTAGTGCCCACCCCAATATCTGTGGGGAACTTCACTCTTGAAGTTGTTGACGAATACGTCTACCTAGGACAGACGGTCCGATTAGGCAGGTCCAACTTTACGAGGGAGGTCAATCGTCGTATCCAACTCGGCTGGGCAGCGTTCGGGAAACTTAAAAGCGTCTTCTCGTCCAATATTCCCCAGTCCCTCAAGTCGAAAGTTTACAACCAGTGTGTGTTACCAGTGATGACATACGGCACTGAAACGTGGTCCCTAACTATGGGCCTTATAAGGAAGCTCAAGGTCACGCAACGAGCTATGGAGAGAGCTATGCTCGGAGTCTCTCTACGAGATCGAATCAGAAATGAAGAGATACGTAGACGTACAAAAGTCACCGATATAGCACGGCGGATTAGCAAGTTGAAGTGGCAGTGGGCAGGGCACATAGCACGTAGAACTGATGGCCGATGGGGCCGAAAGGTTCTCGAGTGGAGACCACGTACCGGCAAGCGCAGCGTAGGAAGACCAGCCACGAGATGGACAGACGACCTCATACAAGTGGCGGGAAAACGCTGGATGCAAGCCGCTTCCAATCGGTCTTTTTGGAAATCCATGGGGGAGGCCTATGTCCAACAGTGGACTTCTTATGGCTGAGATGATGATGATGATGACTTTAAAATTTGGGCTCTCATTCCTTGCATACACAATTTTTTTGTGATTTAATTAAAAATGTCCAGTTTTCGGATTTTTTCCTATATGTGTACTCTGACACAATGCTTCTTGCCAAATTTCAGAGTTCTAAGTCAACGGGAAGTACCCCATAGGTTTTGATTCCTCTGTGAGTGTCGAAATGAGCGTTTTTACGACATATTTGGCTGTAACTTTTTTTACGAAAACTGAGAAATTTTATTTTTCTTTCTGCAGCAAGATACTATAGATTAAATATGGTTTCAATTTCAACTCGATACCTTCACGCGTTCCCGAGATATAGGTCTTGACACCCGGACGGACGGACAGACGGACAGACGGACAACAAAGTGATCCTATTAGGGTTCCGGTTTTTCCTATTGAGGTACGGAACCCGAATAATGAGCTAATTGCATCCTAACCCTGCGTTGCATTTGTTTATCATTATCTATCTTCTATATATACCTATTGATCATAGGTCTCTCTATAATCAGGCTATTCAGCTCTGTCCTTCACTAATAGCTTTGTCTCAAAACCCCCCCCCCCCCGAACTCCCCCGAGCTACCTTAAAGAACATTTCACTTACTGGTCCTCTTCTCATTCCCTTCTCCTCAGATCAAAGGATAACCTTCTTTTAAAAAATCCCTCAACACAACGCGTAACCTTGGAAATTCTTTCGCATTCCAGGCAGTTCAGCTGTGGAACGAATTACCTATGTCTGTCAGACGTGCTCAGTCGCTAACTGTTTTAAAAAATCAAGTAAATTTATTTTACCTCTCTAAGACCTTACCCTAAAATACGTTGCTTCGGTACTATTTCTGATCTCTCATTTATGTAGGCACTTTTCGGATTTTCTATACTATATTATTATTATTGTTTGTAGCAAGATCACAGTAAAACGTTTTAAAGCATTATCGGCGGAAAAGAAGAAGAACTGGAAATGTCATGATTGTACCAGCGAACCAACAAAAACAAAAAACTCTGATATATCGGTCAAATCTATTACTGAGGTAGCCAGCGGCTCTGGGGTTTCTACTCAGCGTAATGCGTCTAATCCAAAGCCCCGTCCAGCGTCATCTGATGATTGTTCAGAATTTATCGAGTCCAGTGAGGTACGTAAGAGTGACATAGGAATTCGCACTATTATAAGAGAAGAAATGACGCGGGTAATGAGAGACTTTACTAATGAACTGCAAAATGTTTCTGATAAGATTTCCTCGTTCGAGCAGTCGCTAATGTTTTTTAATACAAGCTATGAAGAGATAAAGAAATGCCTAGAAGGTAAATCTATAGAAATTGATAAACTGCAAAAAACTAATAGCGAATTAATTTCCAAAATCACTGTGCTAGAAAAGGATCTCACGGGCCGATTAAATTCAATGGAGCAACATCAGCGCGAGTGTAACGTGGAAATAAATGGGATACCGGAGAGCCGTTCTGAAAATGTCCACAAAATTGTCGAACAACTTTTTAAGAAGACTGAGTGCCCAATTTCCGATTCTGACATCGTTCACGTATCGAGAGTTGCGAAATTAAACAAGGAAAGTGATAGACCACGAACAGTCATTTTAAAACTGCGTACCAGGTTTTTACGCGACAGTCTACTTGCTGCAGTCCAGAAGTACAACAAAAACAACACTCGCGATAAATTAAATTCTGAGCACCTTGGACTCAACGGAAATCGCGTACCTGTATTTGTTTCTGAACACTTAAGCCCCACCAATAAATATCTTCATGCTGCTGCCAGAAGGAAGGCGAAGGAACTAGGGTACAAATTTGTCTGGGTCCGCGATGGTCGAATTTATGCCAGAAAAGACGAAACTAACCCGGCTATCCAAATAAGTTCTTTAGATAGTCGATTTTTCGCGATGCTTTGTTCTGAAGATTTAAGTTTCCAATAGTTGACATTATTTATCTTTACAGTGCTTTTGGGATTTAAAATTTAATAATGGCTACTATATATTACCAAAATGTTCGTGGCATGAGAACAAAAACAACTGATATTTTGAATAATGTACTACAGAGTTCCTATGATATCTTGGGTTTTTCTGAAACTTGGCTGAACTCGAATATTTATAATAGTGAACTAGTAGATTCTCGATACGTAGTGTACCGACGTGACCGTGTGTGTACTGGCACTGCTTCTAAGAAAGATGGAGGGGGGGTGTTGATAGCAGTCTCGTGCAAATTTGTTTCAACTCGCATGCAGGCCTGGGAATCTAGTTGTGAGGATATTTGGATAGTTGTTGAAGTGCGTGCAGGCAAAAGCACAAAAAAAGTTGCCATCTGTGTTGTCTACATCCCTCCTCCCGTAAAGCTAAGTGTGCTGAAGGATTTTCTGGATAATGCAAATAATTTTATTAATCTAGTAGATGAAGTTGTGATTCTCGGAGACTTTAATTTACCTTTTATAAAATGGACTAAATGTGACAATGAATTTACATTACCATGTAACTACAACAATTCACTTGGCAACGCCTTAGTTGATTTTATTTTGTTATCAAATATGTATCAGTTTAATCACATACGTAATGAGGATGACAGAACACTAGATCTTGCTATCAGTACAATATCTGAGATTTCATTAATAGCCCCCCATGATCACTTAAGCAAAGTTGACAATAAGCACCCTCCTATCTTATTGACATTCCCGGACTATGAACTTAAGTATTTACGGCCTAAATCACTTAATGAACTAAATTTCTACAAGGCAGATTTCAATAGTATCTCATCACGCCTGAACGATACTGATTGGCTTGCCATTTTTGATGACTGTGATTCAGTAAATGAAATGACTGCAAAATTTTATGAGATATTAAGAAAATGTATCGATGAATTTGTCCCGAAACACATGTTCAAGAGAAAGTTATTTCCCCCTTGGTTCAATAAATCTTTGGTAAAGTTACTTGCAGAAAAAGATAAGCTCAGAATAAAATATCGAATATATAAAAATCCACGCGATTTGCTTGAATTTCATATTTTGAGAGAACGTAGTCACAAGTTGTTTAGTACTCTTTACAAGAATTATCTTGTAAGAACAGAAGAGAGTATTAACAAGAATCCTAAAGAATTCTGGCGCTATGTCAAAGACAAACGAAAGACGCGCTCTTCGCTTCCAGCAGAAATGCGTTTGGGAGATATCATAGCTAGGACGGGAAGAGACATAGCTAATTTGTTGGCAACAAATTTTTCTAGTGTATTCACTTCGCATTCGCCGGACGAACACGATGTAAGCAGAATTGTTAGCGATCAGCACCACAATAGCATTGGCAAAGTAAGCTTCACTGAACGCGAAGTCTTGAAAATTATATTACATTTAGATGCCCGTAAGGGACCTGGCCCCGATGGCATCCCACCTCTCTTAGTAAAACGTTGTGGTCCTGCTTTAGCGTTACCTCTTTCACTCATATACAATCGTTCTTTATCATTAGGGGAGTTTCCCGATGAATGGAAAAAAGCCAAAATTATACCTCTTCATAAAAAAGGCAATGTTGATGATGTGAAGAATTATAGGCCAATTTCAATATTGTCCTGCTTTTCTAAATTGTTTGAAGCGCTTTTATGTCCAATAGTCTCTCGTCATTCATGTCAGCTCCTGTCGGAACATCAACACGGATTCATGAAAGGTCGCTCTGTCGAAACGAACTTGGTTGGCTTTGTTTCGGAATTGACCGAGCAGATAGACAAAGGTCGCCAAATTGACGCAATTTATACTGATTTTAGTAGTGCGTTCGACAAAGTAAATCATATTTTGTTAATTAAGAAGCTAAACCTTATCGGTTTTCATGGATCATTCCTAAGTTGGTTTCGGTCCTATCTCTCAAACAGAGAACAAGTCGTTTTTGTGAATGGATTCGAATCTGATACATATTTTGCCAAATCAGGTGTTCCGCAGGGTTCACATTTAGCTCCTATTCTCTTTTTAATATTTATCAATGATGTCACAAAAATTATAAAACATTGTAATTATAAACTCTTCGCTGATGACCTCAAAATTTTCAAAGTGGTTAATAGTAATGCAGATGCCGACCTTATCCAAAGTGACATTGATAACATTCACGCATGGTGTGATATCAATCAAATGCACCTAAATGTCCAAAAATGTTTTTATATTAAATACACACGGAAAAAAGAACCCATACATTCAGCCTATACATTAAATAGTGTATCCATACAAGAGGTGACAGAAATACGGGACTTAGGTGTTCTGATTGATAGTCAATTATCTTTCAGAGTTCATATAGATTCAGTAGTTAAAAAGGCGGCTCAACAACTAGGCTTCATCAGAAGGAATTCTAAAAGTTTTAAACACCACACAAAGATTTTACTGTACAATTCTTTAGTTCGTAGCATTCTAGAGTTCTCTAGCGTTGTATGGAACCCATTTTATGCGGTGCATTCTCAACGCATTGAAAGCATTCAACGAGGTTTCACCAGATCTCTGGCATTTTCATGTCCAGGGATTTCACACAGAAGTCCGTATTCCAATCGATTGTCTTTCTTTAAAATAAATAATCTTCGCAATAGGAGGAAAATCCGAGACCTCTCTTTTCTTTACAAAGTTGTTCACAGCCTTATTGACTGTCCCTCAATTTTGATGCAGTTTTCCCTATCAGTACCATGTCACTACCCGCGTCACAGAATCTCAAAGATTCTCCATGTTAAATACTCTAAAACTAACTTATCATATAATTCTCCTCTACCAAGACTATGTCGTACATACAATGAAATTAATGTTTTGCTAAACGATCTCGATATATTTCACGACAAATTTAACGCATTCAAGTTTAAGTTATTACTTTTTTTTACTGAACGCAATAGATTATAATATCACTGTTATATTATTTTATAGGTTTTAGTTTAAATTAATATAGTTTTAGTTTTAGTTAAAGAATGATGTAGACGCCTGTTAAAGGTATACATATCAGAACCTATATTAGAGATTACCTACTAAGTCAATGTAATATGTATACTGTTGGTGTTTCTAAAATAAATAAATAAATTATTATTTAAGTATTTAGTGTTTAATTTTATTAGATTGTTTGGTATGATTATATTATAGCTATATCCAATGTCTCTGCTATTGCACACCCGCTTTACTTTTACGATCTCCATACCACGGTTGCCTGGAAGAGATCGCTTTTAGCGATAAGGCCGCCGGTTGTCACACTAGTTTTGTAAGTTTCTTTGTTTTTTTGTTTGTTTAATAGTGTACAATAAAGAGTTTATATATCTATCTATCTATCTAATATGCATATATTTTGGTGATATCGTTAGAGCATCTCATTTACGATCGGCCCAGATTTCGCTAACCTCTGTCATCACTACGACAAGCCTCGTGACCTGCCTGGGGAACACTATAAGGTCCATCACCCTACGTACGATGTCTTGGTGTCTATTTAATACAAAATAAAATTGCGTATGACGAAGTGCCTGTGCGATTTTCATAGTTAAATTATTATGTATGAGGAAAAGCTGTGTTGCGATCACAATCTTTCAACGCTATTGAGACTACTCTCGCAAAATATTATTTCAGTGTTTACCTCCTTTCAAATAAAAAAAAAAATTACAACGTCCAAGAATGTATCTTCTTCGACATTGTAATTTTTTTATATTTTCAATTTCAAAATTATTTTCTATTATATTATGTAGATGTTTCTTTCATTATTTTTCTTTCACTATGCCAGCGCAATGGATCGCAGTCATCATAACTTACTTTTCTTTTGTGTTCAACACGAACTGTAGCTATGACAGGTTTGTGATCAGTATTTTTGTAATCTTTAAAATTAATCGGTTCCGACATCTGGTCCTGGCTGTAATTCTTCACATCTATTAGACAGTGTTTCCACTTGTAACTGACAAGGATGTCATCTAACTGACGCCTGTATTGTTTCTCAAACTTATACTTGTGTTCATCGTCGTGTTCAAAGAGCGACCCTCCCACTACCAAGTCGTATCGTTAACACAACTCCAGCATCAGTATACCGTTCTCATTCAACTCATCAAGTTTATCAGGACAGAATGCGTGTATACCCATGTGTCTCTCGTAGCCGCTGTTATCATTCCCGACTCGAGCATTGAAGTCACCCATGACGACGAGACATTCGGGTCTATGTTTATTGATTACTTTATTTATGGCGGAATCTAGTTTGTTATAAAAATTGTTTTTACATTCTTCTGATTTGACATTTGTTGAAGCATAAACTTGTATGACTGTGATTTTGCGATTTAGCATCATGAACGTAGCGATGATAATGCGTTGAGAGACAGGCTGCCAATCAATTAAGTATCGTTCAGTTTCCTGGCTCATTAGGATACCGACACCGTGTTGATATTTTATTTGTTCTTCATAAACACGTTCCTCATCGTAGCCGCTGTAGATAAGGCACAAGTTCTTCGACTCGATCTCGACATACTGTTTTCCTTTGCCATGCCATTTCATTTCAGACAGTCCGAGCAGCATCAACCGAGAGGCTACCATGTACTGTGCTACAGCGCTCAAGTACTCATTAGCTCGTTTTCCGCGCATTCCATTAACATTAACACATCCGAAATTCTTCATTGTCATATTTCTTAAAATACTCTTTTATTATATATATCAGATGCATAAAATAGTATCGTTTTTGTGCCATGTTTGCCCAAGGCTTTTTCCCTTTTGGAATAAGCTTTTGTGGAGTATTTTAGAAGTGATCTATTCAGGTTCATACTTAAAATATTCGTTTTGGTGCATATACCGTAACACAGGTAATTATTTTGGAAGTGGAACCTGCAGCATAAGTTGCCATCTATGCTAAATACTTGTTTCATAGTTGTATTGGTGGCGTACAATTTACTAGTGTTGGCGCCTGGTTTGATACATCAATTCAGCCGAAACGCATCGTGCATATAAAAATATAGAAGGAGTTATGGTAGTATACAAAATCAACTTAAATTAAATTAAAGATTAAATTAACTTTTCCACGCTATGCTAGTATTAGCATTTCCATGCAAGGCCGCACTTGCGTTTTGTAAAGGTTGAGCAGCTATTTCGGCGTGAAGAACTGCCATACCTTAGAAAATACCAATTTTTTCGCAGTAGTCTTAGCCCTGGTCTCAATCGATGAGCCTTGTTTCAGGCTTGTAGAGATCATCCCTAGCATCACAATGCGATCGTCGAGCGGGACTGATACACACCGAAAGACGGGATTGTCAACTACCGGGTTCTATTTTGTAGAAAAAAGACACGCTTAGGTCTTTTGAGCGTTGATGCTTACAATGTTGATATCACCCAAGTTTGACACCACTTCCAGAGCATGATTTTTCCGCTCAACCATTGCGCTTCCAGCAATCCGCCCGTCACTCTCGGTACTCCTAGAGCAGGATATTTATCTCTCCAGAACAGTGCAATCAGATGCATACCCGACAATCCTTGTCCTCAGAAGGTCGTTGATATGCAGGAAAAACAGTGTTGCGGAGAGAAATGATCCCTGCGGGACACCAGCTTTTATCGACATCAGGTCAGATGAATAGCCGTCGATCACAACCCGGATTGATCTACAGCATGCCAGACCTTATCGACAGTTTTAGAGACATCGATCAACACACCTAGGGCCTCACCGTGTCGCTCGATAGTTTCACTCCAGTAATGTGTGACTCGAGCTAGAAGGTCCCAATGGATCGGTTTTTACGAAAGCCGTATTGTCAATCACTGAGGGGATCGTTGCTTTCAAGGTAGTCCAGAAGCTTCTTATTGAGTACATGATTTTACAAAAAAATTAAGTGATAGCGATTTGTCTATATTTACCGAGGTCAGATCGATTTCCTTTTTAGGTAGGTACTGGCTGCACGTTTGCAAGCTTCCAGCCCTTTGATATAATAATGCCTGTTTCTAAAGAGAGACGGATTAGACGAGTAAGAATAGGGGTGAGTACAGGCGCACACATTTTGAAGTTGATGGCAGGGATCCCATCAGGACTGAATATGATTTGTTTGTTGATGAATGGACGGGTATCTTAGCTGAGTTTCTTCTGTATTGTGAAAGAAAGACATGTAAGGTGAATGACGAAGATTACGAATTCTCATATGATCCTGTCTTTATTTAATCATATTTGATATTTTATCTATTTGACATTGTTTGACGTTTGCAATTAATATTTTTTGTTTTCACATTATTATTATTATTTGATATTGGATATTATTGGATTAATGGATATTACGTTTTAATAATTAATTGTATATAATTATGATTTTATTAACTTTATTATTGTCAATTATAAAATAATATATAATGTATATTAGCTAAAGTAATTGGTGAATACCGTTTTAGTTAAATAATTTTTTTATTTTTTTTTTATAAATATATAGACAAAATGAAAAACTAGATGCTGAGTTAGTATACCTATTTCCAGGCCTTTTTTGTACACAGTGCCCCCAAAGGAAAATTCGTAAATATCGAAAAATGTGCGAATGAAACTCGCCCACTGAGGGTTCCATACAAACTAGTAGATACAAGGGGGAAATCATATATTTTTTAACATTTTCCTTCATAAACCGAAAAATATACATCGTAAAAATAAAAAAAAAACCTGTTTTGGCTTGTGAAGCTCTTTCATATGATATCCCACATGATACGGTTAAAGCACTTTAAAATTTTGATCCTCCTTCCTTGCATAGAGACCCTATTTTTTTGTGATTAAATTAAAAATGTACAGTTTTCGGTATTTTTCCTTTATGTGTACTATATGACAATGCTTCTTGCCAAATTTCACAGTTATAAGTCAATGGGAAGTTATAGGTTTTGATTCCCTTGCGAGTGTCAAAATATGCATGTTTTGCCATATTTTCGGCTGTAACTTTTTTTTATGAAAACTGAGAAGTATGATTTTTCAGAAGTTTGATCTGCGTATATGGTTTTAATTTCAACTCGCTACCTTTACGCGTTCCCGAGATACAGACGGACGAACAGACTGACAACAAAGTGATCCTATAAGGGTCCCGTTTTTCCTTTTTGAGGTACGGAACCCTAAAAATGAAAGAATTTGAAAAAAAAAACAATTATGTAACGTTTACAATATTGTTATTTTTTAATTTAAGAAGTCAAAATTATCCAAATACAATTTCTAATCTATTTTTCCTGTCTAATTTACTTAATAGTTGCTTACATTATAACGATTTTAATAGCTCAATTTTTCTATTATTTCTGAAAATAATAACATTCAAGGACGCATACAGCCATGTGAGTGTTTAAAAAAATATCTACTGTCTTGTTAGGAGATCGAGTATTATTACGGACGAACACATTGCACAATTCATCAAGCCATTCCTCTATTGGGTAAAAGCCTTATATCCTTATTTCATTCTTGTAGAAGATTTTTGAGTTCAATTTTTACAAGTTCAGTACGCCCTGCCATCTCTGGGCCTAACTAGTATAGATCCCACTGTGTAGTAAGCTTAGCTTATAAGTCGGCCGGCATATACCAAACATGTCCGACCGCCTTTCGTGCTATTTTCATAAGTGTTATGATCTTACTTTATGTGGTGTCAATAAATTGTTATTGATTGATTTTTTTTATTATTTTTTTAATTCGAAAATAGGCTTGCGTTTGACCGTGAACTTACCAAGTTTCACTTCAGGTCGATGGCTCTATAACCAACGTCAACGATCTGTGTTTTGGAACGCAGTCGGTCTGAAAGTTTTACTCCTAAGACTGTGCTCCATAGCTCGCTATCATATCCCGAGAGCATGCTTCTGATAGTTTGTCAAAGATGAAGTTTAGGCACAATAGGTGAGGATGGTGAGGACGCATGTCCATAAGTTTTTTTCTTGAGGGTTAGTGGGAAATTGCCCTTCATGAGGTCTTTCATAGAGTCCTCCAGGCATTTTCGGTGCATTTTGCATTTTACCTTTTTTTTCTACTAAATATATATAGGTACTCATGAACATATTCAAACTCCACACCGCCGATTTCCCGCGACGTAATACGTACTTAAAAAACTTTTTAAGTTTTTTAAGGTTTTTCAAGGTTTTATTGAAAAGAAAAATAATGATATAGGTAACGTATTTACTGTATTCTACTAGAGAAGCCCTTTCATTGGATTCCCATATTGTAGGGGTTGTGAAAAAATATGAAAACCGCCATTTCGTGGCGGCAGTCATATTGAATTTAGAATGATACTCAATATATTTCATTGTACTGTCATCTAAATTACAGGCGTGTACCAAATATCAGATCAATCTATAAACGGGAAGGGGGTCAAATTTCGGTTACTAAATTAGACCCAAACAAACAGGGTAAGCTAAATAAAACCATTAAAAAAAACAAAGAATAAACAGTTTAATTTTTTTTAATATTACAAAATAAGCACATTTACAAAACATAACGTATATTTTTCTTAACTTTTAATTTCATTCTTCAGTTCTTTCTTCTTGGTTATAATCCAGTTTCATTATTTTCCTTTTACTGTATATAGAATCGGAGTCATCGTAACTTTCTTTTCTTTTATTAATATGTGCTTGTTTAACACAAGCCGTAGCTATGACAGGTTTGTGATCGGTGTTCTTGAAATCTTGAAAATTTATAGGTTTCGAGTTCTGATCCTGGCTGTAATTCTTTACGTCTATTAGAAAGTGTTTCCACTTACAACTGACAAGGATGTGATCTAACTGACGCCTGTATTGTTTCTTGATCTTGTTTCTTGTCATATTCTTGATATGCGTATACTTGTGTTCATCGTCGTGCTCAAAGAGCGACCCTCCCACTACCAAGTCGTATCGTTTACACAACTCCAGCATCAGTATACCGTTCTCATTCAACTCATCAAGTTTATCAGGACAGAATGCTTGTTCACCCATGTGTCTCTCGTAGCCGCTGTTATCATTCCCGACTCGAGCATTGAAGTCACCCATGACTACGAGACATTCGGGTGTATGCTTCTCAATCGCTTCATCTGTGGCGGAATTCAGTGTTTTATAAAAATTGTCTTTAAATTCTTTTTTATTGACATTTGTTGGAGCATAAGCTTGGATAACTGTGACTTTGCGATTTAGAATCTTGAACGTAGCGATGATAATGCGCTGAGAGACAGGCTGCCAATCGACCAAGTATCGTTCAGCTTCCTGGCTCATTAGGATCCCGACACCGTATTGGCCTTTTTTTTGTTCTTTATCATCACGTTTCTCATCGTAGCCGCTGTAAATAAGGCACAAGTTTCTCGACTCGATATTGACGTATAGTTTTCCTTTGCCGTACCATTTCATTTCAGACAATCCGAGGAGCATCAACTGAGAGGCTATCAGGTACTGTGCCACAGCGGTCAAAAACTTCTACCATTTTCTCATACGTCCTCCGTTCATTGTATTAACATTGACACATCCGAACTTCAGTACTTTCATTATAAAGTCTTCGCTGTGATCCATTTATTCAACAACAATTGTGCCAATATATGTTTTATTAGCTTTCAGTAAGTAAGTATGGTACACTTTAATAAAATCATTGTTACTGCGATGTTTGAATTCAATTTTTCTCATGGTGCTAAAGCGTTCTCGTGTCTGTTTGGATGAAGCACAATACCTCGTGCCATTTTGGATGGTTTTCAATCATTTTACATCAAGTTCTTAGTTCGATTGTCGGATGCACTTCGAGCCATTGGGCCCTTTTGTGCGTTACATCAAGTTACCATGCTTATCGTCTCTAGTCTTCTCCGGATACAATTTTATTCTTTTTATTACGCACATTTGAGTCGCTGTGTTTCAGGATGCTTGGAATACGCCGTCCATAAGAGCGTCTCATATAGTTGACAATTTTCCCGATGTGAAGTATTTTCTCCTTGTAGGAAATTTTGCGATTGAAATTAAGATTTTTGGTGCATTTATCTATGCAGGGATTTGCATCACAGATCATTTTTATATTATTTTACTTTTTACTCGGTGTCTTGGTATATATTGTCTCATTAGAGTGACACCACCACGAAGTACTAATGCCTTGGGGCTCAAGTTTTTTGGCATTTTTTTATAAATATTACGTTCCAATCATTAGGAGCGCATAAGTAGAGAAGGGATCCGGTTCCGGTAGCCAAACAGTAAATACGTACGTCAGTGATCTCCTTAACTAAAAATAAAAAACAAGTGAATAGAACTAAAGCACCTTCACCATTTCGGAAAAAAATACCTGTGAATCAACCTAAGCTGCGAACTAATAGTGAATAAGTGGAAAAAATAAGATTCACACGAAAAAGTGCAGTGATTTCATTCGAATATAACCTAAAAATAATGAAAAGTGAAGTTGTCGCTAAGTACGGATTTAACGTAGCTAGCGAAAATCAATTGTACCAACATAACAGCAGTGAAGAATTATTGACATATACATCAGTGTTGCCACTGAAAAATAAATAATATATTGTCAGCTAGAATTGCCAGGATCTATTTCCAATTTACCCCCAGAAAATAAAGTGTTGCCATAACATATCCGCAAAATGGACCAACAAATGGAATTATTATTTTCAAAACTAGATGATAAGCTTAATCAACAAACTCTAACTATAACAACAGCAGTCACAAAAAATGTAATGGAAGCACTAGACGAAAAGATGAAAACATTAATGGAGGAGAACAACAACTTAAAAACCAAAATAACAACATTGGAACATAAAATCACTACCTTAGAAAATGAGAAACGAAAAAGTAATCTGGTATTTTTTGGAGTAGAGGAAAATGGAAAGAAAGAGGCAGAACTAGTAGATTACATAAAAGGAATCATAGAAAAAGCGGGGATTCTTCTGAATAGCCATGAAATAACAAACATCTACAGAATAGGAACGCAAACTAACAAAAAACGACCCATTGTGATTACTCTCTCTGCTATGTGGAAAAAACACCTCATCTTGAAAGCCAAATCCAAACTTCCAGAGGGCGTTTATGTCAAGGAAGACTTTTCAAAAGAAGTACTAGAAGTGCGTAAACAATTACACCCGAGAGTAGAGGAAGAAAGAAAAAACGGGAACATAGCTTTCCTTAAAGGAGACAAACTGATAGTTAAAAAACCAAATGATAATCAACGTGAAAAAAGGAAAAGAGAGAAGACTGAATCTCCCAATACGTCAACACAGAAAAAACCAAATACATCCAACTCCCTGAAGGATCCATTAAACAAAGGAAATACGACTGACCGAAAAGAAGTATCGAAACCAAACATATTAAATTTTCTAGGGAGAGACAGATCTATCTCAACATCAGAGATTTCAAAAAACTAACTAAAAACCATACGAAACATAACAAAGCAACAATAACATCCGGAAGAAAACAACTTCATATAACAAAACAAACATATAAACTAAAACAACTTAACAAAGCAACCTTCCCACCACGGTTGGTCACCGCGGGAAGATCAGACCACCACCCTCTAACAAAAAATCAAAAATTATACATTTCGACTCTCAACACTAGGACATTGCGGACACCAGAAACACTAACGGAGCTCGAAGTAGCATTGAAAGATCTCAAATGGGATATTTTAGGATTGAGTGAAGTGCGCAGACCAGGCCAATCAATCGAAGAATATGACGACTTTATAATGTTTCATATAGGAGAAAATGGAGGCCAAAGAGGAGTTGGATTTATGGTTAAAACCCATCTAAAAAACTTTATAGAAGACTTCATTGGGGTAAACGACCGAATAGCCATATTACACCTTAAAATACCAAGCTACAAAAAAACATGGACAATCATTCAAGTGTACGCGCCAACTGAACAAGCTGAAGATCTTGAACATAAATCCTTCTACGACATATTATCTCAAACCTTATATGAATATCCAAATAATATAATAATTTTAATGGGAGATTTCAATGCGCAAGTTGGAACTAGACAAAGTATTCACGAATATGTACTGGGAGAGTTTGGCCATGGCAAGAGAAGTCCCAATGGACAAAGATTATTGGATCTCTCACTAGAACACAATCTTACTATAACGAATAGCATTTTCAAAAAGAATAAAAATAACAAGTGGACGTGGGTCTCTCCGGATGGAAAGTACAGAAACGAAATTGATTATATCATAAGTAGTCATCCAAGACTATTTTCAGATACCTCAATAATATCGAGACTGAACTTCAATACCAACCATCGCATGGTTAGAGCACTACTTAAGATGACACCTCCGAAGACACATAGAGTAAGAGTAAGTACACTACTGACCTCAATACAGTACACGATAGAATAACCAATGAACCAACAGTACATTCATTCACAACAGCAAGTCAGGCCAGTGAAATTGTAGAAACAGACGAAATGGATGTAAGAAATAAATACACCAAGCTTCAAATGCAACTTACATACTATAAAACTAAGGTAGTTAAGAAGCAAAAATACGTTTTAAGTGACTCAACTCTGCAACTTATACATAACAGAAAAAATCTGTTCAAAAATAAGAAGGGAAAACAGAATATCAGTAAAATAACAGAAATCAGTAAGAAGATCAGAGAAAGCATAAGAAAGGACAGGAAATATAAAAGACTGCAAATACTAGAAAAACACATTATAGCCACAGGAGGAACTAGAAAAGCTCTTAAAGAACTCCGGGAAAAAAACACATGGATACCTAACTTGAAAAACAAACAAAATAACATCACAAACCGCAAAAATATAATCAAAACCGCATCTGAATTTTACCAAAACCTATACTCCAATCCTGAAAAAAACAAACAAAGAGAACACGAAAGCGTTACGATGGATTCACTTCTCCCAAACCTAGAACCAGAAATATTACATAGCGAAGTCAGAAAAGCGATATTAAGCCAAAAATCAGACAAAACACCAGGTCCAGACAAGATTTCAAATGAGCTTCTGAAAGGCACTCTGACAGAACTTGTCCCTACACTGACCAATATATTTAATGATATACTTACATCAGGACAGATTCCAGAGCAATGGGAAACCTCACACATAATCCTTATTTACAAAAAAGGCTCTAAAGAGGACTTAACAAATTACCGGCCAATAAGTCTGATGTCTAACATATATAAGGTTTTTTCCAAGATAATACTAGATCGGATAAGCATCACATTAGATGAGAAACAACCAATCGAACAGGCTGGCTTTAGAAAAAACTTCGCTACAATAGACCATATACACACTGTAAAACAAATCATCGAAAAATACGGTGAATACAACAAACCTGTATATATGGCTTTCATTGACTATACAAAAGCTTTTGATAGCATCAAACATGACGTGATATGGGAAAGCTTGGAGAAACAGGGAATATCCAAGGTCTACATAAACATCATTAAAAAAATATATGCTAATTGCAAAGCGAGAATACAACTAGAAACTCTTGGAGAAGCCTTTAGAATTGAAAAAGGTGTCAGGCAAGGTGACCCACTATCTCCTAAGACATTCTCAGCCGTACTCGAAAATATATTTCAAAAGTTAAATTGGGATGATATTGGATTAAATATCGATGGAAGGAAACTTCACCATCTCCGATTTGCAGATGACATTGTTTTGTTCGAAGAAAATCCTCAAAAGTTAGAAAAAATGATTAACGACTTAAGCTACGAAAGTGAGAAGGTTGGCCTGTCAATGAATCCAAATAAAACAAAGCTATTGTCAAATTCAACACCATATGAAATTAAAATCAATAACCAACCCCTGGATTATGTGCAAGAGTATATATATCTGGGGCAAATCATTTCTCACACTGATCTAACAAACAAAGAAGTCAAAAGAAGAATAGCTAACGGATGGAAAAGATACTGGTCACTGAAAGAAGTCATGAAATCAACAGATCTTAGCAATAGAATAAAACGTAAAGTATTTAACACCTGCATTCTTCCTTGCCTCATTTATGGGTGTGAAACCTGGGCACTTACCAAGCATGACAGGAATATATTAAAATATTGCCAAAGAGCTATGGAGAGAAGCATGCTGGGAATTAAGAAAATGGACAGGGAAAGAAACACATCCATAAGAGCTAAGACAGGAGTGACAGACATTCTCACTAAGATTGACCAAATGAAATGGAGATGGACAGGTCATATGCTACGTAGCCCTCTGGAGAAATGGAGCAAAACCCTGACCGAATGGTATCCTAGGGATGGCAAACGAAATAGAGGAAGGCAACGTAAAAGATGGGAAGATGAACTCAAGCTCACAGCAGGTTCAAATTGGAGAAGAGTCGCAAGAGACAGAAAACAATGGAAATTGTTAGAGGAGGCCTATGCCAGAAGGCACACTGAACTCCTAGATATATTATAAAGTAAAGAATAATTAACAAGAAGAATAAACACAAGAAAGGAGTCTCAGGATAAAAGGCTATTGAAATTGAAATTGAAATTGAAGTAGAGAAGAGGTCATAATAATATTTGTTAGCGTCATCGCTGCGCATACCTACGTTGTATTTAGGTATTGACTCAAATTACTAATGCCAGTATATCATCCATTCCTGACGCACGCTGTGCCGGAGAATACAATGCGCGGTGCTTCGGGCAGTCGTGTGTATATTATGAGTACTTCCTCATAGTAGATGCTCTCCTGGTACAGGAACCTGGTATACGAACAAAATTAACAGAACACATACAAACTTGTAAAGTTTGGTTGTATTAGAGCTATGAGAGCTCAGTTATTTTTGCAATTATCTTTCGTGTCGGTACGTACGGTGGGTTGGAAACCAAGTAACTATATGTGCGCCTGACCTTAAAAATGTATCTTACAGACAAGGAAAACTATCGTGATGTTATGATATTTCCCGTAATAAGTATTTACTAGAGCCCGGCTGACTAACTACCACAAAAGTTGAAAATCCATCGCCGCCCCCCAGATAACCACGCAGCCTGTGGAGGCTGAAAAACCGGCCACTAACTAAACTGCGTGGCCACTAAAACCTCTGGGGTGTTTCTCCCTGGCGCTATGGTGCTGGGTGCACTGTTCGCACTCATTGCACGGACCTGGCAGCGCTGGTCTTCTGGGATCCTTTCCTAGTAGTGGTGGAGCTGGAAATCTTCACCTACCCCACTTTCCTTGAGTAGCACGCAGAAACCCGGCGCGCCAGCTCAAGGGCTACGCTCAAACGCAAGTTTATATTCGAATAATAAGACTGTAAAGTCAGTTAAGGGATTTGAGGGAAATGTTATTTATGTATGCAAGGGGCTAACCCCCTGTCACTGCAAGTCAACACTACAACTTACCCTCTAGTACTCTTTAACCCTGTAACAACGGTCAAGTCTGCCGTCTGACGTCTTTATGTTTTTAACGCTCTTCCTACCTCGTAAGGGAGAATACGCGTGATATTAGGTTTTATGTATTTATGTAAAAATATTAAATATAAAAAAAAAAATTATCGATCTATCCATAGACTCATGACACTAGAAAATGCATGGAATACTTCCATGCATATGCATGGATGCATGTATTCTATAGTATTGTCTGCATAATTTAGTTTTAATAATGTCACAATTTAGCAGGTTATGGCCTGCCGTATAGCAAGATTAAATATCTGTCACAATGCGTAGGTATTGACAGTTTCAAATGATCGTTTGGCAGTTCCATCAGACATTTATTCAACTTATTAACTTACAAGGATGTTATCTAGCTGATTATTGTGATTATTTAACCTGACTTTCCAAAAACGTGACCAATTGAATGTTACTGGTGTATGTGCTAGTACCTACGTAAGTATATATGTGTTTGTTTCTATATTATTATACTTAATTCAAGCTATAATCTCCTCAAATTTGCTTTGCTTATTGAATATCATAAATATCGTAATTCATCTCGTTTAGTTCCTGCGGGTGCCTACTCATGTTCACGTACACTACCAGCGCAGGCGACGCGTTGCAGCGACTTTACCACACCAGGCGCATTACACACGAACTAACAGAGCAAGTATTTTTTTTATATTTGTTGGATCTACAATTGACCACCACCTCGCGCAGTGGGGCCGACAATAGAGCTTGTCGATACCGCTTCGGCCGCGTACGTAACTATAGATACAGAAAATATCTATTCACCATAGCCTTGAACATTCCAAAATTACAGCTTTCAGGAAACAGGTGGCAAAGAATTCCATAAATGATCAGTCTCGTCTCTATATGGGGGGCAATTCAGTTAATCAAGACTGCTCCGTAGCTGAACCATATGTTATGTGTTTGCCGTCAGCCGCCAGCTTTTTTTAATCGATTCCCAAAAAGAAGGAGGTTATCAATTCGACTTGCATGTTTTTTTTTTGTATGTTTGTTCACCGATTACTCCGCATATTGTGCATTGCTTTTGATGATTCTTTTTGTATATTTCAGAGGTCTCATATAATTTTTATCAAATTCGGTTCAGTACTTTGGATTTTATAACAAAATAACTGGTAAAAAATCATCAGAGTGCCCGTAGAAAAGTGAAGAGCAAGTCGCGTAGGCGCGCTGTAAATTATTATAAATTCAACACTTGCGACCTAACCGTGTTACCGAACATATAAATGTAACATTTTACAATTTTCAACAATACAAGCAATTACTGGTTTGATGGACACCAGTACATCCTCTAAAGATTTAACACCAAGTAAACAAATTGCTTATTTTGAAGTCGGTTTTGTCAGTTTTTTTAACTATAATTATTATTGCTTCCGTTTATTCCGACATGTGTTATGATAAAGCTGACGCCTACTTTACCACTAATGTAGTGACAATATATTATTTGCTATTAGCGTTTGCTTTGGCACAATAATTTATCGTGTTTCACAGGTGAAAAATGTTTATGTGATGATTGAGTCCATTTTAGAGTTCCGTACCCAAAGGGTAAACGGGACCTTATTACTAAGACTCCACTGTCTGTCTGTCCGTCTGTCACCAGGCTGTATCTCATGAACCGTGATAGTTAGACAGTTGAAATTTTCACACTTGATGTATTTCTGTTGCAGCTATAACAACAAATAATAATTAAAACCGGACAAGGCGAGTCAGACTCGCCCACCGAGGGTTCCGTATAACCTAGTAGATAAAAGGGTTTGTTTTTTATATTTTCCTTCATAAATCGAAAAATATACATCATAAAAAATTTTAAAAACCCGTTTTAGCTTGTGCTAATGAAGCTCTTTCATATGATACCCCACATGATACGGTTAAAGTACTTAAAAATTTGGACCCTCTTTCCTTGCTTAAAGACCATATATTTTGTGATTAAATAAAAAATGGCAAATTTTAGGATTTTTTCCTATATGTCTTTTCTAACACAATGCTTCTTGCCAAATTTCAGAGTTCTAGGTCAACGGGAAGTACCCCATAGGTTTTGATTCCTCTGTGAGTGTCGAAATCTGCATTTTTTACGACATATTCGGCTGTAACTTTTTTTATGAAAATTAAGAAGTTTTATTTTTCTTTCTGCAGCAAGATACTATGGATCTGCGTATACGGTTTTAATTTCAACTCGATACCTTCACGCGTTCCCGAGATAAAGGTCTTGACACCCGGACGGACGGACAAACGGACAGACAGACGGACAACAAAGTGATCCTATCCTATAAGGGTTCCGTTTTTTCTTTTGAGGTACGGAACCCTAAAAACAGAATAAAATAAATATTTAAGGCCCCGTACGAACAGGGCATCGAGGCTGCTGTTTCAATAGTTAATAAATTAAACCACTATTATTAATAACGGGATATCTAAAAGAACAGAACCTCACTTACTGGTCCTCTTCTCATTCCCTTCTCCTCAGATCAAAGGATAACCTTCTTTTAAAAATTCCCTCAACACAACGAGTAACCTTTTATGGAAATTCTTTCGCATTCCAGGCAGTTCAGCTGTGGAACGAATTACCTGTGTCTGTCAGACGTGCTCAGTCGCTAACTGTTTTAAAAAATCAAGTAAATTTATTTGACCTCTCTAAGACCTTACCCTAAAATACGTTGCTGCGATACTATTTCTGATCTCTCATTTATGTAGGCACTTTTCGGATTTTCTATATATGTTTTTAAATATTTGTATTTATTGTATTATATTTATTAGTGTATATTATTATTATTTAAGTATTTAGTGTTTAATTTTATTAGATTGTTTGGTATGATTATATTATAGCTATATCCAATGTCTCTGCTATTGCACACCCGCTTTACTTTTTCTATGAATTGATCTCCATACCACGGTTGCCTGGAAGAGATCGCTTTTAGCGATGAGGCCGCCGGTTGTCACCCAAGTTTTGTAAGTTTCTCTGTTTTTTTTTTGTTTAATAGTGTACAATAAAGAGTTTATCTATCTATCTAATATGCCTATATTTTGGTGATATCGTTAGATTTCATTTATGATCGGCCCAGATTTCGCTAACCTCTGTCATCACTACGACAAGCCTCGTGACCTGCCTGGGGAACACTATAAGGTCCATCACCCTACGTACGATGTCTTGGTGTCTATTTAATACAAAAGAAAATTGCGTATGACGAAATGCCTGTGCGATTTCCATAGTTAAATTATTATGTATGAGGAAAAGCTGTGTTGCGATCACAATCTTTCAACGCTATTGAGACTACTCTCGCAAAATATTATTTCAGTGTTTACCTCCTTTCAAATAAAAAAAAAATTACAACGTCCAAGAATGTATCTTCTTCGACATTGTAATTTTTTTTATTATTTTGTAATTTTTTTATATTTTCAATTTCAAAATTATTTTCTATTATATTATGTAGATGTTTCTTTCATTATTTTTCTTTCACTATGCCAGCGCAATGGATCGCAGTCATCATAACTTACTTTTCTTTTGTGTTCAACACGAACTGTAGCTATGACAGGTTTGTGATCAGTATTTTTGTAATCTTTAAAATTAATCGGATCCTGGCTGTAATTCTTCACATCTATTAGACAGTGTTTCCACTTGTAACTGACAAGGATGTGATCTAACTGACGCCTGTATTGTTTCTCAAACGTATACTTGTGTTCATCGTCGTGTTTAAAGAGCGACCCTCCCACTACCAAGTCGTATCGTTTACACAACTCCAGCATCAGTATACCGTTCTCATTCAACTCATCAAGTTTATCAGGACAGAATGCTTGTTCACCCATGTGTCTCTCGTAGCCGCTGTTATCATTCCCGACTCGAGCATTGAAGTCACCCATGACGACGAGACATTCGTGTGTATGTTTATTGATTACTTTATTTATGGCGGAATCTAGTTTGTTATAAAAATTGTTTTTACATTCTTCTGATTTGACATTTGTTGGAGCATAAACTTGTATGACTGTGATTTTGCGATTTAGCATCATGAACGTAGCGATGATAATGCGTTGAGAGACAGGCTGCCAATCAATTAAGTATCGTTCAGTTTCCTGGCTCATTAGGATACCGACACCGTGTTGATATTTTATTTGTTCTTCATAAACACGTTCCTCATCGTAGCCGCTGTAGATAAGGCACAAGTTCCTCGACTCGATCTCGACATACTGTTTTCCTTTGCCATGCCATTTCATTTCAGACAGTCCGAGCAGCATCAACCGAGAGGCTACCATGTACTGTGCTACAGCGCTCAAGTACTCATTAGCTCGTTTTCCGCGCATTCCATTAACATTAACACATCCGAAATTCTTCATTGTCATATTTCTTAAAATACTCTTTTATTATATCAGATGCATGAAATAGTATCGTTTTTGTGCCATGTTTGCCCAAGGCTTTTTCCCTTTTGGAATAAGCTTTTGTGGAGTATTTTAGAAGTGATCTATTCAGGTTCATACTTAAAATATTCGTTTTGGTGCATATACCGTAACACAGGTAATTATTTTGGAAGTGGAACCTGCAGCATAAGTTGCCATCTATGCTAAATACTTGTTATATAGTTGTATTGGTGTCGTACAATTTACTAGTGTTGGCGCCTGGTTTGATACATCAATTCAGCCAAAACGCATCGTGCATATAAAAATATAGAAGGGGCTATGTTATACAAAATCGAAAACAAATAAAAATTAACGTGCGCGTGGGGGTTCGAATCAACGCACTACCAAGCTCGAATATTTGAAGCGTGTTTGTATACCACAAGGCCAGGTGGCATCCCACGGAGATCATCAAAAACATGCAATGGCTGGCCTTGTTGCCTTATTGTCGATACTATCATTTAATCTGTGATCATTTAATAATACATTGATAAAAAAGACAGACGATGATGATTACGGAACAGTAAGTACTCTCAACCAACAGATCCGTCCCAAATGCTATACATATCTATACATATCATAAATGCTATACATATCAGTTGCCACTGACGAACAAATAAATAGTGCTTAGTTTAAAAAACTGCTTAGTTGACATGTTGCGTAAAATCACAAAATTTCACAATATAATAGTGTTTGCAATCTTCTTGAATCGAACTATTAGTTTTTATTTTATGAGGGCATTGTACAAAGAGGCTGGAAATATTTTGTAGGTACTGCAAATATATAGCTCCTTCATGTTCGAATTTTGAAATTTACTTTCTGTCCTATCGGATTAAATTAACTTTTCCACGCTATGCTAGTATTAGCATTTCCATGCAAGGCCGCACTTGCGTTTTGTAAAGGTTGAGCAGCTATTTCGGCGTGAAGAACTGCCATACCTTAGAAAATACCAAATTTTTTCGCCCTGGTCTCAATCGATGAGCCTTGTTTCAGGCTTGTAGAGATCATCCCTAGCATCACAATGCGATCGTCGAGCGGGACTGATACACACCGAAAGACGGGATTGTCAACTACCGGGTTCTATTTTGTATAAAAAGGACACGCTTAGGTCTTTTGAGCGTTGAAGCTTACAATGTTGATATCACCCAAGTTTGACACCACTTCCAGAGCATGATTTTTCCGCTCAACCATTGCGCTTCCAGCAATCCGCCCGTCACTCTCGGTACTCCTAGAGCAGGATATTTATCTCTCCAGAACAGTGCAATCAGATGCATACCCGACAATCCTTGTCCTCAGAAGGTCGTTGAAATGCAGGAAAAACAGTGTTGCGGAGAGAAATGATCCCTGCGGGACACCAGCTTTTATCGACATCAGGTCAGATGAATAGCCGTCGATCACGACCCGGATTGATCTACAGCATGCCAGACCTTATCGACAGTTTTAGAGACATCGATCAACACACCTAGGGCCTCACCGTGTCGCTCGATAGTTTCACTCCAGTAATGTGTGACTCGAGCTAGAAGGTCCCAATGGATCGGTTTTTACGAAAGCCGTATTGTCAATCACTGAGGGGATCGTTGCTTTCAAGGTAGTCCAGAAGCTTCTTATTGAGTACATGATTTTACAAAAAAATTAAGTGATAGCGATTTGTCTATATTTACCTAGGTCAGATCGATTTCCTTTTTAGGTAGGTACTGGCTGCACGTTTGCAAGCTTCCAGCCCTTTGATATAATAATGCCTGTTTCTAAAGAGAGACGGATTAGACGAGTAAGAATAGGGGCGAGTACAGGCGCACACATTTTGAAGTTGATGGCAGGGATCCCATCAGGACTGAATATGATTTGTTTGTTGATGAATGGACGGGTATCTTAGCTGAGTTTCTTCTGTATTGTGAAAGAAAGACATGTAAGGTGAATGACGAAGATGACGAATTCTCATATGATCCTGTCTTTATTTAATCATATTTGATATTTTATCTATGTGACATTGTTTGACGTTTGCAATTAATATTTTTTGTTTTCACATTATTATTATTATTTGATATTGGATATTATTGGATTATTGGATATTACGTTTTAATAATTAATTGTATATAATTATGATTTTATTAACTTTATTATTGTCAATTATAAAATAATATATAATGTATATTAGCTAAATTAATTGGTGAATACCGTTTTAGTTAAATAAATATATATTTTTTTTATAAATATATTGACAAAATGAAAAACTAGATTTATTTATAAATGACAAATGTTACGAAGTGAAAAAAAAATTGGCGTAGCAACTATACCCGTAGATGTGCTACGAACGTCGTAGCACGTATTTACGTAGTACTCTTATCTACGGCATGTACGTTTCTGCGTCATTTCTCCGTCCGCGGTCGCTCGTCCACTCAGTGCAAATAACGAAGATATCAATGCTTATAATATGCTGAGTTAGTATACCTATTTCCAGGCCTTTTTTGTACACAGTGCCCCCAAAGGAAAATTCGTAAATATCGAAAAATGTGCGAATGAAACTCGCCCACTGAGGGTTCCATACAAACTAGTAGATACAAGGGGGAAATCATATATTTTTTAACATTTTCCTTCATAAACCGAAAAATATACATCGTAAAAATATAAAAAAATCCTGTTTTAGCTTGTGAAGCTCTTTCATATGATATCCCACATGATACGGTTAAAGCACTTTAAAATTTTGATCCTCCTTCCTTGCATAGAGACCCTATTTTTTTGTGATTAAATAAAAAATGTACAGTTTTCGGTATTTTTCCTTTATTTGTACTATATGACAATGCTTCTTGCCAAATTTCACAGTTATAAGTCAATGGGAAGTTATAGGTTTTGATTCCCTTGCGAGTGTCAAAATATGCGTGTTTTGCCATATTTTCGGCTATAACTTTTTTTTATGAAAACTGAGAAGTATGATTTTTCAGAAGTTTGATTTGCGTATATGGTTTTAATTTCAACTCGCAACCTTTACGCGTTCCCGAGATACAGACGGACGAACAGACTGACAACAAAGTGATCCTATAAGGGTCCCGTTTTTCCTTTTTGAGGTACGGAACCCTAAAAATGAAAGAATTTGAAAAAAATACAATTATGTAACGTTTACAATATTGTTATTTTTTAATTTAAAAAGTCAAAATTATCCAAATACAATTTCTAATCTATTTTTCCTGTCTAATTTACTTAATAGTTGCTTACATTATAATGATTTTAATAGCTCAATTTTTCTTTTATTTCTGAAAATAATAACATTCAAGGGCGCATACAGCCAAAAAAATATCTACTGTCTTGTTAGGAGATCGAGTATTATTACGGACGAACACATTGCACAATTCATCAAGCCATTCCTCTATTGGGTAAAAGCCTTATATCCTTATTTCATTCTTGTAGAAGATTTTTGAGTTCAATTTTTACAAGTTCAGTACGCCCTGCCATCTCTGGGCCTAACTAGTATAGATCCCACTGTGTAGTAAGCTTAGCTTATAAGTCGGCCGGCATATACCAAACATGTCCGACCGCCTTTCGTGCTATTTTCATAAGTGTTATGATCTTACTTTATGTGGTGTCAATAAATTGTTATTGATTGATTTTTTTTATTATTTTTTTAATTCGAAAATAGGCTTGCGCTTGACCGTCAACTTACCAAGTTTCACTTCAGGTCGACGGCTCTATAACCAACGTCAACGATCTGTGTTTTGGAACGCAGTCGGTCTGAAAGTTTTACTCCTAAGACTGCGCTCTATAGCTCGCTATCATATCCCGAGAGCATGCTTCTGATAGTTTGTCAAAGATGAAGTTTAGGCACAATAGGTGAGGATGGCGAGGACGCATGTCCATAAGTTTTTTTCTTGAGGGTTAGTGGGAAATTGCCCTTCATGAGGTCTTTCATAGAGTCCTCCAGGTATTTTCGGTGCATTTTGCATTTTACCTTTTTTTTCTACTAAATATATATAGGTACTCATGAACATATTCAAACTCCACACCGCCGATTTCCCGCGACGTAATACGTACTTAAAAAACTTTTTAAGTTTTTTAAGGTTTTTCAAGGTTTTATTGAAAAGAAAAATAATGATATAGGTAACGTATTTACTGTATTCTACTAGAGAAGCCCTTTCATTGGATTCCCATATTGTAGGGGTTGTGAAAAAATATGAAAACCGCCATTTCGTGGCGGCAGTCATATTGAATTTAGAATGATACTCAATATATTTCATTGTACTGTCATCTAAATTACAGGCGTGTACCAAATATCAGATCAATCTGTAAACGGGAAGGGGGTCAAATTTCGGTTACTAAATTAGACCCAAACAAACAGGGTAAGCTACATAAAACCATTAAAGAAAACAAAGAATAAACAGTTTTTTTTTTTTTTAATATTACAAAATAAGCACATTTACAAAACATAACGTATATTTTTCTTAACTTTTAATTTCATTCTTCAGTTCTTTCTTCTTGGTTATAATCCAGTTTCATTATTTTCCTTTTACTGTATATAGAATCGGAGTCATCGTAACTTTCTTTTCTTTTATTATTATGTGATTGTTTAACACAAGCCGTAGCTATGACAGGTTTGTGATCGGTGTTCTTGAAATCTTGAAAATTTATAGGTTTCGAGTTCTGATCCTGGCTGTAATTCTTTACGTCTATTAGAAAGTGTTTCCACTTACAACTGACAAGGATGTGATCTAACTGACGCCTGTATTGTTTCTTGATCTTGTTTCTTGTCATATTCTTGATATGCGTATACTTGTGTTTATCGTCGTGTTCAAAGAGCGACCCTCCCACTACCAAGTCGTATCGTTTACACAACTCCAGCATCAGTCTACCGTTCTCATTCAACTCATCAAGTTTATCAGGACAGAATGCTTGTTCACCCATGTGTCTCTCGTAGCCGCTGTTATCATTCCCGACTCGAGCATTGAAGTCACCCGTGACTACGAGACATTCGGGTGTATGCTTCTCAATCGCTTCATCTATGGCGGAATGCAGAGTTTTATAAAAATTGTCTTTAAATTCTTTTTTATTGACATTTGTTGGAGCATAAGCTTGGATAACTGTGACTTTGCGATTTAGAATCTTGAACGTAGCGATGATAATGCGCTGAGAGACAGGCTGCCAATCGACCAAGTATCGTTCAGCTTCCTGGCTCATTAGGATCCCGACACCGTATTGGCCTTTTTTTTGTTCTTTATCATCACGTTTCTCATCGTAGCCGCTGTAAATAAGGCACAAGTTTCTCGACTCGATATTGACGTATAGTTTTCCTTTGCCGTACCATTTCATTTCAGACAATCCGAGGAGCATCAACTGAGAGGCTATCAGGTACTGTGCCACAGCGGTCAAAAACTTCCACCATTTTCTCATACGTCCTCCGTTCATTGTATTAACATTGACACATCCGAACTTCAGTACTTTCATTATAAAGTCTTCGCTGTGATCCATTTATTCAACAACAATTGTGCCAATATATGTATTATTAGCTTTCAGTAAGTAAGTATGGTACACTTTAATAAAATCATTGTTACTGCGATGTTTGAATTCAATTTTTCTCATGGTGCTAAAGCGTTCTCGTGTCTGTTTGGATGAAGCACAATACCTCGTGCCATTTTGGATGGTTTTCAATCATTTTACATCAAGTTCTTAGTTCGATTGTCGGATGCACTTCGAGCCATTGGGCCCTTTTGTGCGTTACATCAAGTTACCATGCTTATCGTCTCTAGTCTTCTCCGGATACAATTTTATTCTTTTTATTACGCACATTTGAGTCGCTGTGTTTCAGGATGCTTGGCATACGCCGTCCATAAGAGCGTCTCATATAGTTGACAATTTTCCCGATGTGAAGTATTTTCTCCTTGTAGGAAATTTTGCGATTGAAATTAAGATTTTTGGTGCATTTATCTATGCAGGGATTTGCATCACAGATCATTTTTATATTATTTTACTTTTTACTCGGTGTCTTGGTATATATTGTCTCATTAGAGTGACACCACCACGAAGTACTAATGCCTTGGGGCTCAAGTTTTTTGGCATTTTTTTATAAATATTATGTTCCAATCATTAGGAGCGCATAAGTAGAGAAGAGGTCATAATAATATTTGTTAGCGTCATCGCTGCGCATACCTACGTTTTAGGTATTGACTCAAATTACTAATGCCAGTATATCATCCATTCCTGACGCACGCTGTGCCGGAGAATACAATGCGCGGTGCTTCGGACAGTCGTGTGTATATTATGAGTACTTCCTCATAGTAGATGCTCTCCTGGTACAGGAACCTGGTATACGAACAAAATTAACAGAACACATACAAACTTGTAAAGTTTGGTTGTATTAGAGCTATGAGAGCTCAGTTATTTTTGCAATTATCTTTCGTGTCGGTACGTACGGCGGGTTGGAAACCAAGTAACTATATGTGCGCCTGACCTTAAAAATGTATCTTACAGACAAGGAAAACTATCGTGATGTTATGATATTTCCCGTAATAAGTATTTACTAGAGCCTGGCTGGCTAACTACCACAAATTAAGGGATTTGAGGGAAATGTTATTTATGTATGCAAGGGGCTAACCCCCCTGTCACTTCAAGTCAACACTACAACTTACCCTCTAGTACTCTTTAACCCTGTAACAATGGTCAAGTCTGCCGTCAGACGTCTTTATGTTTTTAACGCTCTTCCTACCTCGTAAGGGAGAATACGCGTGATATTAGGTTTTATGTATTTATGTAAAAATATTAAATATAAAAAATAAAAAATAAAATTATCGATCTATCCATAGACTCATGACACTAGAAAATGCATGGAATACTTCCATGCATATGCATGGATGCATGTATTCTTTAGTATTTTCTGCATAATTTAGTTTTAATAATGTCACAATTTAGCAGGTTATGGCCTGCCGTATAGCAAGATTAAATATCTGTCACAATGCGTAGGTATTGACAGTTTCAAATGATCGTTTGGGAGTTCCATCAGACATTTATTCAACTTATTAACTTACAAGGATGTTATCTAGCTGATTATTGTGATTATTTAACCTGACTTTCCAAAAACGTGACCAATTGAATGTTACTGGTGTATGTGCTAGTACCTACGTAAGTATATATGTGTTTGTTTCTATATTATTATACTTAATTCAAGCTATAATCTCCTCAAATTTGCTTTGCTTATTGAATATCATAAATATCGTAATTCATCTCGTTTAGTTACTGCGGGTGCCTACTCATGTTCACGTACACTACCAGCGCAGGCGACGCGTTGCAGCGACTTTACCACACCAGGCGCATTACACACGAACTAACAGAGCAAGTATTTTTTTATATTTGTTGGATCTACAATTGACCACCACCTCGCGCAGTGGGGCTGACAATAAAGCTTGTCGATACCGCTTCGGCCGCGTACGTAACTATAGATACAGAAAATATATATTCACCATAGCCTTGAACATTCCAAAATTACAGCTTTCAGGAAACAGGTGGCAAAGAATTCCATAAATGATCAGTCTCGTCTCTATATAGGGGGCAATTCAGTTAATCAAGACTGCTCCGTAGCTGAACCATATGTTATGCGTTTGCCGACAGCCGCCATCTTTTTTAATCGATTCCCAAAAAGAAGGAGGTTATCAATTCGACTTGCATGTTTTTTATTTTTTATGTTTCTTCACCGATTACTCCGCCAATTGTGCATTGCTTTTGATGATTCTTTTTGTATATTTCAGAGGTCTCATATAATTTTTATCAAATTCGGTTCAGTACTTTGGATTTTATAACAAAATAACTGATAAAATATCATCAGAGTGCCCGTAGAAAAGTGAAGAGCAAGTCGCGTAGGCGCGCTGTAAATTATTATAAATTCAACACTTGCGACCTAACCGTGTTACCGAACATATAAATGTAATATTTTACAATTTTCAACAATACAAGCAATTACTGGTTTGATGGACACCAGGGGCTCAATTCAGTTATTCAAGACCGCTCTATAGCCGAACCATATGTGGAGCGTTTCCCGTCGGCCGCCATAGTTTTTTGATTCAGTCACTTTTATGTCATACAATTGATACATTTGATGAAACGTAACACGTCCTTCGCTCGTTACTAAATCAAAAAATGATAGCAGCCGACAGAAAATGCTTCGCAAAAGGTTCAGCTACGGATCGGTTTTGAATAACTGAATTGCCCCCCAGTACATCCTCTAAAGATTTAACACCAAGTAAACAAATTCCTTATTTTGAAGTCGGTTTTGTCAGTTTTTTTAACTATAATTATTATTGCTTCCGTTTATTCCGACATGTGTTATGATAAAGCTGACGCCTACTTTACCACTAATGTAGTGACAATATATTATTTGCTATTAGCGTTTGCTTTGGCACAACAGGTGAAAAATGTTTATGTGATGATTGAGTCCATTTGAGAGTTCCGTACCCAAAGGGTAAACGGGACCTTATTACTAAGACTCCACTGTCTGTCTGTCCGTCTGTCACCAGGCTGTATCTCATGAACCGTGATAGTTAGACAGTTGAAATTTTCACAGATGATGTATTTCTGTTGCAGCTATAACAACAAATAATAATTAAAACCGGACAAGGCGAGTCAGACTCGCCCACCGAGGGTTCCGTATAACCTAGTAGATAAAAGGGTTTGTTTTTTATATTTTCCTTCATAAATCGAAAAATATATTCCATAAAAATTTTTAAGAACCCGTTTTAGCTTGTGCTAATGAAGCTCTTTCATATGATACCCCACATGATACGGTTAAAGTACTTAAAAATTTGGACCCTCTTTCCTTGCTTAAAGACGATATATTTTGTGATTAAATTAAAAATGTCAAATTTTAGGATTTTTTTCTATATGTCTTTTCTAACACAATGCTTCTTGCCAAATTTCAGAGTTCTAGGTCAACGAGAAGTACCCCATAGGTTTTGATTCCTCTGTGAGTGTCGAAATCTGCATTTTTTACGACATATTCGGCTTTAACTTTTTTTATGAAAATTGAGAAGTTTTATTTTTCTTTCTGCAGCAAGATACTATGGATCTGCGTATACGGTTTTAATTTCAACTCGATACCTTCACGCGTTCCCGAGATAAAGGTCTTGACACCCGGACGGACGGACAAACGGACAGACAGACGGACAACAAAGTGATCCTATCCTATAAGGGTTCCGTTTTTTCTTTTGAGGTACGGAACCCTAAAAACAGAATAAAATAAATATTTAAGGCCCCGTACGAACAGGGCATCGAGGCTGCTGTTTCAATAGTTAATAAATTAAACCACTATTATTAATAACGGGATATCTAAAAGAACAGAACCTTAAAGAACATTTCACTTACTGGTCCTCTTCTCATTCCCTTCTCCTCAGATCAAAGGATTACCTTCTTTTAAAAACTCCCTCAACACAACGCGTAACCTTTTATGGAAATTCTTTCGCATTCCAGGCAGTTCAGCTGTGGAACGAATTACCTGTGTCTGTCAGACGTGCTCAGTCGCTAACTGTTTTAAAAAATCAAGTAAATTTATTTTACCTCTCTAAGACCTTACCCTAAAATACGTTGCTGCGATACTATTTCTGATCTCTCATTTATGTAGGCACTTTTCGGATTTTCTATATATGTTTTTAAATATTTGTATTTATTGTATTATATTTATTAGTGTATATTATTATTATTTAAGTATTTAGTGTTTAATTTTATTAGATTGTTTGGTATGATTATATTATAGCTATATCCAATGTCTCTGCTATTGCACACCCGCTTTACTTTTTCTATGAATTGATCTCCATACCACGGTTGCCTGGAAGAGATCGCTTTTAGCGATAAGGCCGCCGGTTGTCACACTAGTTTTGTAAGTTTCTTTGTTTTTTTGTTTGTTTAATAGTGTAAAATAATGAATTTATCTATCTATCTAATATGCATATATTTTGGAGATATCGTTAGAGCATCTCATTTACGATCGGCCCAGATTTCGCTAACCTCTGTCATCACTACGACAAGCCTCGTGACCTGCCTGGGGAACACTATAAGGTCCATCACCCTACGTACGATGTCTTGGTGTCTATTTAATACAAAATAAAATTGCGTATATGACGAAGTGCCTGTGCGATTTTCATAGTTAAATTATTATGTATGAGGAAAAGCTGTGTTGCGATCACAATCTTTCAACGCTATTGAGACTACTCTCGCAAAATATTATTTCAGTGTTTACCTCCTTTCAAATAAAAAAAAAATTACAACGTCCAAGAATGTATCTTCTTCGACATTGTAATTTTTTTATATTTTCAATTTCAAAATTATTTTCTATTATATTATGTAGATGTTTTTTTCATTATTTTTCTTTCACTATGCCAGCCCAATGGGTTGCAGTCATCATAACTTACTTTTCTTTTGTGTTCAACACGAACTGTAGCTATGACAGGCTTGTGATCAGTATTTTTGTAATCTTTAAAATTAATCGGATCCTGGCTGTAATTCTTCACATCTATTAGACAGTGTTTCCACTTGTAACTGACAAGGATGTGATCTAACTGACGCCTGTATTGTTTCTCAAACGTATACTTGTGTTCATCGTCGTGTTTAAAGAGCGACCCTCCCACTACCAAGTCGTATCGTTTACACAACTCCAGCATCAGTATACCGTTCTCATTCAACTCATCAAGTTTATCAGGACAGAATGCTTCTTCACCCATGTGTCTCTCGTAGCCGCTGTTATCATTCCCGACTCGAGCATTGAAGTCACCCATGACGACGAGACATTCGGGTGCATGTTTATTGATTACTATATTTATGGCGGAATCTAGTTTGTTATAAAAATTGATTTTATATTCTTCTGATTTGACATTTGTTGGAGCATAAACTTGTATGACTGTGATTTTGCAATTTAGCATCATGAACGTAGCGATGATAATGCGTTGAGAGACAGGCTGCCATTCGATCAAGTATCGTTCAGTTTCCTGGCTCATTAGGATACCGACACCGTGTTGATATTTTATTTGTTCTTCATAAGCACGTTCCTCATCGTAGCCGCTGTAGATAAGGCACAAGTTCCTCGACTCGATCTCGACATACTGTTTTCCTTTGCCATGCCATTTCATTTCAGACAGTCCGAGCAGCATCAACCGAGAGTCTACCATGTACTGTGCTACAGCGCTCAAGTACTCATCTGCTCGTTCTCCGCGTATTCCATTAACATTAACACATCCGAAATTATTCATTGTCGTATATCTTAACTCTTTTATTATCTCGGATGCATGAAATAGTATCGTTTTTGTGCCATGTTTGCACAAGGCTATTTTCCTTTTGGAACAACCTTTTGTGGAGTATTTTAGGAGTGATCTATTCAGGTTCATACTTAAAATATTCGTTTTGGTGCATATACCGTAATACAGTACCGTACAGTACCGTAATAATTATTTTGGAAGTGAACCCTGCAGCATAGGTTGCCGTTTGTGCCAAATAATTGTCATAGTTGTATTGGTGTCGTACAATTTACTAGTGTTGCGCTTGGTTTCATACATCAATTTATCCGAAATGCATCGTGCATCTAGGAATATAGAAGGAGATATGGTAATATACAAAATCGAAAACAAACTTTAATATAAAAATTATGTGCGTGTGGGGGTTCGAACCAACTGAAAAGGTATAGCTCCTTCATGTTCGAATTTTGAAACTTACTTTCTGTCTTATCGGATAAAATTAACTTTTCCACGCTATGCTAGTATTAGGTTGAGCAGCTGTTTCGGCGTGAAGAACTACCATACCTTAGAAAATACCAAGTTTTTTCACAGCAGCCTTAGCCTGGTCTCAATTGATGAACCAAAGTTCAAGCTTGTAGAGATCATCCCCAGCATCACAATGCACCGAAGCGTCGAGCGGGACTTATACACTTCGAAAGACGGGATTGTCAACTGCCGGGTCCTATTTTGTAGAAAAAAGACACGCTTGGGTCTTTTGAGGGTTAAAGTTTAAAATTTTGATATCACCCAAGTTTGACACTACTTCCAGAGCATGATTTTCGCGCTCAACCATTGCGCTTCCAGCAGTCCGCACGTCACTCTCGGTAGTCTTAGAGCAGGATAGGTATCTCTCCAGAACAGTGGAATCATCTGCATACCCGACAATCCTTGTCCTCAGAAGGTCGTTGATATACAGGAAAAACAGTGTTGCGGAGAGAACTGATCCCTGCGGGACACCAGCTTTTATCGACATCAGGTCAGATGAATAGCCGTCGATCACGACCCGGATTGATCTACCATGCAGGAAATCAGATATCCATTAACACAGGCCAGGCGAAATACCGTAGCTAGGAAGTTTGGAAAGGAGTCCAACGTGCCAGACCTTATAGAAAGTTTTAGAGACATCGATCAACACACCGAGGGCCTCACCGTGTCACTCGATAGTTTCACCTCAGTAATGTGTGACTCGAGCTAGAAGGTCCCAGTGGATCGGTTTTACGAAAGCCGTATTGAATCAATGAGGGGATCGTTGCTTTCAAGGTAGTCCAGAAGCTTCTTATTGAGTACATGATTTTACAAAAAAAATTAGTGATAGCGATTTGTCTATATTTACCGAGGTCAGATCGATTTCCTTTTTAGGTAGGTACTGGCTGCACATTTGCAAGCTTCCAGCCCTTTGACACAATGCCTGTTTCTAGAGAGACGGATTAGATGAGTAAGAATAGGGGCGAGTACAGGTCAGTTCACAGTTATAGGTCAACGGGAAGTTATAGGTATAGATTCCCTTGCGAGTGTCAAAATATGCGTTTTTTGCCATATTTTTGGCTGTAACTTTTTTTTATGAAAACTGAGAAGTATGATTTTTCAGAAGTTTTATCTGCGTATATGGTTTTAATTTAAACTCGCTGCCTTTACGCGTTCGATGTATCGAGATACAGACGGACGAGCAGACTGACAACATAGTGATCCTATAAGGGTTCCGTTTTTTCTTTTTGAGGTACGGAACCCTAAAAATGAAAGAATTGGAAAAAAACAATTATGTAACGTTTACAATATTATTATTTTTTAATTTAAAAAGTCAAAATTATCCAAATACAATTTCTAATCTATCTTTCCTGTCTAATTTACTTAATAATTGCTTACATTATAACGATTTTAATAGCTAAATTTTTCTTTTATTTCTGAAAATAATAACATACAAGGGCGCATACAGCCATGTGAGTGCTTAAAAAAATATCTACTGTCTTGTTAGGAGATCGAGTATTATTACGGATGAACACATTGCACAATTCATCAAGCCATTCCTCCATTGGGTAAATGCCTCATATCCTTATTTAATTCTTGTAGACGATTTTTGAGTTACACTTTTACAAGTTCAGTACGCCCTGCCATCTCTGGGCCTAACTGTGTAAAGCTTGGCTTAAAAATCGGCCGGCACATACCAAACATGTCCGACCGCCTTTCGGACATATCGGATATTTTTCGGATATTTTCTTATGTGTTTATTATATTACTGGTGGCGGACGTGGTGTCAATAAATTGTTATTGATTGTTTTTTTTTTATTTTTTTTTTAATTCGAAAATAGGCTTGCGCTTGACCGTCAAATTACCAAGTTGATTTACCAAGTTTCACTTCTGGTCGGCAGCTCTATAACCAACGTCAACGATCTGTGTTTTGGAACGTAGTCGGTCTGAAACTTTACTCCTAAGACACTGCGCTCGATAGCTCGCTATCATATCCCGAGAGCATGCTTCTGATCGTTTGTCAAAGACAAAGTGGCACCAGGTAAGGATGGAGAGTACGAATATGTCTTTAAGTTTTTTTTATGGAGGTTAGTGGGAAATCGCTCTATATGAGGTCTTTCATAGAGTCCTCCGGCATTTTCGGTACATTTTGCAACTTCTTTTTACCTTTTTTTCTACTAAATATATATACTCATGAACATATTCAAACTCCACACCGCCGATTTCCCGCGACGTAATACTTAAGTTAAAAAAAAAACAAAGAATAAACAGTTTAAACTTTTTAATATTATAAACACATTTACAAAACATAACGTATATTTTTCTTAACTTTTAATTTCATTCTTCAGTTCTTTCTTCTTGCTTATAATCCAGTTTCATTATTTTCCTTTTACTGTATAAAAAATCGGAGTCATCGTAACTTTCTTTTCTTTTATTAGTATGTGATTGTTTCACACAAGCCGTAGATATGACAGGTTTTTATGATCGGTGTTCTTGAAATCTTGAAAATTTATAGGTTCCTAGTTCTGATCCTGGCTGTAATTCTTTACGTCTATTAGAAAGTGTTTCCAATTGTAACTGACAAGGATGTGATCTAACTGACGCCTGTATTGTTTTTTGATCTCGTTTTTTGTCATATTCCTGATATGCGTATACTTGTGTTCATCGTCGTGTTCAAAGAGCGACCCTCCCACAACCAAGTCGTATCGTTTACACAACTCCAGCATCAGTCTACCGTTCTCATTCAACTCATCAAGTTTATCAGGACAGAATGCTTCTTCGCCCATGTGTCTCTCGTAGCCGCTGTTATCATTCCCGACTCGAGCATTGAAGTCACCCATGACGACGAGACATTCGGGTTTATGCTTCTCAATCGCTTCATCTATGGCGGAATGCAGAGTTTTATAAAAATTGTCTTTAAGTTCTTTTGATTTGACATTTGTTGGAGCATAAACTTGGATAACTGTGACTTTGCAATTTAAAATCTTAAACGTAGCGATGATAATGCGCTGAGAGACAGGTTGCCAATCGACCAAGTATCGTTCAGCTTCCGGGCTCATTAGGATCCCGACACCGTATTGATATTTTATTTTTTCTTCATAAACACGTTTCTCATCGTAGCCGCTGTAGATAAGGCACAAGTTCCTCGACTCTATCTCGACAGGCTGTTTTCCTTTGCCATGCCATTTCATTTCAGACAGTCCGAGCAGCATCAACCGAGAGTCTACCATGTACTGTGCTACAGCGCTCAAGTACTCATCAGCTCGTTCTCCGCGCATTCCATTAACATTAACACATCCGAAATTCTTCATTGTCATATATCTTAACTCTTTTATTATCTCGGATGCATGAAATAGTATCGTTTTTGTGCCATGTTTGTGGCCTTTTATTTGTTTTTCATCATCACGTTTCTCATCGTAGCCGCTGTAAATAAGGCAACCATTTCTCGACTCGATATTCACATAATATTTTCCTTTGAAATGGGACGGCCATTTCATTTCAGACAATCCGAGCATCAACTGAGAAGCTATCAGGTACTGCCACAGCGGTAGAAAAATCCAACCATTTTCTCATACGTCCTCCGTTCATTGTATTAACATTGTCACTTCCGAACTTCAGTACATTCATTATAAAGTCTTCGTTGTGACCCTTTTATTCAACAACAATTGTGCCAATATATGTATAGCTTACAGTAAGTAAGTATGGTACACTTTAATAAAATCATTAGTACTGTGATGTTTGAATTAAATTTTTCTCGTGGTGCTAAAGCGTTTTCGTGTCTGTTTGGGTGAACCATTGTGGAACCTCGTGCCATTTTGGATGGTGTTCAATCATTTTACATCAAGTTCTTAGTTCGATTGTCGGATGCACTTCGAGCCATTGGGCCCTTTTGTGCGTTACATCAAGTTACCATGTTTATTGATCTTGTCTTTTCTTGCTACAATTTTATTATTTTTATTGTGCACATTTCAGTCGCTGTTTTTCAGGATGCTTGGCATACGCCTTTGTTCAATCGGTAAAGGAGCAATGTCCATAAGAGTGTCTCACATATTTGACAAATTTCCCGATGCGAAGTATTTTCTCCTGGTTGGAAATTTAGATTTTTGGTGCATTTATCTATGCACGCATTTGCATATTTTTTTATTATACTTTTTACTCGGTGGTTTGGCTGCTTGTTATGAAGGGTGATATAATTGTCTTATTACAGTGACACCACCACGAAGTACTAATGCATTGGGGTTCTAAGTTTTTTGGCATTTTTTAAATAAATATTACGATCCATTTATTAGGAGCGCATAAGTAGAGAAGAGGTCATAATATTATTTGTTAGCGTCATCGCTGCGCATACGTTGTATTTAGGTATTGACTCAAATTACTAATGCCAGTATATCCTGACGCACGCTGTGCCGGAAAATACATGCGCGGTGCTTCGAACAGTCGTGTGTATTTTATGAGTACTTCCTCATAGTAGATGCTCTCCTGGTACAGTTATAATCCGATAAATTGTATGTATGTATAATTGTTAGTTTATTGATAAGCATTCCTGCTTGTAGAGAGCACATGATTTCACAGCTACATCAAAATTGAAGTGAATTTGCTTACAAAATGTCAATTATTTTAAAATATTCGGGGAACAAAATTAACAAAACACATGCAAACTTGTCAAGTTTGATTGCATTAGAGCCATAAGAGCTCAATTATTTCTGCAATTATCTTTCGTGTCGGTACGTACGGTGGGTTGGAAACCAAATAACTAGGTATATGTGCGCCTGACCTTAAAAAATGTATCTTACAGACAAGGAAAACTATCGCGATATTATGATATTTCCCGTAATAAGTATTTACTAGAGCCCGGCTGGCTAACTACCACAAAAGTTGAAAATCCATCGCTGGGGGAGGCTGCGTGGTTATGTGGGAGTCTCGTCCAGGCAGACTGCCTAGTATACCGGGTTACCCACTAAAACCTCTGGGGTGTTTCTCCCTGGTGCTATGGTGCCAGGTGCACTGTTCGCACTCATTCCATGGACCCGACGGCGCTGTACTTCTGGGATCCTTCCCTAGTAGGGGTGGAGCTGGAAATCTTCACCCCACTTTCCTTGAGTAGCACGCGAAAACCCGGCGCGCCAGCTCAGGGGCTATACGCTCAAACGCAAGTTTATATTCGAATAATAAGACTGTAATGTCAGTTAAGGGATTTGAGGGTAATGTTATTTATGTAGACAAGGGCCTAACCCCCTGTCACTGCAAGTCAACGCTACATCTTACCCTCCAATACTCTTTAACCCTGTAACAACGGTCAAATGTGCCGTCAGACGTCTTTATGGTCTTTAATATTCTTCCTACCCCGTAAAGGAAAATAAGCGTGATATTAGGTTTTATGTATGTATGTAAAAATATTTGTGAAGTTTGTTTGAAAATCAAACGAACGTATAGAGTGAAGTTTGGTGAAACAGAATTTTAAGTTAGTCTTCAATATGAATTGGTTTCGATATACAGTTACGATAGCTGTTCAGTTAATCAAGACCGCTCCGAAGGTGAACCATAATTATGTAAAGCGTTTGCCGACAGCCGCCATCTTTTTTTAACCGACTTCCAAAAAGTAGGAGGTTATCAATTCGACTTGCATGTTATTTTTGGTATGTTTGTTCACCAATTACTCCGCCAATTGTGGATTGCTTTTGATGATTCTTTTTGTATTTGCTAGATCATATTTCAGAAGTAGTTTAATATACATTTTATCTATATCAGTACAGTACTTTGGTTGTTATAACAAAATAACTGGTAAAATATCATCCGAGTGCCTGTAGAAAATTGAACAGCAAGTCGCGTAGGTGCGCTTTAAATTATATAAATTCAATATTTCCGTATTACCGAACACTGTACTGGTGTACTCCTCTAAATATTTAACACCAAGTAAACAAATTGCTTATTTTGAAGTCGGTTTTGTCAGTTTTTGTAACTATAATTATTATTGCTTCCGTTTATTCCGACATATGATACGAGAAAGCTGACGCCTACTTTACCACTAATGTAGTAACAATATATTATTTGCTATTAGCGTTTGCTTTGGCACAATAATTTATCGTGTTTCAGAGGTGAAAAATGTTTGTGTGATGATTGAGTCCATTTTTAGGGTTCCGTACCCAAAGGGTAAAACGGGACCCTTATTACTAAGACTCCGCTGTCTGTCTGTCCGTCTGTCACCAGGCTGTATCTCGTGAACCGTGATAGTTAGACAGTTGAAATTTTCACAGTGAATGTATTTATGTTGCCGCTATAACAACAAATACTAAAAAACAGTATAAAATGAATATTTAAGGGCGCTCCCATACAACAAACGTGAATTTTGTTGACGTTTTTATAGATAATGGTCTGGAACCTTTCGTGCGCAAGCCCGACTCGCACTTGGCCGGTTTTATTTTTCATGTTCCTCCATGGTACTCTACTGCTCTTTATTAGATGTAGACTGCGTCATATGGAGCGCAAATGTTTCATTACAAGTACTGCCTTTGGGTTTCATAAGCCATCGTAGACAAGATGAGTCACATCTTGCATGACCGTATATAAATATACCTATATGTACCTATCAAATTACGATTTTTACCTGTAATAGATCTACAATTATTTTTCCAAGGTTAACTTGCCTGTTGGTAAGTGACGGTGACGAAGATGTTCGTCGATCTAGCTAGAAGATTTACTCTAGCCTTCATTAATGTGTTGCCATTTTCCCACTAGATGGGTTCGGCAAAACAAGTTTCCTTTCGCTACTTCACTCTATTAGACATCATCTCTACACTTAAAATTTTCACATGCATAAGATCTTTACATCTACACTTTCTTAAATCTTCCTCTCTATGCATTCTAGCTTTGTAGAATAAAAATAAAATTACATTATTGTAAACATTTATTGTCTCAGAAAAATGAAGATAGGAGGGAATTCCATTCCTTTGCAGTACGCATCAAGAACGCGGGCCGAAATCTGGGCAAGAAAGTGTTAAGTACGTTTTTTATTTGCATTTCAATGAGAAATGTCTGGTAGTGTAACAACTTTCTGTTATAGCAGAATGTGGAGGGTGAAATAAAATTGTAAAGCTCTTGCGCACCTACGCTGAAATGAATCCAATACAAAATAGACACATGCTATGAATTTGTATTTACTGGTAAATAAGTAAGTAAGTTCGTATAGACTGAGTGGCCAGCCCTATTGTCAGAGTTATTAAGCCGCCGAAAGACCTCTGACTTGTCTTGACGATTGCTGAACAACCGGGACCAACAATTTAACGTGTCATCCGACCCACGGTAGCGCTCAGAAAGAAATGCCACTCACGGTCACCCATCCGAAGACTGACCGGTCCGTCCGTTGCTTAACTTTGGTGATCGTTCGGGAACAACTGGTAAATGATTGTAAGAGAAATGCAGAGTTCACCTCAAGCAGAGCGTCTGTACTTTGTATCGTCCTTATTCAGGATGAACAATATTACAACATCCTAACTCATCAAGTTAGCAAAGCATCATATTATAAACCGGACTTGTGAGTAAATTCAGTTTTAGTTTTTAACCCCCGACGCAAAAACGACGGGGTGTTATAAGTTAGACATGTCTGTGTGTGTGTCTGTCTGTGGCATCGTAGCTCCCGAACGGATGAACCGATTTTTTTTGTTTGAAAGGTGAAGGTAGTTGGGAGTGTTCTTAGCCATGTTTCATCTAAATTAGTTCAGCCGTTTTTTTTTGTCGGGGGTTTTGAGTTTTCTAAACTTATACTAGTTAGAACTTTAAAAAAAAAACCACAAAGCGTTTTTGGGCACAAAGCGCGCAGCTATTGCTCTCGAGCAACACAACATTTTTAAACATATAAAATAATTGACTTTGTGTATTGGCGGAGGGTATTGTTACGCCATACCACAGGACTATTCCTAGCTTGGGTAACAATATGCTTCCTCAACCTTGAATATCATATAAGGATATACTTCATGTACATTAATGAATTACCGGCAAGCACAGCATAGGAAGATGATGATTATGATGATTCATACTAATTCTTAAACGTAAAAATTGGTTGTCTGTAAAGTCGGTTTACGGACGATAGTTTAACGTGACAACGTCATAACAAAACATTGGTGAAATGCAAACGTTACAATGAGCGTAACGGGACAATGAGTCATCCTTTTTCGTGCGTGCATAAATTATGACATGTAGGTACTCAATAATGACATGTCATGTACTTTAACAATGAAATGTCTAATCAGTGAAGATACGGTTGATTAAATTCACCCAGTTTGACGGTTAGCAACCTAATCATAATGTACTGCTTTTATTGTAAGAATAAATTATTTGAAATGAAAAAAATATATCGGCCAACACGACCTCGTATCAAACATCTCCTTATCTTAGCCGGCATTTCAGTATCATTTGTCACGACAACCTCTTGACATATTTTGCTTGTGTTCAAAGTTTTTGTTTAAAATTGAGTATCGAACGATCCTTGCAAATATTATCTGTCACAAGAAACTTCTTATTTTGAGGGAAATACGCTGTTTATCAAAAATCTCCGGCGGAAAACAAAAATCTATAAAATTGATAAACTTGCATACTGAGTTTCGTAGGTTGAGAAATACGATCTGTACGCAAGTACCCAGCAAACATCCGACACGAGAAAAATTTGCTAGATCTTGATGGAGAGACCTTTGTTCGCTTCGCCCACTCGGTTATTATACCTATCTGACGTATCGCACGTAGGAATTTAGTACTATTTGAGGATACAGACAAACCGCAATGCATTCCAAGCCATGTGATAAAACCTGACCAATGGCAGTGGCGATGACGCAGTTATTTGATACTCTCTGATTTCATAAAGACCGAAAATAACTGCATGTATCCGAATGTCGAATGAAGGACGCAGTGTTTTCCTGGACGAATTATCATGTTTATGTATGATTCCTCAATAATATGTATTATATCAGCCATCTAGTTCCACAGTACAAGCTTTGCTTAGTTTGGGCTTGTGTGAAATGTCCACCAATTTTTATTTATTTATTTAACGTAGCCAGATGCAGTGAATCTTTAAATCTTGCTACAATTAGTAGTAAGTTTCGCCTTTTGATACGAATGACACTACTAATATTAATAAAAGAAAAATAAAATGCCCGACTGCAGAAAAGCAGTATTTGCAATCTAACTGACGCGATCGATGCTCGATCGATTTTGTTACGCTTGATACGCTGTTGTATGTATACGTAAAATCATCGTAAAAGATTATAAATGTTAATTCTTTAGAATAATTCTAGTAAATTTACTTTTTTTTACGGGCAAGTGCCTTCATACAGACAACAAAACAATATACAGACTCAATAGGTCTAAAGACAATCCAAATGCTCAAACCCACTACCAGTTGGCAGCGTACCCAGCATGCTGTCCGCATTGCCACGTTGAATGGCAATGCTTATGCGTTGGACTAGATACGCGCCAGCATTTTGGTCACGCGTCGCATCGATCGCTCAGATATTTTTTTGAAAATGAGATTAGCTCCCGGCCCCCACGGACCCAAAGTCTTGACACCAAACGACTCAAATATGTAACCTCTACTGAGATTAACATATTTACGCTGCTTGTGCTGCTCCGCCGAATTAGCCGCAGCGCCAGCCCTACACCGTGTCTCAGGAAGATGAGACGGTGCCAAAGTATCGACGCACGTGGCGTCCCACACAAGGGGCCGTCCGAACTTCCATGGCACAAGCGTCATCCCGTCAGGCCTTTTACCATCTTCACGCGCCAAAAAAGCACTTTTTAGGAAAGAAGACAATAAACAATTTTTAAACAACGAAAAGGGATTTTATAGAACTTTAAGAAATGGAACTGAAAAAATTGACAGTGATATCCCCCAGCCCGAGGAACTCCAAAGCTACTGGACTGATATCTGGAAAGAACAAGGAAACCACAATGAACAGGCTGAATGGATACAAGATGAAGAGCGACGATGGAGCGGTATAAAAGAAATGGAATTCCATGACCTTACACGTGAGGATATAACAGAAATAACAAGAAAGCTAAAAAACTGGAAAGCTGCAGGAATTGATGGAGTGCATAATTTTTGGTACAAAAAATTGTTCACTCTTCATGACACGCTAGCTAAAAACATAACAGAGATTATTAAGGGACACCAAGAACTACCAAAATTTCTCACAAAAGGGATCACATACATGCTTCCAAAAAGTAACGACACCAAAAATCCTTCGCAATACCGACCAATAACTTGTTTGCCAACGCTATAAAAATTAATAACATCGTGTATAACTCGGAGAATCAACATTCATCTCACACAACACAACATCTTATCTGAAGAACAAAAGGGATGCAGACAGAACCATAAAGGGTGTAAAGAACAGCTTACAATAGATGCCATAATTTTAAAACATGCTAACACCAATAGACGAAACTTAAATATTTCATACATTGACTATACTATTGACCTCCTCTGAAACAGTAGAACATAATACTTTTGCAGAAATGGAGCCTTCAGACACATACAAGTACCTTGGCATACACCAATCCAATTTGATCAATCATACTCAAATCAAAAAGAATTTAAGTACCGAGTACATCCGTAGACTAAACATGATATGTAAAAAACAGTTACATGCAAAAAATCTATTTAAAGCAATAAACACATTTGCAATACCAGTTTTAACATATTCTTTTGGAATTATTAAATGGACAAAGACAGACATTAACAAACTTGAAATTAAAACACGCGCAACTCTCACCAAACACAACTACCTACACCCAAAATCAGCAATCGAAAGGATCTCGACAAAAAGACAGAATGGTGGAAGAGGACTTATAGATCTAAAGCAGTTATGGGAAAAGCAAATACTATGTTTGCGAATGTTTTTCTATGAAAAATCAACCACCAGTCAAATTCATGCTGCAATAATATCAATAGATGACAAATTTACTCCGTTAAACCTATTAGACTTAGAAAAACAATTCGACTCAGAGAAATCCCAAGAACAGGAAAAATTAAATAGATGGCGGGCTAAAGAACTACATGGTAGACATATCAAAGATCTAGAACAAGAGCACATAGACTTAGAAGCTTCTAATAAGTGGTTAAAATTAGGTTATCTTTTCCCCGAAACAGAAGGCTTCATGATTGCTATACAGGACCAAGTTATTAACACAAAAAATTACAGGAAACATATCATAAAAGATCCTAATGCCCAGAATGATAAATGCAGAAAATGTCATCGTCTACCCGAAACTATACAACACATCACAAGCGCTTGCCAAACTCTCACACAAACTGATTACACACACAGGCACAACCAGGTTACACATGTAATTCATCAGAAACTCGCAATAAAACATAAACTCATTAACAGCTCTACTAAACCTTATTACCAATACGCACCTCAACCTGTACTAGAGAATTCTACCCACAAGATGTATTTTGACAGAGCTATATTAACAGATAAAACTATACACAACAACAGACCAGATATCACATTAACAGACAAATTGAATAAAACCGTATATATAATAGATATAGCAGTACCCAATACACATAACTTACAGAAAACTATAACAGAGAAGATTCATAAATATACAGAATTAAAAGAAGAAATAATCAGAATATGGAAGATGGAAAAAGTATATATAGTACCGCTGGTGCTCTCCAGCACAGGAGTAATACCCAAATATCTTCACCACAGCATTAATCTATTAAACTTACCTAAAAACATCTACATAACAATGCAGAAAGCTGCGATCCTAAATACGTGCCGCATCGTACGAAAATTTTTGCAAGAAGAAGCACCTACATTAGAAAATGAACACCACTTGGTTTAGGCCCGTGGTGATTTCATGCTACCGAAATTGCTTAAATTTCGAGATAAAAAAATAATCTGATAATAATAATAATAATAAGGGCATAACGCCGCTAGAAGCTCTTAGTGAACGCGCAGCACACCTCTCGACACCCTTAGCCACCCACACCGATGTTGCATCTCCGGCGCCAATATGCGGCATCACTATGGGGGGCCCATCTAGTGGGTGGCGAGTCATCACCTGCCTAGTAATTTTTGCATGATGAGACAGAATTGGCAGGTGCCGTTTTCTCATCCTGGTGCTCTCAGACAGAGGAACTTCATCTTACCTGCTGTGTGAGAGCATCAGCCTATAGCCTAGTTTTTAAGTCACTAACATTCCATCACAATAGCCAAGATCTGTTAAACTCCATATTGTACAGTAATCCATCCATAGTCCATCCATATACCCAATCTGTATTTTTACTATATATTTGTAAAAAGGCCTCTCAGTGTTGGTTCTGGCCCCACTGATGCCTTTCAAAGGTCCGGGCTAGACCCGTGCTTAAATCGAAATAATAATAAATAAATCATAATAAATTTCCGGTTGTTCGCGTCTTGCTAACGGCGAGTATTTGCACAGGCACAATCAAGTAGCCAGGATCCACCAGCAACTTGCTCTTCAATACGGCCTTGTTGAGTCCGAGGTGCCATACTATCAGTACGCTCCAACGTCGGTTCTTGAGAATGGCCGTGCTTTGCTCTATTGGGACCGTTCTATTATCACGGATAGGACTATTGTTGCCAACAAGCCTGATAACGTGATCGTAGATCGTTCCCAACGCCGGGCAGTTCTTGTCGATGTCACCATTCCACATGATGAGAATCTCGTGAAGACTGAGAAGGACAAGCTCAGCAAGTACCTTGACTTGGCTCACGAGATAACCGCCATGTGGGATGTTGATTCGACGATCATTGTTCCGATAGTCGTATCGGTGAACGGTTTAATTGCGAAGAGCCTCGACCAAGAGGATCTCAAGAGGCTCTCGCTTGATAGTTGGATCAAGGGTCGGATACAAAAGGCAGTTATCTTAGTACGGCGCGCATTTTCAGGAGATTCCTCAGTTTGTAGCCCTTACCGTCGACAGCTTGAGCCCTGCCCCGCTCCTGGCGGCACCCTATTAGTTTTAAGTTTTTTACAATATTTATGTTCTTGTTTTGTTTATATTTGTATTGTAAAAAGATTAAAATTAAGAATCTAAATAAATAAATGTGAATAATAATCAATTTATTTCAAGCCACTGGAGCCCATATTAAATCCGCCCAGTAATTTGTATTACTTCGTTGAAACGTTTATATGTTAAAATTAAAATATTCCATATCATGAAAAGTACTGAACCGATTTAGATTAAACTTGCATTGATTCCTATGTTAGACTATACCTAATCCACCTATAAAAATATTTTTCCAATCCAACGTATACTTTTCTACTACTACTACTTCAATTTTGCTTCTACTATATTTTTTTAATAGTATTAAAAAAATAATGAAGCTAAATTGATAAAATAATTCGGTAACTCCCATTAGTTCTATAGAACTGTGACGTCATAGAACTACCACCTCGGGAATTTTCTTTATAATTAATCAAGAAACACAAAAATTTGTTCAGTGATGGCGGAGTAATCGGTGAACATAAATATAAAACAATATAGAACCCTATATATAATCTAAGATCCTTCTCTTTTTTGAAGTCGGTTCATAAAACGGAGTTATACGGTAAGTAACATAAAATATATAACCGAATTAAGAATCTCATCCTTATTTAATTCGGTCATAAAGAGAGGTCGATGTTTGATATCAGGGATTAGTTAGCTTAGTAATAATTTAAATGCATTTTTTTATATTTTAATCAAAAAGTAGGTAAGTACAAATATCAATAAAATAGACACATAATAAAAAGCATCATAATATAAGTAAAGCGAGCAGGACATTGAATACTTGCTATTAATCATATCTTGGTAAAGTAAATAATTAACATTTCGCATTTAATCAGGACAAAAAAAACTGGATCATTATGAATAATGCTAGTCATTATAATATAATCACTTTCTCTGAAACATCCATTAAACTAGTATAAGTTCAACATACGAGTAGATCTGTTAGTACAGTTTTATTTTTAAAAAAGACGAAAATAATAAAAAAATAAAGGCTAGGAAAAATGTAAAAAAATCTTTTCTCGTGATCTAGTGAGAAAAGTATCATTTTTATTATTCCTGAAAGTCGATTGTAGCAATCACCGGTTTGTAATCAGTCTTTACATAGTCATTGAAATCAATCGATGTCGATGTCTCGTCCAGGTAATTCTTCACATCTAATAAACAGTGTTTCCGCTCGGTATTGATAAGGATGTGATCAAGCTGACGCTTCTTATTGTTTTTCTCGTACGTATACTTGTGTTCGTTGTCGTGTTCAAACAGCGACCCTCCCACTACCAAGTTATATCGTTTACACATGTCCAGCATGAGTCTACCATTCGTGTTTAACTGGTCAAGGTTATCTGCACATAACGCATGTACACCCATATTTTCTTCGTAACCAGAGTTATCAGACCCCACTCGTGCGTGAAATTTACCCATGATGATCAAATATTCAGGCTTATTTAGTTCGATCACTGTGCCTACGAAAGTAGACAACTGCTCATGAAAAAATTTTTTCGGGTCGATATGTGTGCTATCCATAGGAGCTTGTACTTGTATAACTACAACTTTATGATTTTCAATCATGATCGTAGCGGTGATGATCCGTTCAGAGACAGCTTCCCATTGTAGACAGGTTGACGGGTTCTTCATTAGGATCCCGACGCCGTTTTGGATATTTTCTCCATCTCTTTCTGCAACGCGCCCACTGTAGATAAGCCCATAATTATCATTTCTGAAACTCTTATTTCCAGCCCTTTGCATCTTTATATTTGACAAGCCTAGAACCGTCAACTGAGAGTCTTCCATATACTGTATTAATGCTTCTACAGTATCCATTAATTGTCCGTCGGCTCCTTTTTTTTTGCTTTTTCCCATCAATGTAGAAACGTTGACACAACCAAACTTCATAATTAAATTAATCTTTTATCCTTGTACCGTACGAGACGTTATCGGAACAAAGTCAACCGACCGAATGCCTCACTTTATTAAAAATCATTTATTTATACTCATACACACACATCATTTATTTTACTGTACTTCAGGGCCCCGGAGACGTTCAATGTCTAATTGAAGTTAAACAACGATTTATGCGATGGCAGGAAATTATATTAATTTGAGTAACACATTGATTGCACACCAATATTGACGTACAATGACAATGCTTAGTAATCGACCGATGTCATGTTTTTAATGCTATTACCAATAATGTCTAATGTTAAAGTTACTAACCCACTTGCTCGTGCGTTCTTACACTAGTTGGGTTTTATAACCATTGAAGAAGTGACAGGTATGCGAATACTTCTAAATAGGAAGGGTGCCACCAGCTTGTAGCTAGAATTATTTCTAAATATAGGTAAATTAAATAATCGATCATGTGGCAATTTATCTCTATTGTTCACAAATGATGCTTACAATGTCATTATTACCCGGATGCTTAATGGAGGGTAATGTTTTTCGAGTGTTTGTATTTATGCATTTATGTATGTGTGTATGTATGTATGGTATCTCGAGTTTTGTCATGTATCCGAACAAGTGTCTTTGTTTTGCTCTCACTTTCTCTCATTCTTTCACACGAGTATGGCCGACATGAATATTTTGTCTAACGAAAATAAATATGCCATTAATTGAAGTTTTATTGGCGATGAGGCTTGAACCGCGAGTGCATAGTAATAACTTAAAAAAAAACAATAAACTAAAAAATCTACGGTTCGTCTCAGCGTGCCTTTTGGACGTGGCGTGTTATTTGAAGGTTAACACGACATTTTATTTAATGAATTAAATGTTGCAAGCAAAGGGTTGCTTATCACTAGAAGATAAAATAGCTTTGGTCAAATCCGGCAAAAGGACATATATTTATAAATAGTAGTGCAGTAAGGATGAACTAGTTACCATCTTAATTGAAGAAAAATTGGATTATTCACAAAACGCATCGATCGATGAACTAAAGAAGATCTTGAGTGATTTATATAAAAATAAAGCGCATAAAGTGCCATAAATGCTTATGTGCGGGGATTTACATTCCTTTAACGGAGAAAAATGGGTAGTGTTTCAACAGCAACTGGAATGCTATATGCTAGTAAACGAAGTTCCAGAAGAGAAAAAGGTACCCTTACTTATAATAAAACTAACCCCCAACGTATTCGAGAATTTAACGTATCTTTCATCATCATCATCTCAGCCATAAGAAGTCCACTGCTGGACATAGGCCTCCCCCATGGGTTTCCAAAAAGACCAATTGGAAGCGGCTTGCATCCAGCGTCTTCCCGCCACTTGTATGAGGACGTCTCGTGGCTGGCCTTCCTACGCTGCGCTTGCCGGTATGTGGTCTCCACTCGAGAACCTTTCGGCCCCATCGGCCATCAGTTCTACGTGCTATGTGCCCTGCCCACTGCCATTTTGTACGTCTACGTATCTCTTCATTTCTGATTCGATCTCGTAGAGTGACTCCGAGCATAGCCCTCTCCATAGCTCGTTGCGTGACCTTGAGCTTCCTTATAAAGCCCATAGTTAGGGACCACGTTTTAGTGCCGTAAGTTATCACTCGTATAGTTCCCGTCACGTAAAAAGAACGCTGGTTTGTTAGAGTTTAGGAACTAACCAGCGTTCTTTTTACGTGACGGGAACGTGATAAAACCATACATTTACTCGAAAAACATAACCCTTCTTTTTTCGCAATCGAGTAAAATCAAAACAATATGTTCGCTTCAACTGGCAACATAATCTATTGAGGAAACATACAAATGGCGATGTCCAGGAAAACACTGTGTCCTTTACTCGACATTCAGATACATGCAGTTATTTTCGGTATTTACACCATGATAGCAGGAAGATATAAATGACTGTGCCACCGCCATTGTCATTAGTTAAATTATATCAAAATGACGGGAAATGCATAGCGGTTTTTTTACAGTTTTATTCAAAGATATTAACATATCACTGATTTTATAGGTACTTTTTTATTACCAATATGATGAAGTACCTAAAATCACATATTTTCACAGAGTATGCGGACCACCTCTGTGAATTTTGCCAGATTACAGTTAAAAATATTTGTACTGTTTGGATACAGTATTTATTCTTTATTCAATAACATACACAACAGAATGCAATAAGAGAAAGTACACATTTCTAATACATATTAATAAACTGTATCGCATCCTAAAATTATGTATGCCTAGCTAGATAAGGTAAAAGTACATTATGGTACAAGTGTGTAATGTTGGTGATTACCGCTGAGGCGCCATTGAGACCCGAGCCGTTAGGTGAGGGTCTTAAGAGAGCCGAGGACGGTAATCATCAATACACACGTGTATCATACGACGTTTTTCAACACACTTGTGAAGAAATGAATACTAAAAAATCATTTTATCAGTGAAAGTGAGTTTGAAAATTGTTTTGCAATGGCGGGAAAAATTTATCAGTTTTCCTATGCGCGCGCATCTTACAATGGCGATCGGCCATAGACTAAAAGAATGAGGTTTATTCTTTTTGGCTTTTCGCGGTTAGCGTTTTAGCCACGTACAAAATGGGGAATTTCAAGTTTTCTTTATTACAAAAAAAAAACAAAAGTTATATTTGAGTGATAGTTTTATTTATTAAACACGTACAAGTTGAAATTATCTATTTATTTACAACAGGTACATTAATTTATTTGTACTATTGAACACGATATTTTTTGTATCGAAACTGTTTTAAGAACAAAGCAACTCAACCAATAAAAAAACTCTGTATCTCACTTGTGAATAATAGCAATGAAAAAGTCACAGTTTGATTACATTTGTCATTATATGCCTAATTGTGGCGAAATTATAGCCACTTTATGAGCAAGTGTGTTGAAAAGTAGGTTAATGCATTGTGGGAAGTAAAATCAATTAAAAGTGAAACTTTAAACCATTAATCTTGGATCTAATACTAACATGTAAATCTAATATAGTTGATATAATGTAATAACAAATCATGTGAGATATTCATTAAAGGGAGAGCTAATTATTGTTAAAGCTCGTGTCGTGACGCAGGAGAAAACTGCAAATTAATTGCATTCCTATACTCGTATATGCGTGACATTACAGATAGGTATAATTAGAGTATTTGGAAAACTGGTTTCATTATTCTTTATAGGAACATAAATATAGTATAACTAATATTGATGGATATTTTTAACCGACTTCTAAAAAGAAAGAGGTTATCAATTCGACTTCAACCGACTTCTCATGGATTCCATTGTCAAAACTGGACCAAATTGAAATGGAACCACACGGGAAGCTTCAAGCTTCGCTTGAAAAAGGTAAATGATCAGCGATAATGCTGCTGAACGATCAGCAGCGCTGATAACTGGTAAAATATCATCCAAGTATTTTTTAATAGTAATAGTAAAAGTTTTTTTTAACAGTTTACTTAACAAATCAATAGATTTATTAGAATATTAGGTATATTATATAAACAATATAAATAAAATACACATAATATATTACCTAATACTAATCTAGGATAGGGAGAGATAATGCTTATGAACGAGGTTCTTGAAAATGTTTAAAGACTTAGCCTGCCTGATATAACCAGGCAGCGCATTCCACAGTAGGACAGCTTGCACAGAAAAAGATTTACTGTATGACAGAGATAAACTCTTCGAGACTGGGCTCATTTGCTTTGTGTTGGCACTCATGTGCTACATGATATTCAGGGCCGAATAAGAAGGAAGAGGGGTAACCATAAACTGGATGTATGCTATCCGTTATCTGGGAGCACAGTAGTGTCCCCGGCCAAGTCGAGATAAGATATGATAATTTATTTGTATAAAACATGAGATAAATTTACAATGCAAATGCAATTCGAGCAGCAAGGCCACGCCATACCATCCTTTTCTCGAAGCCATTCAGGACACTTTCGACTACTTAGTCTCGAGCATCGACGTAAAATGACAATTCTGCTAATATACATATTCTATCGGTTTGGATTGGATCCGTTTCGTCGAGTGTGCGCAAGAAACTTCACGACCTTATTCCACCAATTCCACTACAGGGCAAGCAGAAAGTCGGCACGCTACCGTCCATTTCGCAATACAATGTCCAAAATCTATACACAACGATTTCGGTCCACATTCTTGATGCGTACTGTACAAAAGCAGAATTCTTTGTCCCCTACTCTGTCTCCTAACACTTAATAATTTCTTCATTAATACTGGGCAAAACAATGTAAGTTCTAGACCAAACAAAGTTACAACTGAAACCTTAACCTCTCAAAATTTGGAATCTTTGTTCCTGGCACCTACAATTCCGTTCGATATTTTGAAAATCATCGCTGCCCTTAAGAATACGAATAGTGTAGGTTACGACGGTATCTCAACAAAAATCATAAAAGGACGTACCTATCAGGTGCTGTGGCTCCTGTTCTTAGTCACATAATCAATCTATGTATGGAGCAAGGTATATTTCCGGAGGCCTTAAAGATCTCGATAGTAAAACCCTTATATAAAAAAGGAGATAAAAGTTGTGTTGGTAATTATCGCCCGATAGCCCTTTCAAGTTCCAATTTTCTCGAAGATCTTTGAAAAAGTATTATACTATAACAGGATATACTTTTACTTTGAACAGCATAATATGGTTTTATCAGTATGGTTTTAGAAAAGACAAAAGTATTAATATGGCTGTTTTTGACTTCTTAAAAATGTAATGACCAATGTAGACAAGAGAAAGAGTGTAATTGCAGTATACATGGACATGTCAAAAGCTTTTGACAACGTTAATCATGAACTTTTATTAAAAAAGCTAACTAGGTATGGAGTTGAAATGCAAATAATTTGATCAGTCTTACCTTAGAAATAGGTTGCAAGTAACACAATTAAACAGAATCTTTGCGAAAACTCACACTATAGAGACATATGAATCAGATAATTTTTTTTACGAAATGGCATTCCTCAAGGTAGTATTCTAAGGCCGTTATTATTCCTTATTTATATAAATGACTTTGTGAATGTTATTAAACACCCTATGACATTATTTGCTGATGATAGCACAATTTTATTTATGAAAGACAAGTTAACTGATCTCGAATTGGACATAAAAAATACATTGACATCCCTAATTGATTGGCTAAATAATAATAATTTAAGTGTTAATATAGATAAGACTAATTTAATGTGACTTTTGACTGGCCTTGTGGCTCAGTTGGTAGTGTGTTTACGTCTACCTGCTGAACTGAAAGGTCGTGGGTTCAATCCCCACCCAGGGCAAACATTTGTGTGATGAGCATGGATGTTTGTTCTGTGTCTGGGTGTTTCTATGTATCATATGTATATATTTACAAAACAAAGTATATATGTATTATATCAGCCATCTAGTTCCATAGTACAAGCTTTGCTTAGTTTGGGCTAGATGGTGTTGTGTGAAATGTCCACAAATATTTATTTATTTAATGTATTTTAGAATGGCACATAATAATCAATCAAACATTGACATTCAATATGACGGCAAAAAGTAACAGAAGTAGAACTTACTAGGTTTTTAGGTTTAAATATTGACTATAAATTGACTTGGAAACCCCATATAGACAACATCTGTAAACGGTTGTATCAATTTTCCTATGCATTATATCAACTGCGAAAAGTTGCAAATGAATCTACTCTACTAACTGCATATCATGGGCACATAGCGTCTATACTAAGATGATGTGGTGATGTTTTGGGGCAACTCATTCGATCGTGAAAAGGCATTTAAAGCACAAAAACGATGTATACGATTGATCTGCGGACTAAAAAGAACAGATTCATGTAAAACACATTTTATTAGGCGCAAAATATTAACTCTGCCCTGCATGTATATTAGCGAAATTGCCACATTCGTAAAATCAAATCCTAATCTCCTTGTCATGTGGCCTACATGCAGTAGACTGAAGGTAAACTACGCCACCTAGAGTCTTCAAGTTCATTTTTAGGAATGAGTGTGTTCTGTATGGCTTCAAAACTGTTCAATGTCATACCAAAGTCTATTAGGTGTAAAGAGGACATAAATGTTTTTAAAAATATGCTGAACAACTTATTGATTAAAAAAGCTTATTATACGGTAAACATGTTTTTGACGGATAAGAATTTAAATGACATTTTCACTTCAGTAGCTCAAACATGTAGGTTTTGCTGCCTGAAATCAGTGAGTAAAATGCGATTTTGCTCACTGAGTGAGACAAAGTAAGTTTTTAATTTTTTTTTTTTTCAGAAAGCCGCGAATATCTTATTTAGCCTTAGTTGACCTAAGATGATACAATTCGAAACATTCACACTATCTCTTTCCCGCCATTACAAAGAGAGAGAGACAAAGACCAGCCCTTTCGAAGTTCCGATTTTGAATTCGACCTCAAAGACAAACCCGTTCGGAATTTCGTACTAACTAAAGAAATTTTACAAAAAGATAATTATGTCTTTTAATGTAATTTATTGAATTTTTAACTTATTGCTGTATTTAAACGAAAATAAGTATTTACTGCAAATAAAACTGATATTTAACCTGTAAATATTTATTATCTCCTAAAGTGTTCTCGCTGCTGAAGTGAAAAGTTATGTGTGTTACACGAGAGCAAAGTTTTTTGCATCTCGTGCCTTTGAATCCCTCGCCACACTCAGGATTCAAAATCAGCACTCGCAGCAAAAAACTACTTTGCTCTCTTGTTGCACAAATAACTATTAGACACTATAATAAATAAATGACATTAATTTTAATTGACATTTAATGTAATATATTATTATTATTAATTTTGGGTTTGTACTATTTCGAAATGTATGTTATGTATTAATGTCTATAAACCTTAAGGTAGGAACTGGCTGATCTTTTCTCTTAAATATGTATAACATCTATATATTTAACCTAGTTTCATAGACAAATAAAATCATTGTATCACTACAATCTTGAAATTTTCAAGGCTAGAGTATATAGACATCTTATCAACTTATAACACCCCTCTTTTTGGGTGGGAGTTAAAAAACATTTTTGTAATTTATTTTATTTAGTTATAAATAACGGTGAATAATTAGAATGTGTAAAACAAATTAAATTATTAAAAAATATAACTCATCTGCATCGTATTAAGGTAGATATCAACGTGCGCAGCTATCTCTTTCCAGCGCCTCACAATATTATAACCTTTTTACGGCACAGAGGGTAGCGCTGGGTCTCGTTCACCCGAAGCACCCTTTTTTAGATATTAAATTTTATCGAAATTACTTTTGACAAATACTGTTCCTGTGGCTTCATAAGAACACTATTACAATTTATTAACAATAGCACGAGTAATAGTCGAACAACTTAAAAAGTGTGTAAGTGTGTGGAGAAATAAAAAACAAACTAGGTAACATTATTATCTCGTCAAATTCAACGCCAACAAGACTCCAAGCCTGCCTTTTCTCCGCCAAAAAGAGTGAGTTTCTATTATCTCCTACTTTCCGAAATATATCTCTATCATTGTCAGACCGTCTTGAAATGCTGGGTCTCACAACTAACTATGAACTTTAAGGACTACCTTGAATCTTAGGCTAAACTGGCTAGTAAACAGTAGTTAGTTAATAAGTTAGTAAGTTAGATGGAAGAGAGATGTATGGTTAGGCGATACGTCTCGCCGGGACAACTGCTTCATCTGTATCAGGCACAGGTCCGATCGTGTATGGAGTACTGCTGCCATCTTTTGTTCAGCCAAGTATCAGCTGGGAGCTTTAGAGTCGGTGGACCGGTGAGCTGTGAGGTTAATCGATGATGAAAAACTAGCTGCCAAGAAGCTGCTTAGTCTCGAGCACCGCCGTAGAGTAGCATGTCTGTCTATTTTCTACAGGATTCATTTCGGGGAATGTGCGCAAGAGCTACACGACCAAATTCCACCCTCCCCATTTCACTACAGGACTAGCAGAAAGTCGGCGAATTACCACCCATTTCTAGTTGAAATGCCAAAGATCCGTACTAAGCGATATCGATCTACATTCTTGATGCGTACTGCACAGAAATGGAATTCTTTGCCGCCATCTCTGTTTCCTGAGACTTATAACCTTGGAATTTTCAAGGCCAGAGTGAATAGATATCTTCTAGATCAACGAGCTCCATCTTCGGCCACACCGTCGCTTATCATCAGGCGAGTTGGTGGTCAATCGTAAATCTATCTCGCATAAAAAAAAGTTAAAAATAAAAATGTGCATAGATATCTTCTAGATCAACGAGCTCAATCTTCGGCCACACCGTCGCTTATCATCAGGCGAGTTGGTGGTCAATCGAAGATCTATCTCGCATAAAAAAAGTTAAAAATAAAAATGTGCAACAACCACGTTACTTTCATAATAAAATTAAGTTAACTCGTATGTTCGTAGAATCAAACAAGAGATCCTGTTTCAAGCTAACATAAATTTATTGCAACTACGGAATCATACATTGCGCGTGGCACGACACGCACTGAGGCTTTTATTTTTAAATATATGAACCAATTGTTGTGAAACTTTGTACAGATATAACTGAGGACTAGGATACGGACATAGGCTGCATTTTATGATCATCATCATCATCACCACCGTTTTCCATCAAGCGGGTAATATTAATCTACGTGGGTAAAACCGCGAGGCGGTAACTAGTGGAATAATATTGTTTGATTGTAATGGATCAGCGACGTTCCAACGTTTACTTATTAATAAATTAAATATTAATAATTCATTTAATATAATATTCAGATATAATGCATAAATCTGGGAAATATTAGTGATCCAGGACAATTAAACACTTATTTAGTTTTTAAACACTTTTTTATTTTGGAAATTCACTTCTCAGCGGGGTTACTCTCAACTCTAAATTTAATAGCGATGCAAAATTCGCTCAGCGCACGTTTTTATCTTGCTTTTTCTGTAATTAGAGCGTGAGACAAAAGTTCAAATGAGCCTACTATAAATTGTGATATTTGTAGTAATCGCTACAACTTTTGTGTTAATCTCTTTTAATTGCAGAAAAGGCAAGATAAAAACGAGCGCTGAGGTTACTTTCCATCGATATAACAAGACGAGCGTACGCCTGTTGTACCTATTGTGTAGAAAGAGGTAAATGAGGGTCATTTACAAATTAAACAAATAAATTATGGCGATAAAAGATTTATTTGTGAAACTCTTTCAAAAGAAAATTATTACGACCCGCGAAGTCATTATATTATTATAATTGAATTTAATTATTTATTTGTATTACATGGTTCATGATTAAAAGAACTAATCGCGAAGAATGGATCGATTGACTACTACAGGTAATACAGACAGAAAGCAACCGATCTAACGAAAACTGCCTGCCCTGCCCCCGTATTCTGAACCCATTCGGTTTCGGAATCGATTCGATTTGTATATCTCCGTCTCTGTCATTCTCTATGGAAATGACAGAGACGGAGATATACAAATCGAATCGATTCCGAAACCGAATGGGTTCAGAATACGGGGGCTGATACATCTATCCGTATAAATCTCACAAACATAGGTACGCGATCGCCAAACATAGAAATGAAGTTTATTTGCAAACTTAAGATTTTGTTACTCCACTCCGAGTAATTATATTGGTAGTTTCCTGTTATACATTTAATCTAATAAAGTTTATTTAGTTTCGCTTACTGTGCTTTGATAAGACAAACATTATAATATGTTATTGTTATAGAATAACTTCAAAATTAACCCAGTTTCAAATGAGGTCTACTGTTTAATTGGTTATTATTTTGTAAGAAAAAATCGTCAGCTAAAATTTTATATACATACATACATATGTATATGTTACTGTAAAAGCCCGAATATTGGTAAATCTTAGGTTTTACCAGTAAATCTTAGGGTTTACCAACTTGAGTCGGTAAATGTAAGAATATGTAAAAAAGACACGATTTTATCGGGCTTTTACCATTAGAATTTAATACATGCTAGGTTTTACCAATGACGGTTGGTAAATGTTAGTTTTGGAAATAAAACAATGTTACTGTATTCGGCTTTTACAGTAACATATATAATAACATTTGTTTGATTGAACGATGTAGCTTGGTGCAACGCAGTCTTAGGTATAAGCAATAATTTCTTCAGAGATTAGGTTATGTATTTTTTTTTTTAAATACAAAAAAAAACCATTACCTAATCTCTGAAGAAATTATTGCTTATACCTATACCAGGATCAACTAGTTTGGCCTAGCCTAAACTGGTTTATTATGCATTGTTTTATTTCCAAAACCAACATTTACCAACCGTCACTAGTAAAACCTAGCATATACTAAATTCTAATGGTAAAAGCCCGATAAAATCGTTTCTTTTTTACATATTCTTACATTTACCGACTCGTGTTGGTAAACCCTAAGATTTACTGGTAAAACCTAAGATTTACCAATGTTCGGGCTTTTACAGTAACATATATATGTAACAACACAAGCGGCTTCTATGGGCAACAAGAGGTGTATATGATTTTACATTATCGCGCTCAAGAGTGGAGTAGGTTTTATGTCTTATTTTATCTTTTTCTTCAGTCAATTAGTCTTGTTTTCTGTATAAATTCATACATATATATTGTGTTGTTGTTCAAATATTTTTCTGTCAAGTTGCATTCTGCTTCTTCTTCATTTTGTGGATTTCTTCAAGATGTAATATGATTTTAATATTTACTTACTTTACTTTCCTTAAATCCAAGGATTTACTATTGATCAAGTTTAATCACACAGAAATCATCCTAACATGAAAAACAAAACCGGACAAGTGCGTGTCAGACTCACTCACCGAGGGTTCCGTACAAACTAGTAAATAAAAGAGGGAAATCATATTTTTTTTATTTTCCTTCTTATACTGAAAAATAAACATCGTAAAAATATACACACACCGCTTCGAATGTTTGTACTGAGGTAGTAAATACTAGTAGCTATCGCACTTATAATATGCTACTGAATCAATGGTATCTCATATACAAACGTGTCAATGGTTTAGCTTCGATTATAAATGCCGTCGCTGTTTATGCAATTATAATATATGGATAATTTTATCACCGATTTCGAAACACAATTGGACAATTTCACTGTATCCTCCTCTTACTCTTGTGACCCGGAAGACTGCCTTAGTTACATACCTAACATCAACTCTCGCTTTAACATTCTGTCTCAGAATATAAGAAGCTTAGGGAGAAACATTGACGGATTTTTTACTTTATTACACAGAATTGCTGTAGAGCCCGATATAATTGTATTATTAGAGTGCTGGTTGTCATTTAATCCCCTTCTACCTCAAATGGATAATTACCACACAATATCGACTAAAACACATTACAATCAGAACGATGGCCTCGTGTTGTACATCAAAACAGATAAAAGTATAAGTTACTTGTATGAACCAGATTTCTCTGAAGGAAATTGCTTAGTCACTACGATGAATAGCTCGACGGCCATTATAGCTTTGTATAGGCCCCCAATGTTCAAAAAAGTGCACAACTTCATATCTTCTTTAGACAAAGTTTTGATTTCTGTAGCTTCATTCCCAAACATTATAGTTGTCGGTCATGCCAATATTAACATTATCCCAAACGCTGAAGGTGAAGATGCAACCAATTATCTTGATTTAATGGCATCTCACGGGCTACTTCCAGCTCATACTACACCTACTCGACTCCATAGCTACCTAGATCACGCCTTCATCAAGTCAAAATCCAATGCATCAATTCTAGTCGTAAGAAACAGCTTAACAGACCATTATACTATATTGACATCACTAGACTTTAAAAAAGAGCCCATCGTATCTAACACTTCTATTACTAGGATTGACTATAACAAAATAAATGATGATATAAAACGTTTTACAGTTGGAAGATTGCAATTTAGCAACCAATCTTTTAGTTAACTCAATCTCTAGCATAATAAACAAACACTCTAAAAAAGTTATTCTTTCTCGTTGTAATACACCTATAAAGCCCTGGATAACTCCGGGTCTCATTAGATGTATGCGAAATAGGGATTATTTGCATAGGAAATTAAAATTATCACCGGATAATGAAATACTGCAGTGTACTTATCGAAGATATAGGAATTTCCGAAACGGGATATTACAGAAACTTAAACAGCAATACGTACGTGCTCAATTTGATAATGCCAAGGATGCAAAAGATCTATGGAGGGTCATAAATTCAGTCACGCACACTAAACGTAATAAGGCTCAACCTCAGGAATTACTCTCTATTGGCGCAACTCCTCGTGATTCTGTAAATAAAATTAATGACTATTTTGCTAATATCGGAGAATCACTAGCGCAAAATATCCTGTCATCATCTATCTCTTCAGATACTTACAACTCAGCTACTAGCTCACAGTTCAATTCGTTTTGTATGCAGCAAACAGATTTAACAGAAATTGTCTCTATAGTTAATTCTTTCAAGGAAAAATTTACGGTAGGATACGACAATATTTCAATGAAAGTCATAAAGGATAACAATATAATTTTGGCTGGACCCATCACACATATTTGTAATTTATCACTTAATACAGGCTGCTTCCCATCTATTTAAAAAAATCTTTAGTAAGGCCTGTTCATAAAAGTGGATCAAAAAATATTATAAGTAACTATAGACCTATTTCTATATTGCCAACTATGTCTAAAATCTTAGAGCGTGTAATTAACAATCGACTTATGAACTACCTAGAAAGTATAACCTTTTATCGGATAATCAATATGGTTTCCGCGGAAATCGTCCGACTGCAGATGCGGTTGGAGACCTAACTAACCACATTGTAAAAGGACTATATGCTGGTGACAAATGCTTTGTAATATTTTTAGACCTAGCTAAGGCATTTGACACCGTATCGGTGCCACTACTACTTAACAAGCTTGAAACTCTAGGAATACGAGGTCTTCAACTTCAACTGTTCGAAGATTATTTGAAGCATAGATTGCAATATGTCAAAGTGGGTCTTGAGGTTAGTGATGCAAGATCTGTATCTTATGGTGTACCCCAGGGTAGTATAGTCGGCCCAACTCTCTTCCTGACTTATATAAATGAACTATGTAATATTAAACTACATAATGGTAAAGTTTTTTCATATGCCGATGATACCGCTCTTGTATTCCAGGGAGAGAGCTGGGACAGCGTTTTCCGAGATGCTCAAAATGGGCTAAATAAGGTTTCTAAATGGCTAAACGAAAATCTTTTAAGTCTCAACACCTCCAAAACTAAAATAGTAACATTTACCATGGCAAAAAGATCGCAACCAGATGAAAGGCATAATATTAAATATCACTCCTACAGTAACCACTCTGATTTAAATCCCTGTGCTATAAACTCCTGCAGCTGTCCCAAGCTTGAAAGAACGGACACAATAAAGTACCTCGGTGTGACACTCGACAATACCTTGACTTTTCAGCCTCATATCAAAGCCTTGTCGAGCAGAATTCGTAAGCTAATGGCCATCTTCAAGAACATTAGACACACTGCAAATGATAATGTTTTGAGAACTGTCTATTTTGCCCTCTGCCAATCAATTTTGGGATATTGCATAGATAGCTGGGGAGGTTGCTCTAAAACACATATAAAACCTTTAGAAATTGCTCAACGTGGATTCTAAAGGTCATGAAGTCACTACCTTTCAGATTTTCAACCAATACACTATACGACCTGTGCAATGTTTTAACTGTACGTCAGCTTTATGTTTTAAGACTTCTAATAAAGCAACATAGGATCCGACCACCATCTATTCCTTACCAGTCAACACGCAAACGTCGTCGTACTGACAAGATATTCCGAACTCAGTTTTATAAAAGTAGCTTCAGCCATAAATTCCAATGCTTTTTAGGAGAATATCTTTATAATAAGATATCTTCCATAATAAACATAAAAGATTTGAATACCTTTGATTTAAAAAAAACATTAACAAATCTACTGAGGTCATATGACTACAACAAAACTGGAGATCTATTGACTGTGTTGAGATAGGTTTTCTCAGTAGGTATCTTACCTTTTTCTAATCTTCTTTCACCAGCCTCCCCTTCTTTCCCTCCCTTTCCTTCCCCTTCCCTTACAGAAGGATTTATTATTATTTATTGTGAGTGTATCATACATATAAATCAAAATAATATATTAGATTTATTATATGTGTATTTATATAATATGTTAACGTATGTATTTGAATAATATCGGAATTCAGTTTAATTTATATTACTTAATTCGGAATTGTATTGTTTTGTATGAAATTTACATTGTATAATTTTATTTTATGCCAAATCGTTTTTCTTGGAATCAGGTACAAAAGTTCAGCTGCCTATACCACAGGCTTCTAGCTTAGTTTAGGCAGCTGAATATAATACACATATTTGTCTATTAATAAGTTGTAATTATACTATATGTTGATTTGTAAAATTATTGGAATGAAATAAATTTATTATTATTATTTAAAAACCTGTTTTAACTAATGCTAATTAAGCTCTTTCATATGATAAGGTTAATTCACTTTAAAATTTTGACCCTCATTCCTTGCATAACGACACTATTTTTTTGTGATTAAATTAAAAATTTCCGGTTTTCGGATTTTTTCTTTAATTTGTACTCTAACACAATGCTTCTTGCCAAATTTCATAGTTCTAGGTTTAGGGGCTGAGCTGCCCGCGTCCGTAGGAGAATACCCATTAACACTGATTCTCTACACGCGGCCCCTGGGTGGTGCAAATCAGGCAGCAAAACTCCGGTGGGAGGCTTCGGCCGCGGTTGGTTACCACCCACTGGACTGAGTCCGCCCGTGAAGCGACCTAGTCGTGTTTCGGGAGGTGGTCTGGTGAAACCATTGTGAGAGACGGGTCTGGGTAGTTGCTTCGACACTAAAGTCCGTTCAAACGCGGGAGATGACGCCGTGCTTGGTGGCTAGTTCTGGAGGGTAGCGGGATCCGTAGCACGGCTTTCCGCTGGCCGACCGCAGATAGTAGGAGCCCAAGTAGTATGTTAGCCACATACGAAAGGCTGCCCCGCCATCTAGCGAAAAATCCTGGGAGTGCGCCTTGATGCCGGTTGGCGACCGGACGAGAGGGCCTCAAGGACATTTTCGGGGGGGTACGGGCGTCCCCGCGGTCTCCAAACTAGCCTCCATATAGTGTGATGTCATCTCGCGTTTGTACACTATTAGAATTACTTAATAGGCGTTTTGATAACAAGGCGCGTTTAGTAACAAATCATATTAATATAATATTAGATTTGCCTACTATGCAAAAAGGTACAGCGACCTCTATAAGTTCATTAGTATCTGATGTGCAGCAACAATTGCATGCACTCAAAAACTTAGGCGAGCCCATAGAATCATGGGAAATGCTGCTTATTTCAATATTGACTAGAAAACTAGATCAATTTACTAGCAGAGCTTATCAATTAGATAGGAATTCTGATAAGATGCCTAGCATCACAGATTTTATGCTATTCCTCGAAAAGCGTGCTATGGCGCTAGAGGATAGTTTACCATCAAAGAGTACTTTCAATGAAAGTACATCTAAATACAAACCTACACAATCTAAGGTAACCAATGTTGTCTCTAAAGCAAAAAAAATATGTAAATTTTGTAATAATCAGGAACATCTACTTTTCAGTTGTCCACAATTTCGAACGGCTGCGCTCACGGACCACCAGACCTTTGTGCGGGACCGTGAGTTGTCCGCCGTATGCTTAAGATCCCACCCTAGTACTAAATGTAAGTGTCAAACTTTTAAATTGCCAGAGCACAACACTCTTTTGCATTTTGAGAAACCGAACCCGGTACCAGCGGCTTCACCGTCTGTTACCTTGCTGTCAGGGCCTGTGTCGGGAAATATTTTGCTTCCTACTGCAAAAGTAAATGTAATAAATCATAGAGGTGACCTGATTTCTGTGCGAGCCTTGCTTGACACTCAAAGTCAAAGTCAAAGTAAATTTATTTGCGTTAAACATGAGTGATAACATGCTTTTGGTGTTCTTAATTTTAATGTACCTCTTACAAGTGGCAGGAAGACGCTGGATGCAAGCCGCTTCCAACCGGTCTTTTTGGAAATCCATAGGGGAGGCCTATGTCCAGCAGTGGACTTTTTATGGCTGAGATGATGATGATGATGATGATGATGATGATGATGATGATGATGAATTTTAATGTGCTTCATGTTATGCCTGAGGAGGCGTGCAAATCAGAGGGCGCTATCGATCTTTAAAACTACTAATATAAATACCTAATTATCAAATGTCAATTTAAACATGTCATAATACAATTATATAAAATTATTTTTTATTTTAATTTTTATTAATTGTGTCAATAAAATTTCTAAGCATTAAAATATTTTGTTCATAAGGAACGATCGTATAAATAATCAGGGAAGTGAGAACGAGTACGCTAATCGCGACGCCTAGACCAATGGCAGCAATGTGCGATGCGCGCACGTCGACTACGGAGGTCGTACCTACAGCAGGCGACGAGTGTGGTAAACAAACCGGTTTAATATCTATTTGTCACCAAAATATTCGCTCACTCAAAAATAAAACTAGAAATATAGAAGTATTACTGTTAAATGTTATGAAATGTGAAGTGCTATGTCTAACTGAGCATTTTCTTAAACCTCACGAAATAAAATGTATCAGTATTAATAACTTCGTTCTTGGGTCACATTATTGTCGACCAAACATAACCCATGGTGGATCTTGCATCTATGTCAGCAAGAACCTCAAGTACAGAAACGGGGGCAATTCAGTTATTCAAGACCGCTTCGTAGCTGAACCATATGTGGAGCGTTTCCCGTCGGCCGCCATCTTTTTTTCGATTCAGCAACGAGCGAAGAGCATGGCACGTTTCATAAAACGTGTGATGTTGCTTCATGTGAACCTTAACCGCTACTCTACATATTATTTGACCTTCAAAACCATAGACCAAACGGCTAAGCTCTGCCACAGAAGACGTCACAGAAGTGGTACGTTACAGGATTTGTACTCAAGGGTACATTTGAGGGGGCTTTAGCCCCCTTTGAGTTCATAATAAAAAAATATTTATTTATAATGTATCAGAGGTATAATTAATTAATTTGTGTTGTTGCCTTTGTATTTGACTAGTCGTTTTGGACAAAATTAAAATAACAGTATTTTGCCATATTTTTTTTATTTCATAAATATCTATTGTCGTCATAATTATGTTACCGCGTCTATTGTTAAGTAATTTTGATGTGGAATGTTTAATTTTTCTCTCTTTCCATTTAATGAAATAAATATTATTAGTCCGACTGTGCATGCGCACGAAGCAAGTAAATGTTGTTGTTTGGTTGTATGTATGTTGAATGTATGTTTCTGTATTACCAAAAAAGATTTGTATATTGTGAATAATAATAATATTTTTATAAAAAAATGTTGTGTCCTTTGTCAAGTAAGTGATTTTGCAGGAATTAGTTTTAAATAATAAATCATTCTCAGTGAAAATACCAAAAAAGGCCAAAATACAATGCCCATATTTCCCCCTCTCTACTTCTACTTAATTCCTTAGATTCATTTGTACTTGACAGTGTCAGAAGTCTTAAAGACACTGACTTTTAGGCAACTTAATTCCATTACCCATTTTCCCCTATCACAGAATTGCTGTCAATTTTGACTTGAACAAGACACGGGGGGCAATTCAGTTATTCAAAACCGATCAGTAGCTGAACCTTTTGCGAAGCATTGCCTGTCGGCTGCTATCATTTTTTGATTTAGTAACGAGCGAAGGACGTGTTACGTTTCATCAAATGTGTCAATTGTATGACATAAAAGTGACTGAATCAAAAAAACTATGGCGGCCGACGGGAAACGCTCCACATATGGTTCGGCTATGGAGCGGTCTTGAATAACTGAATTGGGCCCACGAGCAAGAACTTCGACTGTATCTCAGACGAGACGCGTAGTGAGTTAGCGAGTCCACTTGGGTCGTCCACGCGCAGGCGCGTCTTTGGTCAATGTCAAAAAATCGAAAAAGAGATTGACAAACGATGGCTCGTGCGAACTTAGCGAGAAACTCCGATGGCGTAGTAGTGATCACACGCTAACTGCGCTTCGCTAACTACATATATCATGCAGGAAAATACAAAGAAGTTCGGCTTATTCTAAAGTAGAAGGTATCTCGATACTAAATTTCATTTAACCAATATTATTAAAAGAAAGTGTATTAGTACGTAAACTTATTTTATTCAAATAAAATACAATATTATTATTTTTATTATTTAAATATACGTACGAGTACAACAGGGTTACGCTCAATTATAGTGATTATCAAAATTAACTCGCGTCTGTTTTTACCTTGCTTTTTCTGCAATTAGGAGAATGACACAAAATAAAGTATGCTCATTGGAACTTTTGTCTCACACTATTAATTACAGAAAAAGCAAATCAAAACAAAACCAAGAGCGAGCCAACTTTTCATCGCTATAAAAGTTGAGCGTTACCCTGCAGTACTACCGAAATGCCAGCAAGCCTTATTTTGTAGATGGATATCTGCAGCTGGCAGAATGATATTCGAGAGTATGACTGCTCTGATGCAACCATTTCTTCAGTTTTCTGAGGCACCTCTCACTATAAAATCTCATTCTCAGTAGTTATAAAAGTACTAGGCTGCAATAACACACCACAACAGGAAACTCCTATTTTAATGCGCTTGAGTGCCTTTCATTGAACGGGTTTTAAGTGCGCTGTTCTTGTAAGTTTCTTTAACGCTTCGTTTTCAATAATTTCTAGTCTCTGTCAAGAAAAAAAAATCATTATATTTTTATTGGACACTAGTTCATAAAGGAAGAAAACAAACAATTAGGACATTTCTAGCATCGTTTATGCAGAAAGACGAAGGAATGGAGAGCTTTTGGGAGACAGAACCTAACATAATTTTGTGGCAGTAAGCCATTCTAATGTAAGAGATAAAAAGAAAATCATGTCCATAGCACGAACTTGCTTCAAATAGAGATAAAGATAAAGATAAAGATAAAGATAATTTATTTGCATACAACACGAGAATTTTATACAACAAGTGCATAAAAGATGTTACACTAAATTTAGTCGCTTAAAATCATGTTGTGCCGATTAGGCGTACAAATGTCAGGTAGACAGCATCATGCACATGCGAAAAATTATAAAATAATAATAATTATTATTAGTTATTAGATTAATACACAAACCAAAAATATCTATAATATGACAAAGCAGAAGCAATAAAAGATACACATAATGTCAAATAAAATTAAAATTTGTCATTTAAAAAATCATTGATAGAATAATAACACTTCTGCAATAACAATGCCTTCAACTTTTTTCTAAATAAATTACTATTGTGGTCTCTTATTGACTTAGGAATCTTATTGTAGATTTTAGGACCCATACATACGATGCTATTTTGCATCAGTGCTGTCTTTCCTTCATGTACGCGCCGTTTGTCTTGGTCGCGCCTATTTCTTACAGTAGTATCAGATAGTGTGGGGAATCGCTTCCGGTTTGTTTTTACAAAAAGGGCCGTTTCTAAAATGTATAAACACGGAAGTGTAAGAATTTTATACTTTAAAAAATAGGGCTTACAACTATCTCTTTTTTTGAGTTTAAACATTGAACGAATACAGCGTTTCTGCCTTTTAAAAATAATAATTTTATTTGTTGAATTTCCCCAAAAAATAATCCCGTACCTCAAAATTGATTCAACTAACCCATAGTAGGCTTTAAGTAAAGATTCTATATTTAGAGTACGAGCTAGTTTGGCGATGGCATATGTTTGGCTACTTATTCTTTTCGAAAGGTGCTCTATTTGTGATTTCCAATTCAATTTTCGGTCAATATATAATCCAAGAAATTTTGAGCTTTCTACTTCATTTATAATGTTATTATCATATGCTACATTAATATTACCTTTGTTTGTTTCTCTTTGTCTAAAATGCATTATATTTGTTTTATTTAGGTTAATTTTTAAGTTATTGTTGTCAAGCCAAGATATAACTGAGGTCAAAGATTTAACAATATCGTTTTCATAAGAGTCAAGTGTTTTACATGCTACGGTAATAGTGCTATCATCTGCAAATAATGTCATAGGTTGAGATGTAGCATTAGGCAAGTCATTTATGTATGCTATGAATGAAAGTGGTCCCAGGACACTACCTTGTGGAACTCCGTACGCCACTTTGCGTTCATACGATCTATATATTTCTTCTGCTTTCGTGTTAAGATTGACTCGACTGATTTCCGTGATTTGTATTCTATCTGCTAGGTAAGACTCTATCAAATCTAAAACGTTACCACGTATTCCATACGCTTCTAATTTACTAGCTAAGATTCTGTGATCTACGTAATCGAACGCCTGCGTCATATCACAGAATATGGCGCACACCGGAGTGCTTTTATCCATACATATTAAGACGTTTTTAATGAAATCGTATATGGCCATATTAATACTTCTATTTTTTCTGAAACCCTTTTGTTCATTGCATAGAATATTATTTTTCTCTAAATAATCATTTAACTCATTATAAACATACTTCTCGAAAATTTTTGAAAATATCGATATAAGTGCAATGGGCCTATAGCATTCCATTTTCTCTCTATTGTCTTTTTTAAATAAAGGTTTAATAATGGTCGTTTTCAGAGAACTCGGAAATGTGCCTGTGGATATACACAAATTAATAATATAGCTTAGAGGGGTACATACATACTCTGTTGAGAAGGGTTACGTTTTTGACCTCTTTATTAATACCGGATCTTATCAATAATTCATATATGTACGTAGCAGCATACATCGCAGCGCTAACAGCCAAAATTACAATATGTTTAATATCCTACTTAGGTGTAATATGTTCTTAATAAGGGGGAAAAATATCAAAAGATTATTTAGGCAAGTACAATATTTCTGCCGTTTTTACCTAAAGTGGAAGCAAAACATATATCATCATCATCATCTCAGCCATAAGAAGTCCACTGCTGGACATAGGCCTCCCCCATGGATTTCCAAAAAGACCGATTGGAAGCGGCTTGCATTCAGCGTCTTCCCGCCACTTGTATGAGGTCATTTGTCCATCTCGTGGCTGGTCTTTCTACGCTACACTTGCCGGTACGTGGTCTCCACTCGAGAACCTTTCGGCCCCATCGGCAATCAGTTCTACGTGCTATGTGCCCTGCCCACTTCCACTTCAACTTGCTAATCCTCTGTGCTATATCGGTGACTTTTGTACGTCTACGTATCTCTTCGTTTCTGATTCGATCTCGTAGAGTGACTCCGAGCATAGCCCTCTCCATAGCTCGTTGCGTGATCTTGAGCTTCCTTATAAGGCCCATACAAACATAAAACATATAAGTATTAATAAAAATATGTATTAATTTTACATCTTCATTTGACTCCAAAAGATTGCTATTTATCGAGCTTTACCTTTAAGCATAATGTTTTCTGGTTATATATGAACAACATGAATGTAGGTACATATAAAACATTTTATAAAGTTGTTTATATGTGTGTTTGTTTGTTATAATAATTAGAAACTTTTACTTCAGCGCTGGCGAACGTATCACGTATCACCATGTTCCAAAAGTGTCAAGAAAGTCCAACACTGACATAAACATGACGCCTTTATTTTTAATTCTTATAGTTCTCCGAAACATGTCAACAACTTGTACATGCTCACACAAAACGTTAAGTTCACGTTCCCTAACAAATTATTAAAATAAAACAATTTTTAGAAGAAATATAATGTCATCAATGACGTCATTATACGTTATCTATAGTACCTACTTCTTCACTTAAAGTGTATTAAAATGAATAAAATGATAGTTGACGCAGTTGACCAATACGGTTAACATAGCACTGTTAGCAGTAATCGGAACATGTTCGTTTATTTGATATATATTTTTAGGTGTTGCCGTAAAAATAAAAAATTACCATTATTTCATTTAAAGCCTCTTCCTGCTATCGCAGCGCTGTAGTCGCAATTTATATATCATAATAAAATTGATAATAGTGTACAAAATAATTTAGAGCAAAAATCGTGGGACAAGTTAATAGACCATATCAAGTATTGTTCAGACATCGCTTTATCTATATCCGCACAAAGTACGCTTGCACCTACCGTGGCGATGCGATTACAGCGCCACCCATGCCCTAGCGCGACTTGCCTACCTCGTGTTAGGCAGTTGTCCCACCGCCGGCGAGGAAGCGACTAACTATCGGCTATTTTCTCGCTCAAGAAACTTACAATAGATAAGACATTCCGTGTAAATAAAAGAGATGCATATATTAATAGTTGATCGCTTAATGTTTACACTGCCGATGAGGACTCGCTTCACTAGCTTGTCACTGAGCGACAAGAGCTATCAAAGATAATTCTCGCTCAACGATGCTCGCTTGGCGGTCAGGATTCACGCCGAGAGACCAACTAGCAGTCATTTCTCTACAGTGCGGCTTTAAAGTACACGCGCTCGCACACTCGCTTATAGCCCAGCGACAAAACTATCGGAACTACACAGTCGCTTCCCGCTGCTCGCCGACTCGTTTCTAGTTTCTAGCTCTACTCGCTTCTCATTCATCGTCGGCGGTGGGACAACTGCCTAAATAACGATATATTATGTAGTGAGCAATAAAACCACAGAAATAACCATCATATTTTATTTAAAAAGAAAACGCAATGTGAACCTAACTTTTATTTATGATGGCAACATCAAAGAAACAACCTATTAACGTTTGGTTAATGACTCATCACCGTGTCAGCAACGTTTCACCAACGTCTCACCTAGACATAGAAAGCATTTATACGTCATAATATATAATAACGTATAAAATGATTTCGATGTGTGTGTGAATATAGCCGCACTTTGCACAAGAAACGAACCTATTAACGTTTGGTTAATGACTCATCAACGTTTCAGCAAAGTGCGAGCAACGTTTCACCAACGTTTCACCAACGTCTCACCTAGACATAGAAAGCATTTATACGTCATAATATATAATAACGTATAAAATGATTTCGATGTGTGTGTGAATATAGCCGCACTTTGCACAAGAAACGAACCTATTAACGTTTGGTTAATGACTCATCAACGTTTCAGCAACGTGCGAGCAACGTTTCACCAACGTCTCACCTAGACATAGAAAGCATTTATACGTCATAATATATAATAACGTATAAAATGATTTCGATGTGTGTGTGAATATAGCCGCACTTTGCACAAGAAACGAACCTATTAACGTTTGGTTAATGACTCATCAACGTTTCAGCAACGTGCGAGCAACGTTTCACCAACGTCTCACCTAGACATAGAAAGCATTTATACGTCATAATATATAATAACGTATAAAATGATTTCGATGTGTGTGTGAATATAGCCGCACTTTGCACAAGAAACGAACCTATTAACGTTTGGTTAATGACTCATCAACGTTTCAGCAACGTGCGAGCAACGTTTCACCAACGTCTCACCTAGACATAGAAAGCATTTATACGTCATAATATATAATAACGTATAAAATGATTTCGATGTGTGTGTGAATATAGCCGCACTTTGCACAAGAAACGAACCTATTAACGTTTGGTTAATGACTCATCAACGTTTCAGCAACGTGCGAGCAACGTTTCACCAACGTCTCACCTAGACATAGAAAGCATTTATACGTCATAATATATAATAACGTATAAAATGATTTCGATGTGTGTGTGAATATAGCCGCACTTTGCACAAGAAACGAACCTATTAACGTTTGGTTAATGACTCATCAACGTTTCAGCAACGTGCGAGCAACGTTTCACCAACGTCTCACCTAGACATAGAAAGCATTTATACGTCATAATATATAATAACGTATAAAATGATTTCGATGTGTGTGTGAATATAGCCGCACTTTGCACAAGAAACGAACCTATTAACGTTTGGTTAATGACTCATCAACGTTTCAGCAACGTGCGAGCAACGTTTCACCAACGTCTCACCTAGACATAGAAAGCATTTATACGTCATAATATATAATAACGTATAAAATGATTTCGATGTGTGTGTGAATATAGCCGCACTTTGCACAAGAAACGAACCTATTAACGTTTGGTTAATGACTCATCAACGTTTCAGCAACGTGCGAGCAACGTTTCACCAACGTCTCACCTAGACATAGAAAGCATTTATACGTCATAATATATAATAACGTATAAAATGATTTCGATGTGTGTGTGAATATAGCCGCACTTTGTACAAGAAACGAACCTATTAACCTATTAAACAATGGCTAACTAGTGGCAAATGAGAACACTTATTTTGTGATACTCTGGGGTTTTAGTCCAGGAAAATTAGTCAAATTTGGGCAAGAATCTCGGAATAGCCAGCTTAAAACTTTATTTTTACATCCTAAAACTTGTCTTAAAACCTACTTATAGTAAGGTGTCCGCGACTACAGATATTCCAAGATCAAAGGTAAAAAAAACGATTTTTTACACATTTATTGAAAATATCTCGTTTCTGGGTTTCATGCTATTTGTATGTATCATAAATATTGTAGAGAATTAATTTTTTTACCACTTTTGTTTAAACATTTTTTTATATCTTGAACCATTTTTGAGATAGAGGGCAGAGCGAGTGCAGTGTTAGACTATTTAGAGTATCATTCGAGGTCAACCTGTAGTCCCGATTAAAAACACGCCGTGATTATAAATTATTTATAATAATATAATTTTAAATAATTTGGATTTTTTATTAACTATTACGATATAATTAATATTTTTAGGGTTCCGTACCTCAATAGGAAAAAAAGGAACCCTTATAGGATCACTTTGTTGTCCGTCTGTCCGGGTGTCCGGGTCCGGGTGTCCGGGTGTCCGGGTGTCCGGGTGTCAAGACCTTTATCTCGGGAACGCGTCAAGGTATCGAGTTGAAATTAAAACGATATACTTACGCAGATTCATAGTATCTTGCTGCAGAAAGAAAAATAAAATTTTTCCGTTTTCGTAATAAAAAGTTACAGCCGAATATGTCGTAAAAACGCATATTTTGACACTCGCTAGGGAATCAATACCTATGGGGTACTTCCCGTTGAATTATAACTGTGAAATTTAGCAAGAAACATTGTGTTAGTGTACACATAGGAAAAAATCCGAAAACTGTTTTTTTTTTTATTTAATCACAAAAAAATTGCGTCTCTATGCAAGGAATGAGGGCTGCCTCAAACGTTCGCTCGCTCGGATCCGTGTGGGAGGCGCCGCTACTATAGCCCCTACTCGGATCAGAGTGGTGAGCAAGGAATGTGTTAAATATTTTTACGATGTATATTTTTCGGCTTATGAAGGAAAATATAAAAAAAAATATGATTCCCCCCTTTTATTTAGTTTCTACGGAACCCTCGGTGGGCGAGTCTGACTCGCACTTGTCCGGTTTTTTTTTGTAATAATACAGTATTTATTCATTTAATAACACTTGCCTACTGGTGTAATTAAGTTATTAAAGGAAATACTTTAATTATTTTTTAATTCTACTTACTTCCTAACTAAATAAAAGGGAAATAATAAAAAATGTAATTAATGTTTTTGTTGAAAAATACCACTTCATACATTAATGAACGTTGAAATTAAAAAATAATAAGAACTACATGTTTAATTTCAAGTTTCTTCTTCTTCATCATAGTCTTCCAGTCACTGTAAAATTTCTATGGTGAAGCATTTAGACAAGCTTGCCCATTACACTGGCCGCAAGCTAAAGAGATTTGCGTATATGGTTTTATTTTTTTTAATAATTTAATATGTTTTACACATTCCAATTATTCACCGTTATTAATAACTAAATAAAATAAATTATAAAAAATGATTTTTAACCCCAACCAGCAAAAGATTATAAGTTTGAAATGTGTATCGGGTGGGGTGTATGTGTGTCTCGGGCATTGTAGCTCTCAAACGGATGGACCGATATTGATCTGTTTTTATTTTATTTGAAACAGGATTCCATCCGAGAGTGTTCTTAGCTATATTTTATCAAAATCAGTTCAGCCTTTTTTGTATTTTGTGGTATTTGTTTTTTCTAAACTTATACTTGTTTTTAAAACAAGCTTTTATTAAAAAGAAAAAGAACTAAGAGGCAAAAAATATAAACAAATTTCCAAAGCTCGAGACACGTATTGTAATCTAATCCCATCAAAAACAAAATATGTACAAAAAGTCTCGCAATGCAGCTCTTCTGCCATAAAAAGTTATGAGATCTAACGTAAAACCAAGTTGGTTTATTAACTTAGTACCTATTCCGTGGGAGCATTTATCTTTTTTTTTGCAAGTGACCGTATCGATATTAGACATCTTTATTTCTTTAATAATTAGAATGACTTGGCCATCGCACGACAACACAATCACATAAGCATAGATCTGTTGTTTGAAATAGACGTAATTATACGTAGAACTTACTACATACATTACATACATTATTATACATTGTGGATTTTCCTAAAGTACTAACCAAACGGTTTAATTCTACGTTTTTAATCCGTACAGCTAAGGAATGGAACAAATCGCCGGCTTCTCTGTTCCCTGAGAGATACAATTTGGGACTTTTTAAGGTCAGAGTGAATAGGTATCTCCTGGGTCTCCGTGCTTCATCTTCGACCACATCGTCGCTTTCCAACAGGCGAGTTGGTGGTGAAATGTGGACCTATTCGCAAAAAAATAAAAAACTTGCAAGCCAAATTTATACATATATAATAAATTGTTGTATGTAGATTATATAATAATGTGCGTTTGCCAAGTCATTCTAATTATTAAAAAAATAAAGATGTCTTATTTGACATCTTTATTCATCGATATATCTTTATTGAAATGTGTGAAATGTCCACCAATATTTATATTTATTATTATTTTTAAGCTATTACATAGCTTCTATCGCGGGCCTTGAGCGTGGAGACCGAATCCAGAAATTCCGTAACGAAAATAACCTAACACACCGCGCGTAAAGCTATTATGCAATAGCTTTACCGCGGCAGTCTCCGAGTGCCACACGTCTTTTTTTTAAAATTTATTTATGTTATTACAAAACTTTAAGTTAACTAATTAGGCACATAAAAAGTATCTGTAATTAGGTCACAATTTCTTACAAAATAGTTGGATAAATGCTCCCATAGAATAGGTACTAAATAAATTAATTGACTTGGCGTTTGGCTTTTTGTACATATTATGTTTTTGATGGGATCTCATTTATTGTTGTTAATAGTTCTAGTATTATTTTGTGCGTTAGCTATGGACTTTCTTAAAGCCCACTCCCTAATTCTAATTTGAAGTGGGGGTGATAAGACCTGCACTGACGTCCCGCTTACGGTGTAAGCCTTCACTCTAGCCTTGGAATTTTCAAGGCTAGAGTGAATAGATATCTTCTAGATCGACGAGCTCCATCCTCGGCCACACCGTCGCTTAACATCAGACGAGTTGGTGGGCAATCGTAGATCTATCTTCTAAAAAAAAAAACATTCTCTCTCTCTGTGGACTCTTTGCTGTAGGTATTATCTTACCTGATGTAGGTACTATCTTACCTTATGTTACATATATCAACTATTTACTTACCTAAATAACTACATAATTTTAGGTAGCGTAAGTGATGGGAATATGTATAAACTGTAAAAGTAACTATGAAATGTGTGTCTATCTCAGTATGAATAGTATATTTGATTACAAGTGCGGAAAGGCTGTCATTGCAAAGAGTTCCGACAAATGTCTACTGGTACTAATACTTATACTACTAATGGTAAATGTCTGATAAATGTCTGTTGACAGTCGGAACAAGTTGCAATGACGGTTCCGCACGTGTACTGAACGACTATTTTTAATACAGTTGAAAAAATGAAGCAATTTAATAATATAATAAAAACACAATAAAGTCAACTAACTAATCATTTATTTCGTATAAATGTTATAATTCACATATACATATTTTGGGTATCCACTTATATCCACGTTGTTCCTTATTTTCAGCATACTTTTTATCATGGAAAACCTCGACCATAACGTAGAAGGTTTTAATTTTGCTGAGAGTTCGGAGAAGTATGCCAACATAACATTTTCTGAAAAACTATTTGCTTTTTTCTCTTGCCACGCAATAAATTCGTCGTATGTAGATATGTAGCGACTTTTTGACTTTTCCGGTAAAATGTTCTCCGAAGCATTTTGTGCAATTATACTGAGTTCCGGTGGTGTTAATTCAAAAAAACTAGGGTCGAAATTACTCATTTTGTGCAACAAACAATTAAACTCGCAAAGAAAATTTCTGGAAAATGGCGCCAACCGTAAAATATAAGCAGAGATTTTTTTTTTCTTCACCCATTCTGGTAGGCAAAGGGACCTATGCTCATACAGCCAAGTCTTCAGTAGATTTATTTTATTGATATGAAATGAAAATGAAATTTAATGAGATGAAATGAAATGAAACCTAACCTAACTCATTCAATCAAATCATTAAATCTGATATTGAAACAAATTAGTAGCTTCTTTTTAGAAATATACGTATTTGCATGAATCATAAAAACTTCTATGATTTTTTTTTAGTAAAATCTTCATGGTTGGTTTTTCTTTTTAATAGACATTATTTTGACAGTTGGGAAAGAGAACGCACGAGTTCGGGAAAGGTAAAAAAAAAGCACGAGTATGTAATAGCCCACATCCCGAACGCTATACGTTCCTGCAATACGCCACTTTTTGAGCAACTGTATTAAAAAGTACGTTATGTTTTAGTTTTTATTATTTTACAGACTAAACACTAATTGTCTTTGAAATTTAAACATGTGAATCTGAAGGAAGTACCTTAGAATTTTGATGATGGGTCAAAGAGACATCGCCTGTAACTGACTGTGCCTTCTTTATTCGAGATAGATCTACGTTTGACCACCAAATCGCCTGATGGTAAACAACAGTATACCTAAGGATGGAGCACGTGTGCATGTATAAGATGTCTATATACTCTAGCCTTGAAAATTCCAAGATTGTAGTGTTAGGAGACAGAGTAGGAGACAAAGAGTTCTGCTTCTGTACAGTACGCATCAAGAATGTGGACCGAAATCGTTGTGTACAGATTTTGGACATTGAAGGCGATTGCTTCAGCTTTTTTGAACTATAATTATTAATAATAACAATATATATTATTTATATTAATATATTCAGATACTACAGCGATAACTGCATACCTATATTTTCAACCGAATTAAAAAAAGGAGGATGTACTCAATTCGAATGTATTTTAATAATTTTTTTAACCGACTTCGAAAAAGGAGGAGGTTATCAATTCGTACCGTATTTTTTTATGTATGTACACGAATTACTCCGTCATTCGAGAACTAATTTTTGTGTTTCCTGAATTGGTGTATAGAGAAAGCTCCCAAGTTGGTCCCATAATTATTTTATAAACATTGCTTTATTACTTTTTGAATAATTTCTAAAAATGAAAATATTTTCATTGTATTCCTGAGTAAGTGCGTCAGATTATAGAATCGCAGAGTTCCACCTATACGTTTTCCTTTGCAAGAGTGTCAAATATTAAGGATTATCGTGTAAACATCTGCACATTTTCTAATCTTCGATTAGAAGAGGTTTCTTTAAAAAGTTTACAATTGTGAAGGATTTAGTAAGTTGCGTTTGAAGTCGGTTTTTTAATAGAAAAATTGTTTATGTTAGTTACCTCATAACTTTTGACTGGGTGAACCGATCTTGATGATTCATTTTTTATTTAAAAGCTGGTGTTTCCCGTGTCGTTCCATTTCATTTGGTCCAGTTTTGACTATGGCATCCATGCGGCTTCTCATGGAATGGATGGTTGCTTCAGTTTTTTAAACTACAATTATTTTTGTTCACCGATTAATCCGTCTATTGTGCATTGATTTTGATGGGAATTTGGATTTGAACACACAGGTTGATTGGATTGGTACACACGGGAAGCACCAGCTTTTAAATAAAAGAATCATCAAAATCGGTTCACCCAGTCGAAAGTTATGAGGTACCTAACAAACATAAAAAAAACAAAAATACAGTCGAATTTAGAACCTCTTCCTTTTTTGAAGTCGGTTGATAAGCCGCAATGCATTTCCCGTTAGGTTGATATAATTTAACTAATGACAATGGCGGTGGCACAGTTATTTATATCTCTCTGCTATCATGATGTAAACACCAAAAATAACTGCATGTATCTGAATGTCGAGTGAAGGACACAGTGTTTTCCTGGACATCGCCATTTGTTTGTTTCCTCAATAGAATATGTAGCCAGCCGAAGCGAAGATATTATTTTGTTTTTACTCGATTGCAAAAGAAGGAGTGTTATGTTTTTCCAGTATATGTATCGTTTTATGTATATAAGTATATGTTATTAAATTACCTCCTACAGCCTAGACCGTTTGAACAATACTGATGTGCAAGGTGTGGGTAGATTTGTCTACACTCCCTGAGCGTCATAAGCTACATTTTTTTGTAATTATTAATTATACAATTCTCGCAAAAAATAAACAAAAATGCGCTTAATAGTAAATAAATAATCTATTCCGGTCTAAACCACTGTCATACGCACAAGACTGGGGTAGCTAACGAATGTAATGAAATCATTGTGCCTACGGTAATAGCAGTTCAGTGTGCTTCGGTGCTACGTTGTAGAAGTTTTGCTGATCATAGTAATGTCTTGTATGTATAAATATTTAAAGTATGGCTCGATATCAACTAAAAGCGAGGTGGTGGCGTGCTAACTTTTTTAATATGCATTTGTAAGTTGGATAACTGTTTTTTTAGGATTCCGTACCTTAAAAGGAAAAAACAGAACCCTTATAGGATCACTTTGTTGCCCGTCTGTCCGTCAGTCCGTCCATCTGTCAAGACCTGTATCTCGAGAACGCGTGAAGGTATCGAGTTGAAATTAAAACCATATACGCAGATCCATAGTCTCTTGCAACAAAGAGAAAATCAAACTTCTAAGTTACAAGTTCTAAGTTACAGCCGAATATGTCGCAAAAAACGCATATTTTGACACTAGCAATGGAATCAAAACATATGGGGTACTTCCCGTTGATCTATAACTGTGAAATTTGGCAAGAATTATTGTCTAGTACACATAAAGGAAATAATCCGAAAACTGTAAATTGTTAATTTAATCATAAAAATATAGGGTCTTTATGCGTGGAAGCCGGTTCCAAATTTTAAAGTGCTTTAACCGGATCATTGGGGTATCATATGAAAGAGCTTCATTAGCACAAGCTAAAACAGGTTTTTAAATATTTTTACGATGTATATTTTTCGATTTATGAAGGAAAATAAAATATATATATATCATTCCTTCTTATATCTCCTAGTTTGTACGGACACACAAACATCTGTTTTCGGTTCAGAAATATTTTGTACAGGAGTTTATTTATTATTCTCAGCGAGTTATGAGCGTACTACGTACTCTACTATGACGTCTACGACAACGTCGGAGTAGAGTATTTTAAAAGATCTGTGATATTTTCTCAATTTCATGGTTCCTTCTAGTTTAGTAGTCAGACGTGGCCCCTACAGCAGACTTGAATTTAGTAATTTATTTATTTATTTATTTACAATTTCTCAAAAATTTACAGACACATTATTATTATTACATTTGTTTATTTACGATTACATAACATTTAGTATACTTAGCTTACTTGGATGACTTGGCCCTAATCCAATTTTTTTGTAATTAATTTAAGCTATTTTATGCTTAAGCTATTTTATAGTAAGCATAGCAGTTTAACTAAGTAACTATTTAAATGTATTCCTACGTGCGACCACCAAAAAGTACCTACTAAACTGACAAACAACCGCAATGCATTTCCCGTCATGTTGATATAATTTAACTAATGGCAATGGCGGTGATACATTTATATCTCCCTGATATCATGGCGTAAACACCGAAAATAACTGCATGTATCCGAATGTCGAGTGAAGGACACAGTGTTTTCCTGAACATCGCCATTTGTAGTATGTTTCATAAGTAGATTATGTAGCTAGTTAAATTTAATGAAGCTCGATTTATGTTTTTAAAAACTAATTTATTTAAAATACAAATTAAAATGAATTATAATTAACGTGCACGATGCACTGTCGTTAAAACTAGAGTGTCTCAAACTACTTAACCTACTGCCTCGATCGGCGCTCTTATCTTAAGGAATGCGTCCACGACGCCGGGCGGCCAACGCTAAGTCAGCGGTCCTATGTTTATACGCGATGTATAACCACAGGGTCCGATGGCATAACGCCTTCCTCCCTAACTTCGAAGTTTTCGGTTGGATTATTTCGGATCCGAAAACTTCGAATCAGATAATATTTCTTTACTAAGACTGTAATAACTGCGATACCAAGTATCGCAAATAATACGACTGTGCCCACACTTAGTCTGTCCAAAACGATGACACCTTCATTATTCACGTCACTTTCACTTTGTTTTAACATGGTTGTCAAATGTTGAAGATTCGTCAATTCCACATTGTCCAGGATCACTAGGTTCGTCTCTGGGAAGGTTGTCCTTGGTGTTATTTCCGGCAAGTCGATGACCGGCAGGGCCGGCATGTGTAGATCTCGAGCTATTCCCAAATGTCTCCTGAGCTTCCTGCCTTCTACTTGTAACTCGCATTCGTCGTCTAACGTAACCACATATGTGCCCTGTACGGTGCGGTGAGTGCTGTCTCCGTCGCAAGTTTGTGTCAAGATGGTGCTGGATTTGGTGTACAACATCCATCTGTCGCGTTGTATGTTCTCGACTTTGACGTTTTGAATGTCGACGACGATAGGCGTACAGCTCGATGTGTTTCGGGTGAACGTGACTAGGTTGACCATGCACTCGTCTCTGACGAAGGGCGACGTGTTCTTCTTCACACAGGAATAGGAGTTCGTCTGCTTCCTTGCAGGGGGCATGCAACGATACTGTTTTCGACCCTTTCACAAGGAGGAATGGGAATTTTGGTAAGATGATGGAGATTTGGTTTAAGGTGTTGGTTGTCGGCAACGGCAAAACTTTATAGTATGTATAAGTGTTATCATCTACAAGGGGTATTTCTAAAATGAATGTTATCTGATTTCCTTTTACATATATTTTAGGCTTTATACTATGTTCTATTTTAACTAAGTTCTCTAGGCTAGCCGAAAATACAAGGTTATAATTTTGCCTTTCAATATTTTCTAAAATCGTTAATAATTCATCGGTATTTATAACCGATTGGTGAAGCATTCCTAGTTTACTGAATGCAATTACATTTTCAAGTTCACTTATCTTAGTGTACAGCGTTTGAAAATTATGTAGAAACAGTGTATAAATGTTATATATTTTTAACAATCCTTGTTCTCTGTAAGTTTCATTTAGTCTTTGCCTAATGCTAGTAATAGCCTTATCGATTTGAATAAAATTTAATTGGGTATTATTAGTAGTGTCGACTAACGTTTCCAACATTTCAGCGATAACCGTGAATCTTTGAGTGATAGCATTTTACTGCGTTTTTACGTTATTAATAAGCGCGTCGTATCTTAAAGCATCGTCACTGTCCAAATTTCCCGTAATCAACTTTATGATCGAGCCGAGAGGGTCAATAAGGCCGAATTTATGTCTTTTGGGAGGCAATATTTCGCTCAGTTTTTCTGTCGCCAGATCTTTAATAAAATCGGTTTGCGTTTTAATCTGAATTACTGCATTGAAGACGTCTTCCTTTTCCGAATGTTCTCTCATGTATTTGTTCAAGTTCATGTACCTATTTGTATTAAACTCCAAATCTTGCCGAATTAAGCTAAGGTCTAGAATTTTTATTAGGGTCCATTGGTTGGTGCTGATCTTCGCTTGACCTTCTTTTATCGGGAGGATCCCTGGGTTGTGAGTGATCCTTTGAAGTATTAGGCCCTGGCATGTTGTCATCGCCATGAGCACGCCCAGGTACCTGTGAAGGACGTTTAATGTCTTTTACTGCCGTTCTAGTCTCTCGTCCTCTTACATTGATTGGGACAGTATTTCTACTTATTTCTCCTATCACCTCTGCCTTTTGGTATCGAGGTTTACCTTTACTCCTTCTTACGTTGACTCCTTTTATAAATACCTTGTCGTCTTGTTCTATGTCAAACTTCCTTTCACCTCCACGCTTTTGTCTAACCTTTTCTTTAACGCCTATTATTTTGTTCGTCAAATATTCATATAGATGTTTTGTACGTTTTCTGTGGTCTTGGACCATTTTTTGAGTATAATCTTTTTGATAATCCACGTTGAACGGGTTGTTTGCGTCTGTATGACAGAAAACTATTTCAAACGGGGCCATACCTGTGGTACTATGGATCGTGTGGTTGTAAGCCATAAGTGCGTACGTCATTACTGACGCGGCATCAGTGACCTTATGTTCATATTTGGCCAATCTATATATTTCGATTAGTGTCGAGTGGAATCGCTCGACTATTCCCATCGAATTTGGGTTGTGCGGGGTTCCTATGTGCAAGTTAATTTTGTAAAGCTGTAAGGTTTCCTTCAGTAGCGTGTTATTGAACTCAGCGCCAGCGTCGGCGCTTATTCTATGTGGTACTCCGTATATAGCGAAGTATTTGATTAACGCTCTGATCACCTCGGGAGTTGTTTTAGATTTAATTTCAATTGCCTGTCCGATCTTACTAAAAGCATCTATGATGGTCAAATAAGTTTTGCTATCGATACTAAATATATCGATGAATAGTTCTTCGAAAGGTTTGGTCTGCGTCTGGGTCAATTGTAATTCCGGTTTTAGTGGGTTCCGATCATATTTCATGGCCTTGCAGCTGTCGCAGCTGTTTATTACTGTTGCTACCGTAATTTCCATGTTGGGCCAGTAGTAAGTACGCCTGATTCTCGTCAGTGTTTCCTTTTGACCTCGGTGGCAAGTTTTTCCTTCATGGTGCTTCTGGACTATGTCCTTCTGTTCGTCTTCTTTCTCCACGTATACGACTCTTTCCGTGCATTCTAGTATTTTAACTGTGTCTTTCTTAAAAAGGGCGATTGTTGCTTCCGCGAATTGTTTCCGGTGAGCCTTGTCTTCAAAGTATATGAAATACTTCGTTTTCGGATTTATATATTCTTTTAAGAATTTCTTGACTAGGTCTGGTCTGTCTACCGGTAAGTGTACTTCACGGATCTTCTGTTTCGGTCTTGAGATATCTTTAGTAGAGATTTCATTTCTGAACCAGGTATGAACCAATATTTGATTTGGCTTTGTATCTATTGCTTCATTTAAGATGGGTATTCCTGATGTGTCAGTCTCATAAGTAGAATGTTCGGTCGAGCCTAGAGAGGCTGTCAGTGTATCACTGCTCGGTGATGGTATTGAGTAGGGAGATTTCGGTTCCCGTGACGATGGTATCGAAATTATACTGTCGGTTCTCGACGATATAGTTACAGTACTTTCGTCCTCAATATTACGTGCAGCTAGGTCTTCTTTCAACAGCCGTATGTTTTTCATGACCTCGTCTATATCTTCTTGCGACTGGTCTTCTCCTACGTTCACTATCATAGATTCGTCTTCGCTTAATGCATTTACCTTTATTCTAGATAAAGCGTCAGCGACAACGTTTTGTTTTCCGTTCTTGTATACGATGTCATAGTCGAACTCTGCTAGTCTGAGTTTCCAGCGTGTTAACTTGCTGTTCGGTTCTTTCATACTGTTCAGCCAAGCTAAGGGGCGATGGTCGGTATAGATGGTGAACCGTCTACCGTAGAGATAGGGTCTGAAGTGTTTCACAGCCCAGACTATGGCTAGTAGTTCTTTTTCCACAGTACTATATCTTGTTTCGGCATCGTTCAGCGTTCGGCTGGCGTATGCGATTGGTTTGTCGTTTCCTAAAGTGCCTTGTGATAGTACGGCTCCTATTGCAAAGTCCGAGGCGTCCGTGGTGAGTATAAACGGTTTTTCAAAGTCCGGGAATTGTAGGATCGGGGCATTTACTAGTAGTTCTTTGCACCTCTCGAAAGCTGCTATGTACTCGTCGGTTAATTCAATTTTTTGTCGTTTCTTCAAGCAACTGGTGAGCGGACGCGTGATTTTTGCAAAGTCCTTGATGAATTTTCTGTAGTATCCGACCAGACCGAGAAAGCTCTTGATCTCGGTTGCTGTCCTTGGAATGGGGAAGTTCAGCACTGTGTGGATCTTGTCATCGTTTGGTTTTAGGCCATCTTTGGTTATCATGTGGCCTAAGTACAAAACTTCTTTTCTGAAGAATTCGCACTTATCCAGGGTCACTTTTAGATTGGTGGCCCTGAGGCGGTCAAACACCTTTCGCAGCTTGTCTATATGTTCCTGTAGGCTGGACGAATAGATTATTATATCATCAAGATAAACAAGACAATGAATGCCCTATAATCCTCTCAATACATTATCCATCGTCCTCTGGAACGTGGCAGGAGCAGTCTTCAATCCAAATGGCATTCGGGTAAACTCGTAATGTCCTGATTGGGTTGAAAATGCTGTCTTTTGCCGGTCTTCTTCCCTCACCTCTAGCTGGTGATACCCACTGGCGAGGTTGATTGTGCTGAAGTAAGTAGCCTTACCCAGCTTGTCGAATAGTTCCGTGATGTTCGGAAGTGGGTATTTATCATCGGTGGTTATCTCATTTAGCCTTCGGTAGTCAATGACCATTCTGTATTTTACTTCGCCTGAGGCGTCGGCCTTCTTTGGCACCAGGTAGACCGGTGCGCTCCAGGGGGAATGTGATTCCCTAATGACATCGTTCTTTATCAGCTTTTCGACTTGTTTCTGTATCTCCGCATTATAGATCGGTGGTTGTCGGTACGGTCTAATGTAGATAGGGTCCTCATTTTTGGTTCTTATTTCGTGCTTCACTCCACTTGAAAAGGAGAGCGGGATTTCTTCGCAGTGGAATATATCTCTATATTCATAGCACAACTCTTCTACACTCTTCCTTTCTTCTCCGTTCATATGTTCTAGTCTCAACTTCTGCAAGTTCTTCTTCAGCAGCTTGTCGATGTCGTGCTTGCCGTTCATCGTGTTGACTGGAACTTCTTCTTTCTCATAGGGGACTGCTTCTATTGGCTCTTCGAATGTTACGGTTACTTGTTGATCCGAAGCATTCTGGATCACTGTGTGAGCGTAAGAGTTGTAGCAGGTTACTAATGCGCTTGGCATTCTTACATCTGGACCAAAATCGATGTAGTCCAGTACTGCTTCTCCATCTTGCATGTTGGTGGGTACTGCTACTCGTGTCTCCGTCCTTGGCTCCAAAGTTATTTCATGTGGAGGGCTGTACATAATGGGTATTTCTGTATGCGGCGTAATGAGGACTTGGTTGCCCATATCAACTTTTGCCCTTAGTTGTTTTAATAGGTCTGAACCTATAAGGCCGTCATATCTTCTGTCGACGTCATAGACGTAGAACTTGTGTTGGCCGCCACACCTGAATATATCAAGCATGGGTATCAGAATCGTCTCGTTGTGCTGGCTACGGGCGTGCGTGATTACGACCTCAAACGGTTCATAGCATAGATAGTTCGTGAAGAACCTTTCGACCAGTGCGGTACTGACAAATGATCTCATACTGCCAGTGTCTATCATAAAGTAGCTGTCTATCTCCGGTATATATATGTGCGGTAATTTATATAGCGCGTTACAATTTATTTGTACTATTTCTCTGGTGGCGTCGAGGCCTGTGTCGTAAAATTTTGGTCAGATTCGATGTAATTACACAATACATTGTCCTCTTCTTGGGAAGCGTTGTATTCGTAGTCGTAATATTGGTAGTCGTCAGTAGATTCGATGTTCTCTTCTGGGTAGTAGTAGTCTGCGTCATACGTCTCGGGTACTTCTAGCGCGTTCTGTCGTAGCGGGCGCGCTGTGCGCATTGATACGTCCGTGTTCTCAAACGGTTCTCTTCTTGTGAATGGGGATGGCCTTGACTGTTGTGGGATACCGAATTTAAATTGTTGCTGCGGCTGCTGGGGCTGCGGCGGCATTAATTGGGGCCTAAAGCCTTGCTGTGGTATTCCGAATTTAAAGTTTTGTCCTTGGGCATTCCATATTTGAAATTTGGTTGCGGCGAGTTAAATCGAAATCCGGTGGGCTGCTGGACTGGTAGATTCGGTCTAAAACCTTGCTGCATGGGCGAAAAACTTGGTCTAAAACCTTGTTGGGTTGGAGCGCCAAACCTATGTGGCTGGCTGGGCATGGTGTATGGTCTGTAACCTTGACCATGGGGTATGCCAAATTTAAAGTTCGTATTTGGTGTATTTATTTGGGGCAACGCGGGGCGCGGCTGTGATGGGGCGCTGGAGCGCGTCTGTTTTCTTAAGTTATATTGGTTCAAGAAGTTGACTTCTTCTGTAACGATCGCTAGGGCTAATTCAAGGTTGGTACAGCCTTTCAGACGGACTATACGTATGAGGTCCTCTGGTAAATTATATATGAAGACATTTAGACACAAATTGTTATAGACAATCATTTTGGCCGCTTTGACTCCCTCGTCTGGTATTAAGTTAACCTTGGCAAATAAGGTTGATCGCGTGTGTTGGATACTGTGACAGAAGTCAATGTAAGATTCGTTTTGTTTGATTTTTAATTGCTCTAACTCAATCGCTATACACTCCTCCGACCTAGGATCGCCGAAATGCTGTATAAGAATTTCTTTAAAAGGCTTTCGAATGTGACTACAGTAGAACTCCAATTATCCGAATTAATGGGGACCGGGACCCATTCGGATAATCAAATATTCGGATAATCGGATTTTTAAAAAAAAATTGCCATTGGAGAGAATAAAAGCTACGTTTTGATATTGCACTATTTTTTATTGAATTAAATGAAAGAAACATGAAATTTTCACATGTTTTAAATATAAATAAAATGTACTTATGTACAAGTTTAGAAATAAAAATCATTGTTTTTTAAACATCTCCGTTAATGTAAGCTGTTTTGCGGTCTTCAACCGTTTTCGGGCAGCCAGGTCACGCATTCGCTTGACGGTGAGCAGTTGCAAGTGGTCACACTCGGGCTGACGCTCCATCCACTTCAAAGCAGTCTCGAGGCTTTTGTGATTCGGATAATCGGCGATTCGGATAGTCGGAGTTCGGATAATTGGAGTTCTACTGTATATCCTCTCGCTCGCTCAACAAGTTTGCGGCTCTTCCGCCGAGCCGGCTGGTAACAGCATGGAACACATATTGTTGCTGTGCAGGCGGACATGCAGGGGACGCGTAAGACTTTACTATGTATGTCGCCTTTTTAAGGAACAGATTCAATAGCCCCGCATCTCCGTCGAATTTAGGTATTAAACAAAGGAGGTCCTTTGGGATCATTCGAATTTGTTCCATTTTACTTACTTACTTAATTACTTAAATATCGAGTTACCTAAATTAAATTGCTAGTTACACTTACTTAAACAAGATATTTAATAGACACAATTTTAGTTGTCCGCTACGAATTAAACTACTTAATAGACACGATTTAGTTGTCCGCTAAGGAAATCAAATAACTTAATTTACGCAACTATGCCGACAACCGGAATAGATAAAATGGTGAGGAAAATGTGAAAAGGTCTACTCACATTACCGCCATTCCCATCCTCCAGTCTAGGTCGACTCCGGGCTTGATCTTCTTTAACAAATTTTTTTTTTTTTTGGTGGTCGTCTCGTGCTCGGCGCTGGCGGCGCTGCGTTGGCTGGAACCTCCGGTTTTCCGCGAATCTGAGGATTTTTACGGAATGGCACAGCCTATAACGCGCACGAGATCCTACCGGCTGCGCCAGTTAAATTTAATGAAGCTCGATTTATGTTTTTGAAAACTAATTTATTTAAAATACAAATTAAAATGAATTATAATAACGATTATAACGATGCACTGTCGTTAAAACTAGAGTGTCTCAAACTACTTAACCTACTGCCTCGATCGGCGCACTTATCTTAAGGAATGCGTCCACGACGCCGGGCGGCCAACGCTAAGTCAGCGGTCCTATGTTTATACGCGATGTATAACCACAGGGTCCGATGGCATAACGAGCTAGCCAAAGCGACCATATTATTTTGTTTTTACTCGATTGTGAAAGAAGAAGGGTTATGTTTTTCGAGTATACATATGTATGGTTTTATGTATTAATATATGTTTCTAAAGTACCTCCTACCGTCCGTGCGATCTATTTTTGACCGAGCTTGCAAAGCGTCTCTGCCAAATTTTCTTTTGTCTGTCAGTTTGTGAGTTTGTTCGTAATCGTGCACAGGGCGCAATTTTGAACCAATTTTGATGAATCTTGGCGTATAGGTTCTATGAATTATTATAATTTTTTTGTCGTCGGCGTTTTTTGATAGGAGGGGTGGTTTCCATAAAAAAGTGGGAAGTTTATTGCGGCGCTAATTGCCAACCGATTTTAATGATATTTGGTAGGTAGATAAAGTACACAATTGTTACAACTTTTGGTAAAAATGAACAAAATTGGTCAAGTGGTTGTTGATATATGGCAACCATCTTGAGACTGCGTGTGACAGTGAGGGCGCGTGGATGTGCTTGATGCATTTTAGCGCTGAATAATTTTCTTGATTGTACGTTTTCCCCATTTACAAAATTATTATTTGTTTTTATAAGAATATACATTGTTTTTTAAGTAAATGCTAAACAAGTCCTATTTATTTGTATTAATTATTTTTTAAAATGATATTGATCTTTTAAGGTGTTTAACTTATGGAAAAAATGTTTTTGACCGTGAAATAACGTCTTGAAATTGGGAAATCAGCGAGAAAATTTGATATACGGCCTCCTAAGCCAACTTTATGTAGGTATTATGTACAGATGACCCAAGGTCAGCTGTAAATAGGCTCTCTCGCGAGGTCTACTGTTCGTAGAACTACTAGTTATAATTTGTTGACCGACCGAGCGAAGCGTCTTTACATCAACTGGTCCAATTTTCTTTCGTCTGTCAGTTTGTTTGTGAGTTAGAAGAAGAAAAGAGACTGAATGGACTAGCGAACAAAGATAAATAAATAATACCGTAATTAAACAGAACGAATATATTATTTATGTAATCCAACTATACATAATATATCACTCCCAGAAACGTTCAGCTTTATTATGTATAACACTTAACGGGATCACCTTGTCACATCACACTCAAACTCGGTAATTTTTTTATCTAGAATATCTCCAAGAACCGCCAGCTCATCTTCAGCTAAGCTGAACGCACGGGACCACGACAGTGTGTGTGGGAGTGTTACAAATCCGGGGAATCCCGGACGGATAGCAGATCCCCGATCTCTGATAAAGTTTCCCTGTTTTATTTTTCCCCTGCATGATGTGGACACAGGGCACTCAAATTGACCTTCACTGCCGTAGTTATATATAAATAATTAAACGATAAGATATTATTTACACCATGGTAACTTCGTTTAATATACAACAATAAACAGTGGATGTAAACGTTACCTGTATTTTAGTGCCTGGGCAACGAATGAACAGGACTTCTGTTCCTGCAGCAAACATGTGCTCTGAGTTATTGTAACACAAAAGTTATTGATCCCATATATCTAATCATAATCCCTTATCTAGTAGATTCTCGGAGGACCACCACGAGTTTGACGAGTTGCTTGACGTTGAAGTTACTTGGTTCGCGAAGAAGCGAGCAGGCTGTCCTAGGACTGGTAGCCGGGCGCTCCTACGGCCGGTCGTGGGCTACGAGGGCGACAAAATCGGTGCAAAGTCACACACACATAAAGATGTTCAGCAATGGTTACGAAGAAGTGCATTTTCTTACCAACTTCCAAAAAGAAGGAAGTTATCAATTCGGTCTGTAGGTTTCTTTCGTATGTTTGTTCACCGATTACTCAGCCAATCGTGCATTGAATTTGATGATTCTTTTTGTATTTGGTAGGTTATACTTCAGAAGAAGTCTCATATGAATTTTATCAAAATGTTGCAGTATTTTGGTTTTTATAACATAATAAATTGTAATATAACATCCAAATGCCTGTGAAAAGTGAACAGCAAGTCGCGTACCTAATATGTATTGTATTGCGTATTTTGAAATCGTTTTTTTCAGTTTTTAAACTATAATTATTGCAGTAGAGAGTGGCAACCCTCCGGCTCCATATTCAAGCCCTCGTTATCATGTGTAATGGAAGGTATCAATAGCAACAAAACTAACGAGCCCAAACTCTACTATCTGAGTTCTTTGCGAATAGATGATGGAACTGTTGTACAATATGGAATTTAACAAATCTGGGCTATTGAGATGAAATGGTTATGACCTAGAAAACTAGTTTATTGGCTGATGCTACCACACAGTGAGTAAGATAAGGTACTTCTGTGTGGGAGCATCAGAATGAGTGCACGGCACCTGCCTATTTTGTCTCATTATATATTATTACATGTCGCATTGTCACCCGATTTGCATATGCATGGGATTTAACTAATGACAATGGCGGTGGCACAGTTATTTATATCTCTCTGCTATCATGATGTAAACACCAAAAATAACTGCATGTATCTGAATGTCGAGTGAAGGATACAGTGTTTTCCTGGACATCGCCATTTGTATGTTTCCTCAATAGAATATGTAGCCACCCGAAGCGATGATATTATTTTGTTTTTACTCGATTGCAGAAGAAGAAGAATTGTTATGTTTTTCCAGTATATGTATGGTTTTATGTATATAAGTATATGTTATTAAATTACCTCCTTCAGCCTAAACCGTTTGAACAAAGCTGATGTGCAAGGTGTGGGTAGATTTGTCTACACTCCCTGAGCGTCATAAGCAATTTTTTTTTGTAATTATTAATTATACAATTCTCGCAAAAAATAAACAAAAATGCGCTTAATAGTAAATAAATAATCTATTCCGGGCCAAACCTCTGTCATACGCACAAGACTGGCGTAGCTAACGAATGTAATGAAATCATTGTGGCTACGGTAATAGCGGTTCAGTGTGCTACGGTGCTACGTTGTACAAGTTTTGGTGATCTTAATAATGTCTTGTATGTATAAATATTTAAAGTATGGCTCGATATCAACTAAAAGCGAAGTGGTGGCGTGCAAACTTTTTTTATTATGCATTTGTAAGTTGGATAACTGTTGTTTTAGGATTCCGTACCTTAAAAGGAAAAAACGGAACCCTTATAGGATCACTTTGTTGTCCGTCTGTCCGTCAGTCCGTCCGTCTGTCAAGACCCCGTCCGTGTTTGTTGTCCGTCTGTCTGTTTGTTGTCCGTGTGTACGTCTGTCTGTGTATCTCGGGAACGCGTGAAGGTATCGAGTTGAAATTAAAACCATACACGCAGATCCATAGTCTCTTGCTACAGAGAGCAAAATCAAACTTCTAAGTTTCATTAAAAAGTTACAGCCGAATATGTCGCAAAAAACGCATATATTGACACTAGCAAGGGAATCAAAACCAATGGGGTACTTCCCTTTGATCTATAACTGTGAAATTTGGCAAGAAATATTGTCATATAGTACACATAAAGGAAATAATCCGAAAACTGTATTTTTTTTTATTTAATCATAAAAATATAGGTCTTTATGCGTGGAAGGCGGGTCCAAATTTTAAAGTGCTTTAACCGTATCATGTGGATGACTAGTGTTGCAAAAAAACAGTGAAAAAAACATGTTTTTTTCTAGAACGTGTTTTTTTTCATAAGTATTGAATCTCTAATATTTAAGGCAGTTATAGTTTATTATGAATGTTTTTTGAGTTTGTATTAAGCGCAATCATAGGTTTAAAAAAATATTATATTTAGTTTTAAAATAATTACTTAGAACAAAAATTGTTGAAAGTATTGCCAAAATTCGGAACAGAACAGTCGAGGCTGCGCGTGGGAAATCCCGGGTTCCCGTTGTTTGGTTTGATCGTCGCTATTCATAATTACTCGTACTCCACTTACACACACTTGCAAGACTACTTTATTATCTAAAGTGACCATCAGATTTCTCACCCTTCCAACTATATCAGCAGCAGTTGTAAGTACTAAATGTTCTCTACATTTAGTACTTACAGTGGTGTTCATTTCAAAAAACGCAATAGACTGACAAAAATGACAGGGCTAGCAAAATGTAATGTAAAAATGTATATACCTATTGCTCACAATTTAAGATTGCAGTCTGTCCTACAATACAAGAACCACCAGAGAAAGACGAGAACCTAGGAGAAACTGAGACAGAAGAATCGGAAAATTGCGATACAGATTGTAGTAGTAGTAGTGCTGATGAAAGTTGAAAAATAAAACAATAATTATTAATTTTGTGTTTCTGAAAAAAAAAAAAATTTGAAAAAAAAAACAAGGGCCCCAAGTTTTTTTCCATGTTTTTTTTCACATTTTTGAAAAAAAAAAATGTTTTTTTTTCAATTTGCAACACTAGGTATCATATGAAAGAGCTTCATTAGCACCAGCTGAAACAGGTTTTCAAATATTTTTACGATGAATATTTTTCGATTTATGAAGACAATTAAAAAGTATATATAATTCCTTCTTATATCTACTAGTTTGTACGGAACCCTCGGTGGACGAGTCTGACTCTCTCTTGTACGGTTTTATTTTCTGTGCTATTCACAAACATCTGTTTTAGGTTAAGAAATATTTTGTACAGGAGTTCCTTCATTATTCTCAGCGAGTTATTATTATTATTATATCTACGACAACGTCGGATATAAAATAAAAAAAAAAAAAAAAAAATTGAAAAAAAAACAAGGGCCCCAAGTTTTTTTCCATGTTTTTTTTCACATTTTTGAAAAAAAAAATATGTTTTTTTTCAATTTGCAACACTAGGTATCATATGAAAGAGCTTCATTAGCACCAGCTGAAACAGGTTTTCAAATATTTTTACGATGAATATTTTTCGATTTATGAAGACAATTAAAAAGTATGTATAATTCCTTCTTATATCTACTAGTTTGTACGGAACCCTCGGTGGACGAGTCTGACTCTCTCTTGTACGGTTTTATTTTCTGTGCTATTCACAAACATCTGTTTTAGGTTAAGAAATATTTTGTACAGGAGTTCCTTCATTATTCTCAGCGAGTTATTATTATTATTATATCTACGACAACGTCGGATATAAGATATAAAGATTTGTGATATTTTCTCATTTTCATGGTTCCTTCTAGTTTAGTAGTCAGACATGGCCCCAGCCGACTTGAATTTAGTAATTTATTTTCGATTACATAACATTTAGTATACTTAGCTTACTTGGATGACTTGGCCCTTATACAGCCAACAATGTTTTACTAATTAATTTAAGCTATTTTATAGAAAGCATAGCACTTTAACTAAGTAACTATTTAACTGTATTCCTATGTGCGACCACCAAAAAGTACCTACTAAACTGACAAACAACCGCAATGCATTTCCCGTCATGTTGATATAATTTAACTAATGGCAATGGCGGTGATACATTTATATATCTCTGATATCATGGTGTAAACACCAAAAATAACTGCATGTATTCGAATGTCGAGTGAAGGACACAGTGTTTTCCTGAACATCGCCATTTGTAGTATGTTTCATAAGTAGATTATGTAGCCAGCCAAAGCGACCATATTATTTTGTTTTTACTCGATTGTGAAAGAAGAAGGGTTATGTTTTTCGAGTATACATATGTATGGTTTTATGTATTAATATATGTTTCTAAAGTACCTCCTACCATCCGTGCGATCTATTTTTGATAGAGCTTGCAAAGCGTCTCTGCCAAATTTTGTTTTGTCTGTCAGTTTGTGAGTTTGTTCGTAATCGTGCACAGGGCGCAATTTTGAACCAATTTTGATGAAACTTGGCATGTAGGTACTATGAATTATTATAATTTTTCTGTCGTCAGCGATTTTAGATAGGACCCCTATCCTATGGTTTCCATAAAAAAACCGGACAAGTGCGAGTCAGACTCGCTCACCGAGGGTTCCGTACAAACTAAATAAAAGGGGGAAATCATATATTTATTTTATATTTTCCTTTATAAACCGAAAAATATACAACGTAAAAATATTTAACACATTCCTTGCTTACCACTCGGATCCGAGTGGGGCAGGGCTATAGTAGCGCGCCTTCCACTCGGATCCGAGCGAGCGTCCCGTTCATTTGATAGTAGTCAGTAAACCACTGGCGTTTGAGGCAGTCAACGTTGCTTTGCGCGGCCACTCTGTACTTAATCAAAATTCGCCTAAAAAGTTTTGGTTCCCAGCTGAAGTGAAGGGTCTGCAGGGGGCGAATAATGTGTTAAAGACCTGTTTTAGCCTACGCTAATGAGGCTCTTTCATATGATACCCCACATGATACGGTTAATTCACTTAAAAATGGACGTAACCGAAATAGGCCGGTAGTTACTAGGACCGATCCTAGTAACTACCGGCCTATTTCGGTTTTATTTTTTTTATCAGCCCTGTTTGTACAAACTGTCCCACTGCTGGGAACGGGCCATCTTCTCATTGTGAGAAGGGTTAGGCCATAGTCTGCCACGCTGGCCAAGGCGGGTTGGCAGACTTCACACATCTTCAAGATCATTAAGAACTCTCAGACATGTAGGTTTCCTCACGATGTTTTCCTTCACCGTTTGAAGTTGGCGGCAATCAACAATACGCACATAACTTTGAAAAGACAGAGGTGCGTGCCGTGGGATTCGAACTCAAGACCTGCGGATCGCAAGTCAGATGGTCTCACCACTAAGCTGCCGGGAACTTCTATTTCGGTTACGTCCATTTTATGCAGAGTCATGGAACGTGTACTGAATAGGAAACTCATGGCATACCTTGAAGACAATAACCTCCTCAGTGACCGACAGTACGGATTTCGCCGAAATCGGTCGACTGAGGATCTTCTCGTGTATGTCACACACATTCTGAGCGAGGCCATCGAGAACAATGGTGAGGTCTTGGCTGTGTCTCTCGACATTTCGAAGGCTTTTGATAGGGTTTGGCATGACAGTCTCCTTAACAAGCTTCCATCTTATGGACTACCTGCCTCCTGCTCTTGGATTAAAGACTTCTTGAGAGAACGATCGATTCGAGTGGTTGTTGACGGGTGCTCGTCCGATCAAATGGCAATAAACGCTGGCGTACCTCAAGAGTCTGTACTCTCCGCTACTATCTTCCTGCTGCATATGAATGACCTGCTTAAACCTGGTATCTTAGGGTATGCGGATGACAGCACAGTTGTGGAAAGATACACTTCTGGTCCAAGAGCCAAAAAGGCGGAAATCGAGGCGTTGAGAGAAGATATGGTTGTGCGTATGAATAAAGCTCTAGAAGCTGTGTCCGACTGGGGTGACGAAAATCTCGTCAAATTCAACGCCAACAAGACTCAAGCCTGCCTTTTCTCCGCCAAAAAGAGTGAGTTTCTTTTGTCTCTAACTTCTGAAACGTACCCATATCATTGGCAGACCGTCTTGAACTGTTGGGAGTCACGTTAACCCCAACAATGAACTTTAAGGGCTACCTTGAATCTAAGGCTTAAAAACAAGAAATTGGAAAACAAGTGAAAACCAAAAATGAGTGATTCTAGCGACGAAGAAGTTTATTTGACGCCAACAGAATTGACTGAAACTGTTAATAATGCGCAAATGAGCTTTCTACCTTAACAATCACGCGAGAAGTATTTGAAACACTACGAAATGTGATATACACGTGGCGACTAGCTAAAGAAGCCAAAACTTTCTCCGAAAACGTTTTGCTGGCATATTTTATTGAATTATCCGAGACCAAGAAATCAAGCAATCTATGGAGTACGTATTCAGTCAGTCTTCGGATGGGTGACCGTGAGTGGCATTTGTTTCTGAGCGCTACTGTGGGTCGGGTGACACGTTAAATTGTAGGTCCCGGTTGTTCAGCAATCGTCAAGCCAAGTCAGAGTATCTTGTGATTGTAAATTTTATTTTTTTGCATTTAGTCATTTCCTCGCTGAGGTGGGATGAAATGTTACGTGTTGCACTCGAGTGCAAAGATTTGTCACCTCGTGCTCTTTTGATTCCCTCGCTAACGCTCAGGATTCTAATTTTTAGAATCCTTCGCTTGCTCAGTCATCAAAATTGAGCACGCGGTTAAAAAGCAACTTTGCACTCTTGTATAACAAATAACTATTTTCCAGAGGAATATGTAAGTATAATTTTTGAAAGAAAAATATCAGTCATTTTTATATGAAAAGGTTCAACAAAACTGTTATAGCATTTTTGAAAATTTTCTATTTATTTTTCTTGGCTTATCACGTGGGACAACTTGAACAACTTTTTTCCCAATTTATTTTTACCACCAAAAGCACATTTTGAAGATTGTTATACAAGGTGCTAAAAAGACCCATTGTAACGAGGTAGATTTTTACTCCCGAGCTTTAGCGAGGGAATACATAGAAATCCAGTATAATAATTCAAAGTTTATTTTATTAACAATGAAATGTACAATTTGTACAATTCTGGATATTTAACGAGATGTTTGCAAAGATAATGTATTTATATTTATACTCCAAAGAGATCGCCGTTTTTAGTTCCATTTTCAAAAATATGATGTTCTTCTTTTTTATGTAACAGTCGTAAGTCGAGTCTTTATTTATGATTATTCTACTTTTGAATAAAGACTGTTTCGCTTAAGTAGGCTCTTTGGTAACAGATAAAAAAATAAATGTTTTTCCCCTAGAGCAAAATATAAGTATGCTATTTTTTCCTCTTTTCACTCCTATTGCTCAAAAAGTCCGTCATTGTAGCGTAGTAAAGCAGGGAAAAATTGCATTTTAAGCTCTAGGGGAAAAAGTGTTTTTTTTTTATTTATACACGAAACAGTATTTATTCAAAAGTAGAATAATCTCTTTGGAATATATTTACATTCTCTTTGCAAATATCCAGAATTATACAAATTGTACATATCATTTTTAATAAAATAAACTTTGAATTATTGTGTTGAATTATTTTATTTTGTCGCAATCGTAGTGAAAAGTAGAGTGTAACACACAGCGCTAAAACCCATTGTAACTCGGTTTCTATTTACTCCCTCGCTATTGCTCGGGAGTAAAAATCTACTTCGTTACAATGGGTCATTTTAACCCCTTGTATAACAATCTACAATTATTCTACACTATGTAAATAGGTCGAATTCTGTGATTCTACACGTGAAATTTTGTGACTCAAATATGTGTTTCACAGAAATTTATAAACTGATCATATGGACTACATTTTAGTTAAGTTTTCAAAGGCCACTATCAGTGCCGTCTTTCCAATCCGTACATGGTTGCCTGGAAGAGATCGCTCTAAGCGATAAGGCCACCATTTGAAAGCCTAGCCATAATCTTATTTTCTATGGATCTTTTTCCGTGTATACTGTGGTATTTTAATAAAGAGTTATCAATCTATCTATGGATCATATAAATTTATACCTTTCTATTTAATCAGTCCAGTGCATTTGTCATATGCTAATTGCTATGTAATAGGGCGAATTCTGTGGCTAATTGCTTCGAATCCACGATTCGGAGCAATTAGCTTAAATGACAGATGTACTGACGAACACGGAAGTGATCTTAAAGGAATTACTTTGTTGTTTTGAGGCACGGAAAATAAAAAATGATATAGATCTAGTTTGTGTTTACTACGTGCCGCCTATATAACCTTTTGAGGACACACGGAAACATATATCCAAATGTCGATTTTGTTCAGGAAAACACTGTATCCTTCACTCGACATTCCATATACATGCAGTTATTTTCGGTCTTTACACCATGATATCAGAGAGCTATAAATAAGCGTCATCGCCCCTGCCATTGGTCAAATTTTATCAACATGCCATGGAATGCATTGCGGTTTGTTAGTTTCCTCAAGAAGTACCAAATTCCTACGTGCGACACGATAGATAGGTAATAATAAATAATTTAGACCATTTGGAACTCAAGTAATTGGGTTTCACTATACTATAAAAATAAAAATATAATATAAATTACCGTCCAAGTGCGTGTCCAAGTCCAAGAGACACGCGCAAAGTTGCATATCACAATTTCTGTGATTAAGTGTATCTTGTTTGATACTACGCACAAGCACATACTAGTTAACTTACGTTAGCTTAAATGAAATTTGCATGAATTTTTCATTTCTTACTTTTCTAAGTAGATTATTTATTTATATTCACTATTACTCGTAAACTTGTAAAACATATTTAGCTATGATAGCTTTACTTTTAATTTCATTACATAGAATATAACTTTGTTTTACATCCATACAAATTAAAAATAAACAATAAACTTAAACACAAGTACCTATATGCATGTTACATGTATAATGTATATGCTACTAGTATGATATTTTCACATCTCCAAAGTCAACCGTTTAACTCACTTGACTTTAGTAAAAAATAAAACCGGACAAGTGCAAGTCAGACTCGCCTACCGAGGGTTCCGTACAAACTAGTATATATATGGGGGAAATCATATATTTTTTATATTTTCCTTCATAAACCGAAAAATATACATCGTAAAAATATTTAAAAACCCTGTTTTAGCTTATTCTACTGAAGCTCTTTCATATGATACCCCACATGATACGGTTAATTCATTTTAAAATTTGAACCTTCATTCCTTGCATAAAGACACTATTATTTTGTGATTAAATTAAAAATGTCCAGTTTTCGGATTTTTTCCTATATGTGTACTCTAAAACAATGCTTTTTGTCAAACTTCATTGTTCTAGGTCAACGGGAAGTACCCCATAGGTTTTAATTCCCTTGTGAGTGTCGAAATGTGCGTTTTTTTACTATATATTCGGCTGTAACTTTTTTTACAAACACTTTGAAACTTAATTTTTCTTTCTGCAGCAAGATACTATAGATCTGCGTATATGGTTTTAATTTCAACTCGACACCTTCACGCATTCCCGAGATAAAAGTCTTGACACCGACGGACGGACAGACGGACAACAAAGTGATCCTATACGGGTTCCGTTTTTTTCTATTGAGGTACGGAACCCTAAAAACATCCCCACTTTACATAAAATAAATAAATAAATAAATAAATATTTGTGGACATTTCACACAACACCATCTAGCCCAAACTAAGCAAAGCTTGTACTATGGAACTAGATGGCTGATAGAATACATATATACTTTTTTTTGTTGTAAATATATACATATGATACATAGAAACACCCAGACACAGAACAAACATCCATGCTCATCACACAAATGTTTGCCCTGGGTGGGGATCGAACCCACGACCTTCCAGTTCAGCAGGTAGACGTAAACACACTACTTACCAACTGAGCCACAAGGCCGACATGTAGTGGAAGTACTTTTTTTTAAAGATTTTATTCTACTACTTTTCGGTATAATTAATATGTATACCCATGCCAAATTACAGATTTCTAATAGTCTAAGATCCCGCTATAGGACGACCTTCACCGAGCTGGTTAATGGATGAAAAGTATTTTATATTCAATTAAATATGTCAATAAATATACTGCAAATGGGTTGTCTAAAAAATTTCGGACAAGTGCGAGTCAGTCTCGCCCACCGAGGGTTCCGTACAAACTAGTAGATAAAAGGATAAAACATATTTTTTTATATTTTCCTTCATAAACCGAAAAACATACATTGTAAAAACATTTAAAAACCTGCTTTATCTTATGCTAATGAAGCTCTTTCATATGACACCCCACATGATATTATGGTTAATTCACTTTAAAATTTGGACCTTCATTTCTTGCATAGACACTATTTTTTGTGATTAAATCAAAAATGTCGTTTTCAGATTTTTTCCTATACGAGTAGGTATGTGTACTCTAACACAATGCTTCTTGCTAAATTTCATAGTCTAGGTCAACGGGAAGTACCCCATAGGTCTTGATTCCCTTGTGAGTGTCGAAATGTGCGATTTCTACGACACATTCGGCTGTAACTTTTTTTAAGAAAACCGAGAAATTTTATTTTTCTTTCTGCAGCAAGATATTATAAATTTGCGTATATGGTTTTAATTTCAACACGATACCTTCACGCGTTCCCGAGATACAGGTCTTGACACCCCGACGGACGGACAGACGGACAGACGGACAACAAAGTGATTCTATAAGGGTTCCGTTTTTTCCTTTTGAGGTACGGAATCCTAAAAAAACGCGCTAAGTACACTACCTCATAGGTAGCGTGGAAACGTGTGCATGAATGAATGAATAGCTCAGAAACGGTGGCTCGTAGGAAAAAAAGTATTAATACATTTTTTATAGATAATTGTATGATCTACATTTTTTGTCTGGGGTACTTTTTTTGATAAAATTCACCGTTTTGCTGAAAATCGCAAAAAACTAACTTTTTTGACCTTTGACCTCGAATTAAAAAAAATCCATACACGGGAATGATGGGGAACTTATTTTTTTCATTTATAATCATGTTTTGAACAATTTTACTGATTTTCAGCTTGTTGGGAATTTATGCAACTTCGAATGTCTAAATTGACCGGACTAATTTCCCTCAAAAGAAGAAGTTTCTTGTGACAGATAATATTTGCAAGGATCGTTTCAATTTTAATCAAAAACTATGAACACAAGCAAAATCCGTCAAGAAGTTGTCATGACAAATGATTCTGAAATGCCGGTTAAGATAAGGAGAAGTTTGCTACCAGGTCGTGTTGGCCAATATTGATAATATTAGGCAGAAACATCTAATTATACATAATAACAGTCCGGTAATAATTGATACAATATATACGTCTGTAGTTCGCTGTTCGACCATCGTCCGTCTCGCTCGAGCATACCGATTGTAGCTAAGGGCAATAAATTGTGGTATCACGAGAAAAAACATTGCGCGTAGCGTTAATTTAAATAAGTGATAAGGGTGATAATAGTTATTTATTGTCATAGGCTGGAAAGTTGTATTTCGCCGTCGTCGTCTGACAGTAGAATCCAGAGTAGGCGAAGGATTCTAGGTTCTAGTGTAGAATCCTGAGCGTAGCGATGGATTCGAGAAAACACGAGATAAAATGACTTTACAGCCGAGTGAAATACAACGTATTTCATCGTAACATAGCGAGGAAATGGTTTAGTTCACTTATTTTCTCGAGTAGAAAAATCTGCTTGGCATTAGGTATATGCAACTTTACGAGTCCTAAAGTTACATTTTAATCATGTGAATTCACTTACCTTCAATTTCGTTAATTTTAGCATTATTTACAACAAAATGTACGAAAATAAGTTTTTTTAATTCAATTTTTTTCTTCTATTAAGCTTGGCGCAATTCGCATATTTAATATTTTTATTTACAAATTCAAACCTTTTTCGTGTAAATGCTTGTAAAAATAAATAAAAACTGCTAAGAGAAAGTAAATTGTACATTTTTATTTACATTTTACGTAAATACACAAAATTTCTAAGTTCTTCTTCTTTTTTGTATTGGAGCCCGCGATTAGCGATTTGCCAGTGTCAAGTATTGAAATATTTTCAAGTTTCTTGAATAATACAAGTTATATAGTGTTCTAGTCACAGTCTAAGTCACGTAAATAGTCATTTTCAAATTTAAGTCTTGCCTCAGTAAAGTGATGGCGACTTTACTAGAAGCTTCTATGGAGTTTCATCAATTAATTTGTGCCAAATCGGCGTATTTTAGGTATTAATAAAATCGAAAGTATAAAAGCTAGATACATGAAACTTTTAACATTTTATTAGACCGTGGACCACACTTGATCCTGAAAATTTGAACCCTCTAGTGTTATCGAGGCCGAAGCTAAGAGGGTCTAAAAATCCGACGAATGTGTTCGAGAAAAGATAGTCCCGGCCGTACCCGCTGGCTCACATGGCGGGTGCACGGCCGTGCCCCCAGATTTATTTGCATACAACACGAGAATTTTATACAAGAAGTGCATAAAAGATGTTACACTAAATTTAGTCGCTTAAAATCATGTTGTGCCGATTAGGGGTACAAATGTCAGGTAGACAGCATCATGCACATGCGAAAAATTATATAATAATAATTATTATTATTTGTTATTAGATTAATACACAAACCAAAAATATCTATAATATGACAAAGCAGAAGCAATAAAAGATACACATAATGTCAAATAAAATTAAAATTTGTCATTTAAAAAATCATTGATAGAATAATAACACTTCTGCAATAACAATGCCTTTAACTTTTTTCTAAATAAATTACTATTCTGGTCTCTTACTGACATAGGAATCTTATTGTAGATTTTAGGACCCATACATACGATGCTATTTTGCATCAGTGCTGGCTTTCCTTCATGTACGCGCCGTTTGTCTTGGTCGCACCTATTTCTTACAGTAGTATCAGATAGTGTGGGGAATCGCTCCCGGTTTGTTTTTACAAAAAGGGCCGTTTCTAAAATGTATAAACACGGAAGTGTAAGAATTTTATACTTTAAAAAATAGGGCTTACAACTATCTCTTTTTTTGAGTTTAAACATTGAACGAATACAGCGTTTCTGCCTTTTAAAAATAATAATTTTATTTGTTGAATTTCCCCAAAAAATAATCCCGTACCTCAAAATTGATTCAACTAACCCATAGTAGGCTTTAAGTAAAGATTCTATATTTAGAGCACGAGCTAGTTTGGCGATGGCATATGTTTGGCTACTTATTCTTTTCGAAAGGTGCTCTATTTGTGATTTCCAATTCAATTTTCGGTCAATATATAATCCAAGAAATTTTGAGCTTTCTACTTCATTTATAATGTTATTGTCATATACAATATTACCTTTGTTTGTTTCTCTTTGTCTAAAATGCATTATATTTGTTTTATTTAGGTTAATTTTTAAGTTATTGTTGTCAAGCCAAGATATAACTGAGGTCAAAGATTTAACAATATCGTTTTCATAAGAGTCAAGTGTTTTACATGCTACGGTGATAGTGCTATCATCTGCAAATAATGTCATAGGTTGAGATGTAGCATTAGGCAAGTCATTTATGTATGCTATGAATGAAAGTGGTCCCAGGACACTACCTTGTGGAACTCCGTACGCCACTTTGCGTTCATACGATCTATATATTTCTTCTGCTTTCGTGTTAAGATTGACTCGACTGATTTCCGTGATTTGTATTCTATCTGCTAGGTAAGACTCTATCAAATCTAAAACGTTACCACGTATTCCATACGCTTCTAATTTACTAGCTAAGATTCTGTGATCTACGTAATCGAACGCCTGCGTCATATCACAGAATATGGCGCACACCGGAGTGCTTTTATCCATACATATTAAGACGTTTTTAATGAAATCGTATATGGCCATATTAATACTTCTATTTTTTCTGAAACCCTTTTGTTCATTGCATAGAATATTATTTTTCTCTAAATAATCATTTAACTCATTATAAACATACTTCTCGAAAATTTTTGAAAATATCGATATAAGTGCAATGGACCTATAGCATTCCATTTTCTCTCTATTGTCTTTTTTAAATAAAGGTTTAATAATGGTCGTTTTCAGAGAACTCGGAAATGTGCCTGTGGATATACACAAATTAATAATATAGCTTAGAGGGGTACATACATACTCACTTACTGATTTTATTATGAAAGTTGAGATTTCGTCATCACCAACACTTTTAGTGTTTTTAAGGTTTTGTATTATTTTGCTTATTTCTTGTGCCATGAACATAGAATCTTTGCTATGATTTATATTAGCTGTCACTTTATATCCTGACTCAGGGACCGGTTTTATTTTATCTATGAAAAAATTATTAAATGCGTTGGCTATAGCTATCGGATCCGTTATATCTTCATTATCTTGTTCAATTTTTGTTATGGCTTCTTTAGGTAAATTTAATTTGGTACTATTTATGATTTGCCATGCAGTTTTTGACTTGTTATGAGATGAATTTATCTTAAAGTTATTTGTGCCCGTTTAGTTAGAACAATGATCTTTCTAAGACGTTTTGAGTAATTAAGGAAGATACTTTTATTAGTTTTTGTAGGATTCAGTCTATATTTCCAAAGTAAATTTCTTTTGTTTTTGCTACAAATTTTTATGCCACGTGATAACCACTTTATGGATTTATTAACTCGAATAATAACTGTTTTATATGGAAAGCACAAATTATAGTATAGTTTGAAGTTTGAAAAAAAGTAATCATATGCAAGATTTGCGTCAGAAAAGCTGTATAGTTCTTGGAATAAAACATTACTAAGACACATTTAAAATTTATTAATATTTTCAACAGAATAATCACGCTGCTTTTTCCTCCAGAATTTAAGTAGCGCGTTTTTATGGACTGGGAACTTCATTACTAAAGCACTGTGATCAGATAAATCTAATTCGTGCACTTCCGTATTACAAATCTTTTTACAGTTATATGCCATATTATCGATACTTGCAAAGCGAGTCGGTTGTTTCACCGCCAATTTAAAATTATGGTTTCCTAGAATTGATTCGAAGTCTGATGTCAAATTAGATGCTTTTAATATATTAATGTTAAAATCACCAGCAATGACGATTTGTTCATATTTTTTGTTACTCGTCATGCTCAATATTTTATCCAGTTTACATAAGAAAGTTTTTAAATTTGATGTTTTAGGTACTCTGTATAAACATATTATCAATAATTTATGTCTAATCAATTCTACGGCACAACACTCAAATACACTGGTCAGTGATTTTTTTTAAATTCCGGAACCTCTCTCCATTCATGTCCATTCCTCACTAAGATACACGAACCACCTTTATTTGTACTGTCTCTGCAGAAAGATGCAGCTAGTGTATAATTAGGAACATAAACACGTTGCTCGAAACCAGCCATTATATTATGCTCTGTTATGCATCTGTTCCTTCGCTCTTTACAAATTAGCACCGACTCTTTACTCAGACGCCCTTATTACAGCATATTGTGGACTTGTGGAGTCAGTGCTGAGATATGGCGTAATATTCTGGGGTAACTCAACTGATAAAAATTATGCTTTTATATCCCAGAAAAAATGCTTAAGATCTATGTTTGGACTCAAACCAACTGATAGCTGCAAGCCTTACTTTAAACAGCATAAGATTCTGACGCTTCCTTTACTACACATATTTGAGGTTGCAGTATTTGTACGGGCTAATTCTGAAATATTTCCTAAGATGTCTACAGAATCGATATATAATAGACGAGACAACAAAATACTAATACATAAAGCAAAAACTCAATTGTTCAGAAACAGCATTTTTGGAATGGGCCCTATTATATATAATAAGATACCTATAAGTCTTAGAAATCTGACAACTAATTTATTTAAAAAGAAATTTAAAGCCTTGCTGGTTGAAAAATGCTACTATAAGATTAAAGATTATTTATACGATCGTTCCTTATGAACAAAATATTTTAATGTTTAGAAATTTTATTGACACAATTAATAAAAATTAAAATAAAAAATAATTTTATATAATTGTATTATGACATGTTTAAATTGACATTTGATAATTAGGTATTTATATTAGTAGTTTTAAAGATCGATAGCGCCCTCTGATTTGCACGCCTCCTCAGGCATAACATGAAGCACATTAAAATTCATCATCATCATCATCATCATCATCATCATCATCATCATCTCAGCCATAAAAAGTCCACTGCTGGACATAGGCCTCCCCTATGGATTTCCAAAAAGACCGATTGGAAGCGACTTGCATCCAGCGTCTTCCTGCCACTTGTAAGAGGTACATTAAAATTAAGAACACCAAAAGCATGTTATCACTCATGTTTAACGCAAATAAATTTACTTTGACTTTGACTTTGACTTTGACTTTGAGTGTCAAGCAAGGCTCGCACAGAAATCAGGTCACCTCTATGATTTATTACATTTACTTTTGCAGTAGGAAGCAAAATATTTCCCGACACAGGCCCTGACAGCAAGGTAACAGACGGTGAAGCCGCTGGTACCGGGTTCGGTTTCTCAAAATGCAAAAGAGTGTTGTGCTCTGGCAATTTACAAGTTTGACACTTACATTTAGTACTAGGGTGGGATCTTAAGCATACGGCGGACAACTCACGGTCCCGCACAAAGGCCTGGCGGTCCGTGAGCGCAGCCGTTCGAAATTGTGGACAACTGAAAAGTGTTGAAAGATGTTCCTGATTATTACAAAATTTACATATTTTTTTTGCTTTAGAGACAACATTAGTTAGGTCTCCAACCGCATCTGCAGTCGGACGATTTCTGCAGAAACCATATTGATTATCCGATAAAAGGTTATACTTTCTAGGTAGTTCATAAGTCGCTTGTTAATTACACGCTCTAAGATTTTAGACATAGTTGGCAATATAGAAATAGGTCTATAGTTACTTATAATATTTTTTGATCCACTTTTATGAACAGGCCTTACTAAAGATTTTTTTAAATAGATGGGAAGCAGCCTGTATTTAGTGATAAATTACAAATATGTGTGATGAGCTATGGAGAGGGCTATGCTCGGAGTCTCTCTACGAGATCGAATCAGAAATGAAGAGATACGTAGACGTACAGGAGTCACCGTTATAGCACAGCGGATTAGCAAGTTGAAGTGGCAGTGGGCAGGGCACATAGCACGTAGAACTGATGGCCGATGGGGCCGAAAGGTTCTCGAGTGGAGACCACGTACCGGCAAGCGCAGCGTAGGAATACCAGCCACGAGATGGACAGATGACCTCATACAAGTGGCGGGAAGACGCTGGATGCAAGCCGCTTCCAATCGGTCTTTTTGGAAATCCATGGGGGAGGCCTATGTCCAGCAGTGGACTTCTTATGACTGAGATGATGATGATGATGATGTGTGATGGGTCCAGCCAAAATTATATTGTTATCCTTTATGACTTTCATTGAAATATTGTCGTATCCTACCGTAAATTTTTCCTTGAAAGAATTAATTATAGAGACAATTTCTGTTAAATCTGTTTGCTGCATACAAAACGAATTGAACTGTGAGCTAGTAGCTGAGTTGTAAGTATCTGAAGAGATAGATGATGACAGGATATTTTGCGCTAGTGATTCTCCGATATTAGCAAAATAGTCATTAATTTTATTTACAGAATCACGAGGAGTTGCGCCAATAGAGAGTAATTCCTGAGGTTGAGCCTTATTACGTTTAGTGTGCGTGACTGAATTTATGACCCTCCATAGATCTTTTGCATCCTTGGCATTATCAAATTGAGCACGTTCGTATTGCTGTTTAAGTTTCTGTAATATCCCGTTTCGGAAATTCCTATATCTTCGATAAGTACACTGCAGTATTTCATTATCCGGTGATAATTTTAATTTCCTATGCAAATTATCCCTATTTCGCATACATCTAATGAGACCTGGAGTTATCCAGGGCTTTATAGGTGCATTACGACGAGAAAGAATAACTTTTTTAGAGTGTTTGCTTATTATGCTAGAGATTGAGTTAACTAAAAGATTGGTTGCTAAATTGCAATCTTCCAACTGTAAAACGTTTTATATCATCATTTATTTTGTTATAGTCAATCCTAGTAATAGAAGTGTTAGATACGATGGGCTCTTTTTTAAAGTCTAGTGATGTCAATATAGTATAATGGTCTGTTAAGCTGTTTCTTACGACTAGAGTTGATGCATTGGATTTTGACTTGATCTAGGCAGCTATGGAGTCGAGTAGGTGTAGTATGAGCTGGAAGTAGCCCGTGAGATGCCATTAAATCAAGATAATTGGTTGCATCTTCACCTTCAGCGTTTGGGATAATGTTAATATTGGCATGACCGACAACTATAATGTTTGGGAATGAAGCTACAGAAATCAAAACTTTGTCTAAAGAAGATATGAAGTTGTGCACTTTTTTGAACATTGGGGGCCTATACAAAGCTATAATGGCCGTCGAGCTATTCATCGTAGTGACTAAGCAATTTCCTTCAGAGAAATCTGGTTCATACAAGTAACTTATACTTTTATCTGTTTTGATGTACAACACGAGGCCATCGTTCTGATTGTAATGTGTTTTAGTCGATATTGTGTGGTAATTATCCATTTGAGGTAGAAGGGGATTAAATGACAACCAGCACTCTGATAATACAATTATATCGGGCTCTACAGCAATTCTGTGTAATAAAGTAAAAAATCCGTCAATGTTTCTCCCTAAGCTTCTTATATTCTGAGACAGAATGTTAAAGCGAGAGTTGATGTTAGGTATGTAACTAAGGCAGTCTTCCGGGTCACAAGAGTAAGAGGAGGATACAGTGAAATTGTCCAATTGTGTTTCGAAATCGGTGATAAAATTATCCATATATTATAATTGCATAAACAGCGACGGCATTTATAATCGAAGCTAAACCATTGACACGTTTGTATATGAGATACCATTGATTCAGTAGCATATTATAAGTGCGATAGCTACTAGTATTTACTACCTCAGTACAAACATTCGAAGCGGTGTGTGTATATTTTTACGATGTTTATTTTTCAGTATAAGAAGGAAAATAAAAAAAATATGATTTCCCTCTTTTATTTACTAGTTTGTACGGAACCCTCGGTGAGTGAGTCTGACACGCACTTGTCCGGTTTTGTTTTTCATGTTAGGATGATTTCTGTGTGATTAAACTTGATCAATAGTAAATCCTTGGATTTAAGGAAAGTAAAGTAAGTAAATATTAAAATCATATTACATCTTGAAGAGATCCACAAAATGAAGAAGAAGCAGAATGCAACTTGACAGAAAAATATTTGAACAACAACACAATATATATGTATGAATTTATACAGAAAACAAGACTAATTGTCTGAAGAAAAAGATAAAATAAGACATAAAACCTACTCCACTCTTGAGCGCGATAATGTAAAATCATATACACCTCTTGTTGCCCATAGAAGCCGCTTGTGTTGTTACATATATATGTTACTGTAAAAGCCCGAACATTGGTAAATCTTAGGTTTTACCAGTAAATCTTAGGGTTTACCAACACGAGTCGGTAAATGTAAGAATATGTAAAAAAGAAACGATTTTATCGGGCTTTTACCATTAGAATTTAGTATATGCTAGGTTTTACTAGTGACGGTTGGTAAATGTTGGTTTTGGAAATAAAACAATGCATAATAAACCAGTTTAGGCTAGGCCAAACTAGTTGATCCTGGTATAGGTATAAGCAATAATTTCTTCAGAGATTAGGTAATGGTTTTTTTTTGTATTGAAAAAAAAAAAAAATACATAACCTAATCTCTGAAGAAATTATTGCTTATACCTAAGACTGCGTTGCACCAAGCTACATCGTTCAATCAAACAAATGTTATTATATATGTTACTGTAAAAGCCGAATACAGTAACATTGTTTTATTTCCAAAACTAACATTTACCAACCGTCATTGGTAAAACCTAGCATGTATTAAATTCTAATGGTAAAAGCCCGATAAAATCGTGTCTTTTTTACATATTCTTACATTTACCGACTCAAGTTGGTAAACCCTAAGATTTACTGGTAAAACCTAAGATTTACCAATATTCGGGCTTTTACAGTAACATATACATATGTATGTATGTATATAAAATTTTAGCTGACGATTTTTTCTTACAAAATAATAACCAATTAAACAGTAGACCTCATTTGAAACTGGGTTAATTTTGAAGTTATTCTATAACAATAACATATTATAATGTTTGTCTTATCAAAGCACAGTAAGCGAAACTAAATAAACTTTATTAGATTAAATGTATAACAGGAAACTACCAATATAATTACTCGGAGTGGAGTAACAAAATCTTAAGTTTGCAAATAAACTTCATTTCTATGTTTGGCGATCGCGTACCTATGTTTGTGAGATTTATACAGATAGATGTATCAGGGCAGGCAGTTTTCGTTAGATCGGTTGCTTTCTGTCTGTATTACCTGTAGTAGTCAATCGATCCATTCTTCGCGATTAGTTCTTTTAATCATGAACCATGTAATACAAATAAATAATTAAATTCAATTATAATAATATAATGACTTCGCGGGTCGTAATAATTTTCTTTTGAAAGAGTTTCACAAATAAATATTTTATCGCCATAATTTATTTGTTTAATTTGTAAATGACCCTCATTTACCTCTTTCTACACAATAGGTACAACAGGCGTACGCTCGTCTTGTTATATCGATGGAACGTAACCTCAGCGCTCGTTTTTATCTTGCCTTTTCTGCAATTAAAAGAGATTAACACAAAAGTTGTAGCGATTACTACAAATATCACAATTTATAGTAGGCTCATTTGAACTTTTGTCTCACGCTCTAATTACAGAAAAAGCAAGATAAAAACGTGCGCTGAGCGAACTTTGCATCGCTATTAAATTTAGAGTTGAGAGTAACCCCGCTGAGAAGTGAATTTCCAAAACAAAAAAGTGTTTAAAAACTAAATAAGTGTTTAATTGTCCTGGATCACTAATATTTCCCAGATTTATGCATTATATCTGAATATTATATTAAATGAATTATTAATATTTAATTTATTAATAAGTAAACGTTGGAACGTCGCTGATCCATTACAATCAAACAATATTATTCCACTAGTTACCGCCTCGCGGTTTTACCCACGTAGATTAATATTACCCGCTTGATGGAAAACGGTGGTGATGATGATGATGATCATAAAATGCAGCCTATGTCCGTATCCTAGTCCTCAGTTATATCTGTACAAAGTTTCACAACAATTGGTTCATATATTTAAAAATAAAAGCCTCAGTGCGTGTCGTGCCACGCGCAATGTATGATTCCGTAGTTGCAATAAATTTATGTTAGCTTGAAACAGGATCTCTTGTTTGATTCTACGAACATACGAGTTAACTTAATTTTATTATGAAAGTAACGTGGTTGTTGCACATTTTTATTTTTAACTTTTTTTATGCGAGATAGATCTACGATTGACCACCAACTCGCCTGATGATAAGCGACGGTGTGGCCGAAGATTGAGCTCGTTGATCTAGAAGATATCTATGCACATTTTTATTTTTAACTTTTTTTTATGCGAGATAGATTTACGATTGACCACCAACTCGCCTGATGATAAGCGACGGTGTGGCCGAAGATGGAGCTCGTTGATCTAGAAGATATCTATTCACTCTGGCCTTGAAAATTCCAAGGTTATAAGTCTCAGGAAACAGAGATGGCGGCAAAGAATTCCATTTCTGTGCAGTACGCATCAAGAATGTAGATCGATATCGCTTAGTACGGATCTTTGGCATTTCAACTAGAAATGGGTGGTAATTCGCCGACTTTCTGCTAGTCCTGTAGTGAAATGGGGAGGGTGGAATTTGGTCGTGTAGCTCTTGCGCACATTCCCCGAAATGAATCCTGTAGAAAATAGACAGACATGCTACTCTACGGCGGTGCTCGAGACTAAGCAGCTTCTTGGCAGCTAGTTTTTCATCATCGATTAACCTCACAGCTCACCGGTCCACCGACTCTAAAGCTCCCAGCTGATACTTGGCTGAACAAAAGATGGCAGCAGTACTCCATACACGATCGGACCTGTGCCTGATACAGATGAAGCAGTTGTCCCGGCGAGACGTATCGCCTAACCATACATCTCTCTTCCATCTAACTTACTAACTTATTAACTAACTACTGTTTACTAGCCAGTTTAGCCTAAGATTCAAGGTAGTCCTTAAAGTTCATAGTTAGTTGTGAGACCCAGCATTTCAAGACGGTCTGACAATGATAGAGATATATTTCGGAAAGTAGGAGACAATAGAAACTCACTCTTTTTGGCGGAGAAAAGGCAGGCTTGGAGTCTTGTTGGCGTTGAATTTGACGAGATAATAATGTTACCTAGTTTGTTTTTTATTTCTCCACACACTTACACACTTTTTAAGTTGTTCGACTATTACTCGTGCTATTGTTAATAAATTGTAATAGTGTTCTTATGAAGCCACAGGAACAGTATTTGTCAAAAGTAATTTCGATAAAATTTAATATCTAAAAAAGGGTGCTTCGGGTGAACGAGACCCAGCGCTACCCTCTGTGCCGTAAAAAGGTTATATTGTGAGGCGCTGGAAAGAGATAGCTGCGCACGTTGATATCTACCTTAATACGATGCAGATGAGTTATATTTTTTAATAATTTAATTTGTTTTACACATTCTAATTATTCACCGTTATTTATAACTAAATAAAATCCAAACTCCCACCCAAAAAGAGGGGTGTTATAAGTTGATAAGATGTCTATATACTCTAGCCTTGAAAATATCAAGATTGTAGTGATACAATGATTTTATTTGTCTATGAAACTAGGTTAAATATATAGATGTTATACATATTTAAGAGAAAAGATCAGCCAGTTCCTACCTTAAGATTTATAGACATTAATACATAACATACATTTCGAAATAGTACAAACCCAAAATTAATAATTATAATTTATTACATTAAATGTCAATTAAAATTAATGTCATTTATTTATTATAGTGTCTAATAGTTATTTGTGCAACAAGAGAGCAAAGTAGTTTTTAGCACCGTCTCTTTACTCAGACGCCCTTATTACAGCATATTGTGGACTTGTGAAGTCAGTGCTGAGATATGGCGTAATATTCTGGGGTAACTCAACTGATAAAAAATATGCTTTTATATCCCAGAAAAAATGCTTAAGATCTATGTTTGGACTCAAACCAACTGATAGCTGCAAGCCTTACTTTAAACAGCATAAGATTCTGACGCTTCCTTTACTATACATATTTGAGGTTGCAGTATTTGTACGGGCTAATTCTGAAATATTTCCTAAGATGTCTACAGAATCGATATATAATAGACGAGACAACAAAATATTAATACATAAAGCAAAGACTCAATTGTTCAGAAACAGCATTTTTGGAATGGGCCCTATTATATATAATAAGATACCTATAAGTCTTAGAAATCTGACAACTAATTTATTTAAAAAGAAATTTAAAGCCTTGCTGGTTGAAAAATGCTACTATAAGATTAAAGATTAGTCATAGTCATAGTCATAGTCATATTTATTGGTAACAAAAAAATAAGTTACAAGTCAAATGAACGAAAATGTAAAAAATAATCATTATTGCTTCAAGCAATGTTAACATTATTCGAAAATATTGAACATAAAAATATACAATCAAAATATTTATCAAATAAGAAAAACATAATAAATGAAAAATGTCCAGAATAACTAAATTACAAATGTCAAATTACAAGTCAAAAACAAAATATAATACAATAATAACAATAGAAAGAAAAATAATAATAACAATAATAACTAAAATTTTATATGTCACATCTTTGTCACATACAAATATATTAATACTCATGTATAATGTCTCATGTTGTGTCAAATTGTTTCTTTAATCTTTCTTATGTCATCGAACTTATAGAATGCCTGTTCGGCAAGCCAGTTTTTTAATCTTTGCTTGAATGCTCCCCTCGATGGAGCATCTCTGACGTCTTGCGGCAGGCGATTGTACACCTCCGGCGCTGTGACGTGGATTAGCTTTGACGTTTTTACGAGTCGGTGCGTGACGGCATGCAGTCGGTGCGGGTGGCGTGTTCGCGGGTTCACCTCTCCGAAGCGTGTGTATTCTTCAGGATGGTCCCAGGCGTACAGCGCCGCCTGTAGGCAAACGAGGCTCGGTACTGTGAGTATCCGCATGGCCCGGAAATACTGCAGCGCGGAGGTGTCCTGTGACACTCGAACTATGGCGCGTACGGCTCGTTTCTGCATTCTGAAGACGCGCTCCCAGTCGGCAGCGCGTCCCCAGAGCTCGACACCGTACTGAAGTATCGAGTGTACTGAGGCGAAGTAGCATTGCCGGACCATGGAATACGGTAATATCGCAGATACACGCCACAATGCAAAGCAGGCCCGACCCACTTTGTCACACACCTTGTCAATGTGCTCTTCCCATGTCAAAGCGCTGTCTATTTGAAATCCTAAGAATGTCGTATTGTTCACTTGTTCCATTACAACATCATCGATTCCTACCCTGAGCGGTCTGTAGGTACGACTTGATATGTTGAAATGAATGTAATGAGTCTTGTTCATATTTAAAATCAATCCATTCATTCTAAACCACGAACATAAGTCTTTTACAACCTTATTCAGTTTTTGTTCTAACTCATCGATAGACGTAGCCGTAACTACCGCAGCAACATCGTCAGCATACATCAGGATGTGGCCGTCCTCAATGTTCTCCGGCAGGTCGTTGAGGAGGAGGGAGAACATGATATTAGAGAGCGAGGAACCCTGCGCCACTCCAATAACTGTCCCTTGCGGCTTTGACTTGGCCCTACCCCCGTCACCCACTACGACCTGATTTCGGTTTACCATGAAGTCGGTCAGAAGTTTTAATGCAGGGCCCTCGATTCCATAGTGCTCTAGTTTGGTTGCTAGAACACCGTGGTCGGCCAAATCGAAGGCTTTCGATAGATCGCAGAAGATCACTGCGACCTGCTTCATGCCTTCACGGGCTTCGAGGACCCGCCGTACCACTTCCTTGACTACCGCTGTCGTGGATCTCCCTGGTCGGTACGCGTATTGCCTATCGCTGAGAGCTCCGCATTCTGCTAAGTGCTCTGTAAGTCTCGTGCTGAGGCCGTGCTCAAAAATCTTTGCTATACCCGGTATTATGGATACCGGCCTATAATTGCTAATCTCCTCATGCTTTCCCTTTCCTTTATACAAAGGTGTTACCTTGACCTGCTTTAGAGAACGAGGATATCGACCTTCTCTCGCGCACTTATTGTACAGGCGAGACAGTATCGGTGACACGTTCTGTGCTGCAACATAAAGTATCGAAATTGAAATATCGTACACGTCTTTTGTATTTTTCCGGGCTACGCCAAAAGACAGTATACGGAATACTTCTAGCGTTGTAAATGGCTTTATTCTCATCGAGCGATCAGCCGGAGGGCGCGTCGCCACTAACGCGTGCCTTGCGGCAGTAATATCGGCCGCGGGTGCGTTGCAGTTTGCAGTAGCGGTTATAAAGTACGAGTTTACGGCGTGAACGACATCTACTTTGGAAGGAAAACTAGATCCATCGGGCTGTCTTAAAACATCGGTATAGTCAACGTACTGTTTTATCCTGCCTGTTTCTGTACTGACTACATTCCACATCGATTTAGTTAAGTTGTCGGAGTTGTTAATCAAATTATTGTAGTAGTTACTCCTTTCACTCTTTAATAAATTATCATACTTATCTTGATATTCATTAATTCGTAATCTTAGGTCAATGTTATTTGGAAATAATGTCAATAATTTATGCATGTCAATCAATAAATAATTCAAATTAATAATGTCGTTGGTTGCCCATACGATACTACTATTACTCGCACCTAGGCGTCTGTTCGGGAAGCATGTATCGTTCTTATTCTGTAGTATATTCAGTACAGCTTGAGCTAAGTTGTCGGTTGATGTCGAATGTTTACGTTCGACGTCATCCCAGTCAACACTATCTATGGCCGCAACAAAGTTGCATTTGTTTGAGCGACTGTAACACCTACCGAATCGTGGCGGAGCACGGCCCGGCCCCGGGTCGCACGGAATCATAGCACGGACGGCATAGTGGTCTGATAACAATGTTATTAAAGGACGCGCGCGCGCGGTATGCGACAGCTCGCGGTTAACGTACACGTGATCTATGCTTGTGCTCGAGCAGCCATCAATTCTTGTAGGGAAGTCTACAATATTGCATAGATTGTGAGATGATAGTATGTCATTTAGTTTTTTAATATTTGAATTCATTTCACAACTCGTGTCGATGTTAAGGTCCCCCACCACGACAAATTCCATATTATCGTCAACTAGCTTGTCGAAAAGACACTCCAATATAGGAAAGCATAAAGAAGAACTTGTCAAGTTCGATCTGTATATACATACTATTGTTAATTTTTTTTCTATAAGTTCGACGGCAGATATCTCACAAATTTGTTCGACAGATAATTTAGTGTAAGATGGGGGCAATTCAGTTATTCAAGACCGCTTCGTAGCTGAATCATATGTGGAGCGTTTCCCGTCGGCCGCCATCTTTTTTTCGATTCAGCAACGAGCGAAGAGCATGGCACGTTTCATAAAACGTGTGATGTTGCTTCATGTGAACCTTAACCGCTACTCTACATATTATTTGACCTTCAAACCCATAGACAAAACGGGTAAGCTCTGCCACAGAAGACGTCACAGAAGCAGTACGTTACAGGATTTGTACTCTAGGGTACATTTGAGGGGGCTTTAGCCCCCTATGAGTTTGTTATGAAACAAAAAAAAATATAATGTATTAGAGGTATAATTAATTATTTGATATTGTTGCCTATATATGGTATTTGTTTACTAGTTGTTTTCGTCAAGATTAGAATAACAGTATTTTTTCCAAAATACATTTATTAATTTCATAAATATCTACTGTCGTCATGTGTTACCGGATATGATGGTGAGTAATCTTGATGCGGAATGTTCACTTTCTTCTCTCTTTGCATAAAATGAACACATTACTATTTATCCGACTGTGCATGCGTACGAAGCAAATTAATGTTGTTATTTGGGTGTATATATAGGTATGTGTAAAATGTGTATTTTGTGAATAATAATAATACTTCCAAAAAAAGTTGCGTAACTTCCATTGTCAGTAAGTGATTTTATGTAAGTACGTGAATGAACTGATTATAAATAATAATAATTCTCAGTAAACATACCTCAAAAGGCCTCAATATAATGCCCTCACTTTTATTTAAAGTCCAGGCGCAGAGGCCAGGCCCGCGAGCTGTTTTTCCTAACAGTGTCAAGGACAGGGGTACTAGGTTCTTTGTTAAAATTCCTTAATTAATATTTATGTATATATATTCTTACTTGCAATGGCCATAGGAGCCCGTTTACATAATGCATGAATTCCGATGCCCTACATTAACATTTTTGTATTTGCCTGGTTTATTTTATTTAGGTACATAGTATAGTGCTATTAGTACTTAGAGATTTATGGACTTTCCTGAATTATATTTTTATGCAATGCCCAAATTCCCCCTCTCTCCACTTCTACTTAATTCCTTACATTAATTTGAATTTGACAGTGACAGCAGTCCTTAAGACTGATAATGCGCAAATGTAGAGCCGCTATCATGGCGGCTTTACATTTGCGCCGTGAAGGCACGCGAACAAGCGTGAACGTGAATTATTACAGATGCGTACGGACGTGTCATGCGAGCAAAATGCAGCGCAGCGGATTAATATAAGTTGGGATAATGAATTAGAAATGCGCTTTTTGGAACATTTCTACGCCGAAAGAATACTGTGTAACTCAAGGCATCCGCACCATAAAAATAAAAATTACGACGCCTGGAGAAGGATTAGTCTTCAAATGAATATCGATCGGTTACGATGTTTCAGTCATCCACCTTCTCCTTTTCCTCCAACGCTTTCGAACGGTTTTCGTATTTTTTAGGTAGATATAAATAGATGCTCTCGTTGTTTTTTAGGTATTAATAGTACAAATAGTTATGTTGCCACAGCAAACAAAGTTAACGCAGCAGCAGATTAAACCTCCATTTCACGACAGGTTTCACGCATACCTAAATGAGTGACCCGTGAATGTAGAGAGACACGCCTCTGCAGTGAATTCGCGGCGCAAATGTAGAGCCGCCTCAGACTTTTAGGCGACTTAATTACATTACCGATTTCTCCCTATGACAGAATTGCTGTCAATTTTGACTTGAACAAGAGACGAACAAGAACTTCGACCGTATCTCAGACGTGACGCATGGCGAGTCCACATGGGCATCCCGCGCGCAAGCGCGTCTGTTGTCAATGTCAAGGAATTGAAAAACAACAGAGATTGACAAGCGATGGCTCGTGTGAGCTAAGCCGATGGCGTAATAGCGATCACACGCTACGTTTTGCTATCATGCAAGATAGAAGCTATCTTCATACTAAATTTTATGTACATCGGTTTAGCCGTTCTTGAGTTATAAATGTTTATTAATGCAATGGAGTTGTTTTAACCAATAGATATTATTAAAAGAAATAGTATTTAAAAAATAAACTTTTTTATTTAATTAAAAAAAATATATAAAAAATAATAAAGTTTCAATTTAAAATAAGTAGAAGGTTACACTCAACTCTTATAGCGATACAAAATTTGCTCGCATACCTTTTTACCTTGAAATCTCTAAAATTATGAGAATGACATAAAAGTTGAAGAGACTAGCACTCTAAATTACAGAAAAAGCAAGATAAAAACGATTGCGAGCCAACTTTTCATCGCTATTAATGTTGAGCGTTACCCTGCAGTACTACCAAAACGCCCAGCAAGCGTTATTTTGTAGATGGATATCTACAGCTGGCAGAATGACATTCCTGAGTATGACTGCTCTGATGCTACCATTTTTGCAGTATTCTGAGTCACCTAGAAATGTTCATGAAGTAATGTACTGTAAAATCTCATTCTCAGTAGTTATAAAAGTACTAGGCTGCAATAACACACCACAACCAGCCACCTCTTGCTTGTAAAGGTTGTTTGAATGCATTTAAGTGTCTTTCATTGAACGGTTTCAAGTGCGTTCTTCTTGTTAGTGTATTTAACGCTTCGTTTTTGATTATTTATAGTCTCTGTCAAGAAAAAAATCATTATAATTTCATTGGACACTAGCTCATAAAGGAAGAAAACAAATAGAAAATTTCTATGATCGTTTATGTAGAAAGACGGAGGAATGAAGAGCTTGTGGCAAACAGAACCCAACATAATTTAATGGCAGTAAGCCATGCTAATGTAAAGATAAAAATAAAATCATGTCCAAGAACACGCCTGGCACGTACTTGCTTCAAATAGAGATGGGTGACGTTTTTGGCTTCTTTATTAGTACCGGATCATATCAATTCATATAGGTATCTATGTAGCAGCATCGCAGCGCTAACAACCAACATTTCAATATGTTAAATATCCTAATTTGGTAATATTTCTGCCGTTTTTACCCAAAGTGGCAGCAAAACATTACTGTATTAACATTACGTATTAATTTTACATCTTCATTTGACTACAAAAGATTGCCATTCGTCGACCTTTACCTTATGGCATAATGTTTTCTGATTATATATGAACAACATGAATGAATGTACTTACATAAAACATTTTATAAATTATACTTTGTAAATAAAAAATACTATTATAATAGCATTGTAAACTTTAACATAAATCAAATATATGTTAAAACAACTTTTACTTTAGCGTTGGCGAACGTATCACGTATCACGATGTTCGAAAAGTGTCAAGAAAGTCCTACACTGACAGCTACAAGACATCTTCATATTTTAGATTCTAATAATTTTCCGAAATATGACAACAACTTGTAAATGCTCACACCACACGTTAAGTTAGCGTTTCCTAACAAATTGTCGGAAAAAAACAACGCAATTTATAGAAGAAAAATAATGTCATAGATGGCGTCATTATACGTTATATATATAGTACTATTTCACTTAGAGTGCATTAAAATGAATATAATGATAGTTGACGCCGTTGACCAATACGGTTAACATAGCACTGTTAGCAGTAATCGGAACGTGTTCGTTTATTTGATATATATTTTTAGGTGTTGCCATAAAAATAAAAGCTTAAAAAAATCACCATTATTTCATTTAAAGCCTCTTCCTGCTATCGCAGCGCTGTAGTCGCAATTTATATATCATAATAATTGATAATATGGTGTACAAAATAATTTAGAGCAAAAACCGTGGGACAAGTTAATAGACCATATCAAGTACTGTTCAGACTTCGCTTTATCTATATCCTCACAAACTTAGTACGCTTGCACCGTGGCGATGCGATTACAGCGCCACCCATGCCCTAGCGCCACTTGCCTACCTCGTGTTAGTAACGTTAATGTAGTGAGTAATAAAACCACAGACATAACGACAATATTTTATTTAAAAAGAAAACGCAATGTGACCCTATTTTTTATTTATAATGGCAATTTCAAAGAAACGAACCTATTAACGTTTGGTTAGTGACTCATCAACGTTTCAGCAACGTGCGAGCAACGTTTCACCAACGTTTCACTAACGTCTCACCTAGACATAGAAAGCATTTATACGTCATAATATATTATTATATGTCATTCGAAAACACACAGCGTTGAGGTGAAGAAAGCTGTTGAAAATTCGTCTTAAATTGCTTAGTTCTACGTTAACTCACCCAATAAGTTTATGGTTCTTTATACTTATCACTGTCAATGTCAGCAGCCAGCATCTGTCAAGAATGAGATTTGACGCTTCTCCATTAGCGTTGAATTCGTCAAACATATTGGTTATTAAAATTAACAAAAAGTATAAATTATGTGATAAAACATAAAGTTCATATCAGGCGACATTAGTTGCTAGTTGTATAAATGTAAAACACACAGTGTAAGCGGAAACGGCCTGTAATTTAAAGATGTTCAAAGCGGATTGTACCGGCGTTCGGCCGATGTCTATTCGGGTTGGTTTTTCCGCAAGGAAACAAACCTCGAGACGGAAAGGTAACTAAAAGATCATTTAGCTTCAGTGAATGAAGATGGCAGAGCCTCGTTTTCCAGTAACCAGCGTCGTTAGCGCCGTCAGAGGTTTCGACAATTTTGATTTTTTTTGACATGCGAAAAGATGTCTTAGTTCAAATCTGTGCAGGTGAGCTATGAATTTATCGTTATACTTACATTAATGCAATGCAAACAAATCAGCAGGAAATTAATTCCTTCAGTTTAATGTCCAATAACAGTGTTTCATGTACTTACTTTCTTTCGGCGATCTTTGTACAAAATATGCCGAGAGAATCATTGTTGTGATAACTACTTATCAAAGATCGGTTATCTACAAATTTTCGATTACTCTTATTGGTAGTAATTTGTTAAGAAATACATACAGAGATCAGATACTGTATAATATAATGTATCAGAATGTCTTATTCTGTTTATATTAAAGTTAACAAAGTGTTGAAAAAAGATGACAGAGATCAATTTAAAACAAAAGTACATAGTGTAAACACCGTTTATTTGGAGTTGATATACATATTAGATCTATTGGATGTAATCTTGTTTCTCTCTTTCAGCCCTAAAAGTTTAATCTTAAAGAGTGTTGTGGAAGGAGGACCTCGGAGGTCTGAATTCATATATGCATATATATTCTCAGTCAATCTTCCTCCATTACAAAATCATGATGGAAAAAAGATAGTGTAAATTGACATTTATCACATTTATCAGACACACTCCCATTTGTCATTCAGTATGTACCATATAGTAGTGTGTACCATAATAAATTACTATACTGGATTATGATATAATTGATAATATAAGACATTATTATGAAGTTATTTAATGTCTAAACAAGGCTTTGGCCTATCATTAGTTTTTAGTGGTATACCTATGTCTCATTATCAAAGTGAATCACATTGAATCAGATTCACTGGTGTAATTGTTTATTCAGAAGTCCTTTCTGTAAACTATAGCTACTAATGCTATTCATTTTATGAGAAACGGATCGCGGAGATCCTACAAAGATATTTACCACTTTATCTAATTGAGGCACGGAGACCTACTAATATGACATATATTATTGTTACATACTATAGCTACTAATGCTATTCATTTTATGAGAAACGGATCGCGGAGATCCTACAAAGATATTTACCACTTTTATCTAATTGAGGCACGGAGACCTACTAATATGAAATCTATTATTTTTACATACTATAGCTACTAATGCTATTCATTTTATGAGAAACGGATCGCGGAGATCCTACAAAGATATTTACTACTGTATCAGAATGGATTACAGAGATCCACTAAGATTACATCTATTATTATAAATAATTGGGTTGCAGAGATCTCTCAAAGAAGTCTGTCATTGTATCAGAGTCGAGACTAACATATAATACTTATGTATCAGACAGTCAGGGCCGTCGCCAGCCCACGGCTGGTACAGGTACAATTGCACAGACTTAGGACTTTGGTTGCTTTGCAGTTGGCTACATTTTTTAAATCTCTAGCCCCCCCTTGGCAACGCCCTTGCAGACAGTTATACTACCATGTCATGTAGCGAAACACAGTATCTCAAGTTACAAAGTATGTCTCAATGGTTTTTTCTGTTGATTTCTTACATTTTTGTGATATATATCATCAATACAAGTCAACATAATTAAGACTGAAATACATAAAATATCCAACATAATCTTTATTCTTATTTTTAGGGCTCAAAATGTCAGACTGCCCATATTCAACTTACTTTCTAAGTAAAACTTTTATTATAGTTTTGTTAGATACAGTGTTTCGCCATTAGATGGTGTTTTGTCTCTCATGTTGCGGAAACACAGAAAGAAAACATTGAGTTGACATATAAATTACCAAAGCTTGTTTTTGAATTCAACTCAGGAGCTTGTCCTACCCTAATACACAATAAAAATACCTTATAATTATATTTATGCAATGCAATGCAGTTGCAATGGTTGTTGCAATTTGAAAATCATGCAGTCTTCTCCACTGTCAGGAGGCATTGACCATTAAAAACAAATTAAAATCAATATTTAACCCCTACCCTTATATTTTTGAATAACAATTAAGGGGGTACAAAATTATAGTGTAATATCACATTTCTTGTGAGGCTGACAAGCCCAAAAAGGTGATACCTATATGATGTGTTCATTTGTTCACAAACACACTTAGTCAGCGGATGACATTCAATAATCATTCTCAGCCTGTTATCGCCCACTGATGAGCGTAGGCCTCTTCTTGTATACCACTCATTTCACTCTGTGCCAACATTCAATAAATACTCACCTAATACCGTCAAGCAGAAACCGTCAGCTTGTTGTATACCTCAGTGATAAGAGATACATTATCTCTAAAAAAATATATCCAGACCTTAGAGAGCATTAACACTTAAGAAGCCACTTACCTTGCGGAAAGGTTTGAAAGGCATTGCAGATCACCTATCACTGTCACGGGGTCGCAAAATATCGAAAGTGGCACCATGAGCAGTTACACTGAACTCTTCACCACCACCTGCCTCACGGAGAGGTTCTTTGAAGATGGCAGATTAACCTATACACTATTAAAGGGTTTTAAAGTATCGAAGGTGGCACCTTCTACCCCAAGCCGCGGAGGCAAGATTAAAAAGATGGGGCATCCCAGATTAAATAAACCTAGACAGAGTGGTTCTACCCCAAGCCGCGGAGGCAAGATTAAAAAGATGGGGCATCCCAGATTAAATAAACCTAGACAGAGTGGTTCAAGAGCCATGGCCATCATGTCAAACTATATTAGGTATATAGTCAATTTTTATCTGAGCTGGGCATTTTCCCCACCAGATCTCTTACCTTAATTCCTGACCGTCATTTGAACAAGGCATGAGGATTATACATTCGGATTGTATCAATGTGAACTAAATGTTTTTTGGTTGTCATGCCTAAAAACAAAAGTTATAGTGGAGTCTATACCCATTCTTAGGGAAAGTTCTCATACATCAGAAGAGAGATAAGGGCTCTTCTCAAATTAAAAAATTGTTCATACTTTTGTAAAAAAAAAAAAAAAAAAGTCTAGCCAGATCACTCAAAGTTCTGTAGACTTGCAAAACTTGCTGAAAAGTAGCTGGCAATCATCTACCTAGCCCCTTACAATGCTCCAACTAGGTGATAATATTTATAATTATGAGTATTTCTAAATTTAGAATCTATAAAAATAATTCTAAGATGGTCAGATTTAATATGACCTGAGAGACTGCTAGGGGCCAGATTCTTGCAAACTAACCGTGCAAGATATGCTAGAGCATAAAACAGTACATTTACTGTAAATTATCTGTATCAATTTACTTTACTGCATCAGGAGGAACGGCAAGGAAGTTGGTCATTCTTTAGGTTCAAAATACCAATCCTGAAGCACAATGTTGCTAATATGGCACACAAAAGATCTAAAAAAATTGAAACTCATTGTTCAATTTCTATACAGTATTCTAAACAGCTTTAATACTTTTTTGCCCATTTACATTCAAGATCAAAAGATTGTTCCAAGTTTGGTTTCAAAGACAGATTCAATCACTTACATACAGTCAGGTTGGATGTAGCGGAAACGTCCTACACATCACATCTGTCGTTAACATTTTAGAGACTCATTAAAAGTCAGGAAATACCTAATAGAAGTTATACCTAATAGTTATTAAATATGTATCTGTTTTTTATATCAGAGTAATGTTTGGATACATGTATAGGATGGGATGCAAGTATAGATATCCCATCAGACTACTGATATCATATCAAGTCTGCTGTAGCCTCAAGAGGCTGATAGAACTGTAGATATTTTTCTTAGCAGAGTATAACTATCTCATCCTAATGATGGTATTGTGTATTACATAAACTTTTTGTCTGTAATACTGTAACCCCAATAAAAATAATAGTAATAAAGTTCATTTGATTTATTAAAAGTGTTTGTAAAAAGTGTTGTAATAGAAATTAATAATTGATTATTGTTTCTTTACATGTCTCAAGAGATTATTCATCATTAGCGTTGTCTGTCACCAGCAGATAACAAACAGGTCTTCACCTCAACGCTGTGTGTTTTCGAATGACATATAATATTACTGTTTTGCACTCCAACAAAACAGGTATTATATGTTGGAGAAAACACACAGCGTTGCAGCAATGCTCTTGCTGGTGTGTTGAAGACTTAATGGAGAAGCGTCAAATCTCATTCTTGACAGATGCTGGCTGCTGACATTGACAGTGATAAGTATAAAGAACCATAAACTTATTGGGTGAGTTAACGTAGAACTAAGCAATTTAAGACGAATTTTCAACAGCTTTCTTCACCTCAACGCTGTGTGTTTTCTCCAACATATAATACCTGTTTTGTTGGAGTGCAAAACAGTAATATTACGTACAAATGATTTCTATGTGTGTGTGAATATAGCCACGCCTTCTACACAAAAAATGCCAATTATCAATATTAAATCACACGTCACAAAACAATTATTACGATTTTGACTCGTGGTTCTACCCATTCTGTCCCACCAGGCTCATTGTTCCACTATACTAAAAAGTAAAGGCTGGTGGTCCTACCACCATGCGTCTAATACATGGCTCGTGGTCCTATTTCGTCAAGCTTTATATTAAATTGCCAACGAACGTTTTCATATAAAATATGTGATTTTACAACAAGTATGTATATTAAAAGAAAAAAAACCGGACAAGGCGAGTCAGACTCGCCCACCGAGGGTTCCGTACAAACTAGTAGATAAAATGAGGAATTTTTTTTATTTTTATATTTTACTTAATAAATCGAAAAATATACGTCGTAAAAATATTTAAAAAGCTGTTTTAGCTTGTGCTAATTAAGCTCTTTCATATGATACCCCACATGATACGGTTAATTCACTTCAAAATTTCGACCCTCATTCCTTGCGTAAAGACACTATTTTTTGTGTTTAAATTAAAAATGTCTGTCTGTCCGTCTGTCCGTCTGTCCGGGTGTCAAGACCTTTATTTCGGGAACGCGTGAAGGTATCGAGTTGAAATTAAAACCATATATGCAGATCCATAGTATCTTGCTGCAGAAAGAAAAATCAAGTTTCTCAGTTTTCGTAAAAAGTTACAGCCGAATATGTCGTAAAAAACGCACATTTCGACACTCACAGAGGAATCAAAACCTATGGGGTATTTCCCGTTGACCTAGAACTCTGAAATTTGGCAAGAAGCATTGTGTTAGAGTACACATATAGGAAAAAAACCGAAAACCGGACATTTTTTTTAAACACAAAAAAATTGTGTCTTTATGCAAGGAATGAGGGTCGAAATTTTGAAGTGAATTAATCGTATCATGGGTATCATATGAAAGAGCACAAGCTAAAACAGGTTGTTAAATATTTTTGCGCTGAATATTTTTCGATTTATGAAGGAATATATTAAAAAAATATATAAATTCCCCCTTTTATCTACTAGTTCGTACGGAACCCTCGGTGGGCGAGTCTGACTCGCTTTTGTCCGGTTTTTTTTTCGCAACAGATTTATATTATTATTACTACAAAAAATATAGCCTATGACACTCAGGAAATAAAAACTAATCTAACGACACCTCGCACATCAAAATCGGCCAAGTCGTTTAGCCTGAGAGACATACATACACACACACACACATATATATATTATATATATACATACTCTCGAAAAACAACGCTCCATCTTCCACAGTCGGGAAAAAATATTATAAAGTATATTTGAATTATATAGCTTCCTGTGATTCAAATTAATATATAGTGGCTAAGATAATACTTTCTGGAAAAAACGTAATAATGGTAAATTACATAATGGCTTGTTAGTTAAGACTAAAGATATGTTTCAGTCTAAATAATATTATAATGCCATATTTGTATATTGAGGACCCGTGGTGGGACCACGACACCTGAGTAAAGTTATTACTATTAGTGGATCTTAGTCATTGGGACAAAATTTGGTATGACCACGAGTCAAAAATGTTTATTACAAATAATTGTATTTGTATGTGTATATTTATATTTGTAAAAATGTATGAATAATTTGTGAGCATGTCTTTATAATATCTTAGCTTCCTTAACTGCATCTTAATGTAAAAACAATGGCTAACTGGTAGAACACTTATGTTGTACTTTGACGTAAAATTAAAACCATAAACGCAGATCCATAGTCTGTGGCTGCAGAGAAAAAAATAAAACTTCTCAGTTTTCATAAAAAAGAAAATGTTGCAAATATATCGCAAAAAACGCATATTTCGACACTAGCAAGGGAATCAAAACCTATGCGGTACTACCCGTTGACCACTAACTGTGAAATTTGGCAAGAAGCATCAAAACCGAAAACTTAAAAACTAAACCGAAAACATTGTTATTTGAATCACAAAAAAAGGGTCTTTATGCAAGGAAGGAGGGTCCAAATTTTTTAGTGCTTTAACCGTATCATGTGTGGTACCATATGAAAGAACTTTTTTTTATAAAGAATAGCTCTAGAACTTCATTAACACAAGCCAAAACAAGTTTTTTAAATGTTTTTACGAAGTATATTTTGCGGTTTATGGAGGAACATATAAAAATATATAATTTCTCCCTCTTGTCTACTAGTTTGTACGGAACCCTCGGTGGGCGATTGTCCGGAGTTTTTTAAACTGAAATATTTATAAAGTTAAAAAACCGGAATAGGCGAGTCATACCCTATAGGTTTTGATTCCCTTGCGAGTGTCGAAATATGCGTTATTTGCAACATATTCAGCTGTAACTTTTTTTAATGAAAACTAAGAAGTTTGATTTTTCTCTCTACAGCAAGAGACTAAGGATCTGCGTATATGAGTTTAATTTCAACTCGATACCTTCATGCGTTCCCGAGATACAGGTCTTGACAAACGGACAACAAAGTGATCCTGTAAGGGTTCAGTTTTTTTTCCTTTTGAGGTATGGAACCCTAAAGATGTAAAAAAAGAGAAATTACAAGCTCTAGTTGGTCATCAATTTGTCATTGTTACTTACATCCGTTACACAACACAGTTAACAACAAAAACTCTGATTTTTACTGATTATTCTATGTGTAGAAAACGTTGCTTTTAATTAAGAAAGAAGGACGCCACAAAAAGAAGGATATGTTTTAGCTTCCGTGTTAACATAATGTTGTTGTGCTAATATTGAAGCAGCGTTCACAGAACACATAATGCAGTTTCCTCTCTTTTCTTCCATTTAAATACCTACTGAAATAATAATCTTGTTCTGTCTGGTAGATGATATCCTTAACCAGCCCCAAAATTTATTCTTGTAACCGTGCTGTGTACGCTGAAAACATTGCGTGAGCAGGGCCCGGAGCGATGGACATCGCCTTGGTCGTCTAAGACTGGTGCCTTTTACTTGTACTCTTGATCTCCGTGAATTCACAAGGATTTATCGTTCCAAAAGATTAGGACACGCACTGGTCTGCAAAATTGTCAGCACGGACATCGAAATACTCTACGACTTAAGTACTCGGGATACAGAGCGGCGGCAACGGTTACTGTAAGGAAAAACTTTTAAAAAATATATACAAAACAATATGTCAAAATCCGCTGTGCTATGTCGGTGAATTTTGTACGTCTACCAATTTCTTTATCTTAAATTCGATCTCGTAGAGAGACTTCGAGCATAGCCTTCTCCATAGATTGTTGCGTGACCTTCCTTTTGAGGCCCATAGTTACGAGATCTCGCAAACGATACGCTCCCTTTTGCTTCGCCGTAGTCGGGTAAAAATGGTTTTCGCAAACCCCGATGTTTTTTTATTACTTTTGTAATTCAACGATACTACGATGTTTTATTTTTTATTTAAAATTTTATTCCACAACATTCTTGGCATAACTAATATGCATATTCATGCGAAATTACAGCTTTCTAGTACGAGTACTTGGCGTTAATATAAGCGTTAGGCTGACCCCCTCTAATCTCTTCTAACACTATAATATCCTCTCCTATCCATGTCGTCAAATGGCTTCATAGTCATGGTCTCTGATGCTCTGTCTATACCATAAGTGAAAATAGGCATGATATGTGTATGTAATAGTTACATTTACCTATCGGCGACAGCAGCAGGGCTCTCCCGCCGCCTTTCATGTGTTGTAAACCGCGCATACGATATATGACACGAATTGCGCCGCGCCGCCCGCGCTTCCGGTGTTTTCCATGAACTGAGAAAACGTCCATCGCACCACTCTTCGCTCCGCGTGTCTCTGAATGATGATCCCATAAATATGGTCGAGCATGGCGGCAATTGGCGCATGTGTTTAACTCGTGATCTGGCATTGTATGCGGATCATTGACCACATTGCAATAATTAGAATATATTCCTGAAACATTTATAATAAAAACTGTAAATTAATTAAATTAACGTAAATAATAAAATTATCTGTATTGTAAAATACTGAAACAACCTACTGCAATCTTTACACTCCTGAACACAATTATATGATTACTAAATTTCCCACATTTCGATTTCATCATCTGTGCCCGAAGCCTATTCTAGTGAACGAACCTCTTGCGTTCTTGGTCATATGCGTCGATCCCGAAAAAAGTTATAGGAAAACAAAATCAGCATCATCGTTTACATAGATAACCGACTTCGACGGAAATCTTTTACTTGGATGATCTATTTTTTTAGTATTTAGTTTAAAAAAATGAAAATATTGATCCAATTTTGATAAAATGTATTATCACCTCTGAAGTATGAACTACCAAACAAAAATAATCACCAAAATCAATTCATACTGGTGAAGTAATTACTGAAAAAAAAATCGTGTAGGTACCTCCTCTTTTTTTGGAAGTCGGTTAAAATATAACGGAATAGAAATCTTCCGTTTTAACCCCCGACCCAAAAAGTGGGGTGTCCGGTGTTATAAGTTAGACGTGTGTATATGTTTATCTTTGAGTTTGCCTGTAGCTCTCAGAAATGGACCGATTTTGATCTATTTTTTTTATTTCACTGAGGATTTTGTCGAGAGTGTTCTTTGCTATGTTTCATCAGTCTTCCTGCCACTTATATAAGATCGTCTGTTCACCTTGTGGTTAGTCTTTTTATTACTCGCTTGCTGGTGCGTAGGGCCCATTGTTTCGGTCCAATTGGCCATCAGTTCTACGTGCCCTTCTGATTGCCGCTAAGTAATAATAATATAATACTCACTTGAGTTTTATTCATTTTGAATAATATTGTAGCTCTTGCTCGAGAAGAAAATTTTTCTTTGCTTTGAAGTTGTCAAAAGGAAAGTTGATCAAAAGTTGTTTTGGTTTTTATTATTCATTTATTTATTTATATGAAGGAGTTTTCTTTACAATAATAATGGACAAAAATAAAAACAATTAATTTGTCAAATGAGCGAAGCGAACATAGGTCTGAAAAATTGCGTATGTTCGAATGTTTGTTGGCACTCGCCAACAAAAAAATTAACTCGTCTCATTATTATGGGAAATACTCCCGAATTACTCCCAAAAAGGAGGCGAGTTTCAAGAAAACTAAAAAGGGCCTCAAGGCTGCTGTAGAACTATTACTCGTTTGTTACACGCTGACGCGATTTAGCAACTTTTTTACAAATTGTTAGTTTATTACTATGTAATAGACTCGCCGAACTCGCGCACGAAGGGTTCCGCACCATTATCTATAAAAACGCAAAAAATCACGTTTGTTGTATGGGAAACCCTTCCCCTATAACCCCTATGGGGTCCTTAAATATAAATTTTATTTTAATTTATTATTTAATTTTAAAGTGAATAATATAATAACTCAATATTCTGTGAATATTTGAAGCGGTGGTGATAGACGGACGGACGGACAGACAGAAAGCGGAGTCTTAGTAATAGGGTACCGTTTTTACCCTTTGGGTACGGAACCCTAAAAACGACAGGATTGGTTACTACAAAGCAGACCAAATGAAGCATTTGTAGACCTCATACGATTTAATTGTAATGTGTCTATTTTTAACTATTCCTCTTATGAAATAGGGAGGGTGGAATAAGGTTGTGTAGCTCTTGCGTCGTTCAATTTATTTTAAATTTTTACAAGATTCATTCGCCGAATTATATCCGGAAGAAATACATAAGTTGCTTATGAAGTCGAGTATTTTATTTTAAATAAAATAAAATGGTAAATGGTATGACTCGATGGTATAAACTGAATTGTATAAGGAAGAGGTAATCCTAATATTATATAAAAGCAAAATTAGTACTGTATCCCTGCTCTTCCCTTTCTCTCTGTTTGTTACCTTTTCACGCACAAACGACTAAACCAATTGTAATGAAAGGTGCAAAGAAAGGTGACGATATGAAAATAGACATAAATGCTAAATATATGTCATCATCGTTAGTATTTTCTCCACTTAGCGGGTAAAAGTAAAACCGCAGGGCGCTGCTAGTGTTTTAGATAATTGATAATTACATATTATAGTTATTGTACTTTTGGCAGAGGTTATAATTTTCTTTGTTGTATTCTTATTAACATACGTCATAGAGTAACTCTGACATACGTATTCAATGTCACCAAAAGCAAAATGTTAGGAATTAAGGTTTTATTTTCATTTGATAAGTGAGATACAAATTCGTATTTTAAAACTTTGTCTGCATGTCAAGTTCTATTTTGTTTTTTTTGTAACATTATAACTTTAAGGGCGTCCGCTACGTTAAGCGGGCGTCAGTCGCGGGTGTCCGTCGCGGGGACCCGCGCCGTGCTCCGTCGCGGACATATTTAACCCGTTGCGGACGCCTGCGACGGACTCCCGCCTCTCGCAGCGCCGCCAGTACAATTTCGATCGCGCGGGTGTACAGTCGATATCATGGATTATTTGTTGATATACTACCTAGCCAAAAGACGACGTAGACAAGAGCAACAGCCAATCAGCCCATATGTCACGTCTAGATTGTTGTGTGGAGAATTTGTATCCAAGTTTACGTTATTAAGAGAAGATGAGAAGAGATTTTATAAATTACTTTAAAATAGAAACGTAATTTTAGTACTTTGAAAGTAAAAAGTGTACGCGCATCCCTGTCTTTATATAAGTCATTAGACATATCCCATAAAACGGGGCGACATTGGACTTCTAAAATGACACGTTCCGTGTCAATAATACTCATTGTTATCAAATTATGGAACAGACTGTACAAACACGGAACGTGCGGCACGGATAACACAACGGCGCTCACTGATTTTCTAGAAACATCTCCGCTCGCTTGCTCCGTCACACGGACATCCGTCGCCCGCGGGGCGGGTCCCGCCGCCCGCGCCGCGTGCGACGGGGCACCCACTGCACGCAGCGCTGATCTATGAGATTACAAGAAACAGCACGCCGCGCGGGCGCCCGTGCCGTGCACCCGCTTAACGCAGCGGACGCCCTAAAAATATTCTGACAATACAAAAAAACCGTCTGTGTTTCACCAAAAGCATAAAAAATATTACCTATTGTGGTGAAATAACATTATAACCTTCCATAACACCTATAATGGATAACACAGCGCCCATCAGGCCCATTCGAGCTGCTGTACGCCGTATAACGTCCGTGCAGCAGCTAGAAATTATGATAACATTTATGGAGCAGAATAGAGCCTTAGCATTGGGCAGGGTCCGTTCCATCGAAGCAAGATCAACCTCTGCTCGATTGTGGGCAGAGGTTACTTGCTTGCTAAATGAAGAGGGTCCTGCCCAAAGAACGGCCAAGGAGTGGGCTAAAGTAAGTTTTACATTCTCATTGTAGCATTTTTTAATCGACATCAAAGGTCATCAAAATCATCAATTTGATATGTACGTATGTAATATTGTTAGAATTACACAATATTTATATAATATCTATGTGGGCTTCTAAGCACGTGTGCCAAATTTCATAAGTGTATGTATGTATATATGTATGTTTGTTCACGTATTACGTACAAACTAGAAGTCATAATATTTAATTAATAAATATCATCATATATGTTAAATAAAACTGCTACTTTAACGTGAAAACGTTTTTAAAATGGCTTCTATACAGGGGTCATGCCAGTTTGAGAAAAATTAGCGATGTGACGATATCAGACATGACCTTTTGAGCCTTGTCATTTTGGCCCACTGTATCTTTTGGGTTACTTGACCATTTTTTTTTACCTTTTACCTTTTGGATTACTAGACGTTGTGACTCTGAACCATATTTTATTCTATTTTTATTTATCTCATTTTTAGGGTTTCGTGCCTCAAAATAATAAAAACGGAACCCTTATAGGAACACATTGTTGTCCGTCTGTCTGTCTGTCTGTCCGCTGTCCGGGTGTTAAGACCTTCTAATTCTAATTCTAATTTGAAGTGGGGGCGATAAGACCTGCACCGACGTCCCGCTTGGGGTGTATTGTGCATTTCCCCCCGCCAGCCTACTCAAACCAGCCAAGCTCCTTAAAATAACGGAGCACAGCTTTGGGTCGCTGGCATAATTGTACCACCACTGTTGCGTCAGGTGTTTCATTGCAGAGCTGATTTTGACTTTGAGATTTTTCCAGAAGTCCCGATCTTGATCTAGCCTGTTCTGTAGCAGTACAGTGCAGTAACACATGCTCTACAGTCTCGTTATCTAGAAGGCAGCCTCTGCACAAGGGGCTGTCTGTAGCTCCAATCTTGTGCAGGTGGTAGTTTAAGTCACAGTGACCTGTGATGATACCTATCATTTGTCGTAGGTCCGACCTGGATAGGCCAAGTAGCTTGTTAGTTATTTTCCTGTTTATTGATGGATAGATTTTTTTTGCATGTTTACAGTCTATTGTTTTGTTCCATAGGTTTTGTTGTTCCTTCTCTGTGTGAAGACATAATAAATTTCGTGTTTCAGCCGCTGTCGGTTTGCATAGTTCCGCAACGTCTGCACATATTTCTTTTTTTGTACCTTCTTTGGCAAGTAAGTCTGCTTCGTTGTTTCCTTTACATGAACTATGGCTTTTCGTCCATTGGACTACGACTTTGTAAGTATTGGTTATATGTTGTAGGACAGAGTGGCATTCGGCTACCACTCTAGACCTAGTAGTGAGCTTTCTAAGTGCATAGATAATTGCTGCGCTATCGGTAATAAATGTTAAAAGCTCTTTATTTCCTGTTGCACTGCGTTCCGCATCTCGTGCTAGTACCGCTCTAGCCGCTAGCAAGAGCCCCATCGCTTCTGCCTGCAGCACGGTTGTAGTTTTATTTAAGGCTTTGGAGTCTCTGATTTCGAGTTCTGGCGAATAGAAGCCACATCCTGCTCCTTTGTCATTTTTTGCACCGTCTGTGAAGACGTTTTTAGATTTGGCCCTAACTACCTCCGCTGAGGCATGTTCTTCTGTGACCAGCTCATAGCTCTTGTTATCCAAGTATGTGCTGGCCACTCTATCAGTGCCTTTGCATGCCTCCGGGACAATTTTTATTGCCCTATCTAGTATTCTACAATGGTTAGTGTTGCTGCCACTCCCTTTCCACTGGTTTGTAGATCTGATTCTAAGAGCTGACGCCATCGCTTCTTGCTGTATGTGAAGGTGAAGTGGTGTCAGCCCCAAAATTATGTTCAGCGCGGCAGATGGTGTGGATTTTGCACATCCACTAATAAGCGAACACGCCAGCCTCTGTGTTTTCTGTAATTTGTTGATAGTAGTTGTTAATATTGTTCTTGGCCACCACACTATACAACCGTATGTGAGTACCGGTCTAACTATTACTGTGTACAGCCAGCGACAAAGTTTTGGTTTCAGTCCCCAATCTTTTCCTATGGCTCTCGTGCACTGCCATAATATGTTTGTTGCTTTAGTTGTAACATGATCGAGTTGCTTTCCCCATAGGAGTTTACTATCCAACCATATTCCGAGATATTTTACTTCCTTGCTAAGTGTCAATTTGGTTCCGAATAGGGTGGGAAGTTTTAAGTTTGGTATTTTTATCTTTCGTGTGAATAGCACCATTTCTGTTTTTTGTGGATTTACAGATAAACTTTGGCGCTTGCACCATTCCTCGACTATTCGAAGTGCCTGTTGCATTTTTTCACACAGCGTTGTTTCTGAAATTCCAGATACCATGATTGCTAGATCGTCCGCATATCCTACGGTAGTTATTCCCTCTTTATTTAGGAGTTCGATTAGCTCGTTTGCCACAATTACCCATAAGAGTGGAGAAATTACACCTCCTTGTGGACATCCTTTCGTGACAACGCATCTGGACTCTTGTGAAGATTCCGTGCTAGCTGCTCTATTAGCCAACATCGTTGTGACCCATTTGTTCACTCTTTCATCGACATCGTGTCTTCTTAGACCTCTTTCTATGCTATGAAATGTCGTTTTGTCGAAGGCACCTTCAATGTCTATAAAGGTTACCAAACATGACTGCTTATTTTCTAGAGCAGATTCTATCTTGTGTACCACTTGGTGTAGAGCGGTTTCTGTCGACTTGCCTGCTTGGTAAGCGTGTTGGTTTCTGTGGACAGGTTTTTCTCGAAGTGGCCCACTTCGAATGTACCTGTCACATAGTCTCTCAAGCGTTTTTAGAAGAAAAGAGCTAAGACTTATAGGCCTGAATGCCTTAGGGTCTGTGTAGTCTGATTTACCCGGCTTCGGCAAGAATACTACTTTGACTTCTCTCCATGCGTTGGGTATGTATTTATATGCGAGACATGCCCTGAAGATGGTAGCGAGATAAGTTTTTATTTTGCTTATGCTCCATTGCAAGAGAGCTGGAAAGATTCCATCCATTCCCGCAGCCTTAAAAGGTTGGAAGGAGCTTATAGCCCATAATAGGGCTTCATCCGTTACTATGGATGTTGCAAACTCCCAATCCTCCTTGCCTGGTTTATAAGATGTATGACATTTCCATCCGCCTTCATTTCCAAGCCGGCATTCCGGGAAATGTGTTTGTAGTAGCAGGTCAATTTGTTCTTGTTCTGTGGTTGTGTATGTCCCATCAGATTTTCTTAATGTGCCTAATTTTGTTTGAGTGTTATTTGACACCAATTTTCTTAGTCTTGCCGTCTCACTCTCTGATTGGATCGAGTTGCTGAACTTTTTCCACGAAGTTTTCTTGCTTTTTAGGATTTCTACTTTTAACTGATGACGTTGTTTCCTATATTCTTGCCAGTCTTCTTCTTTGTTGGTATTCATGGCTCTATTGAATTTATGTCTTGCTTTCTTTCTCAGTTTACTGAGTCCTCTGTTCCACCATCTGTCTTTCTGGAGCAGAATCTTATTGTTTTCGGTTTTTAGAGGACATGCCCCTTCGTAGCTCTTCATCAGAGCTCCTGTTACGTATTCAACCATCTCCTCTATGTTGTTGGTCGTGATATTTTCTTCAAATTTTATATCTGGTGCATCTATCAGAGCATCATTGAGTATTTCTGAGAAAAGAGATTTGTCAGTCTTTTTCGGGTTCCTGTAGGTGCGTGGTTTATGCTCCTGAGGCACTCCCGCACTCTTTTTGGCCCCGGCCCCCATCCACACCCTCGGAAGGGATAGGAGGCGGCTGCGGCCTACTTGGAGGCTGGGCCACGCCCTTGGCTTTCGCGACGTCGGCTGGCATTGTAGACTTAAAGTTTTTAATATTCCTCGTTTCGAGGTCTCTGATTTTGTTTTCGGCATGAGCCGTATCTGTCCCTAATTTCTGCTCGTGCGGCCAGGAACCCTGTTCTTCAGCTAAAGTTGCCACTTCTCCACTTGCCAAATCCTTTTCAGGATAAGACTTGCAGGAGGAGGGCGTTGCCTTGGACTTAGAATCCCCGGCCCCATCGGCAAGAGTGCTTAATGGGATGCGTGCCATACACGCCACAACCGGTGGCGCGAGCGCCGACAGGCTGGGCAGCTGTAAGACGCCTTCCCTTTTCTGCCGATTTATGGCATTTACTCGTTCGGCTTCCTTCTTCAGGAAGGCAATCTGTTTCTTCCGGTGGTGTTTTGGACCGGTTTTATACGGCAAGACAACGTTGGGCCCAAGGGGCTTGCCGTCGTCTTGTCCAACACCTGCCTGCCCCAGCACAGCGCCAGGAGGGGCAGCCGCCTCCCGCACACGCTGTTTCCGCCTTTTGGTGGAGTTTGAGCGCTGGCTACGGTCACGCCCATCAGTCTTCTGCACTGGTCCAGGTTGTGGTTCAGCAGTCTCCGCTGCCGTTGTAGTTGCTCCAGTAGCAGTAGTTGCAGCCGACGAGGCCTGGAACTCCACCCCGCCTGCGCCTTCGGTCACCAATTTCACACCCCGCGGCCCGGATACCGGGGGGCGCCGGGCGCTAGCCGGATCGCTCGGCACAACATTCTCATTCATATGGCTCTGCATTATTAATTTAGTTTATTTCTGTGGACACAAGATGAAAGTTAGTGGGCACAACGTGAGAGGTGAAAACGGTTGCCCCCTCCGCTTTCGCCCCCGATCTTTCGCATGTTTGTGATGAGCGGGCCGTCCCAAGAAACAGAGGCCTCATTCATTCATCATCAACATGCCGGCCATGGGCTACCGCGGTACTCTCTGAGTACCAAAACCACACTTTCCGAGAAATTTAGGAACTCGAGGCCCGTGGAAGCCTTAGGAGAGGAAGGATGTTTGTGATATGGGGTAGGAGGGAGTTTAGGAACACGGGATACGCCTGGCTGTTTCTGTTGTATCTGTATCCTACTGAAACAGACCGATAGCGGGCGACAACCTCGGGCAGGTTATTAGCAGCCACACTTGCGTTGAGGTGTAATGCTGCAACGTGAGCTTGTTCCTCAAGGCCGACGTCAGAGCACTGGTGGGACTGTCAGTGCAATGAGCGAAACCAGCCATTCCTCGTCTTATTCGTTGCGAATAGAATAGGCCGCCTTCGCTCGCCCTGTTAAGACCTTTATCTCGGGAACGCAGATCCATAATCTCTTGCTGCAGAAAAAAAATAAAATTTCTGTTATTTTTAAATGGGTAATAAGATCTCTGTAGGTAATACAATTACGTAATACTTACTGAAAATAATTTAGCATTTATACTAAGTAAATATATGAACATTATGATGGTTGCTCGATAGTGGAAATAAGATTACATAAATATTTATGTATAATTTTTTTCAGGTTTGGAACGACTATAAAAGTCGCGTGAAACAAAAAATTTCTAAAATTAATCGTGACCATAGAGGAACGGGCGGCGGTCCACCAACAGTTGAAATTTTGAGCCCAATGGAGGACCGTGTAGCGGAGGTGATAGGTCGCGATGTAGGACTGTTACAGGGCGTAAGAATAGACCCTGATATGAGCGAGGTATCAGTTATATTATTTCATTTGTAAAGGTATGTAGGTTAAATATTTTCAGTCAAGTAATTTGAAGATGTTTTCTTTTTTAGGACTCTATCCGCTTACAAAATAGAAGAGAATCCCCAGTATTGTAAGTTTTCTTTTAATTTGTTATTGACACAATAATTCTATAAAAAAAAATGACACAATTTTAATTTGTTATTGACACAATAATTCTATAGTTTTATCATATTGTATGAATCAATCAATCAATAGTAACCAACGCACGGGCAAGCATAGCGTCCTCATTTTAGTGGCGGGAAGACGCTGGATGCAAGCAGCTTCCAATTGGTATTTTTGAAAATCCATGGGGAGGCCTATTAACATCAATGAACTGATTCTTGCTTGCTGTGAGTGCTGATATGATGATGAAGATTAGAAACCAATTTTTTTTTTTATTATAATAAAATTAATAATATACCTAGTAATTTTTATTTTTAAAATTTTATTAATAAATATAAATACACAAAAAAAACTTTATAATTTCAGAGATATTTCAAGAACAGTAACAATATTGTCGACTACTAACGATAACATCAGTTTGCCTGAAGCGGTCATACCAGGTGGTGATATTGATGAAGGTATTTTTTTTTATCAGCCCTGTTTTTTCTACAAACTGTCCCACTGCTGGGAACGGGCCATCTTATCATTGTGAGAAGGGTTAGGCCATAGTATGCCATGCTGGCCAATTGTGATTGGTATGTATGTATGTATATCTATTATCATAAAAGCGAAGTAAATCTGTCTATCTCTTCTCTCTGTCTATTTGTTAATTTTTCACGGCTAAACGGCTGAACTAATCGTAAATAATCGTAATGAAATTCGGCATAGAAATTTATGTTAGTAAAATGACACATGCTATGTTTTATCAATCACTATTTTTACCACCGTTTCTTAACACTAAACTGATGAAATTGCGGGACGCAACTAGTAAGTTAATATGATCATTCATCTTCCAGCTACAAGATCATGTCTTATAGATCTGAATGAAGCCACCGCCGGTCCTAGCAGAAGACAAGAAGGTTAGCTTATTTTTATGACCAAATAAAAATAAATTTACATATTCTCTATTGTGCAACGACTATTGTTTATATGTAGTTGAGGTGCTTTCAGCTGTATATTGCCAAGAAAAAAGAAGTGTCCCTGGTGGACAACTAGTTGCGAAAGTTGTTTGCCTAGACGGCCGAAAGCAATTACGGTTCTATCAGTCTTTGTAGTGTGAAGTATTCTCGATGCATGTAAAAACTACTGGGTAGAGAGATTTAAATTATTATTTCCCTACTGTGGAGGATCTGGCAAGTTTACCTAAGAATATTATTTTATATCCGAGTTTTCCATCGGTTGTCAGTTAATATGTTCAGCTTCAAAGGGACAGCAAATCGCCTAAACTCCAATTTCGTTGACTCTCTTACAGTGTGCCGATGAGTAGAAGCAGTTGTATGTATATATGTATATCTTATTATCATAAAAGCGAAGTAAATCTGTCTGTCTCTTCTCTCTGTCTATTTGTTAATTTTCCACGGCTAAACAGCTGAACTAATCGTAAATAATCGTAATGAAATTCGGCATAGAAATTTATGTTAGGAAAATGACACATGCTATGTTTTATCATCATCACTATTATTACCACCGTTTCTTAACACTAAACTGATGAAATTGCGGGACGCAACTAGTAAGTTAATATGATCATTCATCTTCCAGCTACAAGATCATATCAGATAGATCTCATTCATCTTCCACCTACAAGATCATATCAGATAGATCTGACTGAAGCCACCGCCGGTCCTAGCAGAAGACAAGAAGGCAAAATTATATTTAAACCATAATATTTTTTATCACACAGATACCATTACAGGATATCGGTGTGTGTATGTTAAATTTGAACCTTGTGATTGCTTGCTTAATATATGTTTTCTGATTGTTGTAGATTTACCAGACCAAAGGCAGGCTCTTGCCCAAATTCATAGAATAGAAGAACTACGAGCAAAGGCTAGTGCTGCAAAAGTAGAGGCAGCAAAAAAACAATCGGAAGCAATGGCCAATATAGCTGAAAGTATTGCGTTGGTTGCGACGAAATATTGTCTCGGCCATAATACTCAATAATTAATAATTAGATAGTTATTAATTATTGAGTATTATTGAGTAGTATTAGGGGATTAGCAAGTTGAAGTGGCAGTGGGCAGGGCACATAGCACGTAGAACTGATGGCCGATGGAGCCAAAAGGTTCTCGAGTGGAGACCACGTACCGGCAAGCACAGCGTAGGAAGACCAGCCACGAGATGGACAGATGATCTCATACAAGTGGCGGGAAGACGCTGGATGCAAGCCGCTTCCAATCGGTCTTTTTGGAAATCCATGGGGGAGGCCTATGTCCAGCAGTGGACTTCTTATGGCTGAGATGATGATGATGATGAGTATTATTGAGTAGTACAATAATTATTAATTACTTAGCAATACAATTACATGTCAATAATTAAGAGCAAGCGACAGTGGCGTTTTTTCCATAAAAACTAATTCCTAAGTTTTCTCCTGGAAAATGAATCTAGATGTTTTTTTTTTTATGTTATAAAATGTTTTTATGCTTTAACTATGCATCCCTTCTATTTTATTTTGTTGAATAGTTTATTATTATTAGAACTAGAAGCCTCAGAAAATCGTAAAAAAAATACATTTTAATGCACCAATATCCAAGGCCCCAAGAAAATTTTATACAAGTACTTACTTAATTCATGTTTAAAGATTATTTATTCTCATATAAAGATATTACATCACTTCCATGAGAACATAATTGATGATTTAATTTATACAATTCGTCATCGCAGATATTATGTCCAAAATATAAATACAAACAAACACAAACACATCACAACGTATTAAACATCACATTTAAACATTCACTCGTACAAGGCGTTCAGTTGCATTTCGATAATGCTAACTTATTTTTAATAATGTGTTCGGCGAGCTGCTTCTTGAATATGCTGAACAAGTCAATGTTTTTTTATGTTCGAGGGTAGTTTATTGTACAAGTGCGCACCTTCAAAAGTGATCATTGTTTTGCCGTAGTTCGTTCGGATCTTAGGCAAGACAATATAGCTACCGCGCCGAGTGCAGGGGTATGAAACATTTTGTTTCCGTTTGGTGAATAGTAAATTTGTATGAACATTTTTGTTTAGAGTTTTTCGTATAAACATACAACTGTTGTAAATATATAATTGTTTAATGTCGATTAATTTCGTTTCTTCATAAATCTTTCTAGTACGTGTTAGGTAGTGATAATTGAAGATTGATTTGATGATTTTGTTTCGTAAGATTTGGAGTTCAGCTATTTTTGTTTTGATCGCATTCCCCCAAACATCAAAAGGTACATAAGTTGCGGCTTCACTAGTGCATTATAAATTGTCAGTCGTAGTTTATTAGGGATACATCGAACAATGTTACGGAGGGAACCGCGGAGAGTTACTAGTTTTGTTTTTATGTTATCAATGTGGGTTTTCCATGTTAAATGAGTGTCCATGTATAAGCCAAGATATTTTCATTGGTTTTTTCTTGCAGAGAAATATTATTTATCGTCAGTGGGGTATGAGTGGGTATTAGTTTATTTTTTGCTTTAAAAATAATGTAACAGGTTTTGGAGATATTTATCGTCAGTAGGTTATATTGAAACCACTTATAGAGTATATTCAGATCATACTGCGCTTGAAAGACTATGTCATGAATAGATGGACCAAAGTAGAACAAGCAAGTGTCGTCAGCATATAAAGTAATATGTCCATTTAGACCTAGTTCATGCATGCTATTAATGTAGATTAAAAAAAGCAAAGGACCCAGGATTGACCCTTGTGGCACTCCACAGTTAATGGGTTGTGGGTCACTTTGGACGTTGTCGCCAATTTTTACTACCTGTAATCTTGTAGTCAGGTATGATTTAAACATTTGTAACGCTTTTCCAACAATTCCAATGGACTCTAATTTTTTTAAGAGCAATTTGTGGCTTATTGTGTCGAACGCTTTTTTTAGATCTGAAGATACTTACTTAATTATTTTTTTAGGTTAAACGGTTTTATTGAAAAGAAAGATAATGATGTAGGTAATCTATTTAATGTATTTTAATAGAAAAGCCCTTTCATTTGATACCCATATTGTGGGGGTTGTGTTAAAATATGAAATACGCCATTTTGTGGCGACGTCCATATTGAATTTTGAATGTACTAAATATATTTTATTGATAAATAAGTTAAAACCTATGTAATAACGGTTTTAATCAACAAAAATAAACTGTATCAATGCATAAAATTTTCAATATAACATGACAGAATAGAATGGCACAATATGACAAACACGATAGTTAAAGTTTGTCTATTTAAGAAACTCTGAAGAGTTTCGTTACACCACATTCTTCCTGGCTGAAAACTTCAAGCCACTGGTCAATTGAGATTGTAATCGTTCAATCGACTTGGTAAACGACGCTCTCTACTGGATCTTCGTAACTGTTCATTATCAGGTTGTTCTAGAACAAGGTCGTTTGTCCGTCTTGTTTCTTGTTGAGCAGATGATGGTTCTTCGTCGTTAACCGAGTCATTGGCATCAAAGAAATCATCATCGTTTGATCCACTGGATTCATGTAATGGTTCAGGTGCTTCATGGACTATCTGACCATCCTGCCCAAGTGGTGCTAAATGACGATTAGAAACCGTGGATTCTCGTCCGTCTGCGAGTCTAACATAGGAGTAATCTGGATTCACATGTAGCAACTCCACTTCCTCAACGATAGGTTGGTATTTATTCGTTCGGTTGAACTTCCGCATTAAAACCCGTTGTGATTCAGTTAACCAAGTAGGAATAGACATTCCATTCGTCGATCGTCTCGTATGATTGAAAATTCGTTCATGAGGTGTGCAGTGAGTGGCTGTACACAACAAAGATCTTAAAGAATTTAAGGCCTGTGGAAGGACCTGTTCCCAATGCTCTATTGGTTTGTTAGCAGAGCGGAGGGCCAATTGTATTGCTCTCCAGAGAGTTCCGTTGAGGCGTTCGACTTGTCCGTTGCCTCTCGGATTGTAAGGAGTAGTTCGACTCGTCGCTACTCCTTGAGAGTTTAAAAATGATTTAACTTCAGCTGCCATAAAAGAAGTTCCACGGTCTGAGTGCAGGTAGGATGGTAAGCCAAATATCGTAAATATCTCATTTAGATGTTTTATAACTGTTGAGGCATTCATATCTGAACACGGGAACGCAAATGGAAAACGTGAATATTCGTCTATCACAGTCAGTATATATTTATTTCTTGTACTTGAAGGTACGGGACCTTTAAAATCAATGCTTAGTCTTTCCATGGGCGACGTTGCTTTGATCAAAGTAGGGTCAGTTCCAGGTCTAAAAAATTTAGGTTTTATTTCAGAGCATATTCTACATGAATTTGTCATGTCTTCAATTTCTTTAGCAGAATAAGGTAGATTTTTGGATTTTATCCAGTGATTCATACGAACTATTCCAGGATGGCATAGTGCTTCATGCAAGGATTTCAGTTTTTCATTCCTCTGTGACATCGATGCACACACTCGCGATAATGCGTCAGCAACATCGTTTTGTTTTCCCGGGCGATATATAATATCATATTTAAATGGAGCCAACTCCAAGCGCCATCGTTGTATTTTTTCATTCTTAATTTTGCTTGTCTTTTTCTTATCAAACATGAATGAAACAGATCTTTGATCAGTTATGAGCCGAAATGGTTTGCCTATAAGAAAATGGCGCCATTTCCTTAAAGATTCTACAATGGCGTAAGCTTCTTTCTCGATAGCAGAGTGGTTGAGTTCACAATTGTTCAACATTCTCGCAAAAAATGCTACTGGGCGGCCGGCTTGTGATAAGGTTGCTGCGATCGAATGTTGCGAAGCATCTGTTTCCACTGTAAATGGTGCTTCGTGATTAATAGAATGAATAGTAGCCTTTGCGATGTCAGTTTTGAGTAGTTCAAAAGCTTCAATTAATTCGTCCCTGAGTGGAAATACTCGAGTATGTGCAAGAGCATAAATTTTCTCGGAAAAATTTGGTATCCATTTGCTGTAATGGGCAAACATGCCTATAGCTCTTCTTAGAGAAGGCAGATCAGTTGGTGGCGGTAGGCTCAACAGAGGACGCAAACGCTCACCGTCTGGTTTTATTAAATGATCTTTAATATTATACCCCAGTATGTTAATGGAATGTTGCGAAAACTTGCTCTTGTCTTTGTTAATAGTAAGATCATATTTGTGGACAGCTGTCATGAATTTTCGCAAATTATCGTCATGCTCTTCTTGTGTCTTTCCACAAATTGTAATGTCATCAAGATAAGCATATGTGCCATTAAGGCCTTCTTTACGAATGACCCAATCGATGGTTCTTTGAAAGCTTGAGACTCCATTTGTGACTCCAAACGGAATACGTAGAAATTGATAAAGATTTCCCAGAGCTTCAAAAGCTGTAAATTGGCGTTCTTTAGGCAAAATCGGTACTTGATGATAAGCGCTTTGTAAGTCTATAGTGCTGAATATGTTGTATTTAGATATTTGGGATACCATTTCCTCCATATTTGGCAATGGATAGGCATCAAGTTGTGTGTATCTATTTATCGTTCGAGAGTAATCGATCACAAGACGCTTCTTATGATTAGTACTCTTTGAGATTAGAACTTGTGCGCGCCATGGAGAAGTACTTTCTTCAATAATTCCTTCAGCTAAAAGTTTATTGATTTCTTCTCCAATAAACTTTTTATCTTCTTCGCTGTATCTTCTGGACTTAACAGCGATAGGTTTGCAGTCTGGAGTAACATTGGAAAACAGAGGTACCGAAGGGACAGAAGCTGCAGCGACACCACAGACTTTGAAAGGTTCCTTTGGACCTCCAAAGAAAAGCTCGAGTGAAGAATGGCTTTTCAAAATATCATGGCCTATGATAAGGTCAGCGCACAGGTTCTTTACGATAAGTAAATTGAGATTGTTATAAGTATGGTCCCCGATTTGAGCAGCAGCATAAGTCTGTCCCTCTACTTGAGACGTAAGGGATGTTGAAGCCATAGAAATCGTTTGATTACAATGTTTCTTCTTCAAACCGCAAAGTTCAAAAAAATCTTTATCGATGAAGCTAAGAGTACTGCCTGTATCGATTAATGCTTGAGCGCGAATCTCTTTGATATAGGCGGTCACTGTCGCTTTCTTCAAAGATTCAGGAGAAGCAGCTATAATACTGGCTGATCTGGCGTTGTTTTTGGTCATACTGTCAGATGACACAGTCTTAATAAATTGTTTGCTACGACATACCCTTGCAAAGTGTCCTTTCTTGTCACAGAATTGGCAACTGGCTTCAAGCGCTGGGCAATTTTTCCTAGCATGTATCGGTCCTCCACAGAAAAAACACTTCTTTTTTGACAGTGCGGCTGCAATTGTTTCATTATCAGTTTCTTGAGGACTTTTAACAGCATTTAAATTGGTATTTGTAAAGCTCTGCGAACTAATTTCTGCCATTTCCAAAGATAATGCTTGATTGTAGGCTTCATCTAGGGTAAGTGTCAAATTTTCAAGTAATCGTTGCCTTATTTTGTTTGATTTTATGCCAGCAATAAAAGCGTCCCTGATGCAGTCTTTTTTGTTCGTTTCTGCATCCACTTTGGCAAATTTGCAATCTTTTGCTAGTAATTTTAATGCCCGTATAAATGCGTCAACATCTTCTTCATTCTGCTGCTTCCTCGTTGCAAGTATATGTCTAGCGTAGATAATGTTTCGTGGCTTAACATATATTTTTTGAAGATTTTCCATAGCATTTGCATAGGAAGGGCACTCGCTAATAAATGAATAAATTTTTGCTGACACATGGTTAGTCAGTAGATTTAATTTCATCTTATCGTTATTTACAGTAGCTTCGTTGTATGATAAGAAAATTTCAAACGTCCTCTTCCAATGCTCCCATTCTTGCGAGGCGGAGGTATCAGATGGGTCGATGTCCAATTTGTCTGGACGCAGATACTTTTCCATTGCATGGAATTAATTTGTTGATTAAATTGATAAATAAGTTAAAACCTATGTAATAACGGTTTTAATCAACAAAAATAAACTGTATCAATGCATAAAATTTTCAATATGACATGACAGAATAGAATGGCACAATATGACAAACACGATAGTTAAAGTTTGTCTATTTAAGAAACTCTGAAGAGTTTCGTTACACCACAATTGTCATCTAAACTAAAGGCGTGTAACAAATATCAGATCGATCTGTTAACGAAAAAGGGGTCTGTTTTCTATTACTAAATTTGAACCAAAAAAGGCCAATTTTTTTGGTCTTAATAAAACCGTTTAAAAATGAAATAGGACGAGCAAAGAAAATCTATTTCTTGTGATAATCTCGAAAAATTTAGAGGATCCGTTAATTATTTTAGGAGGAAATTGAGGAATACCAAGCCTCAATTTTGCCGATTTTTAACCGACTTCAAAAAAAGAGGTTATCAATTCGACCGTATGTTTGTAATATTGCCAGAATTGCACAGTTTTTGTATATGTTAGTCTATATTAGCTTCTAAGCATGTGTGCCGAATTTCATAAGTGTATAATGTTTCTCCACGTAGGTATTACGTAGAATCTTGAAGTTGTATTGCAAATTTTTTTTTTATTGAATAAAATATCTTTCAACTTGAGAGTCACCGTATATTTTATCAAAATCGGTTCAGTAATTTTTCGAACAAAACTATGTATATTGACATCGGTATTTCAGTTTTTTCTTAAACTATAATTATTATGATCGACTTAAAAAAAGGAGATTATTATTATTGTTATGTATATATGTAATATTGTTAGAATAGGTACCACAATTTTCGCATATGTCAGTCAAGGTGTGCCAAATTTCATAAGTTTGTGTACCTATGTATGTTTAGGGATCAATATAAGTAATATAATTTTATCAAAATTAGTTCAGTAGTTTTCAAGATATGGATTTTTATATTTATAATATACGAAAGTTCTAACGACGCTTTTCAAACTGCTGGGCTGATTTGAATGTTTGGTTGGCTTATTATTATTAATCATACTATGTAAAAGGATGTAGCATACTCTATAACCTAAAAATACGTGTTACAAATAGTAGTGAAGTTTGTTTGAAAATTAAATGAACTCACCCAGAGCGACGATGTTTCTTTAGTTTTAAGCAAAACTAGTTAATACTTATCTACCAATGAAAATAAATAGATAAAATATTTTTTTCCATCTAGTTTTTTTAGTTCCTTTTTAGGGTTCCGTACCTCAAAAGGAAAAAAAAACGGAACCCTTCTAGGATCACTTTGTTGTCCGTCTGTCCGGGTGTCAAGACCTTTATCTCGGGAATGCGTGAAGATATCGAGTTTAAATTAAAACCATATACGCAAATCCATAGTATCTTGCTGCAGAAATAAAAATGAAATTTCTCAGTTTTCGTAAAATAAAGTTATAGCCGACATACGGACAGACGGACAACAAAGTGATCCTATAAGGGTTCCGTTTTTTCTTATTGAGGTACGGAACCCTAAAAATGATTTCCCCTTTTTATTTGGTTTGTACGGAACCCTCGGTGGGCGAGTCTGACTCGTACTTGTCCGGTTTTATTTTCTAAAGAATGCGCAATAATCTTTTACAGCGATTGTACGCATACTTTCTCACAAAAAACCTACACTAAACAGCGTATTAAGCGTAAAGAAATCGTAAGTTAGGCTGCTAAAACCTCTTTTCTGCAGTCGGGTATTTTGTTTTTCTTTTAACATTGATAAGTGTTTACGACATATTCGGCTGTAACTTTTTTTTTATGAAAACTAAGAAATTTGATTTTTATTTCTGCAGCAAGATACCTACTATGGATTTGCGTATATGGTTTTAATTTCAAAAAAAAAATTACAACGTCCAAGAATGTATCTTCTTCGACATTGTAATTTTTTTATATTTTCAATTTCAAAATTATTTTCTATTATATTATGTAGTTGTTTTTTTCATTATTTTTCTTTCACTATGCCAGCCCAATGGGTTGCAGTCATCATAACTTACTTTTCTTTTGTGTTCAACACGAACTGTAGCTATGACAGGCTTGTGATCAGTATTTTTGTAATCTTTAAAATTAATCGGATCCTGGCTGTAATTCTTCACATCTATTAGACAATGTTTCCACTTGTAACTGACAAGGATGTGATCTAACTGACGCCTGTATTGTTTCTCAAACGTATACTTGTGTTCATCGTCGTGTTTAAAGAGCGACCCTCCCACTACCAAGTCGTATCGTTTACACAACTCCAGCATCAGTATACCGTTCTCATTCAACTCATCAAGTTTATCAGGACAGAATGCTTCTTCACCCATGTGTCTCTCGTAGCCGCTGTTATCATTCCCGACTCGAGCATTGAAGTCACCCATGACGACGAGACATTCGGGTGCATGTTTATTGATTACTATATTTATGGCGGAATCTAGTTTGTTATAAAAATTGATTTTATATTCTTCTGATTTGACATTTGTTGGAGCATAAACTTGTATGACTGTGATTTTGCGATTTAGCATCATGAACGTAGCGATGATAATGCGTTGAGAGACAGGCTGCCATTCGATCAAGTATCGTTCAGTTTCCTGGCTCATTAGGATACCGACACCGTGTTGATATTTTATTTGTTCTTCATAAGCACGTTCCTCATCGTAGCCGCTGTAGATAAGGCACAAGTTCCTCGACTCGATCTCGACATACTGTTTTCCTTTGCCATGCCATTTCATTTCAGACAGTCCGAGCAGCATCAACCGAGAGTCTACCATGTACTGTGCTACAGCGCTCAAGTACTCATCTGCTCGTTCTCCGCGCATTCCATTAACATTAACACATCCGAAATTATTCATTGTCGTATATCTTAACTCTTTTATTATCTCGGATGCATGAAATAGTATCGTTTTTGTGCCATGTTTGCACAAGGCTATTTTCCTTTTGGAACAACCTTTTGTGGAGTATTTTAGGAGTGATCTATTCAGGTTCATACTTAAAATATTCGTTTTGGTGCATATACCGTAATACAGTACCGTACAATACCGTAATAATTATTTTGGAAGTGAACCCTGCAGCATAGGTTGCCGTTTGTGCCAAATAATTGTCATAGTTGTATTGGTGTCGTACAATTTACTAGTGTTGCGCTTGGTTTCATACATCAATTTATCCGAAATGCATCGTGCATCTAGGAATATAGAAGGAGATATGGTAATATACAAAATCGAAAACAAACTTTAATATAAAAATTATGTGCGTGTGGGGGTTCGAACCAACTGAAAAGGTATAGCTCCTTCATGTTCGAATTTTGAAACTTACTTTCTGTCTTATCGGATAAAATTAACTTTTCCACGCTATGCTAGTATTAGGTTGAGCAGCTGTTTCGGCGTGAAGAACTACCATACCTTAGAAAATACCAAGTTTTTTCACAGCAGCCTTAGCCTGGTCTCAATTGATGAACCAAAGTTCAAGCTTGTAGAGATCATCCCCAGCATCACAATGCACCGAAGCGTCGAGCGGGACTTATACACTTCGAAAGACGGGATTGTCAACTGCCGGGTCCTATTTTGTAGAAAAAAGACACGCTTGGGTCTTTTGAGGGTTAAAGTTTAAAATTTTGATATCACCCAAGTTTGACACTACTTCCAGAGCATGATTTTCGCGCTCAACCATTGCGCTTCCAGCAGTCCGCACGTCACTCTCGGTAGTCTTAGAGCAGGATAGGTATCTCTCCAGAACAGTGGAATCATCTGCATACCCGACAATCCTTGTCCTCAGAAGGTCGTTGATATACAGGAAAAACAGTGTTGCGGAGAGAACTGATCCCTGCGGGACACCAGCTTTTATCGACATCAGGTCAGATGAATAGCCGTCGATCACGACCCGGATTGATCTACCATGCAGGAAATCAGATATCCATTAACACAGGCCAGGCGAAATACCGTAGCTAGGAAGTTTGGAAAGGAGTCCAACGTGCCAGACCTTATAGAAAGTTTTAGAGACATCGATCAACACACCGAGGGCCTCACCGTGTCACTCGATAGTTTCACCTCAGTAATGTGTGACTCGAGCTAGAAGGTCCCAGTGGATCGGTTTTACGAAAGCCGTATTGAATCAATGAGGGGATCGTTGCTTTCAAGGTAGTCCAGAAGCTTCTTATTGAGTACATGATTTTACAAAAAAAATTAGTGATAGCGATTTGTCTATATTTACCGAGGTCAGATCGATTTCCTTTTTAGGTAGGTACTGGCTGCACATTTGCAAGCTTCCAGCCCTTTGACACAATGCCTGTTTCTAGAGAGACGGATTAGATGAGTAAGAATAGGGGCGAGTACAGGTCAGTTCACAGTTATAGGTCAACGGGAAGTTATAGGTATAGATTCCCTTGCGAGTGTCAAAATATGCGTTTTTTGCCATATTTTTGGCTGTAACTTTTTTTTATGAAAACTGAGAAGTATGATTTTTCAGAAGTTTTATCTGCGTATATGGTTTTAATTTAAACTCGCTGCCTTTACGCGTTCGATGTATCGAGATACAGACGGACGAGCAGACTGACAACATAGTGATCCTATAAGGGTTCCGTTTTTTCTTTTTGAGGTACGGAACCCTAAAAATGAAAGAATTGGAAAAAAACAATTATGTAACGTTTACAATATTATTATTTTTTAATTTAAAAAGTCAAAATTATCCAAATACAATTTCTAATCTATCTTTCCTGTCTAATTTACTTAATAATTGCTTACATTATAACGATTTTAATAGCTCAATTTTTCTTTTATTTCTGAAAATAATAACATACAAGGGCGCATACAGCCATGTGAGTGTTTAAAAAAATATCTACTGTCTTGTTAGGAGATCGAGTATTATTACGGATGAACACATTGCACAATTCATCAAGCCATTCCTCCATTGGGTAAATGCCTCATATCCTTATTTAATTCTTGTAGACGATTTTTGAGTTACACTTTTACAAGTTCAGTACGCCCTGCCATCTCTGGGCCTAACTGTGTAAAGCTTGGCTTAAAAATCGGCCGGCACATACCAAACATGTCCGACCGCCTTTCGGACATATCGGATATTTTTCGGATATTTTCTTATGTGTTTATTATATTACTGGTGGCGGACGTGGTGTCAATAAATTGTTATTGATTGTTTTTTTTTTATTATTTTTTTTAATTCGAAAATAGGCTTGCGCTTGACCGTCAAATTACCAAGTTGATTTACCAAGTTTCACTTCTGGTCGGCAGCTCTATAACCAACGTCAACGATCTGTGTTTTGGAACGTAGTCGGTCTGAAACTTTACTCCTAAGACACTGCGCTCGATAGCTCGCTATCATATCCCGAGAGCATGCTTCTGATCGTTTGTCAAAGACAAAGTGGCACCAGATAAGGATGGAGAGTACGAATATGTCTTTAAGTTTTTTTTTATGGAGGTTAGTGGGAAATCGCTCTATATGAGGTCTTTCATAGAGTCCTCCGGCATTTTCGGTACATTTTGCAACTTCTTTTTACCTTTTTTTCTACTAAATATATATACTCATGAACATATTCAAACTCCACACCGCCGATTTCCCGCGACGTAATACTTAAGTTAAAAAAAAAACAAAGAATAAACAGTTTAAACTTTTTAATATTATAAACACATTTACAAAACATAACGTATATTTTTCTTAACTTTTAATTTCATTCTTCAGTTCTTTCTTCTTGCTTATAATCCAGTTTCATTATTTTCCTTTTACTGTATAAAAAATCGGAGTCATCGTAACTTTCTTTTCTTTTATTAGTATGTGATTGTTTCACACAAGCCGTAGATATGACAGGTTTTTATGATCGGTGTTCTTGAAATCTTGAAAATTTATAGGTTCCGAGTTCTGATCCTGGCTGTAATTCTTTACGTCTATTAGAAAGTGTTTCCAATTGTAACTGACAAGGATGTGATCTAACTGACGCCTGGTTTTTTTTTTTTATCTGGTTTTTGTCATATTCCTGATATGCGTATACTTGTGTTCATCGTCGTGTTCAAAGAGCGACCCTCCCACAACCAAGTCGTATCGTTTACACAACTCCAGCATCAGTCTACCGTTCTCATTCAACTCATCAAGTTTATCAGGACAGAATGCTTCTTCGCCCATGTGTCTCTCGTAGCCGCTGTTATCATTCCCGACTCGAGCATTGAAGTCACCCATGACGACGAGACATTCGGGTTTATGCTTCTCAATCGCTTCATCTATGGCGGAATGCAGAGTTTTATAAAAATTGTCTTTAAGTTCTTTTGATTTGACATTTGTTGGAGCATAAACTTGGATAACTGTGACTTTGCAATTTAAAATCTTAAACGTAGCGATGATAATGCGCTGAGAGACAGGTTGCCAATCGACCAAGTATCGTTCAGCTTCCGGGCTCATTAGGATCCCGACACCGTATTGATATTTTATTTTTTCTTCATAAACACGTTTCTCATCGTAGCCGCTGTAGATAAGGCACAAGTTCCTCGACTCTATCTCGACAGGCTGTTTTCCTTTGCCATGCCATTTCATTTCAGACAGTCCGAGCAGCATCAACCGAGAGTCTACCATGTACTGTGCTACAGCGCTCAAGTACTCATCAGCTCGTTCTCCGCGCATTCCATTAACATTAACACATCCGAAATTCTTCATTGTCATATATCTTAACTCTTTTATTATCTCGGATGCATGAAATAGTATCGTTTTTGTGCCATGTTTGTGGCCTTTTATTTGTTTTTCATCATCACGTTTCTCATCGTAGCCGCTGTAAATAAGGCAACCATTTCTCGACTCGATATTCACATAATATTTTCCTTTGAAATGGGACGGCCATTTCATTTCAGACAATCCGAGCATCAACTGAGAAGCTATCAGGTACTGCCACAGCGGTAGAAAAATCCAACCATTTTCTCATACGTCCTCCGTTCATTGTATTAACATTGTCACTTCCGAACTTCAGTACATTCATTATAAAGTCTTCGTTGTGACCCTTTTATTCAACAACAATTGTGCCAATATATGTATAGCTTACAGTAAGTAAGTATGGTACACTTTAATAAAATCATTAGTACTGTGATGTTTGAATTAAATTTTTCTCGTGGTGCTAAAGCGTTTTCGTGTCTGTTTGGGTGAACCACAATACCTCGTGCCATTTTGGATGGTGTTCAATCATTTTACATCAAGTTCTTAGTTCGATTGTCGGATGCACTTCGAGCCATTGGGCCCTTTTGTGCATTACATCAAGTTACCATGTTTATTGATCTTGTCTTTTCTTGCTACAATTTTATTATTTTTATTGTGCACATTTCAGTCGCTGTTTTTCAGGATGCTTGGCATACGCCTTTGTTCAATCGGTAAAGGAGCAATGTCCATAAGAGTGTCTCACATATTTGACAAATTTCCCGATGCGAAGTATTTTCTCCTGGTTGGAAATTTAGATTTTTGGTGCATTTATCTATGCACGCATTTGCATATTTTTTTATTATACTTTTTACTCGGTGGTTTGGCTGCTTGTTATGAAGGGTGATATAATTGTCTTATTACAGTGACACCACCACGAAGTACTAATGCATTGGGGTTCTAAGTTTTTTGGCATTTTTTAAATAAATATTACGATCCATTTATTAGGAGCGTATAGATAATAGATAATAGACATCATCTTTACACTTAAAATTTTCACATGCATAAGATCTTTACATCTACACTTTCTTAAATCTTCCTCTCTATGCATTCTAGCTTTGTAGAATAAAAATAAAATTACATTATTGTAAACATTTATTGTCTCAGAAAAATGAAGATAGGAGGGAATTCCATTCCTTTGCAGTACGCATCAAGAACGCGGGCCGAAATCTGGGCAAGAAAGTGTTGAGTACGTATTTTTTTTGCATTTCAATGAGAAATGTGTGGTAGTGTAACAACTTTCTGTTATAGCAGAATGTGGAGGGTGAAATAAAATTGTAAAGCTCTTGCGCACCTACGCTGAAATGAATCCAATACAAAATAGACACATGCTATGAATTTGTATTTACTGGTAAATAAGTAAGTAAGTTCGTATAGACTGAGTGGCCAGCCCTATTGTCAGAGTTATTAAGCCGCCGAAAGGCCTCTGACTTGTCTTGACGATTGCTGAACAACCGGGACCAACAATTTAACGTGTCATCCGACCCACGGTAGCGCTCAGAAAGAAATGCCACTAACGGTCACCCATCCGAAGACTGACCGGTCCGTCCGTTGCTTAACTTTGGTAATCGTTCGGGAACAACTGGTAAATGATTGTAGGAGAAATGCAGAGTTCACCTCAAGCAGAGCGTCTGTACTTTGTATCGTCCTTATTCAGGATGAACAATATTACAACATCCTAACTCATCAAGTTAGCAAAGCATCATATTATAAACCGAACTTGTGAGTAAATTCAGTTTTAGTTTTTAACCCCCGACGCAAAAACGACGGGGTGTTATAAGTTAGACATGTCTGTGTGTGTGTCTGTCTGTGGCATCGTAGTTCCCGAACGGATGAACCGATTTTTTTTTGTTTGAAAGGTGAAGGTAGTTGGGAGTGTTCTTAGCTATGTTTCATCTAAATTAGTTCAGCCGTTTTTTTTTGTCGGGGGGTTTTGAGTTTTCTAAACTTATACTAGTTAGAACTTTTTTAAGGTTCGGCACAAAGCGCGCAGCTATTGCTCTCGAGCAACACAACATTTTTAAACATATAAAATAATTGACTTTGTGTATTTAGATAAGAGAAATATTAAAAACACGATTTTTTCGTTGATATTAGCTAGGGAGTAGTGAAAAAGATATCGAAGATTTTTTTTTTGACTTTTCCTACCTAAATAATAAAATCATCTCTCACTTTTCTAATATCCAGATCAACTCTATATATTTATGTTTAAAAATGGCGCGAGAGAGATAGCTGCGTGCTTTTTTTAAGCAAATGTGGCAGTAGGCAGGGCACATAGAACGTAGAACTGATGACCAATGGGGCCAAAAAGTTCTCGAGTGGAGACCACGCACCGGCAAGCACAGCATAGGAAGATGATGATCATAATGATTCATTCCAATTCAAAAAACCTAAAAATTGGTTGTCTGTAAAGTCGGTTTACGGACGATAGTTTAACGTGACAACGTCATAACAAAACATTGATGAAATGCAAACGTTACAATGAGCGTAACGGGACAATGAGTCATCCTTTTTCGTGCGTGCATAAATTATGACATGTAGGTACTCAATAATGACATGTCATGTACTTTAACAATGAAATGTCTAATCAGTGAAGATACGTCTGATTAAATTCATCCAGTTTGACGGTTAGCAACCTAATCATACTGCTTTTATTGTAAGAATAAATTACTTGAAATGAAAAAAAAATATCGGCCAACACGACCTCGTAACAAACATCTCCTTATCTTAGCCGCCATTTCAGAATCATTTGTCACGACAACCTCTTGACATATTTTGCTTGTGTTCAAAGTTTTTGTTTAAAATTGAGTATCGAACGATCCTTGCAAATATTATCTGTCACAAGAAACTTCTCCTTTTGAGGGAAATACGCTCTTTATCAAAAATCTCCGGCGAAAAACAAAAATCTATAAAATTGATAAACTTGCATACTGAGTTTCGTAGGTTGAAAAATACGATCTGTACGCAAGTACCCAACAAACATCCGACACAAGAAAGAAAAATTTGCTAGATCTTGATGGAGAGACCTTTGTTCGCTTCGCCCACTCGGTTATTATACCTATCTGACGTATCGCACGTAGGAATTTAGTACTATTTGAGGATACAGACAAACCGCAATGCATTCCAAGCCATGTGATAAAACCTGACCAATGGCAGTGGCGATGACGCAGTTATTTGATACTCTCTGATTTCATAAAGACCGAAAATAACTGCATGTATCCGAATGTCGAATGAAGGACGCAGTGTTTTCCTGGACGAATTATCATGTTTATGTATGATTCCTCAATAATATGTATTATATCAGCCATCTAGTTCCACAGTACAAGCTTTGCTTAGTTTGGGCTTGTGTGAAATGTCCACCAATTTTTATTTATTTATTTAACGTAGCCAGATGCAGTGAATCTTTAAATCTTGCTACAATTAGTAGTAAGTTTCGCCTTTTGATACGAATGACACTACTATTTCCACTAACAAATAGTTAATATTAATAAAAGAAAAATAAAATGCCCGACTGCAGAAAAGCAGTATTTGCAATCTAACTGACGCGATCGATGCTCGATCGATTTTGTTACGCTTGATACGCTGTTGTATGTATACGTAAAATCATCGTAAAAGATTATAAATGTTAATTCTTTAGAATAATTCTAGTAAATTTACTTTTTTTACGGGCAAGTGCCTTCATACAGACAACAAAACTATATACAGACTCAATAGGTCTAAAGACAATCCAAATGCTCAAACCCACTACCAGTTGGCAGCGTACCCAGCATGCTGTCCGCATTGCCACGTTGAATGGCAATGCTTATGCGTTGGACTAGATACGCGCCAGCATTTTGGTCACGCGTCGCATCGATCGCTCAGATATTTTTTTGAAAATGAGATTAGCTCCCGGCCCCCACGGACCCAAAGTCTTGACACCAAACGACTCAAATATGTAACCTCTACTGAGATTAACATATTTACGCTGCTTGTGCTGCTCCGCCGAATTAGCCGCAGCGCCAGCCCTACACCGTGTCTCAGGAAGATGAGACGGTGCCAAAGTATCGACGCACGTGGCGTCCCACACAAGGGGCCGTCCGAACTTCCATGGCACAAGCGTCATCCCGTCAGGCCTTTTACCATCTTCACGCGCCAAAAAAGCACTTTTTAGGAAAGAAGACAATAAACAATTTTTAAACAACGAAAAGGGATTTTATAGAACTTTAAGAAATGGAACTGAAAAAATTGACAGTGATATCCCCCAGCCCGAGGAACTCCAAAGCTACTGGACTGATATCTGGAAAGAACAAGGAAACCACAATGAACAGGCTGAATGGATACAAGATGAAGAGCGACGATGGAGCGGTATAAAAGAAATGGAATTCCATGACCTTACACGTGAGGATATAACAGAAATAACAAGAAAGCTAAAAAACTGGAAAGCTGCAGGAATTGATGGAGTGCATAATTTTTGGTACAAAAAATTGTTCACTCTTCATGACACGCTAGCTAAAAACATAACAGAGATTATTAAGGGACACCAAGAACTACCAAAATTTCTCACAAAAGGGATCACATACATGCTTCCAAAAAGTAACGACACCAAAAATCCTTCGCAATACCGACCAATAACTTGTTTCCCAACGCTATAAAAATTAATAACATCGTGTATAACTCGGAGAATCAACATTCATCTCACACAACACAACATCTTATCTGAAGAACAAAAGGGATGCAGACAGAACCATAAAGGGTGTAAAGAACAGCTTACAATAGATGCCATAATTTTAAAACATGCTAACACCAATAGACGAAACTTAAATATTTCATACATTGACTATAAAAAAGCTTTTGACAGTGTCCCCCATACTTGGCTATTAAAAGTCATGCAAATCTATAAAATTGATCCTGTTATTATATATTTTCTGAGGAATGCCATGGATGAATGGAGAACCACTCTTCATCTATCTAACAACACTACCACTATTAGAACCGATGAAGTCCCGATCAAAAATGGCATCTTTCAGGGAGACTCATTTAGCGCCGTATGGTTCTGTCTTGCTCTGAATCCACTTTCCAACATGTTAAACAACACCAATTGCGGCTACAAATTAACTTCAACTGCATCTTTGACACACCTGCTATACATGGATGATATCAAACTCTTTTCTAAATCACAAAAAGATCTAAAAACTTTATTGGAAATAACAACACAATTTAGCACAGATATTAACATGACTTTTGGCTTAGATAAATGTCGAACTTTGCACATAAATAAAGGTAAAATCACAACAACCTCCTCTGAAACAGTAGAACATAATACTTTTGCAGAAATGGAGCCTTCAGACACATACAAGTACCTTGGCATACACCAATCCAATTTGATCAATCATACTCAAATCAAAAAGAATTTAAGTACCGAGTACATCCGTAGACTAAACATGATATGTAAAAAACAGTTACATGCAAAAAATATATTTAAAGCAATAAACACATTTGCAATACCAGTTTTAACATATTCTTTTGGAATTATTAAATGGACAAAGACAGACATTAACAAACTTGAAATTAAAACACGCGCAACTCTCACCAAACACAACTACCTACACCCAAAATCAGCAATCGAAAGGATCTCGACAAAAAGACAGAATGGTGGAAGAGGACTTATAGATCTAAAGCAGTTATGGGAAAAGCAAATACTATGTTTGCGAATGTTTTTCTATGAAAAATCAACCACCAGTCAAATTCATGCTGCAATAATATCAATAGATGACAAATTTACTCCGTTAAACCTATTAGACTTAGAAAAACAATTCGACTCAGAGAAATCCCAAGAACAGGAAAAATTAAATAGATGGCGGGCTAAAGAACTACATGGTAGACATATCAAAGATCTAGAACAAGAGCACATAGACTTAGAAGCTTCTAATAAGTGGTTAAAATTAGGTTATCTTTTCCCCGAAACAGAAGGCTTCATGATTGCTATACAGGACCAAGTTATTAACACAAAAAATTACAGGAAACATATCATAAAAGATCCTAATGCCCAGAATGATAAATGCAGAAAATGTCATCGTCTACCCGAAACTATACAACACATCACAAGCGCTTGCCAAACTCTCACACAAACTGATTACACACACAGGCACAACCAGGTTACACATGTAATTCATCAGAAACTCGCAATAAAACATAAACTCATTAACAGCTCTACTAAACCTTATTACCAATACGCACCTCAACCTGTACTAGAGAATTCTACCCACAAGATGTATTTTGACAGAGCTATATTAACAGATAAAACTATACACAACAACAGACCAGATATCACATTAACAGACAAATTGAATAAAACCGTATATATAATAGATATAGCAGTACCCAATACACATAACTTACAGAAAACTATAACAGAGAAGATTCATAAATATACAGAATTAAAAGAAGAAATAATCAGAATATGGAAGATGGAAAAAGTATATATAGTACCGCTGGTGCTCTCCAGCACAGGAGTAATACCCAAATATCTTCACCACAGCATTAATCTATTAAACTTACCTAAAAACATCTACATAACAATGCAGAAAGCTGCGATCCTAAATACGTGCCGCATCGTACGAAAATTTTTGCAAGAAGAAGCACCTACATTAGAAAATGAACACCACTTGGTTTAGGCCCGTGGTGATTTCATGCTACCGAAATTGCTTAAATTTCGAGATAAAAAAATAATCTGATAATAATAATAATAATAAGGGCATAACGCCGCTAGAAGCTCTTAGTGAACGCGCAGCACACCTCTCGACACCCTTAGCCACCCACACCGATGTTGCATCTCCGGCGCCAATATGCGGCATCACTATGGGGGGCCCATCTAGTGGGTGGCGAGTCATCACCTGCCTAGTAATTTTTGCATGATGAGACAGAATTGGCAGGTGCCGTTTTCTCATCCTGGTGCTCTCAGACAGAGGAACTTCATCTTACCTGCTGTGTGAGAGCATCAGCCTATAGCCTAGTTTTTAAGTCACTAACATTCCATCACAATAGCCAAGATCTGTTAAACTCCATATTGTACAGTAATCCATCCATAGTCCATCCATATACCCAATCTGTATTTTTACTATATATTTGTAAAAAGGCCTCTCAGTGTTGGTTCTGGCCCCACTGATGCCTTTCAAAGGTCCGGGCTAGACCCGTGCTTAAATCGAAATAATAATAAATAAATCATAATAAATTTCCGGTTGTTCGCGTCTTGCTAACGGCGAGTATTTGCACAGGCACAATCAAGTAGCCAGGATCCACCAGCAACTTGCTCTTCAATACGGCCTTGTTGAGTCCGAGGTGCCATACTATCAGTACGCTCCAACGTCGGTTCTTGAGAATGGCCGTGCTTTGCTCTATTGGGACCGTTCTATTATCACGGATAGGACTATTGTTGCCAACAAGCCTGATAACGTGATCGTAGATCGTTCCCAACGCCGGGCAGTTCTTGTCGATGTCACCATTCCACATGATGAGAATCTCGTGAAGACTGAGAAGGACAAGCTCAGCAAGTACCTTGACTTGGCTCACGAGATAACCGCCATGTGGGATGTTGATTCGACGATCATTGTTCCGATAGTCGTATCGGTGAACGGTTTAATTGCGAAGAGCCTCGACCAAGAGGATCTCAAGAGGCTCTCGCTTGATAGTTGGATCAAGGGTCGGATACAAAAGGCAGTTATCTTAGTACGGCGCGCATTTTCAGGAGATTCCTCAGTTTGTAGCCCTTACCGTCGACAGCTTGAGCCCTGCCCCGCTCCTGGCGGCACCCTATTAGTTTTAAGTTTTTTACAATATTTATGTTCTTGTTTTGTTTATATTTGTATTGTAAAAAGATTAAAATTAAGAATCTAAATAAATAAATGTGAATAATAATCAATTTATTTCAAGCCACTGGAGCCCATATTAAATCCGCCCAGTAATTTGTATTACTTCGTTGAAACGTTTATATGTTAAAATTAAAATATTCCATATCATGAAAAGTACTGAACCGATTTAGATTAAACTTGCATTGATTCCTATGTTAGACTATACCTAATCCACCTATAAAAATATTTTTCCAATCCAACGTATACTTTTCTACTACTACTACTTCAATTTTGCTTCTACTATATTTTTTTAATAGTATTAAAAAAATAATGAAGCTAAATTGATAAAATAATTCGGTAACTCCCATTAGTTCTATAGAACTGTGACGTCATAGAACTACCACCTCGGGAATTTTCTTTATAATTAATCAAGAAACACAAAAATTTGTTCAGTGATGGCGGAGTAATCGGTGAACATAAATATAAAACAATATAGAACCCTATATATAATCTAAGATCCTTCTCTTTTTTGAAGTCGGTTCATAAAACGGAGTTATACGGTAAGTAACATAAAATATATAACCGAATTAAGAATCTCATCCTTATTTAATTCGGTCATAAAGAGAGGTCGATGTTTGATATCAGGGATTAGTTAGCTTAGTAATAATTTAAATGCATTTTTTTATATTTTAATCAAAAAGTAGGTAAGTACAAATATCAATAAAATAGACACATAATAAAAAGCATCATAATATAAGTAAAGCGAGCAGGACATTGAATACTTGCTATTAATCATATCTTGGTAAAGTAAATAATTAACATTTCGCATTTAATCAGGACAAAAAAAACTGGATCATTATGAATAATGCTAGTCATTATAATATAATCACTTTCTCTGAAACATCCATTAAACTAGTATAAGTTCAACATACGAGTAGATCTGTTAGTACAGTTTTATTTTTAAAAAAGACGAAAATAATAAAAAAATAAAGGCTAGGAAAAATGTAAAAAAATCTTTTCTCGTGATCTAGTGAGAAAAGTATCATTTTTATTATTCCTGAAAGTCGATTGTAGCAATCACCGGTTTGTAATCAGTCTTTACATAGTCATTGAAATCAATCGATGTCGATGTCTCGTCCAGGTAATTCTTCACATCTAACAAACAGTGTTTCCGCTCGGTATTGATAAGGATGTGATCAAGCTGACGCTTCTTATTGTTTTTCTCGTACGTATACTTGTGTTCGTTGTCGTGTTCAAACAGCGACCCTCCCACTACCAAGTTATATCGTTTACACATGTCCAGCATGAGTCTACCATTCGTGTTTAACTGGTCAAGGTTATCTGCACATAACGCATGTACACCCATATTTTCTTCGTAACCAGAGTTATCAGACCCCACTCGTGCGTGAAATTTACCCATGATGATCAAATATTCAGGCTTATTTAGTTCGATCACTGTGCCTACGAAAGTAGACAACTGCTCATGAAAAAAAATTTTCGGGTCGATATGTGTGCTATCCATAGGAGCTTGTACTTGTATAACTACAACTTTATGATTTTCAATCATGATCGTAGCGGTGATGATCCGTTCAGAGACAGCTTCCCATTGTAGACAGGTTGACGGGTTCTTCATTAGGATCCCGACGCCGTTTTGGATATTTTCTCCATCTCTTTCTGTAGATAAGCCCATAATTATCATTTCTGAAACTCTTATTTCCAGCCCTTTGCATCTTTATATTTGACAAGCCTAGAACCGTCAACTGAGAGTCTTCCATATACTGTATTAATGCTTCTACAGTATCCATTAATTGTCCGTCGGCTCCTTTTTTTTTGCTTTTTCCCATCAATGTAGAAACGTTGACACAACCAAACTTCATAATTAAATTAATCTTTTATCCTTGTACCGTACGAGACGTTATCGGAACAAAGTCAACCGACCGAATGCCTCACTTTATTAAAAATCATTTATTTATACTCATACACACACATCATTTATTTTACTGTACTTCAGGGCCCCGGAGACGTTCAATGTCTAATTGAAGTTAAACAACGATTTATGCGATGGCAGGAAATTATATTAATTTGAGTAACACATTGATTGCACACCAATATTGACGTACAATGACAATGCTTAGTAATCGACCGATGTCATGTTTTTAATGCTATTACCAATAATGTCTAATGTTAAAGTTACTAACCCACTTGCTCGTGCGTTCTTACACTAGTTGGGTTTTATAACCATTGAAGAAGTGACAGGTATGCGAATACTTCTAAATAGGAAGGGTGCCACCAGCTTGTAGCTAGAATTATTTCTAAATATAGGTAAATTAAATAATCGATCATGTGGCAATTTATCTCTATTGTTCACAAATGATGCTTACAATGTCATTATTACCCGGATGCTTAATGGAGGGTAATGTTTTTCGAGTGTTTGTATTTATGCATTTATGTATGTGTGTATGTATGTATGGTATCTCGAGTTTTGTCATGTATCCGAACAAGTGTCTTTGTTTTGCTCTCACTTTCTCTCATTCTTTCACACGAGTATGGCCGACATGAATATTTTGTCTAACGAAAATAAATATGCCATTAATTGAAGTTTTATTGGCGATGAGGCTTGAACCGCGAGTGCATAGTAATAACTTAAAAAAAAACAATAAACTAAAAAATCTACGGTTCGTCTCAGCGTGCCTTTTGGACGTGGCGTGTTATTTGAAGGTTAACACGACATTTTATTTAATGAATTAAATGTTGCAAGCAAAGGGTTGCTTATCACTAGAAGATAAAATAGCTTTGGTCAAATCCGGCAAAAGGACATATATTTATAAATAGTAGTGCAGTAAGGATGAACTAGTTACCATCTTAATTGAAGAAAAATTGGATTATTCACAAAACGCATCGATCGATGAACTAAAGAAGATCTTGAGTGATTTATATAAAAATAAAGCGCATAAAGTGCCATAAATGCTTATGTGCGGGGATTTACATTCCTTTAACGGAGAAAAATGGGTAGTGTTTCAACAGCAACTGGAATGCTATATGCTAGTAAACGAAGTTCCAGAAGAGAAAAAGGTACCCTTACTTATAATAAAACTAACCCCCAACGTATTCGAGAATTTAACGTATCTTTCATCATCATCATCTCAGCCATAAGAAGTCCACTGCTGGACATAGGCCTCCCCCATGGGTTTCCAAAAAGACCAATTGGAAGCGGCTTGCATCCAGCGTCTTCCCGCCACTTGTATGAGGACGTCTCGTGGCTGGCCTTCCTACGCTGCGCTTGCCGGTATGTGGTCTCCACTCGAGAACCTTTCGGCCCCATCGGCCATCAGTTCTACGTGCTATGTGCCCTGCCCACTGCCATTTTGTACGTCTACGTATCTCTTCATTTCTGATTCGATCTCGTAGAGTGACTCCGAGCATAGCCCTCTCCATAGCTCGTTGCGTGACCTTGAGCTTCCTTATAAAGCCCATAGTTAGGGACCACGTTTTAGTGCCGTAAGTTATCACTCGTATAGTTCCCGTCACGTAAAAAGAACGCTGGTTTGTTAGAGTTTAGGAACTAACCAGCGTTCTTTTTACGTGACGGGAACGTGATAAAACCATACATTTACTCGAAAAACATAACCCTTCTTTTTTCGCAATCGAGTAAAATCAAAACAATATGTTCGCTTCAACTGGCAACATAATCTATTGAGGAAACATACAAATGGCGATGTCCAGGAAAACACTGTGTCCTTTACTCGACATTCAGATACATGCAGTTATTTTCGGTATTTACACCATGATAGCAGGAAGATATAAATGACTGTGCCACCGCCATTGTCATTAGTTAAATTATATCAAAATGACGGGAAATGCATAGCGGTTTTTTTACAGTTTTATACAAAGATATTAACATATCACTGATTTTATAGGTACTTTTTTATTACCAATATGATGAAGTACCTAAAATCACATATTTTCACAGAGTATGCGGACCACCTCTGTGAATTTTGCCAGATTACAGTTAAAAATATTTGTACTGTTTGGATACAGTATTTATTCTTTATTCAATAACATACACAACAGAATGCAATAAGAGAAAGTACACATTTCTAATACATATTAATAAACTGTATCGCATCCTAAAATTATGTATGCCTAGCTAGATAAGGTAAAAGTACATTATGGTACAAGTGTGTAATGTTGGTGATTACCGCTGAGGCGCCATTGAGACCCGAGCCGTTAGGTGAGGGTCTTAAGAGAGCCGAGGACGGTAATCATCAATACACACGTGTATCATACGACGTTTTTCAACACACTTGTGAAGAAATGAATACTAAAAAATCATTTTATCAGTGAAAGTGAGTTTGAAAATTGTTTTGCAATGGCGGGAAAAATTTATCAGTTCTCCTTTGCGCGCGCATCTTACAATGGCGATCGGCCATAGACTAAAAGAATGATGTTTATTTTTTTTGGCTTTTCGCGGTTAGCGTTTTAGCCACGTACAAAATGGGGAATTTCAAGTTTTCTTTATTACAAAAAAAAAACAAAAGTTATATTTGAGTGATAGTTTTATTTATTAAACACGTACAAGTTGAAATTATCTATTTATTTACAACAGGTACATTAATTTATTTGTACTATTGAACACGATATTTTTTGTATCGAAACTGTTTTAAGAACAAAGCAACTCAACCAATAAAAAAACTCTGTATCTCACTTGTGAATAATAGCAATGAAAAAGTCACAGTTTGATTACATTTGTCATTATATGCCTAATTGTGACGAAATTAGAGCCACTTTATGAGCAAGTGTGTTGAAAAGTAGGTTAATGCATTGTGGGAAGTAAAATCAATTAAAAGTGAAACTTTAAACCATTAATCTTGGATCTAATACTAACATGTAAATCTAATATAGTTGATATAATGTAATAACAAATCATGTGAGATATTCATTAAAGGGAGAGCTAATTATTGTTAAAGCTCGTGTCGTGACGCAGGAGAAAACTGCAAATTAATTGCATTCCTATACTCGTATATGCGTGACATTACAGATAGGTATAATTAGAGTATTTGGAAAACTGGTTTCATTATTCTTTATAGGAACATAAATATAGTATAACTAATATTGATGGATATTTTTAACCGACTTTTAAAAAGAAAGAGGTTATCAATTCGACTTCAACCGACTTCTCATGGATTCCATTGTCAAAACTGGACCAAATTGAAATGGAACCACACGGGAAGCTTCAAGCTTCGCTTGAAAAAGGTAAATGATCAGCGATAATGCTGCTGAACGATCAGCAGCGCTGATAACTGGTAAAATATCATCCAAGTATTTTTTAATAGTAATAGTAAAAGTTTTTTTTAACAGTTTACTTAACAAATCAATAGATTTATTAGAATATTAGGTATATTATATAAACAATATAAATAAAATACACATAATATATTACCTAATACTAATCTAGGATAGGGAGAGATAATGCTTATGAACGAGGTTCTTGAAAATGTTTAAAGACTTAGCCTGCCTGATATAACCAGGCAGCGCATTCCACAGTAGGACAGCTTGCACAGAAAAAGATTTACTGTATGACAGAGATAAACTCTTCGAGACTGGGCTCATTTGCTTTGTGTTGGCACTCATGTGCTACATGATATTCAGGGCCGAATAAGAAGGAAGAGGGGTAACCATAAACTGGATGTATGCTATCCGTTATCTGGGAGCACAGTAGTGTCCCCGGCCAAGTCGAGATAAGATATGATAATTTATTTGTATAAAACATGAGATAAATTTACAATGCAAATGCAATTCGAGCAGCAAGGCCACGCCATACCATCCTTTTCTCGAAGCCATTCAGGACACTTTCGACTACTTAGTCTCGAGCATCGACGTAAAATGACAATTCTGCTAATATACATATTCTATCGGTTTGGATTGGATCCGTTTCGTCGAGTGTGCGCAAGAAACTTCACGACCTTATTCCACCAATTCCACTACAGGGCAAGCAGAAAGTCGGCACGCTACCGTCCATTTCGCAATACAATGTCCAAAATCTATACACAACGATTTCGGTCCACATTCTTGATGCGTACTGTACAAAAGCAGAATTCTTTGTCCCCTACTCTGTCTCCTAACACTTAATAATTTCTTCATTAATACTGGGCAAAACAATGTAAGTTCTAGACCAAACAAAGTTACAACTGAAACCTTAACCTCTCAAAATTTGGAATCTTTGTTCCTGGCACCTACAATTCCGTTCGATATTTTGAAAATCATCGCTGCCCTTAAGAATACGAATAGTGTAGGTTACGACGGTATCTCAACAAAAATCATAAAAGGACGTACCTATCAGGTGCTGTGGCTCCTGTTCTTAGTCACATAATCAATCTATGTATGGAGCAAGGTATATTTCCGGAGGCCTTAAAGATCTCGATAGTAAAACCCTTATATAAAAAAGGAGATAAAAGTTGTGTTGGTAATTATCGCCCGATAGCCCTTTCAAGTTCCAATTTTCTCGAAGATCTTTGAAAAAGTATTATACTATAACAGGATATACTTTTACTTTGAACAGCATAATATGGTTTTATCAGTATGGTTTTAGAAAAGACAAAAGTATTAATATGGCTGTTTTTGACTTCTTAAAAATGTAATGACCAATGTAGACAAGAGAAAGAGTGTAATTGCAGTATACATGGACATGTCAAAAGCTTTTGACAACGTTAATCATGAACTTTTATTAAAAAAGCTAACTAGGTATGGAGTTGAAATGCAAATAATTTGATCAGTCTTACCTTAGAAATAGGTTGCAAGTAACACAATTAAACAGAATCTTTGCGAAAACTCACACTATAGAGACATATGAATCAGATAATTTTTTTTACGAAATGGCATTCCTCAAGGTAGTATTCTAAGGCCGTTATTATTCCTTATTTATATAAATGACTTTGTGAATGTTATTAAACACCCTATGACATTATTTGCTGATGATAGCACAATTTTATTTATGAAAGACAAGTTAACTGATCTCGAATTGGACATAAAAAATACATTGACATCCCTAATTGATTGGCTAAATAATAATAATTTAAGTGTTAATATAGATAAGACTAATTTAATGTGACTTTTGACTGGCCTTGTGGCTCAGTTGGTAGTGTGTTTACGTCTACCTGCTGAACTGAAAGGTCGTGGGTTCAATCCCCACCCAGGGCAAACATTTGTGTGATGAGCATGGATGTTTGTTCTGTGTCTGGGTGTTTCTATGTATCATATGTATATATTTACAAAACAAAGTATATATGTATTATATCAGCCATCTAGTTCCATAGTACAAGCTTTGCTTAGTTTGGGCTAGATGGTGTTGTGTGAAATGTCCACAAATATTTATTTATTTAATGTATTTTAGAATGGCACATAATAATCAATCAAACATTGACATTCAATATGACGGCAAAAAGTAACAGAAGTAGAACTTACTAGGTTTTTAGGTTTAAATATTGACTATAAATTGACTTGGAAACCCCATATAGACAACATCTGTAAACGGTTGTATCAATTTTCCTATGCATTATATCAACTGCGAAAAGTTGCAAATGAATCTACTCTACTAACTGCATATCATGGGCACATAGCGTCTATACTAAGATGATGTGGTGATGTTTTGGGGCAACTCATTCGATCGTGAAAAGGCATTTAAAGCACAAAAACGATGTATACGATTGATCTGCGGACTAAAAAGAACAGATTCATGTAAAACACATTTTATTAGGCGCAAAATATTAACTCTGCCCTGCATGTATATTAGCGAAATTGCCACATTCGTAAAATCAAATCCTAATCTCCTTGTCATGTGGCCTACATGCAGTAGACTGAAGGTAAACTACGCCACCTAGAGTCTTCAAGTTCATTTTTAGGAATGAGTGTGTTCTGTATGGCTTCAAAACTGTTCAATGTCATACCAAAGTCTATTAGGTGTAAAGAGGACATAAATGTTTTTAAAAATATGCTGAACAACTTATTGATTAAAAAAGCTTATTATACGGTAAACATGTTTTTGACGAATAAGAATTTAAATGACATTTTCACTTCAGTAGCTCAAACATGTAGGTTTTGCTGCCTGAAATCAGTGAGTAAAATGCGATTTTGCTCACTGAGTGAGACAAAGTAAGTTTTTAATTATTTTTTTTTTCAGAAAGCCGCGAATATCTTATTTAGCCTTAGTTGACCTAAGATGATACAATTCGAAACATTCACACTATCTCTTTCCCGCCATTACAAAGAGAGAGAGACAAAGACCAGCCCTTTCGAAGTTCCGATTTTGAATTCGACCTCAAAGACAAACCCGTTCGGAATTTCGTACTAACTAAAGAAATTTTACAAAAAGATAATTATGTCTTTTAATGTAATTTATTGAATTTTTAACTTATTGCTGTATTTAAACGAAAATAAGTATTTACTGCAAATAAAACTGATATTTAACCTGTAAATATTTATTATCTCCTAAAGTGTTCTCGCTGCTGAAGTGAAAAGTTATGTGTGTTACACGAGAGCAAAGTTTTTTGCATCTCGTGCCTTTGAATCCCTCGCCACACTCAGGATTCAAAATCAGCACTCGCAGCAAAAAACTACTTTGCTCTCTTGTTGCACAAATAACTATTAGACACTATAATAAATAAATGACATTAATTTTAATTGACATTTAATGTAATATATTATTATTATTAATTTTGGGTTTGTACTATTTCGAAATGTATGTTATGTATTAATGTCTATAAACCTTAAGGTAGGAACTGGCTGATCTTTTCTCTTAAATATGTATAACATCTATATATTTAACCTAGTTTCATAGACAAATAAAATCATTGTATCACTACAATCTTGAAATTTTCAAGGCTAGAGTATATAGACATCTTATCAACTTATAACACCCCTCTTTTTGGGTGGGAGTTAAAAAACATTTTTTGTAATTTATTTTATTTAGTTATAAATAACGGTGAATAATTAGAATGTGTAAAACAAATTAAATTATTAAAAAATATAACTCATCTGCATCGTATTAAGGTAGATATCAACGTGCGCAGCTATCTCTTTCCAGCGCCTCACAATATAACCTTTTTACGGCACAGAGGGTAGCGCTGGGTCTCGTTCACCCGAAGCACCCTTTTTTAGATATTAAATTTTATCGAAATTACTTTTGACAAATACTGTTCCTGTGGCTTCATAAGAACACTATTACAATTTATTAACAATAGCACGAGTAATAGTCGAACAACTTAAAAAGTGTGTAAGTGTGTGGAGAAATAAAAAACAAACTAGGTAACATTATTATCTCGTCAAATTCAACGCCAACAAGACTCCAAGCCTGCCTTTTCTCCGCCAAAAAGAGTGAGTTTCTATTATCTCCTACTTTCCGAAATATATCTCTATCATTGTCAGACCGTCTTGAAATGCTGGGTCTCACAACTAACTATGAACTTTAAGGACTACCTTGAATCTTAGGCTAAACTGGCTAGTAAACAGTAGTTAGTTAATAAGTTAGTAAGTTAGATGGAAGAGAGATGTATGGTTAGGCGATACGTCTCGCCGGGACAACTGCTTCATCTGTATCAGGCACAGGTCCGATCGTGTATGGAGTACTGCTGCCATCTTTTGTTCAGCCAAGTATCAGCTGGGAGCTTTAGAGTCGGTGGACCGGTGAGCTGTGAGGTTAATCGATGATGAAAAACTAGCTGCCAAGAAGCTGCTTAGTCTCGAGCACCGCCGTAGAGTAGCATGTCTGTCTATTTTCTACAGGATTCATTTCGGGGAATGTGCGCAAGAGCTACACGACCAAATTCCACCCTCCCCATTTCACTACAGGACTAGCAGAAAGTCGGCGAATTACCACCCATTTCTAGTTGAAATGCCAAAGATCCGTACTAAGCGATATCGATCTACATTCTTGATGCGTACTGCACAGAAATGGAATTCTTTGCCGCCATCTCTGTTTCCTGAGACTTATAACCTTGGAATTTTCAAGGCCAGAGTGAATAGATATCTTCTAGATCAACGAGCTCCATCTTCGGCCACACCGTCGCTTATCATCAGGCGAGTTGGTGGTCAATCGTAAATCTATCTCGCATAAAAAAAAGTTAAAAATAAAAATGTGCATAGATATCTTCTAGATCAACGAGCTCAATCTTCGGCCACACCATCGCTTATCATCAGGCGAGTTGGTGGTCAATCGAAGATCTATCTCGCATAAAAAAAGTTAAAAATAAAAATGTGCAACAACCACGTTACTTTCATAATAAAATTAAGTTAACTCGTATGTTCGTAGAATCAAACAAGAGATCCTGTTTCAAGCTAACATAAATTTATTGCAACTACGGAATCATACATTGCGCGTGGCACGACACGCACTGAGGCTTTTATTTTTAAATATATGAACCAATTGTTGTGAAACTTTGTACAGATATAACTGAGGACTAGGATACGGACATAGGCTGCATTTTATGATCATCATCATCATCACCACCGTTTTCCATCAAGCGGGTAATATTAATCTACGTGGGTAAAACCGCGAGGCGGTAACTAGTGGAATAATATTGTTTGATTGTAATGGATCAGCGACGTTCCAACGTTTACTTATTAATAAATTAAATATTAATAATTCATTTAATATAATATTCAGATATAATGCATAAATCTGGGAAATATTAGTGATCCAGGACAATTAAACACTTATTTAGTTTTTAAACACTTTTTTATTTTGGAAATTCACTTCTCAGCGGGGTTACTCTCAACTCTAAATTTAATAGCGATGCAAAATTCGCTCAGCGCACGTTTTTATCTTGCTTTTTCTGTAATTAGAGCGTGAGACAAAAGTTCAAATGAGCCTACTATAAATTGTGATATTTGTAGTAATCGCTACAACTTTTGTGTTAATCTCTTTTAATTGCAGAAAAGGCAAGATAAAAACGAGCGCTGAGGTTACGTTCCATCGATATAACAAGACGAGCGTACGCCTGTTGTACCTATTGTGTAGAAAGAGGTAAATGAGGGTCATTTACAAATTAAACAAATAAATTATGGCGATAAAAGATTTATTTGTGAAACTCTTTCAAAAGAAAATTATTACGACCCGCGAAGTCATTATATTATTATAATTGAATTTAATTATTTATTTGTATTACATGGTTCATGATTAAAAGAACTAATCGCGAAGAATGGATCGATTGACTACTACAGGTAATACAGACAGAAAGCAACCGATCTAACGAAAACTGCCTGCCCTGCCCCCGTATTCTGAACCCATTCGGTTTCGGAATCGATTCGATTTATATATCTCCGTCTCTGTCATTCTCTATGGAAATGACAGAGACGGAGATATACAAATCGAATCGATTCCGAAACCGAATGGGTTCAGAATACGGGGGCTGATACATCTATCCGTATAAATCTCACAAACATAGGTACGCGATCGCCAAACATAGAAATGAAGTTTATTTGCAAACTTAAGATTTTGTTACTCCACTCCGAGTAATTATATTGGTAGTTTCCTGTTATACATTTAATCTAATAAAGTTTATTTAGTTTCGCTTACTGTGCTTTGATAAGACAAACATTATAATATGTTATTGTTATAGAATAACTTCAAAATTAACCCAGTTTCAAATGAGGTCTACTGTTTAATTGGTTATTATTTTGTAAGAAAAAATCGTCAGCTAAAATTTTATATACATACATACATATGTATATGTTACTGTAAAAGCCCGAATATTGGTAAATCTTAGGTTTTACCAGTAAATCTTAGGGTTTACCAACTTGAGTCGGTAAATGTAAGAATATGTAAAAAAGACACGATTTTATCGGGCTTTTACCATTAGAATTTAATACATGCTAGGTTTTACCAATGACGGTTGGTAAATGTTAGTTTTGGAAATAAAACAATGTTACTGTATTCGGCTTTTACAGTAACATATATAATAACATTTGTTTGATTGAACGATGTAGCTTGGTGCAACGCAGTCTTAGGTATAAGCAATAATTTCTTCAGAGATTAGGTTATGTATTTTTTTTTTTTTAAATACAAAAAAAAACCATTACCTAATCTCTGAAGAAATTATTGCTTATACCTATACCAGGATCAACTAGTTTGGCCTAGCCTAAACTGGTTTATTATGCATTGTTTTATTTCCAAAACCAACATTTACCAACCGTCACTAGTAAAACCTAGCATATACTAAATTCTAATGGTAAAAGCCCGATAAAATCGTTTCTTTTTTACATATTCTTACATTTACCGACTCGTGTTGGTAAACCCTAAGATTTACTGGTAAAACCTAAGATTTACCAATGTTCGGGCTTTTACAGTAACATATATATGTAACAACACAAGCGGCTTCTATGGGCAACAAGAGGTGTATATGATTTTACATTATCGCGCTCAAGAGTGGAGTAGGTTTTATGTCTTATTTTATCTTTTTCTTCAGTCAATTAGTCTTGTTTTCTGTATAAATTCATACATATATATTGTGTTGTTGTTCAAATATTTTTCTGTCAAGTTGCATTCTGCTTCTTCTTCATTTTGTGGATCTCTTCAAGATGTAATATGATTTTAATATTTACTTACTTTACTTTCCTTAAATCCAAGGATTTACTATTGATCAAGTTTAATCACACAGAAATCATCCTAACATGAAAAACAAAACCGGACAAGTGCGTGTCAGACTCACTCACCGAGGGTTCCGTACAAACTAGTAAATAAAAGAGGGAAATCATATTTTTTTTATTTTCCTTCTTATACTGAAAAATAAACATCGTAAAAATATACACACACCGCTTCGAATGTTTGTACTGAGGTAGTAAATACTAGTAGCTATCGCACTTATAATATGCTACTGAATCAATGGTATCTCATATACAAACGTGTCAATGGTTTAGCTTCGATTATAAATGCCGTCGCTGTTTATGCAATTATAATATATGGATAATTTTATCACCGATTTCGAAACACAATTGGACAATTTCACTGTATCCTCCTCTTACTCTTGTGACCCGGAAGACTGCCTTAGTTACATACCTAACATCAACTCTCGCTTTAACATTCTGTCTCAGAATATAAGAAGCTTAGGGAGAAACATTGACGGATTTTTTACTTTATTACACAGAATTGCTGTAGAGCCCGATATAATTGTATTATCAGAGTGCTGGTTGTCATTTAATCCCCTTCTACCTCAAATGGATAATTACCACACAATATCGACTAAAACACATTACAATCAGAACGATGGCCTCGTGTTGTACATCAAAACAGATAAAAGTATAAGTTACTTGTATGAACCAGATTTCTCTGAAGGAAATTGCTTAGTCACTACGATGAATAGCTCGACGGCCATTATAGCTTTGTATAGGCCCCCAATGTTCAAAAAAGTGCACAACTTCATATCTTCTTTAGACAAAGTTTTGATTTCTGTAGCTTCATTCCCAAACATTATAGTTGTCGGTCATGCCAATATTAACATTATCCCAAACGCTGAAGGTGAAGATGCAACCAATTATCTTGATTTAATGGCATCTCACGGGCTACTTCCAGCTCATACTACACCTACTCGACTTGTGACGTTCTCTACGGTTCCCCTATATATTTATTCTTTCCTTTCCTGTCCTTGAGAAAGAAACAACCTTACTATCAATCGTAGGGTTATTTTTCTACATCATAAATGCGCTAATAAAGATCTACAATTCATTTTAGTACAGTGTCCTAAATATTTATGTTACATTTAATACTGAGGAAATTGAGGATTTACCGGCCATTTGTACGCAGTAGTGGCTTGAAATTAAGAAACGAGTTTTAATGTTATAGAGTCATGTACTCACCGAATCTCCCGGCGGCGGACACTTGGCACTAACTGTCACTTCACTCGGAGTCCTGTGGTATAAATAAAAGAAATTGCTACCGCATCCAAAATTCACATACCTAACCTAATCTACTACATAATAAAACTAAACATAACGAGTACACTTTCACTTAAAAAGGAAACACAGATTATGTACGTCGAGCTGTTTGATTATTTTCACCCTGAAAGATAACTCACGCGCAATTCCCCCGATGAGTGTTATCAAAGGCAAAATAACTAGTATTTCACACAAGAACCGTGCCCCACCTGCAATGTTTACGTGAGTTTAGGTATGATTTTCACGTTCCTAATAAATATTGTCTCAATAATTTGCATATGACAATATATTAGGAGGTTTAATTATTAAAGTTAGGTGTAGTAAAACCGCTATCTCCAATTCGTAGATTTCAACAGAAACAAAAATGATTTCTGGTCCGGAAAAGATGTCCTCTTTCATCGTCGCTCAGGATAAGCAGTAAGTAAAAAAAACAAAAATAAATACTGCGTTTCACTCGATATTTGTAGCTTGGTGGAAAACAAAAATAACAATAAATAAATTTCCATTTCAGCGTCGTTCAGCAGTAAGAAAAATAAATCAACAAAAATACTGCGTTTCTCTCCATAATCGTGGTTGGTGGAAAATACAAAAATAATTAAAAATAAATTTTCCATTTTCAGCATCGTTCAGCAGTACGAAAAAATAAATCAACAAAAATACTGCGTTTCTCTCCATAATCGTGGTTGGTGGAAAATACAAAAATAATTAAAAATAAATTTTCCATTTTCAGCATCGTTCAGCAGTACGAAAAAATAAATCAACAAAAATACTGCGTTTCTCTCCATAATCGTGGTTGGTGGAAAATACAAAAATAATTAAAAATAAATTTTCCATTTTCAGCATCGTTCAGCAGTACGAAAAAATAAATCAACAAAAATACTGCGTTTCTCTCCATAATCGTGGTTGGTGGAAAACAAAAAAAATAGAAAATAAATTCCACTCCGTCTCAACCTTACTCCTTCCCAATTCGCGTTCTCGTAATTAAATAGGTAAGTAAGTTAAACCTCCAATAGACAATTTTCGTTAGACCTACTTCGCCTTTGTATTCAGGAAATATAACTCACGTTCTGGTTAAGTAGTGTTTATAAATAGTGAGTGTAAATTCAAACAGCCTGAAGTCGAACTAGTGTTCCCCAATATATATTAATATACAAAAAACCAAATTTAGTCTCCCTTTCACTGAACAATAAGGTACATAGAATTTAGGAGGTAAGCACTAAGTATACTTAGCTTTAGAACCCTCCTGCAGCTTTTAAACAATCACCCTTCACTATTGTAATGTCCACACACACAAACACACATCACTATGACTGCACTATTTGTTTTCTTAAAATCTATGTAATAAACTGGCGTTGTACTCGGCGCACGCGTCGGTTAATTCTGTCAGGAAATGGTATGGGCAATGGGCGTTTTTCCCTCCCCGCAGCCAAGCTACCCCTCTCTGACCCTGTCCCATCCCATTGGTCATCTAACATTTATTCCTGCCCCTAATAGGAGTCTCCCGTGCTTTGCTGCACAAAAAAAAACAGTGCGATTTTAATAAATTATCCTCAAATTCGACAAGCGTCTCAATAACCATTCCTTTCGACATGTGTTTTAAATAAATCTGTCCCCATCTTGATTGCTATAAGCGTTAGGCAGTTTAACCTTTTTTTTTCTTATCACACGTGGGAACAGCTATTGGCCGTTACATTCCCCTCTCTGAATATGCTCGAAAATACATATACCTGCATATAGTCGCAGGACATGGCCGACATGGATTCGATATAATTATGTTTTAGTGAACGTTAGTTTATTAAATGGGCAGTCGTCGGTCATGCCGACAGCCTATATATTATATTTACGAGCAAATTCATTAACCTTTGTCACACTCCGGACACTCGGCCAAATCTCCATAAAACGCTACGGCCTAACTACCTATTACACTGGCATCGACATACGAAGAATGCGTACATACAAAGTTTTGTAATCAATGCAAGTTTCGAAAGATCTACATTTTACGAATTTACAATAATAAGTTTCATTAGTCTAATCACAACAATTCACGAAAAGGAATAATGCAGCCAGGCATGATCCGTGCAAATTGAAAACAATTGTAAACCTACTAATCTTACGATATGTTTGTAAGTAAAATATTCAGTCCCATTATCTAATTTAAAAGATATAATTATTTTTTTAAACCCTGACAAATACGGCTGAACCCCTGTTGATGAAACTCAATTAAGAACTCTTGACGAAATGATCTCGCAAAGTAAAAATAGGTCAAATTAAATCCATTCATTTGAGAGCTACAATACCACAGACAAACACACAGTTACACACGTCTAAATACCCGGTTCTAGGTCGGGGCTTAAATATTTTTATATTACCTTGATCAAACTTATTTAATCTTACCTAACTCTCTCCTTCCTTTACTCATTAATGTCATTATTATTATTATAAATGTATTGAACGATACAATACAATTGATACGATAGTCTAAGCCATCTAAAATATATAACTGTTATACTGATTAGTTTCATTATTTAAGCCCCGGTAGAATTCTTCATAATGACTTTGAACCATTGTTTCCCTTTTAATATTTTCTTCGCAAAATTATACCTGCCGAAACGACCGACTGGACTTTTGAACAACGTAAATCGATAACACCCACACCTGGCAGGGTAATGATCAAAGGCTGGTCAAAGCATAAAAATAGAGAAATATAATGACAACCTACCCGATTCTATTGTCTATTGTTTATCCAAAATACACGTGCATCACGGGTTAGTAAAACGATAGTAAAAAGGGATAAAAAAATTCAACAGTTCTATGACGTCACAGTTCTATAGAACTAATGGGAGTTACTGGTTGTAAAATGTTTTTTTTTTTGTATTGAAGAGGAAAAAACGCGTATTATAGTAAGATTAGAAGTTTTATTTTCTCATTTCGCTAAATAGATCTACGATTGACCACCAACTCGTACGACATGTTAAACAACAGTTAGTTTTATTTTTAAATTGATTTTATTTATATATTGAGATTGATATGATGATATTAGTATCTATGGACTCATGTGTAGGAAAATTTCTACCGAACATCACTGGTTTAGTTTTTTCTTTTTTTTGACCAATAGTAAGTGATACCTAAAATATCGTTACTAAAGACTTTAACATTTGCTTTTCCCGATTTCTATTTGTAATAATTAAAATTAAACTCAAGCCTGGACTAGAAGCAAGCCGCCTCTGATCGGTCCTTTTGAAATTCCATGGGAAAGGCTTGTGTCCAGCAATAGGTTTCTTATAGCTGAGATAATAATTATGATGTCGATGAAACGTTATATCAACCATCTTTGTGATACTTTGCACCTATCTTTTTTGTTACTTTTTTTCGACCAAACAGCCTCCCGATTGTTATGAACTTGGGTACAGAGATAACTGCGAGCCTGAAGTCTAACAGCTAGTTTTTTGCCAAAATTAATTTAATTAACATTATCTTCAGTTTCAGTCCCGTTTGAAAGTAGCTCCCCTCTCTGACCTTTATTAAATCTTCGAGTATTATACGATGGTCGCGTCTCATTGATTTCTTGATTTATTATTACTAACAATGCGTCCCATACGTATGAATTTGAATAACATTATCTCCGGTTTCAACCCGGTTTGAAAGTATCTCCCCTCTCTGACCTTTATTAAATCTTTAAGTATTTTACGGTGGGTGCGTCTCTTCGATTTCTTAATTTATTATTACTGACAATGCGTTCCCTAGGTATAATAAACCTCTGAGAGCAATCAGTTTGTTTCGACAATTTTAACCAAGCCATACCCAAATTTAAATGCCTCGGCAGTTGGCTTAATAGTAAACATGGTATATTTAGAACCGCCCTTTCGATTTCTAAAGTAGTCATACATTTTTTTTTCTATTTGATTGGCTTTTTTCCATCCCTTGTGTTTTTTTTATCAGCCCTGTTTATACAAACTGTCCCACCGCTGGGCGCGGCCCATCTTCTCATTGTGAGAAGGATCCGGCAGCCTAGTCGGGAGACCGTCTGACTTGCGATGCGCAGATCCTGGGTTCGAATCCTACGGAATGCACCTCTGTCTTTTCGAAGTTATGTGCGTATTGTTGATTGCCGGCAACTTCCCCTTTCATATCCCTATCCCTTATATTTATTTAGGGTGAAACGTGTGGATATTTCGTTAAGTTTTCCACTTCGCCCTTTTTTTTCAAAGCATGTATCTAACGCGAACAACGAAACCTGGCTCAAACAAACCTCTTTTCTCTTGAGTAACGTTAAATTTATTGCATGACTGATAAGCCATAACATGAACCTAATAGATAATCACGTGAACCATCAATAATGATTATAACTTTACAATACTATCAATGTGGAAAGGTATCATAACGAACGAATAACCCAAAATCTCTTATAATTTAATTGCCTTAATTAAAACTATAGCTTAAATTTGAAAAGTCAAATTCAATCAGCTAATTCACGATCATAAATCATAAGAAAACAAACATGCAGCCTAGTCTACTTGGTTGATATAAATATTCCATTCAGTAATATTGAATCAAAACCCTATTAAACTGATTTTATTAGAATTTATGTGGAACCATAATGCTTTTAACAATTTATTCTAGAAAAATAAATTGGTTCACCAATGATTTAATGCTATAGCAGTTAAATATTATGAGATTTATACCGTAACAAGGACCTCCTTCCTCCTTTTGAAGTTGATTAATCATTAGTATCTTAAATGAACAATTTGTAATTGATCAACATCTCTTACAAGCACGTGATAAAACTCAAATGAGTCATGATTCCATAACGCCTCGTCGGAAACTTCAAACCATTACCAACAGTGACCTCAAACCTCAATTTCTCAGAACATTCACAAAATATTGTTTGAAAAAACACAATGTCCTAATCCCTTTGTTCATTTGTTTCCCGTTTCTATCTTCATAAAGTTTTGTTCCCTTTTATTATACCCTCGGGTTTTCTTAGGATCTCTTACAAATAATTTGCAGATGTTTTACCATTATTCTTTGGTTTTGAGATAAATAAAGTTTGTATCTGTTTTTGACTATTGCCAGCCCACCTGATGTTAAGCGGCGTCGTATCCCATAATATATTGAACCTACCAAAAAAACCGGATCTATTCCAGAGTTAATTATACCAAATTACACCGACGGGAAAAGTTCTACACAGTAGTTCAGTAGTATTCTTATCTATGCCTCCTATCCGGTTATTTGCATTATTGACACTAAAACAAATTCAAATTCAAATTATTTATTTCGCAAAACATGGGTTGTTTACAGTGTTAACACTTTTAGTTACATAGAATCGCCATGTTTTAACCTTCATGTAGGTGTACAAAATGTACAAAAGGTAATTTATTATTGGTAATTTATAAAATGATTTTTACTAACTGCTCGTTCTCCATAGATTATAATATGATAATCGTAGATCTGCGCTTTCTTTCCGACTGCACACGAGTATCTCGAATAAGTAAACCCTCTTCTTTTGTGGGATTGTAATATATATAGTTATATATATTTATATATTTGTACGCTATATTTCTATGTTCCATCTAAAACCTATACGGCGGAACCAATTTTGATGTGAGAAATGCTTTAAGCTTTTTATTTACTTCCTTCCTGATGGTAATATTATTTAATAATATCTATCGTACGTTTTGTATAATCGTTTAGATAGTTTTACAAGAGTCTTTCTAATAATGATGACATCACAAATATTATGTCAGACCGTATATTTTTATTTTTTTATTTATAATTTGTACCCTACGTTGTGTTTTGTATAAATATTTTACATTGTGTATGTAGTAACCCAAGTTATTTTATTTCGTTGTAATAATAAATATTACATTTCATGACGAAATCCTGGTCTCGCGGCACCACATGTGACGTACTCTACGGTTTCCCTCTATATATTTATTAAATCCTTTCCTGTCCTTGAGAAAGAAACAACCTTACTATCAATCGTAGGGTTATTTTTCTACATCATAAATGCGCTAATAAAGATCTACAATTCATTTTAGTACAGTGTCCTAAATATTTATGTTACATTTAATACTGAGGAAATTGAGGATTTACCGGCCATTTGTACGCAGTAGTGGCTTGAAATTAAGAAACGAGTTTTAATGTTATAGAGTCATGTACTCACCGAATCTCCCGGCGGCGGACACTTGGCACTAACTGTCACTTCACTCGGAGTCCTGTGGTATAAATAAAAGAAATTGCTACCGCATCCAAAATTCACATACCTAACCTAATCTACTACATAATAAAACTAAACATAACGAGTACACTTTCACTTAAAAAGGAAACACAGATTATGTACGTCGAGCTGTTTGATTATTTTCACCCTGAAAGATAACTCACGCGCAATTCCCCCGATGAGTGTTATCAAAGGCAAAATAACTAGTATTTCACACAAGAACCGTGCCCCACCTGCAATGTTTACGTGAGTTTAGGTATGATTTTCACGTTCCTAATAAATATTGTCTCAATAATTTGCATATGACAATATATTAGGAGGTTTAATTATTAAAGTTAGGTGTAGTAAAACCGCTATCTCCAATTCGTAGATTTCAACAGAAACAAAAATGATTTCTGGTCCGGAAAAGATGTCCTCTTTCATCGTCGCTCAGGATAAGCAGTAAGTAAAAAAAACAAAAATAAATACTGCGTTTCACTCGATATTTGTAGCTTGGTGGAAAACAAAAATAACAATAAATAAATTTCCATTTCAGCGTCGTTCAGCAGTAAGAAAAATAAATCAACAAAAATACTGCGTTTCTCTCCATAATCGTGGTTGGTGGAAAATACAAAAATAATTAAAAATAAATTTTCCATTTTCAGCATCGTTCAGCAGTACGAAAAAATAAATCAACAAAAATACTGCGTTTCTCTCCATAATCGTGGTTGGTGGAAAATACAAAAATAATTAAAAATAAATTTTCCATTTTCAGCATCGTTCAGCAGTACGAAAAAATAAATCAACAAAAATACTGCGTTTCTCTCCATAATCGTGGTTGGTGGAAAATACAAAAATAATTAAAAATAAATTTTCCATTTTCAGCATCGTTCAGCAGTACGAAAAAATAAATCAACAAAAATACTGCGTTTCTCTCCATAATCGTGGTTGGTGGAAAACAAAAAAAATAGAAAATAAATTCCACTCCGTCTCAACCTTACTCCTTCCCAATTCGCGTTCTCGTAATTAAATAGGTAAGTAAGTTAAACCTCCAATAGACAATTTTCGTTAGACCTACTTCGCCTTTGTATTCAGGAAATATAACTCACGTTCTGGTTAAGTAGTGTTTATAAATAGTGAGTGTAAATTCAAACAGCCTGAAGTCGAACTAGTGTTCCCCAATATATATTAATATACAAAAAACCAAATTTAGTCTCCCTTTCACTGAACAATAAGGTACATAGAATTTAGGAGGTAAGCACTAAGTATACTTAGCTTTAGAACCCTCCTGCAGCTTTTAAACAATCACCCTTCACTATTGTAATGTCCACACACACAAACACACATCACTATGACTGCACTATTTGTTTTCTTAAAATCTATGTAATAAACTGGCGTTGTACTCGGCGCACGCGTCGGTTAATTCTGTCAGGAAATGGTATGGGCAATGGGCGTTTTTCCCTCCCCGCAGCCAAGCTACCCCTCTCTGACCCTGTCCCATCCCATTGGTCATCTAACATTTATTCCTGCCCCTAATAGGAGTCTCCCGTGCTTTGCTGCACAAAAAAAAAACAGTGCGATTTTAATAAATTATCCTCAAATTCGACAAGCGTCTCAATAACCATTCCTTTCGACATGTGTTTTAAATAAATCTGTCCCCATCTTGATTGCTATAAGCGTTAGGCAGTTTAAACTTTTTTTTTCTTATCACACGTGGGAACAGCTATTGGCCGTTACAGACTCCATAGCTAACTAGATCACGCCTTCATCAAGTCAAAATCCAATGCATCAATTCTAGTCGTAAGAAACAGCTTAACAGACCATTATACTATATTGACATCACTAGACTTTAAAAAAGAGCCCATCGTATCTAACACTTCTATTACTAGGATTGACTATAACAAAATAAATGATGATATAAAACGTTTTACAGTTGGAAGATTGCAATTTAGCAACCAATCTTTTAGTTAACTCAATCTCTAGCATAATAAACAAACACTCTAAAAAAGTTATTCTTTCTCGTTGTAATACACCTATAAAGCCCTGGATAACTCCGGGTCTCATTAGATGTATGCGAAATAGGGATTATTTGCATAGGAAATTAAAATTATCACCGGATAATGAAATACTGCAGTGTACTTATCGAAGATATAGGAATTTCCGAAACGGGATATTACAGAAACTTAAACAGCAATACGTACGTGCTCAATTTGATAATGCCAAGGATGCAAAAGATCTATGGAGGGTCATAAATTCAGTCACGCACACTAAACGTAATAAGGCTCAACCTCAGGAATTACTCTCTATTGGCGCAACTCCTCGTGATTCTGTAAATAAAATTAATGACTATTTTGCTAATATCGGAGAATCACTAGCGCAAAATATCCTGTCATCATCTATCTCTTCAGATACTTACAACTCAGCTACTAGCTCACAGTTCAATTCGTTTTGTATGCAGCAAACAGATTTAACAGAAATTGTCTCTATAATTAATTCTTTCAAGGAAAAATTTACGGTAGGATACGACAATATTTCAATGAAAGTCATAAAGGATAACAATATAATTTTGGCTGGACCCATCACACATATTTGTAATTTATCACTTAATACAGGCTGCTTCCCATCTATTTAAAAAAATCTTTAGTAAGGCCTGTTCATAAAAGTGGATCAAAAAATATTATAAGTAACTATAGACCTATTTCTATATTGCCAACTATGTCTAAAATCTTAGAGCGTGTAATTAACAATCGACTTATGAACTACCTAGAAAGTATAACCTTTTATCGGATAATCAATATGGTTTCCGCGGAAATCGTCCGACTGCAGATGCGGTTGGAGACCTAACTAACCACATTGTAAAAGGACTATATGCTGGTGACAAATGCTTTGTAATATTTTTAGACCTAGCTAAGGCATTTGACACCGTATCGGTGCCACTACTACTTAACAAGCTTGAAACTCTAGGAATACGAGGTCTTCAACTTCAACTGTTCGAAGATTATTTGAAGCATAGATTGCAATATGTCAAAGTGGGTCTTGAGGTTAGTGATGCAAGATCTGTATCTTATGGTGTACCCCAGGGTAGTATAGTCGGCCCAACTCTCTTCCTGACTTATATAAATGAACTATGTAATATTAAACTACATAATGGTAAAGTTTTTTCATATGCCGATGATACCGCTCTTGTATTCCAGGGAGAGAGCTGGGACAGCGTTTTCCGAGATGCTCAAAATGGGCTAAATAAGGTTTCTAAATGGCTAAACGAAAATCTTTTAAGTCTCAACACCTCCAAAACTAAAATAGTAACATTTACCATGGCAAAAAGATCGCAACCAGATGAAAGGCATAATATTAAATATCACTCCTACAGTAACCACTCTGATTTAAATCCCTGTGCTATAAACTCCTGCAGCTGTCCCAAGCTTGAAAGAACGGACACAATAAAGTACCTCGGTGTGACACTCGACAATACCTTGACTTTTCAGCCTCATATCAAAGCCTTGTCGAGCAGAATTCGTAAGCTAATGGCCATCTTCAAGAACATTAGACACACTGCAAATGATAATGTTTTGAGAACTGTCTATTTTGCCCTCTGCCAATCAATTTTGGGATATTGCATAGATAGCTGGGGAGGTTGCTCTAAAACACATATAAAACCTTTAGAAATTGCTCAACGTGGATTCTAAAGGTCATGAAGTCACTACCTTTCAGATTTTCAACCAATACACTATACGACCTGTGCAATGTTTTAACTGTACGTCAGCTTTATGTTTTAAGACTTCTAATAAAGCAACATAGGATCCGACCACCATCTATTCCTTACCAGTCAACACGCAAACGTCGTCGTACTGACAAGATATTCCGAACTCAGTTTTATAAAAGTAGCTTCAGCCATAAATTCCAATGCTTTTTAGGAGAATATCTTTATAATAAGATATCTTCCATAATAAACATAAAAGATTTGAATACCTTTGATTTAAAAAAAACATTAACAAATCTACTGAGGTCATATGACTACAACAAAACTGGAGATCTATTGACTGTGTTGAGATAGGTTTTCTCAGTAGGTATCTTACCTTTTTCTAATCTTCTTTCACCAGCCTCCCCTTCTTTCCCTCCCTTTCCTTCCCCTTCCCTTACAGAAGGATTTATTATTATTTATTGTGAGTGTATCATACATATAAATCAAAATAATATATTAGATTTATTATATGTGTATTTATATAATATGTTAACGTATGTATTTGAATAATATCGGAATTCAGTTTAATTTATATTACTTAATTCGGAATTGTATTGTTTTGTATGAAATTTACATTGTATAATTTTATTTTATGCCAAATCGTTTTTCTTGGAATCAGGTACAAAAGTTCAGCTGCCTATACCACAGGCTTCTAGCTTAGTTTAGGCAGCTGAATATAATACACATATTTGTCTATTAATAAGTTGTAATTATACTATATGTTGATTTGTAAAATTATTGGAATGAAATAAATTTATTATTATTATTTAAAAACCTGTTTTAACTAATGCTAATTAAGCTCTTTCATATGATAAGGTTAATTCACTTTAAAATTTTGACCCTCATTCCTTGCATAACGACACTATTTTTTTGTGATTAAATTAAAAATTTCCGGTTTTCGGATTTTTTCTTTAATGTGTACTCTAACACAATGTTTCTTGCCAAATTTCATAGTTCTAGGTTTAGGGGCTGAGCTGCCCGCGTCCGTAGGAGAATACCCATTAACACTGATTCTCTACACGCGGCCCCTGGGTGGTGCAAATCAGGCAGCAAAACTCCGGTGGGAGGCTTCGGCCGCGGTTGGTTACCACCCACTGGACTGAGTCCGCCCGTGAAGCGACCTAGTCGTGTTTCGGGAGGTGGTCTGGTGAAACCATTGTGAGAGACGGGTCTGGGTAGTTGCTTCGACACTAAAGTCCGTTCAAACGCGGGAGATGACGCCGTGCTTGGTGGCTAGTTCTGGAGGGTAGCGGGATCCGTAGCACGGCTTTCCGCTGGCCGACCGCAGATAGTAGGAGCCCAAGTAGTATGTTAGCCACATACGAAAGGCTGCCCCGCCATCTAGCGAAAAATCCTGGGAGTGCGCCTTGATGCCGGTTGGCGACCGGACGAGAGGGCCTCAAGGACATTTTCGGGGGGGTACGGGCGTCCCCGCGGTCTCCAAACTAGCCTCCATATAGTGGGATGTCATCTCGCGTTTGTACACTATTAGAATTACTTAATAGGCGTTTTGATAACAAGGCGCGTTTAGTAACAAATCATATTAATATAATATTAGATTTGCCTACTATGCAAAAAGGTACAGCGACCTCTATAAGTTCATTAGTATCTGATGTGCAGCAACAATTGCATGCACTCAAAAACTTAGGCGAGCCCATAGAATCATGGGAAATGCTGCTTATTTCAATATTGACTAGAAAACTAGATCAATTTACTAGCAGAGCTTATCAATTAGATAGGAATTCTGATAAGATGCCTAGCATCACAGATTTTATGCTATTCCTCGAAAAGCGTGCTATGGCGCTAGAGGATAGTTTACCATCAAAGAGTACTTTCAATGAAAGTACATCTAAATACAAACCTACACAATCTAAGGTAACCAATGTTGTCTCTAAAGCAAAAAAAATATGTAAATTTTGTAATAATCAGGAACATCTACTTTTCAGTTGTCCACAATTTCGAACGGCTGCGCTCACGGACCACCAGACCTTTGTGCGGGACCGTGAGTTGTCCGCCGTATGCTTAAGATCCCACCCTAGTACTAAATGTAAGTGTCAAACTTTTAAATTGCCAGAGCACAACACTCTTTTGCATTTTGAGAAACCGAACCCGGTACCAGCGGCTTCACCGTCTGTTACCTTGCTGTCAGGGCCTGTGTCGGGAAATATTTTGCTTCCTACTGCAAAAGTAAATGTAATAAATCATAGAGGTGACCTGATTTCTGTGCGAGCCTTGCTTGACACTCAAAGTCAAAGTCAAAGTAAATTTATTTGCGTTAAACATGAGTGATAACATGCTTTTGGTGTTCTTAATTTTAATGTACCTCTTACAAGTGGCAGGAAGACGCTGGATGCAAGCCGCTTCCAACCGGTCTTTTTGGAAATCCATAGGGGAGGCCTATGTCCAGCAGTGGACTTTTTATGGCTGAGATGATGATGATGATGATGATGAATTTAAATGTGCTTCATGTTATGCCTGAGGAGGCGTGCAAATCAGAGGGCGCTATCGATCTTTAAAACTACTAATATAAATACCTAATTATCAAATGTCAATTTAAACATGTCATAATACAATTATATAAAATTATTTTTTATTTTAATTTTATATTAATTGTGTCAATAAAATTTCTAAGCATTAAAATATTTTGTTCATAAGGAACGATCGTATAAATAATCAGGGAAGTGAGAACGAGTACGCTAATCGCGACGCCTAGACCAATGGCAGCAATGTGCGATGCGCGCACGTCGACTACGGAGGTCGTACCTACAGCAGGCGACGAGTGTGGTAAACAAACCGGTTTAATATCTATTTGTCACCAAAATATTCGCTCACTCAAAAATAAAACTAGAAATATAGAAGTATTACTGTTAAATGTTATGAAATGTGAAGTGCTATGTCTAACTGAGCATTTTCTTAAACCTCACGAAATAAAATGTATCAGTATTAATAACTTCGTTCTTGGGTCACATTATTGTCGACCAAACATAACCCATGGTGGATCTTGCATCTATGTCAGCAAGAACCTCAAGTACAGAAACGGGGGCAATTCAGTTATTCAAGACCGCTTCGTAGCTGAACCATATGTGGAGCGTTTCCCGTCGGCCGCCATCTTTTTTTCGATTCAGCAACGAGCGAAGAGCATGGCACGTTTCATAAAACGTGTGATGTTGCTTCATGTGAACCTTAACCGCTACTCTACATATTATTTGACCTTCAAAACCATAGACCAAACGGCTAAGCTCTGCCACAGAAGACGTCACAGAAGTGGTACGTTACAGGATTTGTACTCAAGGGTACATTTGAGGGGGCTTTAGCCCCCTTTGAGTTCATAATAAAAAAATATTTATTTATAATGTATCAGAGGTATAATTAATTAATTTGTGTTGTTGCCTTTGTATTTGACTAGTCGTTTTGGACAAAATTAAAATAACAGTATTTTGCCATATTTTTTTTATTTCATAAATATCTATTGTCGTCATAATTATGTTACCGCGTCTATTGTTAAGTAATTTTGATGTGGAATGTTTAATTTTTCTCTCTTTCCATTTAATGAAATAAATATTATTAGTCCGACTGTGCATGCGCACGAAGCAAGTAAATGTTGTTGTTTGGTTGTATGTATGTTGAATGTATGTTTCTGTATTACCAAAAAAGATTTGTATATTGTGAATAATAATAATATTTTTATAAAAAAATGTTGTGTCCTTTGTCAAGTAAGTGATTTTGCAGGAATTAGTTTTAAATAATAAATCATTCTCAGTGAAAATACCAAAAAAGGCCAAAATACAATGCCCATATTTCCCCCTCTCTACTTCTACTTAATTCCTTAGATTCATTTGTACTTGACAGTGTCAGAAGTCTTAAAGACACTGACTTTTAGGCAACTTAATTCCATTACCCATTTTCCCCTATCACAGAATTGCTGTCAATTTTGACTTGAACAAGACACGAGCAAGAACTTCGACTGTATCTCAGACGAGACGCGTAGTGAGTTAGCGAGTCCACTTGGGTCGTCCACGCGCAGGCGCGTCTTTGGTCAATGTCAAAAAATCGAAAAAGAGATTGACAAACGATGGCTCGTGCGAACTTAGCGAGAAACTCCGATGGCGTAGTAGTGATCACACGCTAACTGCGCTTCGCTAACTACATATATCATGCAGGAAAATACAAAGAAGTTCGGCTTATTCTAAAGTAGAAGGTATCTCGATACTAAATTTCATTTAACCAATATTATTAAAAGAAAGTGTATTAGTACGTAAACTTATTTTATTCAAATAAAATACAATATTATTATTTTTATTATTTAAATATACGTACGAGTACAACAGGGTTACGCTCAATTATAGTGATTATCAAAATTAACTCGCGTCTGTTTTTACCTTGCTTTTTCTGCAATTAGGAGAATGACACAAAATAAAGTATGCTCATTGGAACTTTTGTCTCACACTATTAATTACAGAAAAAGCAAATCAAAACAAAACCAAGAGCGAGCCAACTTTTCATCGCTATAAAAGTTGAGCGTTACCCTGCAGTACTACCGAAATGCCAGCAAGCCTTATTTTGTAGATGGATATCTGCAGCTGGCAGAATGATATTCGAGAGTATGACTGCTCTGATGCAACCATTTCTTCAGTTTTCTGAGGCACCTCTCACTATAAAATCTCATTCTCAGTAGTTATAAAAGTACTAGGCTGCAATAACACACCACAACAGGAAACTCCTGTTTTAATGCGCTTGAGTGCCTTTCATTGAACGGGTTTTAAGTGCGCTGTTCTTGTAAGTTTCTTTAACGCTTCGTTTTCAATAATTTCTAGTCTCTGTCAAGAAAAAAAAATCATTATATTTTTATTGGACACTAGTTCATAAAGGAAGAAAACAAACAATTAGGACATTTCTAGCATCGTTTATGCAGAAAGACGAAGGAATGGAGAGCTTTTGGGAGACAGAACCTAACATAATTTTGTGGCAGTAAGCCATTCTAATGTAAGAGATAAAAAGAAAATCATGTCCATAGCACGAACTTGCTTCAAATAGAGAAGGGTTACGTTTTTGACCTCTTTATTAATACCGGATCTTATCAATAATTCATATATGTACGTAGCAGCATACATCGCAGCGCTAACAGCCAAAATTACAATATGTTTAATATCCTACTTAGGTGTAATATGTTCTTAATAAGGGGGAAAAATATCAAAAGATTATTTAGGCAAGTACAATATTTCTGCCGTTTTTACCTAAAGTGGAAGCAAAACATATATCATCATCATCATCTCAGCCATAAGAAGTCCACTGCTGGACATAGGCCTCCCCCATGGATTTCCAAAAAGACCGATTGGAAGCGGCTTGCATTCAGCGTCTTCCCGCCACTTGTATGAGGTCATTTGTCCATCTCGTGGCTGGTCTTTCTACGCTACACTTGCCGGTACGTGGTCTCCACTCGAGAACCTTTCGGCCCCATCGGCAATCAGTTCTACGTGCTATGTGCCCTGCCCACTTCCACTTCAACTTGCTAATCCTCTGTGCTATATCGGTGACTTTTGTACGTCTACGTATCTCTTCGTTTCTGATTCGATCTCGTAGAGTGACTCCGAGCATAGCCCTCTCCATAGCTCGTTGCGTGACCTTGAGCTTCCTTATAAGGCCCATACAAACATAAAACATATAAGTATTAATAAAAATATGTATTAATTTTACATCTTCATTTGACTCCAAAAGATTGCTATTTATCGAGCTTTACCTTTAAGCATAATGTTTTCTGGTTATATATGAACAACATGAATGTAGGTACATATAAAACATTTTATAAAGTTGTTTATATGTGTGTTTGTTTGTTATAATAATTAGAAACTTTTACTTCAGCGCTGGCGAACGTATCACGTATCACCATGTTCCAAAAGTGTCAAGAAAGTCCAACACTGACATAAACATGACGCCTTTATTTTTAATTCTTATAGTTCTCCGAAACATGTCAACAACTTGTACATGCTCACACAAAACGTTAAGTTCACGTTCCCTAACAAATTATTAAAATAAAACAATTTTTAGAAGAAATATAATGTCATCAATGACGTCATTATACGTTATCTATAGTACCTACTTCTTCACTTAAAGTGTATTAAAATGAATAAAATGATAGTTGACGCAGTTGACCAATACGGTTAACATAGCACTGTTAGCAGTAATCGGACATGTTCGTTTATTTGATATATATTTTTAGGTGTTGCCGTAAAAATAAAAAATTACCATTATTTCATTTAAAGCCTCTTCCTGCTATCGCAGCGCTGTAGTCGCAATTTATATATCATAATAAAATTGATAATAGTGTACAAAATAATTTAGAGCAAAAATCGTGGGACAAGTTAATAGACCATATCAAGTATTGTTCAGACATCGCTTTATCTATATCCGCACAAAGTACGCTTGCACCTACCGTGGCGATGCGATTACAGCGCCACCCATGCCCTAGCGCGACTTGCCTACCTCGTGTTAGGCAGTTGTCCCACCGCCGGCGAGGAAGCGACTAACTATCGGCTATTTTCTCGCTCAAGAAACTTACAATAGATAAGACATTCCGTGTAAATAAAAGAGATGCATATATTAATAGTTGATCGCTTAATGTTTACACTGCCGATGAGGACTCCCTTCACTAGCTTGTCACTGAGCGACAAGAGCTATCAAAGATAATTCTCGCTCAACGATGCTCGCTTGGCGGTCAGGATTCACGCCGAGAGACCAACTAGCAGTCATTTCTCTACAGTGCGGCTTTAAAGTACACGCGCTCGCACACTCGCTTATAGCCCAGCGACAAAACTATCGGAACTACACAGTCGCTTCCCGCTGCTCGCCGACTCGTTTCTAGTTTCTAGCTCTACTCGCTTCTCATTCATCGTCGGCGGTGGGACAACTGCCTAAATAACGATATATTATGTAGTGAGCAATAAAACCACAGAAATAACCATCATATTTTATTTAAAAAGAAAACGCAATGTGAACCTAACTTTTATTTATGATGGCAACATCAAAGAAACAACCTATTAACGTTTGGTTAATGACTCATCACCGTGTCAGCAACGTTTCACCAACGTCTCACCTAGACATAGAAAGCATTTATACGTCATAATATATAATAACGTATAAAATGATTTCTATGTGCGTGTGAATATAGCCGCACTTTGCACAAGAAACGAACCTATTAACGTTTGGTTAATGACTCATCAACGTATCAGCAACGTGCGAGCAACGTTTCACCAACGTTTCACCAACGTCTCACCTAGACATAGAAAGCATTTATACGTCATAATATATAATAACGTATAAAATGATTTCGATGTGTGTGTGAATATAGCCGCACTTTGCACAAGAAACGAACCTATTAACGTTTGGTTAATGACTCATCAACGTTTCAGCAACGTGCGAGCAACGTTTCACCAACGTCTCACCTAGACATAGAAAGCATTTATACGTCATAATATATAATAACGTATAAAATGATTTCGATGTGTGTGTGAATATAGCCGCACTTTGCACAAGAAACGAACCTATTAACGTTTGGTTAATGACTCATCAACGTTTCAGCAACGTGCGAGCAACGTTTCACCAACGTCTCACCTAGACATAGAAAGCATTTATACGTCATAATATATAATAACGTATAAAATGATTTCGATGTGTGTGAATATAGCCGCACTTTGCACAAGAAACGAACCTATTAACGTTTGGTTAATGACTCATCAACGTTTCAGCAACGTGCGAGCAACGTTTCACCAACGTCTCACCTAGACATAGAAAGCATTTATACGTCATAATATATAATAACGTATAAAATGATTTCGATGTGTGTGTGAATATAGCCGCACTTTGCACAAGAAACGAACCTATTAACGTTTGGTTAATGACTCATCAACGTTTCAGCAACGTGCGAGCAACGTTTCACCAACGTCTCACCTAGACATAGAAAGCATTTATACGTCATAATATATAATAACGTATAAAATGATTTCGATGTGTGTGTGAATATAGCCGCACTTTGCACAAGAAACGAACCTATTAACGTTTGGTTAATGACTCATCAACGTTTCAGCAACGTGCGAGCAACGTTTCACCAACGTCTCACCTAGACATAGAAAGCATTTATACGTCATAATATATAATAACGTATAAAATGATTTCGATGTGTGTGTGAATATAGCCGCACTTTGCACAAGAAACGAACCTATTAACGTTTGGTTAATGACTCATCAACGTTTCAGCAACGTGCGAGCAACGTTTCACCAACGTCTCACCTAGACATAGAAAGCATTTATACGTCATAATATATAATAACGTATAAAATGATTTCGATGTGTGTGTGAATATAGCCGCACTTTGCACAAGAAACGAACCTATTAACGTTTGGTTAATGACTCATCAACGTTTCAGCAACGTGCGAGCAACGTTTCACCAACGTCTCACCTAGACATAGAAAGCATTTATACGTCATAATATATAATAACGTATAAAATGATTTCGATGTGTGTGTGAATATAGCCGCACTTTGCACAAGAAACGAACCTATTAACGTTTGGTTAATGACTCATCAACGTTTCAGCAACGTGCGAGCAACGTTTCACCAACGTCTCACCTAGACATAGAAAGCATTTATACGTCATAATATATAATAACGTATAAAATGATTTCGATGTGTGTGTGAATATAGCCGCACTTTGCACAAGAAACGAACCTATTAACGTTTGGTTAATGACTCATCAACGTTTCAGCAACGTGCGAGCAACGTTTCACCAACGTTTCACCAACGTCTCACCTAGACATAGAAAGCATTTATACGTCATAATATATAATAACGTATAAAATGATTTCGATGTGTGTGTGAATATAGCCGCACTTTGCACAAGAAACGAACCTATTAACGTTTGGTTAATGACTCATCAACGTTTCAGCAACGTGCGAGCAACGTTTCACCAACGTCTCACCTAGACATAGAAAGCATTTATACGTCATAATATATAATAACGTATAAAATGATTTCGATGTGTGTGTGAATATAGCCGCACTTTGCACAAGAAACGAACCTATTAACGTTTGGTTAATGACTCATCAACGTTTCAGCAACGTGCGAGCAACGTTTCACCAACGTCTCACCTAGACATAGAAAGCATTTATACGTCATAATATATAATAACGTATAAAATGATTTCGATGTGTGTGTGAATATAGCCGCACTTTGCACAAGAAACGAACCTATTAACGTTTGGTTAATGACTCATCAACGTTTCAGCAACGTGCGAGCAACGTTTCACTAACGTCTCACCTAGACATAGAAAGCATTTATACGTCATAATATATTATTACGTACAAATGATTTCTATGTGTGTGTGAATATAGCCACGCCTTCTACACAAAAAATGCCAATTATCAATATTAAATCACACGTCACAAAACAATTATTACGATTTTGACTCGTGGTTCTACCCATTCTGTCCCACCAGGCTCATTGTTCCACTATACTAAAAAGTAAAGGCTGGTGGTCCTACCACCATGCGTCTAATACATGGCTCGTGGTCCTATTTCGTCAAGCTTTATATTAAATTGCCAACGAACGTTTTCGTTTTCGTTTTCTTCATGTACACTTTTTAAGTTGTTCGACTTATTACTCGTTAATAAATAATTGTAATAGTCTTCGTATGAAGCCAAAGGAATAAAAGTAATTTCGATAAAATTATATATCTAAAAAGGGTGCTTTTTAGATATATAATGATGAGCGAGACAGCAGACCCTACTCTACTACTCCCTACTCTTCGCCGTAAAAATATTATATTGTGATGCGCTGGAAAGAGATAGCTGCCCACGTTGATATCTACCTTAATACGATGCAGATGAGTTATATTTTTTTAATAATTTAATATGTTTTACACATTCCAATTATTCACCGTTATTAATAACTAAATAAAATAAATTATAAAAAATGATTTTTAACCCCAACCAGCAAAAGATTATAAGTTTGAAATGTGTATCGGGTGGGGTGTATGTGTGTCTCGGGCATTGTAGCTCTCAAACGGATGGACCGATATTGATCTGTTTTTATTTTATTTGAAACAGGATTCCATCCGAGAGTGTTCTTAGCTATATTTTATCAAAATCAGTTCAGCCTTTTTTGTATTTTGTGGTATTTGTTTTTTCTAAACTTATACTTGTTTTTAAAACAAGCTTTTATTAAAAAGAAAAAGAACTAAGAGGCAAAAAATATAAACAAATTTCCAAAGCTCGAGACACGTATTGTAATCTAATCCCATCAAAAACAAAATATGTACAAAAAGTCTCGCAATGCAGCTCTTCTGCCATAAAAAGTTATGAGATCTAACGTAAAACCAAGTTGGTTTATTAACTTAGTACCTATTCCGTGGGAGCATTTATCTTTTTTTTTGCAAGTGACCGTATCGATATTAGACATCTTTATTTCTTTAATAATTAGAATGACTTGGCCATCGCACGACAACACAATCACATAAGCATAGATCTGTTGTTTGAAATAGACGTAATTATACGTAGAACTTACTACATACATTACATACATTATTATACATTGTGGATTTTCCTAAAGTACTAACCAAACGGTTTAATTCTACGTTTTTAATCCGTACAGCTAAGGAATGGAACAAATCGCCGGCTTCTCTGTTCCCTGAGAGATACAATTTGGGACTTTTTAAGGTCAGAGTGAATAGGTATCTCCTGGGTCTCCGTGCTTCATCTTCGACCACATCGTCGCTTTCCAACAGGCGAGTTGGTGGTGAAATGTGGACCTATTCGCAAAAAAATAAAAAACTTGCAAGCCAAATTTATACATATATAATAAATTGTTGTATGTAGATTATATAATAATGTGCGTTTGCCAAGTCATTCTAATTATTAAAAAAATAAAGATGTCTTATTTGACATCTTTATTCATCGATATATCTTTATTGAAATGTGTGAAATGTCCACCAATATTTATATTTATTATTATTTTTAAGCTATTACATAGCTTCTATCGCGGGCCTTGAGCGTGGAGACCGAATCCAGAAATTCCGTAACGAAAATAACCTAACACACCGCGCGTAAAGCTATTATGCAATAGCTTTACCGCGGCAGTCTCCGAGTGCCACACGTCTTTTTTTTAAAATTTATTTATGTTATTACAAAACTTTAAGTTAACTAATTAGGCACATAAAAAGTATCTGTAATTAGGTCACAATTTCTTACAAAATAGTTGGATAAATGCTCCCATAGAATAGGTACTAAATAAATTAATTGACTTGGCGTTTGGCTTTTTGTACATATTATGTTTTTGATGGGATCTCATTTATTGTTGTTAATAGTTCTAGTATTATTTTGTGCGTTAGCTATGGACTTTCTTAAAGCCCACTCCCTAATTCTAATTTGAAGTGGGGGTGATAAGACCTGCACTGACGTCCCGCTTACGGTGTAAGCCTTCACTCTAGCCTTGGAATTTTCAAGGCTAGAGTGAATAGATATCTTCTAGATCGACGAGCTCCATCCTCGGCCACACCGTCGCTTAACATCAGACGAGTTGGTGGGCAATCGTAGATCTATCTTCTAAAAAAAAAACATTCTCTCTCTCTGTGGACTCTTTGCTGTAGGTATTATCTTACCTGATGTAGGTACTATCTTACCTTATGTTACATATATCAACTATTTACTTACCTAAATAACTACATAATTTTAGGTAGCGTAAGTGATGGGAATATGTATAAACTGTAAAAGTAACTATGAAATGTGTGTCTATCTCAGTATGAATAGTATATTTGATTACAAGTGCGGAAAGGCTGTCATTGCAAAGAGTTCCGACAAATGTCTACTGGTACTAATACTTATACTACTAATGGTAAATGTCTGATAAATGTCTGTTGACAGTCGGAACAAGTTGCAATGACGGTTCCGCACGTGTACTGAACGACTATTTTTAATACAGTTGAAAAAATGAAGCAATTTAATAATATAATAAAAACACAATAAAGTCAACTAACTAATCATTTATTTCGTATAAATGTTATAATTCACATATACATATTTTGGGTATCCACTTATATCCACGTTGTTCCTTATTTTCAGCATACTTTTTATCATGGAAAACCTCGACCATAACGTAGAAGGTTTTAATTTTGCTGAGAGTTCGGAGAAGTATGCCAACATAACATTTTCTGAAAAACTATTTGCTTTTTTCTCTTGCCACGCAATAAATTCGTCGTATGTAGATATGTAGCGACTTTTTGACTTTTCCGGTAAAATGTTCTCCGAAGCATTTTGTGCAATTATACTGAGTTCCGGTGGTGTTAATTCAAAAAAACTAGGGTCGAAATTACTCATTTTGTGCAACAAACAATTAAACTCGCAAAGAAAATTTCTGGAAAATGGCGCCAACCGTAAAATATAAGCAGAGATTTTTTTTTTCTTCACCCATTCTGGTAGGCAAAGGGACCTATGCTCATACAGCCAAGTCTTCAGTAGATTTATTTTATTGATATGAAATGAAAATGAAATTTAATGAGATGAAATGAAATGAAACCTAACCTAACTCATTCAATCAAATCATTAAATCTGATATTGAAACAAATTAGTAGCTTCTTTTTAGAAATATACGTATTTGCATGAATCATAAAAACTTCTATGATTTTTTTTTTAGTAAAATCTTCATGGTTGGTTTTTCTTTTTAATAGACATTATTTTGACAGTTGGGAAAGAGAACGCACGAGTTCGGGAAAGGTAAAAAAAAAGCACGAGTATGTAATAGCCCACATCCCGAACGCTATACGTTCCTGCAATACGCCACTTTTTGAGCAACTGTATTAAAAAGTACGTTATGTTTTAGTTTTTATTATTTTACAGACTAAACACTAATTGTCTTTGAAATTTAAACATGTGAATCTGAAGGAAGTACCTTAGAATTTTGATGATGGGTCAAAGAGACATCGCCTGTAACTGACTGTGCCTTCTTTATTCGAGATAGATCTACGTTTGACCACCAAATCGCCTGATGGTAAACAACAGTATACCTAAGGATGGAGCACGTGTGCATGTATAAGATGTCTATATACTCTAGCCTTGAAAATTCCAAGATTGTAGTGTTAGGAGACAGAGTAGGAGACAAAGAGTTCTGCTTCTGTACAGTACGCATCAAGAATGTGGACCGAAATCGTTGTGTACAGATTTTGGACATTGAAGGCGATTGCTTCAGCTTTTTTGAACTATAATTATTAATAATAACAATATATATTATTTATATTAATATATTCAGATACTACAGCGATAACTGCATACCTATATTTTCAACCGAATTAAAAAAAGGAGGATGTACTCAATTCGAATGTATTTTAATAATTTTTTTAACCGACTTCGAAAAAGGAGGAGGTTATCAATTCGTACCGTATTTTTTTATGTATGTACACGAATTACTCCGTCATTCGAGAACTAATTTTTGTGTTTCCTGAATTGGTGTATAGAGAAAGCTCCCAAGTTGGTCCCATAATTATTTTATAAACATTGCTTTATTACTTTTTGAATAATTTCTAAAAATGAAAATATTTTCATTGTATTCCTGAGTAAGTGCGTCAGATTATAGAATCGCAGAGTTCCACCTATACGTTTTCCTTTGCAAGAGTGTCAAATATTAAGGATTATCGTGTAAACATCTGCACATTTTCTAATCTTCGATTAGAAGAGGTTTCTTTAAAAAGTTTACAATTGTGAAGGATTTAGTAAGTTGCGTTTGAAGTCGGTTTTTTAATAGAAAAATTGTTTATGTTAGTTACCTCATAACTTTTGACTGGGTGAACCGATCTTGATGATTCATTTTTTATTTAAAAGCTGGTGTTTCCCGTGTCGTTCCATTTCATTTGGTCCAGTTTTGACTATGGCATCCATGCGGCTTCTCATGGAATGGATGGTTTCTTCAGTTTTTTAAACTACAATTATTTTTGTTCACCGATTAATCCGTCTATTGTGCATTGATTTTGATGGGAATTTGGATTTGAACACACAGGTTGATTGGATTGGTACACACGGGAAGCACCAGCTTTTAAATAAAAGAATCATCAAAATCGGTTCACCCAGTCGAAAGTTATGAGGTACCTAACAAACATAAAAAAAACAAAAATACAGTCGAATTTAGAACCTCTTCCTTTTTTGAAGTCGGTTGATAAGCCGCAATGCATTTCCCGTTAGGTTGATATAATTTAACTAATGACAATGGCGGTGGCACAGTTATTTATATCTCTCTGCTATCATGATGTAAACACCAAAAATAACTGCATGTATCTGAATGTCGAGTGAAGGACACAGTGTTTTCCTGGACATCGCCATTTGTTTGTTTCCTCAATAGAATATGTAGCCAGCCGAAGCGAAGATATTATTTTGTTTTTACTCGATTGCAAAAGAAGGAGTGTTATGTTTTTCCAGTATATGTATCGTTTTATGTATATAAGTATATGTTATTAAATTACCTCCTACAGCCTAGACCGTTTGAACAATACTGATGTGCAAGGTGTGGGTAGATTTGTCTATACTCCCTGAGCGTCATAAGCTACATTTTTTTGTAATTATTAATTATACAATTCTCGCAAAAAATAAACAAAAATGCGCTTAATAGTAAATAAATAATCTATTCCGGTCTAAACCACTGTCATACGCACAAGACTGGGGTAGCTAACGAATGTAATGAAATCATTGTGCCTACGGTAATAGCAGTTCAGTGTGCTTCGGTGCTACGTTGTAGAAGTTTTGCTGATCATAGTAATGTCTTGTATGTATAAATATTTAAAGTATGGCTCGATATCAACTAAAAGCGAGGTGGTGGCGTGCTAACTTTTTTAATATGCATTTGTAAGTTGGATAACTGTTTTTTTAGGATTCCGTACCTTAAAAGGAAAAAACAGAACCCTTATAGGATCACTTTGTTGCCCGTCTGTCCGTCAGTCCGTCCATCTGTCAAGACCTGTATCTCGAGAACGCGTGAAGGTATCGAGTTGAAATTAAAACCATATACGCAGATCCATAGTCTCTTGCAACAAAGAGAAAATCAAACTTCTAAGTTACAAGTTCTAAGTTACAGCCGAATATGTCGCAAAAAACGCATATTTTGACACTAGCAATGGAATCAAAACATATGGGGTACTTCCCGTTGATCTATAACTGTGAAATTTGGCAAGAATTATTGTCTAGTACACATAAAGGAAATAATCCGAAAACTGTAAATTGTTAATTTAATCATAAAAATATAGGGTCTTTATGCGTGGAAGCCGGTTCCAAATTTTAAAGTGCTTTAACCGGATCATTGGGGTATCATATGAAAGAGCTTCATTAGCACAAGCTAAAACAGGTTTTTAAATATTTTTACGATGTATATTTTTCGATTTATGAAGGAAAATAAAATATATATATATCATTCCTTCTTATATCTCCTAGTTTGTACGGACACACAAACATCTGTTTTCGGTTCAGAAATATTTTGTACAGGAGTTTATTTATTATTCTCAGCGAGTTATGAGCGTACTACGTACTCTACTATGACGTCTACGACAACGTCGGAGTAGAGTATTTTAAAAGATCTGTGATATTTTCTCAATTTCATGGTTCCTTCTAGTTTAGTAGTCAGACGTGGCCCCTACAGCAGACTTGAATTTAGTAATTTATTTATTTATTTATTTACAATTTCTCAAAAATTTACAGACACATTATTATTATTACATTTGTTTATTTACGATTACATAACATTTAGTATACTTAGCTTACTTGGATGACTTGGCCCTAATCCAATTTTTTTGTAATTAATTTAAGCTATTTTATGCTTAAGCTATTTTATAGTAAGCATAGCAGTTTAACTAAGTAACTATTTAAATGTATTCCTACGTGCGACCACCAAAAAGTACCTACTAAACTGACAAACAACCGCAATGCATTTCCCGTCATGTTGATATAATTTAACTAATGGCAATGGCGGTGATACATTTATATCTCCCTGATATCATGGCGTAAACACCGAAAATAACTGCATGTATCCGAATGTCGAGTGAAGGACACAGTGTTTTCCTGAACATCGCCATTTGTAGTATGTTTCATAAGTAGATTATGTAGCTAGTTAAATTTAATGAAGCTCGATTTATGTTTTTAAAAACTAATTTATTTAAAATACAAATTAAAATGAATTATAATTAACGTGCACGATGCACTGTTGTTAAAACTAGAGTGTCTCAAACTACTTAACCTACTGCCTCGATCGGCGCTCTTATCTTAAGGAATGCGTCCACGACGCTTTCCGCTTAACGCCTATTATTTTGTTCGTCAAATATTCATATAGATGTTTTGTACGTTTTCTGTGGTCTTGGACCATTTTTTGAGTATAATCTTTTTGATAATCCACGTTGAACGGGTTGTTTGCGTCTGTATGACAGAAAACTATTTCAAACGGGGCCATACCTGTGGTACTATGGATCGTGTGGTTGTAAGCCATAAGTGCGTACGTCATTACTGACGCGGCATCAGTGACCTTATGTTCATATTTGGCCAATCTATATATTTCGATTAGTGTCGAGTGGAATCGCTCGACTATTCCCATCGAATTTGGGTTGTGCGGGGTTCCTATGTGCAAGTTAATTTTGTAAAGCTGTAAGGTTTCCTTCAGTAGCGTGTTATTGAACTCAGCGCCAGCGTCGGCGCTTATTCTATGTGGTACTCCGTATATAGCGAAGTATTTGATTAACGCTCTGATCACCTCGGGAGTTGTTTTAGATTTAATTTCAATTGCCTGTCCGATCTTACTAAAAGCATCTATGATGGTCAAATAAGTTTTGCTATCGATACTAAATATATCGATGAATAGTTCTTCGAAAGGTTTGGTCTGCGTCTGGGTCAATTGTAATTCCGGTTTTAGTGGGTTCCGATCATATTTCATGGCCTTGCAGCTGTCGCAGCTGTTTATTACTGTTGCTACCGTAATTTCCATGTTGGGCCAGTAGTAAGTACGCCTGATTCTCGTCAGTGTTTCCTTTTGACCTCGGTGGCAAGTTTTTCCTTCATGGTGCTTCTGGACTATGTCCTTCTGTTCGTCTTCTTTCTCCACGTATACGACTCTTTCCGTGCATTCTAGTATTTTAACTGTGTCTTTCTTAAAAAGGGCGATTGTTGCTTCCGCGAATTGTTTCCGGTGAGCCTTGTCTTCAAAGTATATGAAATACTTCGTTTTCGGATTTATATATTCTTTTAAGAATTTCTTGACTAGGTCTGGTCTGTCTACCGGTAAGTGTACTTCACGGATCTTCTGTTTCGGTCTTGAGATATCTTTAGTAGAGATTTCATTTCTGAACCAGGTATGAACCAATATTTGATTTGGCTTTGTATCTATTGCTTCATTTAAGATGGGTATTCCTGATGTGTCAGTCTCATAAGTAGAATGTTCGGTCGAGCCTAGAGAGGCTGTCAGTGTATCACTGCTCGGTGATGGTATTGAGTAGGGAGATTTCGGTTCCCGTGACGATGGTATCGAAATTATACTGTCGGTTCTCGACGATATAGTTACAGTACTTTCGTCCTCAATATTACGTGCAGCTAGGTCTTCTTTCAACAGCCGTATGTTTTTCATGACCTCGTCTATATCTTCTTGCGACTGGTCTTCTCCTACGTTCACTATCATAGATTCGTCTTCGCTTAATGCATTTACCTTTATTCTAGATAAAGCGTCAGCGACAACGTTTTGTTTTCCGTTCTTGTATACGATGTCATAGTCGAACTCTGCTAGTCTGAGTTTCCAGCGTGTTAACTTGCTGTTCGGTTCTTTCATACTGTTCAGCCAAGCTAAGGGGCGATGGTCGGTATAGATGGTGAACCGTCTACCGTAGAGATAGGGTCTGAAGTGTTTCACAGCCCAGACTATGGCTAGTAGTTCTTTTTCCACAGTACTATATCTTGTTTCGGCATCGTTCAGCGTTCGGCTGGCGTATGCGATTGGTTTGTCGTTTCCTAAAGTGCCTTGTGATAGTACGGCTCCTATTGCAAAGTCCGAGGCGTCCGTGGTGAGTATAAACGGTTTTTCAAAGTCCGGGAATTGTAGGATCGGGGCATTTACTAGTAGTTCTTTGCACCTCTCGAAAGCTGCTATGTACTCGTCGGTTAATTCAATTTTTTGTCGTTTCTTCAAGCAACTGGTGAGCGGACGCGTGATTTTTGCAAAGTCCTTGATGAATTTTCTGTAGTATCCGACCAGACCGAGAAAGCTCTTGATCTCGGTTGCTGTCCTTGGAATGGGGAAGTTCAGCACTGTGTGGATCTTGTCATCGTTTGGTTTTAGGCCATCTTTGGTTATCATGTGGCCTAAGTACAAAACTTCTTTTCTGAAGAATTCGCACTTATCCAGGGTCACTTTTAGATTGGTGGCCCTGAGGCGGTCAAACACCTTTCGCAGCTTGTCTATATGTTCCTGTAGGCTGGACGAATAGATTATTATATCATCAAGATAAACAAGACAATGAATGCCCTATAATCCTCTCAATACATTATCCATCGTCCTCTGGAACGTGGCAGGAGCAGTCTTCAATCCAAATGGCATTCGGGTAAACTCGTAATGTCCTGATTGGGTTGAAAATGCTGTCTTTTGCCGGTCTTCTTCCCTCACCTCTAGCTGGTGATACCCACTGGCGAGGTTGATTGTGCTGAAGTAAGTAGCCTTACCCAGCTTGTCGAATAGTTCCGTGATGTTCGGAAGTGGGTATTTATCATCGGTGGTTATCTCATTTAGCCTTCGGTAGTCAATGACCATTCTGTATTTTACTTCGCCTGAGGCGTCGGCCTTCTTTGGCACCAGGTAGACCGGTGCGCTCCAGGGGGAATGTGATTCCCTAATGACATCGTTCTTTATCAGCTTTTCGACTTGTTTCTGTATCTCCGCATTATAGATCGGTGGTTGTCGGTACGGTCTAATGTAGATAGGGTCCTCATTTTTGGTTCTTATTTCGTGCTTCACTCCACTTGAAAAGGAGAGCGGGATTTCTTCGCAGTGGAATATATCTCTATATTCATAGCACAACTCTTCTACACTCTTCCTTTCTTCTCCGTTCATATGTTCTAGTCTCAACTTCTGCAAGTTCTTCTTCAGCAGCTTGTCGATGTCGTGCTTGCCGTTCATCGTGTTGACTGGAACTTCTTCTTTCTCATAGGGGACTGCTTCTATTGGCTCTTCGAATGTTACGGTTACTTGTTGATCCGAAGCATTCTGGATCACTGTGTGAGCGTAAGAGTTGTAGCAGGTTACTAATGCGCTTGGCATTCTTACATCTGGACCAAAATCGATGTAGTCCAGTACTGCTTCTCCATCTTGCATGTTGGTGGGTACTGCTACTCGTGTCTCCGTCCTTGGCTCCAAAGTTATTTCATGTGGAGGGCTGTACATAATGGGTATTTCTGTATGCGGCGTAATGAGGACTTGGTTGCCCATATCAACTTTTGCCCTTAGTTGTTTTAATAGGTCTGAACCTATAAGGCCGTCATATCTTCTGTCGACGTCATAGACGTAGAACTTGTGTTGGCCGCCACACCTGAATATATCAAGCATGGGTATCAGAATCGTCTCGTTGTGCTGGCTACGGGCGTGCGTGATTACGACCTCAAACGGTTCATAGCATAGATAGTTCGTGAAGAACCTTTCGACCAGTGCGGTACTGACAAATGATCTCATACTGCCAGTGTCTATCATAAAGTAGCTGTCTATCTCCGGTATATATATGTGCGGTAATTTATATAGCGCGTTACAATTTATTTGTACTATTTCTCTGGTGGCGTCGAGGCCTGTGTCGTAAAATTTTGGTCAGATTCGATGTAATTACACAATACATTGTCCTCTTCTTGGGAAGCGTTGTATTCGTAGTCGTAATATTGGTAGTCGTCAGTAGATTCGATGTTCTCTTCTGGGTAGTAGTAGTCTGCGTCATACGTCTCGGGTACTTCTAGCGCGTTCTGTCGTAGCGGGCGCGCTGTGCGCATTGATACGTCCGTGTTCTCAAACGGTTCTCTTCTTGTGAATGGGGATGGCCTTGACTGTTGTGGGATACCGAATTTAAATTGTTGCTGCGGCTGCTGGGGCTGCGGCGGCATTAATTGGGGCCTAAAGCCTTGCTGTGGTATTCCGAATTTAAAGTTTTGTCCTTGGGCATTCCATATTTGAAATTTGGTTGCGGCGAGTTAAATCGAAATCCGGTGGGCTGCTGGACTGGTAGATTCGGTCTAAAACCTTGCTGCATGGGCGAAAAACTTGGTCTAAAACCTTGTTGGGTTGGAGCGCCAAACCTATGTGGCTGGCTGGGCATGGTGTATGGTCTGTAACCTTGACCATGGGGTATGCCAAATTTAAAGTTCGTATTTGGTGTATTTATTTGGGGCAACGCGGGGCGCGGCTGTGATGGGGCGCTGGAGCGCGTCTGTTTTCTTAAGTTATATTGGTTCAAGAAGTTGACTTCTTCTGTAACGATCGCTAGGGCTAATTCAAGGTTGGTACAGCCTTTCAGACGGACTATACGTATGAGGTCCTCTGGTAAATTATATATGAAGACATTTAGACACAAATTGTTATAGACAATCATTTTGGCCGCTTTGACTCCCTCGTCTGGTATTAAGTTAACCTTGGCAAATAAGGTTGATCGCGTGTGTTGGATACTGTGACAGAAGTCAATGTAAGATTCGTTTTGTTTGATTTTTAATTGCTCTAACTCAATCGCTATACACTCCTCCGACCTAGGATCGCCGAAATGCTGTATAAGAATTTCTTTAAGGCTTTCGAATGTGACTATATCCTCTCGCTCGCTCAACAAGTTTGCGGCTCTTCCGCCGAGCCGGCTGGTAACAGCATGGAACACATATTGTTGCTGTGCAGGCGGACATGCAGGGGACGCGTAAGACTTTACTATGTATGTCGCCTTTTTAAGGAACAGATTCAATAGCCCCGCATCTCCGTCGAATTTAGGTATTAAACAAAGGAGGTCCTTTGGGATCATTCGAATTTGTTCCATTTTACTTACTTACTTAATTACTTAAATATCGAGTTACCTAAATTAAATTGCTAGTTACACTTACTTAAACAAGATATTTAATAGACACAATTTTAGTTGTCCGCTACGAATTAAACTACTTAATAGACACGATTTAGTTGTCCGCTAAGGAAATCAAATAACTTAATTTACGCAACTATGCCGACAACCGGAATAGATAAAATGGTGAGGAAAATGTGAAAAGGTCTACTCACATTACCGCCATTCCCATCCTCCAGTCTAGGTCGACTCCGGGCTTGATCTTCTTTAACAAATTTTTTTTTTTTTGGTGGTCGTCTCGTGCTCGGCGCTGGCGGCGCTGCGTTGGCTGGAACCTCCGGTTTTCCGCGAATCTGAGGATTTTTACGGAATGGCACAGCCTATAACGCGCACGAGATCCTACCGGCTGCGCCAGTTAAATTTAATGAAGCTCGATTTATGTTTTTGAAAACTAATTTATTTAAAATACAAATTAAAATGAATTATAATAACGATTATAACGATGCACTGTCGTTAAAACTAGAGTGTCTCAAACTACTTAACCTACTGCCTCGATCGGCGCACTTATCTTAAGGAATGCGTCCACGACGCCGGGCGGCCAACGCTAAGTCAGCGGTCCTATGTTTATACGCGATGTATAACCACAGGGTCCGATGGCATAACGAGCTAGCCAAAGCGACCATATTATTTTGTTTTTACTCGATTGTGAAAGAAGAAGGGTTATGTTTTTCGAGTATACATATGTATGGTTTTATGTATTAATATATGTTTCTAAAGTACCTCCTACCGTCCGTGCGATCTATTTTTGACCGAGCTTGCAAAGCGTCTCTGCCAAATTTTCTTTTGTCTGTCAGTTTGTGAGTTTGTTCGTAATCGTGCACAGGGCGCAATTTTGAACCAATTTTGATGAAACTTGGCGTATAGGTTCTATGAATTATTATAATTTTTTTGTCGTCGGCGTTTTTTGATAGGAGGGGTGGTTTCCATAAAAAAGTGGGAAGTTTATTGCGGCGCTAATTGCCAACCGATTTTAATGATATTTGGTAGGTAGATAAAGTACACAATTGTTACAACTTTTGGTAAAAATGAACAAAATTGGTCAAGTGGTTGTTGATATATGGCAACCATCTTGAGACTGCGTGTGACAGTGAGGGCGCGTGGATGTGCTTGATGCATTTTAGCGCTGAATAATTTTCTTGATTGTACGTTTTCCCCATTTACAAAATTATTATTTGTTTTTATAAGAATATACATTGTTTTTTAAGTAAATGCTAAACAAGTCCTATTTATTTGTATTAATTATTTTTTAAAATGATATTGATCTTTTAAGGTGTTTAACTTATGGAAAAAATGTTTTTGACCGTGAAATAACGTCTTGAAATTGGGAAATCAGCGAAAAAATTTGATATACGGCCTCCTAAGCCAACTTTATGTAGGTATTATGTACAGATGACCCAAGGTCAGCTGTAAATAGGCTCTCTCGCGAGGTCTACTGTTCGTAGAACTACTAGTTATAATTTGTTGACCGACCGAGCGAAGCGTCTTTACATCAACTGGTCCAATTTTCTTTCGTCTGTCAGTTTGTTTGTGAGTTAGAAGAAGAAAAGAGACTGAATGGACTAGCGAACAAAGATAAATAAATAATACCGTAATTAAACAGAACGAATATATTATTTATGTAATCCAACTATACATAATATATCACTCCCAGAAACGTTCAGCTTTATTATGTATAACACTTAACGGGATCACCTTGTCACATCACACTCAAACTCGGTAATTTTTTTATCTAGAATATCTCCAAGAACCGCCAGCTCATCTTCAGCTAAGCTGAACGCACGGGACCACGACAGTGTGTGTGGGAGTGTTACAAATCCGGGGAATCCCGGACGGATAGCAGATCCCCGATCTCTGATAAAGTTTCCCTGTTTTATTTTTCCCCTGCATGATGTGGACACAGGGCACTCAAATTGACCTTCACTGCCGTAGTTATATATAAATAATTAAACGATAAGATATTATTTACACCATGGTAACTTCGTTTAATATACAACAATAAACAGTGGATGTAAACGTTACCTGTATTTTAGTGCCTGGGCAACGAATGAACAGGACTTCTGTTCCTGCAGCAAACATGTGCTCTGAGTTATTGTAACACAAAAGTTATTGATCCCATATATCTAATCATAATCCCTTATCTAGTAGATTCTCGGAGGACCACCACGAGTTTGACGAGTTGCTTGACGTTGAAGTTACTTGGTTCGCGAAGAAGCGAGCAGGCTGTCCTAGGACTGGTAGCCGGGCGCTCCTACGGCCGGTCGTGGGCTACGAGGGCGACAAAATCGGTGCAAAGTCACACACACATAAAGATGTTCAGCAATGGTTACGAAGAAGTGCATTTTCTTACCAACTTCCAAAAAGAAGGAAGTTATCAATTCGGTCTGTAGGTTTCTTTCGTATGTTTGTTCACCGATTACTCAGCCAATCGTGCATTGAATTTGATGATTCTTTTTGTATTTGGTAGGTTATACTTCAGAAGAAGTCTCATATGAATTTTATCAAAATGTTGCAGTATTTTGGTTTTTATAACATAATAAATTGTAATATAACATCCAAATGCCTGTGAAAAGTGAACAGCAAGTCGCGTACCTAATATGTATTGTATTGCGTATTTTGAAATCGTTTTTTTCAGTTTTTAAACTATAATTATTGCAGTAGAGAGTGGCAACCCTCCGGCTCCATATTCAAGCCCTCGTTATCATGTGTAATGGAAGGTATCAATAGCAACAAAACTAACGAGCCCAAACTCTACTATCTGAGTTCTTTGCGAATAGATGATGGAACTGTTGTACAATATGGAATTTAACAAATCTGGGCTATTGAGATGAAATGGTTATGACCTAGAAAACTAGTTTATTGGCTGATGCTACCACACAGTGAGTAAGATAAGGTACTTCTGTGTGGGAGCATCAGAATGAGTGCACGGCACCTGCCTATTTTGTCTCATTATATATTATTACATGTCGCATTGTCACCCGATTTGCATATGCATGGGATTTAACTAATGACAATGGCGGTGGCACAGTTATTTATATCTCTCTGCTATCATGATGTAAACACCAAAAATAACTGCATGTATCTGAATGTCGAGTGAAGGATACAGTGTTTTCCTGGACATCGCCATTTGTATGTTTCCTCAATAGAATATGTAGCCACCCGAAGCGATGATATTATTTTGTTTTTACTCGATTGCAGAAGAAGAAGAATTGTTATGTTTTTCCAGTATATGTATGGTTTTATGTATATAAGTATATGTTATTAAATTACCTCCTACAGCCTAAACCGTTTGAACAAAGCTGATGTGCAAGGTGTGGGTAGATTTGTCTACACTCCCTGAGCGTCATAAGCAATTTTTTTTTGTAATTATTAATTATACAATTCTCGCAAAAAATAAACAAAAATGCGCTTAATAGTAAATAAATAATCTATTCCGGGCCAAACCTCTGTCATACGCACAAGACTGGCGTAGCTAACGAATGTAATGAAATCATTGTGGCTACGGTAATAGCGGTTCAGTGTGCTACGGTGCTACGTTGTACAAGTTTTGGTGATCTTAATAATGTCTTGTATGTATAAATATTTAAAGTATGGCTCGATATCAACTAAAAGCGAAGTGGTGGCGTGCAAACTTTTTTTATTATGCATTTGTAAGTTGGATAACTGTTGTTTTAGGATTCCGTACCTTAAAAGGAAAAAACGGAACCCTTATAGGATCACTTTGTTGTCCGTCTGTCCGTCAGTCCGTCCGTCTGTCAAGACCCCGTCCGTGTTTGTTGTCCGTCTGTCTGTTTGTTGTCCGTGTGTACGTCTGTCTGTGTATCTCGGGAACGCGTGAAGGTATCGAGTTGAAATTAAAACCATATACGCAGATCCATAGTCTCTTGCTACAGAGAGCAAAATCAAACTTCTAAGTTTCATTAAAAAGTTACAGCCGAATATGTCGCAAAAAACGCATATATTGACACTAGCAAGGGAATCAAAACCAATGGGGTACTTCCCGTTGATCTATAACTGTGAAATTTGGCAAGAAATATTGTCATATAGTACACATAAAGGAAATAATCCGAAAACTGTATTTTTTTTTATTTAATCATAAAAATATAGGTCTTTATGCGTGGAAGGCGGGTCCAAATTTTAAAGTGCTTTAACCGTATCATGTGGATGACTAGTGTTGCAAAAAAACAGTGAAAAAAACATGTTTTTTTCTAGAACGTGTTTTTTTTCATAAGTATTGAATCTCTAATATTTAAGGCAGTTATAGTTTATTATGAATGTTTTTTGAGTTTGTATTAAGCGCAATCATAGGTTTAAAAAAATATTATATTTAGTTTTAAAATAATTACTTAGAACAAAAATTGTTGAAAGTATTGCCAAAATTCGGAACAGAACAGTCGAGGCTGCGCGTGGGAAATCCCGGGTTCCCGTTGTTTGGTTTGATCGTCGCTATTCATAATTACTCGTACTCCACTTACACACACTTGCAAGACTACTTTATTATCTAAAGTGACCATCAGATTTCTCACCCTTCCAACTATATCAGCAGCAGTTGTAAGTACTAAATGTTCTCTACATTTAGTACTTACAGTGGTGTTCATTTCAAAAAACGCAATAGACTGACAAAAATGACAGGGCTAGCAAAATGTAATGTAAAAATGTATATACCTATTGCTCACAATTTAAGATTGCAGTCTGTCCTACAATACAAGAACCACCAGAGAAAGACGAGAACCTAGGAGAAACTGAGACAGAAGAATCGGAAAATTGCGATACAGATTGTAGTAGTAGTAGTGCTGATGAAAGTTATACCGTTATGTCAATGTAAGACTTAAAAATAAAACAATAATTATTAATTTTGTGTTTCTGAAAAAAAAAAAAATTTGAAAAAAAAAACAAGGGCCCCAAGTTTTTTTCCATGTTTTTTTTCACATTTTTGAAAAAAAATAATGTTTTTTTTTCAATTTGCAACACTAGGTATCATATGAAAGAGCTTCATTAGCACCAGCTGAAACAGGTTTTCAAATATTTTTACGATGAATATTTTTCGATTTATGAAGACAATTAAAAAGTATATATAATTCCTTCTTATATCTACTAGTTTGTACGGAACCCTCGGTGGACGAGTCTGACTCTCTCTTGTACGGTTTTATTTTCTGTGCTATTCACAAACATCTGTTTTAGGTTAAGAAATATTTTGTACAGGAGTTCCTTCATTATTCTCAGCGAGTTATTATTATTATTATATCTACGACAACGTCGGATATAAGATAAAAAAAAAAAAAAAAAAATTGAAAAAAAAACAAGGGCCCCAAGTTTTTTTCCATGTTTTTTTCACATTTTTGAAAAAAAAAATATGTTTTTTTTCAATTTGCAACACTAGGTATCATATGAAAGAGCTTCATTAGCACCAGCTGAAACAGGTTTTCAAATATTTTTACGATGAATATTTTTCGATTTATGAAGACAATTAAAAAGTATGAATAATTCCTTCTTATATCTACTAGTTTGTACGGAACCCTCGGTGGACGAGTCTGACTCTCTCTTGTACGGTTTTATTTTCTGTGCTATTCACAAACATCTGTTTTAGGTTAAGAAATATTTTGTACAGGAGTTCCTTCATTATTCTCAGCGAGTTATTATTATTATTATATCTACGACAACGTCGGATATAAGATATAAAGATCTGTGATATTTTCTCATTTTCATGGTTCCTTCTAGTTTAGTAGTCAGACATGGCCCCAGCCGACTTGAATTTAGTAATTTATTTTCGATTACATAACATTTAGTATACTTAGCTTACTTGGATGACTTGGCCCTTATACAGCCAACAATGTTTTACTAATTAATTTAAGCTATTTTATAGAAAGCATAGCACTTTAACTAAGTAACTATTTAACTGTATTCCTATGTGCGACCACCAAAAAGTACCTACTAAACTGACAAACAACCGCAATGCATTTCCCGTCATGTTGATATAATTTAACTAATGGCAATGGCGGTGATACATTTATATATCTCTGATATCATGGTGTAAACACCAAAAATAACTGCATGTATTCGAATGTCGAGTGAAGGACACAGTGTTTTCCTGAACATCGCCATTTGTAGTATGTTTCATAAGTAGATTATGTAGCCAGCCAAAGCGACCATATTATTTTGTTTTTACTCGATTGTGAAAGAAGAAGGGTTATGTTTTTCGAGTATACATATGTATGGTTTTATGTATTAATATATGTTTCTAAAGTACCTCCTACCATCCGTGCGATCTATTTTTGATAGAGCTTGCAAAGCGTCTCTGCCAAATTTTGTTTTGTCTGTCAGTTTGTGAGTTTGTTCGTAATCGTGCACAGGGCGCAATTTTGAACCAATTTTGATGAAACTTGGCATGTAGGTACTATGAATTATTATAATTTTTCTGTCGTCAGCGATTTTAGATAGGACCCCTATCCTATGGTTTCCATAAAAAAACCGGACAAGTGCGAGTCAGACTCGCTCACCGAGGGTTCCGTACAAACTAAATAAAAGGGGGAAATCATATATTTATTTTATATTTTCCTTTATAAACCGAAAAATATACAACGTAAAAATATTTAACACATTCCTTGCTTACCACTCGGATCCGAGTGGGGCAGGGCTATAGTAGCGCGCCTTCCACTCGGATCCGAGCGAGCGTCCCGTTCATTTGATAGTAGTCAGTAAACCACTGGCGTTTGAGGCAGTCAACGTTGCTTTGCGCGGCCACTCTGTACTTAATCAAAATTCGCCTAAAAAGTTTTGGTTCCCAGCTGAAGTGAAGGGTCTGCAGGGGGCGAATAATGTGTTAAAGACCTGTTTTAGCCTACGCTAATGAGGCTCTTTCATATGATACCCCACATGATACGGTTAATTCACTTAAAAATGGACGTAACCGAAATAGGCCGGTAGTTACTAGGACCGATCCTAGTAACTACCGGCCTATTTCGGTTTTATTTTTTTTATCAGCCCTGTTTGTACAAACTGTCCCACTGCTGGGAACGGGCCATCTTCTCATTGTGAGAAGGGTTAGGCCATAGTCTGCCACGCTGGCCAAGGCAGGTTGGCAGACTTCACACATCTTCAAGATCATTAAGAACTCTCAGACATGTAGGTTTCCTCACGATGTTTTCCTTCACCGTTTGAAGTTGGCGGCAATCAACAATACGCACATAACTTTGAAAAGACAGAGGTGCGTGCCGTGGGATTCGAACTCAAGACCTGCGGATCGCAAGTCAGATGGTCTCACCACTAAGCTGCCGGGAACTTCTATTTCGGTTACGTCCATTTTATGCAGAGTCATGGAACGTGTACTGAATAGGAAACTCATGGCATACCTTGAAGACAATAACCTCCTCAGTGACCGACAGTACGGATTTCGCCGAAATCGGTCGACTGGGGATCTTCTCGTGTATGTCACACACATTCTGAGCGAGGCCATCGAGAACAATGGTGAGGTCTTGGCTGTGTCTCTCGACATTTCGAAGGCTTTTGATAGGGTTCGGCATGACAGTCTCCTTAACAAGCTTCCATCTTATGGACTACCTGCCTCCTGCTCTTGGATTAAAGACTTCTTGAGAGAACGATCGATTCGAGTGGTTGTTGACGGGTGCTCGTCCGATCAAATGGCAATAAACGCTGGCGTACCTCAAGGGTCTGTACTCTCCGCTACTATCTTCCTGCTGCATATTAATGACTTGCTTAAACCTGGTATCTTAGGGTATGCGGATGACAGCACAGTTGTGGAAAGATACACTTCTGGTCCAAGAGCCAAAAAGGCGGAAATCGAGGCGTTGAGAGAAGATATGGTTGTGCGTATGAATAAAGCTCTAGAAGCTGTGTCCGACTGGGGTGACGAAAATCTCGTCAAATTCAACGCCAACAAGACTCAAGCCTGCCTTTTCTCCGCCAAAAAGAGTGAGTTTCTTTTGTCTCTAACTTCTGAAACGTACCCATATCATTGGCAGACCGTCTTGAACTGTTGGGAGTCACGTTAACCCCAACAATGAACTTTAAGGGCTACCTTGAATCTAAGGCTTAAAAACAAGAAATTGGAAAACAAGTGAAAACCAAAAATGAGTGATTCTAGCGACGAAGAAGTTTATTTGACGCCAACAGAATTGACTGAAACTGTTAATAATGCGCAAATGAGCTTTCTACCTTAACAATCACGCGAGAAGTATTTGAAACACTACGAAATGTGATATACACGTGGCGACTAGCTAAAGAAGCCAAAACTTTCTCCGAAAACGTTTTGCTGGCATATTTTATTGAATTATCCGAGACCAAGAAATCAAGCAATCTATGGAGTACGTATTCAGTCAGTCTTCGGATGGGTGACCGTGAGTGGCATTTGTTTCTGAGCGCTACTGTGGGTCGGGTGACACGTTAAATTGTAGGTCCCGGTTGTTCAGCAATCGTCAAGCCAAGTCAGAGTATCTTGTGATTGTAAATTTTATTTTTTTGCATTTAGTCATTTCCTCGCTGAGGTGGGATGAAATGTTACGTGTTGCACTCGAGTGCAAAGATTTGTCACCTCGTGCTCTTTTTATTCCCTCGCTAACGCTCAGGATTCTAATTTTTAGAATCCTTCGCTTGCTCAGTCATCAAAATTGAGCACGCGGTTAAAAAGCAACTTTGCACTCTTGTATAACAAATAACTATTTTCCAGAGGAATATGTAAGTATAATTTTTGAAAGAAAAATATCAGTCATTTTTATATGAAAAGGTTCAACAAAACTGTTATAGCATTTTTGAAAATTTTCTATTTATTTTTCTTGGCTTATCACGTGGGACAACTTGAACAACTTTTTTCACAATTTATTTTTACCACCAAAAGCACATTTTGAAGATTGTTATACAAGGTGCTAAAAAGACCCATTGTAACGAGGTAGATTTTTACTCCCGAGCTTTAGCGAGGGAATACATAGAAATCCAGTATAATAATTCAAAGTTTATTTTATTAACAATGAAATGTACAATTTGTACAATTCTGGATATTTAACGAGATGTTTGCAAAGATAATGTATTTATATTTATACTCCAAAGAGATCGCCGTTTTTAGTTCCATTTTCAAAAATATGATGTTCTTCTTTTTTATGTAACAGTCGTAAGTCGAGTCTTTATTTATGATTATTCTACTTTTGAATAAAGACTGTTTCGCTTAAGTAGGCTCTTTGGTAACAGATAAAAAAATAAATGTTTTTCCCCTAGAGCAAAATATAAGTATGCTATTTTTTCCTCTTTTCACTCCTATTGCTCAAAAAGTCCGTCATTGTAGCGTAGTAAAGCAGGGAAAAATTGCATTTTAAGCTCTAGGGGAAAAAGTGTTTTTTTTTTTATTTATACACGAAACAGTATTTATTCAAAAGTAGAATAATCTCTTTGGAATATATTTACATTCTCTTTGCAAATATCCAGAATTATACAAATTGTACATATCATTTTTAATAAAATAAACTTTGAATTATTGTGTTGAATTATTTTATTTTGTCGCAATCGTAGTGAAAAGTAGAGTGTAACACACAGCGCTAAAACCCATTGTAACTCGGTTTCTATTTACTCCCTCGCTATTGCTCGGGAGTAAAAATCTACTTCGTTACAATGGGTCATTTTAACCCCTTGTATAACAATCTACAATTATTCTACACTATGTAAATAGGTCGAATTCTGTGATTCTACACGTGAAATTTTGTGACTCAAATATGTGTTTCACAGAAATTTATAAACTGATCATATGGACTACATTTTAGTTAAGTTTTCAAAGGCCACTATCAGTGCCGTCTTTCCAATCCGTACATGGTTGCCTGGAAGAGATCGCTCTAAGCGATAAGGCCACCATTTGAAAGCCTAGCCATAATCTTATTTTCTATGGATCTTTTTCCGTGTATACTGTGGTATTTTAATAAAGAGTTATCAATCTATCTATGGATCATATAAATTTATACCTTTCTATTTAATCAGTCCAGTGCATTTGTCATATGCTAATTGCTATGTAATAGGGCGAATTCTGTGGCTAATTGCTTCGAATCCACGATTCGGAGCAATTAGCTTAAATGACAGATGTACTGACGAACACGGAAGTGATCTTAAAGGAATTACTTTGTTGTTTTGAGGCACGGAAAATAAAAAATGATATAGATCTAGTTTGTGTTTACTACGTGCCGCCTATATAACCTTTTGAGGACACACGGAAACATATATCCAAATGTCGATTTTGTTCAGGAAAACACTGTATCCTTCACTCGACATTCCATATACATGCAGTTATTTTCGGTCTTTACACCATGATATCAGAGAGCTATAAATAAGCGTCATCGCCCCTGCCATTGGTCAAATTTTATCAACATGCCATGGAATGCATTGCGGTTTGTTAGTTTCCTCAAGAAGTACCAAATTCCTACGTGCGACACGATAGATAGGTAATAATAAATAATTTAGACCATTTGGAACTCAAGTAATTGGGTTTCACTATACTATAAAAATAAAAATATAATATAAATTACCGTCCAAGTGCGTGTCCAAGTCCAAGAGACACGCGCAAAGTTGCATATCACAATTTCTGTGATTAAGTGTATCTTGTTTGATACTACGCACAAGCACATACTAGTTAACTTACGTTAGCTTAAATGAAATTTGCATGAATTTTTCATTTCTTACTTTTCTAAGTAGATTATTTATTTATATTCACTATTACTCGTAAACTTGTAAAACATATTTAGCTATGATAGCTTTACTTTTAATTTCATTACATAGAATATAACTTTGTTTTACATCCATACAAATTAAAAATAAACAATAAACTTAAACACAAGTACCTATATGCATGTTACATGTATAATGTATATGCTACTAGTATGATATTTTCACATCTCCAAAGTCAACCGTTTAACTCACTTGACTTTAGTAAAAAATAAAACCGGACAAGTGCAAGTCAGACTCGCCTACCGAGGGTTCCGTACAAACTAGTATATATATGGGGGAAATCATATATTTTTTATATTTTCCTTCATAAACCGAAAAATATACATCGTAAAAATATTTAAAAACCCTGTTTTAGCTTATTCTACTGAAGCTCTTTCATATGATACCCCACATGATACGGTTAATTCATTTTAAAATTTGAACCTTCATTCCTTGCATAAAGACACTATTATTTTGTGATTAAATTAAAAATGTCCAGTTTTCGGATTTTTTCCTATATGTGTACTCTAAAACAATGCTTTTTGTCAAACTTCATTGTTCTAGGTCAACGGGAAGTACCCCATAGGTTTTAATTCCCTTGTGAGTGTCGAAATGTGCGTTTTTTTACTATATATTCGCCTGTAACTTTTTTTACAAACACTTTGAAACTTAATTTTTCTTTCTGCAGCAAGATACTATAGATCTGCGTATATGGTTTTAATTTCAACTCGACACCTTCACGCATTCCCGAGATAAAAGTCTTGACACCGACGGACGGACAGACGGACAACAAAGTGATCCTATACGGGTTCCGTTTTTTTCTATTGAGGTACGGAACCCTAAAAACATCCCCACTTTACATAAAATAAATAAATAAATAAATAAATATTTGTGGACATTTCACACAACACCATCTAGCCCAAACTAAGCAAAGCTTGTACTATGGAACTAGATGGCTGATAGAATACATATATACTTTTTTTTTTGTAAATATATACATATGATACATAGAAACACCCAGACACAGAACAAACATCCATGCTCATCACACAAATGTTTGCCCTGGGTGGGGATCGAACCCACGACCTTCCAGTTCAGCAGGTAGACGTAAACACACTACTTACCAACTGAGCCACAAGGCCGACATGTAGTGGAAGTACTTTTTTTTAAAGATTTTATTCTACTACTTTTCGGTATAATTAATATGTATACCCATGCCAAATTACAGATTTCTAATAGTCTAAGATCCCGCTATAGGACGACCTTCACCGAGCTGGTTAATGGATGAAAAGTATTTTATATTCAATTAAATATGTCAATAAATATACTGCAAATGGGTTGTCTAAAAAATTTCGGACAAGTGCGAGTCAGTCTCGCCCACCGAGGGTTCCGTACAAACTAGTAGATAAAAGGATAAAACATATTTTTTTATATTTTCCTTCATAAACCGAAAAACATACATTGTAAAAACATTTAAAAACCTGCTTTATCTTATGCTAATGAAGCTCTTTCATATGACACCCCACATGATATTATGGTTAATTCACTTTAAAATTTGGACCTTCATTTCTTGCATAGACACTATTTTTTGTGATTAAATCAAAAATGTCGTTTTCAGATTTTTTCCTATACGAGTAGGTATGTGTACTCTAACACAATGCTTCTTGCTAAATTTCATAGTCTAGGTCAACGGGAAGTACCCCATAGGTCTTGATTCCCTTGTGAGTGTCGAAATGTGCGATTTCTACGACACATTCGGCTGTAACTTTTTTTAAGAAAACCGAGAAATTTTATTTTTCTTTCTGCAGCAAGATATTATAAATTTGCGTATATGGTTTTAATTTCAACACGATACCTTCACGCGTTCCCGAGATACAGGTCTTGACACCCCGACGGACGGACAGACGGACAGACGGACAACAAAGTGATTCTATAAGGGTTCCGTTTTTTCCTTTTGAGGTACGGAATCCTAAAAAAACGCGCTAAGTACACTACCTCATAGGTAGCGTGGAAACGTGTGCATGAATGAATGAATAGCTCAGAAACGGTGGCTCGTAGGAAAAAAAGTATTAATACATTTTTTATAGATAATTGTATGATCTACATTTTTTGTCTGGGGTACTTTTTTTGATAAAATTCACCGTTTTGCTGAAAATCGCAAAAAACTAACTTTTTTGACCTTTGACCTCGAATTAAAAAAAATCCATACACGGGAATGATGGGGAACTTATTTTTTTCATTTATAATCATGTTTTGAACAATTTTACTGATTTTCAGCTTGTTGGGAATTTATGCAACTTCGAATGTCTAAATTGACCGGACTAATTTCCCTCAAAAGAAGAAGTTTCTTGTGACAGATAATATTTGCAAGGATCGTTTCAATTTTAATCAAAAACTATGAACACAAGCAAAATCCGTCAAGAAGTTGTCATGACAAATGATTCTGAAATGCCGGTTAAGATAAGGAGAAGTTTGCTACCAGGTCGTGTTGGCCAATATTGATAATATTAGGCAGAAACATCTAATTATACATAATAACAGTCCGGTAATAATTGATACAATATATACGTCTGTAGTTCGCTGTTCGACCATCGTCCGTCTCGCTCGAGCATACCGATTGTAGCTAAGGGCAATAAATTGTGGTATCACGAGAAAAAACATTGCGCGTAGCGTTAATTTAAATAAGTGATAAGGGTGATAATAGTTATTTATTGTCATAGGCTGGAAAGTTGTATTTCGCCGTCGTCGTCTGACAGTAGAATCCAGAGTAGGCGAAGGATTCTAGGTTCTAGTGTAGAATCCTGAGCGTAGCGATGGATTCGAGAAAACACGAGATAAAATGACTTTACAGCCGAGTGAAATACAACGTATTTCATCGTAACATAGCGAGGAAATGGTTTAGTTCACTTATTTTCTCGAGTAGAAAAATCTGCTTGGCATTAGGTATATGCAACTTTACGAGTCCTAAAATTACATTTTAATCATGTGAATTCACTTACCTTCAATTTCGTTAATTTTAGCATTATTTACAACAAAATGTACGAAAATAAGTTTTTTTAATTCAATTTTTTTCTTCTATTAAGCTTGGCGCAATTCGCATATTTAATATTTTTATTTACAAATTCAAACCTTTTTCGTGTAAATGCTTGTAAAAATAAATAAAAACTGCTAAGAGAAAGTAAATTGTACATTTTTATTTACATTTTACGTAAATACACAAAATTTCTAAGTTCTTCTTCTTTTTTGTATTGGAGCCCGCGATTAGCGATTTGCCAGTGTCAAGTATTGAAATATTTTCAAGTTTCTTGAATAATACAAGTTATATAGTGTTCTAGTCACAGTCTAAGTCACGTAAATAGTCATTTTCAAATTTAAGTCTTGCCTCAGTAAAGTGATGGCGACTTTACTAGAAGCTTCTATGGAGTTTCATCAATTAATTTGTGCCAAATCGGCGTATTTTAGGTATTAATAAAATCGAAAGTATAAAAGCTAGATACATGAAACTTTTAACATTTTATTAGACCGTGGACCACACTTGATCCTGAAAATTTGAACCCTCTAGTGTTATCGAGGCCGAAGCTAAGAGGGTCTAAAAATCCGACGAATGTGTTCGAGAAAAGATAGTCCCGGCCGTACCCGCTGGCTCACATGGCGGGTGCACGGCCGTGCCCCCAGATTTATTTGCATACAACACGAGAATTTTATACAAGAAGTGCATAAAAGATGTTACACTAAATTTAGTCGCTTAAAATCATGTTGTGCCGATTAGGGGTACAAATGTCAGGTAGACAGCATCATGCACATGCGAAAAATTATATAATAATAATTATTATTATTTGTTATTAGATTAATACACAAACCAAAAATATCTATAATATGACAAAGCAGAAGCAATAAAAGATACACATAATGTCAAATAAAATTAAAATTTGTCATTTAAAAAATCATTGATAGAATAATAACACTTCTGCAATAACAATGCCTTTAACTTTTTTCTAAATAAATTACTATTCTGGTCTCTTATTGACATAGGAATCTTATTGTAGATTTTAGGACCCATACATACGATGCTATTTTGCATCAGTGCTGGCTTTCCTTCATGTACGCGCCGTTTGTCTTGGTCGCGCCTATTTCTTACAGTAGTATCAGATAGTGTGGGGAATCGCTCCCGGTTTGTTTTTACAAAAAGGGCCGTTTCTAAAATGTATAAACACGGAAGTGTAAGAATTTTATACTTTAAAAAATAGGGCTTACAACTATCTCTTTTTTTGAGTTTAAACATTGAACGAATACAGCGTTTCTGCCTTTTAAAAATAATAATTTTATTTGTTGAATTTCCCCAAAAAATAATCCCGTACCTCAAAATTGATTCAACTAACCCATAGTAGGCTTTAAGTAAAGATTCTATATTTAGAGCACGAGCTAGTTTGGCGATGGCATATGTTTGGCTACTTATTCTTTTCGAAAGGTGCTCTATTTGTGATTTCCAATTCAATTTTCGGTCAATATATAATCCAAGAAATTTTGAGCTTTCTACTTCATTTATAATGTTATTGTCATATACAATATTACCTTTGTTTGTTTCTCTTTGTCTAAAATGCATTATATTTGTTTTATTTAGGTTAATTTTTAAGTTATTGTTGTCAAGCCAAGATATAACTGAGGTCAAAGATTTAACAATATCGTTTTCATAAGAGTCAAGTGTTTTACATGCTACGGTGATAGTGCTATCATCTGCAAATAATGTCATAGGTTGAGATGTAGCATTAGGCAAGTCATTTATGTATGCTATGAATGAAAGTGGTCCCAGGACACTACCTTGTGGAACTCCGTACGCCACTTTGCGTTCATACGATCTATATATTTCTTCTGCTTTCGTGTTAAGATTGACTCGACTGATTTCCGTGATTTGTATTCTATCTGCTAGGTAAGACTCTATCAAATCTAAAACGTTACCACGTATTCCATACGCTTCTAATTTACTAGCTAAGATTCCGTGATCTACGTAATCGAACGCCTGCGTCATATCACAGAATATGGCGCACACCGGAGTGCTTTTATCCATACATATTAAGACGTTTTTAATGAAATCGTATATGGCCATATTAATACTTCTATTTTTTCTGAAACCCTTTTGTTCATTGCATAGAATATTATTTTTCTCTAAATAATCATTTAACTCATTATAAACATACTTCTCGAAATTTTTTGAAAATATCGATATAAGTGCAATGGGCCTATAGCATTCCATTTTCTCTCTATTGTCTTTTTTAAATAAAGGTTTAATAATGGTCGTTTTCAGAGAACTCGGAAATGTGCCTGTGGATATACACAAATTAATAATATAGCTTAGAGGGGTACATACATACTCACTTACTGATTTTATTATGAAAGTTGAGATTTCGTCATCACCAACACTTTTAGTGTTTTTAAGGTTTTGTATTATTTTGCTTATTTCTTGTGCCATGAACATAGAATCTTTGCTATGATTTATATTAGCTGTCACTTTATATCCTGACTCAGGGACCGGTTTTATTTTATCTATGAAAAAATTATTAAATGCGTTGGCTATAGCTATCGGATCCGTTATATCTTCATTATCTTGTTCAATTTTTGTTATGGCTTCTTTAGGTAAATTTAATTTGGTACTATTTATGATTTGCCATGCAGTTTTTGACTTGTTATGAGATGAATTTATCTTAAAGTTATTTGTGCCCGTTTAGTTAGAACAATGATCTTTCTAAGACGTTTTGAGTAATTAAGGAAGATACTTTTATTAGTTTTTGTAGGATTCAGTCTATATTTCCAAAGTAAATTTCTTTTGTTTTTGCTACAAATTTTTATGCCACGTGATAACCACTTTATGGATTTATTAACTCGAATAATAACTGTTTTATATGGAAAGCACAAATTATAGTATAGTTTGAAGTTTGAAAAAAAGTAATCATATGCAAGATTTGCGTCAGAAAAGCTGTATAGTTCTTGGAATAAAACATTACTAAGACACATTTAAAATTTATTAATATTTTCAACAGAATAATCACGCTGCTTTTTCCTCCAGAATTTAAGTAGCGCGTTTTTATGGACTGGGAACTTCATTACTAAAGCACTGTGATCAGATAAATCTAATTCGTGCACTTCCGTATTACAAATCTTTTTACAGTTATATGCCATATTATCGATACATGTTTGGCTTGCAAAGCGAGTCGGTTGTTTCACCGCCAATTTAAAATTATGGTTTCCTAGAATTGATTCGAAGTCTGATGTCAAATTAGATGCTTTTAATATATTAATGTTAAAATCACCAGCAATGACGATTTGTTCATATTTTTTGTTACTCGTCATGCTCAATATTTTATCCAGTTTACATAAGAAAGTTTTTAAATTTGATGTTTTAGGTACTCTGTATAAACATATTATCAATAATTTATGTCTAATCAATTCTACGGCACAACACTCAAATACACTGGTCAGTGATTTTTTTTTAAATTCCGGAACCTCTCTCCATTCATGTCCATTCCTCACTAAGATACACGAACCACCTTTATTTGTACTGTCTCTGCAGAAAGATGCAGCTAGTGTATAATTAGGAACATAAACACGTTGCTCGAAACCAGCCATTATATTATGCTCTGTTATGCATCTGTTCCTTCGCTCTTTACAAATTAGCACCGACTCTTTACTCAGACGCCCTTATTACAGCATATTGTGGACTTGTGGAGTCAGTGCTGAGATATGGCGTAATATTCTGGGGTAACTCAACTGATAAAAATTATGCTTTTATATCCCAGAAAAAATGCTTAAGATCTATGTTTGGACTCAAACCAACTGATAGCTGCAAGCCTTACTTTAAACAGCATAAGATTCTGACGCTTCCTTTACTACACATATTTGAGGTTGCAGTATTTGTACGGGCTAATTCTGAAATATTTCCTAAGATGTCTACAGAATCGATATATAATAGACGAGACAACAAAATACTAATACATAAAGCAAAAACTCAATTGTTCAGAAACAGCATTTTTGGAATGGGCCCTATTATATATAATAAGATACCTATAAGTCTTAGAAATCTGACAACTAATTTATTTAAAAAGAAATTTAAAGCCTTGCTGGTTGAAAAATGCTACTATAAGATTAAAGATTATTTATACGATCGTTCCTTATGAACAAAATATTTTAATGTTTAGAAATTTTATTGACACAATTAATAAAAATTAAAATAAAAAATAATTTTATATAATTGTATTATGACATGTTTAAATTGACATTTGATAATTAGGTATTTATATTAGTAGTTTTAAAGATCGATAGCGCCCTCTGATTTGCACGCCTCCTCAGGCATAACATGAAGCACATTAAAATTCATCATCATCATCATCATCATCATCATCATCATCATCATCTCAGCCATAAAAAGTCCACTGCTGGACATAGGCCTCCCCTATGGATTTCCAAAAAGACCGATTGGAAGCGACTTGCATCCAGCGTCTTCCTGCCACTTGTAAGAGGTACATTAAAATTAAGAACACCAAAAGCATGTTATCACTCATGTTTAACGCAAATAAATTTACTTTGACTTTGACTTTGACTTTGACTTTGAGTGTCAAGCAAGGCTCGCACAGAAATCAGGTCACCTCTATGATTTATTACATTTACTTTTGCAGTAGGAAGCAAAATATTTCCCGACACAGGCCCTGACAGCAAGGTAACAGACGGTGAAGCCGCTGGTACCGGGTTCGGTTTCTCAAAATGCAAAAGAGTGTTGTGCTCTGGCAATTTACAAGTTTGACACTTACATTTAGTACTAGGGTGGGATCTTAAGCATACGGCGGACAACTCACGGTCCCGCACAAAGGTCTGGCGGTCCGTGAGCGCAGCCGTTCGAAATTGTGGACAACTGAAAAGTGTTGAAAGATGTTCCTGATTATTACAAAATTTACATATTTTTTTTGCTTTAGAGACAACATTAGTTAGGTCTCCAACCGCATCTGCAGTCGGACGATTTCTGCAGAAACCATATTGATTATCCGATAAAAGGTTATACTTTCTAGGTAGTTCATAAGTCGCTTGTTAATTACACGCTCTAAGATTTTAGACATAGTTGGCAATATAGAAATAGGTCTATAGTTACTTATAATATTTTTTGATCCACTTTTATGAACAGGCCTTACTAAAGATTTTTTTAAATAGATGGGAAGCAGCCTGTATTTAGTGATAAATTACAAATATGTGTGATGAGCTATGGAGAGGGCTATGCTCGGAGTCTCTCTACGAGATCGAATCAGAAATGAAGAGATACGTAGACGTACAGGAGTCACCGTTATAGCACAGCGGATTAGCAAGTTGAAGTGGCAGTGGGCAGGGCACATAGCACGTAGAACTGATGGCCGATGGGGCCGAAAGGTTCTCGAGTGGAGACCACGTACCGGCAAGCGCAGCGTAGGAATACCAGCCACGAGATGGACAGATGACCTCATACAAGTGGCGGGAAGACGCTGGATGCAAGCCGCTTCCAATCGGTCTTTTTGGAAATCCATGGGGGAGGCCTATGTCCAGCAGTGGACTTCTTATGACTGAGATGATGATGATGATGATGTGTGATGGGTCCAGCCAAAATTATATTGTTATCCTTTATGACTTTCATTGAAATATTGTCGTATCCTACCGTAAATTTTTCCTTGAAAGAATTAATTATAGAGACAATTTCTGTTAAATCTGTTTGCTGCATACAAAACGAATTGAACTGTGAGCTAGTAGCTGAGTTGTAAGTATCTGAAGAGATAGATGATGACAGGATATTTTGCGCTAGTGATTCTCCGATATTAGCAAAATAGTCATTAATTTTATTTACAGAATCACGAGGAGTTGCGCCAATAGAGAGTAATTCCTGAGGTTGAGCCTTATTACGTTTAGTGTGCGTGACTGAATTTATGACCCTCCATAGATCTTTTGCATCCTTGGCATTATCAAATTGAGCACGTTCGTATTGCTGTTTAAGTTTCTGTAATATCCCGTTTCGGAAATTCCTATATCTTCGATAAGTACACTGCAGTATTTCATTATCCGGTGATAATTTTAATTTCCTATGCAAATTATCCCTATTTCGCATACATCTAATGAGACCTGGAGTTATCCAGGGCTTTATAGGTGCATTACGACGAGAAAGAATAACTTTTTTAGAGTGTTTGCTTATTATGCTAGAGATTGAGTTAACTAAAAGATTGGTTGCTAAATTGCAATCTTCCAACTGTAAAACGTTTTATATCATCATTTATTTTGTTATAGTCAATCCTAGTAATAGAAGTGTTAGATACGATGGGCTCTTTTTTAAAGTCTAGTGATGTCAATATAGTATAATGGTCTGTTAAGCTGTTTCTTACGACTAGAGTTGATGCATTGGATTTTGACTTGATGAAGGCGTGATCTAGGCAGCTATGGAGTCGAGTAGGTGTAGTATGAGCTGGAAGTAGCCCGTGAGATGCCATTAAATCAAGATAATTGGTTGCATCTTCACCTTCAGCGTTTGGGATAATGTTAATATTGGCATGACCGACAACTATAATGTTTGGGAATGAAGCTACAGAAATCAAAACTTTGTCTAAAGAAGATATGAAGTTGTGCACTTTTTTGAACATTGGGGGCCTATACAAAGCTATAATGGCCGTCGAGCTATTCATCGTAGTGACTAAGCAATTTCCTTCAGAGAAATCTGGTTCATACAAGTAACTTATACTTTTATCTGTTTTGATGTACAACACGAGGCCATCGTTCTGATTGTAATGTGTTTTAGTCGATATTGTGTGGTAATTATCCATTTGAGGTAGAAGGGGATTAAATGACAACCAGCACTCTGATAATACAATTATATCGGGCTCTACAGCAATTCTGTGTAATAAAGTAAAAAATCCGTCAATGTTTCTCCCTAAGCTTCTTATATTCTGAGACAGAATGTTAAAGCGAGAGTTGATGTTAGGTATGTAACTAAGGCAGTCTTCCGGGTCACAAGAGTAAGAGGAGGATACAGTGAAATTGTCCAATTGTGTTTCGAAATCGGTGATAAAATTATCCATATATTATAATTGCATAAACAGCGACGGCATTTATAATCGAAGCTAAACCATTGACACGTTTGTATATGAGATACCATTGATTCAGTAGCATATTATAAGTGCGATAGCTACTAGTATTTACTACCTCAGTACAAACATTCGAAGCGGTGTGTGTATATTTTTACGATGTTTATTTTTCAGTATAAGAAGGAAAATAAAAAAAATATGATTTCCCTCTTTTATTTACTAGTTTGTACGGAACCCTCGGTGAGTGAGTCTGACACGCACTTGTCCGGTTTTGTTTTTCATGTTAGGATGATTTCTGTGTGATTAAACTTGATCAATAGTAAATCCTTGGATTTAAGGAAAGTAAAGTAAGTAAATATTAAAATCATATTACATCTTGAAGAGATCCACAAAATGAAGAAGAAGCAGAATGCAACTTGACAGAAAAATATTTGAACAACAACACAATATATATGTATGAATTTATACAGAAAACAAGACTAATTGACTGAAGAAAAAGATAAAATAAGACATAAAACCTACTCCACTCTTGAGCGCGATAATGTAAAATCATATACACCTCTTGTTGCCCATAGAAGCCGCTTGTGTTGTTACATATATATGTTACTGTAAAAGCCCGAACATTGGTAAATCTTAGGTTTTACCAGTAAATCTTAGGGTTTACCAACACGAGTCGGTAAATGTAAGAATATGTAAAAAAGAAACGATTTTATCGGGCTTTTACCATTAGAATTTAGTATATGCTAGGTTTTACTAGTGACGGTTGGTAAATGTTGGTTTTGGAAATAAAACAATGCATAATAAACCAGTTTAGGCTAGGCCAAACTAGTTGATCCTGGTATAGGTATAAGCAATAATTTCTTCAGAGATTAGGTAATGGTTTTTTTTTGTATTTAAAAAAAAAAAATACATAACCTAATCTCTGAAGAAATTATTGCTTATACCTAAGACTGCGTTGCACCAAGCTACATCGTTCAATCAAACAAATGTTATTATATATGTTACTGTAAAAGCCGAATACAGTAACATTGTTTTATTTCCAAAACTAACATTTACCAACCGTCATTGGTAAAACCTAGCATGTATTAAATTCTAATGGTAAAAGCCCGATAAAATCGTGTCTTTTTTACATATTCTTACATTTACCGACTCAAGTTGGTAAACCCTAAGATTTACTGGTAAAACCTAAGATTTACCAATATTCGGGCTTTTACAGTAACATATACATATGTATGTATGTATATAAAATTTTAGCTGACGATTTTTTCTTACAAAATAATAACCAATTAAACAGTAGACCTCATTTGAAACTGGGTTAATTTTGAAGTTATTCTATAACAATAACATATTATAATGTTTGTCTTATCAAAGCACAGTAAGCGAAACTAAATAAACTTTATTAGATTAAATGTATAACAGGAAACTACCAATATAATTACTCGGAGTGGAGTAACAAAATCTTAAGTTTGCAAATAAACTTCATTTCTATGTTTGGCGATCGCGTACCTATGTTTGTGAGATTTATACAGATAGATGTATCAGGGCAGGCAGTTTTCGTTAGATCGGTTGCTTTCTGTCTGTATTACCTGTAGTAGTCAATCGATCCATTCTTCGCGATTAGTTCTTTTAATCATGAACCATGTAATACAAATAAATAATTAAATTCAATTATAATAATATAATGACTTCGCGGGTCGTAATAATTTTCTTTTGAAAGAGTTTCACAAATAAATATTTTATCGCCATAATTTATTTGTTTAATTTGTAAATGACCCTCATTTACCTCTTTCTACACAATAGGTACAACAGGCGTACGCTCGTCTTGTTATATCGATGGAACGTAACCTCAGCGCTCGTTTTTATCTTGCCTTTTCTGCAATTAAAAGAGATTAACACAAAAGTTGTAGCGATTACTACAAATATCACAATTTATAGTAGGCTCATTTGAACTTTTGTCTCACGCTCTAATTACAGAAAAAGCAAGATAAAAACGTGCGCTGAGCGAACTTTGCATCGCTATTAAATTTAGAGTTGAGAGTAACCCCGCTGAGAAGTGAATTTCCAAAACAAAAAAGTGTTTAAAAACTAAATAAGTGTTTAATTGTCCTGGATCACTAATATTTCCCAGATTTATGCATTATATCTGAATATTATATTAAATGAATTATTAATATTTAATTTATTAATAAGTAAACGTTGGAACGTCGCTGATCCATTACAATCAAACAATATTATTCCACTAGTTACCGCCTCGCGGTTTTACCCACGTAGATTAATATTACCCGCTTGATGGAAAACGGTGGTGATGATGATGATGATCATAAAATGCAGCCTATGTCCGTATCCTAGTCCTCAGTTATATCTGTACAAAGTTTCACAACAATTGGTTCATATATTTAAAAATAAAAGCCTCAGTGCGTGTCGTGCCACGCGCAATGTATGATTCCGTAGTTGCAATAAATTTATGTTAGCTTGAAACAGGATCTCTTGTTTGATTCTACGAACATACGAGTTAACTTAATTTTATTATGAAAGTAACGTGGTTGTTGCACATTTTTATTTTTAACTTTTTTTATGCGAGATAGATCTACGATTGACCACCAACTCGCCTGATGATAAGCGACGGTGTGGCCGAAGATTGAGCTCGTTGATCTAGAAGATATCTATGCACATTTTTATTTTTAACTTTTTTTTATGCGAGATAGATTTACGATTGACCACCAACTCGCCTGATGATAAGCGACGGTGTGGCCGAAGATGGAGCTCGTTGATCTAGAAGATATCTATTCACTCTGGCCTTGAAAATTCCAAGGTTATAAGTCTCAGGAAACAGAGATGGCGGCAAAGAATTCCATTTCTGTGCAGTACGCATCAAGAATGTAGATCGATATCGCTTAGTACGGATCTTTGGCATTTCAACTAGAAATGGGTGGTAATTCGCCGACTTTCTGCTAGTCCTGTAGTGAAATGGGGAGGGTGGAATTTGGTCGTGTAGCTCTTGCGCACATTCCCCGAAATGAATCCTGTAGAAAATAGACAGACATGCTACTCTACGGCGGTGCTCGAGACTAAGCAGCTTCTTGGCAGCTAGTTTTTCATCATCGATTAACCTCACAGCTCACCGGTCCACCGACTCTAAAGCTCCCAGCTGATACTTGGCTGAACAAAAGATGGCAGCAGTACTCCATACACGATCGGACCTGTGCCTGATACAGATGAAGCAGTTATCCCGGCGAGACGTATCGCCTAACCATACATCTCTCTTCCATCTAACTTACTAACTTATTAACTAACTACTGTTTACTAGCCAGTTTAGCCTAAGATTCAAGGTAGTCCTTAAAGTTCATAGTTAGTTGTGAGACCCAGCATTTCAAGACGGTCTGACAATGATAGAGATATATTTCGGAAAGTAGGAGATAATAGAAACTCACTCTTTTTGGCGGAGAAAAGGCAGGCTTGGAGTCTTGTTGGCGTTGAATTTGACGAGATAATAATGTTACCTAGTTTGTTTTTTATTTCTCCACACACTTACACACTTTTTAAGTTGTTCGACTATTACTCGTGCTATTGTTAATAAATTGTAATAGTGTTCTTATGAAGCCACAGGAACAGTATTTGTCAAAAGTAATTTCGATAAAATTTAATATCTAAAAAAGGGTGCTTCGGGTGAACGAGACCCAGCGCTACCCTCTGTGCCGTAAAAAGGTTATATTGTGAGGCGCTGGAAAGAGATAGCTGCGCACGTTGATATCTACCTTAATACGATGCAGATGAGTTATATTTTTTAATAATTTAATTTGTTTTACACATTCTAATTATTCACCGTTATTTATAACTAAATAAAATCCAAACTCCCACCCAAAAAGAGGGGTGTTATAAGTTGATAAGATGTCTATATACTCTAGCCTTGAAAATATCAAGATTGTAGTGATACAATGATTTTATTTGTCTATGAAACTAGGTTAAATATATAGATGTTATACATATTTAAGAGAAAAGATCAGCCAGTTCCTACCTTAAGATTTATAGACATTAATACATAACATACATTTCGAAATAGTACAAACCCAAAATTAATAATTATAATTTATTACATTAAATGTCAATTAAAATTAATGTCATTTATTTATTATAGTGTCTAATAGTTATTTGTGCAACAAGAGAGCAAAGTAGTTTTTAGCACCGTCTCTTTACTCAGACGCCCTTATTACAGCATATTGTGGACTTGTGAAGTCAGTGCTGAGATATGGCGTAATATTCTGGGGTAACTCAACTGATAAAAAATATGCTTTTATATCCCAGAAAAAATGCTTAAGATCTATGTTTGGACTCAAACCAACTGATAGCTGCAAGCCTTAGAATATAGAAAAATACAGAAGGCGCGTCCAGATGCAGTTACAAAATCCGTGCTGTGTCCAAAAACAAAAGAATCGTCCCGCACCCTTCTCACCTCTCACCCGCATAATGTTGCTAGTGTAGGCATTATTTACCCGTTGCTGTGGTAAATCGTGGAGATAAAAATATATTAAAATAAAATATTTACTTTCTTAAACGGATAATTATCATTATTTTTATAACTGTTCTCTTGACTTACTATTCGGATTAATCGGTCAAATAAATTATTTTGTGTTTGTATCTTATTACGTTAGCTTAAAAGGTTAGGCATTATTTTAACCTGTCACAGCTAAGTAGGTTTGGGGGGTTCAACCGAAATCCTGGCCATTATCAAAAATCCTTCCAGGCTTCAATCATTTTACTAAAAAAAAGTTTCGCGCTCGATTCACTCGCGCATGATTGTTTCATATTGATCTATATTTGTATTGATCATTAAAGTGCTGTGAACTTTCTAATACGAGCAAATAATTAACTAAAAATAGCCACTAACCACATTTTTTTGGGTTCACTAATACGAAAAACAAAGCATAACGAGTGCGAAAATTGTAGTAGTGTTTTTATAGTATATTACTATAAAAACACTACACTACTACACACTACATACAATTTTCGCGAAAAAACCATAAGCTATGCCCAAGTCCATTGCTGAACCCCCCCCCCCCTTGAAATGAATTCCTGGCTACGGCCCTGGTAGGCTTTATAAGTTAACGGTTATAGACTACCACCACAAAAAAAAAATACAAAATATCTGAGGAAAAATTTCGCACTAAATCCATTTAAATCGCAAAATCAATCAATATGTTCACAATATCAAACAAGTAGTTCTATTCTAAGTCCATATAGGGTGAACTGCAATTATGAAACGCTACCCTGAACGCTACTCGACATGCACTTGGCCAATTAATTTTTAATCGGATAAAAATATATTTAAATGCCTACTCATTTAATTTACAAACTACTAACTAAAAAAAATCGGTAGCAAGTAAAAGTAAGGAAAATCAAAACGTTGATATTGGCAACACCAACAAAATGGACGATTCTTTCTCTACGATGATCAAAGACCGAACAATTTATTAAATAAATACGTAAGATAATGTCAATTGTGCTACTTACACGTGAAATGTTATCCCATCGTGTTTTTTTTTCACCCCAGCAGTATTTTTACACGTAGGAACGACACATGACGGCATATTTGAATTAAATTTAACACCAACAAAGCTTGCCACTCGTTAAGACGTTCATAGAGCAACTGATCGCGCGCGCTTCAAACTACTCTATATATGAGTAGTTTCTGTCGCTTCAGTTCTAAGCATGTTCACGGTTTCTGTATTTTTCTATATTCTAAGCTGCAAGCCTTACTTTAAACAGCATAAGATTCTGACGCTTCCTTTACTATACATATTTGAGGTTGCAGTATTTGTACGGGCTAATTCTGAAATATTTCCTAAGATGTCTACAGAATCGATATATAATAGACGAGACAACAAAATATTAATACATAAAGCAAAGACTCAATTGTTCAGAAACAGCATTTTTGGAATGGGCCCTATTATATATAATAAGATACCTATAAGTCTTAGAAATCTGACAACTAATTTATTTAAAAAGAAATTTAAAGCCTTGCTGGTTGAAAAATGCTACTATAAGATTAAAGATTAGTCATAGTCATAGTCATAGTCATATTTATTGGTAACAAAAAAATAAGTTACAAGTCAAATGAACGAAAATGTAAAAAATAATCATTATTGCTTCAAGCAATGTTAACATTATTCGAAAATATTGAACATAAAAATATACAATCAAAATATTTATCAAATAAGAAAAACATAATAAATGAAAAATGTCCAGAATAACTAAATTACAAATGTCAAATTACAAGTCAAAAACAAAATATAATACAATAATAACAATAGAAAGAAAAATAATAATAACAATAATAACTAAAATTTTATATGTCACATCTTTGTCACATACAAATATATTAATACTCATGTATAATGTCTCATGTTGTGTCAAATTGTTTCTTTAATCTTTCTTATGTCATCGAACTTATAGAATGCCTGTTCGGCAAGCCAGTTTTTTAATCTTTGCTTGAATGCTCCCCTCGATGGAGCATCTCTGACGTCTTGCGGCAGGCGATTGTACACCTCCGGCGCTGTGACGTGGATTAGCTTTGACGTTTTTACGAGTCGGTGCGTGACGGCATGCAGTCGGTGCGGGTGGCGTGTTCGCGGGTTCACCTCTCCGAAGCGTGTGTATTCTTCAGGATGGTCCCAGGCGTACAGCGCCGCCTGTAGGCAAACGAGGCTCGGTACTGTGAGTATCCGCATGGCCCGGAAATACTGCAGCGCGGAGGTGTCCTGTGACACTCGAACTATGGCGCGTACGGCTCGTTTCTGCATTCTGAAGACGCGCTCCCAGTCGGCAGCGCGTCCCCAGAGCTCGACACCGTACTGAAGTATCGAGTGTACTGAGGCGAAGTAGCATTGCCGGACCATGGAATACGGTAATATCGCAGATACACGCCACAATGCAAAGCAGGCCCGACCCACTTTGTCACACACCTTGTCAATGTGCTCTTCCCATGTCAAAGCGCTGTCTATTTGAAATCCTAAGAATGTCGTATTGTTCACTTGTTCCATTACAACATCATCGATTCCTACCCTGAGCGGTCTGTAGGTACGACTTGATATGTTGAAATGAATGTAATGAGTCTTGTTCATATTTAAAATCAATCCATTCATTCTAAACCACGAACATAAGTCTTTTACAACCTTATTCAGTTTTTGTTCTAACTCATCGATAGACGTAGCCGTAACTACCGCAGCAACATCGTCAGCATACATCAGGATGTGGCCGTCCTCAATGTTCTCCGGCAGGTCGTTGAGGAGGAGGGAGAACATGATATTAGAGAGCGAGGAACCCTGCGCCACTCCAATAACTGTCCCTTGCGGCTTTGACTTGGCCCTACCCCCGTCACCCACTACGACCTGATTTCGGTTTACCATGAAGTCGGTCAGAAGTTTTAATGCAGGGCCCTCGATTCCATAGTGCTCTAGTTTGGTTGCTAGAACACCGTGGTCGGCCAAATCGAAGGCTTTCGATAGATCGCAGAAGATCACTGCGACCTGCTTCATGCCTTCACGGGCTTCGAGGACCCGCCGTACCACTTCCTTGACTACCGCTGTCGTGGATCTCCCTGGTCGGTACGCGTATTGCCTATCGCTGAGAGCTCCGCATTCTGCTAAGTGCTCTGTAAGTCTCGTGCTGAGGCCGTGCTCAAAAATCTTTGCTATACCCGGTATTATGGATACCGGCCTATAATTGCTAATCTCCTCATGCTTTCCCTTTCCTTTATACAAAGGTGTTACCTTGACCTGCTTTAGAGAACGAGGATATCGACCTTCTCTCGCGCACTTATTGTACAGGCGAGACAGTATCGGTGACACGTTCTGTGCTGCAACATAAAGTATCGAAATTGAAATATCGTACACGTCTTTTGTATTTTTCCGGGCTACGCCAAAAGACAGTATACGGAATACTTCTAGCGTTGTAAATGGCTTTATTCTCATCGAGCGATCAGCCGGAGGGCGCGTCGCCACTAACGCGTGCCTTGCGGCAGTAATATCGGCCGCGGGTGCGTTGCAGTTTGCAGTAGCGGTTATAAAGTACGAGTTTACGGCGTGAACGACATCTACTTTGGAAGGAAAACTAGATCCATCGGGCTGTCTTAAAACATCGGTATAGTCAACGTACTGTTTTATCCTGCCTGTTTCTGTACTGACTACATTCCACATCGATTTAGTTAAGTTGTCGGAGTTGTTAATCAAATTATTGTAGTAGTTACTCCTTTCACTCTTTAATAAATTATCATACTTATCTTGATATTCATTAATTCGTAATCTTAGGTCAATGTTATTTGGAAATAATGTCAATAATTTATGCATGTCAATCAATAAATAATTCAAATTAATAATGTCGTTGGTTGCCCATACGATACTACTATTACTCGCACCTAGGCGTCTGTTCGGGAAGCATGTATCGTTCTTATTCTGTAGTATATTCAGTACAGCTTGAGCTAAGTTGTCGGTTGATGTCGAATGTTTACGTTCGACGTCATCCCAGTCAACACTATCTATGGCCGCAACAAAGTTGCATTTGTTTGAGCGACTGTAACACCTACCGAATCGTGGCGGAGCACGGCCCGGCCCCGGGTCGCACGGAATCATAGCACGGACGGCATAGTGGTCTGATAACAATGTTATTAAAGGACGCGCGCGCGCGGTATGCGACAGCTCGCGGTTAACGTACACGTGATCTATGCTTGTGCTCGAGCAGCCATCAATTCTTGTAGGGAAGTCTACAATATTGCATAGATTGTAGGATGATAGTATGTCATTTAGTTTTTTAATATTTGAATTCATTTCACAACTCGTGTCGATGTTAAGGTCCCCCACCACGACAAATTCCATATTATCGTCAACTAGCTTGTCGAAAAGACACTCCAATATAGGAAAGCATAAAGAAGAACTTGTCAAGTTCGATCTGTATATACATACTATTGTTAATTTTTTTTCTATAAGTTCGACGGCAGATATCTCACAAATTTGTTCGACAGATAATTTAGTGTAAGATGGGGGCAATTCAGTTATTCAAGACCGCTTCGTAGCTGAATCATATGTGGAGCGTTTCCCGTCAGCCGCCATCTTTTTTTCGATTCAGCAACGAGCGAAGAGCATGGCACGTTTCATAAAACGTGTGATGTTGCTTCATGTGAACCTTAACCGCTACTCTACATATTATTTGACCTTCAAACCCATAGACAAAACGGGTAAGCTCTGCCACAGAAGACGTCACAGAAGCAGTACGTTACAGGATTTGTACTCTAGGGTACATTTGAGGGGGCTTTAGCCCCCTATGAGTTTGTTATGAAACAAAAAAAAATATAATGTATTAGAGGTATAATTAATTATTTGATATTGTTGCCTATATATGGTATTTGTTTACTAGTTGTTTTCGTCAAGATTAGAATAACAGTATTTTTTCCAAAATACATTTATTAATTTCATAAATATCTACTGTCGTCATGTGTTACCGGATATGATGGTGAGTAATCTTGATGCGGAATGTTCACTTTCTTCTCTCTTTGCATAAAATGAACACATTACTATTTATCCGACTGCGCATGCGTACGAAGCAAATTAATGTTGTTATTTGGGTGTATATATAGGTATGTGTAAAATGTGTATTTTGTGAATAATAATAATACTTCCAAAAAAAGTTGCGTAACTTCCATTGTCAGTAAGTGATTTTATGTAAGTACGTGAATGAACTGATTATAAATAATAATAATTCTCAGTAAACATACCTCAAAAGGCCTCAATATAATGCCCTCACTTTTATTTAAAGTCCAGGCGCAGAGGCCAGGCCCGCGAGCTGTTTTTCCTAACAGTGTCAAGGACAGGGGTACTAGGTTCTTTGTTAAAATTCCTTAATTAATATTTATGTATATATATTCTTACTTGCAATGGCCATAGGAGCCCGTTTACATAATGCATGAATTCCGATGCCCTACATTAACATTTTTGTATTTGCCTGGTTTATTTTATTTAGGTACATAGTATAGTGCTATTAGTACTTAGAGATTTATGGACTTTCCTGAATTATATTTTTATGCAATGCCCAAATTCCCCCTCTCTCCACTTCTACTTAATTCCTTACATTAATTTGAATTTGACAGTGACAGCAGTCCTTAAGACTGATAATGCGCAAATGTAGAGCCGCTATCATGGCGGCTTTACATTTGCGCCGTGAAGGCACGCGAACAAACGTGAACGTGAATTATTACAGATGCGTACGGACGTGTCATGCGAGCAAAATGCAGCGCAGCGGATTAATATAAGTTGGGATAATGAATTAGAAATGCGCTTTTTGGAACATTTCTACGCCGAAAGAATACTGTGTAACTCAAGGCATCCGCACCATAAAAATAAAAATTACGACGCCTGGAGAAGGATTAGTCTTCAAATGAATATCGATCGGTTACGATGTTTCAGTCATCCACCTTCTCCTTTTCCTCCAACGCTTTCGAACGGTTTTCGTATTTTTTAGGTAGATATAAATAGATGCTCTCGTTGTTTTTTAGGTATTAATAGTACAAATAGTTATGTTGCCACAGCAAACAAAGTTAACGCAGCAGCAGATTAAACCTCCATTTCACGACAGGTTTCACGCATACCTAAATGAGTGACCCGTGAATGTAGAGAGACACGCCTCTGCAGTGAATTCGCGGCGCAAATGTAGAGCCGCCTCAGACTTTTAGGCGACTTAATTACATTACCGATTTCTCCCTATGACAGAATTGCTGTCAATTTTGACTTGAACAAGAGACGAACAAGAACTTCGACCGTATCTCAGACGTGACGCATGGCGAGTCCACATGGGCATCCCGCGCGCAAGCGCGTCTGTTGTCAATGTCAAGGAATTGAAAAACAACAGAGATTGACAAGCGATGGCTCGTGTGAGCTAAGCCGATGGCGTAATAGCGATCACACGCTACGTTTTGCTATCATGCAAGATAGAAGCTATCTTCATACTAAATTTTATGTACATCGGTTTAGCCGTTCTTGAGTTATAAATGTTTATTAATGCAATGGAGTTGTTTTAACCAATAGATATTATTAAAAGAAATAGTATTTAAAAAATAAACTTTTTTATTTAATTAAAAAAAATATATAAAAAATAATAAAGTTTCAATTTAAAATAAGTAGAAGGTTACACTCAACTCTTATAGCGATACAAAATTTGCTCGCATACCTTTTTACCTTGAAATCTCTAAAATTATGAGAATGACATAAAAGTTGAAGAGACTAGCACTCTAAATTACAGAAAAAGCAAGATAAAAACGATTGCGAGCCAACTTTTCATCGCTATTAATGTTGAGCGTTACCCTGCAGTACTACCAAAACGCCCAGCAAGCGTTATTTTGTAGATGGATATCTACAGATGGCAGAATGACATTCCTGAGTATGACTGCTCTGATGCTACCATTTTTGCAGTATTCTGAGTCACCTAGAAATGTTCATGAAGTAATGTACTGTAAAATCTCATTCTCAGTAGTTATAAAAGTACTAGGCTGCAATAACACACCACAACCAGCCACCTCTTGCTTGTAAAGGTTGTTTGAATGCATTTAAGTGTCTTTCATTGAACGGTTTCAAGTGCGTTCTTCTTGTTAGTGTATTTAACGCTTCGTTTTTGATTATTTATAGTCTCTGTCAAGAAAAAAATCATTATAATTTCATTGGACACTAGCTCATAAAGGAAGAAAACAAATAGAAAATTTCTATGATCGTTTATGTAGAAAGACGGAGGAATGAAGAGCTTGTGGCAAACAGAACCCAACATAATTTAATGGCAGTAAGCCATGCTAATGTAAAGATAAAAATAAAATCATGTCCAAGAACACGCCTGGCACGTACTTGCTTCAAATAGAGATGGGTGACGTTTTTGGCTTCTTTATTAGTACCGGATCATATCAATTCATATAGGTATCTATGTAGCAGCATCGCAGCGCTAACAACCAACATTTCAATATGTTAAATATCCTAATTTGGTAATATTTCTGCCGTTTTTACCCAAAGTGGCAGCAAAACATTACTGTATTAACATTACGTATTAATTTTACATCTTCATTTGACTACAAAAGATTGCCATTCGTCGACCTTTACCTTATGGCATAATGTTTTCTGATTATATATGAACAACATGAATGAATGTACTTACATAAAACATTTTATAAATTATACTTTGTAAATAAAAAATACTATTATAATAGCATTGTAAACTTTAACATAAATCAAATATATGTTAAAACAACTTTTACTTTAGCGTTGGCGAACGTATCACGTATCACGATGTTCGAAAAGTGTCAAGAAAGTCCTACACTGACAGCTACAAGACATCTTCATATTTTAGATTCTAATAATTTTCCGAAATATGACAACAACTTGTAAATGCTCACACCACACGTTAAGTTAGCGTTTCCTAACAAATTGTCGGAAAAAAACAACGCAATTTATAGAAGAAAAATAATGTCATAGATGGCGTCATTATACGTTATATATATAGTACTATTTCACTTAGAGTGCATTAAAATGAATATAATGATAGTTGACGCCGTTGACCAATACGGTTAACATAGCACTGTTAGCAGTAATCGGAACGTGTTCGTTTATTTGATATATATTTTTAGGTGTTGCCATAAAAATAAAAGCTTAAAAAAATCACCATTATTTCATTTAAAGCCTCTTCCTGCTATCGCAGCGCTGTAGTCGCAATTTATATATCATAATAATTGATAATATGGTGTACAAAATAATTTAGAGCAAAAACCGTGGGACAAGTTAATAGACCATATCAAGTACTGTTCAGACTTCGCTTTATCTATATCCTCACAAACTTAGTACGCTTGCACCGTGGCGATGCGATTACAGCGCCACCCATGCCCTAGCGCCACTTGCCTACCTCGTGTTAGTAACGTTAATGTAGTGAGTAATAAAACCACAGACATAACGACAATATTTTATTTAAAAAGAAAACGCAATGTGACCCTATTTTTTATTTATAATGGCAATTTCAAAGAAACGAACCTATTAACGTTTGGTTAGTGACTCATCAACGTTTCAGCAACGTGCGAGCAACGTTTCACCAACGTTTCACTAACGTCTCACCTAGACATAGAAAGCATTTATACGTCATAATATATTATTACGTACAAATGATTTCTATGTGTGTGTGAATATAGCCACGCCTTCTACACAAAAAATGCCAATTATCAATATTAAATCACACGTCACAAAACAATTATTACGATTTTGACTCGTGGTTCTACCCATTCTGTCCCACCAGGCTCATTGTTCCACTATACTAAAAAGTAAAGGCTGGTGGTCCTACCACCATGCGTCTAATACATGGCTCGTGGTCCTATTTCGTCAAGCTTTATATTAAATTGCCAACGAACGTTTTCATATAAAATATGTGATTTTACAACAAGTATGTATATTAAAAGAAAAAAAACCGGACAAGGCGAGTCAGACTCGCCCACCGAGGGTTCCGTACAAACTAGTAGATAAAATGAGGAATTTTTTTTATTTTTATATTTTACTTAATAAATCGAAAAATATACGTCGTAAAAATATTTAAAAAGCTGTTTTAGCTTGTGCTAATTAAGCTCTTTCATATGATACCCCACATGATACGGTTAATTCACTTCAAAATTTCGACCCTCATTCCTTGCGTAAAGACACTATTTTTTGTGTTTAAATTAAAAATGTCTGTCTGTCCGTCTGTCCGTCTGTCCGGGTGTCAAGACCTTTATTTCGGGAACGCGTGAAGGTATCGAGTTGAAATTAAAACCATATATGCAGATCCATAGTATCTTGCTGCAGAAAGAAAAATCAAGTTTCTCAGTTTTCGTAAAAAGTTACAGCCGAATATGTCGTAAAAAACGCACATTTCGACACTCACAGAGGAATCAAAACCTATGGGGTATTTCCCGTTGACCTAGAACTCTGAAATTTGGCAAGAAGCATTGTGTTAGAGTACACATATAGGAAAAAAACCGAAAACCGGACATTTTTTTTAAACACAAAAAAATTGTGTCTTTATGCAAGGAATGAGGGTCGAAATTTTGAAGTGAATTAATCGTATCATGGGTATCATATGAAAGAGCACAAGCTAAAACAGGTTGTTAAATATTTTTGCGCTGAATATTTTTCGATTTATGAAGGAATATATTAAAAAAATATATAAATTCCCCCTTTTATCTACTAGTTCGTACGGAACCCTCGGTGGGCGAGTCTGACTCGCTCTTGTCCGGTTTTTTTTTCGCAACAGATTTATATTATTATTACTACAAAAAATATAGCCTATGACACTCAGGAAATAAAAACTAATCTAACGACACCTCGCACATCAAAATCGGCCAAGTCGTTTAGCCTGAGAGACATACATACACACACACACACATATATATATTATATATATACATACTCTCGAAAAACAACGCTCCATCTTCCACAGTCGGGAAAAAATATTATAAAGTATATTTGAATTATATAGCTTCCTGTGATTCAAATTAATATATAGTGGCTAAGATAATACTTTCTGGAAAAAACGTAATAATGGTAAATTACATAATGGCTTGTTAGTTAAGACTAAAGATATGTTTCAGTCTAAATAATATTATAATGCCATATTTGTATATTGAGGACCCGTGGTGGGACCACGACACCTGAGTAAAGTTATTACTATTAGTGGATCTTAGTCATTGGGACAAAATTTGGTATGACCACGAGTCAAAAATGTTTATTACAAATAATTGTATTTGTATGTGTATATTTATATTTGTAAAAATGTATGAATAATTTGTGAGCATGTCTTTATAATATCTTAGCTTCCTTAACTGCATCTTAATGTAAAAACAATGGCTAACTGGTAGAACACTTATGTTGTACTTTGACGTAAAATTAAAACCATAAACGCAGATCCATAGTCTGTGGCTGCAGAGAAAAAAATAAAACTTCTCAGTTTTCATAAAAAAGAAAATGTTGCAAATATATCGCAAAAAACGCATATTTCGACACTAGCAAGGGAATCAAAACCTATGCGGTACTACCCGTTGACCACTAACTGTGAAATTTGGCAAGAAGCATCAAAACCGAAAACTTAAAAACTAAACCGAAAACATTGTTATTTGAATCACAAAAAAAGGGTCTTTATGCAAGGAAGGAGGGTCCAAATTTTTTAGTGCTTTAACCGTATCATGTGTGGTACCATATGAAAGAACTTTTTTTTATAAAGAATAGCTCTAGAACTTCATTAACACAAGCCAAAACAAGTTTTTTAAATGTTTTTACGAAGTATATTTTGCGGTTTATGGAGGAACATATAAAAATATATAATTTCTCCCTCTTGTCTACTAGTTTGTACGGAACCCTCGGTGGGCGATTGTCCGGAGTTTTTTAAACTGAAATATTTATAAAGTTAAAAAACCGGAATAGGCGAGTCATACCCTATAGGTTTTGATTCCCTTGCGAGTGTCGAAATATGCGTTATTTGCAACATATTCAGCTGTAACTTTTTTTAATGAAAACTAAGAAGTTTGATTTTTCTCTCTACAGCAAGAGACTAAGGATCTGCGTATATGAGTTTAATTTCAACTCGATACCTTCATGCGTTCCCGAGATACAGGTCTTGACAAACGGACAACAAAGTGATCCTGTAAGGGTTCAGTTTTTTTTCCTTTTGAGGTATGGAACCCTAAAGATGTAAAAAAAGAGAAATTACAAGCTCTAGTTGGTCATCAATTTGTCATTGTTACTTACATCCGTTACACAACACAGTTAACAACAAAAACTCTGATTTTTACTGATTATTCTATGTGTAGAAAACGTTGCTTTTAATTAAGAAAGAAGGACGCCACAAAAAGAAGGATATGTTTTAGCTTCCGTGTTAACATAATGTTGTTGTGCTAATATTGAAGCAGCGTTCACAGAACACATAATGCAGTTTCCTCTCTTTTCTTCCATTTAAATACCTACTGAAATAATAATCTTGTTCTGTCTGGTAGATGATATCCTTAACCAGCCCCAAAATTTATTCTTGTAACCGTGCTGTGTACGCTGAAAACATTGCGTGAGCAGGGCCCGGAGCGATGGACATCGCCTTGGTCGTCTAAGACTGGTGCCTTTTACTTGTACTCTTGGTCTCCGTGAATTCACAAGGATTTATCGTTCCAAAAGATTAGGACACGCACTGGTCTGCAAAATTGTCAGCACGGACATCGAAATACTCTACGACTTAAGTACTCGGGATACAGAGCGGCGGCAACGGTTACTGTAAGGAAAAACTTTTAAAAAATATATACAAAACAATATGTCAAAATCCGCTGTGCTATGTCGGTGAATTTTGTACGTCTACCAATTTCTTTATCTTAAATTCGATCTCGTAGAGAGACTTCGAGCATAGCCTTCTCCATAGATTGTTGCGTGACCTTCCTTTTGAGGCCCATAGTTACGAGATCTCGCAAACGATACGCTCCCTTTTGCTTCGCCGTAGTCGGGTAAAAATGGTTTTCGCAAACCCCGATGTTTTTTTATTACTTTTGTAATTCAACGATACTACGATGTTTTATTTTTTATTTAAAATTTTATTCCACAACATTCTTGGCATAACTAATATGCATATTCATGCGAAATTACAGCTTTCTAGTACGAGTACTTGGCGTTAATATAAGCGTTAGGCTGACCCCCTCTAATCTCTTCTAACACTATAATATCCTCTCCTATCCATGTCGTCAAATGGCTTCATAGTCATGGTCTCTGATGCTCTGTCTATACCATAAGTGAAAATAGGCATGATATGTGTATGTAATAGTTACATTTACCTATCGGCGACAGCAGCAGGGCTCTCCCGCCGCCTTTCATGTGTTGTAAACCGCGCATACGATATATGACACGAATTGCGCCGCGCCGCCCGCGCTTCCGGTGTTTTCCATGAACTGAGAAAACGTCCATCGCACCACTCTTCGCTCCGCGTGTCTCTGAATGATGATCCCATAAATATGGTCGAGCATGGCGGCAATTGGCGCATGTGTTTAACTCGTGATCTGGCATTGTATGCGGATCATTGACCACATTGCAATAATTAGAATATATTCCTGAAACATTTATAATAAAAACTGTAAATTAATTAAATTAACGTAAATAATAAAATTATCTGTATTGTAAAATACTGAAACAACCTACTGCAATCTTTACACTCCTGAACACAATTATATGATTACTAAATTTCCCACATTTCGATTTCATCATCTGTGCCCGAAGCCTATTCTAGTGAACGAACCTCTTGCGTTCTTGGTCATATGCGTCGATCCCGAAAAAAGTTATAGGAAAACAAAATCAGCATCATCGTTTACATAGATAACCGACTTCGACGGAAATCTTTTACTTGGATGATCTATTTTTTTAGTATTTAGTTTAAAAAAATGAAAATATTGATCCAATTTTGATAAAATTTATTATCACCTCTGAAGTATGAACTACCAAACAAAAATAATCACCAAAATCAATTCATACTGGTGAAGTAATTACTGAAAAAAAAATCGTGTAGGTACCTCCTCTTTTTTTGGAAGTCGGTTAAAATATAACGGAATAGAAATCTTCCGTTTTAACCCCCGACCCAAAAAGTGGGGTGTCCGGTGTTATAAGTTAGACGTGTGTATATGTTTATCTTTGAGTTTGCCTGTAGCTCTCAGAAATGGACCGATTTTGATCTATTTTTTTTATTTCACTGAGGATTTTGTCGAGAGTGTTCTTTGCTATGTTTCATCAGTCTTCCTGCCACTTATATAAGATCGTCTGTTCACCTTGTGGTTAGTCTTTTTATTACTCGCTTGCTGGTGCGTAGGGTCCATTGTTTCGGTCCAATTGGCCATCAGTTCTACGTGCCCTTCTGATTGCCGCTAAGTAATAATAATATAATACTCACTTGAGTTTTATTCATTTTGAATAATATTGTAGCTCTTGCTCGAGAAGAAAATTTTTCTTTGCTTTGAAGTTGTCAAAAGGAAAGTTGATCAAAAGTTGTTTTGGTTTTTATTATTCATTTATTTATTTATATGAAGGAGTTTTCTTTACAATAATAATGGACAAAAATAAAAACAATTAATTTGTCAAATGAGCGAAGCGAACATAGGTCTGAAAAATTGCGTATGTTCGAATGTTTGTTGGCACTCGCCAACAAAAAAATTAACTCGTCTCATTATTATGGGAAATACTCCCGAATTACTCCCAAAAAGGAGGCGAGTTTCAAGAAAACTAAAAAGGGCCTCAAGGCTGCTGTAGAACTATTACTCGTTTGTTACACGCTGACGCGATTTAGCAACTTTTTTACAAATTGTTAGTTTATTACTATGTAATAGACTCGCCGAACTCGCGCACGAAGGGTTCCGCACCATTATCTATAAAAACGCAAAAAATCACGTTTGTTGTATGGGAAACCCTTCCCCTATAACCCCTATGGGGTCCTTAAATATAAATTTTATTTTAATTTATTATTTAATTTTAAAGTGAATAATATAATAACTCAATATTCTGTGAATATTTGAAGCGGTGGTGATAGACGGACGGACGGACAGACAGAAAGCGGAGTCTTAGTAATAGGGTACCGTTTTTACCCTTTGGGTACGGAACCCTAAAAACGACAGGATTGGTTACTACAAAGCAGACCAAATGAAGCATTTGTAGACCTCATACGATTTAATTGTAATGTGTCTATTTTTAACTATTCCTCTTATGAAATAGGGAGGGTGGAATAAGGTTGTGTAGCTCTTGCGTCGTTCAATTTATTTTAAATTTTTACAAGATTCATTCGCCGAATTATATCCGGAAGAAATACATAAGTTGCTTATGAAGTCGAGTATTTTATTTTAAATAAAATAAAATGGTAAATGGTATGACTCGATGGTATAAACTGAATTGTATAAGGAAGAGGTAATCCTAATATTATATAAAAGCAAAATTAGTACTGTATCCCTGCTCTTCCCTTTCTCTCTGTTTGTTACCTTTTCACGCACAAACGACTAAACCAATTGTAATGAAAGGTGCAAAGAAAGGTGACGATATGAAAATAGACATAAATGCTAAATATATGTCATCATCGTTAGTATTTTCTCCACTTAGCGGGTAAAAGTAAAACCGCAGGGCGCTGCTAGTGTTTTAGATAATTGATAATTACATATTATAGTTATTGTACTTTTGGCAGAGGTTATAATTTTCTTTGTTGTATTCTTATTAACATACGTCATAGAGTAACTCTGACATACGTATTCAATGTCACCAAAAGCAAAATGTTAGGAATTAAGGTTTTATTTTCATTTGATAAGTGAGATACAAATTCGTATTTTAAAACTTTGTCTGCATGTCAAGTTCTATTTTGTTTTTTTTGTAACATTATAACTTTAAGGGCGTCCGCTACGTTAAGCGGGCGTCAGTCGCGGGTGTCCGTCGCGGGGACCCGCGCCGTGCTCCGTCGCGGACATATTTAACCCGTTGCGGACGCCTGCGACGGACTCCCGCCTCTCGCAGCGCCGCCAGTACAATTTCGATCGCGCGGGTGTACAGTCGATATCATGGATTATTTGTTGATATACTACCTAGCCAAAAGACGACGTAGACAAGAGCAACAGCCAATCAGCCCATATGTCACGTCTAGATTGTTGTGTGGAGAATTTGTATCCAAGTTTACGTTATTAAGAGAAGATGAGAAGAGATTTTATAAATTACTTTAAAATAGAAACGTAATTTTAGTACTTTGAAAGTAAAAAGTGTACGCGCATCCCTGTCTTTATATAAGTCATTAGACATATCCCATAAAACGGGGCGACATTGGACTTCTAAAATGACACGTTCCGTGTCAATAATACTCATTGTTATCAAATTATGGAACAGACTGTACAAACACGGAACGTGCGGCACGGATAACACAACGGCGCTCACTGATTTTCTAGAAACATCTCCGCTCGCTTGCTCCGTCACACGGACATCCGTCGCCCGCGGGGCGGGTCCCGCCGCCCGCGCCGCGTGCGACGGGGCACCCACTGCACGCAGCGCTGATCTATGAGATTACAAGAAACAGCACGCCGCGCGGGCGCCCGTGCCGTGCACCCGCTTAACGCAGCGGACGCCCTAAAAATATTCTGACAATACAAAAAAACCGTCTGTGTTTCACCAAAAGCATAAAAAATATTACCTATTGTGGTGAAATAACATTATAACCTTCCATAACACCTATAATGGATAACACAGCGCCCATCAGGCCCATTCGAGCTGCTGTACGCCGTATAACGTCCGTGCAGCAGCTAGAAATTATGATAACATTTATGGAGCAGAATAGAGCCTTAGCATTGGGCAGGGTCCGTTCCATCGAAGCAAGATCAACCTCTGCTCGATTGTGGGCAGAGGTTACTTGCTTGCTAAATGAAGAGGGTCCTGCCCAAAGAACGGCCAAGGAGTGGGCTAAAGTAAGTTTTACATTCTCATTGTAGCATTTTTTAATCGACATCAAAGGTCATCAAAATCATCAATTTGATATGTACGTATGTAATATTGTTAGAATTACACAATATTTATATAATATCTATGTGGGCTTCTAAGCACGTGTGCCAAATTTCATAAGTGTATGTATGTATATATGTATGTTTGTTCACGTATTACGTACAAACTAGAAGTCATAATATTTAATTAATAAATATCATCATATATGTTAAATAAAACTGCTACTTTAACGTGAAAACGTTTTTAAAATGGCTTCTATACAGGGGTCATGCCAGTTTGAGAAAAATTAGCGATGTGACGATATCAGACATGACCTTTTGAGCCTTGTCATTTTGGCCCACTGTATCTTTTGGGTTACTTGACCATTTTTTTTTACCTTTTACCTTTTGGATTACTAGACGTTGTGACTCTGAACCATATTTTATTCTATTTTTATTTATCTCATTTTTAGGGTTTCGTGCCTCAAAATAATAAAAACGGAACCCTTATAGGAACACATTGTTGTCCGTCTGTCTGTCTGTCTGTCCGCTGTCCGGGTGTTAAGACCTTCTAATTCTAATTCTAATTTGAAGTGGGGGCGATAAGACCTGCACCGACGTCCCGCTTGGGGTGTATTGTGCATTTCCCCCCGCCAGCCTACTCAAACCAGCCAAGCTCCTTAAAATAACGGAGCACAGCTTTGGGTCGCTGGCATAATTGTACCACCACTGTTGCGTCAGGTGTTTCATTGCAGAGCTGATTTTGACTTTGAGATTTTTCCAGAAGTCCCGATCTTGATCTAGCCTGTTCTGTAGCAGTACAGTGCAGTAACACATGCTCTACAGTCTCGTTATCTAGAAGGCAGCCTCTGCACAAGGGGCTGTCTGTAGCTCCAATCTTGTGCAGGTGGTAGTTTAAGTCACAGTGACCTGTGATGATACCTATCATTTGTCGTAGGTCCGACCTGGATAGGCCAAGTAGCTTGTTAGTTATTTTCCTGTTTATTGATGGATAGATTTTTTTTGCATGTTTACAGTCTATTGTTTTGTTCCATAGGTTTTGTTGTTCCTTCTCTGTGTGAAGACATAATAAATTTCGTGTTTCAGCCGCTGTCGGTTTGCATAGTTCCGCAACGTCTGCACATATTTCTTTTTTTGTACCTTCTTTGGCAAGTAAGTCTGCTTCGTTGTTTCCTTTACATGAACTATGGCTTTTCGTCCATTGGACTACGACTTTGTAAGTATTGGTTATATGTTGTAGGACAGAGTGGCATTCGGCTACCACTCTAGACCTAGTAGTGAGCTTTCTAAGTGCATAGATAATTGCTGCGCTATCGGTAATAAATGTTAAAAGCTCTTTATTTCCTGTTGCACTGCGTTCCGCATCTCGTGCTAGTACCGCTCTAGCCGCTAGCAAGAGCCCCATCGCTTCTGCCTGCAGCACGGTTGTAGTTTTATTTAAGGCTTTGGAGTCTCTGATTTCGAGTTCTGGCGAATAGAAGCCACATCCTGCTCCTTTGTCATTTTTTGCACCGTCTGTGAAGACGTTTTTAGATTTGGCCCTAACTACCTCCGCTGAGGCATGTTCTTCTGTGACCAGCTCATAGCTCTTGTTATCCAAGTATGTGCTGGCCACTCTATCAGTGCCTTTGCATGCCTCCGGGACAATTTTTATTGCCCTATCTAGTATTCTACAATGGTTAGTGTTGCTGCCACTCCCTTTCCACTGGTTTGTAGATCTGATTCTAAGAGCTGACGCCATCGCTTCTTGCTGTATGTGAAGGTGAAGTGGTGTCAGCCCCAAAATTATGTTCAGCGCGGCAGATGGTGTGGATTTTGCACATCCACTAATAAGCGAACACGCCAGCCTCTGTGTTTTCTGTAATTTGTTGATAGTAGTTGTTAATATTGTTCTTGGCCACCACACTATACAACCGTATGTGAGTACCGGTCTAACTATTACTGTGTACAGCCAGCGACAAAGTTTTGGTTTCAGTCCCCAATCTTTTCCTATGGCTCTCGTGCACTGCCATAATATGTTTGTTGCTTTAGTTGTAACATGATCGAGTTGCTTTCCCCATAGGAGTTTACTATCCAACCATATTCCGAGATATTTTACTTCCTTGCTAAGTGTCAATTTGGTTCCGAATAGGGTGGGAAGTTTTAAGTTTGGTATTTTTATCTTTCGTGTGAATAGCACCATTTCTGTTTTTTGTGGATTTACAGATAAACTTTGGCGCTTGCACCATTCCTCGACTATTCGAAGTGCCTGTTGCATTTTTTCACACAGCGTTGTTTCTGAAATTCCAGATACCATGATTGCTAGATCGTCCGCATATCCTACGGTAGTTATTCCCTCTTTATTTAGGAGTTCGATTAGCTCGTTTGCCACAATTACCCATAAGAGTGGAGAAATTACACCTCCTTGTGGACATCCTTTCGTGACAACGCATCTGGACTCTTGTGAAGATTCCGTGCTAGCTGCTCTATTAGCCAACATCGTTGTGACCCATTTGTTCACTCTTTCATCGACATCGTGTCTTCTTAGACCTCTTTCTATGCTATGAAATGTCGTTTTGTCGAAGGCACCTTCAATGTCTATAAAGGTTACCAAACATGACTGCTTATTTTCTAGAGCAGATTCTATCTTGTGTACCACTTGGTGTAGAGCGGTTTCTGTCGACTTGCCTGCTTGGTAAGCGTGTTGGTTTCTGTGGACAGGTTTTTCTCGAAGTGGCCCACTTCGAATGTACCTGTCACATAGTCTCTCAAGCGTTTTTAGAAGAAAAGAGCTAAGACTTATAGGCCTGAATGCCTTAGGGTCTGTGTAGTCTGATTTACCCGGCTTCGGCAAGAATACTACTTTGACTTCTCTCCATGCGTTGGGTATGTATTTATATGCGAGACATGCCCTGAAGATGGTAGCGAGATAAGTTTTTATTTTGCTTATGCTCCATTGCAAGAGAGCTGGAAAGATTCCATCCATTCCCGCAGCCTTAAAAGGTTGGAAGGAGCTTATAGCCCATAATAGGGCTTCATCCGTTACTATGGATGTTGCAAACTCCCAATCCTCCTTGCCTGGTTTATAAGATGTATGACATTTCCATCCGCCTTCATTTCCAAGCCGGCATTCCGGGAAATGTGTTTGTAGTAGCAGGTCAATTTGTTCTTGTTCTGTGGTTGTGTATGTCCCATCAGATTTTCTTAATGTGCCTAATTTTGTTTGAGTGTTATTTGACACCAATTTTCTTAGTCTTGCCGTCTCACTCTCTGATTGGATCGAGTTGCTGAACTTTTTCCACGAAGTTTTCTTGCTTTTTAGGATTTCTACTTTTAACTGATGACGTTGTTTCCTATATTCTTGCCAGTCTTCTTCTTTGTTGGTATTCATGGCTCTATTGAATTTATGTCTTGCTTTCTTTCTCAGTTTACTGAGTCCTCTGTTCCACCATCTGTCTTTCTGGAGCAGAATCTTATTGTTTTCGGTTTTTAGAGGACATGCCCCTTCGTAGCTCTTCATCAGAGCTCCTGTTACGTATTCAACCATCTCCTCTATGTTGTTGGTCGTGATATTTTCTTCAAATTTTATATCTGGTGCATCTATCAGAGCATCATTGAGTATTTCTGAGAAAAGAGATTTGTCAGTCTTTTTCGGGTTCCTGTAGGTGCGTGGTTTATGCTCCTGAGGCACTCCCGCACTCTTTTTGGCCCCGGCCCCCATCCACACCCTCGGAAGGGATAGGAGGCGGCTGCGGCCTACTTGGAGGCTGGGCCACGCCCTTGGCTTTCGCGACGTCGGCTGGCATTGTAGACTTAAAGTTTTTAATATTCCTCGTTTCGAGGTCTCTGATTTTGTTTTCGGCATGAGCCGTATCTGTCCTTAATTTCTGCTCGTGCGGCCAGGAACCCTGTTCTTCAGCTAAAGTTGCCACTTCTCCACTTGCCAAATCCTTTTCAGGATAAGACTTGCAGGAGGAGGGCGTTGCCTTGGACTTAGAATCCCCGGCCCCATCGGCAAGAGTGCTTAATGGGATGCGTGCCATACACGCCACAACCGGTGGCGCGAGCGCCGACAGGCTGGGCAGCTGTAAGACGCCTTCCCTTTTCTGCCGATTTATGGCATTTACTCGTTCGGCTTCCTTCTTCAGGAAGGCAATCTGTTTCTTCCGGTGGTGTTTTGGACCGGTTTTATACGGCAAGACAACGTTGGGCCCAAGGGGCTTGCCGTCGTCTTGTCCAACACCTGCCTGCCCCAGCACAGCGCCAGGAGGGGCAGCCGCCTCCCGCACACGCTGTTTCCGCCTTTTGGTGGAGTTTGAGCGCTGGCTACGGTCACGCCCATCAGTCTTCTGCACTGGTCCAGGTTGTGGTTCAGCAGTCTCCGCTGCCGTTGTAGTTGCTCCAGTAGCAGTAGTTGCAGCCGACGAGGCCTGGAACTCCACCCCGCCTGCGCCTTCGGTCACCAATTTCACACCCCGCGGCCCGGATACCGGGGGGCGCCGGGCGCTAGCCGGATCGCTCGGCACAACATTCTCATTCATATGGCTCTGCATTATTAATTTAGTTTATTTCTGTGGACACAAGATGAAAGTTAGTGGGCACAACGTGAGAGGTGAAAACGGTTGCCCCCTCCGCTTTCGCCCCCGATCTTTCGCATGTTTGTGATGAGCGGGCCGTCCCAAGAAACAGAGGCCTCATTCATTCATCATCAACATGCCGGCCATGGGCTACCGCGGTACTCTCTGAGTACCAAAACCACACTTTCCGAGAAATTTAGGAACTCGAGGCCCGTGGAAGCCTTAGGAGAGGAAGGATGTTTGTGATATGGGGTAGGAGGGAGTTTAGGAACACGGGATACGCCTGGCTGTTTCTGTTGTATCTGTATCCTACTGAAACAGACCGATAGCGGGCGACAACCTCGGGCAGGTTATTAGCAGCCACACTTGCGTTGAGGTGTAATGCTGCAACGTGAGCTTGTTCCTCAAGGCCGACGTCAGAGCACTGGTGGGACTGTCAGTGCAATGAGCGAAACCAGCCATTCCTCGTCTTATTCGTTGCGAATAGAATAGGCCGCCTTCGCTCGCCCTGTTAAGACCTTTATCTCGGGAACGCAGATCCATAATCTCTTGCTGCAGAAAAAAAATAAAATTTCTGTTATTTTTAAATGGGTAATAAGATCTCTGTAGGTAATACAATTACGTAATACTTACTGAAAATAATTTAGCATTTATACTAAGTAAATATATGAACATTATGATGGTTGCTCGATAGTGGAAATAAGATTACATAAATATTTATGTATAATTTTTTTCAGGTTTGGAACGACTATAAAAGTCGCGTGAAACAAAAAATTTCTAAAATTAATCGTGACCATAGAGGAACGGGCGGCGGTCCACCAACAGTTGAAATTTTGAGCCCAATGGAGGACCGTGTAGCGGAGGTGATAGGTCGCGATGTAGGACTGTTACAGGGCGTAAGAATAGACCCTGATATGAGCGAGGTATCAGTTATATTATTTCATTTGTAAAGGTATGTAGGTTAAATATTTTCAGTCAAGTAATTTGAAGATGTTTTCTTTTTTAGGACTCTATCCGCTTACAAAATAGAAGAGAATCCCCAGTATTGTAAGTTTTCTTTTAATTTGTTATTGACACAATAATTCTATAAAAAAAAATGACACAATTTTAATTTGTTATTGACACAATAATTCTATAGTTTTATCATATTGTATGAATCAATCAATCAATAGTAACCAACGCACGGGCAAGCATAGCGTCCTCATTTTAGTGGCGGGAAGACGCTGGATGCAAGCAGCTTCCAATTGGTATTTTTGAAAATCCATGGGGAGGCCTATTAACATCAATGAACTGATTCTTGCTTGCTGTGAGTGCTGATATGATGATGAAGATTAGAAACCAATTTTTTTTTTTATTATAATAAAATTAATAATATACCTAGTAATTTTTATTTTTAAAATTTTATTAATAAATATAAATACACAAAAAAAACTTTATAATTTCAGAGATATTTCAAGAACAGTAACAATATTGTCGACTACTAACGATAACATCAGTTTGCCTGAAGCGGTCATACCAGGTGGTGATATTGATGAAGGTATTTTTTTTTATCAGCCCTGTTTTTTCTACAAACTGTCCCACTGCTGGGAATGGGCCATCTTATCATTGTGAGAAGGGTTAGGCCATAGTATGCCATGCTGGCCAATTGTGATTGGTATGTATGTATGTATATCTATTATCATAAAAGCGAAGTAAATCTGTCTATCTCTTCTCTCTGTCTATTTGTTAATTTTTCACGGCTAAACGGCTGAACTAATCGTAAATAATCGTAATGAAATTCGGCATAGAAATTTATGTTAGTAAAATGACACATGCTATGTTTTATCAATCACTATTTTTACCACCGTTTCTTAACACTAAACTGATGAAATTGCGGGACGCAACTAGTAAGTTAATATGATCATTCATCTTCCAGCTACAAGATCATGTCTTATAGATCTGAATGAAGCCACCGCCGGTCCTAGCAGAAGACAAGAAGGTTAGCTTATTTTTATGACCAAATAAAAATAAATTTACATATTCTCTATTGTGCAACGACTATTGTTTATATGTAGTTGAGGTGCTTTCAGCTGTATATTGCCAAGAAAAAAGAAGTGTCCCTGGTGGACAACTAGTTGCGAAAGTTGTTTGCCTAGACGGCCGAAAGCAATTACGGTTCTATCAGTCTTTGTAGTGTGAAGTATTCTCGATGCATGTAAAAACTACTGGGTAGAGAGATTTAAATTATTATTTCCCTACTGTGGAGGATCTGGCAAGTTTACCTAAGAATATTATTTTATATCCGAGTTTTCCATCGGTTGTCAGTTAATATGTTCAGCTTCAAAGGGACAGCAAATCGCCTAAACTCCAATTTCGTTGACTCTCTTACAGTGTGCCGATGAGTAGAAGCAGTTGTATGTATATATGTATATCTTATTATCATAAAAGCGAAGTAAATCTGTCTGTCTCTTCTCTCTGTCTATTTGTTAATTTTCCACGGCTAAACAGCTGAACTAATCGTAAATAATCGTAATGAAATTCGGCATAGAAATTTATGTTAGGAAAATGACACATGCTATGTTTTATCATCATCACTATTATTACCACCGTTTCTTAACACTAAACTGATGAAATTGCGGGACGCAACTAGTAAGTTAATATGATCATTCATCTTCCAGCTACAAGATCATATCAGATAGATCTCATTCATCTTCCACCTACAAGATCATATCAGATAGATCTGACTGAAGCCACCGCCGGTCCTAGCAGAAGACAAGAAGGCAAAATTATATTTAAACCATAATATTTTTTATCACACAGATACCATTACAGGATATCGGTGTGTGTATGTTAAATTTGAACCTTGTGATTGCTTGCTAAATATATGTTTTCTGATTGTTGTAGATTTACCAGACCAAAGGCAGGCTCTTGCCCAAATTCATAGAATAGAAGAACTACGAGCAAAGGCTAGTGCTGCAAAAGTAGAGGCAGCAAAAAAACAATCGGAAGCAATGGCCAATATAGCTGAAAGTATTGCGTTGGTTGCGACGAAATATTGTCTCGGCCATAATACTCAATAATTAATAATTAGATAGTTATTAATTATTGAGTATTATTGAGTAGTATTAGGGGATTAGCAAGTTGAAGTGGCAGTGGGCAGGGCACATAGCACGTAGAACTGATGGCCGATGGAGCCAAAAGGTTCTCGAGTGGAGACCACGTACCGGCAAGCACAGCGTAGGAAGACCAGCCACGAGATGGACAGATGATCTCATACAAGTGGCGGGAAGACGCTGGATGCAAGCCGCTTCCAATCGGTCTTTTTGGAAATCCATGGGGGAGGCCTATGTCCAGCAGTGGACTTCTTATGGCTGAGATGATGATGATGATGAGTATTATTGAGTAGTACAATAATTATTAATTACTTAGCAATACAATTACATGTCAATAATTAAGAGCAAGCGACAGTGGCGTTTTTTCCATAAAAACTAATTCCTAAGTTTTCTCCTGGAAAATGAATCTAGATGTTTTTTTTTTTATGTTATAAAATGTTTTTATGCTTTAACTATGCATCCCTTCTATTTTATTTTGTTGAATAGTTTATTATTATTAGAACTAGAAGCCTCAGAAAATCGTAAAAAAAATACATTTTAATGCACCAATATCCAAGGCCCCAAGAAAATTTTATACAAGTACTTACTTAATTCATGTTTAAAGATTATTTATTCTCATATAAAGATATTACATCACTTCCATGAGAACATAATTGATGATTTAATTTATACAATTCGTCATCGCAGATATTATGTCCAAAATATAAATACAAACAAACACAAACACATCACAACGTATTAAACATCACATTTAAACATTCACTCGTACAAGGCGTTCAGTTGCATTTCGATAATGCTAACTTATTTTTAATAATGTGTTCGGCGAGCTGCTTCTTGAATATGCTGAACAAGTCAATGTTTTTTTATGTTCGAGGGTAGTTTATTGTACAAGTGCGCACCTTCAAAAGTGATCATTGTTTTGCCGTAGTTCGTTCGGATCTTAGGCAAGACAATATAGCTACCGCGCCGAGTGCAGGGGTATGAAACATTTTGTTTCCGTTTGGTGAATAGTAAATTTGTATGAACATTTTTGTTTAGAGTTTTTCGTATAAACATACAACTGTTGTAAATATATAATTGTTTAATGTCGATTAATTTCGTTTCTTCATAAATCTTTCTAGTACGTGTTAGGTAGTGATAATTGAAGATTGATTTGATGATTTTGTTTCGTAAGATTTGGAGTTCAGCTATTTTTGTTTTGATCGCATTCCCCCAAACATCAAAAGGTACATAAGTTGCGGCTTCACTAGTGCATTATAAATTGTCAGTCGTAGTTTATTAGGGATACATCGAACAATGTTACGGAGGGAACCGCGGAGAGTTACTAGTTTTGTTTTTATGTTATCAATGTGGGTTTTCCATGTTAAATGAGTGTCCATGTATAAGCCAAGATATTTTCATTGGTTTTTTCTTGCAGAGAAATATTATTTATCGTCAGTGGGGTATGAGTGGGTATTAGTTTATTTTTTGCTTTAAAAATAATGTAACAGGTTTTGGAGATATTTATCGTCAGTAGGTTATATTGAAACCACTTATAGAGTATATTCAGATCATACTGCGCTTGAAAGACTATGTCATGAATAGATGGACCAAAGTAGAACAAGCAAGTGTCGTCAGCATATAAAGTAATATGTCCATTTAGACCTAGTTCATGCATGCTATTAATGTAGATTAAAAAAAGCAAAGGACCCAGGATTGACCCTTGTGGCACTCCACAGTTAATGGGTTGTGGGTCACTTTGGACGTTGTCGCCAATTTTTACTACCTGTAATCTTGTAGTCAGGTATGATTTAAACATTTGTAACGCTTTTCCAACAATTCCAATGGACTCTAATTTTTTTAAGAGCAATTTGTGGCTTATTGTGTCGAACGCTTTTTTTAGATCTGAAGATACTTACTTAATTATTTTTTTAGGTTAAACGGTTTTATTGAAAAGAAAGATAATGATGTAGGTAATCTATTTAATGTATTTTAATAGAAAAGCCCTTTCATTTGATACCCATATTGTGGGGGTTGTGTTAAAATATGAAATACGCCATTTTGTGGCGACGTCCATATTGAATTTTGAATGTACTAAATATATTTTATTGATAAATAAGTTAAAACCTATGTAATAACGGTTTTAATCAACAAAAATAAACTGTATCAATGCATAAAATTTTCAATATAACATGACAGAATAGAATGGCACAATATGACAAACACGATAGTTAAAGTTTGTCTATTTAAGAAACTCTGAAGAGTTTCGTTACACCACATTCTTCCTGGCTGAAAACTTCAAGCCACTGGTCAATTGAGATTGTAATCGTTCAATCGACTTGGTAAACGACGCTCTCTACTGGATCTTCGTAACTGTTCATTATCAGGTTGTTCTAGAACAAGGTCGTTTGTCCGTCTTGTTTCTTGTTGAGCAGATGATGGTTCTTCGTCGTTAACCGAGTCATTGGCATCAAAGAAATCATCATCGTTTGATCCACTGGATTCATGTAATGGTTCAGGTGCTTCATGGACTATCTGACCATCCTGCCCAAGTGGTGCTAAATGACGATTAGAAACCGTGGATTCTCGTCCGTCTGCGAGTCTAACATAGGAGTAATCTGGATTCACATGTAGCAACTCCACTTCCTCAACGATAGGTTGGTATTTATTCGTTCGGTTGAACTTCCGCATTAAAACCCGTTGTGATTCAGTTAACCAAGTAGGAATAGACATTCCATTCGTCGATCGTCTCGTATGATTGAAAATTCGTTCATGAGGTGTGCAGTGAGTGGCTGTACACAACAAAGATCTTAAAGAATTTAAGGCCTGTGGAAGGACCTGTTCCCAATGCTCTATTGGTTTGTTAGCAGAGCGGAGGGCCAATTGTATTGCTCTCCAGAGAGTTCCGTTGAGGCGTTCGACTTGTCCGTTGCCTCTCGGATTGTAAGGAGTAGTTCGACTCGTCGCTACTCCTTGAGAGTTTAAAAATGATTTAACTTCAGCTGCCATAAAAGAAGTTCCACGGTCTGAGTGCAGGTAGGATGGTAAGCCAAATATCGTAAATATCTCATTTAGATGTTTTATAACTGTTGAGGCATTCATATCTGAACACGGGAACGCAAATGGAAAACGTGAATATTCGTCTATCACAGTCAGTATATATTTATTTCTTGTACTTGAAGGTACGGGACCTTTAAAATCAATGCTTAGTCTTTCCATGGGCGACGTTGCTTTGATCAAAGTAGGGTCAGTTCCAGGTCTAAAAAATTTAGGTTTTATTTCAGAGCATATTCTACATGAATTTGTCATGTCTTCAATTTCTTTAGCAGAATAAGGTAGATTTTTGGATTTTATCCAGTGATTCATACGAACTATTCCAGGATGGCATAGTGCTTCATGCAAGGATTTCAGTTTTTCATTCCTCTGTGACATCGATGCACACACTCGCGATAATGCGTCAGCAACATCGTTTTGTTTTCCCGGGCGATATATAATATCATATTTAAATGGAGCCAACTCCAAGCGCCATCGTTGTATTTTTTCATTCTTAATTTTGCTTGTCTTTTTCTTATCAAACATGAATGAAACAGATCTTTGATCAGTTATGAGCCGAAATGGTTTGCCTATAAGAAAATGGCGCCATTTCCTTAAAGATTCTACAATGGCGTAAGCTTCTTTCTCGATAGCAGAGTGGTTGAGTTCACAATTGTTCAACATTCTCGCAAAAAATGCTACTGGGCGGCCGGCTTGTGATAAGGTTGCTGCGATCGAATGTTGCGAAGCATCTGTTTCCACTGTAAATGGTGCTTCGTGATTAATAGAATGAATAGTAGCCTTTGCGATGTCAGTTTTGAGTAGTTCAAAAGCTTCAATTAATTCGTCCCTGAGTGGAAATACTCGAGTATGTGCAAGAGCATAAATTTTCTCGGAAAAATTTGGTATCCATTTGCTGTAATGGGCAAACATGCCTATAGCTCTTCTTAGAGAAGGCAGATCAGTTGGTGGCGGTAGGCTCAACAGAGGACGCAAACGCTCACCGTCTGGTTTTATTAAATGATCTTTAATATTATACCCCAGTATGTTAATGGAATGTTGCGAAAACTTGCTCTTGTCTTTGTTAATAGTAAGATCATATTTGTGGACAGCTGTCATGAATTTTCGCAAATTATCGTCATGCTCTTCTTGTGTCTTTCCACAAATTGTAATGTCATCAAGATAAGCATATGTGCCATTAAGGCCTTCTTTACGAATGACCCAATCGATGGTTCTTTGAAAGCTTGAGACTCCATTTGTGACTCCAAACGGAATACGTAGAAATTGATAAAGATTTCCCAGAGCTTCAAAAGCTGTAAATTGGCGTTCTTTAGGCAAAATCGGTACTTGATGATAAGCGCTTTGTAAGTCTATAGTGCTGAATATGTTGTATTTAGATATTTGGGATACCATTTCCTCCATATTTGGCAATGGATAGGCATCAAGTTGTGTGTATCTATTTATCGTTCGAGAGTAATCGATCACAAGACGCTTCTTATGATTAGTACTCTTTGAGATTAGAACTTGTGCGCGCCATGGAGAAGTACTTTCTTCAATAATTCCTTCAGCTAAAAGTTTATTGATTTCTTCTCCAATAAACTTTTTATCTTCTTCGCTGTATCTTCTGGACTTAACAGCGATAGGTTTGCAGTCTGGAGTAACATTGGAAAACAGAGGTACCGAAGGGACAGAAGCTGCAGCGACACCACAGACTTTGAAAGGTTCCTTTGGACCTCCAAAGAAAAGCTCGAGTGAAGAATGGCTTTTCAAAATATCATGGCCTATGATAAGGTCAGCGCACAGGTTCTTTACGATAAGTAAATTGAGATTGTTATAAGTATGGTCCCCGATTTGAGCAGCAGCATAAGTCTGTCCCTCTACTTGAGACGTAAGGGATGTTGAAGCCATAGAAATCGTTTGATTACAATGTTTCTTCTTCAAACCGCAAAGTTCAAAAAAATCTTTATCGATGAAGCTAAGAGTACTGCCTGTATCGATTAATGCTTGAGCGCGAATCTCTTTGATATAGGCGGTCACTGTCGCTTTCTTCAAAGATTCAGGAGAAGCAGCTATAATACTGGCTGATCTGGCGTTGTTTTTGGTCATACTGTCAGATGACACAGTCTTAATAAATTGTTTGCTACGACATACCCTTGCAAAGTGTCCTTTCTTGTCACAGAATTGGCAACTGGCTTCAAGCGCTGGGCAATTTTTCCTAGCATGTATCGGTCCTCCACAGAAAAAACACTTCTTTTTTGACAGTGCGGCTGCAATTGTTTCATTATCAGTTTCTTGAGGACTTTTAACAGCATTTAAATTGGTATTTGTAAAGCTCTGCGAACTAATTTCTGCCATTTCCAAAGATAATGCTTGATTGTAGGCTTCATCTAGGGTAAGTGTCAAATTTTCAAGTAATCGTTGCCTTATTTTGTTTGATTTTATGCCAGCAATAAAAGCGTCCCTGATGCAGTCTTTTTTGTTCGTTTCTGCATCCACTTTGGCAAATTTGCAATCTTTTGCTAGTAATTTTAATGCCCGTATAAATGCGTCAACATCTTCTTCATTCTGCTGCTTCCTCGTTGCAAGTATATGTCTAGCGTAGATAATGTTTCGTGGCTTAACATATATTTTTTGAAGATTTTCCATAGCATTTGCATAGGAAGGGCACTCGCTAATAAATGAATAAATTTTTGCTGACACATGGTTAGTCAGTAGATTTAATTTCATCTTATCGTTATTTACAGTAGCTTCGTTGTATGATAAGAAAATTTCAAACGTCCTCTTCCAATGCTCCCATTCTTGCGAGGCGGAGGTATCAGATGGGTCGATGTCCAATTTGTCTGGACGCAGATACTTTTCCATTGCATGGAATTAATTTGTTGATTAAATTGATAAATAAGTTAAAACCTATGTAATAACGGTTTTAATCAACAAAAATAAACTGTATCAATGCATAAAATTTTCAATATGACATGACAGAATAGAATGGCACAATATGACAAACACGATAGTTAAAGTTTGTCTATTTAAGAAACTCTGAAGAGTTTCGTTACACCACAATTGTCATCTAAACTAAAGGCGTGTAACAAATATCAGATCGATCTGTTAACGAAAAAGGGGTCTGTTTTCTATTACTAAATTTGAACCAAAAAAGGCCAATTTTTTTGGTCTTAATAAAACCGTTTAAAAATGAAATAGGACGAGCAAAGAAAATCTATTTCTTGTGATAATCTCGAAAAATTTAGAGGATCCGTTAATTATTTTAGGAGGAAATTGAGGAATACCAAGCCTCAATTTTGCCGATTTTTAACCGACTTCAAAAAAAGAGGTTATCAATTCGACCGTATGTTTGTAATATTGCCAGAATTGCACAGTTTTTGTATATGTTAGTCTATATTAGCTTCTAAGCATGTGTGCCGAATTTCATAAGTGTATAATGTTTCTCCACGTAGGTATTACGTAGAATCTTGAAGTTGTATTGCAAATTTTTTTTTTATTGAATAAAATATCTTTCAACTTGAGAGTCACCGTATATTTTATCAAAATCGGTTCAGTAATTTTTCGAACAAAACTATGTATATTGACATCGGTATTTCAGTTTTTTCTTAAACTATAATTATTATGATCGACTTAAAAAAAGGAGATTATTATTATTGTTATGTATATATGTAATATTGTTAGAATAGGTACCACAATTTTCGCATATGTCAGTCAAGGTGTGCCAAATTTCATAAGTTTGTGTACCTATGTATGTTTAGGGATCAATATAAGTAATATAATTTTATCAAAATTAGTTCAGTAGTTTTCAAGATATGGATTTTTATATTTATAATATACGAAAGTTCTAACGACGCTTTTCAAACTGCTGGGCTGATTTGAATGTTTGGTTGGCTTATTATTATTAATCATACTATGTAAAAGGATGTAGCATACTCTATAACCTAAAAATACGTGTTACAAATAGTAGTGAAGTTTGTTTGAAAATTAAATGAACTCACCCAGAGCGACGATGTTTCTTTAGTTTTAAGCAAAACTAGTTAATACTTATCTACCAATGAAAATAAATAGATAAAATATTTTTTTCCATCTAGTTTTTTTAGTTCCTTTTTAGGGTTCCGTACCTCAAAAGGAAAAAAAAACGGAACCCTTCTAGGATCACTTTGTTGTCCGTCTGTCCGGGTGTCAAGACCTTTATCTCGGGAATGCGTGAAGATATCGAGTTTAAATTAAAACCATATACGCAAATCCATAGTATCTTGCTGCAGAAATAAAAATGAAATTTCTCAGTTTTCGTAAAATAAAGTTATAGCCGACATACGGACAGACGGACAACAAAGTGATCCTATAAGGGTTCCGTTTTTTCTTATTGAGGTACGGAACCCTAAAAATGATTTCCCCTTTTTATTTGGTTTGTACGGAACCCTCGGTGGGCGAGTCTGACTCGTACTTGTCCGGTTTTATTTTCTAAAGAATGCGCAATAATCTTTTACAGCGATTGTACGCATACTTTCTCACAAAAAACCTACACTAAACAGCGTATTAAGCGTAAAGAAATCGTAAGTTAGGCTGCTAAAACCTCTTTTCTGCAGTCGGGTATTTTGTTTTTCTTTTAACATTGATAAGTGTTTACGACATATTCGGCTGTAACTTTTTTTTTATGAAAACTAAGAAATTTGATTTTTATTTCTGCAGCAAGATACCTACTATGGATTTGCGTATATGGTTTTAATTTCAAAAAAAAAATTACAACGTCCAAGAATGTATCTTCTTCGACATTGTAATTTTTTTATATTTTCAATTTCAAAATTATTTTCTATTATATTATGTAGTTGTTTTTTTCATTATTTTTCTTTCACTATGCCAGCCCAATGGGTTGCAGTCATCATAACTTACTTTTCTTTTGTGTTCAACACGAACTGTAGCTATGACAGGCTTGTGATCAGTATTTTTGTAATCTTTAAAATTAATCGGATCCTGGCTGTAATTCTTCACATCTATTAGACAATGTTTCCACTTGTAACTGACAAGGATGTGATCTAACTGACGCCTGTATTGTTTCTCAAACGTATACTTGTGTTCATCGTCGTGTTTAAAGAGCGACCCTCCCACTACCAAGTCGTATCGTTTACACAACTCCAGCATCAGTATACCGTTCTCATTCAACTCATCAAGTTTATCAGGACAGAATGCTTCTTCACCCATGTGTCTCTCGTAGCCGCTGTTATCATTCCCGACTCGAGCATTGAAGTCACCCATGACGACGAGACATTCGGGTGCATGTTTATTGATTACTATATTTATGGCGGAATCTAGTTTGTTATAAAAATTGATTTTATATTCTTCTGATTTGACATTTGTTGGAGCATAAACTTGTATGACTGTGATTTTGCGATTTAGCATCATGAACGTAGCGATGATAATGCGTTGAGAGACAGGCTGCCATTCGATCAAGTATCGTTCAGTTTCCTGGCTCATTAGGATACCGACACCGTGTTGATATTTTATTTGTTCTTCATAAGCACGTTCCTCATCGTAGCCGCTGTAGATAAGGCACAAGTTCCTCGACTCGATCTCGACATACTGTTTTCCTTTGCCATGCCATTTCATTTCAGACAGTCCGAGCAGCATCAACCGAGAGTCTACCATGTACTGTGCTACAGCGCTCAAGTACTCATCTGCTCGTTCTCCGCGCATTCCATTAACATTAACACATCCGAAATTATTCATTGTCGTATATCTTAACTCTTTTATTATCTCGGATGCATGAAATAGTATCGTTTTTGTGCCATGTTTGCACAAGGCTATTTTCCTTTTGGAACAACCTTTTGTGGAGTATTTTAGGAGTGATCTATTCAGGTTCATACTTAAAATATTCGTTTTGGTGCATATACCGTAATACAGTACCGTACAATACCGTAATAATTATTTTGGAAGTGAACCCTGCAGCATAGGTTGCCGTTTGTGCCAAATAATTGTCATAGTTGTATTGGTGTCGTACAATTTACTAGTGTTGCGCTTGGTTTCATACATCAATTTATCCGAAATGCATCGTGCATCTAGGAATATAGAAGGAGATATGGTAATATACAAAATCGAAAACAAACTTTAATATAAAAATTATGTGCGTGTGGGGGTTCGAACCAACTGAAAAGGTATAGCTCCTTCATGTTCGAATTTTGAAACTTACTTTCTGTCTTATCGGATAAAATTAACTTTTCCACGCTATGCTAGTATTAGGTTGAGCAGCTGTTTCGGCGTGAAGAACTACCATACCTTAGAAAATACCAAGTTTTTTCACAGCAGCCTTAGCCTGGTCTCAATTGATGAACCAAAGTTCAAGCTTGTAGAGATCATCCCCAGCATCACAATGCACCGAAGCGTCGAGCGGGACTTATACACTTCGAAAGACGGGATTGTCAACTGCCGGGTCCTATTTTGTAGAAAAAAGACACGCTTGGGTCTTTTGAGGGTTAAAGTTTAAAATTTTGATATCACCCAAGTTTGACACTACTTCCAGAGCATGATTTTCGCGCTCAACCATTGCGCTTCCAGCAGTCCGCACGTCACTCTCGGTAGTCTTAGAGCAGGATAGGTATCTCTCCAGAACAGTGGAATCATCTGCATACCCGACAATCCTTGTCCTCAGAAGGTCGTTGATATACAGGAAAAACAGTGTTGCGGAGAGAACTGATCCCTGCGGGACACCAGCTTTTATCGACATCAGGTCAGATGAATAGCCGTCGATCACGACCCGGATTGATCTACCATGCAGGAAATCAGATATCCATTAACACAGGCCAGGCGAAATACCGTAGCTAGGAAGTTTGGAAAGGAGTCCAACGTGCCAGACCTTATAGAAAGTTTTAGAGACATCGATCAACACACCGAGGGCCTCACCGTGTCACTCGATAGTTTCACCTCAGTAATGTGTGACTCGAGCTAGAAGGTCCCAGTGGATCGGTTTTACGAAAGCCGTATTGAATCAATGAGGGGATCGTTGCTTTCAAGGTAGTCCAGAAGCTTCTTATTGAGTACATGATTTTACAAAAAAAATTAGTGATAGCGATTTGTCTATATTTACCGAGGTCAGATCGATTTCCTTTTTAGGTAGGTACTGGCTGCACATTTGCAAGCTTCCAGCCCTTTGACACAATGCCTGTTTCTAGAGAGACGGATTAGATGAGTAAGAATAGGGGCGAGTACAGGTCAGTTCACAGTTATAGGTCAACGGGAAGTTATAGGTATAGATTCCCTTGCGAGTGTCAAAATATGCGTTTTTTGCCATATTTTTGGCTGTAACTTTTTTTTATGAAAACTGAGAAGTATGATTTTTCAGAAGTTTTATCTGCGTATATGGTTTTAATTTAAACTCGCTGCCTTTACGCGTTCGATGTATCGAGATACAGACGGACGAGCAGACTGACAACATAGTGATCCTATAAGGGTTCCGTTTTTTCTTTTTGAGGTACGGAACCCTAAAAATGAAAGAATTGGAAAAAAACAATTATGTAACGTTTACAATATTATTATTTTTTAATTTAAAAAGTCAAAATTATCCAAATACAATTTCTAATCTATCTTTCCTGTCTAATTTACTTAATAATTGCTTACATTATAACGATTTTAATAGCTCAATTTTTCTTTTATTTCTGAAAATAATAACATACAAGGGCGCATACAGCCATGTGAGTGTTTAAAAAAATATCTACTGTCTTGTTAGGAGATCGAGTATTATTACGGATGAACACATTGCACAATTCATCAAGCCATTCCTCCATTGGGTAAATGCCTCATATCCTTATTTAATTCTTGTAGACGATTTTTGAGTTACACTTTTACAAGTTCAGTACGCCCTGCCATCTCTGGGCCTAACTGTGTAAAGCTTGGCTTAAAAATCGGCCGGCACATACCAAACATGTCCGACCGCCTTTCGGACATATCGGATATTTTTCGGATATTTTCTTATGTGTTTATTATATTACTGGTGGCGGACGTGGTGTCAATAAATTGTTATTGATTGTTTTTTTTTTATTATTTTTTTTAATTCGAAAATAGGCTTGCGCTTGACCGTCAAATTACCAAGTTGATTTACCAAGTTTCACTTCTGGTCGGCAGCTCTATAACCAACGTCAACGATCTGTGTTTTGGAACGTAGTCGGTCTGAAACTTTACTCCTAAGACACTGCGCTCGATAGCTCGCTATCATATCCCGAGAGCATGCTTCTGATCGTTTGTCAAAGACAAAGTGGCACCAGATAAGGATGGAGAGTACGAATATGTCTTTAAGTTTTTTTTTATGGAGGTTAGTGGGAAATCGCTCTATATGAGGTCTTTCATAGAGTCCTCCGGCATTTTCGGTACATTTTGCAACTTCTTTTTACCTTTTTTTCTACTAAATATATATACTCATGAACATATTCAAACTCCACACCGCCGATTTCCCGCGACGTAATACTTAAGTTAAAAAAAAAACAAAGAATAAACAGTTTAAACTTTTTAATATTATAAACACATTTACAAAACATAACGTATATTTTTCTTAACTTTTAATTTCATTCTTCAGTTCTTTCTTCTTGCTTATAATCCAGTTTCATTATTTTCCTTTTACTGTATAAAAAATCGGAGTCATCGTAACTTTCTTTTCTTTTATTAGTATGTGATTGTTTCACACAAGCCGTAGATATGACAGGTTTTTATGATCGGTGTTCTTGAAATCTTGAAAATTTATAGGTTCCGAGTTCTGATCCTGGCTGTAATTCTTTACGTCTATTAGAAAGTGTTTCCAATTGTAACTGACAAGGATGTGATCTAACTGACGCCTGGTTTTTTTTTTTTATCTGGTTTTTGTCATATTCCTGATATGCGTATACTTGTGTTCATCGTCGTGTTCAAAGAGCGACCCTCCCACAACCAAGTCGTATCGTTTACACAACTCCAGCATCAGTCTACCGTTCTCATTCAACTCATCAAGTTTATCAGGACAGAATGCTTCTTCGCCCATGTGTCTCTCGTAGCCGCTGTTATCATTCCCGACTCGAGCATTGAAGTCACCCATGACGACGAGACATTCGGGTTTATGCTTCTCAATCGCTTCATCTATGGCGGAATGCAGAGTTTTATAAAAATTGTCTTTAAGTTCTTTTGATTTGACATTTGTTGGAGCATAAACTTGGATAACTGTGACTTTGCAATTTAAAATCTTAAACGTAGCGATGATAATGCGCTGAGAGACAGGTTGCCAATCGACCAAGTATCGTTCAGCTTCCGGGCTCATTAGGATCCCGACACCGTATTGATATTTTATTTTTTCTTCATAAACACGTTTCTCATCGTAGCCGCTGTAGATAAGGCACAAGTTCCTCGACTCTATCTCGACAGGCTGTTTTCCTTTGCCATGCCATTTCATTTCAGACAGTCCGAGCAGCATCAACCGAGAGTCTACCATGTACTGTGCTACAGCGCTCAAGTACTCATCAGCTCGTTCTCCGCGCATTCCATTAACATTAACACATCCGAAATTCTTCATTGTCATATATCTTAACTCTTTTATTATCTCGGATGCATGAAATAGTATCGTTTTTGTGCCATGTTTGTGGCCTTTTATTTGTTTTTCATCATCACGTTTCTCATCGTAGCCGCTGTAAATAAGGCAACCATTTCTCGACTCGATATTCACATAATATTTTCCTTTGAAATGGGACGGCCATTTCATTTCAGACAATCCGAGCATCAACTGAGAAGCTATCAGGTACTGCCACAGCGGTAGAAAAATCCAACCATTTTCTCATACGTCCTCCGTTCATTGTATTAACATTGTCACTTCCGAACTTCAGTACATTCATTATAAAGTCTTCGTTGTGACCCTTTTATTCAACAACAATTGTGCCAATATATGTATAGCTTACAGTAAGTAAGTATGGTACACTTTAATAAAATCATTAGTACTGTGATGTTTGAATTAAATTTTTCTCGTGGTGCTAAAGCGTTTTCGTGTCTGTTTGGGTGAACCACAATACCTCGTGCCATTTTGGATGGTGTTCAATCATTTTACATCAAGTTCTTAGTTCGATTGTCGGATGCACTTCGAGCCATTGGGCCCTTTTGTGCGTTACATCAAGTTACCATGTTTATTGATCTTGTCTTTTCTTGCTACAATTTTATTATTTTTATTGTGCACATTTCAGTCGCTGTTTTTCAGGATGCTTGGCATACGCCTTTGTTCAATCGGTAAAGGAGCAATGTCCATAAGAGTGTCTCACATATTTGACAAATTTCCCGATGCGAAGTATTTTCTCCTGGTTGGAAATTTAGATTTTTGGTGCATTTATCTATGCACGCATTTGCATATTTTTTTATTATACTTTTTACTCGGTGGTTTGGCTGCTTGTTATGAAGGGTGATATAATTGTCTTATTACAGTGACACCACCACGAAGTACTAATGCATTGGGGTTCTAAGTTTTTTGGCATTTTTTAAATAAATATTACGATCCATTTATTAGGAGCGTATAGATAATAGATAATAGACATCATCTTTACACTTAAAATTTTCACATGCATAAGATCTTTACATCTACACTTTCTTAAATCTTCCTCTCTATGCATTCTAGCTTTGTAGAATAAAAATAAAATTACATTATTGTAAACATTTATTGTCTCAGAAAAATGAAGATAGGAGGGAATTCCATTCCTTTGCAGTACGCATCAAGAACGCGGGCCGAAATCTGGGCAAGAAAGTGTTGAGTACGTATTTTTTTTGCATTTCAATGAGAAATGTGTGGTAGTGTAACAACTTTCTGTTATAGCAGAATGTGGAGGGTGAAATAAAATTGTAAAGCTCTTGCGCACCTACGCTGAAATGAATCCAATACAAAATAGACACATGCTATGAATTTGTATTTACTGGTAAATAAGTAAGTAAGTTCGTATAGACTGAGTGGCCAGCCCTATTGTCAGAGTTATTAAGCCGCCGAAAGGCCTCTGACTTGTCTTGACGATTGCTGAACAACCGGGACCAACAATTTAACGTGTCATCCGACCCACGGTAGCGCTCAGAAAGAAATGCCACTAACGGTCACCCATCCGAAGACTGACCGGTCCGTCCGTTGCTTAACTTTGGTAATCGTTCGGGAACAACTGGTAAATGATTGTAGGAGAAATGCAGAGTTCACCTCAAGCAGAGCGTCTGTACTTTGTATCGTCCTTATTCAGGATGAACAATATTACAACATCCTAACTCATCAAGTTAGCAAAGCATCATATTATAAACCGAACTTGTGAGTAAATTCAGTTTTAGTTTTTAACCCCCGACGCAAAAACGACGGGGTGTTATAAGTTAGACATGTCTGTGTGTGTGTCTGTCTGTGGCATCGTAGTTCCCGAACGGATGAACCGATTTTTTTTTGTTTGAAAGGTGAAGGTAGTTGGGAGTGTTCTTAGCTATGTTTCATCTAAATTAGTTCAGCCGTTTTTTTTTGTCGGGGGGTTTTGAGTTTTCTAAACTTATACTAGTTAGAACTTTTTTAAGGTTCGGCACAAAGCGCGCAGCTATTGCTCTCGAGCAACACAACATTTTTAAACATATAAAATAATTGACTTTGTGTATTTAGATAAGAGAAATATTAAAAACACGATTTTTTCGTTGATATTAGCTAGGGAGTAGTGAAAAAGATATCGAAGATTTTTTTTTTGACTTTTCCTACCTAAATAATAAAATCATCTCTCACTTTTCTAATATCCAGATCAACTCTATATATTTATGTTTAAAAATGGCGCGAGAGAGATAGCTGCGTGCTTTTTTTAAGCAAATGTGGCAGTAGGCAGGGCACATAGAACGTAGAACTGATGACCAATGGGGCCAAAAAGTTCTCGAGTGGAGACCACGCACCGGCAAGCACAGCATAGGAAGATGATGATCATAATGATTCATTCCAATTCAAAAAACCTAAAAATTGGTTGTCTGTAAAGTCGGTTTACGGACGATAGTTTAACGTGACAACGTCATAACAAAACATTGATGAAATGCAAACGTTACAATGAGCGTAACGGGACAATGAGTCATCCTTTTTCGTGCGTGCATAAATTATGACATGTAGGTACTCAATAATGACATGTCATGTACTTTAACAATGAAATGTCTAATCAGTGAAGATACGTCTGATTAAATTCATCCAGTTTGACGGTTAGCAACCTAATCATACTGCTTTTATTGTAAGAATAAATTACTTGAAATGAAAAAAAAATATCGGCCAACACGACCTCGTAACAAACATCTCCTTATCTTAGCCGCCATTTCAGAATCATTTGTCACGACAACCTCTTGACATATTTTGCTTGTGTTCAAAGTTTTTGTTTAAAATTGAGTATCGAACGATCCTTGCAAATATTATCTGTCACAAGAAACTTCTCCTTTTGAGGGAAATACGCTCTTTATCAAAAATCTCCGGCGAAAAACAAAAATCTATAAAATTGATAAACTTGCATACTGAGTTTCGTAGGTTGAAAAATACGATCTGTACGCAAGTACCCAACAAACATCCGACACAAGAAAGAAAAATTTGCTAGATCTTGATGGAGAGACCTTTGTTCGCTTCGCCCACTCGGTTATTATACCTATCTGACGTATCGCACGTAGGAATTTAGTACTATTTGAGGATACAGACAAACCGCAATGCATTCCAAGCCATGTGATAAAACCTGACCAATGGCAGTGGCGATGACGCAGTTATTTGATACTCTCTGATTTCATAAAGACCGAAAATAACTGCATGTATCCGAATGTCGAATGAAGGACGCAGTGTTTTCCTGGACGAATTATCATGTTTATGTATGATTCCTCAATAATATGTATTATATCAGCCATCTAGTTCCACAGTACAAGCTTTGCTTAGTTTGGGCTTGTGTGAAATGTCCACCAATTTTTATTTATTTATTTAACGTTGGCTACGATGCAGTGAATCTTTAAATCTTGCTACAATTAGTAGTAAGTTTCGCCTTTTGATACGAATGACACTACTATTTCCACTAACAAATAGTTAATATTAATAAAAGAAAAATAAAATGCCCGACTGCAGAAAAGCAGTATTTGCAATCTAACTGACGCGATCGATGCTCGATCGATTTTGTTACGCTTGATACGCTGTTGTATGTATACGTAAAATCATCGTAAAAGATTATAAATGTTAATTCTTTAGAATAATTCTAGTAAATTTACTTTTTTTTACGGGCAAGTGCCTTCATACAGACAACAAAACAATATACAGACTCAATAGGTCTAAAGACAATCCAAATGCTCAAACCCACTACCAGTTGGCAGCGTACCCAGCATGCTGTCCGCATTGCCACGTTGAATGGCAATGCTTATGCGTTGGACTAGATACGCGCCAGCATTTTGGTCACGCGTCGCATCGATCGCTCAGATATTTTTTTGAAAATGAGATTAGCTCCCGGCCCCCACGGACCCAAAGTCTTGACACCAAACGACTCAAATATGTAACCTCTACTGAGATTAACATATTTACGCTGCTTGTGCTGCTCTGCCGAATTAGCCGCAGCGCCAGCCCTACACCGTGTCTCAGGAAGATGAGACGGTGCCAAAGTATCGACGCACGTGGCGTCCCACACAAGGGGCCGTCCGAACTTCCATGGCACAAGCGTCATCCCGTCAGGCCTTTTACCATCTTCACGCGCCAAAAAAGCACTTTTTAGGAAAGAAGACAATAAACAATTTTTAAACAACGAAAAGGGATTTTATAGAACTTTAAGAAATGGAACTGAAAAAATTGACAGTGATATCCCCCAGCCCGAGGAACTCCAAAGCTACTGGACTGATATCTGGAAAGAACAAGGAAACCACAATAATAATATAATAATAATAATAATAAAAAAAAAAGACAACCGCTGACAAGACCTAAAATTTTCGTTTATTGTGTGTTTTTTATTTATTTTATTGGTTTACATTTCTAAAGGTACATTACATCGTTACTACAAATATGAAGATCTCAAGAAATATATATTCTTTGCGAAATAATAAAAACCAAACTCAAAATACCACAATACATAAACATGACATCTGTTGACAACTGTCAAGTATTTGTAAAATATAAATACAAATAAAATACATGATAACACGACGAAGATTAGGAAAAAACACAGCGGATTCCACAAATGCGCACCTTCCACCACCGCCCGCCCCATCGTCTCCGAGCTCGTCGTCGGGAGACGAGTATCAAACCTCCCGCGACATCTCCACGTCGAGTGATGGGAGCGGGCCGACGCCGCCGCCGCCACCAAGATCTGCGCGACGGAGTCGTCCACCACCGCCAGCACGCCTGGGGCCTACAGCGGGGTCCGCCCCGCTACCTTCGGCCTCCGCTACTGGTGGAGTAGCGCGTCGCATGAGATGGTCTTCACAAATTAATGAAAACGTCATGCGCGCCTACTATGGGGCGACAGAATCAGAAACCAACTTGACGGCGTACCGGTCTAGAATACTGCCTTTGTTTCAGACTCTTGAGCCGACCGTCACCGTGACTGTTCAACGATTATCGGATCAAGTGCGAGCTATCCAGCGACTCAAGTTGCTGGATCAGTCCGTGCTCGATCGGCTTCGCCTGGAAGTGATGTCTGCTCGTCCAACCCCCGTGTCGGCGAGGGATCCGTCGCCTGTCGCGTCGTCTGCCCCGTCATTGGCTTCAATGCCGACCACGGTGGCGACACTTGTGACGCCGGCTGACCCCGCAGCCGACGAGGGGGACGTTACGAGTAGTGTTTCTAACCAGGTGAGTGAGCAACTGAGGAGCACTCTGGAAGACGTGATTTCTCAGTACAGATTCGCACCCGACACTAGGCCACGTTTACCACGCTTGCCTACCCATAGAAAAAATCTAGCACTGATGGGAGCCTTGAATGCATTGCTAGTTCCGTATATTCAAACTAGTAGAGATTTAGTTGATACTCACTCGATCTTATACTGCGGTGCCATTGCGGTGTGTCGAGTCGCACGTGTTAAATTTCCGGACATTAGCCGTGCACCGCGACGCACCGGAGATGTACCCGCGTGGCAAGTGAGAATCGAGCGGCGTATTAACACATTCAGGACTCTCATTGCGAAACTGATCTGCTTCAGACGGGGGAATAATCGCCCCCGAGTAATGCGTTTTGTGACTCAGGCATTTGCCGGGACCGGTATTAGGCCGCAACACTACCTAGCCAATGTCACGGAACGCATCGACTATCTGAAGCAGAAAGTCTATGCATGGGCGAATCGTATTCGTCGCTACAGAGAACGTGTGGATAGATACTGGCAGAATCGCCTCTTCCAAAGTGACCAAAGAAAGGTGTACCGAAGCTGGGAGGGAACTGAGCAACGTATGAGCGACGGACAGCTACCGGATTCTGACGCCATGACTAGTTTCTGGCGTGGTATTTGGTCGATACCCGTCGAACATACGGAAGACGAGTGGATGAGAATTGTCAAGCGTGAGTGCGAAGACATTGAACCCATGGGGTCTATTTTAATAAACCCTTTAGACGTTAGCTGTGCGATCCGTACGACACAGAACTGGAAAAGTCCTGGGCCAGACGGTTTGCACAACTTTTGGATAAAATGGATTCGATGCTCACACGATCGCTTGGCTACCCAATTCCAAGATGCCCTCGAGCTCGGTTCTCTTCCTGCCTTCATGACCACCGGGGTCACCTTTCTGCTCCATAAGTCCGGTAGTACCACGGAACCAAAAAACTACAGACCCATTACATGCTTACCAACCATCTATAAGCTCCTTACATCCATTCTGAGAAACAAAATTTATACGCACTTAGTTGCGAACAACGTTTTGGCCTCTACTCAGAATGGATGTAAGGTTGGGTCCCGTGGTACTAAAGAGCTACTCCTCATTGATACGGCCATTAGCCAGCAAGTCAAGCGGAATAAAGGAGCCCTCTCTGCTGCTTGGATTGACTATAAGAAGGCCTATGATTCGGTGCCTCACTCATGGCTTGAGAGGATCTTAGAGTTGTGTAAAATTGATGCAACTTTGAGATCCTTCTTAGCCACATGTATGAGGCAATGGACCACAGTCCTTCGTCAACCAGGCAGTAGAGATGGCTCCTTTACACCGCAGGACTTGATAAGGATTGACCGTGGCATTTTCCAGGGTGACAGTTTGAGTTCATTGTGGTTTTGCCTGGCACTGAACCCTCTCAGTATTCTGCTGAAGGATTCAGGTCTAGGCTATCGGCTTCGTAGGGGGGGTGAAGTTATTTCTCACCTGTTGTACATGGATGACCTCAAACTTTTTGCACCGAAACGACAAGACTTAATGACGTTGTTAAAAACAACAGAGGTTTTTAGCAATGCCATTAAGATGGAGTTTGGTGTAGACAAGTGTGCGGTCGTTCAGGTAGAACGAGGGAAAGTTGTAAATTCTCCGAATTTGCAACTTTCTGAGACAATGACTCTCAGGTCCCTCTCCGAAGCCGACACCTACAAATACCTTGGTATGTCAGAGTCGTTGGGTATTGCAGTAGAGAATATAAAAAAATCGGTGAAGGAGCGTTTCTTTTGCCGCCTGTCAAAAGTTCTTAACAGTCTTTTGTCTGGCGGCAATAAGTCGCGCGCCTTCAACGGTTGGGTGATGCCTCTATTGTCATACTCCTTTGGCATACTAAGGTGGACTCAAATTGAGCTGGACGCCCTGGATAGAAGGGTCCGTCAGCAACTGACATTACATCGCATGCTACACCCACGCTCGTCTGTTATGAGACTGTACATTCCGCGGAAGTGGGGGGGTCGTGGCTTTTTAAATGCCAAGAACCTTCACAACCGTGAGGTGTGCAGTCTCAGGGATTATTTCCGCAACAACGTATGTGGGATACATTACGATGTAATGGCAGTTGACAAGGGCCTGACGCCTCTCTCCTTGGCAAAAGAGAACTGGCGCAAACCAACGGTGCTCAGCATGGAAGATCGTAGGGACGTATGGAAGGGCAAGGAGCTACATGGGAGGTTCTACCGGGCCTTAACAGGACCCGATGTAGACCTTCTTGCGTCGGTGAACTGGTTACGCTTCGGTGACCTCTTTGGTGAAACTGAAGGGTTTGCATGTGCGATTGCAGATGAAGTTATCAAGACGAACAACTATCGGAAATATATCATGAAAGACGGCACTGTCGACATTTGTCGGGCATGCCACCGTCCCGGAGAGTCTCTCCGACATATTATTTCCGGTTGTTCGCATCTTGCTAACAGCGAGTATTTGCACAGGCACAATCAAGTAGCCAGGATCATCCACCAGCAACTTGCTCTTCAATACGGCCTTGTTGAGTCCGAGGTGCCGTACTATCAGTACGCACCAGCGCCGGTTCTTGAGAATGGTCGTGCTTTGCTCTATTGGGACCGTTCTATTATCACAGATAGGACTATTGTTGCCAATAAACCTGATATTGTGATTGTAGATCGTTCCCAACGCCGGGCAGTGCTCGTTGACGTCACCATCCCACATGATGAGAATCTCGTGAAGGCTGAGAAGGACAAGCTCAGCAAGTACCTTGACTTGGCTCACGAGATAACCGCCATGTGGGATGTTGACTCGACGACCATTGTTCCGATAGTCGTATCGGCAAACGGTTTAATAGCGAAGAGCCTTGACCAACATCTTAAGAGGCTCTCGCTTGATGATTGGATCAAGGGTCGGATTCAGAAGGCGGTCGTCCTAGACACGGCACGAATTGTCAGGAGGTTTCTGAGTCTGTAGCCCCTACCGCCAGCAGCTTAGGCCCTGCCCCGCTGTCGGCGGCATTCTAGGTTTAAGTTTTTATAATGTTTTTATTGTTTTTTATATAAATATTGTAAAAACTTAGGCTTAAGATTAATAAATAAATATCTGTATAATAATAATAATAATAATTGTTTATTTGTTTCCAACAAATTTTACATTAAAAAATAATATTTACATAGTAACTTAAAGCATGCAAGTTATGAATGTAATACATAGAAAATAAGATTAACAAAACTATAGTATAGGACAGTGAACAGGCTGAATGGATACAAGATGAAGAGCGACGATGGAGCGGTATAAAAGAAATGGAATTCCATGACCTTACACGTGAGGATATAACAGAAATAACAAGAAAGCTAAAAAACTGGAAAGCTGCAGGAATTGATGGAGTGCATAATTTTTGGTACAAAAAATTGTTCACTCTTCATGACACGCTAGCTAAAAACATAACAGAGATTATTAAGGGACACCAAGAACTACCAAAATTTCTCACAAAAGGGATCACATACATGCTTCCAAAAAGTAACGACACCAAAAATCCTTCGCAATACCGACCAATAACTTGTTTGCCAACGCTATAAAAATTAATAACATCGTGTATAACTCGGAGAATCAACATTCATCTCACACAACACAACATCTTATCTGAAGAACAAAAGGGATGCAGACAGAACCATAAAGGGTGTAAAGAACAGCTTACAATAGATGCCATAATTTTAAAACATGCTAACACCAATAGACGAAACTTAAATATTTCATACATTGACTATAAAAAAGCTTTTGACAGTGTCCCCCATACTTGGCTATTAAAAGTCATGCAAATCTATAAAATTGATCCTGTTATTATATATTTTCTGAGGAATGCCATGGATCAACCACAACATGGAGAACCACTCTTCATCTATCTAACAACACTACCACTATTAGAACCGATGAAGTCCCGATCAAAAATGGCATCTTTCAGGGAGACTCATTTAGCGCCGTATGGTTCTGTCTTGCTCTGAATCCACTTTCCAACATGTTAAACAACACCAATTGCGGCTACAAATTAACTTCAACTGCATCTTTGACACACCTGCTATACATGGATGATATCAAACTCTTTTCTAAATCACAAAAAGATCTAAAAACTTTATTGGAAATAACAACACAATTTAGCACAGATATTAACATGACTTTTGGCTTAGATAAATGTCGAACTTTGCACATAAATAAAGGTAAAATCACAACAACCTCCTCTGAAACAGTAGAACATAATACTTTTGCAGAAATGGAGCCTTCAGACACATACAAGTACCTTGGCATACACCAATCCAATTTGATCAATCATACTCAAATCAAAAAGAATTTAAGTACCGAGTACATCCGTAGACTAAACATGATATGTAAAAAACAGTTACATGCAAAAAATATATTTAAAGCAATAAACACATTTGCAATACCAGTTTTAACATATTCTTTTGGAATTATTAAATGGACAAAGACAGACATTAACAAACTTGAAATTAAAACACGCGCAACTCTCACCAAACACAACTACCTACACCCAAAATCAGCAATCGAAAGGATCTCGACAAAAAGACAGAATGGTGGAAGAGGACTTATAGATCTAAAGCAGTTATGGGAAAAGCAAATACTATGTTTGCGAATGTTTTTCTATGAAAAATCAACCACCAGTCAAATTCATGCTGCAATAATATCAATAGATGACAAATTTACTCCGTTAAACCTATTAGACTTAGAAAAACAATTCGACTCAGAGAAATCCCAAGAACAGGAAAAATTAAATAGATGGCGGGCTAAAGAACTACATGGTAGACATATCAAAGATCTAGAACAAGAGCACATAGACTTAGAAGCTTCTAATAAGTGGTTAAAATTAGGTTATCTTTTCCCCGAAACAGAAGGCTTCATGATTGCTATACAGGACCAAGTTATTAACACAAAAAATTACAGGAAACATATCATAAAAGATCCTAATGCCCAGAATGATAAATGCAGAAAATGTCATCGTCTACCCGAAACTATACAACACATCACAAGCGCTTGCCAAACTCTCACACAAACTGATTACACACACAGGCACAACCAGGTTACACATGTAATTCATCAGAAACTCGCAATAAAACATAAACTCATTAACAGCTCTACTAAACCTTATTACCAATACGCACCTCAACCTGTACTAGAGAATTCTACCCACAAGATGTATTTTGACAGAGCTATATTAACAGATAAAACTATACACAACAACAGACCAGATATCACATTAACAGACAAATTGAATAAAACCGTATATATAATAGATATAGCAGTACCCAATACACATAACTTACAGAAAACTATAACAGAGAAGATTCATAAATATACAGAATTAAAAGAAGAAATAATCAGAATATGGAAGATGGAAAAAGTATATATAGTACCGCTGGTGCTCTCCAGCACAGGAGTAATACCCAAATATCTTCACCACAGCATTAATCTATTAAACTTACCTAAAAACATCTACATAACAATGCAGAAAGCTGCGATCCTAAATACGTGCCGCATCGTACGAAAATTTTTGCAAGAAGAAGCACCTACATTAGAAAATGAACACCACTTGGTTTAGGCCCGTGGTGATTTCATGCTACCGAAATTGCTTAAATTTCGAGATAAAAAAATAATCTGATAATAATAATAATAATAAGGGCATAACGCCGCTAGAAGCTCTTAGTGAACGCGCAGCACACCTCTCGACACCCTTAGCCACCCACACCGATGTTGCATCTCCGGCGCCAATATGCGGCATCACTATGGGGGGCCCATCTAGTGGGTGGCGAGTCATCACCTGCCTAGTAATTTTTGCATGATGAGACAGAATTGGCAGGTGCCGTTTTCTCATCCTGGTGCTCTCAGACAGAGGAACTTCATCTTACCTGCTGTGTGAGAGCATCAGCCTATAGCCTAGTTTTTAAGTCACTAACATTCCATCACAATAGCCAAGATCTGTTAAACTCCATATTGTACAGTAATCCATCCATAGTCCATCCATATACCCAATCTGTATTTTTACTATATATTTGTAAAAAGGCCTCTCAGTGTTGGTTCTGGCCCCACTGATGCCTTTCAAAGGTCCGGGCTAGACCCGTGCTTAAATCGAAATAATAATAAATAAATCATAATAAATTTCCGGTTGTTCGCGTCTTGCTAACGGCGAGTATTTGCACAGGCACAATCAAGTAGCCAGGATCCACCAGCAACTTGCTCTTCAATACGGCCTTGTTGAGTCCGAGGTGCCATACTATCAGTACGCTCCAACGTCGGTTCTTGAGAATGGCCGTGCTTTGCTCTATTGGGACCGTTCTATTATCACGGATAGGACTATTGTTGCCAACAAGCCTGATAACGTGATCGTAGATCGTTCCCAACGCCGGGCAGTTCTTGTCGATGTCACCATTCCACATGATGAGAATCTCGTGAAGACTGAGAAGGACAAGCTCAGCAAGTACCTTGACTTGGCTCACGAGATAACCGCCATGTGGGATGTTGATTCGACGATCATTGTTCCGATAGTCGTATCGGTGAACGGTTTAATTGCGAAGAGCCTCGACCAAGAGGATCTCAAGAGGCTCTCGCTTGATAGTTGGATCAAGGGTCGGATACAAAAGGCAGTTATCTTAGTACGGCGCGCATTTTCAGGAGATTCCTCAGTTTGTAGCCCTTACCGTCGACAGCTTGAGCCCTGCCCCGCTCCTGGCGGCACCCTATTAGTTTTAAGTTTTTTACAATATTTATGTTCTTGTTTTGTTTATATTTGTATTGTAAAAAGATTAAAATTAAGAATCTAAATAAATAAATGTGAATAATAATCAATTTATTTCAAGCCACTGGAGCCCATATTAAATCCGCCCAGTAATTTGTATTACTTCGTTGAAACGTTTATATGTTAAAATTAAAATATTCCATATCATGAAAAGTACTGAACCGATTTAGATTAAACTTGCATTGATTCCTATGTTAGACTATACCTAATCCACCTATAAAAATATTTTTCCAATCCAACGTATACTTTTCTACTACTACTACTTCAATTTTGCTTCTACTATATTTTTTTAATAGTATTAAAAAAATAATGAAGCTAAATTGATAAAATAATTCGGTAACTCCCATTAGTTCTATAGAACTGTGACGTCATAGAACTACCACCTCGGGAATTTTCTTTATAATTAATCAAGAAACACAAAAATTTGTTCAGTGATGGCGGAGTAATCGGTGAACATAAATATAAAACAATATAGAACCCTATATATAATCTAAGATCCTTCTCTTTTTTGAAGTCGGTTCATAAAACGGAGTTATACGGTAAGTAACATAAAATATATAACCGAATTAAGAATCTCATCCTTATTTAATTCGGTCATAAAGAGAGGTCGATGTTTGATATCAGGGATTAGTTAGCTTAGTAATAATTTAAATGCATTTTTTTATATTTTAATCAAAAAGTAGGTAAGTACAAATATCAATAAAATAGACACATAATAAAAAGCATCATAATATAAGTAAAGCGAGCAGGACATTGAATACTTGCTATTAATCATATCTTGGTAAAGTAAATAATTAACATTTCGCATTTAATCAGGACAAAAAAAACTGGATCATTATGAATAATGCTAGTCATTATAATATAATCACTTTCTCTGAAACATCCATTAAACTAGTATAAGTTCAACATACGAGTAGATCTGTTAGTACAGTTTTATTTTTAAAAAAGACGAAAATAATAAAAAAATAAAGGCTAGGAAAAATGTAAAAAAATCTTTTCTCGTGATCTAGTGAGAAAAGTATCATTTTTATTATTCCTGAAAGTCGATTGTAGCAATCACCGGTTTGTAATCAGTCTTTACATAGTCATTGAAATCAATCGATGTCGATGTCTCGTCCAGGTAATTCTTCACATCTAATAAACAGTGTTTCCGCTCGGTATTGATAAGGATGTGATCAAGCTGACGCTTCTTATTGTTTTTCTCGTACGTATACTTGTGTTCGTTGTCGTGTTCAAACAGCGACCCTCCCACTACCAAGTTATATCGTTTACACATGTCCAGCATGAGTCTACCATTCGTGTTTAACTGGTCAAGGTTATCTGCACATAACGCATGTACACCCATATTTTCTTCGTAACCAGAGTTATCAGACCCCACTCGTGCGTGAAATTTACCCATGATGATCAAATATTCAGGCTTATTTAGTTCGATCACTGTGCCTACGAAAGTAGACAACTGCTCATGAAAAAATTTTTTCGGGTCGATATGTGTGCTATCCATAGGAGCTTGTACTTGTATAACTACAACTTTATGATTTTCAATCATGATCGTAGCGGTGATGATCCGTTCAGAGACAGCTTCCCATTGTAGACAGGTTGACGGGTTCTTCATTAGGATCCCGACGCCGTTTTGGATATTTTCTCCATCTCTTTCTGCAACGCGCCCACTGTAGATAAGCCCATAATTATCATTTCTGAAACTCTTATTTCCAGCCCTTTGCATCTTTATATTTGACAAGCCTAGAACCGTCAACTGAGAGTCTTCCATATACTGTATTAATGCTTCTACAGTATCCATTAATTGTCCGTCGGCTCCTTTTTTTTTGCTTTTTCCCATCAATGTAGAAACGTTGACACAACCAAACTTCATAATTAAATTAATCTTTTATCCTTGTACCGTACGAGACGTTATCGGAACAAAGTCAACCGACCGAATGCCTCACTTTATTAAAAATCATTTATTTATACTCATACACACACATCATTTATTTTACTGTACTTCAGGGCTCCGGAGACGTTCAATGTCTAATTGAAGTTAAACAACGATTTATGCGATGGCAGGAAATTATATTAATTTGAGTAACACATTGATTGCACACCAATATTGACGTACAATGACAATGCTTAGTAATCGACCGATGTCATGTTTTTAATGCTATTACCAATAATGTCTAATGTTAAAGTTACTAACCCACTTGCTCGTGCGTTCTTACACTAGTTGGGTTTTATAACCATTGAAGAAGTGACAGGTATGCGAATACTTCTAAATAGGAAGGGTGCCACCAGCTTGTAGCTAGAATTATTTCTAAATATAGGTAAATTAAATAATCGATCATGTGGCAATTTATCTCTATTGTTCACAAATGATGCTTACAATGTCATTATTACCCGGATGCTTAATGGAGGGTAATGTTTTTCGAGTGTTTGTATTTATGCATTTATGTATGTGTGTATGTATGTATGGTATCTCGAGTTTTGTCATGTATCCGAACAAGTGTCTTTGTTTTGCTCTCACTTTCTCTCATTCTTTCACACGAGTATGGCCGACATGAATATTTTGTCTAACGAAAATAAATATGCCATTAATTGAAGTTTTATTGGCGATGAGGCTTGAACCGCGAGTGCATAGTAATAACTTAAAAAAAAACAATAAACTAAAAAATCTACGGTTCGTCTCAGCGTGCCTTTTGGACGTGGCGTGTTATTTGAAGGTTAACACGACATTTTATTTAATGAATTAAATGTTGCAAGCAAAGGGTTGCTTATCACTAGAAGATAAAATAGCTTTGGTCAAATCCGGCAAAAGGACATATATTTATAAATAGTAGTGCAGTAAGGATGAACTAGTTACCATCTTAATTGAAGAAAAATTGGATTATTCACAAAACGCATCGATCGATGAACTAAAGAAGATCTTGAGTGATTTATATAAAAATAAAGCGCATAAAGTGCCATAAATGCTTATGTGCGGGGATTTACATTCCTTTAACGGAGAAAAATGGGTAGTGTTTCAACAGCAACTGGAATGCTATATGCTAGTAAACGAAGTTCCAGAAGAGAAAAAGGTACCCTTACTTATAATAAAACTAACCCCCAACGTATTCGAGAATTTAACGTATCTTTCATCATCATCATCTCAGCCATAAGAAGTCCACTGCTGGACATAGGCCTCCCCCATGGGTTTCCAAAAAGACCAATTGGAAGCGGCTTGCATCCAGCGTCTTCCCGCCACTTGTATGAGGACGTCTCGTGGCTGGCCTTCCTACGCTGCGCTTGCCGGTATGTGGTCTCCACTCGAGAACCTTTCGGCCCCATCGGCCATCAGTTCTACGTGCTATGTGCCCTGCCCACTGCCATTTTGTACGTCTACGTATCTCTTCATTTCTGATTCGATCTCGTAGAGTGACTCCGAGCATAGCCCTCTCCATAGCTCGTTGCGTGACCTTGAGCTTCCTTATAAAGCCCATAGTTAGGGACCACGTTTTAGTGCCGTAAGTTATCACTCGTATAGTTCCCGTCACGTAAAAAGAACGCTGGTTTGTTAGAGTTTAGGAACTAACCAGCGTTCTTTTTACGTGACGGGAACGTGATAAAACCATACATTTACTCGAAAAACATAACCCTTCTTTTTTCGCAATCGAGTAAAATCAAAACAATATGTTCGCTTCAACTGGCAACATAATCTATTGAGGAAACATACAAATGGCGATGTCCAGGAAAACACTGTGTCCTTTACTCGACATTCAGATACATGCAGTTATTTTCGGTATTTACACCATGATAGCAGGAAGATATAAATGACTGTGCCACCGCCATTGTCATTAGTTAAATTATATCAAAATGACGGGAAATGCATAGCGGTTTTTTTACAGTTTTATTCAAAGATATTAACATATCACTGATTTTATAGGTACTTTTTTATTACCAATATGATGAAGTACCTAAAATCACATATTTTCACAGAGTATGCGGACCACCTCTGTGAATTTTGCCAGATTACAGTTAAAAATATTTGTACTGTTTGGATACAGTATTTATTCTTTATTCAATAACATACACAACAGAATGCAATAAGAGAAAGTACACATTTCTAATACATATTAATAAACTGTATCGCATCCTAAAATTATGTATGCCTAGCTAGATAAGGTAAAAGTACATTATGGTACAAGTGTGTAATGTTGGTGATTACCGCTGAGGCGCCATTGAGACCCGAGCCGTTAGGTGAGGGTCTTAAGAGAGCCGAGGACGGTAATCATCAATACACACGTGTATCATACGACGTTTTTCAACACACTTGTGAAGAAATGAATACTAAAAAATCATTTTATCAGTGAAAGTGAGTTTGAAAATTGTTTTGCAATGGCGGGAAAAATTTATCAGTTTTCCTTTGCGCGCGCATCTTACAATGGCGATCGGCCATAGACTAAAAGAATGATGTTTATTTTTTTTGGCTTTTCGCGGTTAGCGTTTTAGCCACGTACAAAATGGGGAATTTCAAGTTTTCTTTATTACAAAAAAAAAACAAAAGTTATATTTGAGTGATAGTTTTATTTATTAAACACGTACAAGTTGAAATTATCTATTTATTTACAACAGGTACATTAATTTATTTGTACTATTGAACACAATATTTTTTGTATCGAAACTGTTTTAAGAACAAAGCAACTCAACCAATAAAAAAACTCTGTATCTCACTTGTGAATAATAGCAATGAAAAAGTCACAGTTTGATTACATTTGTCATTATATGCCTAATTGTGACGAAATTAGAGCCACTTTATGAGCAAGTGTGTTGAAAAGTAGGTTAATGCATTGTGGGAAGTAAAATCAATTAAAAGTGAAACTTTAAACCATTAATCTTGGATCTAATACTAACATGTAAATCTAATATAGTTGATATAATGTAATAACAAATCATGTGAGATATTCATTAAAGGGAGAGCTAATTATTGTTAAAGCTCGTGTCGTGACGCAGGAGAAAACTGCAAATTAATTGCATTCCTATACTCGTATATGCGTGACATTACAGATAGGTATAATTAGAGTATTTGGAAAACTGGTTTCATTATTCTTTATAGGAACATAAATATAGTATAACTAATATTGATGGATATTTTTAACCGACTTCTAAAAAGAAAGAGGTTATCAATTCGACTTCAACCGACTTCTCATGGATTCCATTGTCAAAACTGGACCAAATTGAAATGGAACCACACGGGAAGCTTCAAGCTTCGCTTGAAAAAGGTAAATGATCAGCGATAATGCTGCTGAACGATCAGCAGCGCTGATAACTGGTAAAATATCATCCAAGTATTTTTTAATAGTAATAGTAAAAGTTTTTTTTAACAGTTTACTTAACAAATCAATAGATTTATTAGAATATTAGGTATATTATATAAACAATATAAATAAAATACACATAATATATTACCTAATACTAATCTAGGATAGGGAGAGATAATGCTTATGAACGAGGTTCTTGAAAATGTTTAAAGACTTAGCCTGCCTGATATAACCAGGCAGCGCATTCCACAGTAGGACAGCTTGCACAGAAAAAGATTTACTGTATGACAGAGATAAACTCTTCGAGACTGGGCTCATTTGCTTTGTGTTGGCACTCATGTGCTACATGATATTCAGGGCCGAATAAGAAGGAAGAGGGGTAACCATAAACTGGATGTATGCTATCCGTTATCTGGGAGCACAGTAGTGTCCCCGGCCAAGTCGAGATAAGATATGATAATTTATTTGTATAAAACATGAGATAAATTTACAATGCAAATGCAATTCGAGCAGCAAGGCCACGCCATACCATCCTTTTCTCGAAGCCATTCAGGACACTTTCGACTACTTAGTCTCGAGCATCGACGTAAAATGACAATTCTGCTAATATACATATTCTATCGGTTTGGATTGGATCCGTTTCGTCGAGTGTGCGCAAGAAACTTCACGACCTTATTCCACCAATTCCACTACAGGGCAAGCAGAAAGTCGGCACGCTACCGTCCATTTCGCAATACAATGTCCAAAATCTATACACAACGATTTCGGTCCACATTCTTGATGCGTACTGTACAAAAGCAGAATTCTTTGTCCCCTACTCTGTCTCCTAACACTTAATAATTTCTTCATTAATACTGGGCAAAACAATGTAAGTTCTAGACCAAACAAAGTTACAACTGAAACCTTAACCTCTCAAAATTTGGAATCTTTGTTCCTGGCACCTACAATTCCGTTCGATATTTTGAAAATCATCGCTGCCCTTAAGAATACGAATAGTGTAGGTTACGACGGTATCTCAACAAAAATCATAAAAGGACGTACCTATCAGGTGCTGTGGCTCCTGTTCTTAGTCACATAATCAATCTATGTATGGAGCAAGGTATATTTCCGGAGGCCTTAAAGATCTCGATAGTAAAACCCTTATATAAAAAAGGAGATAAAAGTTGTGTTGGTAATTATCGCCCGATAGCCCTTTCAAGTTCCAATTTTCTCGAAGATCTTTGAAAAAGTATTATACTATAACAGGATATACTTTTACTTTGAACAGCATAATATGGTTTTATCAGTATGGTTTTAGAAAAGACAAAAGTATTAATATGGCTGTTTTTGACTTCTTAAAAATGTAATGACCAATGTAGACAAGAGAAAGAGTGTAATTGCAGTATACATGGACATGTCAAAAGCTTTTGACAACGTTAATCATGAACTTTTATTAAAAAAGCTAACTAGGTATGGAGTTGAAATGCAAATAATTTGATCAGTCTTACCTTAGAAATAGGTTGCAAGTAACACAATTAAACAGAATCTTTGCGAAAACTCACACTATAGAGACATATGAATCAGATAATTTTTTTTACGAAATGGCATTCCTCAAGGTAGTATTCTAAGGCCGTTATTATTCCTTATTTATATAAATGACTTTGTGAATGTTATTAAACACCCTATGACATTATTTGCTGATGATAGCACAATTTTATTTATGAAAGACAAGTTAACTGATCTCGAATTGGACATAAAAAATACATTGACATCCCTAATTGATTGGCTAAATAATAATAATTTAAGTGTTAATATAGATAAGACTAATTTAATGTGACTTTTGACTGGCCTTGTGGCTCAGTTGGTAGTGTGTTTACGTCTACCTGCTGAACTGAAAGGTCGTGGGTTCAATCCCCACCCAGGGCAAACATTTGTGTGATGAGCATGGATGTTTGTTCTGTGTCTGGGTGTTTCTATGTATCATATGTATATATTTACAAAACAAAGTATATATGTATTATATCAGCCATCTAGTTCCATAGTACAAGCTTTGCTTAGTTTGGGCTAGATGGTGTTGTGTGAAATGTCCACAAATATTTATTTATTTAATGTATTTTAGAATGGCACATAATAATCAATCAAACATTGACATTCAATATGACGGCAAAAAGTAACAGAAGTAGAACTTACTAGGTTTTTAGGTTTAAATATTGACTATAAATTGACTTGGAAACCCCATATAGACAACATCTGTAAACGGTTGTATCAATTTTCCTATGCATTATATCAACTGCGAAAAGTTGCAAATGAATCTACTCTACTAACTGCATATCATGGGCACATAGCGTCTATACTAAGATGATGTGGTGATGTTTTGGGGCAACTCATTCGATCGTGAAAAGGCATTTAAAGCACAAAAACGATGTATACGATTGATCTGCGGACTAAAAAGAACAGATTCATGTAAAACACATTTTATTAGGCGCAAAATATTAACTCTGCCCTGCATGTATATTAGCGAAATTGCCACATTCGTAAAATCAAATCCTAATCTCCTTGTCATGTGGCCTACATGCAGTAGACTGAAGGTAAACTACGCCACCTAGAGTCTTCAAGTTCATTTTTAGGAATGAGTGTGTTCTGTATGGCTTCAAAACTGTTCAATGTCATACCAAAGTCTATTAGGTGTAAAGAGGACATAAATGTTTTTAAAAATATGCTGAACAACTTATTGATTAAAAAAGCTTATTATACGGTAAACATGTTTTTGACGGATAAGAATTTAAATGACATTTTCACTTCAGTAGCTCAAACATGTAGGTTTTGCTGCCTGAAATCAGTGAGTAAAATGCGATTTTGCTCACTGAGTGAGACAAAGTAAGTTTTTAATTTTTTTTTTTTCAGAAAGCCGCGAATATCTTATTTAGCCTTAGTTGACCTAAGATGATACAATTCGAAACATTCACACTATCTCTTTCCCGCCATTACAAAGAGAGAGAGACAAAGACCAGCCCTTTCGAAGTTCCGATTTTGAATTCGACCTCAAAGACAAACCCGTTCGGAATTTCGTACTAACTAAAGAAATTTTACAAAAAGATAATTATGTCTTTTAATGTAATTTATTGAATTTTTAACTTATTGCTGTATTTAAACGAAAATAAGTATTTACTGCAAATAAAACTGATATTTAACCTGTAAATATTTATTATCTCCTAAAGTGTTCTCGCTGCTGAAGTGAAAAGTTATGTGTGTTACACGAGAGCAAAGTTTTTTGCATCTCGTGCCTTTGAATCCCTCGCCACACTCAGGATTCAAAATCAGCACTCGCAGCAAAAAACTACTTTGCTCTCTTGTTGCACAAATAACTATTAGACACTATAATAAATAAATGACATTAATTTTAATTGACATTTAATGTAATATATTATTATTATTAATTTTGGGTTTGTACTATTTCGAAATGTATGTTATGTATTAATGTCTATAAACCTTAAGGTAGGAACTGGCTGATCTTTTCTCTTAAATATGTATAACATCTATATATTTAACCTAGTTTCATAGACAAATAAAATCATTGTATCACTACAATCTTGAAATTTTCAAGGCTAGAGTATATAGACATCTTATCAACTTATAACACCCCTCTTTTTGGGTGGGAGTTAAAAAACATTTTTTGTAATTTATTTTATTTAGTTATAAATAACGGTGAATAATTAGAATGTGTAAAACAAATTAAATTATTAAAAAATATAACTCATCTGCATCGTATTAAGGTAGATATCAACGTGCTCAGCTATCTCTTTCCAGCGCCTCACAATATTATAACCTTTTTACGGCACAGAGGGTAGCGCTGGGTCTCGTTCACCCGAAGCACCCTTTTTTAGATATTAAATTTTATCGAAATTACTTTTGACAAATACTGTTCCTGTGGCTTCATAAGAACACTATTACAATTTATTAACAATAGCACGAGTAATAGTCGAACAACTTAAAAAGTGTGTAAGTGTGTGGAGAAATAAAAAACAAACTAGGTAACATTATTATCTCGTCAAATTCAACGCCAACAAGACTCCAAGCCTGCCTTTTCTCCGCCAAAAAGAGTGAGTTTCTATTATCTCCTACTTTCCGAAATATATCTCTATCATTGTCAGACCGTCTTGAAATGCTGGGTCTCACAACTAACTATGAACTTTAAGGACTACCTTGAATCTTAGGCTAAACTGGCTAGTAAACAGTAGTTAGTTAATAAGTTAGTAAGTTAGATGGAAGAGAGATGTATGGTTAGGCGATACGTCTCGCCGGGACAACTGCTTCATCTGTATCAGGCACAGGTCCGATCGTGTATGGAGTACTGCTGCCATCTTTTGTTCAGCCAAGTATCAGCTGGGAGCTTTAGAGTCGGTGGACCGGTGAGCTGTGAGGTTAATCGATGATGAAAAACTAGCTGCCAAGAAGCTGCTTAGTCTCGAGCACCGCCGTAGAGTAGCATGTCTGTCTATTTTCTACAGGATTCATTTCGGGGAATGTGCGCAAGAGCTACACGACCAAATTCCACCCTCCCCATTTCACTACAGGACTAGCAGAAAGTCGGCGAATTACCACCCATTTCTAGTTGAAATGCCAAAGATCCGTACTAAGCGATATCGATCTACATTCTTGATGCGTACTGCACAGAAATGGAATTCTTTGCCGCCATCTCTGTTTCCTGAGACTTATAACCTTGGAATTTTCAAGGCCAGAGTGAATAGATATCTTCTAGATCAACGAGCTCCATCTTCGGCCACACCGTCGCTTATCATCAGGCGAGTTGGTGGTCAATCGTAAATCTATCTCGCATAAAAAAAAGTTAAAAATAAAAATGTGCATAGATATCTTCTAGATCAACGAGCTCAATCTTCGGCCACACCGTCGCTTATCATCAGGCGAGTTGGTGGTCAATCGAAGATCTATCTCGCATAAAAAAAGTTAAAAATAAAAATGTGCAACAACCACGTTACTTTCATAATAAAATTAAGTTAACTCGTATGTTCGTAGAATCAAACAAGAGATCCTGTTTCAAGCTAACATAAATTTATTGCAACTACGGAATCATACATTGCGCGTGGCACGACACGCACTGAGGCTTTTATTTTTAAATATATGAACCAATTGTTGTGAAACTTTGTACAGATATAACTGAGGACTAGGATACGGACATAGGCTGCATTTTATGATCATCATCATCATCACCACCGTTTTCCATCAAGCGGGTAATATTAATCTACGTGGGTAAAACCGCGAGGCGGTAACTAGTGGAATAATATTGTTTGATTGTAATGGATCAGCGACGTTCCAACGTTTACTTATTAATAAATTAAATATTAATAATTCATTTAATATAATATTCAGATATAATGCATAAATCTGGGAAATATTAGTGATCCAGGGGGGCGATCGCGTTATTTTGAACGTCTATAGTTCAGCTGCGGTCCAGCTGCGCTTGTAGTCGAGTTACGGTTCAACTATGGTAAAATTTGGTATCGCGTTAAACTTCAAACGCCAACCAAAGTTGGATCGTAACTGGACCGTAACTCTTTTTCAGCCGTTCCTAGAGATGTTGCTATCAGTAACAGTTTATTGCTCCTTTTTGCTAAATAACATGTTAAAACAAGTGTTATCACAAAAAAAACGGCTTCCACAACTCTAATTTTGACAGCCGTATGAGATATGACAGTGACAGCACGACATTTGTCAAAGAAACTAACGAAAGTACATTTATGTTTAAACAACAAAATAAATTGTTTCTGATATGATTTCACTTATTATATTGATATACAATCAATGCAAAAAACCCACAAATCTTGGTTTATTCATTTCAATGAAGTGATATAAAAATAGGCACCACAAAATGCCCAGTAAGTATTTAATTCATGCTTTGTAGTTCTGATTGTGACAACAAACCGAATTTTATTGTTAATTTCATTTGTGAATTGTTTTAGAAAATGGAAGAGCGTCACAGATCCACAACTGTACATCAGCTGAAGATTATGATGCGATTTCCTTGACGGCCATGAAAACCTTGCTCTGGGACGGATGACGGATAAAGTCTAGAGGCTCGTGCAGTGCCGTGATGTTGGTGAATATGGAACACTTGGTCCTACAGCCTAATTTAGGAATCAGTTTCCCCTCTCGACTACGGATGCTTAACTTCTTAGGCCACCATTATCACATAACATCAGGTAAAATATATTGAAATGCCTGCCCTGTCAACCATAATTAAAAAAGATCTATAAATACTTGGTAATTTTGCCAAGAATGAGGTTGGTTTTCACCTTTAAATGCACTTAAGTGACTCTCAACTGCGATTAACCTAATATGTGGGCAATGTAATGCTTCTAAGATTATGTCAAAGAAAAATTAACTACCTCTTTTGAACCATCTTTTAAAAATGTTGGTCATGAATTTCTGTCATTCAATCATTATTTCTATTGTTTCAGTATTGTCAACCACGAAGCCCAAATCATTAGATATCAGGAGGATAAATAATTATCTAGGTATAGCACCAACACAAACCTCTCCCGTGCCACTCCCATACCTCAGGAACAGACTCGGTTGTTGAAGCGCTAGACCTGTATTTTAAGAAACTGAAACACTTCAAAATTCGCAGTTTTATTTTAAAAGCCAATCTAATGAACCAATTTTTATGAGACAAATCTCAAACAAAAAAAATCAAAATCGGTTTACAAATGACTGAGTTATGCGGTAACAAACATAATAGTCCAATTGAGAACCTCCTTTTTTAAGTTGGTTAAAAATTGTTCATAAGTATAAGTAAATAAGTTTTAGCTAGGTGTAATTAAATGACATATTATGGAAATAGTTTTTTCTTGTGTTTTGTAAAGTTTTATAATAACATTATGTGGATTAATTAAAATTTGAATAAAATCATGTTAAATATAAATTATTTTTTATTTATTGTTTAAATAATTTATGTCTTATTATATAAAGAATTAATTAGCATCAGCTGCCAAGTGAGTCCCAGCAACCTTAGAGAGCCAGCCAGCCTTCATTCTTGTGCCTCTTCCTTGTCCGTTAATATGGATAATATGGAATGTGTACTATAATATGTACCACATAGCAAGCATTGATCATTCTTGCAGCAACTACTAGTACATAATGCATCTTTCTATCCACCACTAAGCATCTGTAAGGAAACATTATTTTATATTAAAAATATGTAATAATAATTACAAATTAATATTTATCTATGCTATGCTTTTCACAATAATGCAATTTTACCTGAATGAGCTTTTAAAACATCTATAAATCACTTGACAACACTCCTAGTTGTCAAGTGCTTATCTTGATAATCATTGTGGGTTTCAATGGGTATCTTTCTAAAATATCAAAAATAAAGAAGTGAAATCTAAAGAACTACTATACACATTACATACCCAACATATAAGCATTTTTATACAACATGGCAATGCTACATGCTGAGCCTTTAAAAATATATGTATATAGTTAATAGAGCCATATGAGATTAAACTTTTTAAAACCTCAGCCTTGTATGCGGAGAGCAATGAATGATACATATGTTATAATAGTATAGAGATGGCTGACAGGAAGTATTCCAGTGTGTTTCTCGCATAATAATCTTATTTGAGGATATACTTCATAGTAATAAATGTATGTAGGGTAGGACATGCCTGAGTGACGAAGAACTAACTTTTAGTGAGACTTAACTGAAAACAACTTTGGTGATGTTTGGTGTAATGTGATTGAATACCTATATTAGTTTATACTTACTCGTTTTTTAACTTGATCCATCCCATGTTGTTGAAATGGAAATGATACATATTTATCTATTATAAAGGTGCCACCTTTGATAATGCTTAAATTGTCTGCAACAGATGCAGAGGTCATATGATGATGAATTATATTCAGCATAATTAATGTCATTATAACTTGCTAAACCGCTTTAAAACAGTCTTCTATGACATAATTTTATAAACTGTCTCCAACAATTGTTTGATATGCCGCTGACAAAGCAACCAAAAACCTGAAATAGATAAAGTTTGTGTAAGTATTACTATTTAATGGCCTTGAGGCTCAGTTGGTAGTATGTCTACCTAAGCTGTAGGTTGTGGGTTCGATTCCCACCCAGGGTAAACATTTGTGTCGAGCATGGATGTTTGTTCTGTGTCTGGGTGTTTCTATGTATCATTTGTATATATTTACTACAAAAAAAGTATATATGTATTCTATCAGCCATCTAGTTCCATAGTACAAGCTTTGCTTAGTTTGGGCTAGATGGTGTTTGTGTGAAATGTCCCAAAATATTTATTTAATTTTGGTAACCACTTATGTGAAATGTTCCTAATGCAAAGATTAGCCAATGCTATCCAGTGTGGGAATACTGGCAGTCTTATGGGCACTGGGTATGGTAAGGGCAGCTTATTTGACTAAAGGATAATTATTATTTACATGTAGGTACCTAATTGTATTTGTTTTTGTGGTTATTTGTTAATCATATAATAGACTAGGTAGGTACTATATGTCTTTCCTACTGAAGGTAAACTGTAGAATAACAAGCATATTTGCAAGTTATTAAGGATGTATCTATTAATATTCCAAGAAAACAACAACATTATTATATTTTGTTGGTTTTACTACTAATTCTTCTATTCCACTGGTAAATGATTGTGTGCCTTACCTTGGTTTCAACATCTACGTCATCAGATCGAAGTGTAGGAGGCTTGTAAGGAGTTCACTCTTTTATTAGTTGTTTAGTTAACTCCATAAATAATCTGTAACGTTTCACAAACTGCGGTCACTGAAATAAAAAGCTTGAAATCTTGCACTTAAGATTGTTTTTCCTTGCATCGGTTAAAACCATGTCTTCGTTCAATTCATAGACTCCAGATGGAAGCAATCATCGTTTTTGACTTAAAAATGTAAGTTAGGTGTATATTTAGGTAAAAATTACACATTATATTGAAATGCAAAGCACAACGATCAAGAAACGGCTGAGCAATGGTTGACATTTTGTAACTTTTTCTCAAACGTTGTTTTGACAGCGGTAGCGTTCCAGCTTCGCTCCAGTTGCGTCTCAGCTTGCGACTATAACCATTAACGCGATACGAAACGGGCAAAAAGTAGCGGTTCGGTTAAGGTTCAATTGCGCTTCAGCTGAAGTTTATTAGTGCGATCGCCCCCCAGGACAATTAAACACTTATTTAGTTTTTAAACACTTTTTTATTTTGGAAATTCACTTCTCAGCGGGGTTACTCTCAACTCTAAATTTAATAGCGATGCAAAATTCGCTCAGCGCACGTTTTTATCTTGCTTTTTCTGTAATTAGAGCGTGAGACAAAAGTTCAAATGAGCCTACTATAAATTGTGATATTTGTAGTAATCGCTACAACTTTTGTGTTAATCTCTTTTAATTGCAGAAAAGGCAAGATAAAAACGAGCGCTGAGGTTACGTTCCATCGATATAACAAGACGAGCGTACGCCTGTTGTACCTATTGTGTAGAAAGAGGTAAATGAGGGTCATTTACAAATTAAACAAATAAATTATGGCGATAAAAGATTTATTTGTGAAACTCTTTCAAAAGAAAATTATTACGACCCGCGAAGTCATTATATTATTATAATTGAATTTAATTATTTATTTGTATTACATGGTTCATGATTAAAAGAACTAATCGCGAAGAATGGATCGATTGACTACTACAGGTAATACAGACAGAAAGCAACCGATCTAACGAAAACTGCCTGCCCTGCCCCCGTATTCTGAACCCATTCGGTTTCGGAATCGATTCGATTTGTATATCTCCGTCTCTGTCATTCTCTATGGAAATGACAGAGACGGAGATATACAAATCGAATCGATTCCGAAACCGAATGGGTTCAGAATACGGGGGCTGATACATCTATCCGTATAAATCTCACAAACATAGGTACGCGATCGCCAAACATAGAAATGAAGTTTATTTGCAAACTTAAGATTTTGTTACTCCACTCCGAGTAATTATATTGGTAGTTTCCTGTTATACATTTAATCTAATAAAGTTTATTTAGTTTCGCTTACTGTGCTTTGATAAGACAAACATTATAATATGTTATTGTTATAGAATAACTTCAAAATTAACCCAGTTTCAAATGAGGTCTACTGTTTAATTGGTTATTATTTTGTAAGAAAAAATCGTCAGCTAAAATTTTATATACATACATACATATGTATATGTTACTGTAAAAGCCCGAATATTGGTAAATCTTAGGTTTTACCAGTAAATCTTAGGGTTTACCAACTTGAGTCGGTAAATGTAAGAATATGTAAAAAAGACACGATTTTATCGGGCTTTTACCATTAGAATTTAATACATGCTAGGTTTTACCAATGACGGTTGGTAAATGTTAGTTTTGGAAATAAAACAATGTTACTGTATTCGGCTTTTACAGTAACATATATAATAACATTTGTTTGATTGAACGATGTAGCTTGGTGCAACGCAGTCTTAGGTATAAGCAATAATTTCTTCAGAGATTAGGTTATGTATTTTTTTTTTTTTAAATACAAAAAAAAACCATTACCTAATCTCTGAAGAAATTATTGCTTATACCTATACCAGGATCAACTAGTTTGGCCTAGCCTAAACTGGTTTATTATGCATTGTTTTATTTCCAAAACCAACATTTACCAACCGTCACTAGTAAAACCTAGCATATACTAAATTCTAATGGTAAAAGCCCGATAAAATCGTTTCTTTTTTACATATTCTTACATTTACCGACTCGTGTTGGTAAACCCTAAGATTTACTGGTAAAACCTAAGATTTACCAATGTTCGGGCTTTTACAGTAACATATATATGTAACAACACAAGCGGCTTCTATGGGCAACAAGAGGTGTATATGATTTTACATTATCGCGCTCAAGAGTGGAGTAGGTTTTATGTCTTATTTTATCTTTTTCTTCAGTCAATTAGTCTTGTTTTCTGTATAAATTCATACATATATATTGTGTTGTTGTTCAAATATTTTTCTGTCAAGTTGCATTCTGCTTCTTCTTCATTTTGTGGATCTCTTCAAGATGTAATATGATTTTAATATTTACTTACTTTACTTTCCTTAAATCCAAGGATTTACTATTGATCAAGTTTAATCACACAGAAATCATCCTAACATGAAAAACAAAACCGGACAAGTGCGTGTCAGACTCACTCACCGAGGGTTCCGTACAAACTAGTAAATAAAAGAGGGAAATCATATTTTTTTTATTTTCCTTCTTATACTGAAAAATAAACATCGTAAAAATATACACACACCGCTTCGAATGTTTGTACTGAGGTAGTAAATACTAGTAGCTATCGCACTTATAATATGCTACTGAATCAATGGTATCTCATATACAAACGTGTCAATGGTTTAGCTTCGATTATAAATGCCGTCGCTGTTTATGCAATTATAATATATGGATAATTTTATCACCGATTTCGAAACACAATTGGACAATTTCACTGTATCCTCCTCTTACTCTTGTGACCCGGAAGACTGCCTTAGTTACATACCTAACATCAACTCTCGCTTTAACATTCTGTCTCAGAATATAAGAAGCTTAGGGAGAAACATTGACGGATTTTTTACTTTATTACACAGAATTGCTGTAGAGCCCGATATAATTGTATTATCAGAGTGCTGGTTGTCATTTAATCCCCTTCTACCTCAAATGGATAATTACCACACAATATCGACTAAAACACATTACAATCAGAACGATGGCCTCGTGTTGTACATCAAAACAGATAAAAGTATAAGTTACTTGTATGAACCAGATTTCTCTGAAGGAAATTGCTTAGTCACTACGATGAATAGCTCGACGGCCATTATAGCTTTGTATAGGCCCCCAATGTTCAAAAAAGTGCACAACTTCATATCTTCTTTAGACAAAGTTTTGATTTCTGTAGCTTCATTCCCAAACATTAAAGTTGTCGGTCATGCCAATATTAACATTATCCCAAACGCTGAAGGTGAAAATGCAACCAATTATCTTGATTTAATGGCATCTCACGGGCTACTTCCAGCTCATACTACACCTACTCGACTCCATAGCTACCTAGATCACGCCTTCATCAAGTCAAAATCCAATGCATCAATTCTAGTCGTAAGAAACAGCTTAACAGACCATTATACTATATTGACATCACTAGACTTTAAAAAAGAGCCCATCGTATCTAACACTTCTATTACTAGGATTGACTATAACAAAATAAATGATGATATAAAACGTTTTACAGTTGGAAGATTGCAATTTAGCAACCAATCTTTTAGTTAACTCAATCTCTAGCATAATAAACAAACACTCTAAAAAAGTTATTCTTTCTCGTTGTAATACACCTATAAAGCCCTGGATAACTCCGGGTCTCATTAGATGTATGCGAAATAGGGATTATTTGCATAGGAAATTAAAATTATCACCGGATAATGAAATACTGCAGTGTACTTATCGAAGATATAGGAATTTCCGAAACGGGATATTACAGAAACTTAAACAGCAATACGTACGTGCTCAATTTGATAATGCCAAGGATGCAAAAGATCTATGGAGGGTCATAAATTCAGTCACGCACACTAAACGTAATAAGGCTCAACCTCAGGAATTACTCTCTATTGGCGCAACTCCTCGTGATTCTGTAAATAAAATTAATGACTATTTTGCTAATATCGGAGAATCACTAGCGCAAAATATCCTGTCATCATCTATCTCTTCAGATACTTACAACTCAGCTACTAGCTCACAGTTCAATTCGTTTTGTATGCAGCAAACAGATTTAACAGAAATTGTCTCTATAATTAATTCTTTCAAGGAAAAATTTACGGTAGGATACGACAATATTTCAATGAAAGTCATAAAGGATAACAATATAATTTTGGCTGGACCCATCACACATATTTGTAATTTATCACTTAATACAGGCTGCTTCCCATCTATTTAAAAAAATCTTTAGTAAGGCCTGTTCATAAAAGTGGATCAAAAAATATTATAAGTAACTATAGACCTATTTCTATATTGCCAACTATGTCTAAAATCTTAGAGCGTGTAATTAACAATCGACTTATGAACTACCTAGAAAGTATAACCTTTTATCGGATAATCAATATGGTTTCCGCGGAAATCGTCCGACTGCAGATGCGGTTGGAGACCTAACTAACCACATTGTAAAAGGACTATATGCTGGTGACAAATGCTTTGTAATATTTTTAGACCTAGCTAAGGCATTTGACACCGTATCGGTGCCACTACTACTTAACAAGCTTGAAACTCTAGGAATACGAGGTCTTCAACTTCAACTGTTCGAAGATTATTTGAAGCATAGATTGCAATATGTCAAAGTGGGTCTTGAGGTTAGTGATGCAAGATCTGTATCTTATGGTGTACCCCAGGGTAGTATAGTCGGCCCAACTCTCTTCCTGACTTATATAAATGAACTATGTAATATTAAACTACATAATGGTAAAGTTTTTTCATATGCCGATGATACCGCTCTTGTATTCCAGGGAGAGAGCTGGGACAGCGTTTTCCGAGATGCTCAAAATGGGCTAAATAAGGTTTCTAAATGGCTAAACGAAAATCTTTTAAGTCTCAACACCTCCAAAACTAAAATAGTAACATTTACCATGGCAAAAAGATCGCAACCAGATGAAAGGCATAATATTAAATATCACTCCTACAGTAACCACTCTGATTTAAATCCCTGTGCTATAAACTCCTGCAGCTGTCCCAAGCTTGAAAGAACGGACACAATAAAGTACCTCGGTGTGACACTCGACAATACCTTGACTTTTCAGCCTCATATCAAAGCCTTGTCGAGCAGAATTCGTAAGCTAATGGCCATCTTCAAGAACATTAGACACACTGCAAATGATAATGTTTTGAGAACTGTCTATTTTGCCCTCTGCCAATCAATTTTGGGATATTGCATAGATAGCTGGGGAGGTTGCTCTAAAACACATATAAAACCTTTAGAAATTGCTCAACGTGGATTCTAAAGGTCATGAAGTCACTACCTTTCAGATTTTCAACCAATACACTATACGACCTGTGCAATGTTTTAACTGTACGTCAGCTTTATGTTTTAAGACTTCTAATAAAGCAACATAGGATCCGACCACCATCTATTCCTTACCAGTCAACACGCAAACGTCGTCGTACTGACAAGATATTCCGAACTCAGTTTTATAAAAGTAGCTTCAGCCATAAATTCCAATGCTTTTTAGGAGAATATCTTTATAATAAGATATCTTCCATAATAAACATAAAAGATTTGAATACCTTTGATTTAAAAAAAACATTAACAAATCTACTGAGGTCATATGACTACAACAAAACTGGAGATCTATTGACTGTGTTGAGATAGGTTTTCTCAGTAGGTATCTTACCTTTTTCTAATCTTCTTTCACCAGCCTCCCCTTCTTTCCCTCCCTTTCCTTCCCCTTCCCTTACAGAAGGATTTATTATTATTTATTGTGAGTGTATCATACATATAAATCAAAATAATATATTAGATTTATTATATGTGTATTTATATAATATGTTAACGTATGTATTTGAATAATATCGGAATTCAGTTTAATTTATATTACTTAATTCGGAATTGTATTGTTTTGTATGAAATTTACATTGTATAATTTTATTTTATGCCAAATCGTTTTTCTTGGAATCAGGTACAAAAGTTCAGCTGCCTATACCACAGGCTTCTAGCTTAGTTTAGGCAGCTGAATATAATACACATATTTGTCTATTAATAAGTTGTAATTATACTATATGTTGATTTGTAAAATTATTGGAATGAAATAAATTTATTATTATTATTTAAAAACCTGTTTTAACTAATGCTAATTAAGCTCTTTCATATGATAAGGTTAATTCACTTTAAAATTTTGACCCTCATTCCTTGCATAACGACACTATTTTTTGTGATTAAATTAAAAATGTCCGGTTTTCGGATTTTTTCTTTAATGTGCACTCTAACACAATGCTTCTTGCCAAATTTCATAGTTCTAGGTTTAGGGGCTGAGCTGCCCGCGTCCGTAGGAGAATACCCATTAACACTGATTCTCTACACGCGGCCCCTGGGTGGTGCAAATCAGGCAGCAAAACTCCGGTGGGAGGCTTCGGCCGCGGTTGGTTACCACCCACTGGACTGAGTCCGCCCGTGAAGCGACCTAGTCGTGTTTCGGGAGGTGGTCTGGTGAAACCATTGTGAGAGACGGGTCTGGGTAGTTGCTTCGACACTAAAGTCCGTTCAAACGCGGGAGATGACGCCGTGCTTGGTGGCTAGTTCTGGAGGGTAGCGGGATCCGTAGCACGGCTTTCCGCTGGCCGACCGCAGATAGTAGGAGCCCAAGTAGTATGTTAGCCACATACGAAAGGCTGCCCCGCCATCTAGCGAAAAATCCTGGGAGTGCGCCTTGATGCCGGTTGGCGACCGGACGAAAGGGCCTCAAGGACATTTTCGGGGGGGTACGGGCGTCCCCGCGGTCTCCAAACTAGCCTCCATATAGTGTGATGTCATCTCGCGTTTGTACACTATTAGAATTACTTAATAGGCGTTTTGATAACAAGGCGCGTTTAGTAACAAATCATATTAATATAATATTAGATTTGCCTACTATGCAAAAAGGTACAGCGACCTCTATAAGTTCATTAGTATCTGATGTGCAGCAACAATTGCATGCACTCAAAAACTTAGGCGAGCCCATAGAATCATGGGAAATGCTGCTTATTTCAATATTGACTAGAAAACTAGATCAATTTACTAGCAGAGCTTATCAATTAGATAGGAATTCTGATAAGATGCCTAGCATCACAGATTTTATGCTATTCCTCGAAAAGCGTGCTATGGCGCTAGAGGATAGTTTACCATCAAAGAGTACTTTCAATGAAAGTACATCTAAATACAAACCTACACAATCTAAGGTAACCAATGTTGTCTCTAAAGCAAAAAAAATATGTAAATTTTGTAATAATCAGGAACATCTACTTTTCAGTTGTCCACAATTTCGAACGGCTGCGCTCACGGACCACCAGACCTTTGTGCGGGACCGTGAGTTGTCCGCCGTATGCTTAAGATCCCACCCTAGTACTAAATGTAAGTGTCAAACTTTTAAATTGCCAGAGCACAACACTCTTTTGCATTTTGAGAAACCGAACCCGGTACCAGCGGCTTCACCGTCTGTTACCTTGCTGTCAGGGCCTGTGTCGGGAAATATTTTGCTTCCTACTGCAAAAGTAAATGTAATAAATCATAGAGGTGACCTGATTTCTGTGCGAGCCTTGCTTGACACTCAAAGTCAAAGTCAAAGTAAATTTATTTGCGTTAAACATGAGTGATAACATGCTTTTGGTGTTCTTAATTTTAATGTACCTCTTACAAGTGGCAGGAAGACGCTGGATGCAAGCCGCTTCCAACCGGTCTTTTTGGAAATCCATAGGGGAGGCCTATGTCCAGCAGTGGACTTTTTATGGCTGAGATGATGATGATGATGATGATGATGATGATGATGATGATGATGAATTTTAATGTGCTTCATGTTATGCCTGAGGAGGCGTGCAAATCAGAGGGCGCTATCGATCTTTAAAACTACTAATATAAATACCTAATTATCAAATGTCAATTTAAACATGTCATAATACAATTATATAAAATTATTTTTTATTTTAATTTTTATTAATTGTGTCAATAAAATTTCTAAGCATTAAAATATTTTGTTCATAAGGAACGATCGTATAAATAATCAGGGAAGTGAGAACGAGTACGCTAATCGCGACGCCTAGACCAATGGCAGCAATGTGCGATGCGCGCACGTCGGAGGTCGTACCTACAGCAGGCGACGAGTGTGGTAAACAAACCGGTTTAATATCTATTTGTCACCAAAATATTCGCTCACTCAAAAATAAAACTAGAAATATAGAAGTATTACTGTTAAATGTTATGAAATGTGAAGTGCTATGTCTAACTGAGCATTTTCTTAAACCTCACGAAATAAAATGTATCAGTATTAATAACTTCGTTCTTGGGTCACATTATTGTCGACCAAACATAACCCATGGTGGATCTTGCATCTATGTCAGCAAGAACCTCAAGTACAGAAACAATTACACTAAATTATCTGTCGAACAAATTTGTGAGATATCTGCCGTCGAACTTATAGAAAAAAAATTAACAATAGTATGTATATACAGATCGAACTTGACAAGTTCTTCTTTATGCTTTCCTATATTGGAGTGTCTTTTCGACAAGCTAGTTGACGATAATATGGAATTTGTCGTGGTGGGGGACCTTAACATCGACACGAGTTGTGAAATGAATTCAAATATTAAAAAACTAAATGACATACTATCATCTCACAATCTATGCAATATTGTAGACTTCCCTACAAGAATTGATGGCTGCTCGAGCACAAGCATAGATCACGTGTACGTTAACCGCGAGCTGTCGCATACCGCGCGCGCGCGTCCTTTAATAACATTGTTATCAGACCACTATGCCGTCCGTGCTATGATTCCGTGCGACCCGGGGCCGGGCCGTGCTCCGCCACGATTCGGTAGGTGTTACAGTCGCTCAAACAAATGCAACTTTGTTGCGGCCATAGATAGTGTTGACTGGGATGACGTCGAACGTAAACATTCGACATCAACCGACAACTTAGCTCAAGCTGTACTGAATATACTACAGAATAAGAACGATACATGCTTCCCGAACAGACGCCTAGGTGCGAGTAATAGTAGTATCGTATGGGCAACCAACGACATTATTAATTTGAATTATTTATTGATTGACATGCATAAATTATTGACATTATTTCCAAATAACATTGACCTAAGATTACGAATTAATGAATATCAAGATAAGTATGATAATTTATTAAAGAGTGAAAGGAGTAACTACTACAATAATTTGATTAACAACTCCGACAACTTAACTAAATCGATGTGGAATGTAGTCAGTACAGAAACAGGCAGGATAAAACAGTACGTTGACTATACCGATGTTTTAAGACAGCCCGATGGATCTAGTTTTCCTTCCAAAGTAGATGTCGTTCACGCCGTAAACTCGTACTTTATAACCGCTACTGCAAACTGCAACGCACCCGCGGCCGATATTACTGCCGCAAGGCACGCGTTAGTGGCGACGCGCCCTCCGGCTGATCGCTCGATGAGAATAAAGCCATTTACAACGCTAGAAGTATTCCGTATACTGTCTTTTGGCGTAGCCCGGAAAAATACAAAAGACGTGTACGATATTTCAATTTCGATACTTTATGTTGCAGCACAGAACGTGTCACCGATACTGTCTCGCCTGTACAATAAGTGCGCGAGAGAAGGTCGATATCCTCGTTCTCTAAAGCAGGTCAAGGTAACACCTTTGTATAAAGGAAAGGGAAAGCATGAGGAGATTAGCAATTATAGGCCGGTATCCATAATACCGGGTATAGCAAAGATTTTTGAGCACGGCCTCAGCACGAGACTTACAGAGCACTTAGCAGAATGCGGAGCTCTCAGCGATAGGCAATACGCGTACCGACCAGGGAGATCCACGACAGCGGTAGTCAAGGAAGTGGTACGGCGGGTCCTCGAAGCCCGTGAAGGCATGAAGCAGGTCGCAGTGATCTTCTGCGATCTATCGAAAGCCTTCGATTTGGCCGACCACGGTGTTCTAGCAACCAAACTAGAGCACTATGGAATCGAGGGCCCTGCATTAAAACTTCTGACCGACTTCATGGTAAACCGAAATCAGGTCGTAGTGGGTGACGGGGGTAGGGCCAAGTCAAAGCCGCAAGGGACAGTTATTGGAGTGGCGCAGGGTTCCTCGCTCTCTAATATCATGTTCTCCCTCCTCCTCAACGACCTGCCGGAGAACATTGAGGACGGCCACATCCTGATGTATGCTGACGATGTTGCTGCGGTAGTTACGGCTACGTCTATCGATGAGTTAGAACAAAAACTGAATAAGGTTGTAAAAGACTTATGTTCGTGGTTTAGAATGAATGGATTGATTTTAAATATGAACAAGACTCATTACATTCATTTCAACATATCAAGTCGTACCTACAGACCGCTCAGGGTAGGAATCGATGATGTTGTAATGGAACAAGTGAACAATACGACATTCTTAGGATTTCAAATAGACAGCGCTTTGACATGGGAAGAGCACATTGACAAGGTGTGTGACAAAGTGGGTCGGGCCTGCTTTGCATTGTGGCGTGTATCTGCGATATTACCGTATTCCATGGTCCGGCAATGCTACTTCGCCTCAGTACACTCGATACTTCAGTACGGTGTCGAGCTCTGGGGACGCGCTGCCGACTGGGAGCGCGTCTTCAGAATGCAGAAACGAGCCGTACGCGCCATAGTTCGAGTGTCACAGGACACCTCCGCGCTGCAGTATTTCCGGGCCATGCGGATACTCACAGTACCGAGCCTCGTTTGCCTACAGGCGGCGCTGTACGCCTGGGACCATCCTGAAGAATACACACGCTTCGGAGAGGTGAACCCGCGAACACGCCACCCGCACCGACTGCATGCCGTCACGCACCGACTCGTAAAAACGTCAAAGCTAATCCACGTCACAGCGCCGGAGGTGTACAATCGCCTGCCGCAAGACGTCAGAGATGCTCCATCGAGGGGAGCATTCAAGCAAAGATTAAAAAACTGGCTTGCCGAACAGGCATTCTATAAGTTCGATGACATAAGAAAGATTAAAGAAACAATTTGACACAACATGAGACATTATACATGAGTATTAATATATTTGTATGTGACAAAGATGTGACATATAAAATTTTAGTTATTATTGTTATTATTATTTTTCTTTCTATTGTTATTATTGTATTATATTTTGTTTTTGACTTGTAATTTGACATTTGTAATTTAGTTATTCTGGACATTTTTCATTTATTATGTTTTTCTTATTTGATAAATATTTTGATTGTATATTTTTATGTTCAATATTTTCGAATAATGTTAACATTGCTTGAAGCAATAATGATTATTTTTTACATTTTCGTTCATTTGACTTGTAACTTATTTTTTTGTTACCAATAAATATGACTATGACTATGACTATGACTAATCTTTAATCTTATAGTAGCATTTTTCAACCAGCAAGGCTTTAAATTTCTTTTTAAATAAATTAGTTGTCAGATTTCTAAGACTTATAGGTATCTTATTATATATAATAGGGCCCATTCCAAAAATGCTGTTTCTGAACAATTGAGTCTTTGCTTTATGTATTAATATTTTGTTGTCTCGTCTATTATATATCGATTCTGTAGACATCTTAGGAAATATTTCAGACTTAGCCCGTACAAATACTGCAACCTCAAATATGTATAGTAAAGGAAGCGTCAGAATCTTATGCTGTTTAAAGTAAGGCTTGCAGCTATCAGTTGGTTTGAGTCCAAACATAGATCTTAAGCATTTTTTCTGGGATATAAAAGCATATTTTTTATCAGTTGAGTTACCCCAGAATATTACGCCATATCTCAGCACTGACTTCACAAGTCCACAATATGCTGTAATAAGGGCGTCTGAGTAAAGAGACGGTGCTAAAAACTACTTTGCTCTCTTGTTGCACAAATAACTATTAGACACTATAATAAATAAATGACATTAATTTTAATTGACATTTAATGTAATAAATTATAATTATTAATTTTGGGTTTGTACTATTTCGAAATGTATGTTATGTATTAATGTCTATAAATCTTAAGGTAGGAACTGGCTGATCTTTTCTCTTAAATATGTATAACATCTATATATTTAACCTAGTTTCATAGACAAATAAAATCATTGTATCACTACAATCTTGATATTTTCAAGGCTAGAGTATATAGACATCTTATCAACTTATAACACCCCTCTTTTTGGGTGGGAGTTAAAAAACATTTTTTGTAATTTATTTTATTTAGTTATAAATAACGGTGAATAATTAGAATGTGTAAAACAAATTAAATTATTAAAAAATATAACTCATCTGCATCGTATTAAGGTAGATATCAACGTGCGCAGCTATCTCTTTCCAGCGCCTCACAATATAACCTTTTTACGGCACAGAGGGTAGCGCTGGGTCTCGTTCACCCGAAGCACCCTTTTTTAGATATTAAATTTTATCGAAATTACTTTTGACAAATACTGTTCCTGTGGCTTCATAAGAACACTATTACAATTTATTAACAATAGCACGAGTAATAGTCGAACAACTTAAAAAGTGTGTAAGTGTGTGGAGAAATAAAAAACAAACTAGGTAACATTATTATCTCGTCAAATTCAACGCCAACAAGACTCCAAGCCTGCCTTTTCTCCGCCAAAAAGAGTGAGTTTCTATTATCTCCTACTTTCCGAAATATATCTCTATCATTGTCAGACCGTCTTGAAATGCTGGGTCTCACAACTAACTATGAACTTTAAGGACTACCTTGAATCTTAGGCTAAACTGGCTAGTAAACAGTAGTTAGTTAATAAGTTAGTAAGTTAGATGGAAGAGAGATGTATGGTTAGGCGATACGTCTCGCCGGGACAACTGCTTCATCTGTATCAGGCACAGGTCCGATCGTGTATGGAGTACTGCTGCCATCTTTTGTTCAGCCAAGTATCAGCTGGGAGCTTTAAAGTCGGTGGACCGGTGAGCTGTGAGGTTAATCGATGATGAAAAACTAGCTGCCAAGAAGCTGCTTAGTCTCGAGCACCGCCGTAGAGTAGCATGTCTGTCTATTTTCTACAGGATTCATTTCGGGGAATGTGCGCAAGAGCTACACGACCAAATTCCACCCTCCCCATTTCACTACAGGACTAGCAGAAAGTCGGCGAATTACCACCCATTTCTAGTTGAAATGCCAAAGATCCGTACTAAGCGATATCGATCTACATTCTTGATGCGTACTGCACAGAAATGGAATTCTTTGCCGCCATCTCTGTTTCCTGAGACTTATAACCTTGGAATTTTCAAGGCCAGAGTGAATAGATATCTTCTAGATCAACGAGCTCCATCTTCGGCCACACCGTCGCTTATCATCAGGCGAGTTGGTGGTCAATCGTAAATCTATCTCGCATAAAAAAAAGTTAAAAATAAAAATGTGCATAGATATCTTCTAGATCAACGATCTCAATCTTCGGCCACACCGTCGCTTATCATCAGGCGAGTTGGTGGTCAATCGTAGATCTATCTCGCATAAAAAAAGTTAAAAATAAAAATGTGCAACAACCACGTTACTTTCATAATAAAATTAAGTTAACTCGTATGTTCGTAGAATCAAACAAGAGATCCTGTTTCAAGCTAACATAAATTTATTGCAACTACGGAATCATACATTGCGCGTGGCACGACACGCACTGAGGCTTTTATTTTTAAATATATGAACCAATTGTTGTGAAACTTTGTACAGATATAACTGAGGACTAGGATACGGACATAGGCTGCATTTTATGATCATCATCATCATCACCACCGTTTTCCATCAAGCGGGTAATATTAATCTACGTGGGTAAAACCGCGAGGCGGTAACTAGTGGAATAATATTGTTTGATTGTAATGGATCAGCGACGTTCCAACGTTTACTTATTAATAAATTAAATATTAATAATTCATTTAATATAATATTCAGATAAAATGCATAAATCTGGGAAATATTAGTGATCCAGGACAATTAAACACTTATTTAGTTTTTAAACACTTTTTTGTTTTGGAAATTCACTTCTCAGCGGGGTTACTCTCAACTCTAAATTTAATAGCGATGCAAAGTTCGCTCAGCGCACGTTTTTATCTTGCTTTTTCTGTAATTAGAGCGTGAGACAAAAGTTCAAATGAGCCTACTATAAATTGTGATATTTGTAGTAATCGCTACAACTTTTGTGTTAATCTCTTTTAATTGCAGAAAAGGCAAGATAAAAACGAGCGCTGAGGTTACGTTCCATCGATATAACAAGACGAGCGTACGCCTGTTGTACCTATTGTGTAGAAAGAGGTAAATGAGGGTCATTTACAAATTAAACAAATAAATTATGGCGATAAAATATTTATTTGTGAAACTCTTTCAAAAGAAAATTATTACGACCCGCGAAGTCATTATATTATTATAATTGAATTTAATTATTTATTTGTATTACATGGTTCATGATTAAAAGAACTAATCGCGAAGAATGGATCGATTGACTACTACAGGTAATACAGACAGAAAGCAACCGATCTAACGAAAACTGCCTGCCCTGATACATCTATCTGTATAAATCTCACAAACATAGGTACGCGATCGCCAAACATAGAAATGAAGTTTATTTGCAAACTTAAGATTTTGTTACTCCACTCCGAGTAATTATATTGGTAGTTTCCTGTTATACATTTAATCTAATAAAGTTTATTTAGTTTCGCTTACTGTGCTTTGATAAGACAAACATTATAATATGTTATTGTTATAGAATAAATTCAAAATTAACCCAGTTTCAAATGAGGTCTACTGTTTAATTTAGGCGTATTGCCCATTTGACATTTTTGTATTGACATTTTAAATGATATTGTATTTATATAATGAATATTTTGTAATCCCCAGACATTTGTTTAAGACATTGTTTAAGAATAATTTTTGAATATTGTGAGATAATTGTAATTGGTCTTTTTCCGTTTTTATCTCAATAAACGAATTTATCAATTTATCATTATCATTGGTTATTATTTTGTAAGAAAAAATCGTCAGCTAAAATTTTATATACATACATACATATGTATATGTTACTGTAAAAGCCCGAATATTGGTAAATCTTAGGTTTTACCAGTAAATCTTAGGGTTTACCAACTTGAGTCGGTAAATGTAAGAATATGTAAAAAAGACACGATTTTATCGGGCTTTTACCATTAGAATTTAATACATGCTAGGTTTTACCAATGACGGTTGGTAAATGTTAGTTTTGGAAATAAAACAATGTTACTGTATTCGGCTTTTACAGTAACATATATAATAACATTTGTTTGATTGAACGATGTAGCTTGGTGCAACGCAGTCTTAGGTATAAGCAATAATTTCTTCAGAGATTAGGTTATGTATTTTTTTTTTTTTAAATACAAAAAAAAACCATTACCTAATCTCTGAAGAAATTATTGCTTATACCTATACCAGGATCAACTAGTTTGGCCTAGCCTAAACTGGTTTATTATGCATTGTTTTATTTCCAAAACCAACATTTACCAACCGTCACTAGTAAAACCTAGCATATACTAAATTCTAATGGTAAAAGCCCGATAAAATCGTTTCTTTTTTACATATTCTTACATTTACCGACTCGTGTTGGTAAACCCTAAGATTTACTGGTAAAACCTAAGATTTACCAATGTTCGGGCTTTTACAGTAACATATATATGTAACAACACAAGCGGCTTCTATGGGCAACAAGAGGTGTATATGATTTTACATTATCGCGCTCAAGAGTGGAGTAGGTTTTATGTCTTATTTTATCCTTTTCTTCAGTCAATTAGTCTTGTTTTCTGTATAAATTCATACATATATATTGTGTTGTTGTTCAAATATTTTTCTGTCAAGTTGCATTCTGCTTCTTCTTCATTTTGTGGATCTCTTCAAGATGTAATATGATTTTAATATTTACTTACTTTACTTTCCTTAAATCCAAGGATTTACTATTGATCAAGTTTAATCACACAGAAATCATCCTAACATGAAAAACAAAACCGGACAAGTGCGTGTCAGACTCACTCACCGAGGGTTCCGTACAAACTAGTAAATAAAAGAGGGAAATCATATTTTTTTTATTTTCCTTCTTATACTGAAAAATAAACATCGTAAAAATATACACACACCGCTTCGAATGTTTGTACTGAGGTAGTAAATACTAGTAGCTATCGCACTTATAATATGCTACTGAATCAATGGTATCTCATATACAAACGTGTCAATGGTTTAGCTTCGATTATAAATGCCGTCGCTGTTTATGCAATTATAATATATGGATAATTTTATCACCGATTTCGAAACACAATTGGACAATTTCACTGTATCCTCCTCTTACTCTTGTGACCCGGAAGACTGCCTTAGTTACATACCTAACATCAACTCTCGCTTTAACATTCTGTCTCAGAATATAAGAAGCTTAGGGAGAAACATTGACGGATTTTTTACTTTATTACACAGAATTGCTGTAGAGCCCGATATAATTGTATTATCAGAGTGCTGGTTGTCATTTAATCCCCTTCTACCTCAAATGGATAATTACCACACAATATCGACTAAAACACATTACAATCAGAACGATGGCCTCGTGTTGTACATCAAAACAGATAAAAGTATAAGTTACTTGTATGAACCAGATTTCTCTGAAGGAAATTGCTTAGTCACTACGATGAATAGCTCGACGGCCATTATAGCTTTGTATAGGCCCCCAATGTTCAAAAAAGTGCACAACTTCATATCTTCTTTAGACAAAGTTTTGATTTCTGTAGCTTCATTCCCAAACATTATAGTTGTCGGTCATGCCAATATTAACATTATCCCAAACGCTGAAGGTGAAGATGCAACCAATTATCTTGATTTAATGGCATCTCACGGGCTACTTCCAGCTCATACTACACCTACTCGACTCCATAGCTACCTAGATCACGCCTTCATCAAGTCAAAATCCAATGCATCAATTCTAGTCGTAAGAAACAGCTTAACAGACCATTATACTATATTGACATCACTAGACTTTAAAAAAGAGCCCATCGTATCTAACACTTCTATTACTAGGATTGACTATAACAAAATAAATGATGATATAAAACGTTTTACAGTTGGAAGATTGCAATTTAGCAACCAATCTTTTAGTTAACTCAATCTCTAGCATAATAAACAAACACTCTAAAAAAGTTATTCTTTCTCGTTGTAATACACCTATAAAGCCCTGGATAACTCCGGGTCTCATTAGATGTATGCGAAATAGGGATTATTTGCATAGGAAATTAAAATTATCACCGGATAATGAAATACTGCAGTGTACTTATCGAAGATATAGGAATTTCCGAAACGGGATATTACAGAAACTTAAACAGCAATACGTACGTGCTCAATTTGATAATGCCAAGGATGCAAAAGATCTATGGAGGGTCATAAATTCAGTCACGCACACTAAACGTAATAAGGCTCAACCTCAGGAATTACTCTCTATTGGCGCAACTCCTCGTGATTCTGTAAATAAAATTAATGACTATTTTGCTAATATCGGAGAATCACTAGCGCAAAATATCCTGTCATCATCTATCTCTTCAGATACTTACAACTCAGCTACTAGCTCACAGTTCAATTCGTTTTGTATGCAGCAAACAGATTTAACAGAAATTGTCTCTATAATTAATTCTTTCAAGGAAAAATTTACGGTAGGATACGACAATATTTCAATGAAAGTCATAAAGGATAACAATATAATTTTGGCTGGACCCATCACACATATTTGTAATTTATCACTTAATACAGGCTGCTTCCCATCTATTTAAAAAAATCTTTAGTAAGGCCTGTTCATAAAAGTGGATCAAAAAATATTATAAGTAACTATAGACCTATTTCTATATTGCCAACTATGTCTAAAATCTTAGAGCGTGTAATTAACAATCGACTTATGAACTACCTAGAAAGTATAACCTTTTATCGGATAATCAATATGGTTTCCGCGGAAATCGTCCGACTGCAGATGCGGTTGGAGACCTAACTAACCACATTGTAAAAGGACTATATGCTGGTGACAAATGCTTTGTAATATTTTTAGACCTAGCTAAGGCATTTGACACCGTATCGGTGCCACTACTACTTAACAAGCTTGAAACTCTAGGAATACGAGGTCTTCAACTTCAACTGTTCGAAGATTATTTGAAGCATAGATTGCAATATGTCAAAGTGGGTCTTGAGGTTAGTGATGCAAGATCTGTATCTTATGGTGTACCCCAGGGTAGTATAGTCGGCCCAACTCTCTTCCTGACTTATATAAATGAACTATGTAATATTAAACTACATAATGGTAAAGTTTTTTCATATGCCGATGATACCGCTCTTGTATTCCAGGGAGAGAGCTGGGACAGCGTTTTCCGAGATGCTCAAAATGGGCTAAATAAGGTTTCTAAATGGCTAAACGAAAATCTTTTAAGTCTCAACACCTCCAAAACTAAAATAGTAACATTTACCATGGCAAAAAGATCGCAACCAGATGAAAGGCATAATATTAAATATCACTCCTACAGTAACCACTCTGATTTAAATCCCTGTGCTATAAACTCCTGCAGCTGTCCCAAGCTTGAAAGAACGGACACAATAAAGTACCTCGGTGTGACACTCGACAATACCTTGACTTTTCAGCCTCATATCAAAGCCTTGTCGAGCAGAATTCGTAAGCTAATGGCCATCTTCAAGAACATTAGACACACTGCAAATGATAATGTTTTGAGAACTGTCTATTTTGCCCTCTGCCAATCAATTTTGGGATATTGCATAGATAGCTGGGGAGGTTGCTCTAAAACACATATAAAACCTTTAGAAATTGCTCAACGTGGATTCTAAAGGTCATGAAGTCACTACCTTTCAGATTTTCAACCAATACACTATACGACCTGTGCAATGTTTTAACTGTACGTCAGCTTTATGTTTTAAGACTTCTAATAAAGCAACATAGGATCCGACCACCATCTATTCCTTACCAGTCAACACGCAAACGTCGTCGTACTGACAAGATATTCCGAACTCAGTTTTATAAAAGTAGCTTCAGCCATAAATTCCAATGCTTTTTAGGAGAATATCTTTATAATAAGATATCTTCCATAATAAACATAAAAGATTTGAATACCTTTGATTTAAAAAAAACATTAACAAATCTACTGAGGTCATATGACTACAACAAAACTGGAGATCTATTGACTGTGTTGAGATAGGTTTTCTCAGTAGGTATCTTACCTTTTTCTAATCTTCTTTCACCAGCCTCCCCTTCTTTCCCTCCCTTTCCTTCCCCTTCCCTTACAGAAGGATTTATTATTATTTATTGTGAGTGTATCATACATATAAATCAAAATAATATATTAGATTTATTATATGTGTATTTATATAATATGTTAACGTATGTATTTGAATAATATCGGAATTCAGTTTAATTTATATTACTTAATTCGGAATTGTATTGTTTTGTATGAAATTTACATTGTATAATTTTATTTTATGCCAAATCGTTTTTCTTGGAATCAGGTACAAAAGTTCAGCTGCCTATACCACAGGCTTCTAGCTTAGTTTAGGCAGCTGAATATAATACACATATTTGTCTATTAATAAGTTGTAATTATACTATATGTTGATTTGTAAAATTATTGGAATGAAATAAATTTATTATTATTATTTAAAAACCTGTTTTAACTAATGCTAATTAAGCTCTTTCATATGATAAGGTTAATTCACTTTAAAATTTTGACCCTCATTCCTTGCATAACGACACTATTTTTTTGTGATTAAATTAAAAATGTCCGGTTTTCGGATTTTTTCTTTAATGTGTACTCTAACACAATGCTTCTTGCCAAATTTCATAGTTCTAGGTTTAGGGGCTGAGCTGCCCGCGTCCGTAGGAGAATACCCATTAACACTGATTCTCTACACGCGGCCCCTGGGTGGTGCAAATCAGGCAGCAAAACTCCGGTGGGAGGCTTCGGCCGCGGTTGGTTACCACCCACTGGACTGAGTCCGCCCGTGAAGCGACCTAGTCGTGTTTCGGGAGGTGGTCTGGTGAAACCATTGTGAGAGACGGGTCTGGGTAGTTGCTTCGACACTAAAGTCCGTTCAAACGCGGGAGATGACGCCGTGCTTGGTGGCTAGTTCTGGAGGGTAGCGGGATCCGTAGCACGGCTTTCCGCTGGCCGACCGCAGATAGTAGGAGCCCAAGTAGTATGTTAGCCACATACGAAAGGCTGCCCCGCCATCTAGCGAAAAATCCTGGGAGTGCGCCTTGATGCCGGTTGGCGACCGGACGAGAGGGCCTCAAGGACATTTTCGGGGGGATACGGGCGTCCCCGCGGTCTCCAAACTAGCCTCCATATAGTGTGATGTCATCTCGCGTTTGTACACTATTAGAATTACTTAATAGGCGTTTTGATAACAAGGCGCGTTTAGTAACAAATCATATTAATATAATATTAGATTTGCCTACTATGCAAAAAGGTACAGCGACCTCTATAAGTTCATTAGTATCTGATGTGCAGCAACAATTGCATGCACTCAAAAACTTAGGCGAGCCCATAGAATCATGGGAAATGCTGCTTATTTCAATATTGACTAAATGAAATGAAATGAAATGAAATGAAATGAAATTTATTTATTTGCAAGAATGTAGGTAAATAAGGTCTAATTTGGTTCTAATGTCCCATTACATTCGGTCATCTCTGACGTGCAAATATTTCAGACATTATTAATTATGGGCAAGCTGCCTTTAACTACAGCAAAACAATATACAGACTCAGCTAACTAAACTACTACACAAAAAGCATATCGATTACCCCAGACTGACCGATATTATTTAAATTATCACAATAGTTAATTTGCATTAAAAGAAAAGCTAAGATTGTAAATGTCTAGTATTTATGTCAATTTAATTTAAATAATATATGATAGTCAGGAGTGACTGTCAACAACCTAGCGCATTAAATATATTATATAACAATTAACCAATACGTCAAGAGAAAAGAAAATACAATAATATTTAGAATATCAGATATTATGTCAATTTCATAATGTCAATGTCAGGGGAGTACACAGTAGTTGTCAACAGTTGCCTAATGCATTAAATGGTTTTCTATAATTAAGATATTCTGATACAGTGTAAAAGCAGTTTTCCAGCAAATAGTTTGTCAATATCTGTTTGAACTTATAATATGGCAATTCTTTAATGTCTTTGGATAATTTGTTGTATATTTTAATAGCCATGCAAAAAGAGTTTCGCTGACAGAGTTCAAGTCTGACTCTCCTGGGCATGGCTAGTTTATCCTGCCGGGTTGATGCAAGGTTTTCAAAGCAATGCCTGTTTTTAATAACAAACAAGCACATCTCTTTTATGTACATACAAGCTAACGGTAGCACTTTCAGTCGTTGGAACAATGGCTTGCAATGCTCTCGAAATCGAGCTCCACATAATGCACGTATACATTTCTTTTGAGCTTTAAAGACCTTTTCGATGTCTACTGAGTTGCCGTTAATTATAAATCCGTAGTTGAGTACAGATGACACATACCCATGGTAAGCACATAATGCTGCTTTTTCAGATGCAACTTGTCTCAATCTTCTGAGTACAAAAACAAACCGATTTAGTTTATCACAGACAGTAGCACAGTGAGTCTTCCAATTAAGGTGGTCGTCAATATAGATGCCTAGGAATTTTGTACAGTTCACTTCATTTATATACTAGAAAACTAGATCAATTTACTAGCAGAGCTTATCAATTAGATAGGAATTCTGATAAGATGCCTAGCATCACAGATTTTATGCTATTCCTCGAAAAGCGTGCTATGGCGCTAGAGGATAGTTTACCATCAAAGAGTACTTTCAATGAAAGTACATCTAAATACAAACCTACACAATCTAAGGTAACCAATGTTGTCTCTAAAGCAAAAAAAATATGTAAATTTTGTAATAATCAGGAACATCTACTTTTCAGTTGTCCACAATTTCGAACGGCTGCGCTCACGGACCACCAGACCTTTGTGCGGGACCGTGAGTTGTCCGCCGTATGCTTAAGATCCCACCCTAGTACTAAATGTAAGTGTCAAACTTTTAAATTGCCAGAGCACAACACTCTTTTGCATTTTGAGAAACCGAACCCGGTACCAGCGGCTTCACCGTCTGTTACCTTGCTGTCAGGGCCTGTGTCGGGAAATATTTTGCTTCCTACTGCAAAAGTAAATGTAATAAATCATAGAGGTGACCTGATTTCTGTGCGAGCCTTGCTTGACACTCAAAGTCAAAGTCAAAGTAAATTTATTTGCGTTAAACATGAGTGATAACATGCTTTTGGTGTTCTTAATTTTAATGTACCTCTTACAAGTGGCAGGAAGACGCTGGATGCAAGCCGCTTCCAACCGGTCTTTTTGGAAATCCATAGGGGAGGCCTATGTCCAGCAGTGGACTTTTTATGGCTGAGATGATGATGATGATGATGATGATGATGATGATGATGAATTTAAATGTGCTTCATGTTATGCCTGAGGAGGCGTGCAAATCAGAGGGCGCTATCGATCTTTAAAACTACTAATATAAATACCTAATTATCAAATGTCAATTTAAACATGTCATAATACAATTATATAAAATTATTTTTTATTTTAATTTTATATTAATTGTGTCAATAAAATTTCTAAGCATTAAAATATTTTGTTCATAAGGAACGATCGTATAAATAATCAGGGAAGTGAGAACGAGTACGCTAATCGCGACGCCTAGACCAATGGCAGCAATGTGCGATGCGCGCACGTCGACTACGGAGGTCGTACCTACAGCAGGCGACGAGTGTGGTAAACAAACCGGTTTAATATCTATTTGTCACCAAAATATTCGCTCACTCAAAAATAAAACTAGAAATATAGAAGTATTACTGTTAAATGTTATGAAATGTGAAGTGCTATGTCTAACTGAGCATTTTCTTAAACCTCACGAAATAAAATGTATCAGTATTAATAACTTCGTTCTTGGGTCACATTATTGTCGACCAAACATAACCCATGGTGGATCTTGCATCTATGTCAGCAAGAACCTCAAGTACAGAAACGGGGGCAATTCAGTTATTCAAGACCGCTTCGTAGCTGAACCATATGTGGAGCGTTTCCCGTCGGCCGCCATCTTTTTTTCGATTCAGCAACGAGCGAAGAGCATGGCACGTTTCATAAAACGTGTGATGTTGCTTCATGTGAACCTTAACCGCTACTCTACATATTATTTGACCTTCAAAACCATAGACCAAACGGCTAAGCTCTGCCACAGAAGACGTCACAGAAGTGGTACGTTACAGGATTTGTACTCAAGGGTACATTTGAGGGGGCTTTAGCCCCCTTTGAGTTCATAATAAAAAAATATTTATTTATAATGTATCAGAGGTATAATTAATTAATTTGTGTTGTTGCCTTTGTATTTGACTAGTCGTTTTGGACAAAATTAAAATAACAGTATTTTGCCATATTTTTTTTATTTCATAAATATCTATTGTCGTCATAATTATGTTACCGCGTCTATTGTTAAGTAATTTTGATGTGGAATGTTTAATTTTTCTCTCTTTCCATTTAATGAAATAAATATTATTAGTCCGACTGTGCATGCGCACGAAGCAAGTAAATGTTGTTGTTTGGTTGTATGTATGTTGAATGTATGTTTCTGTATTACCAAAAAAGATTTGTATATTGTGAATAATAATAATATTTTTATAAAAAAATGTTGTGTCCTTTGTCAAGTAAGTGATTTTGCAGGAATTAGTTTTAAATAATAAATCATTCTCAGTGAAAATACCAAAAAAGGCCAAAATACAATGCCCATATTTCCCCCTCTCTACTTCTACTTAATTCCTTAGATTCATTTGTACTTGACAGTGTCAGAAGTCTTAAAGACACTGACTTTTAGGCAACTTAATTCCATTACCCATTTTCCCCTATCACAGAATTGCTGTCAATTTTGACTTGAACAAGACACGAGCAAGAACTTCGACTGTATCTCAGACGAGACGCGTAGTGAGTTAGCGAGTCCACTTGGGTCGTCCACGCGCAGGCGCGTCTTTGGTCAATGTCAAAAAATCGAAAAAGAGATTGACAAACGATGGCTCGTGCGAACTTAGCGAGAAACTCCGATGGCGTAGTAGTGATCACACGCTAACTGCGCTTCGCTAACTACATATATCATGCAGGAAAATACAAAGAAGTTCGGCTTATTCTAAAGTAGAAGGTATCTCGATACTAAATTTCATTTAACCAATATTATTAAAAGAAAGTGTATTAGTACGTAAACTTATTTTATTCAAATAAAATACAATATTATTATTTTTATTATTTAAATATACGTACGAGTACAACAGGGTTACGCTCAATTATAGTGATTATCAAAATTAACTCGCGTCTGTTTTTACCTTGCTTTTTCTGCAATTAGGAGAATGACACAAAATAAAGTATGCTCATTGGAACTTTTGTCTCACACTATTAATTACAGAAAAAGCAAATCAAAACAAAACCAAGAGCGAGCCAACTTTTCATCGCTATAAAAGTTGAGCGTTACCCTGCAGTACTACCGAAATGCCAGCAAGCCTTATTTTGTAGATGGATATCTGCAGCTGGCAGAATGATATTCGAGAGTATGACTGCTCTGATGCAACCATTTCTTCAGTTTTCTGAGGCACCTCTCACTATAAAATCTCATTCTCAGTAGTTATAAAAGTACTAGGCTGCAATAACACACCACAACAGGAAACTCCTGTTTTAATGCGCTTGAGTGCCTTTCATTGAACGGGTTTTAAGTGCGCTGTTCTTGTAAGTTTCTTTAACGCTTCGTTTTCAATAATTTCTAGTCTCTGTCAAGAAAAAAAAATCATTATATTTTTATTGGACACTAGTTCATAAAGGAAGAAAACAAACAATTAGGACATTTCTAGCATCGTTTATGCAGAAAGACGAAGGAATGGAGAGCTTTTGGGAGACAGAACCTAACATAATTTTGTGGCAGTAAGCCATTCTAATGTAAGAGATAAAAAGAAAATCATGTCCATAGCACGAACTTGCTTCAAATAGAGAAGGGTTACGTTTTTGACCTCTTTATTAATACCGGATCTTATCAATAATTCATATATGTACGTAGCAGCATACATCGCAGCGCTAACAGCCAAAATTACAATATGTTTAATATCCTACTTAGGTGTAATATGTTCTTAATAAGGGGGAAAAATATCAAAAGATTATTTAGGCAAGTACAATATTTCTGCCGTTTTTACCTAAAGTGGAAGCAAAACATATATCATCATCATCATCTCAGCCATAAGAAGTCCACTGCTGGACATAGGCCTCCCCCATGGATTTCCAAAAAGACCGATTGGAAGCGGCTTGCATTCAGCGTCTTCCCGCCACTTGTATGAGGTCATTTGTCCATCTCGTGGCTGGTCTTTCTACGCTACACTTGCCGGTACGTGGTCTCCACTCGAGAACCTTTCGGCCCCATCGGCAATCAGTTCTACGTGCTATGTGCCCTGCCCACTTCCACTTCAACTTGCTAATCCTCTGTGCTATATCGGTGACTTTTGTACGTCTACGTATCTCTTCGTTTCTGATTCGATCTCGTAGAGTGACTCCGAGCATAGCCCTCTCCATAGCTCGTTGCGTGACCTTGAGCTTCCTTATAAGGCCCATACAAACATAAAACATATAAGTATTAATAAAAATATGTATTAATTTTACATCTTCATTTGACTCCAAAAGATTGCTATTTATCGAGCTTTACCTTTAAGCATAATGTTTTCTGGTTATATATGAACAACATGAATGTAGGTACATATAAAACATTTTATAAAGTTGTTTATATGTGTGTTTGTTTGTTATAATAATTAGAAACTTTTACTTCAGCGCTGGCGAACGTATCACGTATCACCATGTTCCAAAAGTGTCAAGAAAGTCCAACACTGACATAAACATGACGCCTTTATTTTTAATTCTTATAGTTCTCCGAAACATGTCAACAACTTGTACATGCTCACACAAAACGTTAAGTTCACGTTCCCTAACAAATTATTAAAATAAAACAATTTTTAGAAGAAATATAATGTCATCAATGACGTCATTATACGTTATCTATAGTACCTACTTCTTCACTTAAAGTGTATTAAAATGAATAAAATGATAGTTGACGCAGTTGACCAATACGGTTAACATAGCACTGTTAGCAGTAATCGGACATGTTCGTTTATTTGATATATATTTTTAGGTGTTGCCGTAAAAATAAAAAATTACCATTATTTCATTTAAAGCCTCTTCCTGCTATCGCAGCGCTGTAGTCGCAATTTATATATCATAATAAAATTGATAATAGTGTACAAAATAATTTAGAGCAAAAATCGTGGGACAAGTTAATAGACCATATCAAGTATTGTTCAGACATCGCTTTATCTATATCCGCACAAAGTACGCTTGCACCTACCGTGGCGATGCGATTACAGCGCCACCCATGCCCTAGCGCGACTTGCCTACCTCGTGTTAGGCAGTTGTCCCACCGCCGGCGAGGAAGCGACTAACTATCGGCTATTTTCTCGCTCAAGAAACTTACAATAGATAAGACATTCCGTGTAAATAAAAGAGATGCATATATTAATAGTTGATCGCTTAATGTTTACACTGCCGATGAGGACTCGCTTCACTAGCTTGTCACTGAGCGACAAGAGCTATCAAAGATAATTCTCGCTCAACGATGCTCGCTTGGCGGTCAGGATTCACGCCGAGAGACCAACTAGCAGTCATTTCTCTACAGTGCGGCTTTAAAGTACACGCGCTCGCACACTCGCTTATAGCCCAGCGACAAAACTATCGGAACTACACAGTCGCTTCCCGCTGCTCGCCGACTCGTTTCTAGTTTCTAGCTCTACTCGCTTCTCATTCATCGTCGGCGGTGGGACAACTGCCTAAATAACGATATATTATGTAGTGAGCAATAAAACCACAGAAATAACCATCATATTTTATTTAAAAAGAAAACGCAATGTGAACCTAACTTTTATTTATGATGGCAACATCAAAGAAACAACCTATTAACGTTTGGTTAATGACTCATCACCGTGTCAGCAACGTTTCACCAACGTCTCACCTAGACATAGAAAGCATTTATACGTCATAATATATAATAACGTATAAAATGATTTCTATGTGCGTGTGAATATAGCCGCACTTTGCACAAGAAACGAACCTATTAACGTTTGGTTAATGACTCATCAACGTATCAGCAACGTGCGAGCAACGTTTCACCAACGTTTCACCAACGTCTCACCTAGACATAGAAAGCATTTATACGTCATAATATATAATAACGTATAAAATGATTTCGATGTGTGTGTGAATATAGCCGCACTTTGCACAAGAAACGAACCTATTAACGTTTGGTTAATGACTCATCAACGTTTCAGCAACGTGCGAGCAACGTTTCACCAACGTCTCACCTAGACATAGAAAGCATTTATACGTCATAATATATAATAACGTATAAAATGATTTCGATGTGTGTGTGAATATAGCCGCACTTTGCACAAGAAACGAACCTATTAACGTTTGGTTAATGACTCATCAACGTTTCAGCAACGTGCGAGCAACGTTTCACCAACGTCTCACCTAGACATAGAAAGCATTTATACGTCATAATATATAATAACGTATAAAATGATTTCGATGTGTGTGTGAATATAGCCGCACTTTGCACAAGAAACGAACCTATTAACGTTTGGTTAATGACTCATCAACGTTTCAGCAACGTGCGAGCAACGTTTCACCAACGTCTCACCTAGACATAGAAAGCATTTATACGTCATAATATATAATAACGTATAAAATGATTTCGATGTGTGTGTGAATATAGCCGCACTTTGCACAAGAAACGAACCTATTAACGTTTGGTTAATGACTCATCAACGTTTCAGCAACGTGCGAGCAACGTTTCACCAACGTCTCACCTAGACATAGAAAGCATTTATACGTTATAATATATAATAACGTATAAAATGATTTCGATGTGTGTGTGAATATAGCCGCACTTTGCACAAGAAACGAACCTATTAACGTTTGGTTAATGACTCATCAACGTTTCAGCAACGTGCGAGCAACGTTTCACCAACGTCTCACCTAGACATAGAAAGCATTTATACGTCATAATATATAATAACGTATAAAATGATTTCGATGTGTGTGTGAATATAGCCGCACTTTGCACAAGAAACGAACCTATTAACGTTTGGTTAATGACTCATCAACGTTTCAGCAACGTGCGAGCAACGTTTCACCAACGTCTCACCTAGACATAGAAAGCATTTATACGTCATAATATATAATAACGTATAAAATGATTTCGATGTATGTGTGAATATAGCCGCACTTTGCACAAGAAACGAACCTATTAACGTTTGGTTAATGACTCATCAACGTTTCAGCAACGTGCGAGCAACGTTTCACCAACGTCTCACCTAGACATAGAAAGCATTTATACGTCATAATATATAATAACGTATAAAATGATTTCGATGTGTGTGTGAATATAGCCGCACTTTGCACAAGAAACGAACCTATTAACGTTTGGTTAATGACTCATCAACGTTTCAGCAACGTGCGAGCAACGTTTCACCAACGTCTCACCTAGACATAGAAAGCATTTATACGTCATAATATATAATAACGTATAAAATGATTTCGATGTGTGTGTGAATATAGCCGCACTTTGCACAAGAAACGAACCTATTAACGTTTGGTTAATGACTCATCAACGTTTCAGCAACGTGCGAGCAACGTTTCACCAACGTCTCACCTAGACATAGAAAGCATTTATACGTCATAATATATAATAACGTATAAAATGATTTCGATGTGTGTGTGAATATAGCCGCACTTTGCACAAGAAACGAACCTATTAACGTTTGGTTAATGACTCATCAACGTTTCAGCAACGTGCGAGCAACGTTTCACCAACGTCTCACCTAGACATAGAAAGCATTTATACGTCATAATATATAATAACGTATAAAATGATTTCGATGTGTGTGTGAATATAGCCGCACTTTGCACAAGAAACGAACCTATTAACGTTTGGTTAATGACTCATCAACGTTTCAGCAACGTGCGAGCAACGTTTCACCAACGTCTCACCTAGACATAGAAAGCATTTATACGTCATAATATATAATAACGTATAAAATGATTTCGATGTGTGTGTGAATATAGCCGCACTTTGCACAAGAAACGAACCTATTAACGTTTGGTTAATGACTCATCAACGTTTCAGCAACGTGCGAGCAACGTTTCACCAACGTCTCACCTAGACATAGAAAGCATTTATACGTCATAATATATAATAACGTATAAAATGATTTCGATGTGTGTGTGAATATAGCCGCACTTTGCACAAGAAACGAACCTATTAACGTTTGGTTAATGACTCATCAACGTTTCAGCAACGTGCGAGCAACGTTTCACCAACGTCTCACCTAGACATAGAAAGCATTTATACGTCATAATATATAATAACGTATAAAATGATTTCGATGTGTGTGTGAATATAGCCGCACTTTGCACAAGAAACGAACCTATTAACGTTTGGTTAATGACTCATCAACGTTTCAGCAACGTGCGAGCAACGTTTCACCAACGTTTCACCAACGTCTCACCTAGACATAGAAAGCATTTATACGTCATAATATATAATAACGTATAAAATGATTTCGATGTGTGTGTGAATATAGCCGCACTTTGTACAAGAAACGAACCTATTAACCTATTAAACAATGGCTAACTAGTGGCAAATGAGAACACTTATTTTGTGATACTCTGGGGTTTTAGTCCAGGAAAATTAGTCAAATTTGGGCAAGAATCTCGGAATAGCCAGCTTAAAACTTTATTTTTACATCCTAAAACTTGTCTTAAAACCTACTTATAGTAAGGTGTCCGCGACTACAGATATTCCAAGATCAAAGGTAAAAAAAACGATTTTTTACACATTTATTGAAAATATCTCGTTTCTGGGTTTCATGCTATTTGTATGTATCATAAATATTGTAGAGAATTAATTTTTTTACCACTTTTGTTTAAACATTTTTTTATATCTTGAACCATTTTTGAGATAGAGGGCAGAGCGAGTGCAGTGTTAGACTATTTAGAGTATCATTCGAGGTCAACCTGTAGTCCCGATTAAAAACACGCCGTGATTATAAATTATTTATAATAATATAATTTTAAATAATTTGGATTTTTTATTAACTATTACGATATAATTAATATTTTTAGGGTTCCGTACCTCAATAGGAAAAAAAGGAACCCTTATAGGATCACTTTGTTGTCCGTCTGTCCGGGTGTCCGGGTCCGGGTGTCCGGGTGTCCGGGTGTCCGGGTGTCAAGACCTTTATCTCGGGAACGCGTCAAGGTATCGAGTTGAAATTAAAACGATATACTTACGCAGATTCATAGTATCTTGCTGCAGAAAGAAAAATAAAATTTTTCCGTTTTCGTAATAAAAAGTTACAGCCGAATATGTCGTAAAAACGCATATTTTGACACTCGCTAGGGAATCAATACCTATGGGGTACTTCCCGTTGAATTATAACTGTGAAATTTAGCAAGAAACATTGTGTTAGTGTACACATAGGAAAAAATCCGAAAACTGTTTTTTTTTTTATTTAATCACAAAAAAATTGCGTCTCTATGCAAGGAATGAGGGCTGCCTCAAACGTTCGCTCGCTCGGATCCGTGTGGGAGGCGCCGCTACTATAGCCCCTACTCGGATCAGAGTGGTGAGCAAGGAATGTGTTAAATATTTTTACGATGTATATTTTTCGGCTTATGAAGGAAAATATAAAAAAAAATATGATTCCCCCCTTTTATTTAGTTTCTACGGAACCCTCGGTGGGCGAGTCTGACTCGCACTTGTCCGGTTTTTTTTTGTAATAATACAGTATTTATTCATTTAATAACACTTGCCTACTGGTGTAATTAAGTTATTAAAGGAAATACTTTAATTATTTTTTAATTCTACTTACTTCCTAACTAAATAAAAGGGAAATAATAAAAAATGTAATTAATGTTTTTGTTGAAAAATACCACTTCATACATTAATGAACGTTGAAATTAAAAAATAATAAGAACTACATGTTTAATTTCAAGTTTCTTCTTCTTCATCATAGTCTTCCAGTCACTGTAAAATTTCTATGGTGAAGCATTTAGACAAGCTTGCCCATTACACTGGCCGCAAGCTAAAGAGATTTGCGTATATGGTTTTATTTTTTTTAATAATTTAATATGTTTTACACATTCCAATTATTCACCGTTATTAATAACTAAATAAAATAAATTATAAAAAATGATTTTTAACCCCAACCAGCAAAAGATTATAAGTTTGAAATGTGTATCGGGTGGGGTGTATGTGTGTCTCGGGCATTGTAGCTCTCAAACGGATGGACCGATATTGATCTGTTTTTATTTTATTTGAAACAGGATTCCATCCGAGAGTGTTCTTAGCTATATTTTATCAAAATCAGTTCAGCCTTTTTTGTATTTTGTGGTATTTGTTTTTTCTAAACTTATACTTGTTTTTAAAACAAGCTTTTATTAAAAAGAAAAAGAACTAAGAGGCAAAAAATATAAACAAATTTCCAAAGCTCGAGACACGTATTGTAATCTAATCCCATCAAAAACAAAATATGTACAAAAAGTCTCGCAATGCAGCTCTTCTGCCATAAAAAGTTATGAGATCTAACGTAAAACCAAGTTGGTTTATTAACTTAGTACCTATTCCGTGGGAGCATTTATCTTTTTTTTTGCAAGTGACCGTATCGATATTAGACATCTTTATTTCTTTAATAATTAGAATGACTTGGCCATCGCACGACAACACAATCACATAAGCATAGATCTGTTGTTTGAAATAGACGTAATTATACGTAGAACTTACTACATACATTACATACATTATTATACATTGTGGATTTTCCTAAAGTACTAACCAAACGGTTTAATTCTACGTTTTTAATCCGTACAGCTAAGGAATGGAACAAATCGCCGGCTTCTCTGTTCCCTGAGAGATACAATTTGGGACTTTTTAAGGTCAGAGTGAATAGGTATCTCCTGGGTCTCCGTGCTTCATCTTCGACCACATCGTCGCTTTCCAACAGGCGAGTTGGTGGTGAAATGTGGACCTATTCGCAAAAAAATAAAAAACTTGCAAGCCAAATTTATACATATATAATAAATTGTTGTATGTAGATTATATAATAATGTGCGTTTGCCAAGTCATTCTAATTATTAAAAAAATAAAGATGTCTTATTTGACATCTTTATTCATCGATATATCTTTATTGAAATGTGTGAAATGTCCACCAATATTTATATTTATTATTATTTTTAAGCTATTACATAGCTTCTATCGCGGGCCTTGAGCGTGGAGACCGAATCCAGAAATTCCGTAACGAAAATAACCTAACACACCGCGCGTAAAGCTATTATGCAATAGCTTTACCGCGGCAGTCTCCGAGTGCCACACGTCTTTTTTTTAAAATTTATTTATGTTATTACAAAACTTTAAGTTAACTAATTAGGCACATAAAAAGTATCTGTAATTAGGTCACAATTTCTTACAAAATAGTTGGATAAATGCTCCCATAGAATAGGTACTAAATAAATTAATTGACTTGGCGTTTGGCTTTTTGTACATATTATGTTTTTGATGGGATCTCATTTATTGTTGTTAATAGTTCTAGTATTATTTTGTGCGTTAGCTATGGACTTTCTTAAAGCCCACTCCCTAATTCTAATTTGAAGTGGGGGTGATAAGACCTGCACTGACGTCCCGCTTACGGTGTAAGCCTTCACTCTAGCCTTGGAATTTTCAAGGCTAGAGTGAATAGATATCTTCTAGATCGACGAGCTCCATCCTCGGCCACACCGTCGCTTAACATCAGACGAGTTGGTGGGCAATCGTAGATCTATCTTCTAAAAAAAAAAACATTCTCTCTCTCTGTGGACTCTTTGCTGTAGGTATTATCTTACCTGATGTAGGTACTATCTTACCTTATGTTACATATATCAACTATTTACTTACCTAAATAACTACATAATTTTAGGTAGCGTAAGTGATGGGAATATGTATAAACTGTAAAAGTAACTATGAAATGTGTGTCTATCTCAGTATGAATAGTATATTTGATTACAAGTGCGGAAAGGCTGTCATTGCAAAGAGTTCCGACAAATGTCTACTGGTACTAATACTTATACTACTAATGGTAAATGTCTGATAAATGTCTGTTGACAGTCGGAACAAGTTGCAATGACGGTTCCGCACGTGTACTGAACGACTATTTTTAATACAGTTGAAAAAATGAAGCAATTTAATAATATAATAAAAACACAATAAAGTCAACTAACTAATCATTTATTTCGTATAAATGTTATAATTCACATATACATATTTTGGGTATCCACTTATATCCACGTTGTTCCTTATTTTCAGCATACTTTTTATCATGGAAAACCTCGACCATAACGTAGAAGGTTTTAATTTTGCTGAGAGTTCGGAGAAGTATGCCAACATAACATTTTCTGAAAAACTATTTGCTTTTTTCTCTTGCCACGCAATAAATTCGTCGTATGTAGATATGTAGCGACTTTTTGACTTTTCCGGTAAAATGTTCTCCGAAGCATTTTGTGCAATTATACTGAGTTCCGGTGGTGTTAATTCAAAAAAACTAGGGTCGAAATTACTCATTTTGTGCAACAAACAATTAAACTCGCAAAGAAAATTTCTGGAAAATGGCGCCAACCGTAAAATATAAGCAGAGATTTTTTTTTTCTTCACCCATTCTGGTAGGCAAAGGGACCTATGCTCATACAGCCAAGTCTTCAGTAGATTTATTTTATTGATATGAAATGAAAATGAAATTTAATGAGATGAAATGAAATGAAACCTAACCTAACTCATTCAATCAAATCATTAAATCTGATATTGAAACAAATTAGTAGCTTCTTTTTAGAAATATACGTATTTGCATGAATCATAAAAACTTCTATGATTTTTTTTTAGTAAAATCTTCATGGTTGGTTTTTCTTTTTAATAGACATTATTTTGACAGTTGGGAAAGAGAACGCACGAGTTCGGGAAAGGTAAAAAAAAAGCACGAGTATGTAATAGCCCACATCCCGAACGCTATACGTTCCTGCAATACGCCACTTTTTGAGCAACTGTATTAAAAAGTACGTTATGTTTTAGTTTTTATTATTTTACAGACTAAACACTAATTGTCTTTGAAATTTAAACATGTGAATCTGAAGGAAGTACCTTAGAATTTTGATGATGGGTCAAAGAGACATCGCCTGTAACTGACTGTGCCTTCTTTATTCGAGATAGATCTACGTTTGACCACCAAATCGCCTGATGGTAAACAACAGTATACCTAAGGATGGAGCACGTGTGCATGTATAAGATGTCTATATACTCTAGCCTTGAAAATTCCAAGATTGTAGTGTTAGGAGACAGAGTAGGAGACAAAGAGTTCTGCTTCTGTACAGTACGCATCAAGAATGTGGACCGAAATCGTTGTGTACAGATTTTGGACATTGAAGGCGATTGCTTCAGCTTTTTTGAACTATAATTATTAATAATAACAATATATATTATTTATATTAATATATTCAGATACTACAGCGATAACTGCATACCTATATTTTCAACCGAATTAAAAAAAGGAGGATGTACTCAATTCGAATGTATTTTAATAATTTTTTTAACCGACTTCGAAAAAGGAGGAGGTTATCAATTCGTACCGTATTTTTTTATGTATGTACACGAATTACTCCGTCATTCGAGAACTAATTTTTGTGTTTCCTGAATTGGTGTATAGAGAAAGCTCCCAAGTTGGTCCCATAATTATTTTATAAACATTGCTTTATTACTTTTTGAATAATTTCTAAAAATGAAAATATTTTCATTGTATTCCTGAGTAAGTGCGTCAGATTATAGAATCGCAGAGTTCCACCTATACGTTTTCCTTTGCAAGAGTGTCAAATATTAAGGATTATCGTGTAAACATCTGCACATTTTCTAATCTTCGATTAGAAGAGGTTTCTTTAAAAAGTTTACAATTGTGAAGGATTTAGTAAGTTGCGTTTGAAGTCGGTTTTTTAATAGAAAAATTGTTTATGTTAGTTACCTCATAACTTTTGACTGGGTGAACCGATCTTGATGATTCATTTTTTATTTAAAAGCTGGTGTTTCCCGTGTCGTTCCATTTCATTTGGTCCAGTTTTGACTATGGCATCCATGCGGCTTCTCATGGAATGGATGGTTTCTTCAGTTTTTTAAACTACAATTATTTTTGTTCACCGATTAATCCGTCTATTGTGCATTGATTTTGATGGGAATTTGGATTTGAACACACAGGTTGATTGGATTGGTACACACGGGAAGCACCAGCTTTTAAATAAAAGAATCATCAAAATCGGTTCACCCAGTCGAAAGTTATGAGGTACCTAACAAACATAAAAAAAACAAAAATACAGTCGAATTTAGAACCTCTTCCTTTTTTGAAGTCGGTTGATAAGCCGCAATGCATTTCCCGTTAGGTTGATATAATTTAACTAATGACAATGGCGGTGGCACAGTTATTTATATCTCTCTGCTATCATGATGTAAACACCAAAAATAACTGCATGTATCTGAATGTCGAGTGAAGGACACAGTGTTTTCCTGGACATCGCCATTTGTTTGTTTCCTCAATAGAATATGTAGCCAGCCGAAGCGAAGATATTATTTTGTTTTTACTCGATTGCAAAAGAAGGAGTGTTATGTTTTTCCAGTATATGTATCGTTTTATGTATATAAGTATATGTTATTAAATTACCTCCTACAGCCTAGACCGTTTGAACAATACTGATGTGCAAGGTGTGGGTAGATTTGTCTACACTCCCTGAGCGTCATAAGCTACATTTTTTTGTAATTATTAATTATACAATTCTCGCAAAAAATAAACAAAAATGCGCTTAATAGTAAATAAATAATCTATTCCGGTCTAAACCACTGTCATACGCACAAGACTGGGGTAGCTAACGAATGTAATGAAATCATTGTGCCTACGGTAATAGCAGTTCAGTGTGCTTCGGTGCTACGTTGTAGAAGTTTTGCTGATCATAGTAATGTCTTGTATGTATAAATATTTAAAGTATGGCTCGATATCAACTAAAAGCGAGGTGGTGGCGTGCTAACTTTTTTAATATGCATTTGTAAGTTGGATAACTGTTTTTTTAGGATTCCGTACCTTAAAAGGAAAAAACAGAACCCTTATAGGATCACTTTGTTGCCCGTCTGTCCGTCAGTCCGTCCATCTGTCAAGACCTGTATCTCGAGAACGCGTGAAGGTATCGAGTTGAAATTAAAACCATATACGCAGATCCATAGTCTCTTGCAACAAAGAGAAAATCAAACTTCTAAGTTACAAGTTCTAAGTTACAGCCGAATATGTCGCAAAAAACGCATATTTTGACACTAGCAATGGAATCAAAACATATGGGGTACTTCCCGTTGATCTATAACTGTGAAATTTGGCAAGAATTATTGTCTAGTACACATAAAGGAAATAATCCGAAAACTGTAAATTGTTAATTTAATCATAAAAATATAGGGTCTTTATGCGTGGAAGCCGGTTCCAAATTTTAAAGTGCTTTAACCGGATCATTGGGGTATCATATGAAAGAGCTTCATTAGCACAAGCTAAAACAGGTTTTTAAATATTTTTACGATGTATATTTTTCGATTTATGAAGGAAAATAAAATATATATATATCATTCCTTCTTATATCTCCTAGTTTGTACGGACACACAAACATCTGTTTTCGGTTCAGAAATATTTTGTACAGGAGTTTATTTATTATTCTCAGCGAGTTATGAGCGTACTACGTACTCTACTATGACGTCTACGACAACGTCGGAGTAGAGTATTTTAAAAGATCTGTGATATTTTCTCAATTTCATGGTTCCTTCTAGTTTAGTAGTCAGACGTGGCCCCTACAGCAGACTTGAATTTAGTAATTTATTTATTTATTTATTTACAATTTCTCAAAAATTTACAGACACATTATTATTATTACATTTGTTTATTTACGATTACATAACATTTAGTATACTTAGCTTACTTGGATGACTTGGCCCTAATCCAATTTTTTTGTAATTAATTTAAGCTATTTTATGCTTAAGCTATTTTATAGTAAGCATAGCAGTTTAACTAAGTAACTATTTAAATGTATTCCTACGTGCGACCACCAAAAAGTACCTACTAAACTGACAAACAACCGCAATGCATTTCCCGTCATGTTGATATAATTTAACTAATGGCAATGGCGGTGATACATTTATATCTCCCTGATATCATGGCGTAAACACCGAAAATAACTGCATGTATCCGAATGTCGAGTGAAGGACACAGTGTTTTCCTGAACATCGCCATTTGTAGTATGTTTCATAAGTAGATTATGTAGCTAGTTAAATTTAATGAAGCTCGATTTATGTTTTTAAAAACTAATTTATTTAAAATACAAATTAAAATGAATTATAATTAACGTGCACGATGCACTGTCGTTAAAACTAGAGTGTCTCAAACTACTTAACCTACTGCCTCGATCGGCGCTCTTATCTTAAGGAATGCGTCCACGACGCTTTCCGCTTAACGCCTATTATTTTGTTCGTCAAATATTCATATAGATGTTTTGTACGTTTTCTGTGGTCTTGGACCATTTTTTGAGTATAATCTTTTTGATAATCCACGTTGAACGGGTTGTTTGCGTCTGTATGACAGAAAACTATTTCAAACGGGGCCATACCTGTGGTACTATGGATCGTGTGGTTGTAAGCCATAAGTGCGTACGTCATTACTGACGCGGCATCAGTGACCTTATGTTCATATTTGGCCAATCTATATATTTCGATTAGTGTCGAGTGGAATCGCTCGACTATTCCCATCGAATTTGGGTTGTGCGGGGTTCCTATGTGCAAGTTAATTTTGTAAAGCTGTAAGGTTTCCTTCAGTAGCGTGTTATTGAACTCAGCGCCAGCGTCGGCGCTTATTCTATGTGGTACTCCGTATATAGCGAAGTATTTGATTAACGCTCTGATCACCTCGGGAGTTGTTTTAGATTTAATTTCAATTGCCTGTCCGATCTTACTAAAAGCATCTATGATGGTCAAATAAGTTTTGCTATCGATACTAAATATATCGATGAATAGTTCTTCGAAAGGTTTGGTCTGCGTCTGGGTCAATTGTAATTCCGGTTTTAGTGGGTTCCGATCATATTTCATGGCCTTGCAGCTGTCGCAGCTGTTTATTACTGTTGCTACCGTAATTTCCATGTTGGGCCAGTAGTAAGTACGCCTGATTCTCGTCAGTGTTTCCTTTTGACCTCGGTGGCAAGTTTTTCCTTCATGGTGCTTCTGGACTATGTCCTTCTGTTCGTCTTCTTTCTCCACGTATACGACTCTTTCCGTGCATTCTAGTATTTTAACTGTGTCTTTCTTAAAAAGGGCGATTGTTGCTTCCGCGAATTGTTTCCGGTGAGCCTTGTCTTCAAAGTATATGAAATACTTCGTTTTCGGATTTATATATTCTTTTAAGAATTTCTTGACTAGGTCTGGTCTGTCTACCGGTAAGTGTACTTCACGGATCTTCTGTTTCGGTCTTGAGATATCTTTAGTAGAGATTTCATTTCTGAACCAGGTATGAACCAATATTTGATTTGGCTTTGTATCTATTGCTTCATTTAAGATGGGTATTCCTGATGTGTCAGTCTCATAAGTAGAATGTTCGGTCGAGCCTAGAGAGGCTGTCAGTGTATCACTGCTCGGTGATGGTATTGAGTAGGGAGATTTCGGTTCCCGTGACGATGGTATCGAAATTATACTGTCGGTTCTCGACGATATAGTTACAGTACTTTCGTCCTCAATATTACGTGCAGCTAGGTCTTCTTTCAACAGCCGTATGTTTTTCATGACCTCGTCTATATCTTCTTGCGACTGGTCTTCTCCTACGTTCACTATCATAGATTCGTCTTCGCTTAATGCATTTACCTTTATTCTAGATAAAGCGTCAGCGACAACGTTTTGTTTTCCGTTCTTGTATACGATGTCATAGTCGAACTCTGCTAGTCTGAGTTTCCAGCGTGTTAACTTGCTGTTCGGTTCTTTCATACTGTTCAGCCAAGCTAAGGGGCGATGGTCGGTATAGATGGTGAACCGTCTACCGTAGAGATAGGGTCTGAAGTGTTTCACAGCCCAGACTATGGCTAGTAGTTCTTTTTCCACAGTACTATATCTTGTTTCGGCATCGTTCAGCGTTCGGCTGGCGTATGCGATTGGTTTGTCGTTTCCTAAAGTGCCTTGTGATAGTACGGCTCCTATTGCAAAGTCCGAGGCGTCCGTGGTGAGTATAAACGGTTTTTCAAAGTCCGGGAATTGTAGGATCGGGGCATTTACTAGTAGTTCTTTGCACCTCTCGAAAGCTGCTATGTACTCGTCGGTTAATTCAATTTTTTGTCGTTTCTTCAAGCAACTGGTGAGCGGACGCGTGATTTTTGCAAAGTCCTTGATGAATTTTCTGTAGTATCCGACCAGACCGAGAAAGCTCTTGATCTCGGTTGCTGTCCTTGGAATGGGGAAGTTCAGCACTGTGTGGATCTTGTCATCGTTTGGTTTTAGGCCATCTTTGGTTATCATGTGGCCTAAGTACAAAACTTCTTTTCTGAAGAATTCGCACTTATCCAGGGTCACTTTTAGATTGGTGGCCCTGAGGCGGTCAAACACCTTTCGCAGCTTGTCTATATGTTCCTGTAGGCTGGACGAATAGATTATTATATCATCAAGATAAACAAGACAATGAATGCCCTATAATCCTCTCAATACATTATCCATCGTCCTCTGGAACGTGGCAGGAGCAGTCTTCAATCCAAATGGCATTCGGGTAAACTCGTAATGTCCTGATTGGGTTGAAAATGTTGTCTTTTGCCGGTCTTCTTCCCTCACCTCTAGCTGGTGATACCCACTGGCGAGGTTGATTGTGCTGAAGTAAGTAGCCTTACCCAGCTTGTCGAATAGTTCCGTGATGTTCGGAAGTGGGTATTTATCATCGGTGGTTATCTCATTTAGCCTTCGGTAGTCAATGACCATTCTGTATTTTACTTCGCCTGAGGCGTCGGCCTTCTTTGGCACCAGGTAGACCGGTGCGCTCCAGGGGGAATGTGATTCCCTAATGACATCGTTCTTTATCAGCTTTTCGACTTGTTTCTGTATCTCCGCATTATAGATCGGTGGTTGTCGGTACGGTCTAATGTAGATAGGGTCCTCATTTTTGGTTCTTATTTCGTGCTTCACTCCACTTGAAAAGGAGAGCGGGATTTCTTCGCAGTGGAATATATCTCTATATTCATAGCACAACTCTTCTACACTCTTCCTTTCTTCTCCGTTCATATGTTCTAGTCTCAACTTCTGCAAGTTCTTCTTCAGCAGCTTGTCGATGTCGTGCTTGCCGTTCATCGTGTTGACTGGAACTTCTTCTTTCTCATAGGGGACTGCTTCTATTGGCTCTTCGAATGTTACGGTTACTTGTTGATCCGAAGCATTCTGGATCACTGTGTGAGCGTAAGAGTTGTAGCAGGTTACTAATGCGCTTGGCATTCTTACATCTGGACCAAAATCGATGTAGTCCAGTACTGCTTCTCCATCTTGCATGTTGGTGGGTACTGCTACTCGTGTCTCCGTCCTTGGCTCCAAAGTTATTTCATGTGGAGGGCTGTACATAATGGGTATTTCTGTATGCGGCGTAATGAGGACTTGGTTGCCCATATCAACTTTTGCCCTTAGTTGTTTTAATAGGTCTGAACCTATAAGGCCGTCATATCTTCTGTCGACGTCATAGACGTAGAACTTGTGTTGGCCGCCACACCTGAATATATCAAGCATGGGTATCAGAATCGTCTCGTTGTGCTGGCTACGGGCGTGCGTGATTACGACCTCAAACGGTTCATAGCATAGATAGTTCGTGAAGAACCTTTCGACCAGTGCGGTACTGACAAATGATCTCATACTGCCAGTGTCTATCATAAAGTAGCTGTCTATCTCCGGTATATATATGTGCGGTAATTTATATAGCGCGTTACAATTTATTTGTACTATTTCTCTGGTGGCGTCGAGGCCTGTGTCGTAAAATTTTGGTCAGATTCGATGTAATTACACAATACATTGTCCTCTTCTTGGGAAGCGTTGTATTCGTAGTCGTAATATTGGTAGTCGTCAGTAGATTCGATGTTCTCTTCTGGGTAGTAGTAGTCTGCGTCATACGTCTCGGGTACTTCTAGCGCGTTCTGTCGTAGCGGGCGCGCTGTGCGCATTGATACGTCCGTGTTCTCAAACGGTTCTCTTCTTGTGAATGGGGATGGCCTTGACTGTTGTGGGATACCGAATTTAAATTGTTGCTGCGGCTGCTGGGGCTGCGGCGGCATTAATTGGGGCCTAAAGCCTTGCTGTGGTATTCCGAATTTAAAGTTTTGTCCTTGGGCATTCCATATTTGAAATTTGGTTGCGGCGAGTTAAATCGAAATCCGGTGGGCTGCTGGACTGGTAGATTCGGTCTAAAACCTTGCTGCATGGGCGAAAAACTTGGTCTAAAACCTTGTTGGGTTGGAGCGCCAAACCTATGTGGCTGGCTGGGCATGGTGTATGGTCTGTAACCTTGACCATGGGGTATGCCAAATTTAAAGTTCGTATTTGGTGTATTTATTTGGGGCAACGCGGGGCGCGGCTGTGATGGGGCGCTGGAGCGCGTCTGTTTTCTTAAGTTATATTGGTTCAAGAAGTTGACTTCTTCTGTAACGATCGCTAGGGCTAATTCAAGGTTGGTACAGCCTTTCAGACGGACTATACGTATGAGGTCCTCTGGTAAATTATATATGAAGACATTTAGACACAAATTGTTATAGACAATCATTTTGGCAGCTTTGACTCCCTCGTCTGGTATTAAGTTAACCTTGGCAAATAAGGTTGATCGCGTGTGTTGGATACTGTGACAGAAGTCAATGTAAGATTCGTTTTGTTTGATTTTTAATTGCTCTAACTCAATCGCTATACACTCCTCCGACCTAGGATCGCCGAAATGCTGTATAAGAATTTCTTTAAGGCTTTCGAATGTGACTATATCCTCTCGCTCGCTCAACAAGTTTGCGGCTCTTCCGCCGAGCCGGCCGGTAACAGCATGGAACACATATTGTTGCTGTGCAGGCGGACATGCAGGGGACGCGTAAGACTTTACTATGTATGTCGCCTTTTTAAGGAACAGATTCAATAGCCCCGCATCTCCGTCGAATTTAGGTATTAAACAAAGGAGGTCCTTTGGGATCATTCGAATTTGTTCCATTTTACTTACTTACTTAATTACTTAAATATCGAGTTACCTAAATTAAATTGCTAGTTACACTTACTTAAACAAGATATTTAATAGACACAATTTTAGTTGTCCGCTACGAATTAAACTACTTAATAGACACGATTTAGTTGTCCGCTAAGGAAATCAAATAACTTAATTTACGCAACTATGCCGACAACCGGAATAGATAAAATGGTGAGGAAAATGTGAAAAGGTCTACTCACATTACCGCCATTCCCATCCTCCAGTCTAGGTCGACTCCGGGCTTGATCTTCTTTAACAAATTTTTTTTTTTTTTGGTGGTCGTCTCGTGCTCGGCGCTGGCGGCGCTGCGTTGGCTGGAACCTCCGGTTTTCCGCGAATCTGAGGATTTTTACGGAATGGCACAGCCTATAACGCGCACGAGATCCTACCGGCTGCGCCAGTTAAATTTAATGAAGCTCGATTTATGTTTTTGAAAACTAATTTATTTAAAATACAAATTAAAATGAATTATAATAACGATTATAACGATGCACTGTCGTTAAAACTAGAGTGTCTCAAACTACTTAACCTACTGCCTCGATCGGCGCACTTATCTTAAGGAATGCGTCCACGACGCCGGGCGGCCAACGCTAAGTCAGCGGTCCTATGTTTATACGCGATGTATAACCACAGGGTCCGATGGCATAACGAGCTAGCCAAAGCGACCATATTATTTTGTTTTTACTCGATTGTGAAAGAAGAAGGGTTATGTTTTTCGAGTATACATATGTATGGTTTTATGTATTAATATATGTTTCTAAAGTACCTCCTACCGTCCGTGCGATCTATTTTTGACCGAGCTTGCAAAGCGTCTCTGCCAAATTTTCTTTTGTCTGTCAGTTTGTGAGTTTGTTCGTAATCGTGCACAGGGCGCAATTTTGAACCAATTTTGATGAAACTTGGCGTATAGGTTCTATGAATTATTATAATTTTTTTGTCGTCGGCGTTTTTTGATAGGAGGGGTGGTTTCCATAAAAAAGTGGGAAGTTTATTGCGGCGCTAATTGCCAACCGATTTTAATGATATTTGGTAGGTAGATAAAGTACACAATTGTTACAACTTTTGGTAAAAATGAACAAAATTGGTCAAGTGGTTGTTGATATATGGCAACCATCTTGAGACTGCGTGTGACAGTGAGGGCGCGTGGATGTGCTTGATGCATTTTAGCGCTGAATAATTTTCTTGATTGTACGTTTTCCCCATTTACAAAATTATTATTTGTTTTTATAAGAATATACATTGTTTTTTAAGTAAATGCTAAACAAGTCCTATTTATTTGTATTAATTATTTTTTAAAATGATATTGATCTTTTAAGGTGTTTAACTTATGGAAAAAATGTTTTTGACCGTGAAATAACGTCTTGAAATTGGGAAATCAGCGAAAAAATTTGATATACGGCCTCCTAAGCCAACTTTATGTAGGTATTATGTACAGATGACCCAAGGTCAGCTGTAAATAGGCTCTCTCGCGAGGTCTACTGTTCGTAGAACTACTAGTTATAATTTGTTGACCGACCGAGCGAAGCGTCTTTACATCAACTGGTCCAATTTTCTTTCGTCTGTCAGTTTGTTTGTGAGTTAGAAGAAGAAAAGAGACTGAATGGACTAGCGAACAAAGATAAATAAATAATACCGTAATTAAACAGAACGAATATATTATTTATGTAATCCAACTATACATAATATATCACTCCCAGAAACGTTCAGCTTTATTATGTATAACACTTAACGGGATCACCTTGTCACATCACACTCAAACTCGGTAATTTTTTTATCTAGAATATCTCCAAGAACCGCCAGCTCATCTTCAGCTAAGCTGAACGCACGGGACCACGACAGTGTGTGTGGGAGTGTTACAAATCCGGGGAATCCCGGACGGATAGCAGATCCCCGATCTCTGATAAAGTTTCCCTGTTTTATTTTTCCCCTGCATGATGTGGACACAGGGCACTCAAATTGACCTTCACTGCCGTAGTTATATATAAATAATTAAACGATAAGATATTATTTACACCATGGTAACTTCGTTTAATATACAACAATAAACAGTGGATGTAAACGTTACCTGTATTTTAGTGCCTGGGCAACGAATGAACAGGACTTCTGTTCCTGCAGCAAACATGTGCTCTGAGTTATTGTAACACAAAAGTTATTGATCCCATATATCTAATCATAATCCCTTATCTAGTAGATTCTCGGAGGACCACCACGAGTTTGACGAGTTGCTTGACGTTGAAGTTACTTGGTTCGCGAAGAAGCGAGCAGGCTGTCCTAGGACTGGTAGCCGGGCGCTCCTACGGCCGGTCGTGGGCTACGAGGGCGACAAAATCGGTGCAAAGTCACACACACATAAAGATGTTCAGCAATGGTTACGAAGAAGTGCATTTTCTTACCAACTTCCAAAAAGAAGGAAGTTATCAATTCGGTCTGTAGGTTTCTTTCGTATGTTTGTTCACCGATTACTCAGCCAATCGTGCATTGAATTTGATGATTCTTTTTGTATTTGGTAGGTTATACTTCAGAAGAAGTCTCATATGAATTTTATCAAAATGTTGCAGTATTTTGGTTTTTATAACATAATAAATTGTAATATAACATCCAAATGCCTGTGAAAAGTGAACAGCAAGTCGCGTACCTAATATGTATTGTATTGCGTATTTTGAAATCGTTTTTTTCAGTTTTTAAACTATAATTATTGCAGTAGAGAGTGGCAACCCTCCGGCTCCATATTCAAGCCCTCGTTATCATGTGTAATGGAAGGTATCAATAGCAACAAAACTAACGAGCCCAAACTCTACTATCTGAGTTCTTTGCGAATAGATGATGGAACTGTTGTACAATATGGAATTTAACAAATCTGGGCTATTGAGATGAAATGGTTATGACCTAGAAAACTAGTTTATTGGCTGATGCTACCACACAGTGAGTAAGATAAGGTACTTCTGTGTGGGAGCATCAGAATGAGTGCACGGCACCTGCCTATTTTGTCTCATTATATATTATTACATGTCGCATTGTCACCCGATTTGCATATGCATGGGATTTAACTAATGACAATGGCGGTGGCACAGTTATTTATATCTCTCTGCTATCATGATGTAAACACCAAAAATAACTGCATGTATCTGAATGTCGAGTGAAGGATACAGTGTTTTCCTGGACATCGCCATTTGTATGTTTCCTCAATAGAATATGTAGCCACCCGAAGCGATGATATTATTTTGTTTTTACTCGATTGCAGAAGAAGAAGAATTGTTATGTTTTTCCAGTATATGTATGGTTTTATGTATATAAGTATATGTTATTAAATTACCTCCTACAGCCTAAACCGTTTGAACAAAGCTGATGTGCAAGGTGTGGGTAGATTTGTCTACACTCCCTGAGCGTCATAAGCAATTTTTTTTTGTAATTATTAATTATACAATTCTCGCAAAAAATAAACAAAAATGCGCTTAATAGTAAATAAATAATCTATTCCGGGCCAAACCTCTGTCATACGCACAAGACTGGCGTAGCTAACGAATGTAATGAAATCATTGTGGCTACGGTAATAGCGGTTCAGTGTGCTACGGTGCTACGTTGTACAAGTTTTGGTGATCTTAATAATGTCTTGTATGTATAAATATTTAAAGTATGGCTCGATATCAACTAAAAGCGAAGTGGTGGCGTGCAAACTTTTTTTATTATGCATTTGTAAGTTGGATAACTGTTGTTTTAGGATTCCGTACCTTAAAAGGAAAAAACGGAACCCTTATAGGATCACTTTGTTGTCCGTCTGTCCGTCAGTCCGTCCGTCTGTCAAGACCCCGTCCGTGTTTGTTGTCCGTCTGTCTGTTTGTTGTCCGTGTGTACGTCTGTCTGTGTATCTCGGGAACGCGTGAAGGTATCGAGTTGAAATTAAAACCATATACGCAGATCCATAGTCTCTTGCTACAGAGAGCAAAATCAAACTTCTAAGTTTCATTAAAAAGTTACAGCCGAATATGTCGCAAAAAACGCATATATTGACACTAGCAAGGGAATCAAAACCAATGGGGTACTTCCCGTTGATCTATAACTGTGAAATTTGGCAAGAAATATTGTCATATAGTACACATAAAGGAAATAATCCGAAAACTGTATTTTTTTTTATTTAATCATAAAAATATAGGTCTTTATGCGTGGAAGGCGGGTCCAAATTTTAAAGTGCTTTAACCGTATCATGTGGATGACTAGTGTTGCAAAAAAACAGTGAAAAAAACATGTTTTTTTCTAGAACGTGTTTTTTTTCATAAGTATTGAATCTCTAATATTTAAGGCAGTTATAGTTTATTATGAATGTTTTTTGAGTTTGTATTAAGCGCAATCATAGGTTTAAAAAAATATTATATTTAGTTTTAAAATAATTACTTAGAACAAAAATTGTTGAAAGTATTGCCAAAATTCGGAACAGAACAGTCGAGGCTGCGCGTGGGAAATCCCGGGTTCCCGTTGTTTGGTTTGATCGTCGCTATTCATAATTACTCGTACTCCACTTACACACACTTGCAAGACTACTTTATTATCTAAAGTGACCATCAGATTTCTCACCCTTCCAACTATATCAGCAGCAGTTGTAAGTACTAAATGTTCTCTACATTTAGTACTTACAGTGGTGTTCATTTCAAAAAACGCAATAGACTGACAAAAATGACAGGGCTAGCAAAATGTAATGTAAAAATGTATATACCTATTGCTCACAATTTAAGATTGCAGTCTGTCCTACAATACAAGAACCACCAGAGAAAGACGAGAACCTAGGAGAAACTGAGACAGAAGAATCGGAAAATTGCGATACAGATTGTAGTAGTAGTAGTGCTGATGAAAGTTATACCGTTATGTCAATGTAAGACTTAAAAATAAAACAATAATTATTAATTTTGTGTTTCTGAAAAAAAAAAAAATTTGAAAAAAAAAACAAGGGCCCCAAGTTTTTTTCCATGTTTTTTTTCACATTTTTGAAAAAAAAAAATGTTTTTTTTTCAATTTGCAACACTAGGTATCATATGAAAGAGCTTCATTAGCACCAGCTGAAACAGGTTTTCAAATATTTTTACGATGAATATTTTTCGATTTATGAAGACAATTAAAAAGTATATATAATTCCTTCTTATATCTACTAGTTTGTACGGAACCCTCGGTGGACGAGTCTGACTCTCTCTTGTACGGTTTTATTTTCTGTGCTATTCACAAACATCTGTTTTAGGTTAAGAAATATTTTGTACAGGAGTTCCTTCATTATTCTCAGCGAGTTATTATTATTATTATATCTACGACAACGTCGGATATAAGATAAAAAAAAAAAAAAAATAATTGAAAAAAAAACAAGGGCCCCAAGTTTTTTTCCATGTTTTTTTCACATTTTTGAAAAAAAAAATATGTTTTTTTTCAATTTGCAACACTAGGTATCATATGAAAGAGCTTCATTAGCACCAGCTGAAACAGGTTTTCAAATATTTTTACGATGAATATTTTTCGATTTATGAAGACAATTAAAAAGTATGAATAATTCCTTCTTATATCTACTAGTTTGTACGGAACCCTCGGTGGACGAGTCTGACTCTCTCTTGTACGGTTTTATTTTCTGTGCTATTCACAAACATCTGTTTTAGGTTAAGAAATATTTTGTACAGGAGTTCCTTCATTATTCTCAGCGAGTTATTATTATTATTATATCTACGACAACGTCGGATATAAGATATAAAGATCTGTGATATTTTCTCATTTTCATGGTTCCTTCTAGTTTAGTAGTCAGACATGGCCCCAGCCGACTTGAATTTAGTAATTTATTTTCGATTACATAACATTTAGTATACTTAGCTTACTTGGATGACTTGGCCCTTATACAGCCAACAATGTTTTACTAATTAATTTAAGCTATTTTATAGAAAGCATAGCACTTTAACTAAGTAACTATTTAACTGTATTCCTATGTGCGACCACCAAAAAGTACCTACTAAACTGACAAACAACCGCAATGCATTTCCCGTCATGTTGATATAATTTAACTAATGGCAATGGCGGTGATACATTTATATATCTCTGATATCATGGTGTAAACACCAAAAATAACTGCATGTATTCGAATGTCGAGTGAAGGACACAGTGTTTTCCTGAACATCGCCATTTGTAGTATGTTTCATAAGTAGATTATGTAGCCAGCCAAAGCGACCATATTATTTTGTTTTTACTCGATTGTGAAAGAAGAAGGGTTATGTTTTTCGAGTATACATATGTATGGTTTTATGTATTAATATATGTTTCTAAAGTACCTCCTACCATCCGTGCGATCTATTTTTGATAGAGCTTGCAAAGCGTCTCTGCCAAATTTTGTTTTGTCTGTCAGTTTGTGAGTTTGTTCGTAATCGTGCACAGGGCGCAATTTTGAACCAATTTTGATGAAACTTGGCATGTAGGTACTATGAATTATTATAATTTTTCTGTCGTCAGCGATTTTAGATAGGACCCCTATCCTATGGTTTCCATAAAAAAACCGGACAAGTGCGAGTCAGACTCGCTCACCGAGGGTTCCGTACAAACTAAATAAAAGGGGGAAATCATATATTTATTTTATATTTTCCTTTATAAACCGAAAAATATACAACGTAAAAATATTTAACACATTCCTTGCTTACCACTCGGATCCGAGTGGGGCAGGGCTATAGTAGCGCGCCTTCCACTCGGATCCGAGCGAGCGTCCCGTTCATTTGATAGTAGTCAGTAAACCACTGGCGTTTGAGGCAGTCAACGTTGCTTTGCGCGGCCACTCTGTACTTAATCAAAATTCGCCTAAAAAGTTTTGGTTCCCAGCTGAAGTGAAGGGTCTGCAGGGGGCGAATAATGTGTTAAAGACCTGTTTTAGCCTACGCTAATGAGGCTCTTTCATATGATACCCCACATGATACGGTTAATTCACTTAAAAATGGACGTAACCGAAATAGGCCGGTAGTTACTAGGACCGATCCTAGTAACTACCGGCCTATTTCGGTTTTATTTTTTTTATCAGCCCTGTTTGTACAAACTGTCCCACTGCTGGGAACGGGCCATCTTCTCATTGTGAGAAGGGTTAGGCCATAGTCTGCCACGCTGGCCAAGGCAGGTTGGCAGACTTCACACATCTTCAAGATCATTAAGAACTCTCAGACATGTAGGTTTCCTCACGATGTTTTCCTTCACCGTTTGAAGTTGGCGGCAATCAACAATACGCACATAACTTTGAAAAGACAGAGGTGCGTGCCGTGGGATTCGAACTCAAGACCTGCGGATCGCAAGTCAGATGGTCTCACCACTAAGCTGCCGGGAACTTCTATTTCGGTTACGTCCATTTTATGCAGAGTCATGGAACGTGTACTGAATAGGAAACTCATGGCATACCTTGAAGACAATAACCTCCTCAGTGACCGACAGTACGGATTTCGCCGAAATCGGTCGACTGGGGATCTTCTCGTGTATGTCACACACATTCTGAGCGAGGCCATCGAGAACAATGGTGAGGTCTTGGCTGTGTCTCTCGACATTTCGAAGGCTTTTGATAGGGTTTGGCATGACAGTCTCCTTAACAAGCTTCCATCTTATGGACTACCTGCCTCCTGCTCTTGGATTAAAGACTTCTTGAGAGAACGATCGATTCGAGTGGTTGTTGACGGGTGCTCGTCCGATCAAATGGCAATAAACGCTGGCGTACCTCAAGGGTCTGTACTCTCCGCTACTATCTTCCTGCTGCATATTAATGACCTGCTTAAACCTGGTATCTTAGGGTATGCGGATGACAGCACAGTTGTGGAAAGATACACTTCTGGTCCAAGAGCCAAAAAGGCGGAAATCGAGGCGTTGAGAGAAGATATGGTTGTGCGTATGAATAAAGCTCTAGAAGCTGTGTCCGACTGGGGTGACGAAAATCTCGTCAAATTCAACGCCAACAAGACTCAAGCCTGCCTTTTCTCCGCCAAAAAGAGTGAGTTTCTTTTGTCTCTAACTTCTGAAACGTACCCATATCTTACATATCAACAATGAACTTTAAGGGCTACCTTGAATCTAAGGCTTAAAAACAAGAAATTGGAAAACAAGTGAAAACCAAAAATGAGTGATTCTAGCGACGAAGAAGTTTATTTGACGCCAACAGAATTGACTGAAACTGTTAATAATGCGCAAATGAGCTTTCTACCTTAACAATCACGCGAGAAGTATTTGAAACACTACGAAATGTGATATACACGTGGCGACTAGCTAAAGAAGCCAAAACTTTCTCCGAAAACGTTTTGCTGGCATATTTTATTGAATTATCCGAGACCAAGAAATCAAGCAATCTATGGAGTACGTATTCAGTCAGTCTTCGGATGGGTGACCGTGAGTGGCATTTGTTTCTGAGCGCTACTGTGGGTCGGGTGACACGTTAAATTGTAGGTCCCGGTTGTTCAGCAATCGTCAAGCCAAGTCAGAGTATCTTGTGATTGTAAATTTTATTTTTTTGCATTTAGTCATTTCCTCGCTGAGGTGGGATGAAATGTTACGTGTTGCACTCGAGTGCAAAGATTTGTCACCTCGTGCTCTTTTTATTCCCTCGCTAACGCTCAGGATTCTAATTTTTAGAATCCTTCGCTTGCTCAGTCATCAAAATTGAGCACGCGGTTAAAAAGCAACTTTGCACTCTTGTATAACAAATAACTATTTTCCAGAGGAATATGTAAGTATAATTTTTGAAAGAAAAATATCAGTCATTTTTATATGAAAAGGTTCAACAAAACTGTTATAGCATTTTTGAAAATTTTCTATTTATTTTTCTTGGCTTATCACGTGGGACAACTTGAACAACTTTTTTCCCAATTTATTTTTACCACCAAAAGCACATTTTGAAGATTGTTATACAAGGTGCTAAAAAGACCTATTGTAACGAGGTAGATCTTTACTCCCGAGCTTTAGCGAGGGAATACATAGAAATCCAGTATAATAATTCAAAGTTTATTTTATTAACAATGAAATGTACAATTTGTACAATTCTGGATATTTAACGAGATGTTTGCAAAGATAATGTATTTATATTTATACTCCAAAGAGATCGCCGTTTTTAGTTCCATTTTCAAAAATATGATGTTCTTCTTTTTTATGTAACAGTCGTAAGTCGAGTCTTTATTTATGATTATTCTACTTTTGAATAAAGACTGTTTCGCTTAAGTAGGCTCTTTGGTAACAGATAAAAAAATAAATGTTTTTCCCCTAGAGCAAAATATAAGTATGCTATTTTTTCCTCTTTTCACTCCTATTGCTCAAAAAGTCCGTCATTGTAGCGTAGTAAAGCAGGGAAAAATTGCATTTTAAGCTCTAGGGGAAAAAGTGTTTTTTTTTTTATTTATACACGAAACAGTATTTATTCAAAAGTAGAATAATCTCTTTGGAATATATTTACATTCTCTTTGCAAATATCCAGAATTATACAAATTGTACATATCATTTTTAATAAAATAAACTTTGAATTATTGTGTTGAATTATTTTATTTTGTCGCAATCGTAGTGAAAAGTAGAGTGTAACACACAGCGCTAAAACCCATTGTAACTCGGTTTCTATTTACTCCCTCGCTATTGCTCGGGAGTAAAAATCTACTTCGTTACAATGGGTCATTTTAACCCCTTGTATAACAATCTACAATTATTCTACACTATGTAAATAGGTCGAATTCTGTGATTCTACACGTGAAATTTTGTGACTCAAATATGTGTTTCACAGAAATTTATAAACTGATCATATGGACTACATTTTAGTTAAGTTTTCAAAGGCCACTATCAGTGCCGTCTTTCCAATCCGTACATGGTTGCCTGGAAGAGATCGCTCTAAGCGATAAGGCCACCATTTGAAAGCCTAGCCATAATCTTATTTTCTATGGATCTTTTTCCGTGTATACTGTGGTATTTTAATAAAGAGTTATCAATCTATCTATGGATCATATAAATTTATACCTTTCTATTTAATCAGTCCAGTGCATTTGTCATATGCTAATTGCTATGTAATAGGGCGAATTCTGTGGCTAATTGCTTCGAATCCACGATTCGGAGCAATTAGCTTAAATGACAGATGTACTGACGAACACGGAAGTGATCTTAAAGGAATTACTTTGTTGTTTTGAGGCACGGAAAATAAAAAATGATATAGATCTAGTTTGTGTTTACTACGTGCCGCCTATATAACCTTTTGAGGACACACGGAAACATATATCCAAATGTCGATTTTGTTCAGGAAAACACTGTATCCTTCACTCGACATTCCATATACATGCAGTTATTTTCGGTCTTTACACCATGATATCAGAGAGCTGTAAATAAGCGTCATCGCCCCTGCCATTGGTCAAATTTTATCAACATGCCATGGAATGCATTGCGGTTTGTTAGTTTCCTCAAGAAGTACCAAATTCCTACGTGCGACACGATAGATAGGTAATAATAAATAATTTAGACCATTTGGAACTCAAGTAATTGGGTTTCACTATACTATAAAAATAAAAATATAATATAAATTACCGTCCAAGTGCGTGTCCAAGTCCAAGAGACACGCGCAAAGTTGCATATCACAATTTCTGTGATTAAGTGTATCTTGTTTGATACTACGCACAAGCACATACTAGTTAACTTACGTTAGCTTAAATGAAATTTGCATGAATTTTTCATTTCTTACTTTTCTAAGTAGATTATTTATTTATATTCACTATTACTCGTAAACTTGTAAAACATATTTAGCTATGATAGCTTTACTTTTAATTTCATTACATAGAATATAACTTTGTTTTACATCCATACAAATTAAAAATAAACAATAAACTTAAACACAAGTACCTATATGCATGTTACATGTATAATGTATATGCTACTAGTATGATATTTTCACATCTCCAAAGTCAACCGTTTAACTCACTTGACTTTAGTAAAAAATAAAACCGGACAAGTGCAAGTCAGACTCGCCTACCGAGGGTTCCGTACAAACTAGTATATATATGGGGGAAATCATATATTTTTTATATTTTCCTTCATAAACCGAAAAATATACATCGTAAAAATATTTAAAAACCCTGTTTTAGCTTATTCTACTGAAGCTCTTTCATATGATACCCCACATGATACGGTTAATTCATTTTAAAATTTGAACCTTCATTCCTTGCATAAAGACACTATTATTTTGTGATTAAATTAAAAATGTCCAGTTTTCGGATTTTTTCCTATATGTGTACTCTAAAACAATGCTTTTTGTCAAACTTCATTGTTCTAGGTCAACGGGAAGTACCCCATAGGTTTTAATTCCCTTGTGAGTGTCGAAATGTGCGTTTTTTTACTATATATTCGGCTGTAACTTTTTTTACAAACACTTTGAAACTTAATTTTTCTTTCTGCAGCAAGATACTATAGATCTGCGTATATGGTTTTAATTTCAACTCGACACCTTCACGCATTCCCGAGATAAAAGTCTTGACACCGACGGACGGACAGACGGACAACAAAGTGATCCTATACGGGTTCCGTTTTTTTCTATTGAGGTACGGAACCCTAAAAACATCCCCACTTTACATAAAATAAATAAATAAATAAATAAATATTTGTGGACATTTCACACAACACCATCTAGCCCAAACTAAGCAAAGCTTGTACTATGGAACTAGATGGCTGATAGAATACATATATACTTTTTTTTTTGTAAATATATACATATGATACATAGAAACACCCAGACACAGAACAAACATCCATGCTCATCACACAAATGTTTGCCCTGGGTGGGGATCGAACCCACGACCTTCCAGTTCAGCAGGTAGACGTAAACACACTACTTACCAACTGAGCCACAAGGCCGACATGTAGTGGAAGTACTTTTTTTTAAAGATTTTATTCTACTACTTTTCGGTATAATTAATATGTATACCCATGCCAAATTACAGATTTCTAATAGTCTAAGATCCCGCTATAGGACGACCTTCACCGAGCTGGTTAATGGATGAAAAGTATTTTATATTCAATTAAATATGTCAATAAATATACTGCAAATGGGTTGTCTAAAAAATTTCGGACAAGTGCGAGTCAGTCTCGCCCACCGAGGGTTCCGTACAAACTAGTAGATAAAAGGATAAAACATATTTTTTTATATTTTCCTTCATAAACCGAAAAACATACATTGTAAAAACATTTAAAAACCTGCTTTATCTTATGCTAATGAAGCTCTTTCATATGACACCCCACATGATATTATGGTTAATTCACTTTAAAATTTGGACCTTCATTTCTTGCATAGACACTATTTTTTGTGATTAAATCAAAAATGTCGTTTTCAGATTTTTTCCTATACGATTAGGTATGTGTACTCTAACACAATGCTTCTTGCTAAATTTCATAGTCTAGGTCAACGGGAAGTACCCCATAGGTCTTGATTCCCTTGTGAGTGTCGAAATGTGCGATTTCTACGACACATTCGGCTGTAACTTTTTTTAAGAAAACCGAGAAATTTTATTTTTCTTTCTGCAGCAAGATATTATAAATTTGCGTATATGGTTTTAATTTCAACACGATACCTTCACGCGTTCCCGAGATACAGGTCTTGACACCCCGACGGACGGACAGACGGACAGACGGACAACAAAGTGATTCTATAAGGGTTCCGTTTTTTCCTTTTGAGGTACGGAATCCTAAAAAAACGCGCTAAGTACACTACCTCATAGGTAGCGTGGAAACGTGTGCATGAATGAATGAATAGCTCAGAAACGGTGGCTCGTAGGAAAAAAAGTATTAATACATTTTTTATAGATAATTGTATGATCTACATTTTTTGTCTGGGGTACTTTTTTTGATAAAATTCACCGTTTTGCTGAAAATCGCAAAAAACTAACTTTTTTGACCTTTGACCTCGAATTAAAAAAAATCCATACACGGGAATGATGGGAAACTTATTTTTTTCATTTATAATCATGTTTTGAACAATTTTACTGATTTTCAGCTTGTTGGGAATTTATGCAACTTCGAATGTCTAAATTGACCGGACTAATTTCCCTCAAAAGAAGAAGTTTCTTGTGACAGATAATATTTGCAAGGATCGTTTCAATTTTAATCAAAAACTATGAACACAAGCAAAATCCGTCAAGAAGTTGTCATGACAAATGATTCTGAAATGCCGGTTAAGATAAGGAGAAGTTTGCTACCAGGTCGTGTTGGCCAATATTGATAATATTAGGCAGAAACATCTAATTATACATAATAACAGTCCGGTAATAATTGATACAATATATACGTCTGTAGTTCGCTGTTCGACCATCGTCCGTCTCGCTCGAGCATACCGATTGTAGCTAAGGGCAATAAATTGTGGTATCACGAGAAAAAACATTGCGCGTAGCGTTAATTTAAATAAGTGATAAGGGTGATAATAGTTATTTATTGTCATAGGCTGGAAAGTTGTATTTCGCCGTCGTCGTCTGACAGTAGAATCCAGAGTAGGCGAAGGATTCTAGGTTCTAGTGTAGAATCCTGAGCGTAGCGATGGATTCGAGAAAACACGAGATAAAATGACTTTACAGCCGAGTGAAATACAACGTATTTCATCGTAACATAGCGAGGAAATGGTTTAGTTCACTTATTTTCTCGAGTAGAAAAATCTGCTTGGCATTAGGTATATGCAACTTTACGAGTCCTAAAATTACATTTTAATCATGTGAATTCACTTACCTTCAATTTCGTTAATTTTAGCATTATTTACAACAAAATGTACGAAAATAAGTTTTTTTAATTCAATTTTTTTCTTCTATTAAGCTTGGCGCAATTCGCATATTTAATATTTTTATTTACAAATTCAAACCTTTTTCGTGTAAATGCTTGTAAAAATAAATAAAAACTGCTAAGAGAAAGTAAATTGTACATTTTTATTTACATTTTACGTAAATACACAAAATTTCTAAGTTCTTCTTCTTTTTTGTATTGGAGCCCGCGATTAGCGATTTGCCAGTGTCAAGTATTGAAATATTTTCAAGTTTCTTGAATAATACAAGTTATATAGTGTTCTAGTCACAGTCTAAGTCACGTAAATAGTCATTTTCAAATTTAAGTCTTGCCTCAGTAAAGTGATGGCGACTTTACTAGAAGCTTCTATGGAGTTTCATCAATTAATTTGTGCCAAATCGGCGTATTTTAGGTATTAATAAAATCGAAAGTATAAAAGCTAGATACATGAAACTTTTAACATTTTATTAGACCGTGGACCACACTTGATCCTGAAAATTTGAACCCTCTAGTGTTATCGAGGCCGAAGCTAAGAGGGTCTAAAAATCCGACGAATGTGTTCGAGAAAAGATAGTCCCGGCCGTACCCGCTGGCTCACATGGCGGGTGCACGGCCGTGCCCCCAGATTTATTTGCATACAACACGAGAATTTTATACAAGAAGTGCATAAAAGATGTTACACTAAATTTAGTCGCTTAAAATCATGTTGTGCCGATTAGGGGTACAAATGTCAGGTAGACAGCATCATGCACATGCGAAAAATTATATAATAATAATTATTATTATTTGTTATTAGATTAATACACAAACCAAAAATATCTATAATATGACAAAGCAGAAGCAATAAAAGATACACATAATGTCAAATAAAATTAAAATTTGTCATTTAAAAAATCATTGATAGAATAATAACACTTCTGCAATAACAATGCCTTTAACTTTTTTCTAAATAAATTACTATTCTGGTCTCTTACTGACATAGGAATCTTATTGTAGATTTTAGGACCCATACATACGATGCTATTTTGCATCAGTGCTGGCTTTCCTTCATGTACGCGCCGTTTGTCTTGGTCGCACCTATTTCTTACAGTAGTATCAGATAGTGTGGGGAATCGCTCCCGGTTTGTTTTTACAAAAAGGGCCGTTTCTAAAATGTATAAACACGGAAGTGTAAGAATTTTATACTTTAAAAAATAGGGCTTACAACTATCTCTTTTTTTGAGTTTAAACATTGAACGAATACAGCGTTTCTGCCTTTTAAAAATAATAATTTTATTTGTTGAATTTCCCCAAAAAATAATCCCGTACCTCAAAATTGATTCAACTAACCCATAGTAGGCTTTAAGTAAAGATTCTATATTTAGAGCACGAGCTAGTTTGGCGATGGCATATGTTTGGCTACTTATTCTTTTCGAAAGGTGCTCTATTTGTGATTTCCAATTCAATTTTCGGTCAATATATAATCCAAGAAATTTTGAGCTTTCTACTTCATTTATAATGTTATTGTCATATACAATATTACCTTTGTTTGTTTCTCTTTGTCTAAAATGCATTATATTTGTTTTATTTAGGTTAATTTTTAAGTTATTGTTGTCAAGCCAAGATATAACTGAGGTCAAAGATTTAACAATATCGTTTTCATAAGAGTCAAGTGTTTTACATGCTACGGTGATAGTGCTATCATCTGCAAATAATGTCATAGGTTGAGATGTAGCATTAGGCAAGTCATTTATGTATGCTATGAATGAAAGTGGTCCCAGGACACTACCTTGTGGAACTCCGTACGCCACTTTGCGTTCATACGATCTATATATTTCTTCTGCTTTCGTGTTAAGATTGACTCGACTGATTTCCGTGATTTGTATTCTATCTGCTAGGTAAGACTCTATCAAATCTAAAACGTTACCACGTATTCCATACGCTTCTAATTTACTAGCTAAGATTCTGTGATCTACGTAATCGAACGCCTGCGTCATATCACAGAATATGGCGCACACCGGAGTGCTTTTATCCATACATATTAAGACGTTTTTAATGAAATCGTATATGGCCATATTAATACTTCTATTTTTTCTGAAACCCTTTTGTTCATTGCATAGAATATTATTTTTCTCTAAATAATCATTTAACTCATTATAAACATACTTCTCGAAAATTTTTGAAAATATCGATATAAGTGCAATGGGCCTATAGCATTCCATTTTCTCTCTATTGTCTTTTTTAAATAAAGGTTTAATAATGGTCGTTTTCAGAGAACTCGGAAATGTGCCTGTGGATATACACAAATTAATAATATAGCTTAGAGGGGTACATACATACTCACTTACTGATTTTATTATGAAAGTTGAGATTTCGTCATCACCAACACTTTTAGTGTTTTTAAGGTTTTGTATTATTTTGCTTATTTCTTGTGCCATGAACATAGAATCTTTGCTATGATTTATATTAGCTGTCACTTTATATCCTGACTCAGGGACCGGTTTTATTTTATCTATGAAAAAATTATTAAATGCGTTGGCTATAGCTATCGGATCCGTTATATCTTCATTATCTTGTTCAATTTTTGTTATGGCTTCTTTAGGTAAATTTAATTTGGTACTATTTATGATTTGCCATGCAGTTTTTGACTTGTTATGAGATGAATTTATCTTAAAGTTATTTGTGCCCGTTTAGTTAGAACAATGATCTTTCTAAGACGTTTTGAGTAATTAAGGAAGATACTTTTATTAGTTTTTGTAGGATTCAGTCTATATTTCCAAAGTAAATTTCTTTTGTTTTTGCTACAAATTTTTATGCCACGTGATAACCACTTTATGGATTTATTAACTCGAATAATAACTGTTTTATATGGAAAGCACAAATTATAGTATAGTTTGAAGTTTGAAAAAAAGTAATCATATGCAAGATTTGCGTCAGAAAAGCTGTATAGTTCTTGGAATAAAACATTACTAAGACACATTTTAAATTTATTAATATTTTCAACAGAATAATCACGCTGCTTTTTCCTCCAGAATTTAAGTAGCGCGTTTTTATGGACTGGGAACTTCATTACTAAAGCACTGTGATCAGATAAATCTAATTCGTGCACTTCCGTATTACAAATCTTTTTACAGTTATATGCCATATTATCGATACATGTTTGGCTTGCAAAGCGAGTCGGTTGTTTCACCGCCAATTTAAAATTATGGTTTCCTAGAATTGATTCGAAGTCTGATGTGAAATTAGATGCTTTTAATATATTAATGTTAAAATCACCAGCAATGACGATTTGTTCATATTTTTTGTTACTCGTCATGCTCAATATTTTATCCAGTTTACATAAGAAAGTTTTTAAATTTGATGTTTTAGGTACTCTGTATAAACATATTATCAATAATTTATGTCTAATCAATTCTACGGCACAACACTCAAATACACTGGTCAGTGATTTTTTTTTAAATTCCGGAACCTCTCTCCATTCATGTCCATTCCTCACTAAGATACACGAACCACCTTTATTTGTACTGTCTCTGCAGAAAGATGCAGCTAGTGTATAATTAGGAACATAAACACGTTGCTCGAAACCAGCCATTATATTATGCTCTGTTATGCATCTGTTCCTTCGCTCTTTACAAATTAGCACCGACTCTTTACTCAGACGCCCTTATTACAGCATATTGTGGACTTGTGGAGTCAGTGCTGAGATATGGCGTAATATTCTGGGGTAACTCAACTGATAAAAATTATGCTTTTATATCCCAGAAAAAATGCTTAAGATCTATGTTTGGACTCAAACCAACTGATAGCTGCAAGCCTTACTTTAAACAGCATAAGATTCTGACGCTTCCTTTACTATACATATTTGAGGTTGCAGTATTTGTACGGGCTAATTCTGAAATATTTCCTAAGATGTCTACAGAATCGATATATAATAGACGAGACAACAAAATACTAATACATAAAGCAAAAACTCAATTGTTCAGAAACAGCATTTTTGGAATGGGCCCTATTATATATAATAAGATACCTATAAGTCTTAGAAATCTGACAACTAATTTATTTAAAAAGAAATTTAAAGCCTTGCTGGTTGAAAAATGCTACTATAAGATTAAAGATTATTTATACGATCGTTCCTTATGAACAAAATATTTTAATGTTTAGAAATTTTAGTGACACAATTAATAAAAATTAAAATAAAAAATAATTTTATATAATTGTATTATGACATGTTTAAATTGACATTTGATAATTAGGTATTTATATTAGTAGTTTTAAAGATCGATAGCGCCCTCTGATTTGCACGCCTCCTCAGGCATAACATGAAGCACATTAAAATTCATCATCATCATCATCATCATCATCATCATCATCTCAGCCATAAAAAGTCCACTGCTGGACATAGGCCTCCCCTATGGATTTCCAAAAAGACCGATTGGAAGCGACTTGCATCCAGCGTCTTCCTGCCACTTGTAAGAGGTACATTAAAATTAAGAACACCAAAAGCATGTTATCACTCATGTTTAACGCAAATAAATTTACTTTGACTTTGACTTTGACTTTGACTTTGAGTGTCAAGCAAGGCTCGCACAGAAATCAGGTCACCTCTATGATTTATTACATTTACTTTTGCAGTAGGAAGCAAAATATTTCCCGACACAGGCCCTGACAGCAAGGTAACAGACGGTGAAGCCGCTGGTACCGGGTTCGGTTTCTCAAAATGCAAAAGAGTGTTGTGCTCTGGCAATTTACAAGTTTGACACTTACATTTAGTACTAGGGTGGGATCTTAAGCATACGGCGGACAACTCACGGTCCCGCACAAAGGTCTGGCGGTCCGTGAGCGCAGCCGTTCGAAATTGTGGACAACTGAAAAGTGTTGAAAGATGTTCCTGATTATTACAAAATTTACATATTTTTTTTGCTTTAGAGACAACATTAGTTAGGTCTCCAACCGCATCTGCAGTCGGACGATTTCTGCAGAAACCATATTGATTATCCGATAAAAGGTTATACTTTCTAGGTAGTTCATAAGTCGCTTGTTAATTACACGCTCTAAGATTTTAGACATAGTTGGCAATATAGAAATAGGTCTATAGTTACTTATAATATTTTTTGATCCACTTTTATGAACAGGCCTTACTAAAGATTTTTTTAAATAGATGGGAAGCAGCCTGTATTTAGTGATAAATTACAAATATGTGTGATGAGCTATGGAGAGGGCTATGCTCGGAGTCTCTCTACGAGATCGAATCAGAAATGAAGAGATACGTAGACGTACAGGAGTCACCGTTATAGCACAGCGGATTAGCAAGTTGAAGTGGCAGTGGGCAGGGCACATAGCACGTAGAACTGATGGCCGATGGGGCCGAAAGGTTCTCGAGTGGAGACCACGTACCGGCAAGCGCAGCGTAGGAATACCAGCCACGAGATGGACAGATGACCTCATACAAGTGGCGGGAAGACGCTGGATGCAAGCCGCTTCCAATCGGTCTTTTTGGAAATCCATGGGGGAGGCCTATGTCCAGCAGTGGACTTCTTATGACTGAGATGATGATGATGATGATGTGTGATGGGTCCAGCCAAAATTATATTGTTATCCTTTATGACTTTCATTGAAATATTGTCGTATCCTACCGTAAATTTTTCCTTGAAAGAATTAATTATAGAGACAATTTCTGTTAAATCTGTTTGCTGCATACAAAACGAATTGAACTGTGAGCTAGTAGCTGAGTTGTAAGTATCTGAAGAGATAGATGATGACAGGATATTTTGCGCTAGTGATTCTCCGATATTAGCAAAATAGTCATTAATTTTATTTACAGAATCACGAGGAGTTGCGCCAATAGAGAGTAATTCCTGAGGTTGAGCCTTATTACGTTTAGTGTGCGTGACTGAATTTATGACCCTCCATAGATCTTTTGCATCCTTGGCATTATCAAATTGAGCACGTTCGTATTGCTGTTTAAGTTTCTGTAATATCCCGTTTCGGAAATTCCTATATCTTCGATAAGTACACTGCAGTATTTCATTATCCGGTGATAATTTTAATTTCCTATGCAAATTATCCCTATTTCGCATACATCTAATGAGACCTGGAGTTATCCAGGGCTTTATAGGTGCATTACGACGAGAAAGAATAACTTTTTTAGAGTGTTTGCTTATTATGCTAGAGATTGAGTTAACTAAAAGATTGGTTGCTAAATTGCAATCTTCCAACTGTAAAACGTTTTATATCATCATTTATTTTGTTATAGTCAATCCTAGTAATAGAAGTGTTAGATACGATGGGCTCTTTTTTAAAGTCTAGTGATGTCAATATAGTATAATGGTCTGTTAAGCTGTTTCTTACGACTAGAGTTGATGCATTGGATTTTGACTTGATCTAGGCAGCTATGGAGTCGAGTAGGTGTAGTATGAGCTGGAAGTAGCCCGTGAGATGCCATTAAATCAAGATAATTGGTTGCATCTTCACCTTCAGCGTTTGGGATAATGTTAATATTGGCATGACCGACAACTATAATGTTTGGGAATGAAGCTACAGAAATCAAAACTTTGTCTAAAGAAGATATGAAGTTGTGCACTTTTTTGAACATTGGGGGCCTATACAAAGCTATAATGGCCGTCGAGCTATTCATCGTAGTGACTAAGCAATTTCCTTCAGAGAAATCTGGTTCATACAAGTAACTTATACTTTTATCTGTTTTGATGTACAACACGAGGCCATCGTTCTGATTGTAATGTGTTTTAGTCGATATTGTGTGGTAATTATCCATTTGAGGTAGAAGGGGATTAAATGACAACCAGCACTCTGATAATACAATTATATCGGGCTCTACAGCAATTCTGTGTAATAAAGTAAAAAATCCGTCAATGTTTCTCCCTAAGCTTCTTATATTCTGAGACAGAATGTTAAAGCGAGAGTTGATGTTAGGTATGTAACTAAGGCAGTCTTCCGGGTCACAAGAGTAAGAGGAGGATACAGTGAAATTGTCCAATTGTGTTTCGAAATCGGTGATAAAATTATCCATATATTATAATTGCATAAACAGCGACGGCATTTATAATCGAAGCTAAACCATTGACACGTTTGTATATGAGATACCATTGATTCAGTAGCATATTATAAGTGCGATAGCTACTAGTATTTACTACCTCAGTACAAACATTCGAAGCGGTGTGTGTATATTTTTACGATGTTTATTTTTCAGTATAAGAAGGAAAATAAAAAAAATATGATTTCCCTCTTTTATTTACTAGTTTGTACGGAACCCTCGGTGAGTGAGTCTGACACGCACTTGTCCGGTTTTGTTTTTCATGTTAGGATGATTTCTGTGTGATTAAACTTGATCAATAGTAAATCCTTGGATTTAAGGAAAGTAAAGTAAGTAAATATTAAAATCATATTACATCTTGAAGAGATCCACAAAATGAAGAAGAAGCAGAATGCAACTTGACAGAAAAATATTTGAACAACAACACAATATATATGTATGAATTTATACAGAAAACAAGACTAATTGACTGAAGAAAAAGATAAAATAAGACATAAAACCTACTCCACTCTTGAGCGCGATAATGTAAAATCATATACACCTCTTGTTGCCCATAGAAGCCGCTTGTGTTGTTACATATATATGTTACTGTAAAAGCCCGAACATTGGTAAATCTTAGGTTTTACCAGTAAATCTTAGGGTTTACCAACACGAGTCGGTAAATGTAAGAATATGTAAAAAAGAAACGATTTTATCGGGCTTTTACCATTAGAATTTAGTATATGCTAGGTTTTACTAGTGACGGTTGGTAAATGTTGGTTTTGGAAATAAAACAATGCATAATAAACCAGTTTAGGCTAGGCCAAACTAGTTGATCCTGGTATAGGTATAAGCAATAATTTCTTCAGAGATTAGGTAATGGTTTTTTTTTGTATTTAAAAAAAAAAAAAAACATAACCTAATCTCTGAAGAAATTATTGCTTATACCTAAGACTGCGTTGCACCAAGCTACATCGTTCAATCAAACAAATGTTATTATATATGTTACTGTAAAAGCCGAATACAGTAACATTGTTTTATTTCCAAAACTAACATTTACCAACCGTCATTGGTAAAACCTAGCATGTATTAAATTCTAATGGTAAAAGCCCGATAAAATCGTGTCTTTTTTACATATTCTTACATTTACCGACTCAAGTTGGTAAACCCTAAGATTTACTGGTAAAACCTAAGATTTACCAATATTCGGGCTTTTACAGTAACATATACATATGTATGTATGTATATAAAATTTTAGCTGACGATTTTTTCTTACAAAATAATAACCAATGATAATGATAAATTGATAAATTCGTTTATTGAGATAAAAACGGAAAAAGACCAATTACAATTATCTCACAATATTCAAAAATTATTCTTAAACAATGTCTTAAACAAATGTCTGGGGATTACAAAATATTCATTATATAAATACAATATCATTTAAAATGTCAATACAAAAATGTCAAATGGGCAATACGCCTAAATTAAACAGTAGACCTCATTTGAAACTGGGTTAATTTTGAATTTATTCTATAACAATAACATATTATAATGTTTGTCTTATCAAAGCACAGTAAGCGAAACTAAATAAACTTTATTAGATTAAATGTATAACAGGAAACTACCAATATAATTACTCGGAGTGGAGTAACAAAATCTTAAGTTTGCAAATAAACTTCATTTCTATGTTTGGCGATCGCGTACCTATGTTTGTGAGATTTATACAGATAGATGTATCAGGGCAGGCAGTTTTCGTTAGATCGGTTGCTTTCTGTCTGTATTACCTGTAGTAGTCAATCGATCCATTCTTCGCGATTAGTTCTTTTAATCATGAACCATGTAATACAAATAAATAATTAAATTCAATTATAATAATATAATGACTTCGCGGGTCGTAATAATTTTCTTTTGAAAGAGTTTCACAAATAAATATTTTATCGCCATAATTTATTTGTTTAATTTGTAAATGACCTTCATTTACCTCTTTCTACACAATAGGTACAACAGGCGTACGCTCGTCTTGTTATATCGATGGAACGTAACCTCAGCGCTCGTTTTTATCTTGCCTTTTCTGCAATTAAAAGAGATTAACACAAAAGTTGTAGCGATTACTACAAATATCACAATTTATAGTAGGCTCATTTGAACTTTTGTCTCACGCTCTAATTACAGAAAAAGCAAGATAAAAACGTGCGCTGAGCGAACTTTGCATCGCTATTAAATTTAGAGTTGAGAGTAACCCCGCTGAGAAGTGAATTTCCAAAACAAAAAAGTGTTTAAAAACTAAATAAGTGTTTAATTGTCCTGGATCACTAATATTTCCCAGATTTATGCATTTTATCTGAATATTATATTAAATGAATTATTAATATTTAATTTATTAATAAGTAAACGTTGGAACGTCGCTGATCCATTACAATCAAACAATATTATTCCACTAGTTACCGCCTCGCGGTTTTACCCACGTAGATTAATATTACCCGCTTGATGGAAAACGGTGGTGATGATGATGATGATCATAAAATGCAGCCTATGTCCGTATCCTAGTCCTCAGTTATATCTGTACAAAGTTTCACAACAATTGGTTCATATATTTAAAAATAAAAGCCTCAGTGCGTGTCGTGCCACGCGCAATGTATGATTCCGTAGTTGCAATAAATTTATGTTAGCTTGAAACAGGATCTCTTGTTTGATTCTACGAACATACGAGTTAACTTAATTTTATTATGAAAGTAACGTGGTTGTTGCACATTTTTATTTTTAACTTTTTTTATGCGAGATAGATCTACGATTGACCACCAACTCGCCTGATGATAAGCGACGGTGTGGCCAAAGATTGAGATCGTTGATCTAGAAGATATCTATGCACATTTTTATTTTTAACTTTTTTTTATGCGAGATAGATTTACGATTGACCACCAACTCGCCTGATGATAAGCGACGGTGTGGCCGAAGATGGAGCTCGTTGATCTAGAAGATATCTATTCACTCTGGCCTTGAAAATTCCAAGGTTATAAGTCTCAGGAAACAGAGATGGCGGCAAAGAATTCCATTTCTGTGCAGTACGCATCAAGAATGTAGATCGATATCGCTTAGTACGGATCTTTGGCATTTCAACTAGAAATGGGTGGTAATTCGCCGACTTTCTGCTAGTCCTGTAGTGAAATGGGGAGGGTGGAATTTGGTCGTGTAGCTCTTGCGCACATTCCCCGAAATGAATCCTGTAGAAAATAGACAGACATGCTACTCTACGGCGGTGCTCGAGACTAAGCAGCTTCTTGGCAGCTAGTTTTTCATCATCGATTAACCTCACAGCTCACCGGTCCACCGACTTTAAAGCTCCCAGCTGATACTTGGCTGAACAAAAGATGGCAGCAGTACTCCATACACGATCGGACCTGTGCCTGATACAGATGAAGCAGTTGTCCCGGCGAGACGTATCGCCTAACCATACATCTCTCTTCCATCTAACTTACTAACTTATTAACTAACTACTGTTTACTAGCCAGTTTAGCCTAAGATTCAAGGTAGTCCTTAAAGTTCATAGTTAGTTGTGAGACCCAGCATTTCAAGACGGTCTGACAATGATAGAGATATATTTCGGAAAGTAGGAGATAATAGAAACTCACTCTTTTTGGCGGAGAAAAGGCAGGCTTGGAGTCTTGTTGGCGTTGAATTTGACGAGATAATAATGTTACCTAGTTTGTTTTTTATTTCTCCACACACTTACACACTTTTTAAGTTGTTCGACTATTACTCGTGCTATTGTTAATAAATTGTAATAGTGTTCTTATGAAGCCACAGGAACAGTATTTGTCAAAAGTAATTTCGATAAAATTTAATATCTAAAAAAGGGTGCTTCGGGTGAACGAGACCCAGCGCTACCCTCTGTGCCGTAAAAAGGTTATATTGTGAGGCGCTGGAAAGAGATAGCTGCGCACGTTGATATCTACCTTAATACGATGCAGATGAGTTATATTTTTTAATAATTTAATTTGTTTTACACATTCTAATTATTCACCGTTATTTATAACTAAATAAAATAAATTACAAAAAATGTTTTTTAACTCCCACCCAAAAAGAGGGGTGTTATAAGTTGATAAGATGTCTATATACTCTAGCCTTGAAAATATCAAGATTGTAGTGATACAATGATTTTATTTGTCTATGAAACTAGGTTAAATATATAGATGTTATACATATTTAAGAGAAAAGATCAGCCAGTTCCTACCTTAAGATTTATAGACATTAATACATAACATACATTTCGAAATAGTACAAACCCAAAATTAATAATTATAATTTATTACATTAAATGTCAATTAAAATTAATGTCATTTATTTATTATAGTGTCTAATAGTTATTTGTGCAACAAGAGAGCAAAGTAGTTTTTAGCACCGTCTCTTTACTCAGACGCCCTTATTACAGCATATTGTGGACTTGTGAAGTCAGTGCTGAGATATGGCGTAATATTCTGGGGTAACTCAACTGATAAAAAATATGCTTTTATATCCCAGAAAAAATGCTTAAGATCTATGTTTGGACTCAAACCAACTGATAGCTGCAAGCCTTACTTTAAACAGCATAAGATTCTGACGCTTCCTTTACTATACATATTTGAGGTTGCAGTATTTGTACGGGCTAAGTCTGAAATATTTCCTAAGATGTCTACAGAATCGATATATAATAGACGAGACAACAAAATATTAATACATAAAGCAAAGACTCAATTGTTCAGAAACAGCATTTTTGGAATGGGCCCTATTATATATAATAAGATACCTATAAGTCTTAGAAATCTGACAACTAATTTATTTAAAAAGAAATTTAAAGCCTTGCTGGTTGAAAAATGCTACTATAAGATTAAAGATTAGTCATAGTCATAGTCATAGTCATATTTATTGGTAACAAAAAAATAAGTTACAAGTCAAATGAACGAAAATGTAAAAAATAATCATTATTGCTTCAAGCAATGTTAACATTATTCGAAAATATTGAACATAAAAATATACAATCAAAATATTTATCAAATAAGAAAAACATAATAAATGAAAAATGTCCAGAATAACTAAATTACAAATGTCAAATTACAAGTCAAAAACAAAATATAATACAATAATAACAATAGAAAGAAAAATAATAATAACAATAATAACTAAAATTTTATATGTCACATCTTTGTCACATACAAATATATTAATACTCATGTATAATGTCTCATGTTGTGTCAAATTGTTTCTTTAATCTTTCTTATGTCATCGAACTTATAGAATGCCTGTTCGGCAAGCCAGTTTTTTAATCTTTGCTTGAATGCTCCCCTCGATGGAGCATCTCTGACGTCTTGCGGCAGGCGATTGTACACCTCCGGCGCTGTGACGTGGATTAGCTTTGACGTTTTTACGAGTCGGTGCGTGACGGCATGCAGTCGGTGCGGGTGGCGTGTTCGCGGGTTCACCTCTCCGAAGCGTGTGTATTCTTCAGGATGGTCCCAGGCGTACAGCGCCGCCTGTAGGCAAACGAGGCTCGGTACTGTGAGTATCCGCATGGCCCGGAAATACTGCAGCGCGGAGGTGTCCTGTGACACTCGAACTATGGCGCGTACGGCTCGTTTCTGCATTCTGAAGACGCGCTCCCAGTCGGCAGCGCGTCCCCAGAGCTCGACACCGTACTGAAGTATCGAGTGTACTGAGGCGAAGTAGCATTGCCGGACCATGGAATACGGTAATATCGCAGATACACGCCACAATGCAAAGCAGGCCCGACCCACTTTGTCACACACCTTGTCAATGTGCTCTTCCCATGTCAAAGCGCTGTCTATTTGAAATCCTAAGAATGTCGTATTGTTCACTTGTTCCATTACAACATCATCGATTCCTACCCTGAGCGGTCTGTAGGTACGACTTGATATGTTGAAATGAATGTAATGAGTCTTGTTCATATTTAAAATCAATCCATTCATTCTAAACCACGAACATAAGTCTTTTACAACCTTATTCAGTTTTTGTTCTAACTCATCGATAGACGTAGCCGTAACTACCGCAGCAACATCGTCAGCATACATCAGGATGTGGCCGTCCTCAATGTTCTCCGGCAGGTCGTTGAGGAGGAGGGAGAACATGATATTAGAGAGCGAGGAACCCTGCGCCACTCCAATAACTGTCCCTTGCGGCTTTGACTTGGCCCTACCCCCGTCACCCACTACGACCTGATTTCGGTTTACCATGAAGTCGGTCAGAAGTTTTAATGCAGGGCCCTCGATTCCATAGTGCTCTAGTTTGGTTGCTAGAACACCGTGGTCGGCCAAATCGAAGGCTTTCGATAGATCGCAGAAGATCACTGCGACCTGCTTCATGCCTTCACGGGCTTCGAGGACCCGCCGTACCACTTCCTTGACTACCGCTGTCGTGGATCTCCCTGGTCGGTACGCGTATTGCCTATCGCTGAGAGCTCCGCATTCTGCTAAGTGCTCTGTAAGTCTCGTGCTGAGGCCGTGCTCAAAAATCTTTGCTATACCCGGTATTATGGATACCGGCCTATAATTGCTAATCTCCTCATGCTTTCCCTTTCCTTTATACAAAGGTGTTACCTTGACCTGCTTTAGAGAACGAGGATATCGACCTTCTCTCGCGCACTTATTGTACAGGCGAGACAGTATCGGTGACACGTTCTGTGCTGCAACATAAAGTATCGAAATTGAAATATCGTACACGTCTTTTGTATTTTTCCGGGCTACGCCAAAAGACAGTATACGGAATACTTCTAGCGTTGTAAATGGCTTTATTCTCATCGAGCGATCAGCCGGAGGGCGCGTCGCCACTAACGCGTGCCTTGCGGCAGTAATATCGGCCGCGGGTGCGTTGCAGTTTGCAGTAGCGGTTATAAAGTACGAGTTTACGGCGTGAACGACATCTACTTTGGAAGGAAAACTAGATCCATCGGGCTGTCTTAAAACATCGGTATAGTCAACGTACTGTTTTATCCTGCCTGTTTCTGTACTGACTACATTCCACATCGATTTAGTTAAGTTGTCGGAGTTGTTAATCAAATTATTGTAGTAGTTACTCCTTTCACTCTTTAATAAATTATCATACTTATCTTGATATTCATTAATTCGTAATCTTAGGTCAATGTTATTTGGAAATAATGTCAATAATTTATGCATGTCAATCAATAAATAATTCAAATTAATAATGTCGTTGGTTGCCCATACGATACTACTATTACTCGCACCTAGGCGTCTGTTCGGGAAGCATGTATCGTTCTTATTCTGTAGTATATTCAGTACAGCTTGAGCTAAGTTGTCGGTTGATGTCGAATGTTTACGTTCGACGTCATCCCAGTCAACACTATCTATGGCCGCAACAAAGTTGCATTTGTTTGAGCGACTGTAACACCTACCGAATCGTGGCGGAGCACGGCCCGGCCCCGGGTCGCACGGAATCATAGCACGGACGGCATAGTGGTCTGATAACAATGTTATTAAAGGACGCGCGCGCGCGGTATGCGACAGCTCGCGGTTAACGTACACGTGATCTATGCTTGTGCTCGAGCAGCCATCAATTCTTGTAGGGAAGTCTACAATATTGCATAGATTGTGAGATGATAGTATGTCATTTAGTTTTTTAATATTTGAATTCATTTCACAACTCGTGTCGATGTTAAGGTCCCCCACCACGACAAATTCCATATTATCGTCAACTAGCTTGTCGAAAAGACACTCCAATATAGGAAAGCATAAAGAAGAACTTGTCAAGTTCGATCTGTATATACATACTATTGTTAATTTTTTTTCTATAAGTTCGACGGCAGATATCTCACAAATTTGTTCGACAGATAATTTAGTGTAATTGTTTCTGTACTTGAGGTTCTTGCTGACATAGATGCAAGATCCACCATGGGTTATGTTTGGTCGACAATAATGTGACCCAAGAACGAAGTTATTAATACTGATACATTTTATTTCGTGAGGTTTAAGAAAATGCTCAGTTAGACATAGCACTTCACATTTCATAACATTTAACAGTAATACTTCTATATTTCTAGTTTTATTTTTGAGTGAGCGAATATTTTGGTGACAAATAGATATTAAACCGGTTTGTTTACCACACTCGTCGCCTGCTGTAGGTACGACCTCCGTAGTCGACGTGCGCGCATCGCACATTGCTGCCATTGGTCTAGGCGTCGCGATTAGCGTACTCGTTCTCACTTCCCTGATTATTTATACGATCGTTCCTTATGAACAAAATATTTTAATGCTTAGAAATTTTATTGACACAATTAATAAAAATTAAAATAAAAAATAATTTTATATAATTGTATTATGACATGTTTAAATTGACATTTGATAATTAGGTATTTATATTAGTAGTTTTAAAGATCGATAGCGCCCTCTGATTTGCACGCCTCCTCAGGCATAACATGAAGCACATTAAAATTCATCATCATCATCATCATCATCATCATCATCATCATCATCATCTCAGCCATAAAAAGTCCACTGCTGGACATAGGCCTCCCCTATGGATTTCCAAAAAGACCGGTTGGAAGCGGCTTGCATCCAGCGTCTTCCTGCCACTTGTAAGAGGTACATTAAAATTAAGAACACCAAAAGCATGTTATCACTCATGTTTAACGCAAATAAATTTACTTTGACTTTGACTTTGAGTGTCAAGCAAGGCTCGCACAGAAATCAGGTCACCTCTATGATTTATTACATTTACTTTTGCAGTAGGAAGCAAAATATTTCCCGACACAGGCCCTGACAGCAAGGTAACAGACGGTGAAGCCGCTGGTACCGGGTTCGGTTTCTCAAAATGCAAAAGAGTGTTGTGCTCTGGCAATTTAAAAGTTTGACACTTACATTTAGTACTAGGGTGGGATCTTAAGCATACGGCGGACAACTCACGGTCCCGCACAAAGGTCTGGTGGTCCGTGAGCGCAGCCGTTCGAAATTGTGGACAACTGAAAAGTAGATGTTCCTGATTATTACAAAATTTACATATTTTTTTTGCTTTAGAGACAACATTGGTTACCTTAGATTGTGTAGGTTTGTATTTAGATGTACTTTCATTGAAAGTACTCTTTGATGGTAAACTATCCTCTAGCGCCATAGCACGCTTTTCGAGGAATAGCATAAAATCTGTGATGCTAGGCATCTTATCAGAATTCCTATCTAATTGATAAGCTCTGCTAGTAAATTGATCTAGTTTTCTAGTCAATATTGAAATAAGCAGCATTTCCCATGATTCTATGGGCTCGCCTAAGTTTTTGAGTGCATGCAATTGTTGCTGCACATCAGATACTAATGAACTTATAGAGGTCGCTGTACCTTTTTGCATAGTAGGCAAATCTAATATTATATTAATATGATTTGTTACTAAACGCGCCTTGTTATCAAAACGCCTATTAAGTAATTCTAATAGTGTACAAACGCGAGATGACATCACACTATATGGAGGCTAGTTTGGAGACCGCGGGGACGCCCGTACCCCCCCGAAAATGTCCTTGAGGCCCTTTCGTCCGGTCGCCAACCGGCATCAAGGCGCACTCCCAGGATTTTTCGCTAGATGGCGGGGCAGCCTTTCGTATGTGGCTAACATACTACTTGGGCTCCTACTATCTGCGGTCGGCCAGCGGAAAGCCGTGCTACGGATCCCGCTACCCTCCAGAACTAGCCACCAAGCACGGCGTCATCTCCCGCGTTTGAACGGACTTTAGTGTCGAAGCAACTACCCAGACCCGTCTCTCACAATGGTTTCACCAGACCACCTCCCGAAACACGACTAGGTCGCTTCACGGGCGGACTCAGTCCAGTGGGTGGTAACCAACCGCGGCCGAAGCCTCCCACCGGAGTTTTGCTGCCTGATTTGCACCACCCAGGGGCCGCGTGTAGAGAATCAGTGTTAATGGGTATTCTCCTACGGACGCGGGCAGCTCAGCCCCTAAACCTAGAACTATGAAATTTGGCAAGAAGCATTGTGTTAGAGTGCACATTAAAGAAAAAATCCGAAAACCGGACATTTTTAATTTAATCACAAAAAATAGTGTCGTTATGCAAGGAATGAGGGTCAAAATTTTAAAGTGAATTAACCTTATCATATGAAAGAGCTTAATTAGCATTAGTTAAAACAGGTTTTTAAATAATAATAATAAATTTATTTCATTCCAATAATTTTACAAATCAACATATAGTATAATTACAACTTATTAATAGACAAATATGTGTATTATATTCAGCTGCCTAAACTAAGCTAGAAGCCTGTGGTATAGGCAGCTGAACTTTTGTACCTGATTCCAAGAAAAACGATTTGGCATAAAATAAAATTATACAATGTAAATTTCATACAAAACAATACAATTCCGAATTAAGTAATATAAATTAAACTGAATTCCGATATTATTCAAATACATACGTTAACATATTATATAAATACACATATAATAAATCTAATATATTATTTTGATTTATATGTATGATACACTCACAATAAATAATAATAAATCCTTCTGTAAGGGAAGGGGAAGGAAAGGGAGGGAAAGAAGGGGAGGCTGGTGAAAGAAGATTAGAAAAAGGTAAGATACCTACTGAGAAAACCTATCTCAACACAGTCAATAGATCTCCAGTTTTGTTGTAGTCATATGACCTCAGTAGATTTGTTAATGTTTTTTTTAAATCAAAGGTATTCAAATCTTTTATGTTTATTATGGAAGATATCTTATTATAAAGATATTCTCCTAAAAAGCATTGGAATTTATGGCTGAAGCTACTTTTATAAAACTGAGTTCAGAATATCTTGTCAGTACGACGACGTTTGCGTGTTGACTGGTAAGGAATAGATGGTGGTCGGATCCTATGTTGCTTTATTAGAAGTCTTAAAACATAAAGCTGACGTACAGTTAAAACATTGCACAGGTCGTATAGTGTATTGGTTGAAAATCTGAAAGGTAGTGACTTCATGACCTTTAGAATCCACGTTGAGCAATTTCTAAAGGTTTTATATGTGTTTTAGAGCAACCTCCCCAGCTATCTATGCAATATCCCAAAATTGATTGGCAGAGGGCAAAATAGACAGTTCTCAAAACATTATCATTTGCAGTGTGTCTAATGTTCTTGAAGATGGCCATTAGCTTACGAATTCTGCTCGACAAGGCTTTGATATGAGGCTGAAAAGTCAAGGTATTGTCGAGTGTCACACCGAGGTACTTTATTGTGTCCGTTCTTTCAAGCTTGGGACAGCTGCAGGAGTTTATAGCACAGGGATTTAAATCAGAGTGGTTACTGTAGGAGTGATATTTAATATTATGCCTTTCATCTGGTTGCGATCTTTTTGCCATGGTAAATGTTACTATTTTAGTTTTGGAGGTGTTGAGACTTAAAAGATTTTCGTTTAGCCATTTAGAAACCTTATTTAGCCCATTTTGAGCATCTCGGAAAACGCTGTCCCAGCTCTCTCCCTGGAATACAAGAGCGGTATCATCGGCATATGAAAAAACTTTACCATTATGTAGTTTAATATTACATAGTTCATTTATATAAGTCAGGAAGAGAGTTGGGCCGACTATACTACCCTGGGGTACACCATAAGATACAGATCTTGCATCACTAACCTCAAGACCCACTTTGACATATTGCAATCTATGCTTCAAATAATCTTCGAACAGTTGAAGTTGAAGACCTCGTATTCCTAGAGTTTCAAGCTTGTTAAGTAGTAGTGGCACCGATACGGTGTCAAATGCCTTAGCTAGGTCTAAAAATATTACAAAGCATTTGTCACCAGCATATAGTCCTTTTACAATGTGGTTAGTTAGGTCTCCAACCGCATCTGCAGTCGGACGATTTCCGCGGAAACCATATTGATTATCCGATAAAAGGTTATACTTTCTAGGTAGTTCATAAGTCGATTGTTAATTACACGCTCTAAGATTTTAGACATAGTTGGCAATATAGAAATAGGTCTATAGTTACTTATAATATTTTTTGATCCACTTTTATGAACAGGCCTTACTAAAGATTTTTTTAAATAGATGGGAAGCAGCCTGTATTAAGTGATAAATTACAAATATGTGTGATGGGTCCAGCCAAAATTATATTGTTATCCTTTATGACTTTCATTGAAATATTGTCGTATCCTACCGTAAATTTTTCCTTGAAAGAATTAATTATAGAGACAATTTCTGTTAAATCTGTTTGCTGCATACAAAACGAATTGAACTGTGAGCTAGTAGCTGAGTTGTAAGTATCTGAAGAGATAGATGATGACAGGATATTTTGCGCTAGTGATTCTCCGATATTAGCAAAATAGTCATTAATTTTATTTACAGAATCACGAGGAGTTGCGCCAATAGAGAGTAATTCCTGAGGTTGAGCCTTATTACGTTTAGTGTGCGTGACTGAATTTATGACCCTCCATAGATCTTTTGCATCCTTGGCATTATCAAATTGAGCACGTACGTATTGCTGTTTAAGTTTCTGTAATATCCCGTTTCGGAAATTCCTATATCTTCGATAAGTACACTGCAGTATTTCATTATCCGGTGATAATTTTAATTTCCTATGCAAATAATCCCTATTTCGCATACATCTAATGAGACCCGGAGTTATCCAGGGCTTTATAGGTGTATTACAACGAGAAAGAATAACTTTTTTAGAGTGTTTGTTTATTATGCTAGAGATTGAGTTAACTAAAAGATTGGTTGCTAAATTGCAATCTTCCAACTGTAAAACGTTTTATATCATCATTTATTTTGTTATAGTCAATCCTAGTAATAGAAGTGTTAGATACGATGGGCTCTTTTTTAAAGTCTAGTGATGTCAATATAGTATAATGGTCTGTTAAGCTGTTTCTTACGACTAGAATTGATGCATTGGATTTTGACTTGATGAAGGCGTGATCTAGGTAGCTATGGAGTCGAGTAGGTGTAGTATGAGCTGGAAGTAGCCCGTGAGATGCCATTAAATCAAGATAATTGGTTGCATCTTCACCTTCAGCGTTTGGGATAATGTTAATATTGGCATGACCGACAACTATAATGTTTGGGAATGAAGCTACAGAAATCAAAACTTTGTCTAAAGAAGATATGAAGTTGTGCACTTTTTTGAACATTGGGGGCCTATACAAAGCTATAATGGCCGTCGAGCTATTCATCGTAGTGACTAAGCAATTTCCTTCAGAGAAATCTGGTTCATACAAGTAACTTATACTTTTATCTGTTTTGATGTACAACACGAGGCCATCGTTCTGATTGTAATGTGTTTTAGTCGATATTGTGTGGTAATTATCCATTTGAGGTAGAAGGGGATTAAATGACAACCAGCACTCTGATAATACAATTATATCGGGCTCTACAGCAATTCTGTGTAATAAAGTAAAAAATCCGTCAATGTTTCTCCCTAAGCTTCTTATATTCTGAGACAGAATGTTAAAGCGAGAGTTGATGTTAGGTATGTAACTAAGGCAGTCTTCCGGGTCACAAGAGTAAGAGGAGGATACAGTGAAATTGTCCAATTGTGTTTCGAAATCGGTGATAAAATTATCCATATATTATAATTGCATAAACAGCGACGGCATTTATAATCGAAGCTAAACCATTGACACGTTTGTATATGAGATACCATTGATTCAGTAGCATATTATAAGTGCGATAGCTACTAGTATTTACTACCTCAGTACAAACATTCGAAGCGGTGTGTGTATATTTTTACGATGTTTATTTTTCAGTATAAGAAGGAAAATAAAAAAAATATGATTTCCCTCTTTTATTTACTAGTTTGTACGGAACCCTCGGTGAGTGAGTCTGACACGCACTTGTCCGGTTTTGTTTTTCATGTTAGGATGATTTCTGTGTGATTAAACTTGATCAATAGTAAATCCTTGGATTTAAGGAAAGTAAAGTAAGTAAATATTAAAATCATATTACATCTTGAAGAGATCCACAAAATGAAGAAGAAGCAGAATGCAACTTGACAGAAAAATATTTGAACAACAACACAATATATATGTATGAATTTATACAGAAAACAAGACTAATTGACTGAAGAAAAAGATAAAATAAGACATAAAACCTACTCCACTCTTGAGCGCGATAATGTAAAATCATATACACCTCTTGTTGCCCATAGAAGCCGCTTGTGTTGTTACATATATATGTTACTGTAAAAGCCCGAACATTGGTAAATCTTAGGTTTTACCAGTAAATCTTAGGGTTTACCAACACGAGTCGGTAAATGTAAGAATATGTAAAAAAGAAACGATTTTATCGGGCTTTTACCATTAGAATTTAGTATATGCTAGGTTTTACTAGTGACGGTTGGTAAATGTTGGTTTTGGAAATAAAACAATGCATAATAAACCAGTTTAGGCTAGGCCAAACTAGTTGATCCTGGTATAGGTATAAGCAATAATTTCTTCAGAGATTAGGTAATGGTTTTTTTTTGTATTTAAAAAAAAAAAAATACATAACCTAATCTCTGAAGAAATTATTGCTTATACCTAAGACTGCGTTGCACCAAGCTACATCGTTCAATCAAACAAATGTTATTATATATGTTACTGTAAAAGCCGAATACAGTAACATTGTTTTATTTCCAAAACTAACATTTACCAACCGTCATTGGTAAAACCTAGCATGTATTAAATTCTAATGGTAAAAGCCCGATAAAATCGTGTCTTTTTTACATATTCTTACATTTACCGACTCAAGTTGGTAAACCCTAAGATTTACTGGTAAAACCTAAGATTTACCAATATTCGGGCTTTTACAGTAACATATACATATGTATGTATGTATATAAAATTTTAGCTGACGATTTTTTCTTACAAAATAATAACCAATTAAACAGTAGACCTCATTTGAAACTGGGTTAATTTTGAAGTTATTCTATAACAATAACATATTATAATGTTTGTCTTATCAAAGCACAGTAAGCGAAACTAAATAAACTTTATTAGATTAAATGTATAACAGGAAACTACCAATATAATTACTCGGAGTGGAGTAACAAAATCTTAAGTTTGCAAATAAACTTCATTTCTATGTTTGGCGATCGCGTACCTATGTTTGTGAGATTTATACGGATAGATGTATCAGCCCCCGTATTCTGAACCCATTCGGTTTCGGAATCGATTCGATTTGTATATCTCCGTCTCTGTCATTTCCATAGAGAATGACAGAGACGGAGATATACAAATCGAATCGATTCCGAAACCGAATGGGTTCAGAATACGGGGGCAGGGCAGGCAGTTTTCGTTAGATCGGTTGCTTTCTGTCTGTATTACCTGTAGTAGTCAATCGATCCATTCTTCGCGATTAGTTCTTTTAATCATGAACCATGTAATACAAATAAATAATTAAATTCAATTATAATAATATAATGACTTCGCGGGTCGTAATAATTTTCTTTTGAAAGAGTTTCACAAATAAATCTTTTATCGCCATAATTTATTTGTTTAATTTGTAAATTACCCTCATTTACCTCTTTCTACACAATAGGTACAACAGGCGTACGCTCGTCTTGTTATATCGATGGAACGTAACCTCAGCGCTCGTTTTTATCTTGCCTTTTCTGCAATTAAAAGAGATTAACACAAAAGTTGTAGCGATTACTACAAATATCACAATTTATAGTAGGCTCATTTGAACTTTTGTCTCACGCTCTAATTACAGAAAAAGCAAGATAAAAACGTGCGCTGAGCGAATTTTGCATCGCTATTAAATTTAGAGTTGAGAGTAACCCCGCTGAGAAGTGAATTTCCAAAATAAAAAAGTGTTTAAAAACTAAATAAGTGTTTAATTGTCCTGGATCACTAATATTTCCCAGATTTATGCATTATATCTGAATATTATATTAAATGAATTATTAATATTTAATTTATTAATAAGTAAACGTTGGAACGTCGCTGATCCATTACAATCAAACAATATTATTCCACTAGTTACCGCCTCGCGGTTTTACCCACGTAGATTAATATTACCCGCTTGATGGAAAACGGTGGTGATGATGATGATGATCATAAAATGCAGCCTATGTCCGTATCCTAGTCCTCAGTTATATCTGTACAAAGTTTCACAACAATTGGTTCATATATTTAAAAATAAAAGCCTCAGTGCGTGTCGTGCCACGCGCAATGTATGATTCCGTAGTTGCAATAAATTTATGTTAGCTTGAAACAGGATCTCTTGTTTGATTCTACGAACATACGAGTTAACTTAATTTTATTATGAAAGTAACGTGGTTGTTGCACATTTTTATTTTTAACTTTTTTTATGCGAGATAGATCTTCGATTGACCACCAACTCGCCTGATGATAAGCGACGGTGTGGCCGAAGATTGAGCTCGTTGATCTAGAAGATATCTATGCACATTTTTATTTTTAACTTTTTTTTATGCGAGATAGATTTACGATTGACCACCAACTCGCCTGATGATAAGCGACGGTGTGGCCGAAGATGGAGCTCGTTGATCTAGAAGATATCTATTCACTCTGGCCTTGAAAATTCCAAGGTTATAAGTCTCAGGAAACAGAGATGGCGGCAAAGAATTCCATTTCTGTGCAGTACGCATCAAGAATGTAGATCGATATCGCTTAGTACGGATCTTTGGCATTTCAACTAGAAATGGGTGGTAATTCGCCGACTTTCTGCTAGTCCTGTAGTGAAATGGGGAGGGTGGAATTTGGTCGTGTAGCTCTTGCGCACATTCCCCGAAATGAATCCTGTAGAAAATAGACAGACATGCTACTCTACGGCGGTGCTCGAGACTAAGCAGCTTCTTGGCAGCTAGTTTTTCATCATCGATTAACCTCACAGCTCACCGGTCCACCGACTCTAAAGCTCCCAGCTGATACTTGGCTGAACAAAAGATGGCAGCAGTACTCCATACACGATCGGACCTGTGCCTGATACAGATGAAGCAGTTGTCCCGGCGAGACGTATCGCCTAACCATACATCTCTCTTCCATCTAACTTACTAACTTATTAACTAACTACTGTTTACTAGCCAGTTTAGCCTAAGATTCAAGGTAGTCCTTAAAGTTCATAGTTAGTTGTGAGACCCAGCATTTCAAGACGGTCTGACAATGATAGAGATATATTTCGGAAAGTAGGAGATAATAGAAACTCACTCTTTTTGGCGGAGAAAAGGCAGGCTTGGAGTCTTGTTGGCGTTGAATTTGACGAGATAATAATGTTACCTAGTTTGTTTTTTATTTCTCCACACACTTACACACTTTTTAAGTTGTTCGACTATTACTCGTGCTATTGTTAATAAATTGTAATAGTGTTCTTATGAAGCCACAGGAACAGTATTTGTCAAAAGTAATTTCGATAAAATTTAATATCTAAAAAAGGGTGCTTCGGGTGAACGAGACCCAGCGCTACCCTCTGTGCCGTAAAAAGGTTATAATATTGTGAGGCGCTGGAAAGAGATAGCTGCGCACGTTGATATCTACCTTAATACGATGCAGATGAGTTATATTTTTTAATAATTTAATTTGTTTTACACATTCTAATTATTCACCGTTATTTATAACTAAATAAAATAAATTACAAAAAATGTTTTTTAACTCCCACCCAAAAAGAGGGGTGTTATAAGTTGATAAGATGTCTATATACTCTAGCCTTGAAAATTTCAAGATTGTAGTGATACAATGATTTTATTTGTCTATGAAACTAGGTTAAATATATAGATGTTATACATATTTAAGAGAAAAGATCAGCCAGTTCCTACCTTAAGGTTTATAGACATTAATACATAACATACATTTCGAAATAGTACAAACCCAAAATTAATAATAATAATATATTACATTAAATGTCAATTAAAATTAATGTCATTTATTTATTATAGTGTCTAATAGTTATTTGTGCAACAAGAGAGCAAAGTAGTTTTTTGCTGCGAGTGCTGATTTTGAATCCTGAGTGTGGCGAGGGATTCAAAGGCACGAGATGCAAAAAACTTTGCTCTCGTGTAACACACATAACTTTTCACTTCAGCAGCGAGAACACTTTAGGAGATAATAAATATTTACAGGTTAAATATCAGTTTTATTTGCAGTAAATACTTATTTTCGTTTAAATACAGCAATAAGTTAAAAATTCAATAAATTACATTAAAAGACATAATTATCTTTTTGTAAAATTTCTTTAGTTAGTACGAAATTCCGAACGGGTTTGTCTTTGAGGTCGAATTCAAAATCGGAACTTCGAAAGGGCTGGTCTTTGTCTCTCTCTCTTTGTAATGGCGGGAAAGAGATAGTGTGAATGTTTCGAATTGTATCATCTTAGGTCAACTAAGGCTAAATAAGATATTCGCGGCTTTCTGAAAAAAAAATTATTAAAAACTTACTTTGTCTCACTCAGTGAGCAAAATCGCATTTTACTCACTGATTTCAGGCAGCAAAACCTACATGTTTGAGCTACTGAAGTGAAAATGTCATTTAAATTCTTATCCGTCAAAAACATGTTTACCGTATAATAAGCTTTTTTAATCAATAAGTTGTTCAGCATATTTTTAAAAACATTTATGTCCTCTTTACACCTAATAGACTTTGGTATGACATTGAACAGTTTTGAAGCCATACAGAACACACTCATTCCTAAAAATGAACTTGAAGACTCTAGGTGGCGTAGTTTACCTTCAGTCTACTGCATGTAGGCCACATGACAAGGAGATTAGGATTTGATTTTACGAATGTGGCAATTTCGCTAATATACATGCAGGGCAGAGTTAATATTTTGCGCCTAATAAAATGTGTTTTACATGAATCTGTTCTTTTTAGTCCGCAGATCAATCGTATACATCGTTTTTGTGCTTTAAATGCCTTTTCACGATCGAATGAGTTGCCCCAAAACATCACCACATCATCTTAGTATAGACGCTATGTGCCCATGATATGCAGTTAGTAGAGTAGATTCATTTGCAACTTTTCGCAGTTGATATAATGCATAGGAAAATTGATACAACCGTTTACAGATGTTGTCTATATGGGGTTTCCAAGTCAATTTATAGTCAATATTTAAACCTAAAAACCTAGTAAGTTCTACTTCTGTTACTTTTTGCCGTCATATTGAATGTCAATGTTTGATTGATTATTATGTGCCATTCTAAAATACATTAAATAAATAAATATTTGTGGACATTTCACACAACACCATCTAGCCCAAACTAAGCAAAGCTTGTACTATGGAACTAGATGGCTGATATAATACATATATACTTTGTTTTGTAAATATATACATATGATACATAGAAACACCCAGACACAGAACAAACATCCATGCTCATCACACAAATGTTTGCCCTGGGTGGGGATTGAACCCACGACCTTTCAGTTCAGCAGGTAGACGTAAACACACTACCAACTGAGCCACAAGGCCAGTCAAAAGTCACATTAAATTAGTCTTATCTATATTAACACTTAAATTATTATTATTTAGCCAATCAATTAGGGATGTCAATGTATTTTTTATGTCCAATTCGAGATCAGTTAACTTGTCTTTCATAAATAAAATTGTGCTATCATCAGCAAATAATGTCATAGGGTGTTTAATAACATTCACAAAGTCATTTATATAAATAAGGAATAATAACGGCCTTAGAATACTACCTTGAGGAATGCCATTTCGTAAAAAAAATTATCTGATTCATATGTCTCTATAGTGTGAGTTTTCGCAAAGATTCTGTTTAATTGTGTTACTTGCAACCTATTTCTAAGGTAAGACTGATCAAATTATTTGCATTTCAACTCCATACCTAGTTAGCTTTTTTAATAAAAGTTCATGATTAACGTTGTCAAAAGCTTTTGACATGTCCATGTATACTGCAATTACACTCTTTCTCTTGTCTACATTGGTCATTACATTTTTAAGAAGTCAAAAACAGCCATATTAATACTTTTGTCTTTTCTAAAACCATACTGATAAAACCATATTATGCTGTTCAAAGTAAAAGTATATCCTGTTATAGTATAATACTTTTTCAAAGATCTTCGAGAAAATTGGAACTTGAAAGGGCTATCGGGCGATAATTACCAACACAACTTTTATCTCCTTTTTTATATAAGGGTTTTACTATCGAGATCTTTAAGGCCTCCGGAAATATACCTTGCTCCATACATAGATTGATTATGTGACTAAGAACAGGAGCCACAGCACCTGATAGGTACGTCCTTTTATGATTTTTGTTGAGATACCGTCGTAACCTACACTATTCGTATTCTTAAGGGCAGCGATGATTTTCAAAATATCGAACGGAATTGTAGGTGCCAGGAACAAAGATTCCAAATTTTGAGAGGTTAAGGTTTCAGTTGTAACTTTGTTTGGTCTAGAACTTACATTGTTTTGCCCAGTATTAATGAAGAAATTATTAAGTGTTAGGAGACAGAGTAGGGGACAAAGAATTCTGCTTTTGTACAGTACGCATCAAGAATGTGGACCGAAATCGTTGTGTATAGATTTTGGACATTGTATTGCGAAATGGACGGTAGCGTGCCGACTTTCTGCTTGCCCTGTAGTGGAATTGGTGGAATAAGGTCGTGAAGTTTCTTGCGCACACTCGACGAAACGGATCCAATCCAAACCGATAGAATATGTATATTAGCAGAATTGTCATTTTACGTCGATGCTCGAGACTAAGTAGTCGAAAGTGTCCTGAATGGCTTCGAGAAAAGGATGGTATGGCGTGGCCTTGCTGCTCGAATTGCATTTGCATTGTAAATTTATCTCATGTTTTATACAAATAAATTATCATATCTTATCTCGACTTGGCCGGGGACACTACTGTGCTCCCAGATAACGGATAGCATACATCCAGTTTATGGTTACCCCTCTTCCTTCTTATTCGGCCCTGAATATCATGTAGCACATGAGTGCCAACACAAAGCAAATGAGCCCAGTCTCGAAGAGTTTATCTCTGTCATACAGTAAATCTTTTTCTGTGCAAGCTGTCCTACTGTGGAATGCGCTGCCTGGTTATATCAGGCAGGCTAAGTCTTTAAACATTTTCAAGAACCTCGTTCATAAGCATTATCTCTCCCTATCCTAGATTAGTATTAGGTAATATATTATGTGTATTTTATTTATATTGTTTATATAATATACCTAATATTCTAATAAATCTATTGATTTGTTAAGTAAACTGTTAAAAAAAACTTTTACTATTACTATTAAAAAATACTTGGATGATATTTTACCAGTTATCAGCGCTGCTGATCGTTCAGCAGCATTATCGCTGATCATTTACCTTTTTCAAGCGAAGCTTGAAGCTTCCCGTGTGGTTCCATTTCAATTTGGTCCAGTTTTGACAATGGAATCCATGAGAAGTCGGTTGAAGTCGAATTGATAACCTCTTTCTTTTTAGAAGTCGGTTAAAAATATCCATCAATATTAGTTATACTATATTTATGTTCCTATAAAGAATAATGAAACCAGTTTTCCAAATACTCTAATTATACCTATCTGTAATGTCACGCATATACGAGTATAGGAATGCAATTAATTTGCAGTTTTCTCCTGCGTCACGACACGAGCTTTAACAATAATTAGCTCTCCCTTTAATGAATATCTCACATGATTTGTTATTACATTATATCAACTATATTAGATTTACATGTTAGTATTAGATCCAAGATTAATGGTTTAAAGTTTCACTTTTAATTGATTTTACTTCCCACAATGCATTAACCTACTTTTCAACACACTTGCTCATAAAGTGGCTCTAATTTCGTCACAATTAGGCATATAATGACAAATGTAATCAAACTGTGACTTTTTCATTGCTATTATTCACAAGTGAGATACAGAGTTTTTTTATTGGTTGAGTTGCTTTGTTCTTAAAACAGTTTCGATACAAAAAATATCGTGTTCAATAGTACAAATAAATTAATGTACCTGTTGTAAATAAATAGATAATTTCAACTTGTACGTGTTTAATAAATAAAACTATCACTCAAATATAACTTTTGTTTTTTTTTTGTAATAAAGAAAACTTGAAATTCCCCATTTTGTACGTGGCTAAAACGCTAACCGCGAAAAGCCAAAAAAAATAAACATCATTCTTTTAGTCTATGGCCGATCGCCATTGTAAGATGCGCGCGCAAAGGAAAACTGATAAATTTTTCCCGCCATTGCAAAACAATTTTCAAACTCACTTTCACTGATAAAATGATTTTTTAGTATTCATTTCTTCACAAGTGTGTTGAAAAACGTCGTATGATACACGTGTGTATTGATGATTACCGTCCTCGGCTCTCTTAAGACCCTCACCTAACGGCTCGGGTCTCAATGGCGCCTCAGCGGTAATCACCAACATTACACACTTGTACCATAATGTACTTTTACCTTATCTAGCTAGGCATACATAATTTTAGGATGCGATACAGTTTATTAATATGTATTAGAAATGTGTACTTTCTCTTATTGCATTCTGTTGTGTATGTTATTGAATAAAGAATAAATACTGTATCCAAACAGTACAAATATTTTTAACTGTAATCTGGCAAAATTCACAGAGGTGGTCCGCATACTCTGTGAAAATATGTGATTTTAGGTACTTCATCATATTGGTAATAAAAAAGTACCTATAAAATCAGTGATATGTTAATATCTTTGTATAAAACTGTAAAAAAACCGCTATGCATTTCCCGTCATTTTGATATAATTTAACTAATGACAATGGCGGTGGCACAGTCATTTATATCTTCCTGCTATCATGGTGTAAATACCGAAAATAACTGCATGTATCTGAATGTCGAGTAAAGGACACAGTGTTTTCCTGGACATCGCCATTTGTATGTTTCCTCAATAGATTATGTTGCCAGTTGAAGCGAACATATTGTTTTGATTTTACTCGATTGCGAAAAAAGAAGGGTTATGTTTTTCGAGTAAATGTATGGTTTTATCACGTTCCCGTCACGTAAAAAGAACGCTGGTTAGTTCCTAAACTCTAACAAACCAGCGTTCTTTTTACGTGACGGGAACTATACGAGTGATAACTTACGGCACTAAAACGTGGTCCCTAACTATGGGCTTTATAAGGAAGCTCAAGGTCACGCAACGAGCTATGGAGAGGGCTATGCTCGGAGTCACTCTACGAGATCGAATCAGAAATGAAGAGATACGTAGACGTACAAAATGGCAGTGGGCAGGGCACATAGCACGTAGAACTGATGGCCGATGGGGCCGAAAGGTTCTCGAGTGGAGACCACATACCGGCAAGCGCAGCGTAGGAAGGCCAGCCACGAGACGTCCTCATACAAGTGGCGGGAAGACGCTGGATGCAAGCCGCTTCCAATTGGTCTTTTTGGAAACCCATGGGGGAGGCCTATGTCCAGCAGTGGACTTCTTATGGCTGAGATGATGATGATGAAAGATACGTTAAATTCTCGAATACGTTGGGGGTTAGTTTTATTATAAGTAAGGGTACCTTTTTCTCTTCTGGAACTTCGTTTACTAGCATATAGCATTCCAGTTGCTGTTGAAACACTACCCATTTTTCTCCGTTAAAGGAATGTAAATCCCCGCACATAAGCATTTATGGCACTTTATGCGCTTTATTTTTATATAAATCACTCAAGATCTTCTTTAGTTCATCGATCGATGCGTTTTGTGAATAATCCAATTTTTCTTCAATTAAGATGGTAACTAGTTCATCCTTACTGCACTACTATTTATAAATATATGTCCTTTTGCCGGATTTGACCAAAGCTATTTTATCTTCTAGTGATAAGCAACCCTTTGCTTGCAACATTTAATTCATTAAATAAAATGTCGTGTTAACCTTCAAATAACACGCCACGTCCAAAAGGCACGCTGAGACGAACCGTAGATTTTTTAGTTTATTGTTTTTTTTTAAGTTATTACTATGCACTCGCGGTTCAAGCCTCATCGCCAATAAAACTTCAATTAATGGCATATTTATTTTCGCTAGACAAAATATTCATGTCGGCCATACTCGTGTGAAAGAATGAGAGAAAGTGAGAGCAAAACAAAGACACTTGTTCGGATACATGACAAAACTCGAGATACCATACATACATACACACATACATAAATGCATAAATACAAACACTCGAAAAACATTACCCTCCATTAAGCATCCGGGTAATAATGACATTGTAAGCATCATTTGTGAACAATAGAGATAAATTGCCACATGATTATTTAATTTACCTATATTTAGAAATAATTCTAGCTACAAGCTGGTGGCACCCTTCCTATTTAGAAGTATTCGCATACCTGTCACTTCTTCAATGGTTATAAAACCCAACTAGTGTAAGAACGCACGAGCAAGTGGGTTAGTAACTTTAACATTAGACATTATTGGTAATAGCATTAAAAACATGACATCGGTCGATTACTAAGCATTGTCATTGTACGTCAATATTGGTGTGCAATCAATGTGTTACTCAAATTAATATAATTTCCTGCCATCGCATAAATCGTTGCTTAACTTCAATTAGAGATTGAACGTCTCCGGGGCCCTGAAGTACAGTAAAATAAATGATGTGTGTGTATGAGTATAAATAAATGATTTTTAATAAAGTGAGGCATTCGGTCGGTTGACTTTGTTCCGATAACGTCTCGTACGGTACAAGGATAAAAGATTAATTTAATTATGAAGTTTGGTTGTGTCAACGTTTCTACATTGATGGGAAAAAGCAAAAAAAAAGGAGCCGACGGACAATTAATGGATACTGTAGAAGCATTAATACAGTATATGGAAGACTCTCAGTTGACGGTTCTAGGCTTGTCAAATATAAAGATGCAAAGGGCTGGAAATAAGAGTTTCAGAAATGATAATTATGGGCTTATCTACAGTGGGCGCGTTGCAGAAAGAGATGGAGAAAATATCCAAAACGGCGTCGGGATCCTAATGAAGAACCCGTCAACCTGTCTACAATGGGAAGCTGTCTCTGAACGGATCATCACCGCTACGATCATGATTGAAAATCATAAAGTTGTAGTTATACAAGTACAAGCTCCTATGGATAGCACACATATCGACCCGAAAATTTTTTTTCATGAGCAGTTGTCTACTTTCGTAGGCACAGTGATCGAACTAAATAAGCCTGAATATTTGATCATCATGGGTAAATTTCACGCACGAGTGGGGTCTGATAACTCTGGTTACGAAGAAAATATGGGTGTACATGCGTTATGTGCAGATAACCTTGACCAGTTAAACACGAATGGTAGACTCATGCTGGACATGTGTAAACGATATAACTTGGTAGTGGGAGGGTCGCTGTTTGAACACGACAACGAACACAAGTATACGTACGAGAAAAACAATAAGAAGCGTCAGCTTGATCACATCCTTATCAATACCGAGCGGAAACACTGTTTATTAGATGTGAAGAATTACCTGGACGAGACATCGACATCGATTGATTTCAATGACTATGTAAAGACTGATTACAAACCGGTGATTGCTACAATCGACTTTCAGGAATAATAAAAATGATACTTTTCTCACTAGATCACGAGAAAAGATTTTTTTACATTTTTCCTAGCCTTTATTTTTTTATTATTTTCGTCTTTTTTAAAAATAAAACTGTACTAACAGATCTACTCGTATGTTGAACTTATACTAGTTTAATGGATGTTTCAGAGAAAGTGATTATATTATAATGACTAGCATTATTCATAATGATCCAGTTTTTTTTGTCCTGATTAAATGCGAAATGTTAATTATTTACTTTACCAAGATATGATTAATAGCAAGTATTCAATGTCCTGCTCGCTTTACTTATATTATGATGCTTTTTATTATGTGTCTATTTTATTGATATTTGTACTTACCTACTTTTTGATTAAAATATAAAAAAATGCATTTAAATTATTACTAAGCTAACTAATCCCTGATATCAAACATCGACCTCTCTTTATGACCGAATTAAATAAGGATGAGATTCTTAATTCGGTTATATATTTTATGTTACTTACCGTATAACTCCGTTTTATGAACCGACTTCAAAAAAGAGAAGGATCTTAGATTATATATAGGGTTCTATATTGTTTTATATTTATGTTCACCGATTACTCCGCCATCACTGAACAAATTTTTGTGTTTCTTGATTAATTATAAAGAAAATTCCCGAGGTGGTAGTTCTATGACGTCACAGTTCTATAGAACTAATGGGAGTTACCGAATTATTTTATCAATTTAGCTTCATTATTTTTTTAATACTATTAAAAAAATATAGTAGAAGCAAAATTGAAGTAGTAGTAGTAGAAAAGTATACGTTGGATTGGAAAAATATTTTTATAGGTGGATTAGGTATAGTCTAACATAGGAATCAATGCAAGTTTAATCTAAATCGGTTCAGTACTTTTCATGATATGGAATATTTTAATTTTAACATATAAACGTTTCAACGAAGTAATACAAATTACTGGGCGGATTTAATATGGGCTCCAGTGGCTTGAAATAAATTGATTATTATTCACATTTATTTATTTAGATTCTTAATTTTAATCTTTTTACAATACAAATATAAACAAAACAAGAACATAAATATTGTAAAAAACTTAAAACTAATAGGGTGCCGCCAGGAGCGGGGCAGGGCTCAAGCTGTCGACGGTAAGGGCTACAAACTGAGGAATCTCCTGAAAATGCGCGCCGTACTAAGATAACTGCCTTTTGTATCCGACCCTTGATCCAACTATCAAGCGAGAGCCTCTTGAGATCCTCTTGGTCGAGGCTCTTCGCAATTAAACCGTTCACCGATACGACTATCGGAACAATGATCGTCGAATCAACATCCCACATGGCGGTTATCTCGTGAGCCAAGTCAAGGTACTTGCTGAGCTTGTCCTTCTCAGTCTTCACGAGATTCTCATCATGTGGAATGGTGACATCGACAAGAACTGCCCGGCGTTGGGAACGATCTACGATCACGTTATCAGGCTTGTTGGCAACAATAGTCCTATCCGTGATAATAGAACGGTCCCAATAGAGCAAAGCACGGCCATTCTCAAGAACCGACGTTGGAGCGTACTGATAGTATGGCACCTCGGACTCAACAAGGCCGTATTGAAGAGCAAGTTGCTGGTGGATCCTGGCTACTTGATTGTGCCTGTGCAAATACTCGCCGTTAGCAAGACGCGAACAACCGGAAATTTATTATGATTTATTTATTATTATTTCGATTTAAGCACGGGTCTAGCCCGGACCTTTGAAAGGCATCAGTGGGGCCAGAACCAACACTGAGAGGCCTTTTTACAAATATATAGTAAAAATACAGATTGGGTATATGGATGGACTATGGATGGATTACTGTACAATATGGAGTTTAACAGATCTTGGCTATTGTGATGGAATGTTAGTGACTTAAAAACTAGGCTATAGGCTGATGCTCTCACACAGCAGGTAAGATGAAGTTCCTCTGTCTGAGAGCACCAGGATGAGAAAACGGCACCTGCCAATTCTGTCTCATCATGCAAAAATTACTAGGCAGGTGATGACTCGCCACCCACTAGATGGGCCCCCCATAGTGATGCCGCATATTGGCGCCGGAGATGCAACATCGGTGTGGGTGGCTAAGGGTGTCGAGAGGTGTGCTGCGCGTTCACTAAGAGCTTCTAGCGGCGTTATGCCCTTATTATTATTATTATTATCAGATTATTTTTTTATCTCGAAATTTAAGCAATTTCGGTAGCATGAAATCACCACGGGCCTAAACCAAGTGGTGTTCATTTTCTAATGTAGGTGCTTCTTCTTGCAAAAATTTTCGTACGATGCGGCACGTATTTAGGATCGCAGCTTTCTGCATTGTTATGTAGATGTTTTTAGGTAAGTTTAATAGATTAATGCTGTGGTGAAGATATTTGGGTATTACTCCTGTGCTGGAGAGCACCAGCGGTACTATATATACTTTTTCCATCTTCCATATTCTGATTATTTCTTCTTTTAATTCTGTATATTTATGAATCTTCTCTGTTATAGTTTTCTGTAAGTTATGTGTATTGGGTACTGCTATATCTATTATATATACGGTTTTATTCAATTTGTCTGTTAATGTGATATCTGGTCTGTTGTTGTGTATAGTTTTATCTGTTAATATAGCTCTGTCAAAATACATCTTGTGGGTAGAATTCTCTAGTACAGGTTGAGGTGCGTATTGGTAATAAGGTTTAGTAGAGCTGTTAATGAGTTTATGTTTTATTGCGAGTTTCTGATGAATTACATGTGTAACCTGGTTGTGCCTGTGTGTGTAATCAGTTTGTGTGAGAGTTTGGCAAGCGCTTGTGATGTGTTGTATAGTTTCGGGTAGACGATGACATTTTCTGCATTTATCATTCTGGGCATTAGGATCTTTTATGATATGTTTCCTGTAATTTTTTGTGTTAATAACTTGGTCCTGTATAGCAATCATGAAGCCTTCTGTTTCGGGGAAAAGATAACCTAATTTTAACCACTTATTAGAAGCTTCTAAGTCTATGTGCTCTTGTTCTAGATCTTTGATATGTCTACCATGTAGTTCTTTAGCCCGCCATCTATTTAATTTTTCCTGTTCTTGGGATTTCTCTGAGTCGAATTGTTTTTCTAAGTCTAATAGGTTTAACGGAGTAAATTTGTCATCTATTGATATTATTGCAGCATGAATTTGACTGGTGGTTGATTTTTCATAGAAAAACATTCGCAAACATAGTATTTGCTTTTCCCATAACTGCTTTAGATCTATAAGTCCTCTTCCACCATTCTGTCTTTTTGTCGAGATCCTTTCGATTGCTGATTTTGGGTGTAGGTAGTTGTGTTTGGTGAGAGTTGCGCGTGTTTTAATTTCAAGTTTGTTAATGTCTGTCTTTGTCCATTTAATAATTCCAAAAGAATATGTTAAAACTGGTATTGCAAATGTGTTTATTGCTTTAAATATATTTTTTGCATGTAACTGTTTTTTACATATCATGTTTAGTCTACGGATGTACTCGGTACTTAAATTCTTTTTGATTTGAGTATGATTGATCAAATTGGATTGGTGTATGCCAAGGTACTTGTATGTGTCTGAAGGCTCCATTTCTGCAAAAGTATTATGTTCTACTGTTTCAGAGGAGGTTGTTGTGATTTTACCTTTATTTATGTGCAAAGTTCGACATTTATCTAAGCCAAAAGTCATGTTAATATCTGTGCTAAATTGTGTTGTTATTTCCAATAAAGTTTTTAGATCTTTTTGTGATTTAGAAAAGAGTTTGATATCATCCATGTATAGCAGGTGTGTCAAAGATGCAGTTGAAGTTAATTTGTAGCCGCAATTGGTGTTGTTTAACATGTTGGAAAGTGGATTCAGAGCAAGACAGAACCATACGGCGCTAAATGAGTCTCCCTGAAAGATGCCATTTTTGATCGGGACTTCATCGGTTCTAATAGTGGTAGTGTTGTTAGATAGATGAAGAGTGGTTCTCCATTCATCCATGGCATTCCTCAGAAAATATATAATAACAGGATCAATTTTATAGATTTGCATGACTTTTAATAGCCAAGTATGGGGGACACTGTCAAAAGCTTTTTTATAGTCAATGTATGAAATATTTAAGTTTCGTCTATTGGTGTTAGCATGTTTTAAAATTATGGCATCTATTGTAAGCTGTTCTTTACACCCTTTATGGTTCTGTCTGCATCCCTTTTGTTCTTCAGATAAGATGTTGTGTTGTGTGAGATGAATGTTGATTCTCCGAGTTATACACGATGTTATTAATTTTTATAGCGTTGGCAAACAAGTTATTGGTCGGTATTGCGAAGGATTTTTGGTGTCGTTACTTTTTGGAAGCATGTATGTGATCCCTTTTGTGAGAAATTTTGGTAGTTCTTGGTGTCCCTTAATAATCTCTGTTATGTTTTTAGCTAGCGTGTCATGAAGAGTGAACAATTTTTTGTACCAAAAATTATGCACTCCATCAATTCCTGCAGCTTTCCAGTTTTTTAGCTTTCTTGTTATTTCTGTTATATCCTCACGTGTAAGGTCATGGAATTCCATTTCTTTTATACCGCTCCATCGTCGCTCTTCATCTTGTATCCATTCAGCCTGTTCATTGTGGTTTCCTTGTTCTTTCCAGATATCAGTCCAGTAGCTTTGGAGTTCCTCGGGCTGGGGGATATCACTGTCAATTTTTTCAGTTCCATTTCTTAAAGTTCTATAAAATCCCTTTTCGTTGTTTAAAAATTGTTTATTGTCTTCTTTCCTAAAAAGTGCTTTTTTGGCGCGTGAAGATGGTAAAAGGCCTGACGGGATGACGCTTGTGCCATGGAAGTTCGGACGGCCCCTTGTGTGGGACGCCACGTGCGTCGATACTTTGGCACCGTCTCATCTTCCTGAGACACGGTGTAGGGCTGGCGCTGCGGCTAATTCGGCGGAGCAGCACAAGCAGCGTAAATATGTTAATCTCAGTAGAGGTTACATATTTGAGTCGTTTGGTGTCAAGACTTTGGGTCCGTGGGGGCCGGGAGCTAATCTCATTTTCAAAAAAATATCTGAGCGATCGATGCGACGCGTGACCAAAATGCTGGCGCGTATCTAGTCCAACGCATAAGCATTGCCATTCAACGTGGCAATGCGGACAGCATGCTGGGTACGCTGCCAACTGGTAGTGGGTTTGAGCATTTGGATTGTCTTTAGACCTATTGAGTCTGTATATTGTTTTGTTGTCTGTATGAAGGCACTTGCCCGTAAAAAAAAGTAAATTTACTAGAATTATTCTAAAGAATTAACATTTATAATCTTTTACGATGATTTTACGTATACATACAACAGCGTATCAAGCGTAACAAAATCGATCGAGCATCGATCGCGTCAGTTAGATTGCAAATACTGCTTTTCTGCAGTCGGGCATTTTATTTTTCTTTTATTAATATTAGTAGTGTCATTCGTATCAAAAGGTGAAACTTACTACTAATTGTAGCAAGATTTAAAGATTCACTGCATCTGGCTACGTTAAATAAATAAATAAAAATTGGTGGACATTTCACACAAGCCCAAACTAAGCAAAGCTTGTATTGTGGAACTAGATGGCTGATATAATACATATTATTGAGGAATCATACATAAACATGATAATTCGTCCAGGAAAACACTGCGTCCTTCATTCGACATTCGGATACATGCAGTTATTTTCGGTCTTTATGAAATCAGAGAGTATCAAATAACTGCGTCATCGCCACTGCCATTGGTCAGGTTTTATCACATGGCTTGGAATGCATTGCGGTTTGTCTGTATCCTCAAATAGTACTAAATTCCTACGTGCGATACGTCAGATAGGTATAATAACCGAGTGGGCGAAGCGAACAAAGGTCTCTCCATCAAGATCTAGCAAATTTTTCTCGTGTCGGATGTTTGCTGGGTACTTGCGTACAGATCGTATTTCTCAACCTACGAAACTCAGTATGCAAGTTTATCAATTTTATAGATTTTTGTTTTCCGCCGGAGATTTTTGATAAACAGCGTATTTCCCTCAAAATAAGAAGTTTCTTGTGACAGATAATATTTGCAAGGATCGTTCGATACTCAATTTTAAACAAAAACTTTGAACACAAGCAAAATATGTCAAGAGGTTGTCGTGACAAATGATACTGAAATGCCGGCTAAGATAAGGAGATGTTTGATACGAGGTCGTGTTGGCCGATATATTTTTTTCATTTCAAATAATTTATTCTTACAATAAAAGCAGTACATTATGATTAGGTTGCTAACCGTCAAACTGGGTGAATTTAATCAACCGTATCTTCACTGATTAGACATTTCATTGTTAAAGTACATGACATGTCATTATTGAGTACCTACATGTCATAATTTATGCACGCACGAAAAAGGATGACTCATTGTCCCGTTACGCTCATTGTAACGTTTGCATTTCACCAATGTTTTGTTATGACGTTGTCACGTTAAACTATCGTCCGTAAACCGACTTTACAGACAACCAATTTTTACGTTTAAGAATTAGTATGAATCATCATAATCATCATCTTCCTATGCTGTGCTTGCCGGTAATTCATTAATGTACATGAAGTATATCCTTATATGATATTCAAGGTTGAGGAAGCATATTGTTACCCAAGCTAGGAATAGTCCTGTGGTATGGCGTAACAATACCCTCCGCCAATACACAAAGTCAATTATTTTATATGTTTAAAAATGTTGTGTTGCTCGAGAGCAATAGCTGCGCGCTTTGTGCCCAAAAACGCTTTGTGGTTTTTTTTTTAAAGTTCTAACTAGTATAAGTTTAGAAAACTCAAAACCCCCGACAAAAAAAAACGGCTGAACTAATTTAGATGAAACATGGCTAAGAACACTCCCAACTACCTTCACCTTTCAAACAAAAAAAATCGGTTCATCCGTTCGGGAGCTACGATGCCACAGACAGACACACACACAGACATGTCTAACTTATAACACCCCGTCGTTTTTGCGTCGGGGGTTAAAAACTAAAACTGAATTTACTCACAAGTCCGGTTTATAATATGATGCTTTGCTAACTTGATGAGTTAGGATGTTGTAATATTGTTCATCCTGAATAAGGACGATACAAAGTACAGACGCTCTGCTTGAGGTGAACTCTGCATTTCTCTTACAATCATTTACCAGTTGTTCCCGAACGATCACCAAAGTTAAGCAACGGACGGACCGGTCAGTCTTCGGATGGGTGACCGTGAGTGGCATTTCTTTCTGAGCGCTACCGTGGGTCGGATGACACGTTAAATTGTTGGTCCCGGTTGTTCAGCAATCGTCAAGACAAGTCAGAGGTCTTTCGGCGGCTTAATAACTCTGACAATAGGGCTGGCCACTCAGTCTATACGAACTTACTTACTTATTTACCAGTAAATACAAATTCATAGCATGTGTCTATTTTGTATTGGATTCATTTCAGCGTAGGTGCGCAAGAGCTTTACAATTTTATTTCACCCTCCACATTCTGCTATAACAGAAAGTTGTTACACTACCAGACATTTCTCATTGAAATGCAAATAAAAAACGTACTTAACACTTTCTTGCCCAGATTTCGGCCCGCGTTCTTGATGCGTACTGCAAAGGAATGGAATTCCCTCCTATCTTCATTTTTCTGAGACAATAAATGTTTACAATAATGTAATTTTATTTTTATTCTACAAAGCTAGAATGCATAGAGAGGAAGATTTAAGAAAGTGTAGATGTAAAGATCTTATGCATGTGAAAATTTTAAGTGTAGAGATGATGTCTAATAGAGTGAAGTAGCGAAAGGAAACTTGTTTTGCCGAACCCATCTAGTGGGAAAATGGCAACACATTAATGAAGGCTAGAGTGAATCTTTTAGCTAGATCGACGAACATCTTCGGCCACACAGTCACTTATCAACAGGCAAGTTAACCTTGGAAAAATAATTGTAGATCTATTACAGGTAAAAATCGTATATTTGATAGGTACATATATTTATATACGGTCATGCAAGATGTGACTCATCTTGTCTATGATGCCTTATGAAACCCAAAGGCAGTACTTGTAATGAAACATTTGCGCTCCATATGACGCATTCTACATCTAATAAAGAGCAGTAGAGTACCATGGAGGAACATGAAAAATAAAACCGGCCAAGTGCGAGTCGGGCTTGCGCACGAAGGGTTCCAGACCATTATCTATAAAAACGTCAACAAAATTCACGTTTGTTGTATGGGAGCGCCCTTAAATATTTATTTTATACTGTTTTTTAGTATTTGTTGTTATAGCGGCAACATAAATACATTCACTGTGAAAATTTCAACTGTCTAACTATCACGGTTCACGAGATACAGCCTGGTGACAGACGGACAGACAGACAGCGGAGTCTTAGTAATAAGGGTCCCGTTTTACCCTTTGGGTACGGAACCCTAAAAATGGACTCAATCATCACACAAACATTTTTCACCTCTGAAACACGATAAATTATTGTGCCAAAGCAAACGCTAATAGCAAATAATATATTGTCACTACATTAGTGGTAAAGTAGGCGTCAGCTTTATCATAACACATGTCGGAATAAACGGAAGCAATAATAATTATAGTTAAAAAAACTGACAAAACCGACTTCAAAATAAGCAATTTGTTTACTTGGTGTTAAATATTTAGAGGAGTACACCAGTACATTGGTGTCAATTAAACTCCAAATTTTTTATATTAAACTCCAAATATTACATGTATGTGTTCGGTAATACGGAAATATTGAATTTATATAATTTAAAGCGCACCTACGCGACTTGCTGTTCAATTTTCTACAGGCACTCGGATGATATTTTACCAGTTATTTTGTTATAACAACCAAAGTACTGTACTGATATAGATAAAATGTATATTAAACTACTTCTGAAATATGATCTAGCAAATACAAAAAGAATCATCAAAAGCAATCCACAATTGGCGGAGTAATTGGTGAACAAACATACCAAAAATAACATGCAAGTCGAATTGATAACCTCCTACTTTTTGGAAGTCGGTTAAAAAAGATGGCGGCTGTCGGCAAACGCTTTACATAATTATGGTTCACCTTCGGAGCGGTCTTGATTAACTGAACAGCTATCGTAACTGTATATCGAAAACAATTCATATTGAAGACTAACTTAAAATTCTGTTTCACCAAACTTCACTCTATACGTTCGTTTGATTTTCAAACAAACTTCACAAATATTTTTACATACATACATAAAACCTTAGAATATAGAAAAATACAGAAGGCGCGTCCAGATGCAGTTACAAAATCCGTGCTGTGTCCAAAAACAAAAGAATCGTCCCGCACCCTTCTCACCTCTCACCCGCATAATGTTGCTAGTGTAGGCATTATTTACCCGTTGCTGTGGTAAATCGTGGAGATAAAAATATATTAAAATAAAATATTTACTTTCTTAAACGGATAATTATCATTATTTTTATAACTGTTCTCTTGACTTACTATTCGGATTAATCGGTCAAATAAATTATTTTGTGTTTGTATCTTATTACGTTAGCTTAAAAGGTTAGGCATTATTTTAACCTGTCACAGCTAAGTAGGTTTGGGGGGTTCAACCGAAATCCTGGCCATTATCAAAAATCCTTCCAGGCTTCAATCATTTTACTAAAAAAAAGTTTCGCGCTCGATTCACTCGCGCATGATTGTTTCATATTGATCTATATTTGTATTGATCATTAAAGTGCTGTGAACTTTCTAATACGAGCAAATAATTAACTAAAAATAGCCACTAACCACATTTTTTTGGGTTCACTAATACGAAAAACAAAGCATAACGAGTGCGAAAATTGTAGTAGTGTTTTTATAGTATATTACTATAAAAACACTACACTACTACACACTACATACAATTTTCGCGAAAAAACCATAAGCTATGCCCAAGTCCATTGCTGAACCCCCCCCCCCCCCCCTTGAAATGAATTCCTGGCTACGGCCCTGGTAGGCTTTATAAGTTAACGGTTATAGACTACCACCACAAAAAAAAAATACAAAATATCTGAGGAAAAATTTCGCACTAAATCCATTTAAATCGCAAAATCAATCAATATGTTCACAATATCAAACAAGTAGTTCTATTCTAAGTCCATATAGGGTGAACTGCAATTATGAAACGCTACCCTGAACGCTACTCGACATGCACTTGGCCAATTAATTTTTAATCGGATAAAAATATATTTAAATGCCTACTCATTTAATTTACAAACTACTAACTAAAAAAAATCGGTAGCAAGTAAAAGTAAGGAAAATCAAAACGTTGATATTGGCAACACCAACAAAATGGACGATTCTTTCTCTACGATGATCAAAGACCGAACAATTTATTAAATAAATACGTAAGATAATGTCAATTGTGCTACTTACACGTGAAATGTTATCCCATCGTGTTTTTTTTTCACCCCAGCAGTATTTTTACACGTAGGAACGACACATGACGGCATATTTGAATTAAATTTAACACCAACAAAGCTTGCCACTCGTTAAGACGTTCATAGAGCAACTGATCGCGCGCGCTTCAAACTACTCTATATATGAGTAGTTTCTGTCGCTTCAGTTCTAAGCATGTTCACGGTTTCTGTATTTTTCTATATTCTAAGCATAAAACCTAATATCACGCTTATTTTCCTTTACGGGGTAGGAAGAATGTTAAAGACCATAAAGACGTCTGACGGCACATTTGACCGTTGTTACAGGGTTAAAGAGTATTGGAGGGTAAGATGTAGCGTTGACTTGCAGTGACAGGGGGTTAGCACCCTTGTCTACATAAATAACATTACCCTCAAATCCCTTAACTGACATTACAGTCTTATTATTCGAATATAAACTTGCGTTTGAGCGTATAGCCCCTGAGCTGGAGCGCCGGGTTTCCGCGTGCTACTCAAGGAAAGTGGGGTGAAGATTTCCAGCTCCACCCCTACTAGGGAAGGATCCCAGAAGTACAGCGCCGCCGGGTCCGTGGAATGAGTGCGAACAGTGCACCTGGCACCATAGCACCAGGGAGAAACACCCCAGAGGTTTTAGTGGGTAACCCGGTATACTAGGCAGTCTGCCTGGACGAGACTCCCACATAACCACGCAGCCTCCCCCAGCGATGGATTTTCAACTTTTGTGGTAGTTAGCCAGCCGGGCTCTAGTAAATACTTATTACGGGAAATATCATAACATCGCGATAGTTTTCCTTGTCTGTAAGATACATTTTTTAAGGTCAGGCGCACATATACCTAGTTATTTGGTTTCCAACCCACCGTACGTACCGACACGAAAGATAATTGCAGAAATAATTGAGCTCTTATGGCTCTAATGCAATCAAACTTGACAAGTTTGCATGTGTTTTGTTAATTTTGTTCCCCGAATATTTTAAAATAATTGACATTTTGTAAGCAAATTCACTTCAATTTTGATGTAGCTGTGAAACCATGTGCTCTCTACAAGCACGAATGCTTATCAATAAACTAACAATTATACATACATACAATTTATCGGATTATAACTGTACCAGGAGAGCATCTACTATGAGGAAGTACTCATAAAATACACACGACTGTTCGAAGCACCGCGCATGTATTTTCCGGCACAGCGTGCGTCAGGATATACTGGCATTAGTAATTTGAGTCAATACCTAAATACAACGTATGCGCAGCGATGACGCTAACAAATAATATTATTACCTCTTCTCTACTTATGCGCTCCTAATAAATGGATCGTAATATTTATTTAAAAAATGCCAAAAAACTTAGAACCCCAATGCATTAGTACTTCGTGGTGGTGTCACTGTAATAAGACAATTATATCACCCTTCATAACAAGCAGCCAAACCACCGAGTAAAAAGTAAAATAAAAAAATATGCAAATCCGTGCATAGATAAATGCACCAAAAATCTAAATTTCCAACCAGGAGAAAATACTTCGCATCGGGAAATTTGTCAAATATGTGAGACACTCTTATGGACATTGCTCCTTTACCGATTGAACAAAGGCGTATGCCAAGCATCCTGAAAAACAGCGACTGAAATGTGCACAATAAAAAGAATAAAATTGTAGCAAGAAAAGACAAGATCAATAAACATGGTAACTTGATGTAACGCACAAAAGGGCCCGCCCAATGGCTCGAAGTGCATCCGACAATCGAACTAAGAACTTGATGTAAAATGATTGAACACCATCCAAAATGGCACGAGGTATTGTGGTTCACCCAAACAGACACGAGAACGCTTTAGCACCACGAGAAAAATTGAATTCAAACATCGCAGTACTAATGATTTTATTAAAGTGTACCATACTTACTTACTGTAAGCTATACATATATTGGCACAATTGTTGTTGAATAAAAGGGTCACAACGAAGACTTTATAATGAATGTACTGAAGTTCGGAAGTGACAATGTTAATACAATGAACGGAGGACGTATGAGAAAATGGTTGGATTTTTCTACCGCTGTGGCACAGTACCTGATAGCTTCTCAGTTGATGCTCGGATTGTCTGAAATGAAATGGCCGTCCCATTTCAAAGGAAAATATTATGTGAATATCGAGTCGAGAAACTGTTGCCTTATTTACAGCGGCTACGACGAGAAACGTGATGATGAAAAACAAATAAAAGGCCACAAACATGGCACAAAAACGATACTATTTCATGCATCCGAGATAATAAAAGAGTTAAGATATATGACAATGAAGAATTTCGGATGTGTTAATGTTAATGGAATGTGCGGAGAACGAGCTGATGAGTACTTGAGCGCTGTAGCACAGTACATGGTAGACTCTCGGTTTATGCTGCTCGGACTGTCTGAAATGAAATGGCATGGCAAAGGAAAACAGTATGTCGAGATCGAGTCGAGGAACTTGTGCCTTATCTACAGCGGCTACGATGAGAAACGTGTTTATGAAGAAAAAATAAAATATCAACACGGTGTCGGGATCCTAATGAGCCCGGAAGCTGAACGATACTTGGTCGATTGGCAACCTGTCTCTCAGCGCATTATCATCGCTACGTTCAAGATTTTAAATTGCAAAGTCACAGTTATCCAAGTTTATGCTCCAACAAAAGTCAAATCAAAAGAACTTAAAGACAATTTTTATAAAACTCTGCATTCCGCCATAGATGAAGCGATTGAGAAGCATAAACCCGAATGTCTCGTCGTCATGGGTGACTTCAATGCTCGAGTCGGGAATGATAACAGCGGCTACGAGAGACACATGGGCGAAGAAGCATTCTGTCCTGATAAACTTGATGAGTTGAATGAAAACGGTAGACTGATGCTGGAGTTGTGTAAACGATACGACTTGGTAGTGGGAGGGTCGCTCTTTGAACACGACGATGAACACAAGTATACGCATATCAGGAATATGACAAAAAACGAGATCAAAAAACAATACAGGCGTCAGTTAGATCACATCCTTGTCAGTAACAAGTGGAAACACTTTCTAATAGACGTAAAGAATTACAGCCAGGATCAGAACTCGGAACCTATAAATTTTCAAGATTTCAAGAACACCGATCACAAACCTGTCATAGCTACGGCTTGTGTGAAACAATCACATATTAATAAAAGAAAAGAAAGTTACGATGACTCCGATTTTTTATGCAGTAAAAGGAAAATAATGAAACTGGATTATAAACAAGAAGAAAGAACTGAAGAATGAAATTAAAAGTTAAGAAAAATATACGTTATGTTTTGTAAATGTGTTTATAATATTAAAAAGCTTAAACTGTTTATTCTTTGTTTTTTTTTTAACTTAAGTATTACGTCGCGGGCAATCGGCGGTGTGAAGTTTGAATATGTTCAGGAGTATATATATTTAGTAGAAAAATAGGTAAAAAGAAGTTGCAAAATGTACCGAAAATGCCGGAGGACTCTATGAAAGACCTCATATAGAGCGATTTCCCACTAACCCCCATAAAAAAACTCAAAGACATATTCGTACTCTCCATCCTTACCTGGTGCCACTTTGTCTTTGACAAACGAACAGAAGCATGCTCTCGGGATATGATAGCGAGCTATGGAGCGCAGTGTCTTAGGAGTAAAACTTTCAGACCGACTGCGTTCCAAAATACAGATTGATATCGTTTATTTTGGATAAAGAGCCGCCGACCTGAACTGAAACTTGGTAAATCAACTTGGTAAGTTGACGGTCAAGCGCAAGCCTATTTTCGAATTAAAAAACATATAAAAAAAATCAATCAATAACAATTTATTGACACCACGTCCGCCACCAGTAATATAATAAACACATAAGAAAATGGCACGAAAGGCGGTCGGACATGTTTGGTATATGCCGGCCGATTTTTAAGCCAAGCTTTACACAGTAGGATCCATACTAGTTAGGCCCAGAGATGGCAGGGCGTACTGAACTTGTAAAAGTGTAACTCAAAAATCTTCTACAAGAATTAATTAAGGATATGAGGCTTTATAATGGCTTGATGAATTGTGCAATGTGTTCGTCCGTAATAAAACTCAATCTCCTAACAAGACAGTAGATATTATTTTAAACACTCACATGGCTGTATGCGCCCTTGTATGTTATTCTTTTCAGAAATAAAAGAATAATTGAGCTATTAAAATCGTTATAATGTAAGCAACTATTAAGTAAATTAGACAGGAAAGATAGATTAGAAATTGTATTTGGATAATTTTGACTTTTTTAAATTAAAAAATAATAATATTGTAAACGTTACATAATTGTTTTTTTCCAATTCTTTCATTTTTAGGGTTCCGTACCTCAAAAACAAAAAACGGAACCCTTATAGGATCACTTTGTTGTCAGTCTGCTCGTCCGTCTGTATCTCGATACATCGAACGCGTAAAGGTAGCGAGTTGAAATTAAAACCATATACGCAGATCAAACTTCTGAAAAATCATACTTCTCAGTTTTCATTAAAAAAAAGTGACAGCCGAAAATATGGCAAAAAACGCATATTTTGACACTCGCAAGGGAATCAATACCTATAACTTCCCGTTGACCTATAACTGTGAAATTTGGCAAGAAGCATTATCATATAGTACACATAAAGGAAAAATACCGAAAACTGTACATTTTTAATTTAATCACAAAAAAACAGGGTCTCTATGCAAGGAAGGAGGATCAAAATTTTAGAGTGCTTTAACCGTATCATGTGAGATATCATATGAAAGTGCTTCACGAGCTAAAACAGGATTTTTTTATATTTTTACGATGTATATTTTTCGGTTTATGAAGGAAAATATAAAAACATATATGATTTCCCCCTTGTACCTACTAGTTTGTACGGAACCCTGTGGGCGAGTTTCACTCGCACTTTTTCGATATTTACGAATTTTCTTTGGGGGCACTGTGTGCCCCCAAAACAAAAAAGGCCTGGAAATAGGTATGCTAATACAGCATATTATAAGCATTGATATCTTCGTTATTTGCATTGAGTGGACGAGCGACCGCGGACTGAGAAATGACGGAGAAACGTACATGCCGTAGATAAGAGTACTACGTAAATAAGTGCTACGACGTTCGTAGCACATCTACGGGTATAGTTGCTACGCCAATAAAAAAAATCACTTCGTAGCATTTGTATTTTCTAAATAATCTAGTTTTTCATTTTGTCTATGTATTTATAAAAAAATATATATATTTATTTATTTATTCTTTATTTATTTAACTAAAACGGTATTCACCAATTACTTTAGCATACATTACATATTATTTTATAATTGACAGTAATAAAGTTAATAAAATTAAAATTCTATACAATTAGTTATTAAAACGTAATATCCAATAATAATAATAATAAACCTCTCGACACCCTTAGCCACCCACACTGATGTTGCTTCTCCGGCGCCAATATGCGGCGCCACTGTGGGGGGCCCATCTAGTGGGTGGCGAGCCATCACCTGCCTAGGTATTTTTGTATGGTGAGACGGAATTGGCAGGTGCCGTTTTCTCATCCTGGTGCTCTCACACAGAGATACTTCATCTTACCTGCTGTGTGAGAGCATCAGCCTATAGCTTTGTTTATTTAAGTCACTAACATTCCATCACAATAGCCAAAATTTGTCATATTCCATATTGTACAATAATCCATTCATAGTCCATCCATATACCCAATCTGTATTTTTTATTATACATTGTAAAAGGGACTCTCAGTGTTGGTTTCGGCCCCATTGATGCCTTTCAAAGGTCCGGGCTTAGACCCGTGTATACATTTGAATAAACAGATAATAATAATAATAATGTCAAAACATTTTTTTTTATTAATAACGTCATACAATGTCAAATAGATAAAATATCAAATAAGATTAAATAAAGACAGGATCATATAAGAATTCATCATCTTCGTCATTCACCTTACATGCCTTCCTTTCACAATACAGAAGAAACTCAGCTAAGATACCCGTCCATTCATCCACAAACAAATCACATTCAGCCCTGATGGGATCCCTGCCATCATCCTCAAAATGTGTGTGTCTGTACTCGCCCCTATTCTTACTCGTCTAATCCGTCTCTCTCTAGAAACAGGCATTGTGTGAAAGGGCTGGAAGATTACAAATGTGCAGCCAGTACCTACCTAAAAAGGAAATCGATCTAACCTCGATAAATATAGACAAATCGCTATCACTTAATTTTTTTGTATAATCATGTACTCAATAAGAAGCTTCTGGACTACCTTGAAACCAACGATCCCCTCAGTGATCGACAATACGGCTTTCGTAAAAACCGATCCACTGGGACCTTCTAGCTCGAGTCACACATTACTGGGGTGAAACTATCGCGCGATACGGTGAGGCCCTCGGTGTGTCGATCGATGTCTCTAAAACTGTCGATAGGGTCTGGCATGCTGGACTCCTTTCCAAACTTCCTAGCTACGGTATTTCGCCTGGCCTGTGTTAATGGATATCTGATTTTCTGCATGGTAGATCAATCCGGGTCGTGATCGACGGCTATTCATCTGACCTGATGTCAATAAATGCTGGTGTCCCGCAGGGATTAGTTCTCTCCGCAACACTGTTTTACTGTATATTAACGACCTTCTGAGGACAAGGATTGTCGGGTATGCATCTGATTGCACTGTTCTGGAGAGATAAATATCCTGCTCTAGGAGTACCGAGAGTGAAATGCGGACTGCTGGAAGCGCAATGGTTGAGCGGAAAAATCATGCTCTGGAAGTGGTGTCAAACTTGGGTGATATCAACATTGTAAGTTTCAACGCTCAAAAGACCCAAGCGTGTCTTTTTTCTACAAAATAGAACCCGGTAGTTGACAATCCCGTCTTTCGGTGTGTATCAGTCCCGCTCGACGATCGCATTGTGATGCTAGGGATGATCTCTACAAGCCTGAAACAAGGCTCATCGATTGAGACCAGGGCTAAGACTACTGCGAAAAAATTTGGTATTTTCTAAGGTATGGCAGTTCTTCACGCCGAAATAGCTGCTCAACCTTTACAAAACGCAAGTGCGGCCTTGCATGGAAATGCTAATACTAGCATAGCGTGGAAAAGTTAATTTAATCCGATAGGACAGAAAGTAAATTTCAAAATTCGAACATGAAGGAGCTATATATTTGCAGTACCTACAAAATATTTCCAGCCTCTTTGTACAATGCCCTCATAAAATAAAAACTAATAGTTCGATTCAAGAAGATTGCAAACACTATTATATTGTGAAATTTTGTGATTTTACGCAACATGTCAACTAAGCAGTTTTTTAAAACTAAGCACTATTTATTTGTTCGTCAGTGGCAACTGATATGTATAGCATTTATGATATGTATAGATATGTATAGCATTTGGGACGGATCTGTTGGTTGAGAGTACTTACTGTTCCGTAATCATCATCGTCTGTCTTTTTTATCAATGTATTATTAAATGATCACAGATTAAATGATAGTATCGACAATAAGGCAACAAGGCCAGCCATTGCATGTTTTTGATGATCTCCGTGGGATGCCACCTGGCCTTGTGGTATACAAACACGCTTCAAATATTCGAGCTTGGTAGTGCGTTGATTCGAACCCCCACGCGCACGTTAATTTTTTATTTGTTTTCGATTTTGTATACTACCATAGCTCCTTCTATATTTTTATATGCACGATGCGTTTCGGCTGAATTGATGTATCAAACCAGGCGCCAACACTAGTAAATTGTACGACACGAATACAACTATGAAACAAGTATTTAGCATAGATGGCAACTTATGCTGCAGGTTCCACTTCCAAAATAATTACCTGTGTTACGGTATATGCACCAAAACGAATATTTTAAGTATGAACCTGAATAGATCACTTCTAAAATACTCCACAAAAGCTTATTCCAAAAGGGAAAAAGCCTTGGGCAAACATGGCAAAAAAACGATACTATTTCATGCATCTGATATAATAAAAGAGTATTTTAAGAAATATGACAATGAAGAATTTCGGATGTGTTAATGTTAATGGAATGCGCGGAAAACGAGCTAATGAGTACTTGGGCGCTGTAGCACAGTACATGGTAGCCTCTCGGTTGATGCTGCTCGGACTGTCTGAAATGAAATGGCATGGCAAAGGAAAACAGTATGTCGAGATCGAGTCGAAGAACTTGTGCCTTATCTACAGCGGCTACGATGAGGAACGTGTTTATGAAGAACAAATAAAATATCAACACGGTGTCGGTATCCTAATGAGCCAGGAAACTGAACGATACTTAATTGATTGGCAGCCTGTCTCTCAACGCATTATCATCGCTACGTTCATGATGCTAAATCGCAAAATCACAGTCATACAAGTTTATGCTCCAACAAATGTCAAATCAGAAGAATGTAAAAACAATTTTTATAACAAACTAGATTCCGCCATAAATAAAGTAATCAATAAACATAGACCCGAATGTCTCGTCGTCATGGGTGACTTCAATGCTCGAGTCGGGAATGATAACAGCGGCTACCGAGAGACACATGGGTGAAGAAGCATTCTGTCCTGATAGACTTGATGAGTTGAATGAGAACGGTATACTGATGCTGGAGTTGTGTAAACGATACGACTTGGTAGTGGGAGGGTCGCTCTTTGAACACGACGATGAACACAAGTATACGTTTGAGAAACAATACAGGCGTCAGTTAGATCACATCCTTGTCAGTTACAAGTGGAAACACTGTCTAATAGATGTGAAGAATTACAGCCAGGATCAGATGTCGGAACCGATTAATTTTAAAGATTACAAAAATACTGATCACAAGCCTGTCATAGCTACAGTTCGTGTTGAACACAAAAGAAAAGTAAGTTATGATGACTGCGATCCATTGCGCTGGCATAGTGAAAGAAAAATAATGAAAGAAACATCTACATAATATAATAGAAAATAATTTTGAAATTGAAAATATAAAAAAATTACAAAATAATAAAAAAAATTACAATGTCGAAGAAGATACATTCTTGGACGTTGTAATTTTTTTTTTATTTGAAAGGAGGTAAACACTGAAATAATATTTTGCGAGAGTAGTCTCAATAGCGTTGAAAGATTGTGATCGCAACCTCATCCTTTTCCTCATACATAATAATTTAACTATGAAAATCGAACAGGCACTTCGTCATACGCAATTCTATTTTGTATTAAATAGACACCAAGACATCGTACGTAGGGTGATGGACCTTATAGTGTTCCCCAGGCAGGTCACGAGGCTTGTCGTAGTGATGACAGAGGTTAGCGAAATCTGGGCAGATCGTAAATGAGATGCTCTAACGATATCACCAAAATATATGCATATTAGATAGATAGATAAACTCTTTATTGTACACTATTAAACAAACAAAAAAGCAAAGAAACTTACAAAACTAGTGTGACAACCGGCGGCCTTATCGCTAAAAGCGATCACTTCCAGGCAACCGTGGTATGGAGATCAATTCATAGAAAAAGTAAAGCGGGTGTGCAATAGCAGAGACATTGGATATAGCTCTAATATAATAATACCAAACAATCTAATAAAATTAAACACTAAATACTTAAATAATAATAATATAGTATAGAAAATCCGAAAAGTGCCTACATAAATGAGAGATCAGAAATAGTAGCGAAGCAACGTATTTTAGGGCAAGGTCTCAGAGAGGTAAAATAAATTTACTTGTTTTTTTTTAAAGTTAGCGACTGAGCACGTCTGACAGACATAGGTAATTCGTTCCACAGCTGAACTGCCTGGAATGCGAAAGAATTTCCATAAAAGGTTACGCGTTGTGTTGAGGGATTTTTTAAAAGAAGGTTATCCTTTGATCTGAGGAGAAGGGAATGAGAAGAGGACCAGTAAGTGAAATGTTCTTTAAGGTAGCTCGGGGGGGCTAATAACCCTAATAGGATCACTTTGTTGTCCGTCTGTCCGTCTGTCCGTCCGTCCGGGTGTCAGGACCTTTATCTCGGGAACGCGTGAAGGTATCGAGTTGAAATTGAAACCATATTTAATCTATAGTATCTTGCTGCAGAAGGAAAAATAAAATTTCTCAGTTTTCGTAAAAAAAAAGTTACAGCCAAATATGTCGTAAAAACGCTCATTTCGACACTCACAGAGGAATCAAAACCTATGGGGTACTTCCCGTTGACCTAGAACTCTGAAATTTGGCAAGAAGCATTGTGTTAGAGTACACATATAGGAAAAAATCAAAAAACTGAACATTTTTAATTAAATCACAAAAAAATAGTGTATGCAAGGAATGAGAGCCCAAATTTTAAAGTGAATTAACCGTATTATGTGGGGTATCATATGAAAGAGCCTCATTAGCATAACCTAAAAACAGGTTTTTAACACATTCTTCGCCCCCTGCACTTCAGCTGGGAACCACCAAAACTTTTTAGGCGAATTTTGATTAAGTACAGAACAGAGTGGCCGCGCAAAGCAACGTTGACTGCCTCAAGCGCTGCCTTCACTGACTACTAGAAAATGAACGGGACGCTCGCTCGGATCTCGAGTAGCCCCCCCTCACTCGGATCCGACTGGTGAGCAAGGAATGTGTTAAATATTTTTAAGATGTATATTTTTCGGTTTATGAAGGAAAATATAAAAAAAATATATGATTTCCCCCTTTTATTTCTATAGTAAGTCCTAGGCGTTGTGGCTTCTATTTCAATGGTTAATCAATCTCCAATAGCTATGTTGTCCAATGGCAGATGTCTATACTTTACAAGCCTCAGTGTGCTATTAGATAACATTTGCCATCGATTGGAAATTTATTAACTCTATTTTAAACTAAAACGGCCATTCATTTAAGCACTATTATTATTAATGGGATAAAACGCGAAAAAAAATATTTACGCGAACCACGGTAGATATCCCGTTATTAATAATAGTGGTTTAATTTATTAACTATTGAAACAGCAGCCTCGATGCCCTGTTCGTATGGGGCCTTAAATATTTATTTTATTCTGTTTTTTATTATTTGTTGTTATAGCGTCAACAGAAATACATCATCTGTGAAAATTTCAACTGTCTAACTATCACGGTTCATGAGATACAGCCTGGTGACAGACGGACAGACATACAGTGGAGTCTTAGTAATAAGGTCCCGTTTTACCCTTTGGGTACGGAACTCTAAAATGGACTCAATCATCACATAAAAATTTTTCACCTTGTGAAACACGATAAATTATTGTGCCAAAGCAAACTATAATAGCAAATTTTATATTGTCACTACATAAGTGTTAAATAAGGCGTCAGCTTTATCATATCCTATGTCGGCATAAACTGAAGCAATAATAATTGTAGTTTAAAAACCCGACAAAACCGACTTCAAAATAAGTAATTTGTTTACTTGGTGTTAAATCTTTAGAGGATGTACTGGTGTCCATCAAACCAGTAATTGCTTGTATTGTTGAAAATTGTAAAATATTACATTTATATGTTCGGTAACACGGTTAGGTCGCAAGTGTTGAATTTATAATAATTTACAGCGCGCCTACGCGACTTGCTCTTCACTTTTCTACGGGCACTCTGATGATTTTTTACCAGTTATTTTGTTATAAAATCCAAAGTACTGAACCGAATTTGATAAAAATTATATGAGACCTCTGAACCTATGACCTACCAAATACAAAAAGAATCATCAAAAGCAATGCACAATTGGCGGAGTAATCGGTGAACAAACATACCAAAAAAAAAAACATGCAAGTCGAATTGATAACCTCCTTCTTTTTGGGAATCGATTAAAAAAGATGGCGGCTGTCGGCAAACGCATAACATATGGTTCAGCTACGGAGCAGTCTTGATTAACTGAATTGCCCCCCATAAAGAGACGAGACTGATCATTTATGGAATTCTTTGCCACCTGTTTCCTGAAAGCTGTAATTTTGGAATGTTCAAGGCTATGGTGAATAGATATTTTCTGTATCTATAGTTACGTACGCGGCCGAAGCGGTATCGACAAGCTCTATTGTCGGCCCCACTGCGCGAGGTGGTGGTCAATTGTAGATCCAACAAATATAAAAAAATACTTGCTCTGTTAGTTCGTGTGTAATGCGCCTGGTGTGGTAAAGTCGCTGCCACGCGTCGCCTGCGCTGGTAGTGTACGTGAACATGAGTAGGCACCCGCAGTAACTAAACGAGATGAATTACGATATTTATGATATTCAATAAGCAAAGCAAATTTGAGGAGATTATAGCTTGAATTAAGTATAATAATATAGAAACAAACACATATTTACTTACGTAGGTACTAGCACATACACCAGTAACATTCAATTGGTCACGTTTTTGGAAAGTCAGGTTAAATAATCACAATAATCAGCTAGATAACATCCTTGTAAGTTAATAAGTTGAATAAATGTCTGATGGAACTCCCAAACGATCATTTGAAACTGTCAATACCTACGCATTGTGACAGATATTTAATCTTGCTATACGGCAGCTATACCTGCTCAATTGTGACATTATTAAAACTAAATTATGCAGAAAATACTATAGAATACATGCATCCATGCATATGCATGGAAGTATTCCATGCATTTTCAAGTGTCATGAGTCTATGGATAGATCGATAATTTTATTTTTTATTTTTTATATTTAATATTTTTACATAAATACATAAAACCTAATATCACGCGTATTCTCCCTTACGAGGTAGGAAGAGCGTTAAAAACATAAAGACGTCTGACGGCAGACTTGACCGTTGTTACAGGGTTAAAGAGTACTAGAGGGTAAGTTGTAGTGTTGACTTGAAGTGACAGGGGGGTTAGCCCCTTGCATACATAAATAACATTTCCCTCAAATCCCTTAACTGACTTTACAGTCTTATTATTCGAATATAAACTTGCGTTTGAGCGTAGCTGGCGCGCCGGGTTTCTGCGTGCTACTCAAGGAAAGTGGGGTAGGTGAAGATTTCCAGCTCCACCACTACTAGGAAAGGATCCCAGAAGACCAGCGCCACCGGGTCCGTGCAATGAGTGCGAACAGTGCACCCAGCACCATAGCGCCGGAGAGAAACACCCCAGAGGTTTTAGTGGCCACGCAGTTTAGTTAGTGGCCGGTTTTCACGCAGCCTGTGGAGGCTGCGTGGTTATCTGGGGGGCGGCGATGGATTTTCAACTTTTGTGGTAGTTAGCCAGCCGGGCTCTAGTAAATACTTATTACGGGAAATATCATAACATCACGATAGTTTTCCTTGTCTGTAAGATACATTTTTAAGGTCAGGCGCACATATAGTTACTTGGTTTCCAACCCGCCGTACGTACCGACACGAAAGATAATTGCAAAAATAACTGAGCTCTCATAGCTCTAATACAACCAAACTTTACAAGTTTGTATGTGTTCTGTTAATTTTGTTCGTATACCAGGTTCCTGTACCAGGAGAGCATCTACTATGAGGAAGTACTCATAATATACACACGACTGTCCGAAGCACCGCGCATTGTATTCTCCGGCACAGCGTGCGTCAGGAATGGATGATATACTGGCATTAGTAATTTGAGTCAATACCTAAATACAACGTAGGTATGCGCAGCGATGACGCTAACAAATATTATTATGACCTCTTCTCTACTTATGCGCTCCTAATGATTGGAACGTAATATTTATAAAAAAATGCCAAAAAACTTGAGCCCCAAGGCATTAGTACTTCGTGGTGGTGTCACTCTAATGAGACAATATATACCAAGACACCGAGTAAAAAGTAAAATAATATAAAAATGATCTGTGATGCAAATCCCTGCATAGATAATGCACCAAAAATCTTAATTTCAATCGCAAAATTTCCTACAAGGAGAAAATACTTCACATCGGGAAAATTGTCAACTATATGAGACGCTCTTATGGACGGCGTATGCCAAGCATCCTGAAACACAGCGACTCAAATGTGCGTAATAAAAAGAATAAAATTGTATACGGAGAAGACTAGAGACGATAAGCATGGTAACTTGATGTAACGCACAAAAGGGCCCAATGGCTCGAAGTGCATCCGACAATCGAACTAAGAACTTGATGTAAAATGATTGAAAACCATCCAAAATGGCACGAGGTATTGTGCTTCATCCAAACAGACACGAGAACGCTTTAGCACCATGAGAAAAATTGAATTCAAACATCGCAGTAACAATGATTTTATTAAAGTGTACCATACTTACTTACTGAAAGCTAATAATACATATATTGGTACAATTGTTGTTGAATAAATGGATCACAGCGAAGACTTTATAATGAAAGTACTGAAGTTCGGATGTGTCAATGTTAATACAATGAACGGAGGACGTATGAGAAAATGGTGGAAGTTTTTGACCGCTGTGGCACAGTACCTGATAGCCTCTCAGTTGATGCTCCTCGGATTGTCTGAAATTAAATGGTACGGCAAAGGAAAACTATACGTCAATATCGAGTCGAGAAACTTGTGCCTTATTTACAGCGGCTACGATGAGAAACGTGATGATAAAGAACAAAAAAAAGGCCAATACGGTGTCGGGATCCTAATGAGCCAGGAAGCTGAACGATACTTGGTCGATTGGCAGCCTGTCTCTCAGCGCATTATCATCGCTACGTTCAAGATTCTAAATCGCAAAGTCACAGTTATCCAAGCTTATGCTCCAACAAATGTCAATAAAAAAGAATTTAAAGACAATTTTTATAAAACTCTGCATTCCGCCATAGATGAAGCGATTGAGAAGCATAAACCCGAATGTCTCGTCGTCATGGGTGACTTCAATGCTCGAGTCGGGAATGATAACAGCGGCTACGAGAGACACATGGGCGAAGAAGCATTCTGTCCTGATAAACTTGATGAGTTGAATGAAAACGGTAGACTGATGCTGGAGTTGTGTAAACGATACGACTTGGTAGTGGGAGGGTCGCTCTTTGAACACGACGATGAACACAAGTATACGCATATCAAGAATATGACAAGAAACAAGATCAAGAAACAATACAGGCGTCAGTTAGATCACATCCTTGTCAGTTGTAAATGGAAACACTTTCTAATAGACGTAAAGAATTACAGCCAGGATCAGAACTCGAAACCTATAAATTTTCAAGATTTCAAGAACACCGATCACAAACCTGTCATAGCTACGGCTTGTGTTAAACAATCACATATTAATAAAAGAAAAGAAAGTTACGATAACTCCGATTCTATATACAGTAAAAGGAAAATAATGAAACTGGATTATAACCAAGAAGAAAGAACTGAAGAATGAAATTAAAAGTTACGAAAAATATACGTTATGTTTTGTAAATGTGCTTATTTTGTAATATTAAAAAAAATTTAACTGTTTATTCTTTGTTTTTTTTAATGGTTTTATTTAGCTTACCCTGTTTGTTTGGGTCTAATTTAGTAACCGAAATTTGACCCCCTTCCCGTTTACAGATTGATCTGATATTTGGTACACGCCTGTAATTTAGATGACAGTACAATGAAATATATTGAGTATCATTCTAAATTCAATATGACTGCCGCCACGAAATGGCGGTTTTCATATTTTTTCACAACCCCTACAATATGGGAATCCAATGAAAGGGCTTCTCTAGTAGAATACAGTAAATACGTTACCTATATCATTATTTTTCTTTTCAATAAAACCTTGAAAAACCTTAAAAAACTTAAAAAGTTTTTTAAGTACGTATTACGTCGCGGGAAATCGGCGGTGTGGAGTTTGAATATATTCATGAGTACCTATATATATTTAGTAGAAAAAAAAGGTAAAATGCAAAATGCACCGAAAATGCCTGGAGGACTCTATGAAAGACCTCATGAAGGGCAATTTCCCACTAACCCTCAAGAAAAAAACTTATGGACATGCGTCCTCGCCATCCTCACCTATTGTGCCTAAACTTCATCTTTGACAAACTATCATATAATATAATAATTAGTATTGATATAATTTATATATATAATGTATAATGCCGTATCATTAGTGTAATTCGCATCAGCGGTGCTAATTGAATAAATAAATAAATAAATCAGAAGCATGCTCTCGGGATATGATAGCGAGCTATGGAGCGCAGTCTTAGGAGTAAAACTTTCAGACCGACTGCGTTCCAAAACACAGATCGTTGACGTTGGTTATAGAGCCGTCGACCTGAAGTGAAACTTGGTAAGTTGACGGTCAAGTGCAAGCCTATTTTCGAATTAAAAAACATATAAAAAAAATCAATCAATAACAATTTATTGACAACACATAAAGTAAGATCATAACACTTATGAAAATAGCACGAAAGGCGGTCGGACATGTTTGGTATATGCCGGCCGACTTATAAGCTAAGCTTACTACACAGTGGGATCTATACTAGTTAGGCCCAGAGATGGCAGGGCGTACTGAACTTGTAAAAATTGAACTCAAAAATCTTCTACAAGAATGAAATAAGGATATAAGGCTTTTACCCAATAGAGGAATGGCTTGATGAATTGTGCAATGTGTTCGTCCGTAATAATACTCGATCTCCTAACAAGACAGTAGATATTTTTTTAAACACTCACATGGCTGTATGCGCCCTTGAATGTTATTATTTTCAGAAATAAAAGAAAAATTGAGCTATTAAAATCGTTATAATGTAAGCAACTATTAAGTAAATTAGACAGGAAAAATAGATTAGAAATTGTATTTGGATAATTTTGACTTTTTAAATTAAAAAATAACAATATTGTACACGTTACATAATTGTTTTTTTTTTTCAAATTCTTTCATTTTTAGGGTTCCGTACCTCAAAAAGGAAAAACGGGACCCTTATAGGATCACTTTGTTGTCAGTCTGTTCGTCCGACTGTATCTCGGGAACGCGTAAAGGTTGCGAGTTGAAATTAAAACCATATACGCAAATCAAACTTCTGAAAAATCATACTTCTCAGTTTTCATAAAAAAAAGTTACAGCCGAAAATATGGCAAAACACGCATATTTTGACACTCGCAAGGGAATCAAAACCTATAACTTCCCATTGACTTATAACTGTGAAATTTGGCAAGAAGCATTGTCATATAGTACACATAAAGGAAAAATACCGAAAACTGTACATTTTTTATTTAATCACAAAAAAATAGGGTCTCTATGCAAGGAAGGAGGATCAAAATTTTAAAGTGCTTTAACCGTATCATGTGGGATATCATATGAAAGAGCTTCACAAGCTAAAACAGGATTTTTTTATATTTTTACGATGTATATTTTTCGGTTTATGAAGGAAAATGTTAAAAAATATATGATTTCCCCCTTGTATCTACTAGTTTGTACGGAACCCTCAGTGGGCGAGTTTCATTCGCATATTTTTCGATATTTACGAATTTTCCTTTGGGGCACTGTGTACAAAAAAAGGCCTGGAAATAGGTATACTAACTCAGCATATTATAAGCATTGATATCTTCGTTATTTGCACAGAGTGGACGAGCGACCGCGGACGGAGAAATGTACGGAAGAAATGACGGAGAAACGTACATGCCGTAGATAAGAGTACTACGTAAATACGTGCTACGACGTTCGTAGCACATCTACGGATATAGTTGCTACGCCAATATTTTTTTTCACTTCGTAACATTTGTCATTTCTAAATAAATCTAGTTTTTCATTTTGCCTATGTATTTATAAATGAAAAATATATTTATTTATTCTTTATTTATTTAACTAAAACGGTACTCATAAATTACATTAGCTAATATTATACATTACATATTAGCTTGAACCAAGGCTCATCAATTGAGACCAAGGCTAAGACTGCTGCGATTACCGGAAAAAAACTTGGTATTTTCTAAGGTATGGCAGTTCTTCACGCCGAAACAGCTGCTCAACCACTGCTCAAGTTATACAAAATGCAAGTGTGGCCTTGCATGGCAATGCTAATACTAGCATAGCGTGGATTTAATGATGATTTAATTGAAGTTAATTTTATCCGATAGGACAGAAAGTAAATTTAAAAATTCGAACATGAAGAAGCTATACCTTTTCAGTACCTACAAAATATTTCCAGCCTCTTTGTACAATGCCCTCATAAAATAAAAACAAATAGTTCGATTCAAGAAGATTGCAAACACTAAGTTTTATATTGTGAAATTTTGTGATTTAACGCAAAATGACAATTAAGCAGTTTTTTTTAACTAAGCACTTTTTATCACAAACAAAAAGTATAACAAATAAAAAGTACAAATGTACAACGAACAATATAGATATGTATAGCATTTGGGACGGATCTGTTGGTTGAGAGTACTTGCTGTTCCGTAATCATCATCGTCTGTCTTTTCTATCAATGCATTATTAAATGATCACAGATTAAATGATAGTATCGACAAAAAGGCATCCAGGCCAGCCATTGCGTATTTTTGATGTTTCCGCTGGGATGCCACTTGGCCTTGTGGTATACAAACACTCTTCAAATATTCGTGCTTGGTAGTACGTTGGTTCGAACCCCCTCGCGCACGTTAATTTTTCTATTTGTTTTCGATTTTGCATACTACCATAACTCCTTCTATATTCTTAGATGCACGATGCGTTTCGGCTGAATTGATGTATCAAACCAGGCGCCAACACTAGTATATTGTACGACACCAATACAACTATGAAACAAGTATTTGGCACAGACGGCAACCTATCCTGCAGGGTCCACTTCCAAAATAATTACCTGTATTACGGTATATGCACCAAAACCAACCTATCCTGCAGGGTCCACTTCCAAAATAATTACCTGTATTACGGTATATGCACCAAAACGAATATTTTAAGTATGAACCTGAATAGATCACTTCCAAAATACTCCACAAAAGCTTGTTCGAAAAGGAAAATAGCCTTGTGCAAACATGGCACAAAAACGATACTATTTCATGCATCCGATAATATAAGGGTATTTTAAGAAATACGACAATGAAGAATTTCGGATGTGTTAATGTTAATGGAATGCGCGGAAAACGAGCTGATGAGTACTTGAGCGCTGTAGCACAGTACATGGTAGCCTCTCGGTTGATGCTGCTCGGACTGTCTGAAATGAAATGGCATGGCAAAGGAAAACAGTATTTCGAGATCGAGTCGAGGAACTTGTGCCTTATCTACAGCGGCTACGATGAGGAACGTGTTTATGAAGAACAAATAATATGTCAACACGGTGTAGGGATCCTAATGAGCCAGGAAACTGAACGATACTTGATCGAATGGCAGTCTGTCTCTCAACGCATTATCATCGCTACGTTCATGATGCTAAATCGCAAAATCACAGTCATACAAGTTTATGCTCCAACAAATGTCAAATCAGAAGAATATAAAAACAATTTTTATAACAAACTAGATTCCGCCATAAATAAAGTAATCAATAAACATAGACCCGAATGTCTCGTCGTCATGGGTGACTTCAATGCTCGAGTCGGGAATGATAACAGCGACTACGAGAGACACATGGGTATACACGCATTCTGTCTTGATAAACTTGATGAGTTGAATGAGAACGGTAGACTGATGCTGGAGTTGTGTAAACGATACGACTTGGTAGTGGGAGGGTCGCTCTTTGAACACGACGATGAACACAAGTACACGTATATCAAGAATATGACAAGAAACGAGATCAAAAAACAATACAGGCGTCAATTAGATCACATCCTTGTCAGTTATAAGTGGAAACACTGTATAATAGATGTGAAGAATTACAGCCAGGATCAGATGTCGGAACCGATTAATTTTAAAGATTACAAAAATACTGATCACAAGCCTGTCATAGCTACAGTTCGTGTTGAACACAAAAGAAAAGTAAGTTATGATGACTGCAAACCATTGGGCTGGCATAGTGAAAGAAAAATAATGAAAGAATCATCTACATAATATAATAGAAAATAATTTTGAAATTAAAAATATTTAAAAAATACAAAATAAAATAAAAATTACAATGTCGAAGAACATACATTCTTTGACGTTGTAATTTTTTTTTTATTTGAAAGGAGGTAAACACTGAAATAATATTTTGCGAGAGTAGTCTCAATAGCGTTGAAAGATTGTGATCGCAACACAGCCTCATACATAATAATTTAACTATGGAAATCGAACAGGCACTTCGTCATACGCAATTTTCTTTTGTATTAAATAGACACCAAGACATCGTACGTAGGGTGATGGACCTTATAGTGATGGCAGAAGTTAGCGAAATCTGGGCCGATCGAAAATGAGATGCTCTAAAGATATCACCAAAATATACGGATATCAATGTCTTTGAGACAAAGCTATTAGTGAGGGACAGAGTTGAATGGCCTAATTATAGAGAGCCCTGTGACCAATAGTTTGCAATAGGTTTAATCAATCTCCAATAACCAACTATGTTGTCCAATGGCAGATGTCTATATTTTAAAAATCTTAGTGTGCTATCAGATAACATTTGCCATCGATTGGAAATTTATTAACTATTTTTTAAACTATTAATAAAAGTGCTTTAGATTTATTAACTATTGAAATTGCAGCCTCGATGCCCTGTTCGTAGAGGGTCCAGTGTGCCTGATATAGTAACGTTCGACGCGGTGCGCCGTCAGTGTTAGATGTGACGATAAGTGGGCACTTCTATTTTAATTACGTTATTCACTTCCTTTTTATTAACCACCTTTTTGGTTTAGAATATCAGTGAGATCACGAGCTCACAATCAATGATTTGGAATAGCTTTTTAACTTCATCCGAGTTCTGCAAAAAGCTTATCCCCAGTATAGCTCTAGCAATCATATACGATCAGATTCTCCCGCTCGGTCCTTTCACGGACCAGCAATATATTATGTCACAGATTGCCTAGGTTGGGCCTATGTCGGCAAAGTTGCCGACCTCAAGTTGTTGGCGGTTTCGTGTGTCGCTTGAGGCTGTCTTCTTGTTTGTTGCTCTTTATACAAAAAATCACGACTGTTGTATGTATCTCTAGGTGATATATGTATTTTCATGTATATGCTCACTAGCAGACGTATCTAGTAAGCAAACGCCTGATAATCTAGCCATGTCATAAACTAACCAAAACTTGCTGAATATTTTGTGTTCGGGTCCAAAATAACAACAAATAGCACAAAGTTACACTTGATTCAACACATTTTCTAAATAGTAATCCGCTCCTTACAGGTACGGTTCCAGTCCTCAAGAAAGGTTGTAGTCGCGAGCGGCCTAAAAAAAGAAAAAAAAAAAGAAAACAAATCCATGGCTCGCTATCATCGTTAGTACAATGCCGCAATCAATACAAATATATTACAATATTCGAATTGATATGATAAAGACGTCGTATTGTATGTTCTGTGGTCTGGGGGGCAATTCAGTTATTCAAAACCGATCCGTAACTGAACCTTATGCGAAGCATTTCCTGTCGGCTGCTATCATTTTTTGATTTAGTAACGAGCGAAGGACGTGTTACGTGTCATCTAATGTTTCTATTGTATGACATAAAAGTGACTGAATAAAAAAAACTATGGCGGCCGGCGGGAAACGCTCCACATATGGTTCGGCTATGGAGCGGTTTTGAATAACTGAATTGGGCCCCAGGTTTCATGGCATGATGATCGCTTTTCGTTTTTGTCTATACCAACATGGTTAGAGAAATTATCGATATTGACAAGTATAAGTTTAGAAAATCACCGAAAAAACGGCTGAAATGATTTTGATGAAACGTAACTTAGAACACTCTCGATGAAATCCTCTTTCAAACAAAAAAAAAACTAGATCATAATCGGTCCATCCATTTGATAGCTACGATTCCACAGAAAACACACATATATATAAATACACAAAATCACCGATACACAGACAAACATCAAACTTATAACACCCGTCGTAAAAAGTATAAATATATCTTAGATCTCGTATCAAATGCGCTACAATACAACAACAGAGTGGATCGTAGCGCTAAGTTCGCTAGGAGGAGCGCGGCGCGAGCGGCTGGTGTCTGCGCGATGAGTACGGATCTCGTCGTGACGGCGATAACGTTCAACGCGGTTTGTTACTCTGTTTGCCACACCGTACTCGAACCGAGCGGAGGCAACGGCAGCGACGACGCAAAGACATCTGGGGGGCAATTCAGTTATTCAAAACCGATCCGTAACTGAACCTTATGCGAAGCATTTCCTGTCGGCTGCTATAATTTTTTGATTTAGTAACGAGCGAAGGACGTGTTACGTTTCATCAAATGTGTCAATTGTTTGTCATAAAAGTGACTGAATCAAAAAAACTATGGCGGCCGACGGGAAACGCTCCACATATGGTTCGGCTATGGAGCGGTCTTGAATAACTGAATTGGGCCCCAGATCTCGTCGTGACGGCGATAACGTTCAACGCGGTTTGTTACTCTGTTTGCCACACCGTACTCGAACCGAGCGGAGGCAACGGCAGCGACGACGCAAAGACATCTGATCGTAGCGAAAAAATAATGTCAGTGCGGCGACGGGTCAGGCGAAGCTCAACAAGAAGTTAGACATTTTGGAGACGTCCCTTGCAATAGGATGTTGTCGTGCACTCAAACTGTATAGATTTCTACCTTGACGCTTTTGTTTGTGTACGATTCTGAAACACGAAACAAAGGATTGGGCTATAAGTACAGGAATCTGTTAAGAGTCTTATCTAGCCCGTGTTAACGTGCTGCAGAATTGCGTAACATTTTTGCAAGATCTATGTTGTAAATAAAGCAAAATCAAAATAGGACGATAGATTAGATCTATTTAGTCCAGGCCATGAAATGGTACCTACACTGGAAAACAAAATAAGCATGATTAGGAATGTATGTATGTTACATAAACTATGAAGAGCTAAACGATTGGCTTGACAACTGCGGCTGTGACGGGGGACCGGCGGGCGGCGGTGAAGCTGGCCGTTTTCAAGACTTTCTTGTACAGATGCTCTCGTACTTACCATTGAATAATAATAATAATAAGCCTTTATTCCCTTAAATTAATTCCAAACAGAGTTTTAGTAATCTACATATTATGTTAATATATTATATAATGCTATTTATTTATTTGTGATTTTGAATGAGAGGGCCGCTCTTGGCGGTAAAAGCCTCCTCCATCTGTTTCCATAATTCCCTGTCCCTGGCTATTCTACTCCACTCTTTTCCAGCTACTTTGGTTATGTCATCACTCCATCTTTTGTGTGGTCTGCCTGGTCTGCGTTTTTTATATATTGGATACCAATTTGTTGCTTTCTTTGTCCATCTTTCATCTTTTAGCCTTTGTACATGTCCAGCCCACTTCCATTTAAGATGAAGTACTCTTTCTGCAGCGTCTTGTGCCTTTGTTTTATTTCGAATTGTGGAGTTTTTAATTCTATCTCTTAGTTTCACTCCTGTAAAGCTTCTTTCTATTCCCCTTTGACATACTTTAATTTTTTCTAAATTTTGCTCAGTTAATGTCCATGTTTGACAAGCATATGTTAGACAAGGAAGGAGGCATATATTCATTGCTTTAGATTTCAGTTTTATGGGTATCTTACTCTTGAATATTTCTTTCATCGACCAGTACTTGTTCCAAGTGTTTTTAATACGTCTCTCTATCTCCCGTTCTGAACATGCTTTAAATGTTATGGAATGTCCCAGGTAGGTGTATTCTTCTACATATTCAAGGTTGGTGGATGAGAGGGATATTGGTACCATACTTCTATTTGTCATCAGTTTTGTCTTGTCTTTATTCGCTTCTAGACCTACTTTTTTGCTTTCTTTGCTTAATTCCTCTATCATCTGTTGCATTTCTTGTGCGTCTTCTGAGAGTAGCACTATGTCATCAGCAAACCTTAGATTAGACAAGAATTCACCATGCAAATTCAGCCCTTTCTTTTCCCAGTTCAGGTTTCTAAAGATTTGCTCTAGAACAGCTACGAAAATTTTTGAAGATAGGGGGTCACCCTGTTTCAATCCTCTTTTAATACTGAAGAGCGGGCCAGGTTTTTCCAGTACAATTCTGGCAGAGCTGTTTTGGTATATTTTTCTCAGTAAGTTTATGTATTTCTCATTTACTCCTTGTGTCCTTAGTGTATACCAGATATAACTGTGAGATATTGAATCGAATGCTTTACTATAGTCTATAAAGCATAAATAAAGGGGCTTGTCATATTCATTGTACTTTTCTAAGATCATTTTTAATGTATGTATGTGATCTATTGTTGAAAATTTTTTCATAAAACCAGCTTGCTCTATTGGTTGACTCTCATCTATTATTTTTGTCAAACGTCGCAGTAGAGTTGTAGCAAATACTTTGTACACATTTGATGTAAGACTAATTGGTCTGTAATTGGAAATAAGTCTTGAGTCTCCTTTTTTGAATATTAATTTTATGTTAGAGCATGTCCATTGCTTGGGTATTTCATTTTTTAATAAAATAAGGTTGAAAAGGTTGGTTAAGGGTTTAACTAGTATTTCCTTACCAGCTATCAGCATCTCATTGGATATCTTGTCTGGACCTGGGCTCTTTTCATATTTTATCTTATTTAATGAAAGCTGTATTTCATTTTTCAAGAATTCAGGTACTGGGTCGGAATTCATAGGATACTCTGTTTGATTACATGTGTTTGTTTCCTTCTTACTATATAGGTCCTTGTAGAAGTCTGTGGCTACGTGTATAAGTTCTTTTTTACTAGTTATGGTGTTTCCAGATTTATTTTTAAGTTGACTCATCAACGGTTTTGTATTGCTAAGGTGTTTATATGCTCTTTTTACAGCTCCTGATTTGTTTAGGTATTTTTCCAATACTACGATTCTATGTTTCTTAATATTTTTGTTTATACTTTTATGAATATTCCTATATAATTTGCTGAGCTGATGCTTCTCTTGTTTCGTTTTATTTTGTTTATTTTTTAGTGTGTATTTTTGTTCCTTTAATTTTATTATTTCATTTGTAATTATATTACTATTTATCTTTGCTTTGGTGTTCTGTGTCCTTTTGCAGCTTTTTAATATGGCTTCTTCTATGTTATCATAGCATTGTTGAACAGAAGTGTACTCATTTTCTTGATAAGTTGAGAGAGCTGTTTTGTAACTTTCCAAATCAATGTACTTTTGTATTTTTGTAGAAAAGTTGGAGCGAGATTGAATTTTGCTTTTAACATTCAGCTTTATTCTGACAACTCTGTGATCGCTGGGGTGTTTTATGTTACTTAGAACATTGAAGTTTTCAATCAAATTAGGTATATTTACTGCAATATAGTCTATCTCATTTTTTATTGAACTGTCGGGAGACATCCAAGTCCATCTAAGCTTTGTAGGTTTTTTAAATATTGTGTTGGTTATTTTGAGGTTATATTGCAAGCAAAATTTTATAAATTTTTCACCTCTTTTATTCCTTTTACCATAACCATACTTTCCCATTATTCGATTTTCTCCTTGTTTTGGTTGTCCGATTTTTGCATTCATGTCCCCAAGCAATATTATGCGATTTGAACATTTTTCCATTGCTTTTTCAAGAGAAACATAAAAAATATCTATTTCTTCCTCATCTGATGCTGTAGTAGGCGCATAGCATTGAATTATTGTAAAGCTTTTCCCGTGTATTTGGGCTTGGATCAAAGCTACTCGTTCTGATATTCCAATAAAGTCTTCTATAATAATTTTACTTTGTTTTTTGACGATAAATCCAACTCCATTTCTTCCTTTTGTTTCACCATATATATACAAATGGTAATCATCTCTTTCTTCAATTATGTGTCCTTTCCTTCTTGTTTCGCACAAGCCGACTATATCCCATTTAATAGAAGATAAGGCATATTCTAGTTCAATTTGTCTTGTTTCGCTTGCCAGGGATCTTACATTGAAAGTTGCTATATAAACTTCATTTTTTACATTTGGAGGGTTTTGGTCTACTTCCCTCGTGGGGACCAGCCATACTGAGGGAGGATAAAGTTTCTTGTTCGTATTTATTTTTAAGTATGTGTCGGTGGTACAGGGAGGAGGTTTTTGTAATTGCTAATCACGGTCATCGCTGTCTTTAGAGGCCGGAGACATGCTAGGTTTTTGGATATCGAGCCTTTTTTGCACAAAGTTTGATATTGTACTCTGCTTCCCTCTCTCAGTCCTGTTCTTCTTGGCAGTTTGGTAGTTAGTGATCGCTCTTGTATTTGATGCAGTCTGCAGTTGTTGGGGAGGTGTGGTTTCTAATTCTCTTTTTTTGCCATACTTGTTTTCATTTGAATCTTGGTTACTAACTTGGTTTCTACCAGCTGACTCCTTGATTACTATTTTATCATATTTTATGTATGCAGTTTTTCCCTCATCCCTTTCTTTTTGGAGCTGTTCCTGCAGAGATTTCCGGATTTCGAGGACTTTTGGGGGAAAATCTTCCTTTATGTATATTTTGGTGTTGTCTATATTCTTTTTATTTTCCAAAATATCGATTTTTGTGCCGTATGTTGTGAATGTGATGTTTACTGGCCTTATTTTGTCCTCTTTTTGTTTTCCCATTCTTCTTGCTATTTCTATATCCTTCTTGTCGCATTGTACTCCTATTTTACTAACGATATGTATCACTTTGTTCACAATCTCTTCGTATGATCTTTCTCCTTCTTCGATTCCAAAAAATATTAAGTTCCTTGCTCTTAACTGTTTTTCGACAAGACTGATTCTTTTTTCCTGTTCTTCGTTTACGTCTTTTATATTTTGTATTTCTTTTTGGATAGAGTTAAACTTTTGGTCGATGTTTTCGTTTATTTTTGATGTTATTGTTTGCTCTTGTTCGTTTAATTTCAAATACAAATCGCTTTTAATTTGGATTCTGAGTTCCTGCAGGTATTTCTCTATATTTTCTGACACTGACATAGTGGTTTTTCTTTGTTGACAGTGACAGTTACACTTTTTTTTTTTTTTTTTTTTTTTTTTTTTTTTTCTTTATATTCTGAAATTCGATTGCAGATTAAAGATTTCGCTACTTGTCGTTAGATGTCGCTTTTCAGCTATTTTCATCCGTTACAGAATGTGTTGTCTGTGGTTGTGTTGATTCTACTCATCTGTAGGTGGCGCACTCATCCAAGATTTAATCAACAATGACTTGTTATTTTTCTACTTTAGTTGGATTAATCAATATGGTTTGCACGTAATCCACAAGCGAATCGTATAATTTCTTTACTGTATGGACGTAACTCAGCTTTCCTTACTACATTTGCAAATTATGTTTGAATGTCAACGGAACTCGATCCTTTAGCAACACTATTTTAACAATTTGAAAATGGTTTAAAATCAATTACTATTTAATTTGAACCGCACGGTTATGTAAATTACTGTTTCTTTTAATTTATATCTATCATTTCATAATACTAAATTCTACCCTTGACTTTAACTACAACATTTTCAGGATGGTCGGTTTGATAGAAATTATCATCCGTGTAAGTAATTTTAGATTGAAAGGATCTGAAGGCACGGTGTCGGGATGTGTCAGCGGTCAATACTAAGGACTACCATGGATGCTGTTGCCGATGGCGATGTTTAATATCAAGGTGTTTGTTTACTAATCGGTGAACTAGGAGCTCGTTTGTTGCTTTTAATATAAGGGATTATTTTATAATGTGAATATATCGTAATTCCTGTCATCGTCTTCATATTAAAGCAATGTGTAAAGTGTCTTTGTACGTACGAGATCATACCGCTGTTTATCAGATTTAGCACCGACGTTTTACCGTTTTATAGGCTTTTATATGCAAATTGCAGATTCGTCTAGCCAGTTAGACCTACTGGAACAGTGCGTAATATGGTAGGTACCAGGGCCAGCCCCCGTATTCAGAACCCATTCGGTTTCGGAATCGATTCGATTTGTATATCTCCGTCTCTGTCATTTCCATAGATAATGACAGAGACGGAGATATCTTTTGTATGTAGTATATTCTAGTCTATGGTTTTGTGCTCTCCGTTGTGACTACTTTATCACTTTCCTCGACTCCTAACCACCTGCGCATAGCAATGACTGCCTGTGTGCTAAACTGTGCCATTTGTTTACTTTGAGTATGCAAGTTCTAAGTCAAAGGTGTTGTACGTAAATGCAGAGATAAAGTGATAACATTGTAGGGCGGGTCACGACACGAGATAGTACCTACGGCTACTTTACCACACCAGTCTGTTAATAATTATAGCTCAAAAACAAAAAAAAACGACTTCAAAATACGCAATTTGTTTACTTGGACGACATTTTTCACGGCTAGCATTCGTCTGTCTCTGCTGCGGGTGATGCGCGTCCACCGGTACCAGTACCAGCGTCTTCTCCGCCGCACAATTCCATTGTCCCCGACAAACTACGGGAGCAAACTACTAAATCAAGTTGTCTTTTGTTACAATTTGGAACCTTATTTAACTTTAAATCACAAAAAGCCAGGTAATATTCATAGTAATTTACAAAATTGTCAGTGCTTGAATGTAGAATGATCTCCTACGATTATTATCGATTTATATTTAGCACACCATTTTTATTTGAACAAACAGGTTACTCACGTCTATCTTTGAGCCGAATTCAGCTTCAACGACAAACGGCATTCTTTTTCAAAAGGAGCAGCGCTGACGTCACTCCCGAAGGACGTCTCGTCTGGTCAAAAATAGACCTGATTTACCCGTTTGTTCAAATAAAAATGTTTAGCACTCCAATTTTCTATAATTCTAAACAAAATCATTTTTTTTTTGTCAGCCCTGTTTATACAAACTGTCCCACTGCTGGGCGAGGGCCATCTACGCATTATGAGAAGGGTTAGGCCATAGTCTGCCACGCTGGCCAAGTGCGGGTTGGCAGACTTCACACATCTTCAAGATCATTGAGAACTCTCAGACATGTAGGTTTCCTCACGATGTTTTCCTTCACCGTTTGAAGTTGGCGGCAATCAACAATACGCACATAACTTCGAAAAGACAGAGGTGCGCGCCGTGGGATTTGAACCCAGGACCTGCGGATCGCAAGTTAGACGGTCTCACCACTAGGCTGCCGGAAACTCAAATTGTTTTATATTTATGTATTAAACTAACACACTGTAAAAGTAATAAATATTATATGCAATAAAAAAAATATTTTTTTCTTCGTGACAATATTTATGGCAAGACTAGGTATATTGTGTGTATACCATGAGCAGACCAGCGACCCGCAAGCAGCACCCGATCACGAGTATTTTAATTGATTGTTGGATTGTTGAACAATGTTCTTTGATTTTGTAAGTAATGAAAACATTTTTTTATAATACCACTCGCTGTGCGATGAATGTTTAGTAAAGTATGTATTAATTTATAGTAATGTCATTGACAATGCTTAATTTTCCATTCAAAATTATTGTAAGTTGATTTTATCTGTAATTACGAGTATTGTGATATTAAGCTGCATTTTATTTATAAAATTTACATTGACAATGTACACAGTGACTGTATAAGTGAACATGATAAATAAATAAATAAAAAATTATCAGTGCCATTTCTCTTTTTCACATTTGACTTATTTTTTTACATACTATTTCTCAAAAAGTTATAGTCAAAAACCAAAACATTTTTGAGACATTACAGTAGTAACTGTGAGTGTACTATACTTATGGATTATTGCTAAAATAGTCTACACTAAATTGGAGCAGAACACTTAAATTGGAGAAAAACATACGAGTATCAACATTCGGACAATGTTGAATGAGCTCATTGATCAGAGTGAATCATATACCTAACATTTAAAAAACTGAAGAAACCGACTTCAAACTCCGCAATTGGTTTACGTGTATGATATTTTTTCAGTAAGTTTGTTATAAAAACCAAATTACTGAACCGATTTTGATAAAATATACAAGGGACCACCTCTAAAGGATTATCTACCAAACAAAAATAATCATCAACATCAATTCAGTACATATGCATCGCTCAGTACTGTAAACACCTTATCACAGAACTGCACCGCACGCCGCCCGGGTTGACTCACTGGCATGTGCTCAGACAGCAGCGGTGACTGACGTCTAACAATATTTTGAACTCTTCACCATTATGCAAACTTGGTTGTAGCATTTTTTATCGCCAATGGTCCTTCATTATCACAAACCGAAGCACTCTACTCAAAAAAGAGCATATCGTCGAAATTGTACGAGATCAATACAACTATGAACATGGAATTGACGGCATTTTATGCTGCAGGGTCCGCTTCCAAAATAAATTGCCTGAATAATGTATACGAGCAATGCCAAAGATAATATTGTAATTATAAACCTGAATAGATCACTTCGAAAATACTCCACAAAATCTTGTCCCAAAAAGGAAATAGCCTTGTGCAAACATGGCGCAAAAACGATACTATTTCATGCATCCGAGATAATATAAGAGTATTTTAAGAAATACGACAATGATTTTGAAATTTCGGTTAATGTTAATCCAATGCGCGGAAAACGTATGTCTAGAGCTGATGAGTACTTGAGCGCTGTAGCACAGTAGGTACATGGTGGCCTCTCAGTTGATGCTATTCGGACTGTCTCAAATCAAATGGCATGGCAAAGGAAAACGGTATGTCGAGATCGAGTCGAGGAACTTGTGCCTTATCTACAGCGGCTACGATGAGGAACGTGTTTATGAAGAACAAATAAAATATCAACACGGTCTCGGTATCCTAATGAGCCAGGAAACTGAACGATACTTGATCAATTGGCAGGCTGTCTCTCAACGCATTATCATCGCTACGTTCATGATGCTAAATCGTAAAATCACAGTCATACGAGTTTATGCTCCTACAAATAACAAACCAAAAAAATATAAAGTCAATTTTTATAAAACACTGAATGATATATATAGATGAAGCGATCGAGAAACATAAACCCGAATGTCTCGTCGTCATGGGTGACTTCAAAACTCGAGTCGGGAATGATAACAGTGGCTACGAGAGACTAATGGGTATACACGCATTCTGTCCTGATAAACTTGATGAGTTGAATGAGAACGGTAAACTGATGCTGGATTTGTGTAAGCGATACGAATAAAAATGGAAAATATTGTATCTACAAACACCTTTTGGGTCTAGAATAACATAATTGACATGACTAGCTCACAATCAATGATTTTGAATAGCTTTTTGACTTCATCCGAGTTCTGCAAAAAGCTTATCCTCAAATGTTGTATAGCAAGAATCATACACGATCAGATTCTCCCACTCCGTGCTTTCACGGACCAGCAACATATTATGTCCTTCCTCCGAATGTATTCCCACAGAGCTAAAATAAAAAGTTTTTATAAGTGATATCTACAACCTTGTTGGTAAAATATTTTCAGTACCATTAGTGTTGCAGCTATACATAGGCGTTGGTTATCTCTTACCATACTCACGCAATACATACCAAACTCGCCGACATAAACTAGCGCCTGATTGCCTAGGTCGGGCCTATATCGGCAAACTTGCCGACATAAAGTTGATGGGTTGGCGGGTTCGCGTGTCGCTTGAGGATGTCTTCTTGTTTGTTGCTCTTTATATAAAAAATTACTACTGTTGAATGTATCTTTAGGTGACAAATTTTCATGCATTTGCTCACTAGCAGGCGTAGTAAGCAAACGCCTGATAATCTAGCCATGTCATAAACTAACCAAATCTTGCTGAATATTTTGTGTTCGAGTCCAAAATAACAACAAATAGTATCGAAGCGGAACACACTAAATATATAAGTTAGAATTAAGTTTTTGAATATGAATTGCTGCAAAGTAACACTTGATTCAATACATTTTCTAAATAGTAGGTATTCCGCTCCTAACAGATACGATTTCATTCCTCAAAAAAATTGTGGTCACTGCCACCATAAAATCACCCAAGTACGAGTCACGCGACTCCTTCTGGTTCTCATATTTTTTGGCCGGCATATGAAAGTCCCGGTAGGAATTGAATCTGGGCTTAGCTGATTTTTTTGAATTGATAATACATCCCTATCGACATCTAATTCTACCATCGTTCCTCTCGCTCGAGCATACCTCGAGCGTATTAACTAGGACGGTAAATTTTGTTATCACATGATAAGTTACAAAGAAAAAACATTGCATGTAGCATTTATCGACAAAATTAAATAAGTGATAAGGGCGATAAATTGTATTAGCACATGATAAGTTGTTGAGCGCATACATTTTAACTAGAGATAAATAACCAGTTGAAAACCTGCTGTCGTTGCAACATGAGCAACGTTCTGGAAAACAGAGAGAGCAGCAGTAAGGATATATAGGTGTAATAATCTGTTTGTATGATAAATCAGTGATACTGCGTATACGGTAAACTCTAGATTATTCCATCGAAGCGTAACCATGTAACCTAAAGTGTTTAAACTTTGCCGAAAATGAACGAATGCTTATCATCTATCGAGTTTGTAGAAGCGCCAAAGTCGCAGTAATTTGAGCACGAAATGGCTGCGTGAAGACGCCAAGATTCTCGGCGATACACCAGCTCGTTGGACGATGGAACGGCCTTCATTGAATGGAGATTCAGCTTTGCCAACGTAAGGTGGACCTGCACTATGGAGCTAGCAACGCGCTGCAAGAGATGCGCGCGCCGCAGTCGTCGTATTTTAAAATCATTGGATGGAGCTGTACGCGATGTCTATAATATTCATGTGCTAACTCTCGGTGACAACGATCGATACAAAATAGCGATTCTTAGCGTATATAAATATATAACTTTGACTTTGAATCTTTTTGCTTTTCTGTTTTCCGAAAATTCACGTCTCTATCCTGGAAGATTTCATCTCCTCTCTTCCCTGTAGTTCAACAATGCCAGAAGTTAAGTTACAGCAAAAATAAGTACTAAACGTATTGTTGAATTTGGACGTCAATAAGGCTAGCGGTCTTGATGGGACCCTTGCCATCATCCTCAAAATATGTGCTCCTGAACTGTCCCCTATTGGAAGTTTGCAAATGTGATGATGACTGGGGATGATCTCTACAAGCTTGAACTTTGGCTCATCAGTTGACCAAGGCTAAGACTGCTGCGAAAAAACTTGGTATTTTCTAAGGTATGGCAGTTCTTCACGCCGAAACAGCTGCTCAACCACTGCTCAACCTATACAAAACGCAAGTGCAGCCTTGCATGGAAATGCTATTACTAGCATAGCGTGGAAAAGTTAATTTAATCCGATAGGACAGAAATTAAATTTCAAAATTCGAATATGAAGGAGCTATACCTTTTCAGTACCTACAAAATATTTCCAGCCTCTTTGTACAATGCCCTCATAAAATAAAAACAAATAGTTCGATTCAAGAAGATTGCAAACACTAAGTATTATATTGTGAAATTTTGTGATTTTACGCAACATGTCAACTAAGCAGTTTTTTAAACTAAGCACTTTTTATGTAAATTAAATAAAAAGTACAAATGTACAACGAACAATATAGATATGTATAGTATTTCGGATGGATCTGTTGGTTGAGAGTACTTGCTGTTCCGTAATCATCATCGTCTGTCTTTTCTATCAATGCATTATTAAATGATCATAGATTAAATAATAGTACCGACAATAAGGCAACCAGGCCAGCCATTGCGTATTTTTGATGATCTCGGTGGAATGCCACTTGACCTTGTGGTATACAAACACGCTTCAAATATTCGAGCTTGGTAGTGCGTTGGTTCGAACCCCCACGCGCACGTTAATTTTTCAATTTGTTTTCGATTTTGTATACTACCATAACTCCTTCTATAATCTTAGATGCACGATGCGTTTCGGCTGAATTGATTTATCAAACCAGGCGCTAACACTAGTAAATTGTACGACACCAATACAACTATGAAACAAGTATTTGCATAGACGGCAACCTATGCTGCAGGGTCCACTTCCAAGATAATTACTTGTATTACGGTATATGCACCAAAAAGAATATTTTAAGTATGAACCTGAATAGATCATTTCTAAAATACTCCACAAAAGCTTGTTCCAAAAGGAAAATAGCCTTGTGCAAACATGGCACAAAAACGATACTATTTCATGCATCCGATAATATAAGAGTATTTTAAGAAATACGACAATGAAGAATTTCGGATGTGTTAATGTTAATGGAATGCGCGGAAAACGAGCTGATGAGTACTTGAGCGCTGTAGCACAGTACATGGTAGCCTCTCGGTTGATGCTGCTCGGACTGTCTGAAATGAAATGGCATGGCAAAGGAAAACAGTATGTCGAGATCGAGTCGAGGAACTTGTGCCTTATCTACAGCGGCTACGATGAGGAACGTGTTTATGAAGAACAAATAATATGTCAACACGGTGTAGGGATCCTAATGAGCCAGGAAACTGAACGATACTTGATCGAATGGCAGCCTGTCTCTCAACGCATTATCATCGCTACGTTCATGATGCTAAATCGCAAAATCACAGTCATACAAGTTTATGCTCCAACAAATGTCAAATCAGAAGAATATAAAAACAATTTTTATAACAAACTAGATTCCGCCATAAATAAAGTAATCAATAAACATAGACCCGAATGTCTCGTCGTCATGGGTGACTTCAATGCTCGAGTCGGGAATGATAACAGCGACTACGAGAGACACATGGGTATACACGCATTCTGTCCTGATAAACTTGATGAGTTGAATGAGAACGGTATACTGATGCTGGAGTTGTGTAAACGATACGACTTGGTAGTGGGAGTATTTTTTTCCCGATGCCCTGTTCGTAGAGGGTCCAGTGTGCCTGATATAGTAACGTTCGACGCGGTGCGCCGTCAGTGTTGGATGTGAACATAAGTGGGCATTTCTATTTTAATTACGTTATTCACTTCCTTTTTATTAACCACCTTTTTGGTTTAGAATATCAGTGAGATCACGAGCTCACAATCAATGATTTGGAATAGCTTTTTAACTTCATCCGAGTTCTGCAAAAAGCTTATCCCCACCCAGTATAGCTCTAGCAATCATATAAGATCAGATTCTCCCGCTCGGTCCTTTCACGGATCAGCAATATATTATGTCACAGATTGCCTAAGTTGGGCCTATGTCGGCAAAGTTGCCGACCTAAAGTTGTTGGCGGTTTCGTGTGTCGCTTGAGGCTGTCTTCTTGTTTGTTGCTCTTTATACAAAAAATCACGACTGTTGAATGAATCTTTAGGTGATATATTTTCATGCATATGCTCACTAGCAGACGTATCTTGTAAGCAAACGCCTGATAATCTAGCCATATTATAAACTAACCAAAACTTGCTGAATATTTTGTATTCGGGTCCAAAATAACAACAAATACTTAGTCTGGCCATAAATACTGTTACAGTTAAAAATAAGAAAGATATTACATTTGAATTTGGAATCTGACATTTTTATACGATTGTTCATTGAATTTTCTAATTTTGGCGCCAATACATTGTACAATATTTTGCGATATTAAAATGGAGTGGGGTGATAAAGAGAACCGAATCGCTGTGATTGCATTACACAAAGTTGGTATGGAGCCAAATGCAATTTTTAAAACTCTCCATACGCTTGGTATTAGTCAAATGTTTGTGTACCGGGCTATTAATAGGTACAATGAGACCTCCTCTGTTTGTGACAGAAAAAGATCTGGCCGTCCACGTAGTGTTCGTACGAAAAAGGTGGTCAAAGCAGTAAGGGAAAGAATTCGAAGAAATCCTGTCCGAAAGCAAAAGATTTTATCTCGGGAGATGAAGATAGCACCCAGAACCATGTCGCGTATTTTAAAAGATGACTTAGGACTTGCAGCCTATAAGAGACGCACTGGTCATTTTTAACTGATAATTTAAAAAAGAATAGGGTGGTAAAATCGAAACAACTACTGAAGCGGTACGCAAAGGGAGGTCACAGAAAAAAATTGTTTACGGATGAGAAAATCTTTACAATTGAGCAACATTTTAACAAACAAAATGACCGTATTTATGCTCAAAGCTCTAAGGAAGCTTCCCAATAAGTCGACAGAGTGCAACGTGGGCATTATCCGACTTCAGTGATGGTTTGGTGGGGTGTTAGCTATGAAGGAGTGACTGAGCCATATTTTTGTGAAAAAGGTATCAAAACATCGGCACAAGTGTATCAAAATACCATTCTTGAGAAGGTAGTTAAGCCCCTTAACAACACCATGTTCAATAACCAAGTATGGTCCTTCCAACAAGACTCGGCGCCAAGTCATAAAGCTCGGTCCACGCAGTCTTGGTTGGAAGTGAACGTTTCGGACTTCATCAGAGCTGAAGACTGGCCGTCGTCTAGTCCTGATCTTAATCCGCTGGATTATGATTTATGGTCAGTTTTAGAGAGTATGGCTTGCTCTAAACGCCATGATAATTTGGAGTCCCTAAAACAATCCATACGATTGGCAGTGAAGAATTTTCCCATGGAAAGAGTGCGTGCTTCTATTGATAACTGGCCTCAACGTTTAAAGGACTGTATTGCAGCCAATGGAGACCACTTCGAATAAGATTTTATATTTTAAATTGTTTTATATTTATGTATTAAACTAACACACTGTAAAAGTAATAAAATATATTATTTGCAATAAAAAAATAATTTTTTTCTTCGTGACAATATTTATGGCAAGACTAGGTAGTTATAAAACAGAAACACACTAAATATAAATGTTAGAATTAAGATTTTTAATATGAATTTCCGCAAAGTTACACTTGATTCAACACATTTTCTAAATAGTATTCCGCTCCTTACAGGTACGGTTCCAGTCCTCAAGAAAGGTTGTAGTCGCGACCGGCCTAAAAAAAGAAAACAAAGAAAAGAAATCCATGGCTCGCTATCATCGTTAGTACAATGACGCAATCAATACAAATATATTACAATATTCGAATTGATATGATAAAGACGTCGTATTGTATGTTCTGTGGTCAGGTTTCATCTTATGCTTTTTGTTTTTGTCTATACCAACATGGTTAGAGAAATTATCGATATTGACAAGTATAAGTTTAGAAAATCACCGAAAAAACGGCTGAAATGATTTTGATGAAACGTAACTTATAACACTCTCGATGAAATCCTCTTTCAAACAAAAAAAAAACTAGATCATAATCGGTCCATCCATTTAAGAGCTACGATTCCACAGACAAACACACATATAGGCATGGGCGTAGCTATAACTTTCTCATGGGGGGGGTCCACGGGTACAAAAGTTTACTACTATTTGCCTCTTTATTTGCGCAGACTATACGCAGACGAGTACTGGTTTCGAAATGTCAATCTTAGTTTAAAAACATTAAAATACACGAAAATTAAGCTACGGACAAACGTATAACTGTAAATAAAGTTTATAAGTAATGTCGGAACATTATTAATTCATATTATACTAGATATGATTACGGGTGAAATTTAATTCGATTTAAAGAGCGCTCAACATTTGCATGACTCAAGTAAACAAATCATAGGTAATAAGTATGCGCGAGCGAAGCGAGCGCGAATATTGTTGTAGTGTTTTTATAGTAACATGATTTATTTCTCGTATTAGTGAGCCCACAGAACTTCTATGGTAAAATAGTAATAATGCGCGAGCGAAGCGAGCGCGAAATTTTTTAAGGTTTTTAAAATGAAATCTTGGAAGTGATTTGATTCATTGATCGTGTTAGCGAGCCTAGGTGTTTGTGGCCCAGATGAACCAAACAAGTATATTAATGTTTTAAAAGAAAAAATGGAATACCCGACTGAATAAGAGTGACTTTTACGCTATCAAAAATTGTATATACAACCATTTGAATGCATTGATTGCCAGTTTATTATTCCCAAATTTAAACTTAAGACATTATAGAAAATTACAAACATAACTACGCGGTACTCCCTTGCAGGTGGAAAATAATTTTTGGTTAGTGATTATTTTTTGGTCAAGTATTTGCTTGTATTAGCACAGCATGTTAAAAGTTGTTCGATTTTATTTACGTAAAGAATATTTTTTTATATAAAACTGGCTTGGATCGAATTGAAATTTTTGTGTTTTTGTTTACTTAAGATAGATCTACGACTGATTGCCAACTCGCCTGATGTTTAACGATGTTATTTTCTAGTTTTACGAAGGACGTTTTTTTATGAGTTTAATTTCATATCTTCAAAATGTGGCCATGCGCGAGCGAAGCGAGCGCGAAAAATTTTGAAGCATATTAATGCTTGAAAATTTTGTAAGCTGTTTTTTGTAAGAATAAAAATGCGTAAAATCACTGTAAAAGATTAAAAATGCGCATTCTGTAGAATAATTAAAAAAAAAAACACTTGTTTATTACGAAATAATTCGGTAGAGGTTACGAAAAAACTTTTTTAATTTTTGCAAGAGATGTAATATTATTATTATTACAAAAATTATAGCCTGTGACATTCTGGAACCGAAGACAAATCTAATGACACCTCGCACATCAAAATCGGACAAGCCGTTCAGGCTGTAGGCTGTCATATAGAATCATACAAACATACTCGTACATACACTCGAAAAACATTACCCTCCTTCTTATGCAGTCAAGTAAAAATATATAGTTTCGATTTGTTTGCGCGTTTGTAGTATGCGCGGGCGAAGGATGGACTAAGGTCACACTGCATCTCTAGCAAAACTGTCGTTATGACAACCGCGCATCAGGTGTTTATGTATATTTTGTAACATCCGTGCCATCCGCGATAATCCGGCATTATGATAGCACTTAATTTTTTTTTCGGCCAATGCCATGGGGGGGGGTCCGGACCCCCTGGACCCCCCCTTATATACGCCCATGCATATAGGTATATAAATACACAAAATCACCGATACACAGACACACATAAAACTTATAACACCCGTCGTAAAAAGTATAAATATATCTTAGATCTCGTATCAAATGCGCTATCAAAACAACAACAGAGTGGATCATATCGCTAAGTTCGCAATTCAAGCAGGGGGAGCGCGGCGCGAGCGGCTGCGAAAAGAAAATGGCGATACAAAGTCGCATGTCAGCGCGATGAGTACGGATCTCGTCGTGACGGCGATATCGTTCAACGAGGTTTGTTACTCTGTTTGCCACACCGTACTCGAACCGAGCGGAGGCAACGGCAGCGACGACGCAAAGACATCTGATCGTAGCGAAAAAAATAATGTCTGCGTAGCGCCTGCGGCGACGGGCCAGGCGAAGCTCAACAAGAAGTTAGACATTGTGGAGACGTCCCTTTCAATAGGATGTTTTCGTGCACTCAAACTGTATAGATTTCTACCTCGAAGCTTTTGTTTGTATTCGATTCTGAAACACGAAACAATGGATTGGGCTATAAGTACAGGAATCTGATGAAGAGTCTTATCTAGCCCGTGTTAACGTGCTGCAGAATTGCGTAAAATTTTTGCAAGATCTATGTTGTAAATAAAGCAAAATCAAAATAGGACGATAGATTAGATCTATTTAGTCCAGGCCATGAAATGGTACCTACACTGGAAAAAAAAGCATGATTAGGAATACATAAATAAACTATGAAGAGCTAAACGATTGGCTTGACAACTGCGGCTGTGGCGCAGACCGGCGGGCGGCGGTGACGCTGGCCGTTTTCAAGACTTTCTTGTACAGATGCTCTCCTGCATCGAAAATGGTTTAAAATCAATTACTATTTCATTTGAACCGCTCGGTTATGTAAATTACTGTTTTTTTTTAATTTATAACTATCATTTCATAATACTAAATTCTACCCTTGACTTTAACTACAACATTTTAAGGATGGTCGGTTTGATAGAAATGATCGCCCGTGTAAGTAATTTTAGATGAAAGGATTTGAAGGCACGGTGTCGGGATGAGTCAGCGGTCACTACTAGGACTACCATGGATGCTGTTGCCGATGGCGATGTTTAATATCAGGGCGTTTGTTTACTAATCGGTGAACTAGGAGCTCGTTTGTTGCTTTTAATATAAGGGATTATTTTATAATGTGAATATATCGTAATTCCTATCATCGACTTCATATTAGAGCAATGTGTAAAGTGTCTTTGTACGTACGAGATCATACCGCTGTTTATCAGATTTAGCGCCGACGTTTTACCGTTTTATAGGCTTTTATATGCAAATTGCAGATTCGTCTAGCCAGTTAGACCTACTGGAACAGTGCGTAATATGGTAGGTACCAGGGTCAGCCCCCGTATTCAGAACCCATTCGGTTTCGGAATCGATTCGATTTGTATATCTCCGTCTCTGTCATTTCCATAGATAATGACAGAGACGGAGATATCTTTTGTATGTAGTATATTCTAGTCTATGGTTTTGTGCTCTCCGTTGTGACTACTTTATCACTTTCCTCGACTCCTAACCACCTGCGCATAGCAATGACTGCCTGTGTGCTAAACTGTGCCATTTGTTTACTTTGAGTATGCAAGTTCTAAGTCAAAGGTGTTGTACGTAAATGCAGAGATAAAGTGATAACATTGTAGGGCGGTTAACGACACGAGATAGTACCTACCGATTCGAGCCGGCTTTTGAAACATTCTGCACACGGTTACTTTACCACACCAGTCTGTTAATAATTATAGCTCAAAAACAAAAAAAAAAACGACTTCAAAATACGCAATTTGTTTACTTGGACGACATTTTTCACGGCCAGCATTCGTCTGTCTCTGCTGCGGGTGATGCGCGTCCACCGGTACCAGTACCAGCGTCTTCTCCGCCGCGCGCAACTCCATTGTCCCCGACAAACTACGGGAGCAAACTACTAAATCAAGTTGTCTTTTGTTACAATTTGGAACCTTATTTAACTTTAAATCACAAAAAGCCAGGTAATATTCATAGTAATTTACAAAATTGTCAGTGCTTGAATGTAGAATGATCTCCTACGATTATTATCGATTTATATTTAGCACACCATTTTTATTTGAACAAACAGGTTACTCACGTCTATCTTTGAGCCGAATTCAGCTTCAACGACAAACGGCATTCTTTTTCAAAAGGAGCAGCGCAGACGTCACTCCCGAAGGACGTCTCGTCTGGTCAAAAATAGACCTGATTTACCCGTTTGTTCAAATAAAAATGTTTAGCACTCCAATTTTCTATAATTCTAAACAAAATATTTTTTTTTTTGTCAGCCCTGTTTATACAAACTGTCCCACTGCTGGGCGAGGGCCATCTACGCATTATGAGAAGGGTTAGGCCATAGTCTGCCACGCTGGCCAAGTGCGGGTTGTCAGACTTCACACATCTTCAAGATCATTGAGAACTCTCAGACATGTAGGTTTCCTCACGATGTTTTCCTTCACCGTTTGAAGTTGGCGGCAATGAACAATACGCACATAACTTCGAAAAGACAGAGGTGCGTGTCGTGGGATTCGAACCCAGGACCTGCGGATCGCAAGTCAGACGGTCTCCCGACTATAGGCTGCCGGAAACTTCCAATTTTCCATAATTCTAAACAAAATCATTTTTTTTAATTTTTTTTTTATCAGCCCTGTTTGTACAAACTGTCCCACTGCTGGGCGCGAGCCATCTTCTCATTGTGAGAAACAAAAACAAAAAACAAAACCATATATCAAACAAAATCATATATTCAGATTCAATGCTGCTCAGCGGTAATAAGCGGCTCAGCATAAACGACACAACACACAAACAAAAATATACTTTTTACATAAAACGCTACGCCGACTAGTTCGAATGTACACATATTAACATCGCTCGGTAGCTTCAATATCCTTATGATCCTTATCTCATTTAATTTTTAGCTCCACAGACACCGGGATCCGTGACTTTTGTCAATCTTACAAACTAGTAAATATTGTTAATACATTGTTACGGGAAGACAAGATTTTTCTCGTTATCTCTAACGAACTTTTTCGTAATAAACAAGTAGTTTTACTAGAATTATTCTAAAGAATGTGCATTTATAATCTTTTACAGTGATTTTAGACCTATTTTCTCACAAAAACCTACACTCGACAGCTCTCAAGCGTAACAAAATCGTAAGTTAGACTGCAAAAACTGCTTTTCTGCAGTCGGGTATTTGTTTTTTTTAACATAGATTCTTGTCACGTAATAATTTGTAACAACAGTGTAAAAGTTAGACGATGATCACGGGCCCCGGTGTCATGGAGCGGAAAATAAAGTTTTTCTTTTCTATGGTAAAATCCACAGTAAGCGCATGTAATGTCTCATAATAAAGGCGCAGTGCGTTGCCACACATCGTTTGAATTGAAGTGCACAATTTTGTGTAGCTTAAAACTGATACGGGATACCATAAATATGACACAAATGTAATTTCATGCTATGTCTAGTGAAATTTACACTAATTTAATTCTGCTATTTGACGTCGCGCGTCGGTCCGGGCCAGGATGGAGCACGTCAATGTGCAAGAAATTAATTGAATACATTAAATTGCATTATTAATGAATTAATTGTACATAAATACAATCTGGAAATGCAAAATAAATATGCAAAAAGATGGCGTGGCCCATGAGGGGATCGAACCCGCGACCTTCGCGTTATTAGCACGACGCTCTAACCAACTGAGCTAATGGGCCGATGAGCACCAACGTCGAAATAGCGAATCCGCACAATAAAACAACAATTCACAAAAAAATGCTGCATTAATTCATTGTTGATTTATTTTGTTCAAAATGCAATAAACTCATCTCGAACAACGGGAATAATCAGAATTAACCTCATTGGTACGATGATGATGATTGGCACGATAGAAGTCTATGAGTTACGACTTACAATATTGCTCCTATAGCCAACCTGTCTGGAGGCACGACAGTAGCCTTCCAAATCAAGCATTTCCTATTTTGCATTTTGATTCAGCAAAAACTCATTTGCTATTTTTTTTTTGCATGTGGTGGAATTTCGACATCTGTCATTGGAAGAGGTACCATACCTATGATCTGAGATCTGATCTTACATGTATAAGCCAGCGGGCACCGACGGGCTTAATTTTCCGTGACAGAAAAAAAAATTGTATCATCCAATGAAATTATTATCACATGGACACAAAGTCTAAACCAAATTCACGAACAAAGTGTCCTGCGTTGATCGATACTCACATACTAACTATGTTACCAACGAATGGCGAACTTAAAGATTGGGGAGTTTAGAGACATCTATTCTGCCCCTTGGTATTATTATGAAAATCGGAAATATTTTAAGTTTTAAATTTTAAATTTTAGTAAAGGTTGCCAACTTGCCACTTTTTGAACGCTGGCACGAAATCTTTGCCGATATGAAATAAAAAAGTGGCGCCTAAGACAATATTAAATATATTGTAAAAGCTAAAACGTTTATGTCAGGCGCTTTGTGTTTATTGAAACAGTTTTGTTTTCCATCGATAGTTTCATCTAAAATAACTCAGCCGGCAATAAACACGAATTGCGTTTCAAAATTGCTCGCGTTCACTTTTGTCTCGCTCACTCAGCTGTAGAATAGAAAGAGACAAACTCGAAAGCGAGTCAATTTTAAATCGACATTAAGGGACGCCTGGAATGATGTATTCCAAAAAAATAATAGCAAAATCTATATTGTGACATTATGAGCTAGTTTGAAGGCAACACTAAATTGACTAGTAGTTCTACGAACGAAACAGCTTATTTGCAGCTCACTTTGGGTCATCTGTACATAATACCTACATAAAGTTGGCTTAGCTCATCCATGCACCCTCACTTTTACACGCAATTTCAAGTTGGTTGTCATATCTCGACAACCACTTGACCAATTCTATTCATTTTTACTACAAGTTGTAATAATTGAGTACTTTATCTACCTACTAAATATCATTAAAATCGGTTGGTAATTAGCGCCGCAATAAACTTTCTTAAATAAACCCTTTTTTATGGGAAAAATCGCCGACGACAAAAAAAATATAACAATCCATATAACCTATACGCCATACGTTTCATCAAAATTGGTTACCTATACGCGAGTACGAACATATAAACAAACTGACAGACGAAAGAAAATTTGGCCAGTTGATGCAGAGACGCTTCGCACGCTCGGTCAATTAAAATGTTTAAAACAATCAAATTCAAAAGAAAATACATACGAAATTTCCTGAATATTTTTGTTCCTTTTGAATTAATTCTAATTAGTTTGTGGTACCTTCCAAATTAACCACAATATCAAAAGTAGATAGATAGATAACTCTTTATTAAAAGACCACAAATACAGAAAAATATAATTATAGCTAGGCTTTTAAATCTTTTAATTAGCGGCCTTATCGCTTCGAGCGATCTCTTCCAGGCAACCGTGTAAGTAAGTAAATAACAGTGCACAATGAAGACAATAAAGACAAATAAATATATGATGATGATGTCATCCTAGCCGATTTCGGCCACGTATAAATAAATATATATATATATAACGACATGTCATTCGTTAAAATCGGTCGTTTGATCTCTAGAATCCGCGCCACCACTCAAGTCTTATAGCCGCGGCGCTTCAATCGCATTCCGGCCATACTTTGTGTTCCAGCGGACATGGCGGCCTTTTAAATTTAGTTCGAAAATTTCACCACCGGACTGCAATGGTGGCGCGGACTCTAGAGTGTTACAAAGAAACAAGCATACATCATCATCATCATTTTAGCCACAATACGTCCACTGCGGCCTTGAATCCAGCGTATTCTGCCACTTGTATGAGGTCTTCTGTCCACCTTGTGGCTGATCTTCCCACAACAACTTTCTAATCAGCTGTGCTATGTTGGTGACAAACATACATAATTAAGCTGATAAGCAAGTTACCTTCCTTTGCTTTTCGGAGTCGGTTAATAATTTAAAAATCCATTATGCAGTAATGTGTCAAAAATGTTGCATGTGCGCAACAGTAATCGTTCCACACGAGATTAACAAGAATCAATTTTATCATAATTATCGATAACATAATAAAAATAATTATAATATAAACATGGCAATAGTAAACACGCATTCCGATTACGCGTCCGCGTGAAATTTCGTAGTAAAAAATCATACATGAGGTTATCAAAAGATCAGCATTGCTTACTTATTTCTCACATTGTTTTATTATTTTAATTATTGCAAAATCAACAGTTCCTGCTACTTTGCGTTATCATTCTACCCCTCATCATTTATCCCTATACCCATACACCCCCATAACACAACACATGCTGCTTTCACTTGTATCAGACACAGGTCCGATCGTGTATGGAGTACTTCTGTCACCCTTTTTGATAGATCTGCCAAGTATCAGCTGGAGGCTTTAGAGTCAGCGGACCGGCGAGCTGTGAGGTTAATCGGTGAGGATAAACTAGTCGCCAAGAAGCTACTTAGTCTCGAGTACCATCGTCTGCATGTCTGTTTATATTCTAAAGGATTCATTTCGGGGAGTGTGCGCAAGAGCTTCACGACTTAATTCCACCCTTTCACTACTATATAGGACTAGCAGAAAGTCGGCGAGTTACCGCCCATTTCTCGTTGAAATGCAAGAAATCCGTACTAAGCGATATCGGTCCACGTTTTTTATGTGTACTGCACAGGAATAGAATTCTTTGCTGCCATCTGTTTCTTGAGAACTACAATCTTGGAATTTTCGATGCTAGAGTGAATAGATATCTTCTAGATCGACGAGCTCTATTAGGCGAGTTGGTTGTCAATAGTAGATCTTGGGTAAAAATAAATTAAGAACAGACTTCAAAAATCGTAATATTTTTAGGTGACATATTTATCAATAACTTAAAAAAAAAAAAAAACTATAAAAAACAATGTTGATGTAATTTCTATAGAACCAAAAGTATCGTCAACCATCAAAAACTACGCGTATATAATATCCTTTCAATTAAAATAGTAGATTGTTATACAAAGGGCTAAAAAGACCCATTGTAACGAGGTAGATTTTTATTCCCGAGCATTAGCGAGGAAGTACATAGAAACCGAGTTACAATGGGTTTTTAGCGCCGTGTGTTACATTACACTCTACTTTTCACTACGATGATGGCGAGAAAATAAAATAATCCTATACAATAATTCAAAGTTTATTTGACTAAAAATGAAATGTACAATTTGTACAATTCTGGATATTTAACGAGATGTTTGCAAAGAGAATGTAAATATACTCCAAAGAGATTATTCTACTTTTGAATAAAGACTGTTTTGTTTATGTAGGCTTTTTGGTAACAGATAAAAATTAAAAAAAAAATACTTTTCCCCTAGAGCATAATATGCTATTTTCCCCCCCGCTCTAGTACGCTACAATGACGGACTTTTTGAGCAAGAGGAGTGAAATAGTTATTTATTGTACTAGGCTGGAAAGTTGTATTTTACCGTCGAGTGTCTGACAGTTGAATCCAGAGCAAGCGAAGGATTTTAGGTTTGAACCACGAGCGCAGCGAGTGGTTCTACTGTAGAATCCTGGGCGTAGCGATGGATTCAAGAAGACACGAGATAAAATAACTTTACAGCCGAGTGCAATACAAAATTTTATTTTAACGTAGCGAGGAAATTTTTTTGCTCACCTATTTTCTCGAGTAGAAAAATCTGCTTGGCATTTGTGCAACTTTACTGGTCCTAAAGTTACATTATAATCACGTGAGTTCACTTACATGTACACATTTCATTAATTTTGAACATTATTTACAACAAAATTACGTAGTACAAAGTTATTTTTTACTCTATTTTTTTTTCTTCTATTAGGCTCTTGACACAACTCGCATAGGTCGCATTCTTCTTTACTCATCCAAACCTTTTTCGTGTAAATGGTTCTAAAAATTCAAAACACTGCTAAGAGAAAGTAAATTGTACATTTTTATTTACGTTTTACGTAAATATACAAAATATCTAAGTTATTTCGATATAATATTTAGTGTTTCTTTAAGCTAAGATAGCAACCTCCTTGAATCGAACTATTTATCTTCATTTTGTGAAGGTATTATATACAAAGAGGTTGGAAATATTTTGTATTGAAAATGTAGAGCTCCGTCGTGTTCGAATTTTGAAATTACTTTCCACCCTAGGGAGCAAAATGAACTTTTCCGCACCAATATTAGCATTGGAAACGTAACTTTACGAGCTAGTAAGATGAAAAAAATATTTTCCATATCGATTCCTAAATGACGGAGTACATTTGTCCCATATAAACATCAAAACGGTCCAGTGGTTTTGTTTTTAAAACAAATAAGCACGTTTTGAAGTCGGTTCCTTCAGTTTTAAATTATAATTATTGCATATTACAAACCAGCAATCTATACCAGATCTACAAACAAATATAACAACGGAAAAGGCTTAAATTGAGTACACACACAACATAACATATTACTGACTCTTGGTTTACCTACTTCATGTATTTATATAAATACTTTACACATTAAATTCGATACGGGCAAAGAGTAAATTTTCCAGCAATGACGTCACGACGTGGGCTAGGCATGTCCTATTATTATTTTAATTTAATTGTAACTAATTCTTACGTTAACAAAAGAAAAGGCTTAAATATTTCGTTTCCCAATTAGTTATCTATGTCTGTAGATGTTTATAAATATATATATATAAAGGTTTTCTTTGCGATTTGCATAATAGAACCACTATGCATGTACTGTAACCAAAATAAAAGGTACAACCATTCAAGAGATTTTTTAGGAGTTCAGGGATAAACGTTTAATTGTGTGGCCTGCTACGCGATAAGTAGGGTTCCGTAGTTGCATATCATGAATTATGGCAGTGTTGACTTGGGACAGGTGAGTTCGACCACGTTCTTGGGTTTCCAACTGGATAGTGCTCTAACATGGGAGGAACACATTGACAGATTATGCGGAAAAATAGGTGGTGCCTGTTTGGTGCTGACTGGGAGCGCGTCTTCAGAATGCAAAAAAAGAGCCGTACGTGCAATTAACAAATAAGTACGAGTGTCACAAGACACATCCGCGTTACCGTATTTCCGTGCTATGGGGATACTGACTGTTCCAAGCCTAGTGTGTCTCCAGGCAGCACTGTACGCCAGGGACCACCCAGAGGAGTACTCTCACCTCGGCGACACGCGTGGAGGCGGTTCGGCGCGTCTCGCACATCGGCTGCGTGCCGTGCCTCGCCGTCTCGCTAAGACGAGTAAACTGGTACATGTGACTGCAGCAGAGGTGTACAACCGTCTGCCACATGAAGTCCGAGACTCGCCGTCTAGGGGATAATTTAAGCACAAACTAAAAAAATGGCTTATCGAACAAGCATTCTACAAGTTTGATGATATGACTAAAATACAAGTGACATGACATTTGTATTAATTATTATTGATTATTTACCTTTTTAAATTTTATTGTGATTATTTATACTATTGACATTTTTTATTATTATTATTTTATGTATTTGAATTGTTATTTCAATTTTTTGACATTATTGCAATATGTTTATTTATTTTTTATTGATTCGTTTTGTTAAGTGGACGTACATTTGTATAGATATTATTTTTCCTGTTGACATGTAACATTATCCGTTATGAATAAATTACTATGACTATGACTATGACTATGTGAACTTAAAATGATCTAGGTTTTTTGTTTAAAAGAGGATTTCATTGAGAGTGTTCTTACGTATGTATCATCAAAATCGGTTCAGCCGTTTTTTGTCGGAGGGTTTTGAGTCTCCATTTCTGTCATTTCCGTACAGAAAGACAGAGATGGAGATATAGCTTCCAACCCGAATCCGAATCCGAATGATAGTGAATAAGGGTGCAGGTGACCCACAAGATTCCGGCTTTGGTGCTCACATTTGCATGCAATATGTAGGTACGTATGGCCTTTTTTGCGACAATAATAGCATCATCGTTATGTGTCTAAATGTAAACAGCATTTGAGTTAGAATGACCCCCAGTAAATAAAATCTACCTAAATAGATAGTTGTACTAAGTACAAAAGTTGCAATTTATGTGGTGTAGTATCTATAGCAACTAAGAACACTTAAACAAGCAATATATACTGTTATCTTTAATAACGTGATGTACCTAACATATCAATAAGTTCAGTCGTTTTTCTGAATTTTCCATTCAGCTATATGTACCTATTATCCGTGTGTTTGGGCGTTGCTTACGTAAACATGGAGGATTAAAGTACTAAAGATAAACACGTTGCTGCAACTATCTATTGATAAACAAGCCGGAATATTTTACAGAATATGTATTTTTATTTGTATATTCATGTTTGTAGTGGCCGTGATGATTTCGGAGAATTTTATTTTAAACCTACATAAATATACCTGTAAACATAAGTACTTACATACATACAATCATGCCTTTTTCCTGTTGTGTAAGGCAGAGACTATATCTTTCCACTTTCTACGATCCTGACACACGTCTTCAGCTTCTTTCACTTTCATTAGTATCGAAGACATATTATGGGATCGACGCATATGACCAAGAACGCAAGAGGCCAATAGACGCATTTAACCTGATACGCAAATGATCAGATACGTACATGGCCAGATATACAATTGACCAAAACTTGTACTTATTCAATTACAAGTCATAAAGTAGAAAGACGTAGACTGTAACCACAGACATAGACTGTGACTGTCGCTTAACATCAGGTGAGTTGACGGTCAAACACAAGCCTATTTTTGAAAAAAAAAGTCTTTCATTGATAGCTTTCCGATGATCCTATGTTAGAATTTTTGAGGACTTTATTTAATGTAGGGTAGCTACCATCCTCAAGTCCTCATTTTCTATTCCAGGCTAGACTCCATCTTCACCCACACTCTACTTTTGAGTCTGGTGAGCAGTGTTCAAAGGCCTAGCCTGTCAAAAATGACAAAATGAAATTCGTTAATAATTTACCGACTTACATAAAAGAGGGTTTTCATTATTTCACTTAAGTATAACGGATTTTCAACCGGGTCTGCTAAAATTCTTTTATAATATAATCTTAACTAATAAAAGCGAAAGTAACTCTCTTTGCTGTCACCCTGTCTGTTTGTGTGTTTGTTACCTTTCGACATCCAAACGCCTGAACTGATTCTTATGAAATTTGGTACAGAGATAGCTAAGATCCTGGAGAGGGATATGGGGTACTTTTCATCATCATCATCACCGTTCATCATCGCCATCGTTTCTCATCCGTGGGTGAAACCGCGGGGTACAGCTAGTTGGTAATAAAGAAAATACCTAAGCAAATAACTAAGCTTTAAATCTAGAACAGAGGCTGATGACAGAAAGAAGAAGGAATAAGCCCAGTAGTACAGAATTCGTAGTCTTTGCCCAGTAGTATAGTAGTTCGGTAGTCAAGGAAGATGAAGAATACACTAAAATTGTACCAAATGACAGTACGTAATATAATAACATTATGAAAGCAAAACACAAATATAGCATATCGTGACCCCAACGCGGGCAGACGCCTTATCAATGTACACTCGCAATCTGTACCGGGAGGCATTTGCGTAAGCGCCTTATCACACCCACTGTAACTATACCTCGGGAAATACTACCCAAGTACGCTAAGATAGCTCAAATAACGTTGGTCACTCTTATGATTATAATGACCATTGTAACTAGACTGGCTTGTACTAGTTGTATGACATGCGTTATAAGATCTTCTGACTATGGTTATTTGTATAGACGTATCGTGTCCAAATAAATAAGAATCACGATGGCGGTAGTTCGGTATGTTGAGATGGGTCGAGTGGTTTTGGCTAGTGTTATCACCTAGGTAGGTATCGTGGGGGGTAGGAAGCCTGTGCGCTGTCAGTCGGCGGCGGATCGTCGTCGGCTCCGGACCTCTCAGGAGAGTGTTTTTAATTTTTTACTCTAAAATAATTAATTTTAAAAGATGATGAAAATGCCTATCTGCAATAAAATTGTAAAAATAAATATTTTTACTTTAATTTTTTTTAAGTAGTTAGATCAGGAATGTTATGATTATAGTTTTTTGGGCACAAAAAGAAAAAGGAAATGTTGGATAGTAGAAGGACTGAATAACATTAGTAGCAATACGTAGAAGTAAAACTAATTATAACTAATCAAAAACAAATACCTACATCAAACCGTTATCATCACATTTTTCGCCAATTAACCAAATAAGCATGCTTAATTAATTACAATGATAACTGCCAAAAATACCGTGAGAATAACAACACAGTTACCGATCGGTAAAAGTTTATTTTCATTAATCAACTAATTAAACATAGTTCGATTTATCAGAGCTACCCTAATTACGACGATAAAGGAAAGCACCTACATAGTTACAGCTGATAACAGCGGAAAACAAAAATGTACACGGAGTGACACGGAGCAAGTATGTGGGAACGGCCTTATCTCGACCACAGTTTATAACATAGTGATAATTATACAGCAAAACAAAGACACGCGGCCGGCGCGTGGCCATCGTGCGTCGTCAATAGTTTAAAAATAGAACGCAGCGAGTTCAGACATAAACTAAACCAGTCCAATGAGACAGTCAATAACAAATTATACTTACTTAATACTTCCCCTAATTTCTAAATCCATTATACAATAGGAAATGGGCCCGATGCATCTATTTCAAAGTTAGAGGTCAATACTGGCATGCTTGTTGAATGCTGAACGTCGAACCACGCCCGCATATTCGATGCGTCTCGCGTTCCAAATTTCAAATTCTTGGCGTCACTCCTTGTTATTCAGGTCCATGGCAGATGTTGGCGCGGTAACTGGTGGCTTGTTTTTATATTTTTTAGGTTGTGCTTGCTTATGGCCAGTATTTTCCTCATTGCACCATGGTTTACTTTTTTCTTTTAAATTTTAGCTTCAGATATTGTCAATTCCCTTGCGTATTACATTCGAGGTTAAATTTACTTATTCCTAGATTAAAAAATCTTACTTTTTTCTTAGCAAGCATTTGATATGATTATAATTATAATTATTTCTGTAGCTATGTGGACGATACTACGTACTTAAAACTGTTTCAGTAAATAGGTAAAGAACAAAGGCATATTGGAATACCTATTTTCACGGCTACGGTATTCCAATCTAAACAATGTAGACGTAGCAAATTAATGAAAAACATTGGATCGATGACTCAGTATTGTTTTTCAACGTATTTCAATGCAGGTTTTGAATTTCCAAGCAGCTGATTTTAAAAGCCAATTTGACCGAGTAGTAAAGAGTAGAAAACTAAGTAGGTGCTACTGAATCTAGAATATTCGGAAATAAAATATTTATTCTGGTCAATTGAAAAATTACTAAAGTGTAATTTTTGTTTGAATTTTTTTCGTTAGAGTAGACCCACCCTTAAGGTGGGTTTCCACTACGTGGTATCCACTATGTTCGCGAACTAACTGTTCCACTGAGTTCCGCGTTTATGCAACTGCTCCACATAAGTAGTGGATACGTTGGCGCTAACACAAATATTACGCATAGTAATACAATTGGACAAAATTGAACAGCAACGGAACAAAAAAGCATAACATATAACTATTATTATTAGGCAAATGACATAAATTAAACATCTCAATTGATTTTTTTTTCTTTCCAAAAACTAAACTATTCCAGTTAGGGTTTCGGTCTTCAAAGCCCTGCATTTGCGCCCGATTCTGGATTAGATTTTTGTGGAACGCGTGTTTCTACATCGGATGGATTTCCAAAGTCTGGAAACGCCACTTTATATTATTTATAAAAATGTGTCTCATAATTTATAAAATTGAGGTTAGTATTGAAGTAATTCAAGTAAGTTTAAGTTGAATGACAGTTTTAAGCAATTTTTAATAAGTAACCAAAATCTATTAAGCTTATTGGAATGGTTACTCTCAATATTGAATGCCCTATGAGGGTATAGATGGACCTGTGTTGCAATAACACCTAGCATTCTATCATAATTATTGACAGTTATTCAATAAATAATTCTGATGCTGAAATACAATAAAATATTTATTTGCGTGACTAAGTATATTTATTATAAAAATCATATTTTTTTAAATTAAATTATTGTATTTATTTACAAAAACAAAATATAATATATTAACTAATACAAATATAATTAAAAATTCAGTCAAATAACTAACCCCTAACTGTCCCTGGTGCAAAGGTACTTACTTGCGGCGCGCTACCCCGCTGAATGGCGATTGCCATTCTTTGCACCAGAAATATATAAAATTATAAAATGTTATAAATATATAACAAAATAATAATGTAGTTTTCACATATTTTACCAAACGCTGATTCACTATACCAAATTCAATGAGTAATATACTCATTCACTTAAAGATATACGCATATATATATAGTGAACATTCGTAAACACAAGACACACAATGGAACCGTGGCTGGTAAATAACAATAATAATATTGACTGATGTTTTTAAACGGGCAAGTGCCTTTAAACAATATACATCATCATCATCATCATCTCAGCCATAAGAAGTCCACTGTTGGACATAGGCCTCCCCCATGGATTTCCAAAAAGACCGATTGGAAGCGGCTTGCATTCAGCGTCTTTCCGCCACTTGTATGAGGTCGTCTGTCCATCTCGTGGCTGGTCTTCCTACGCTGCGCTTGCCGGTACGTGGTCTCCACTCGAGAACCTTTCGGCCCCATCGGCCATCAGTTCTACGTGCTATGTGCCCTGCCCACTGCCACTTCAACTTGCTAATCCGCTGTGCTATATCGGTGACTTTTGTACGTCTACGTATCTCTTCATTTCTGATTCGATCTCGTAGAGAGACTCCGAGCATAGCCCTCTCCATAGCTCGTTGCGTGAACAAACTCAACTAACTAAACTACTACACAAAGAGCATATCGATCACCCCAGACCGATAAAGGTCTAAAGACAATCCAAATTGCTCAAACCCACTACCAGTTGGCAGCGTACCCAGTATGCTGCCGCATTGACATGTTGAATGGCAATGCTTATGCGTTGGGCCATATACCAGCATTTTGGTCACGGGTCGCATCGATCAGGCGCTCAGATAAATTTGAAAATGTGATGAGATGAATGTGATGGTGTCGAGACTTTGGGCCCGTGGGGACCGGGAGTCCCACGGGCCCAAAGTCTCGACACCAAACGGCTTAAATATGTATTAATATAATATTGACTGATGTTTTTATTTCGCCATTCTTGCTGTTACTATCTCTGTCTGTTTTCGATTGTAAATAACGTAACTTCAATGTAAATTCCACGAAATTTTGTGTTGTAAATGTGGGTATTGGGAATTTTGTTCACATTATCTGCATACTTTTTTTAAATGTTATTTTAATAATATTTCATACGTAGAAATTCTTCATATAATTGCGGATGATGAATGGTGATTGATAAGTATATTTTTCATGTTAAATGACTTCCAAAAAGAAGGAGGTTCTCAATTCGACTGTATGTTTTTTTATGTTTGTTCAGCGATTACACCGCCAATTATGAACTATTTTTGATGATTCATTTATTGTTTGGTAGGCAATACTTCAGAGGTGGTCTCATATACATTTTATCAAAAACGGTTCAATACTTTGGTTTTTATAACAAAATAACTGATAAAATGTCATATAAGTAAAAGGATTGCATATTTTAAAGTCGTTCTTATCAGTTTTTTAAACTAATTTTATTTATTTATATTTACTTTAAACTATATTTATTTCAATAATAATCTATGGTTGTTCTGTTCCCCCGACTGTTCCAGAAAGCGATATATTTTCAATAAGGTATTAATTAGTTTTGCAGTCTGGTAGTAGACATAGCAAAAATGTTATATGTACAATATGTTATATGTACGCTAAAACTTCTGTAAAATTATCTAAACTTAATATTAAATTATTTTCATATAAAACATTGCTGTCTTTATTCAAATTGATAAGATATGTAAGGCAAATATAATATAAATAATAAAGATGTTTTCTTAAAGAGACTACAACACTTTAGTTTCAAAGTTTTCCTTATCTTTTGATTCTACAGATTTCTGAGAAATGCCACATGGATACAATGATATAAATTATGCGAGAAGTATAGGTAAATCAATATTATTATTACATTGTGTATTGTTGTAATAAAATAAGCAAACAACACATATTTTTAAACGGAATGCATATAATTCCAGATTATAAAAATAAATATTAATAAATATTATTATAATTTTATTACAACATAACTATAAGGTGTCTGTATACCTATCCTTCCTGTTGTGTTAAATTTTTAGCATATTTTTTTTCTACATTACAAAAATTAAATGTCATCATCATCATCATCTCAGCCACAAGAAGTCCACTGCTTAACATAGGCCTCCCCCATGAATTTCCATAAAGACCGGTTGGAAGCGGCCTGCATGCCGCGTCTTCCTGCCACTTGTATGATATCTTCTATCCACCTTGTAAATTAAATATAATTAATACAATAGAAAAAAATATGTAACACTTTCAGATAAGTACATAACAAGTACAACGTACTAAGTATTTTGTTCCAAGCCATCACACTTATTGCTGTAGACCCGAGGTTAATGCGTGATGAAATAAGTACTTACTACTTAGCAAGCATTTGAATCTGTTCAACCACGTCCAAACAAACCTCAAACAAATTTTATATATTCATAGTATTCTTACTCATGGTTTTATACTATGATCTGTGGTTTTATAACATCTTGTAATATCAGTATTATATATTTTTTCACGCCTTGCAATGACTGGTTCAGTTCATTCGCATGGCCACGCCTCAGAAAAAGCGCGTATTCTAAATTCTAATTTTAAAACCGTTCTTCGGCCAGTCACCGCTGCAAAGAGTTGCATAAAAAAACTGTTGCCACACGAAACGCGGGATCTGTTGGCAAGAACAACAAGCAGAATCACAGACTATAGCAACAGTTAGTATGTGCTGTGGGCGCGTCAGCCAACTATCACGCGTAGCCGGCGTGTCGGATGACGTCACCACACGTCACGACACGCCATTCCCGACCGTACTCCGTTAACATACAGGTGTAACAGCTGTATCATTGTGCAATTCAGTACTTTTCCGTTGGATTTGCGTAATGTTGGTTTCCGACGAAGCAGCCGACGCCCGCGCCGGACCGACGATGTTTCACATGGCGTCACAGACAATTTCTAAAATGCAGCGGAGACTCGAGGTCATATGTCTAACATAAGATAAAAGCCGATAAGTACATGGCTAAACGAGGTACTGTAAACATTAAAGAGGAACATAGCACCGTAAGAGATGAAGAATTATTTACGTAAAATGTAAATGTGCCGCGAGTCACGATATCGCATCGGACCGAAGCTATAAAAGGCGGCGCTAGCAGCACTCTGTGCCCAGTGCGGATCGCACGGGCACACTGAAAACATCAAAACAAAATAAAACATTTGTTATAAAATAAACTTGAATAACAACGTTATCACAGCACGTCCTCAACTCATGACAGATAACACCAAGTAATGAGTAAACATGAGCAATATAGAGGCTTATGACATCACACTGACAGGTGCTACTAATACAAGTAAAATTCACATGAATGAATCAGACACCAATCATGAGTCAATAAATGAAATGGTATATCCTGATTGTAAGCTGACACACGAATAAGATAATAAAGTAAATAAACAAAAGGTGGTCCAAATGGAATTGATTGAAATAGTAAACAATAAGTAATGACTAGTAATAGTAACCTTTGACTTGGAAATCAATATCCCCAACCTTTAACATAAATTAATAATTAACTCCAGGAAGCAGCATCTAGATGAACTTGTTAATATAATAAAGATTATGATAAACATTAACATACATAAAAATGTTAGTATAGGTCATGAATATTACTAGCATTAAAAAGAAATTATTTTCTATATTAGTAATAATCATATTATTACAATTTCTTGGTAATCATTTAATGATATTACTTTAACATAGTAAGTGTCGATGACGGCGATCGATGGATAAACGATGTAAGTCAAGGCAATTGATAAATGTAGACCTGATACTTTGCAAATAATCTAAAACGCACAAAATAACCGATCACTCATTCTCAAGAGCTACTCAAAACGTTTGCTACGATTACGCAATAAATTGTCAAGTTGAATGTACATTCAAAGAAGATTCGTTCGCATTTCATCACAAAAATCTTGCCTCACATAGAGTCAGTTGTTGACACTAAAAACAAAGTACTTTTTCTTTCTGAAAATCATTTCAAAACAATTTTTGAATATGGTGGATAAAATATCACGGGAAGAAAGAAACAATGTTATTAAACAGTAAAGTTGTTTAATTACATCCACTTTAGAAATAGAGCTTACTTACTTTGACATTACTATCTTTTGTGAGTGTTGGTCTCCTCATCGGTTTTTTCAATATCTTTGATCTCCTTTCTCCAAGATGTTTTCTTTCCCTTGCTCCTCAAATTTTCTTCAACTAGTTTATTAGTTTTTTTTTTTTTTTTATTTATTTAACAACACAAAATTTACATTATAAATTGGCTTATAAGGTACCTAAAAACTACAGTTAGTTTGTATTGGTACCTTCGTTCCGCCATCGCTTCCCGGGCCTCCCTCTGGGCATTTATCTTCATATATGATTTTGTCAGCATGCCCGTTTATTTGACTCCTTTTCTTCATAATTCATAGTGGTTAAATTAAAATAGCAGATAAGAATACTTACTTGCAATAAAATTATCCAGCTTTATTTACATACAAAAACCATCCTATTGTATCAAATGTATCTGTTTATTCATGTGTGTACTTAACCAGACAAGAATTGAATATCGTAGTTGTGGGCGTACTCACTAGGTAGGTAGTATGAGTATTTATATATAGGTATATACTTAGAGGTAGATTTGTTTGTTATGACTATTGTACGCCCTATTATACTTACAATGAAAATATAGTTATAAATATTATAATTATAGACTATACTGGTGATAATATCTATTTAGTAATAAGTACGTCAAGCGAAAGTTCCTGATTTTTTTTAAGAATATTGAACGCATGGAGGGCTGTGCAATTTGGGGTTGTTAAAGTTAATGGAGAAGAAGTGGAAAAAGCTAAATTTTATATACAATATAAGTTAAATGTTCCTTTTTTTCATTAAGTTTTTTTTTTCAATTAAGAACCAAAAATCCGTACTCAAATAATATCAGTCCACGTTCTGAATGCGTGTTGCACAGGAATAAATAGGTAAGTATTATACGATCTCATACTGAGAAAACAAAAGATCCGCCACATCGCAATTCTGTAATCTTTTTGGAGGTATCTGTAAATTGAGTCTTATTTTGATCGCGTATAAGTGTATATTCATTTGTTTACTTTAGCAAAATGTGCTCGAATATTCCCTTCGGGTTTTCAAGGTTTAGTACAACTGGTGTTTTTTTTGTTAGTTTGAGTTGAAGGGCATCAGATGCATTTAGATTTGGTTGATACTCTGATGCCAGCATGTTAACACCATTTTTATTTTTTACAAACAAACAAGATTGTTGGTCAGATTTTAATAAAAAGAATGGGAAAATTAAGGATGTAGTTTGTTGTAAATTTAAGTTATTTTGTAAACTACACATACAATCTTATACTTTCTTAAAACTACCTATCTGGTTATTTAAGGGTAGATAATAGTGGGAGCTTGTGCTACAACAGTTCTCTTAAAATACCATACTCTTACTTAAATATAACTTTAAACACACTACAAAATTAATAAATCGTAAATCGTAAGTAATCGTAAATTTTACGTTAGAGGAGACAGAAGTTAGAAAAACCAATGGTCTATGGTATTATACATAAACTCTTAAACGTGACCTTTCTGGTTACGGATTGGTCTATGGTAGCAACTTACATAAACTCTAAAACATGATCTTTCTGGTTACGGATAAAAACAAATACAAAGTAAAATAATATGTGTCATTCACTTCAACCGGTTTCCCAGCTATACCTACAAGAGTTGTAGAACATGTGACGGACGTATGATAATAACATAATATTAAAATGCATGTTGCAGGTCCAGTGCTGCGTGCCTGTCAAGGATCACGAATGCTAATCGTGATAATTGGAGTTTAAAGATATTATCACCATTTGTTTTTCCATGATTATATAATAGTACAATTGAAGGGTTGTAAGTCTAAAGGGTCTAAGTGCCAATTTTATTTTATATTTTATTCTATTTGCATTAGGCTTGGCACACTGATCGTATTTTTTAATAATATTGTTTTTTTTGGCACTTGGACCCTTTAGAATATTACAATCCTCGAATTGTTCAGAGGCTAATTTCTGCTCAGAGGCTCCCAATACCTGTGAGGAACTCCACTTTATTCAGGTTTTTGACAGTATTGAATTTAAAAATAAAAGTGACACAATTATCAGCTCACACTTGTTGAACATATTTGTAGTTTTATTACATTTTTGTTGGTTTATTTTAATTTAGTACATTATGAGTAAAGTAATCGTCATAAAGTGGCATGTCTGTTTATATTTTACAGGATTCATTTCGGAGAGTATGCGCAACGCAAGAGCTTCACGACCTATAATTCCACCTGCCCCATTTCACTACAGGACTAGCAGAAACTCGGCTAATTACCACCCAAAAGAAAAATCCGTAATCAGCGATATCGGTCCACGTTCTTGATGCGTACTGCACATGAATGTAATTCTTTTGCGAGTGTCGAAATATGCGTTTTTTGCGACATATTCGGTTGTAACTTTTTTTAACAAAAACTGAGAGGTTTGATTTTTCTCTCTGCAGCAAGAGACTATGGATCTGCGAATATGGTTTTAATTTCAACTTGATACCTTAACGCGTTCCCGAGATACATGTCTTGACAGACGGACAGACGGACAACAAAGTGATCTTGTAAGGTTTCCGTTTTTCCCTTTTGAAGTACGGAACCCTAAAAAATAGTAATAATTCTTAACCAGTTTTTCTCGGCATGAGCTCTTACAGAACCGATGTGTACACAAGTTGACGAAGTTGATAAGTTGACGAAATAAGAACGATGACTAAAAAGAAAAGTGGACGAAGTTACCCTGAGCGATGTACTCGTGCGATAATTTTGTTAATTATTCACTACTACAATTTTGTAACATATAATTTTTACGGAAAAAATATACAGATTTGTACTTAAAAATTAAAACTTAAAAAAATTGTGAATTTCAAACGATTGACAGAAATCAGTCGATAGCGCTAGGCTAGGTCTATCATAACATTTAATTTATTGTAGTAGCCCTAATTAAATTCTAGAAATTTCGCAGGCTCTGGTTGTAACAAATCATAATTTTATCCTTTAATGATTTATCCAACAGAATTGAGCGTAGTGAAAATGCAACTGAATTAGTGAATTACGATCATTGATAATGACAATGTCAACCAGATTGTCATTACCAGTGATTGGTATAACACCCTATTAGTAAGCCCTTTGATGTCATTGACAATGACTTCCGTGGGCATGGCAAGTGATCATTGTTCTAAGTTAATAATGAATCAAGTAACTATTTCCAATGAATTGATCTTCTCCGGACCCACTTAAGAGTTATGTAGCTACTGAAAACAATTGAATGCGATAGAATACAACATTTCCAAAACAAAAGCCTAACAAAGTAACAACGATTCTGATAAAAATGCGAACGACTCAGTTAAAAGTTGCAATAGGTGTCCGGCGCAGGCGCAGCGTCTGTGTGTCAATGTTGCGGTGGGGCGCGGCGCGTGACGTCACTCGCACGCAGCCACCGCGTGGTGCGCACGCCCACCGCAACCGGCGCGGGAGCTGCCAACTCTGCCCAGCTTTCCTGCTCGAGAGCGAATACTATCTACATTTTATACTACGAATAATACAAACACATTCATTGCCACCACAATTTTTGCTTAGTTGGATGCTGTCTTGTCTACTCCATTACATTAGAACACGCTAGGTGTGTCACCGGCACAGATATATCCAGATAAATGGACACGTCATGTCTGAGTATATTTAAAGCGTGAACAAATAAGTTGGAAAAAAGGTCAGGTATATCTCGATACATGTATGAAAATTAAACGTAGCAAAGGAAAACGATGTGTCAGGATCGGAGCAAGTAGCAAGCCTCTCTGAAAAAAAAAGTGATTATATCTAAAGTATTTAAAAATAGACATCTCCTAGGTAAGAAATCAAATTGATTAACGATTGTTTAAGCCGTTTGATTGTGGAGACCACGTACCGGCAAGCACAGCGTAGGAAGACCAGCCACGAGATGGACAGATGACATCATACAAGTGGCGGGAAGACGCTGGATGCAAGCCGCTTCTAATCGGTCTTTTTGGAAATCCATGGGGGAGGCCCAGCAGTGGACTTCTTATGGCTGAGATGATGATGATGATGATTGTGGTAAGGTGGTGAGGTAATAAATAGCAAACAGACAGAGAGACAGCCAGACAAAGAGATAGAGTAACTTTCGATTTTATAATTTTAGTAAAGTTAAGTTAAGGGAACATACGTTATAAATGTGCAAACGTACACAGTATACATACTTGAAAAAACATTTTCGTACTTTTAAACAGTTGGATAAGATCGTTCTGGTCTGCTTAGTATTTTTCCATCCGGTTTTGTGACTCACTACACTGCACACAGTTCTTTGTTTAGAAATAAAACACAGTTATTGTTATTCACTCTTTTTAATTTATCGTGTGCTGTTTTAAATAATCACATCACTTGTATTTTGAATTGAATATTCTTATATTCAGGCTCTAATCTATCGTAAACTAAGTTCTCTACAGACACCAACCTCAAAAATGGTTGGTATTTAGGTAGTCGCCCAGTTTTGATTGTTTTCGTGTAATCTCCCTTTTCAGTTAATAAGATTGATTTGAAGACGGTTTAATTTTTTTAAATTACTTTTATTTATTCATTTTTAATAGTATTTACTCGTTTTGTTTGAAACTAACTATTGTATTCACAAAACTTCAATGGGTAAGTTCGTTTAATTTTTAAAAACACTTCTCTACTATTGTAACGCCTAATTTTTGCTTTATAAAGTATACCAGATTTTTTTACGTAGTATGAGTGATAAACCTACCGAATTTCGTTCAAATCCGCGCAAGAGTTTAGTTTGTATAGCGTCGTTAAAACGCTCATATTATATCTTGAAAACGACTGAACTGATTTTTATAAAACTTACTATGACTCCTAAGTTGAAAGATACTTTATTATATGAAAAAAGAATGTTTGCAATACGACCTCTAGTTTTAGCGAAATACTTGGATAAACATAAAAAAATAAAACAGAAATTTGGCACACATGTTTAGAAGCTGGTATACACTAACATATACAAAAACTGCAGTTGTGACAATATTATAAACATACAGGTCGAATTGATAACCTCCTTTTTTGAAGATGTTTAGAAAAATTTTGATCACCATTTCACCACACCTTTCATTCACGAAATAAATAACCAGTACTTGTGTTCCTTACAGTAAACCTGCCTAAGTTTATTTAGTTGTATAAGAATAATTATTTATTAATTAAATTATATACATTAAATGAGGCGTCTCCTCTATGTCCTGTCATCAATTTGTTGTTCATTTTAATGGTGTGGTATATTCTAAGTCGCATAAATAACTTTGCTGCATAATCGAAGGGAAAACAACTGCACGGCTTATTGTAATGGTTAACATATACACAACCCTTCAATATCTCATTCCCAACATTTTTTATATAAGTCTTCTTGAAATGATCTTGGAATTTCTTTTCTAAATAGAAGATGTAATCACCAAAGAAGTCCGGCGTAATAGCTTTAGTCCATTTAGCCTTGCTATCGCAGGTATCTTCATCATGTTGGCTATCAAAAGTTCGCGACTTTAATAGAAATAAATTCATAGCCGAGCATTGTCTGTGTCGCTGTAAGCACTTCCAATACAAATATCTTGTTATGTAAGGAATCACTTGAGTATCTGGTAAATCAAAAATATAATCGGATGTACCCACAGCAACACTTGTTACATTTCTTGTTTGGCTTGAGAGTTTGTCTTCATTTTCATATTTTTCAATTTTGCGCAGCAATGATTCCAAATCATCTTCATTGTGATTAAAGGTGTCCATAATATACCTTGTAAATGTCCTTCTGAACATAGAATTGATCAGTCGGCATGTTGGCAGATCGCTTTTTTGCTTTTTCTTTATCTTTTCAAAAAAAATTGTAGATGTGTCTAAATTCAATCGACATGTGACTCTAAACTTTATACCTTCAGATTCGAATATCTGACGAAGTCGCAAAATAGAATTAATCGTCTCCTGAAATTCAAATGTCATTTTAGAAATCGATGTTACATCGACTCCTGTTTTGATATCTCTTAATTGCAAATGTTTGAAAAATTCCATCATTTGCTTTAAAAAATCAATCTGAAGTAATTCTAGCTCATCTTCAAGTGATTCATCTTTCACAGCATGTTTCGGTGTTTTGTAGTCTAATATTTTTGCAAGGCTATTAATTTTATTTTCGAGATATACTGTTGTTAATACGTTTTCATCTTTGTATACCAAATGACATGTACGTAAACACGTTTTCAGATTTGTTATTAAGCGAGGCGCATCATAAATGCGAAATATTTCACGCTCTGCGACTTGATAGTCTAGAAACGATCCAACTGGTGTTCTCGGTCTTGGGGTAACGATTGTAGAACGGTGATCTGTTATAAAAGCTCGCACGTCTAAACCAATTTTTAGTAAAAAAGCCAATATCTCCTCTATCCAATGAATTAATTCTGTATTTTTTTCATAATCTTCTAAAAAGCAAAGCGCTATAGGTTGCTGCCAATCAACTATAATTCCTCTTGCCATCATCACAAAAGCGTATTTGGCACATTTAGGTTTTTGTATGCCATTCACTTCATGAAATCCTATAATTCTGTCATTTGAAATATTGTAGAATAGGGCTGGTTTCACAGGTATTGAATCAACAGAGACGCTGCATATTTTTTCCTGCGGCGTCATTCCATTTACTTTTATTTTCAATCCAGTTACTAATCTTAGGTCTAATTCAGTACCGAGAGGCAACATGAATTTCCGCAGTACTTTTGGCTCTGGGAGATTTAGCGTATTTTTAATAAATTTGTATACTATAGAACTTGATTTATACAGACTAAACGCAAATAGCATAAAGCTATCACTGTATTCGTTTGATTCAGTTTGTTCACGCCATTTCTGTAACTGTTCCCAACCTTTACTTTTTAGAGGGTCTGCTGTAGTAACAGAGGCTTTATTGGCAGCATCCATTCCGATAGCAAACATTATAGGTATGTTCATCGATGGAAGTGTATTTGCGACTAACGGGATAGTGTTTGCCATCATTGGAATAGTATTTGTCATCATTGGAATAGTATTTGTCACTACTGGCACAGAGTTTGTCATTAATGGAACAGTATTTGATACTGATGGAACAATGTTTGGGAATGGAACAGTCGTCGACTTTAGTGGAACAGTATTTGACACCGATGGAATAATGTTTGTTAATGATGAACCAAGCGATGGCAGTGATTGAGAAGTCGTTTTCTCCGTTGGAACAGTATTTTTCCTAGATGGAACAGTCTTTGTTGCGTTTTTCTCCATGTTCGTCTTTGATCGAACAATATTTGACCGACTTTTATTGTATAGACGATTTAACGTTGGGAATGCAGAATCGGCTAAATATTTTCGTGTCGAGGAATGGAGAATATATTTCTCTTCAAAGTGTGTCTCACAAATTCTATATGACATTCTGTTGTTGTCATTAACTAAATGTATCAAATCTCTTCTTCCGACAGCTGCTAACCAAGCATTTCTCCTGGAATAAAATAAAACATATATTAATGAACCATATTTTTAAACTAGTGCTACGCTTAGATATTAGTAATTCAATTCAATTCAATTCAATGATTTATTGCCACATTACCTACATGGTTTAGGATGTAAACAAGTAATTGTATTGTTTTGTATTATCGTGAATTCACAATAGTTTTCGATTTCTTTTGAATATATTGAAAGTTTATTGAAGACTTTTACTGCAGATCAATGGTCCGGAGATATGCAATGCTATTTTAGACGATGGTACAATTAAATTATGTTTGTAGTTTGATCTTACTGAATAACTTCGATTATCAGTTACGTTCTAAGATATATGTACATAGAGTTAGAATTTTAAATTTGACGAATTAAGGTCTGTGAAAATTAGGTACACTTAAGTCGGGAACTTTAATACTAGCAAGCGAAGTATTAGTACATCAAAAGGAAAAAACGGAACCCTTATAGGATCACTTTGTTGTCCATCTGTCCGTCTGTCCGTCCATCCGGGTGTCAAGACCTTTATCTCGGCACGAGTGAAGGTATCGTGTTGAAATTAAAACCATATACGCAGTTCCATAGTCTCTTGCTGCAGAAAGAAAAATTAAATATCTCAGTTTTCGTAAAAAAAGATACAGCCGAATATGTCGTAAAAATGCACATTTTGACACTCACAAGGGAATCAAAACCTATGAGGTACTTCCCGTTGACCTAGAACTATGAAATTTGGTAAGAAGCATTGTGTTAAGGTGCTCCCTCACCGGGCGCATGCGCGTGTAATGTAACGTTACATTACATCGGTGAGGGAGGAAAACTGCGCATTGCAGCGCACACCTTGCAACGTTACATTACATCGGTGAGGGAGGAAAAACGCGCATTGCAGCGCGCACCTGTTGCAAAAAAATGTTACATTTCACGTGCATGCGCGTCGGTGAGGGAGGTATTATTGTAATGTAATGCGCAAAGTCGAATCTATAAATGTTACATTACACGCGCATGCGCCCGGTGAGGGAGCACCATATACACATATAGGAAAAAATCCGAAAACTGAACATTTTTAATTAAATCCCAAAAAAAATGTGTCTTTATGCAAGGAATGAGGGTCCAAATTTTAAAGTTCTTTAACCGTATCATGTGGGGCACAGAATTCGCCCTATTTACATATGTGGGGTATCATATGAAAGAACTTCATTAGCATAAGCTAAAACAGGTTTTTAAATATTTTTACGACGTATATTTTTCGGTTTATGAAGGAAAATATAAAAAAATATATGATTTCCCCCTTTTATCTACTAGTTTATACGGAACCCTCGGTGGGTGAGTATGACTCGCACTTGTCCGGTCTTTTTTTAAATGTTTGTTACCTCATAATTTTCGACTGGATGTACCGATTTTGGTGATTCTTTTTTTATTTCAAAAGCTGGTGCTTCCCGTGTGGTCCCATTTCAATTTAGTCCAGTTCTGACAATGACATCCATGAGAAGTCGGTTGCTTCAGTTTTTAAACTAAGTATAATTATTATTTGGTTTGATGCTTCGATAATATTCTGTCAGTAGCTACGAAGTTCAGATTACTTACAATATCATTATTAAAAACAAAACCCTCCGTCTTGCGCAGTCGGGTAAAAACAACCCAAAATGAGATTTTTTCCTTTCAAAACCACTCCAAGAATCATTTCCCCCAATTTCGTCTCGTGGTCTTAAAATCCTCCCCACATTTTGGGGTTATACCCTCCTAATTCAGTAAGAAGCACGAAAAAGCGACATCGTTACATGGTTGATATTCCGAAAACACGTACAAAACGCTTTGACTCCACTCTCATTGTGCGTACCGCCAAAATGTGGAATGCGCCCCCTGAATGGGTCTTTCCGAATAGATATAATCTAAGTGTCTTCAATGTCTTGAATGTGAGTTCTCAATGATCTTAAAGATGTGTGTAGTCTGCCAACCCGCACTTGGCCAGCGTGGCAGACTATGGCCTAACCCTTCTCACAATGAGAAGATGGCCCGTTCCCAGCAGTGGGACAGTTTGTACAAACAGGGCTGATAAAAAAAAAAAAAAAAAAGTGTCTTCAAATCGCGAGTGAATAGGCTTCTTCTAGGCAAGCGCGCTCCATCGTAGACCGTAACTGTCGCTTAACACCAGGTGAGTTGACGGTCAAGCGCAAGCCTATCGTCGAATAAAAAAAAAAATTGTATCTAGAGCCACAAATTATTATTAAAGTGACCAATATTTTGATCTCAAACATTCGTTCAGTATAAGTACCTAAGTCTTCTATAACAAACAAAATATAAGTACGCCGACTCACCTCGGAGCTTCCATGGGTAAGAGGAAAACCCGAAAAGAGTTTTTTTTACTTCTTTTATAATAGATATTTTCGCACGCTATACATTTGTGAGACATTATTATTTGTAATTACTATTACTAATAACAAACTACATCTAAAATCGTGACATGAAATCCACGCGCTCTTCGCTCGATACCGGCTCGCACTGCAAGCGCGTGCCTCAAATGCCGATGACCCATTGGCTGACATGTCGATGTGTGCACTCCGTTCAATACATGTATGCCGTCTGTGTATTGAACGGTACATCGTTGACTGAGAGCAGCTGTATCGCTATCTCTACCGTAGTGTAGCGTTGTCAACGAGAGTGAAGGGTACGTAATATTTATTATTACTACTACCAGCGCGCGCTTGTGTTATTGCCAGTTTCGTGGGAGAGAGAATAATAGTCGCGTCATGGCCTCATTTATTACAGGTAGTGTGTTGAAAGTAATAATAAATGAAATATTGATAGAATACCAATAAAATACTATTATAATAATAAAGCGGGCCAGCGCCTTTTGTGCTCGCCAAGTCCGGTAAGCTGTAGAGGCCGATAGAGGCCATTATCAGCTTATGGTCATCTCAAAAAATAAAATATAATAATAACCCACGGGTGACTTTAGACAAAACAAATTCGTTTTCAACACACTTGCTCGTAAAGTGGCCCTTATTCAACCGTTTTATGGCCGAAAAGTATCATAGCGTGCTTTTGACTTTTCTATTACGCACTAGTGTCTTTACTTTACAGTTTTTTTTTAATTTCAACAAAGAGTTTTTACTCAAATTAAATATTTCAGTTATAAACCGTGCTTTTGACTTTTCTATTACGCACTAGTGTCTTTACTTTACAGTTTTTTTTTTATTTCAACAAAGAGTTTTTACTTAAATTAAATATTTCAGTTATAAACGGGTGTTTTTTTCCTCGCAAGTGTGTTGAAAAACGTCGTATGAACGCGTGTGCATTATGGTCATTACACTCTCGGCTCTATTACGCCCTCGCCTTCGGCTCCGGCTGCAATTCCGTCTCGACTGTAATGACCAACTTAGCACACTTGTATCATAATGTACTATTGTAAGGAGCAGGTCACGTTAAATGCATCTTAGATGATTCTTTGGAATTATGATATGAAATTAAACACAGATTCACTTTACTACATATAATATTATATGTAGTAAAGTTACAGCCGAATATTATGTCGCAAAAAACACATATTTCGACACTCGCAAGGGAGTCAAAACCTATGGGGTACTTCCCGTTGACCTATATCTATAACTGTGTTTGGTAAGAAGTACTGTCATAATATAGTAAACATAAAGGAAGAAATCCGAAAACTGTAATTTTTTTATTTAATCAACAAAAAAATAAGGTCTTTAAGCAAAGAAGGAGGGTCCAAATTTTAAACCGTATCATGTGGGGTATCATATGAAAGAGCTTCATTTTCACAAGCTAAAATAGGTTTTTAAATATTTTTACGATGTATATTTTTCGGTTTATGAAAGAAATAATACAAAAAAAAAATATAATTTCCCCCTTGTATCTACTAGTTTGTACGGAACCCTCGGTGGGCGAGTATGACTCGCAATTGACCAGTTTTTTTTATTAAGTCTGTCTGCTGCTTCCAATTGAGGGTGTCGTCTAGGACGATCAAGACGCTTCTAACGTTACATCTTTTGTTTGTTAATTTATGATAAGTAGTTTTGGGGAAAAAAAGTTAAGTACTTTTTAAATTATACGGATATCATCATCATTGTCTTGTCCTTTTCCAACTAGGTGAGGTCGGCACAGCACGTTTCCTTTTAGCTTCGCCGTGTTCGAGTAACTAGCCCCTGTGCCCTGTGCCCCTGAGATCTGTGCCACTGAACCTTCCTTGCCCCTGGCCGTCCGTCGCAACAGTTTTGTCGTATAAACTCGACAAATGGCAAATGTGGAAACATGATGCCAACATCAAGAAAAAAAAAACAGTTTTGACGGTTTTGACTGAGTTTTAGCGGGAAAGTGAGAAAGAGATGTCACCGTTCTGTTTTATTTACCTGTGTTATTTCAAATATTGATTGTGTAAAAATAAACTCATTGGTAACAATTTTATTATACTAGACGAAATTGAGCATTGAAGTCGATTTTTCAGTTTTCATAATTATAGATCACTAGGCTCGAGTGTAAACGTGTGAAATAGAGTTAAGAAACGTGTCTTTTTATGTTGTCGACAAACCTCCATAGAAGCTTCTAATAAGTTATAGTAACTTTAGAGGCTTATAATAACTTTATTGGAAGCTTCCAGTAAAGTTAGTCCACTTTACTGAAGCTCGAAAAATGAACAAATCTCAAAATCGTAATTGTTGATTGCCGTCAACTTCAAACGGTGAAGGAAAACAGCGTGAGGAAACCTATATGTCTGAGAGTTCTCAATGATCTTGAAGATGTGTGAAAACTGCCAACCCGCACTTGGCCAGCTTACCCTTCCCATAATGAGAAGATGGCCCGCGCCCAGCAGTGGGACAGTTTGTACAAACAGGACAGATAAAAAAACGTATTCGTATCCGATCCCACAGTCTCTGCGACGATAACGTCCTGGGAAAATTGGTATTTGGACAAGCCAGCCTCCAAGGAATCTGGGCTCCGGCCAAATCAGCTACAACTTAAAGTTATTGTTACTTAACACTTTGTCAGGTAGATAAATTGTATAGTTGTTACAAATGAACGTAACTTTTAGATTAAAACCTATCGTAACACGAATCGAAGGCAATCCGTGACTAAAGTAGAACCTTCGCAATACTCATTTGCACCAATACTGACGTACCTTACCTTAGTAAGGCCGAAGTCATAATGGGTTTTGTTTTATACATATATTTATATAATGTTTGCATACGCAGTTTCACTTATGTAGTATTGAATAATTGAATTAAACTCTATATAGTTTAAAGTTTTTAAACAATTGACTTCAAAATGAGCAATTTTGTTTTAAAAATCAAACTACTGAACCGATTTTAGTGAAATTTCTATGGGACCAATCTGAAAGTACATTCTTTCATAAAAAATATTTAAACAAGTATAAGTTTAGAAAACTCAAAACGCCCCTACAAGCAAATTAAAAATTCAAATTTCAAATAAATATAAATAGAACAAAATCGGCCCATCTACGATGCCAATAAATTAGCAATTAAAACAATATATTGCTTTTCAATAGAATTAAGAATTACTTAGATAGAATAAATGATTTATTTCTGTAACACAACCCACGCGGCGTAATGAAATGCAAGCTTCCCCGGTCTAGTATTTTACACACATTGCCTGCTGCGCATTCGGTATTGTATATAATACTTAGCCAAAGTATGAAATGAATCATATTTTACACATTACCTAAACGTTTTAGGTATTCTATACATTGCCTAGGAATTGTATAAAATATCGTATTATATAGATTGCCCGTAACACACACACACAACATAGTGATAAGTTACAGGACTGGTAAAAAGTCGGCACATTACCATGCGTACTGCATAGGATAATAGATACATAATCTAAAATGATATGAATATGTATCTTCTAGAATCTAGATCGACGAGCTCTATCGTCAGCCACACCGTCGCCAAGTGGTGGTCAATCTAAGATTTATCTAATGTAAAAAATATATGATATGTATTCTTCCTGTAATATTTGTTACAATCCGTGACCTTCGTCAATTTTCATTTTGTGTACAAATTTGACGAAAGTCACAGATCCCGGTGTATGTGGAGCTGAAAATTAAATATAATAATCGGCCAAGTGCGAGTCGGACTCGCGCACGAAGGGTTCCGTACTATCTATAATAATAATCTATAATACTACAAAGTTTAGTTCTATTTATAAAATAACGAGAAATCAACGAAATTCCAAGTAGTAAATTGCAAACTTATAGGTAGGTTTTCGATACACATCCGGGCAGCATGACGACGCTCGCGCGAATACGCGCGGTTATGGCTCGCTCCGTGATGTTACCTCCCCCGCTACCCCGCTAAACCGGCGCTCGCACCGCGTTTAGATGCACGAATTATTTTCATTTTGTGAGTTTTTATGTATTAGATTAGGTATTTATTTTTATAGTTAATATATTTCTAAATATTTACTTACAAATATTCAAGTTTCAACCTGTTAATTAAGATCGAGTAAAAATTGCTTAAAATTTACGTTTGTTGTATGGGAGCCCCCCTTTAATATTTACTTTATTGTTATTTAATTATTTATTTTGAAAGGTAATATACAAGTACATATTCTGTGAAAATTTGAAGCGTCTACCTGTTACCGTTTTTAATATTGAGCAAAAAAATACGAAAAAAACACGTTTAATGTATGGGGACCCCCCTTAATTTTTTTATTTTTTTTATTTTTTGTATTTGTTGTTATAGCGGCAACGAAAATACATCATTTGTGAAAATTTCAGCTTTCTAGCTATCACGGTTTATGAGATACAGCCTGGAGACAGACAGACAGACAGACAGACAGACAGACAGACAGACAGACAGACAGACAGACAGACAGCGAAGTCTTAGTAATAGGGTCCCGTTTTTACCCTTTGGGTACGGAACCCTAAAAAAGAATCCAGTCGCTTCCTATGTTTCCATGACTCTGTACTAGAGTAACCTACGCATCAATAAACATAATAAGATTGAACGGTATTTTTCCAACCACCGGAGGGCCTGTTTATACGCAGGCAATCTGCCAACACGGGGAAAAGTAGTACATGAGGTGGCAGGGCTGCGGTGTCGGTGCCAAGTGCCAACATGCCTTCACAGGGAAAGTGTTGACCTCGGCAGCTCGGGCCTTGAACCGGGGTGCTGGGGAAACGAAGGAAACATTGTCTGACAGGCTTCATGGCTCAGTGATAGTACGTTTGCCTCTGAGCTGTAGGTCGTGGGTTCGATCCCCACCCAGGGCAAACATTTCTGCTGAGCATGGATGTTTGTTCTGTGTCTGGGTGTTTATAAAAGTACTTTACAAAATTGAAACAATTTCAAAATAACCGGTAATTTTTACCGGTTAGTGACAAGAACGACAGATGTTTTCATATACATATATTATCAGTTTATTGTTGTGGTTGTTTTAGTCGCAAAAAAAAAGTCTTTAGCTATAGATATATTTTTATTAGGCATACACACAATTTCGGTTACTTACATGATATAATTTTTTAGTTATTTTGTTCTAAGAATCGATTTCGATGAAATTTCTATGGAACAATTTGAAATTTAATCTGAAAATATATATTCAGATGATAATAATAATTTTCCAAATCGGTTTATGTAGAGTTATTAGGTCTACTAAATGGCAGAGTTATTAGGTCACAAACCAAAACCAAAATAGGTCTGTAACCTAATATAAAGTGATTTGGAAAATTATTAATTATTAATAGTCAATAATTTTTTGTTTCTGTAAGGCCTAAAAAACGCTGGCGTGCCGATCTTGGTGCATTTCAGGAAGATTAGCAGGAGGCGGCGATGGACCGCGATTTATAGAAGGAAATTATCCAGACCTTTGCCCAGGAGTGGAACAGTATGGGTTAATATAAAAAAAAATGTCCACCGATTACTCCGTCAATTGTGCATTGATTTTGATGATTCTTTTTTGTTTGGTAGGTCGTACATCAGTAGAGTCCCATATAAATTGTATCATAATCAGTTCAGTACTTTGGCTTTTATAACGAAATAACTGGTAAAATATTATCCTAAAAAATTGAGTATTTTAAAGTCGGTTTTCTCAGATTTTTAATAGTACATTATGATACAAGTGTGCTAAGTTGGTCAATACAGTCGAGGCGTAATAGAGCCGAGAGTGTAATGACCATAATGCACACGCGTTTCTTACGACGTTTTTCAACACACTTGCGAGGAAAAAAACACCCGTTTATAACTGAAATATTTAATTTTAGTAAAAACTCTTTGTTGAAATTTAAAAAAAAACTGTAAAGTAAAGACACTAGTGCGTAATAGAAAAGTCAAAAGCACGGCTTATAACTGAAATATTTAATTTAAGTAAAAACTCTTTATAGAAATTAAAAAAAAACTGTAAAGTAAAGACGCTAGTGCGTAATAGAAAAATCAAAAGCACGGAATATAACTGAAATATTTAATATAAGTAAAAACTCTTTGTTGAAATTAAAAAAACTATAAAGTAAAGACACTAGTGCGTAATAGAAAAGTCAAAAGCACGCGTGTTTTATAGGATACTTTTCGGCCATAAAAACGGTTGAATAAGGTCCACTTTACGAGCAAGTGTGTTGAAAATTATATTTATTCATACTTATAGACGTCCTATACTTAGTAGAAAGTGCTGGTTGATCCTACAGATCTGATGCACACATGAAATGTATGCGATAAAAAATCAATAAACTAGCAATATTCTCTCTATCTCCAACAATGTCAATAATCCTATGATAAAAGGTACTTCTTTGCTTAGTATAAAAAGTATGTACACATTTTCGCAATTATTATGGCCGTGTTTGATCACCGACTCCTTGCGGTATGCATGCAACATAGTAATAAGTACATATGTATTTAAATTAACACAAAATAATTTTCCCGTAATGATAATTAGTAAGTAATAGATTGTAATTATGACAAAGGTCACGGACCCAGGTGTATGTGGAGATAAAAAAAAAAGTGATTCTTTCTTCTGGCTCAATCTTTGGGTCCTAGGTAATTTGAGTGAGTTTGCCAATGAGTCCAAACTCGATGGGCTCGATATATTTTATATCTTGTTTAGTTTAGGAGTTCGTATGACCATCTTCCGACTCCATCATTAGACCAGCTCCGTGTTACAGCGCGAGATATTCTTTTCGAAGAACTACGAGTATTATTGGTAATAAAATATATTTTTTTCAACCAGCTTTTGAGTTTTGGCGGGAACGTTATGGAAACGTTGTTGTTTTATTTTATTTTTCTAAGCTTGTGTTATTATGAATTTTAATGCTATAAAATGGTGGCGTTTTATTTATTAATTGTTTGACTCAGTGTGTGAGTGTCGACAAGTGAAATAAAGCGGCGAAACATATCTATTCACGTTGTCGGCAAAACTCTATAGAAGGTTCCAGTAAAGTCGCTATCACTTTACTGAAGCACGACTCGAATCTGTAAATGACTGTATACGTGACTTAGATTGTGACTATAACATTTATGACTTGTTTTTTCATGAAACTTGAAGAAATATTAATACTTGACACTGGCAAATGCTCTAAGCGGGTCCAAATTCAATTTAAAAAAAACACGCTTTTGTGACAAGCAGGAAAATGATAGGGTCTACGAAATAATTCCGTAGGTATAGATGGCAATGGATACAAGGAACAGTAACAAGGATCATTGGACGTGTTTATACGCCGCGTGCGTCACTGCGCGACGTCGTGCGACACGCGCAGCATACGTGCAGCACGTGCTGACGTCACTGGCGTGAGAGGATCATGTAAGCTACTTGCGTACATCATTACGTACTTCCAACTTCTGAACTACTTCTGAACTTCTAAAGCGATATACAAACAACGGGATACATGAAAAGGGGTCTGGCTTTGTGTAACTTTGACGCGAATCTTTCGTTCTTTGTATATTTTCACTCAAAACGTCATATGATTTCGATGACTCATTTTAGTGATTGGATGAAATAATATTTTTTCATTCTTCTTGCTCAAAAAGTCCGTCATTGTAGCGTACTAAAGCGGGGGAAAAATAGCATTTTAAGCTCTAGGGGAAAAAGTTTTTTTTTTAATTTATAATATTTAATATATTTGTTACCAAAGAACCCACATACGCGAAACAGTCTTTATTCAAAAGTAGAATAATCTCTTTGGAATATATTTACATTCTCATTGCAAACATCTCGTTAAATATCCAGAATTGTACAAATTGTACATTTCATTGGTCCTATGTAATAGGGCGAATTCTGTGATTTCATTTATAATAAAATATACTTTGAATTATTGTATTGGATTATTTTATTTTCTCGCAATCATAGTAAAAGTAGAGTGTAACACACGGCGCTAAGAACCCATTGTAACTCGGTTTCGATTTAATTTTTTCGAAAATCTACCTCGTTACAATGGGTCTTTTTAGCCCCCTGTATAACAATCTACTATTACATGTATTTTTTTATTACAATATAGCTTCCAAGTTAAATAAACTATGCATTTACAAATATTTTTTTGGCTTTTGCGAATACATATTGTTGTATTATTGTTACAAATAGAATTAAGTTTTAAAACTGAAACAACCGACTTCGTATTGCGCAATTTTTTAGTTCAGTAGTCTGGTTTTTAAAACATTAAAAACCAACACAATGAACCGATTTAATGAAAGTAAGTATATAATTTCAAAAAAAGAATAAAAAATTATTTAAAATCGGTTCATAAATGACGGAGTTATGCGGTAACAAACATAAAATAAAACCGGCCAAGTGCGAGTCAGACTCGCGCACGAAGGGTTCCGTACCGTATCTATAAGAAACGGCAAAAACACCACGTTTGTTGTATGGGAGACCCCCTTAAATATTAATTTAATTTTAATTTAATTATTTATTTTTAAAGTGAATAATATAAATAATATTCTTTGAATATTTCAAGCGTCTACATGTTGCCGTTATCAATATCGAGTAAAAACGAGCAAAAAAAGTCACTTAAATATTTATTTTATTCTGTTTTTAGTATTTGTTGATAGAGCGCCAAAAGAAATACATCATCTGTGAAAAAATCATCTGTCTAACTATCACGGTTCATGAGATACAGCCTGGTGACAGACGGGCAGACAGACAGACAGACAGCGGAGTCTTAGTAATAGGGTGCCGTTTTACCCTGTGGGTACTGAACCCTATAAACATAAATACCTTTCCCATAAAAACACACATCAGAAAACATCATCCTCATTATGCATTGCAAAAAGTTGGATGTTTAGGGGTTGAAACCAATTTTCTCGATTGTATACATAAATACACATTGCCCTGCATGCATACATGCGACACACGATCTCGTGAGCGTGACAGATCGATAAAAAGTTGTTTATTTAAAATGATTCTCAAGTTAAATCAATCTTTGATCGCCACACACGAACTGCAAACCATTCGCTAGATTTCTGACGCAGAACTGGTTCGAGGCAGCTTCTTATCAAAAGGACTTTTTAGTTAGCACACGGTCGAAGCGTGTGCGCTAATATCTACACTAAATATAGCCAAAGTAGGGTTGGTGACGAGCGTGACTCTTATCAAAATATATGTAAATATGGGAAAGTAATTAAATGAACGATAACAGTTTGTTTAAATTTATTTACTTGACTTTTTTAACCGCTTCCAAAAATAAGGAGGTTCTCAATTCGTCTGTATGTTTTTTTGTGTTTGTTTAATGATTACTCAATCAAGTGTGAATTGTTTTTGATGATTCTTTTTGATAGGTACGTAATAGAGGTGATCCCATATAAATTTTATTAAAATCGGTCCAGTTCCTTGGTTTTGATTACAAATTAACTAAAAAAAATAGCATCCAAATAAACGAATTGTGTATTTAAGTCGGTCTTTTCAGTTATTTAAACTATAATTATTTTATATTAGATCTACGATTGACCATTACCTCGAAGCGACGGTGTGGCCGAGGATGGAGCTCGTCGATCTAGAAGATATCATTCACTCTAGCCTTGAAAATTACAAGATTGTCTGTCTGTTTTTAAACGGCTATATCTTTTAGACCGTAAGTAATTAGGAAGGAAGTGGAAAGTTGTTTTTTTTTTTCATTCATAGTCCAAACAACAATCTGTAATTTCGATCATTTCCGTTGCACTTCTCACCAACATGTTGGTATATATATGATGTTACGCAAAAAAAAATGTCATTCAACAACACTGCACGCTTTTATATGAGTAATTTAATTGCATTTTGTGTTAGTTAAAGTTGTTAGGTTCATGTATTTTTACATTATTTTTTGTAATTATTAAAAAAAATGTTTTAAACATGCTTATTAAGGAAGATGTACAGGAGCATGTCCTCACTAACCAGATACGGCGGAAGGCCTTGACAATGCGGATAAGTTGTCGGCCTTACGCGGTCACTGTATGCATCTGTCACTCTTTTGTTTACAGCTACTGGGGCCCAATTCAGTTATTCAAGACCGCTCCATAGACGAACCATATGTGGAGCGTTTCCCGTCGGCCGCCATAGTTTTTTTGATTCAGTCACTTTTATGTCATACAATTGACACATTAGATGAAACGTAACACGTTCTTCGCTCGTTACTAAATCAAAAAATGATAGCAGCCGACAGGAAATGCTTCGCACAAGGTTCAGTTACGGATCGGTTTTGAATAACTGAATTGCCCCCCTGATGAATAACAAGATAGTTACCATGCAAACAGGCGACACACTTCCTCTTGTTACATGACTGCAAAAGGAGGGCTTGTACAAACTGTCCCACTGCTGGGAACAGGCCATCTTCGCATTGTGAGAAGGGTTAGGCCATAGTCTGCCACGCTGGCCAAGTGCGGATTGGCAGACTTCACACATCTTCAAGATCATTGAGAACTCTCAGACATGTAGGTTTCCTCACGATGTTTTCCTTCACCGTTTGAAGTTGACGGCAATCAACAATACGCACATAACTTCGAAAAGACAGAGGAGCGTGCATTGCATGTTGAGCATTACTCAAAATAAATTTGAGTAACGTATTTGGTAAGACCCCTAATATTTTGTAATTTAACACGTTCACCGCAGTGCACTACCGCAGCACTGTTTAGGGTCAAAAGGTCCAGTGGATCAAAACGTCCAGTGGTCCAAAATGGCAATTCCCAAAAGGTCCAGTGGGCCAAAATGGCAAGTCCCAAAAGGTCAAGTTTGAAATAACATTTAATTTTTACGTCACGTCTCCAACAGTCACGTGAACCTTGTTTACATGAAAACTTAAGTTCAATGTTACAACATATTTATATGTGTTGTACACAATATTTGTATTTGATTAATTGTTTGTTTTTGTTATGCTATTATTTTGTTGTCGCATATTGAAACAAATAATTAAGCGTTGTCAATACACTATACAACTGTCGTAATGTTTCTATCCAATTTTTTTATAAAAAGGTGCAGAAAAAGGCAGACGGCTCGCCTGATGGTGAGCGATAACCGTCGCCTAATTCGCCTAAACTGCAATATCAGTGACATTATTGTTGTTTTGCTAGCCCGGAGATATGCTTGTAGACACGCTTCCGCAACGGTGTTTAACGAAATTTTGTTAAATGATTACCCTTAATTGAATAATTATTATGAAAGCGAAATTAACTCTTTCGGTCTGTTTGTTACCTTTGCACAACAAAACGGTTAGAATTTTCGTGATTTTCTGAATTTCGTGAAATTTGATATATGAGAACTTCAAAAGCTCAAAACTGATATAGGCTACATAATATTATTATCATTATCACCGGTTTTAATCACTAATAATTATATTTACAATATGGCGTAAAAAGGTATGTATAAATAATAAATATGTGTTTCTTCTTGCATACTGATTGCCTCATTTACAGTTAATATTGTATAAGTAGTAAAGAAAACCAATGACCTACAGACTGCACTTGTCACATACTTTGCCTATGCATATGCTTGCCTTAGCTATGGCGTAATGCTGTAGGGCAATAGCACAGACATCGACACTCTTTTTATATCCAAAAAAAACTAATCCGCATCTTAGTAAATATAGAACAGACAACAAGCTGTAAACCTTTCTTTCAGAAGCATAATATCCTTACCTTACCCTGTATTTATATATTAGAAATGTGCAAATTTGAGAGTCATCCAATTTTTTTCCCAAAACGATCAGATAACCAGATAAACCTAAGATATGAAAATAGATTAATTTTACCGACATCGCGCCTCACACTCCACTCGACTAGTCCCTTCGTAATGGCCATTAAAATATACAATCATCTACCAAACTCAATAAAAGCCGAAAATAGAGTTTTTTTTTTTTTCAAAATTGTTAAAAGATTTTTTAATAAAGAAAGCATATTATAGACTTAATGATTTCCTGGCAGATAAAATTAAATAAATATAAATGTAAATGTATAAATTATAATAATTTTAAATGTATACATTAAGTATATTAGATTGTAATGCTGTCCCTCTCTCTTTCATTATTTAACGGTGCCCGACGGGGTCCACAATTGTAACTGATATTTTATTTAACATCTATGTATCATTGTGGAACGCTAATAAATAAATAATTTATTATTTATTTACTCCTAGTAAACTCTACTTGCGTTATGTAAACTCCCAGTAAACTCTCCTTGCGTTAGTAGATGTATCTATTAACCAGTAGAGTTTACTGGAGTTTTATTTTGCTTGATGTTGGCATCATGCTTGCACATTTGCCAGTTGTCAAGTTATTTTACTGGAGTTAACGTCGTAGTACGTATAACAATAAATATTTTTTTTTATTTGTGGACGCGTACCACTGCTATGCTATGTCATATGAAATCCAATAACGATATTCTACCGGATAACATCTAAGAAAGTCTTGTTTGTGCATAGACAAGTCGCTGCTCTTAGTATCTACATTTTTGTGATTATTGTTTAACTTAATAACGTATGTAGGTAATGGCAGTCATTATTGGACAAGCGATTAGTACCCGGCCATAATGAATATGTACGTACCTATAACGTCTAACTTCTAAGGTTTAACAGGGGTATAGTCACGTTCACTCCGATACGTTTAAGACCGTCACGTTTACCTACCTCATTCTTATGATTGCCTGGATCAAGGATTTAAACAACGAATTTGAAAATTTGATTTGATTAAAAAAAAATAGAAAAAGGTTTTTTTCGGACATTTCGCGACACAGAACTTATTATTCAGTACTATTTCAGCGTAGTGATGAAAAATTATGATGACAATGAAATGAAATATATATGACCATTGTCCATGTTGCATTCTCAGCTATTACAGTACGAAATTTCTTAACGATCCCTTCAACTGTTTTTTTTTCAATATTTATTTTTCTTTATTTTACTTTTTAATTTTGTTTTTGTTTGTTTTTTTATATCGTTTGGTCGTGCAAAGGTATCAAATAGACAGAGACTAGGTTACATTCGCTTATACGCTATAATTTGAAACTTGGAAAATACGTCTGATTTGGCCCCGTGACCATGACTGCGGGTTCAACGTCATACAATACAAATTATGGTCATACAGCAGCAACAGGCTACAAGCGATTCTTATGTCATTACACTAAAGTTTACTTTTAATCATTTTCCTGGCAGGTTTTATTGCACTTTTATGGTGTTGATAGATTTCTTTTGAAACAATGAGTTATCAACTGTGTGCAGTTTTAACAATGAAGTTCGATAGAACAAGATTTGTCATCTCGTTGACTAGTCCTGTAAGACATGTTTTCTAACATTTTCTCAATTTTCTCATTTAATTTTAAACATTTTTTAACAAATTTATCGCGTATATTTTACGTAGTTTTATGATTATGACCTGACGTTTCGAACTTTTTGCAGCGTCTGTGGTTACAGGCGAGACTATAGAGATGACAGTTGTCATTTTTGCTATGAAAATATTAATTAATATTGTCATGAAAATATGAACAATATTTCTATCGAATCGAATCGAAAAATCGAATAATAATATATATTTTATATTTTAAAGTCAAATAGACTTTAAAATATATAGTATATATATTATTTCAAAAATTGATAACTCTGGCTCAATACTCCAGTACAAGTAAACGGTAAACCCAAAAATAAAATAACTACAAATTAAAACCTAAATAATGTTTAGGAGCGATGTGTTGGCAGCGTTCATTCTGAGTTCAATTTAATTGATGTCAATTCAAATATCTTGGCACCGGTCCTTATGTTCTCAGAAGCTTAGTAACTTACCTGCCAAAAATACGAGTTCTCATGCAAATCAGATGAGAGAATAGTAGAGTTTTCGATATTCTTCGATTCAAAATACGTCACGAGCGACCCATGTTGTGACAAATTTACTCATTTCACAAGACTTCATCAGAAGAATGATTGAGTAATGATTAAGATGAAGAAGAATGATTAAGTATTAATAAAATTATGATGAAGTAAAATTTAAGAGTACACATTTTTATGTTCTTTTGTATCTTGTATCCGAGTAAATTGACTTATTATTTTGATATAAGCTTTGTTAGATCTTAAAACGATTTCTGACCTAGGTTTTTCGACTAATTTTTAATAATAATTTGTCTGCTATAATTTTCCTTTGTAGCTTTGTATGGATGTCAATGCTTTGTTTTGCAAAGATAATTTGCACCATAGTAATTCTTCTATTCTCTTGCATTTCTAAAATAAAATCTTATTAGTATAATGTCCGATAGACGTATTTTTATTCCTTGGCACCGAATTACAAATTGACACCAATCCATGCTTCAGCTATAAAATTATTTTTAGTTATGTTGTTTTCATGCCCCGCCTGCGTGGCTGAACTTTGTACCGCATCGAAAACAAACTGCCCAGTTAAAAATACCACGTTCATGGCATAGATACAATCATAGTCACGGATAAACGGGCGTGTCAGGTCTGCACAGTTAAAGAAATAGTTATTATTACTTTGTAAGTGATATTGAATCTGTTGTGAGCTTATTATAGGGCTTAGGTAAGAGGGCAAGTATACTAATTATGTATAAGTATTGTTTTGGCTTTAATTAAAAGTTTTTAGAAAAAAGTGTTGGGTGGGCGGTACTATGACCCCTATTTTATAAAGGTGGATACAATCACGACATCACTTCTTTTAAAATCTACTCATCTGACAAGGCTACACAACAAGTTCATATAGACACACAAATAAGTATAAGCAAAAGAATAATCCAAGGAAGGCGAATTAGTAGCAAGATGAACAAAGCAGTTGATTTCTAGTTACTCTCCCTGGAATTTATATTCCTTTGTTATTGCCTCCAAAGTTTCATAACGTATAAACACCGATGTAAGAAGTCGGCACACGTACGGCGTGTGGGTGCGTTATCAGCGTGAAAGTGTAGTTTTCAGCGAGTGACGTGGGTGCACGACGCGTCGGCGTGACACCGCCGTGGGGCGCGCATGCCACGCCCGTGTCTCGACGAACCGTGCCGCATGCCACGCAGAACACCCAGCCTTAGTGTTAGGCGGGTGGAAGGTGTGTTGTGTTTTTTTTTTATATACAAGATAGATCTATGATTTACCACTAACTCGCCTGGTGTTAAGCGACGGAGTGGCCGAGGATGGAGCTCGTCGAGCTAGAAGATAACTGATAGTTTAACTGATTTCAAAATTTCAAGATTAAATTATTTGTCCGAACATGGTGGTACACTTTTTTTTATTAAAAAAAAATGAGCTCCACAGACTTCATGGTCCGTGCCTTTTATAAACTAATACATTTTATTTTTTAACTAAGTTTAAATTTTTCTGATGGTGGTATACTTACAAATGTAATAGGGCGAATTCTGTGACTTACAAAGTGGTATATAGGAATATAGGTCTCAGCTAATAATATAAACTCATGTGCTTGCTTATAGAGGCGGTTTTTAATCACATGAAATAAATTAAAATGTCAGAAATAATATTTTTACCTACTCTAAAATATATAAATAAATACAAATTAAAAAAAATATGTCACTCACAATATGTTAAACTTTTTGTCATCTAGAAATTGATTGTAGGTACCTCTATTAGCGTTTTTGAAACAATAATATTTTTTGACTTCTTTTTAAACATGTCATTGCTTAATTCTCTAATGTGTTATCTTTCTTGGTATTTATACTACCTATTACTATTTATTATATTAACCCACGTTTTCCCATTACCGGGAAAAGGCATATCTTCACTCGTTCCATATAATATATTCTATCGATTCCATATTACATCAATATACCTACTCGTGTCAAGATACTATCTATTACTATTAGTGATATTTGAGTGCAAAAATGAGAGATTGGACTAAAGTTATTTTCGTTCATAATTCATATTTTTTTTAGGAACATAAGAATTTTAAGCTATGTATATACTGCACTGCTCTAAAATTAAAAAAAAATATTAGTGGATACTCATTTTTGATTACTTGCTACTTTTGTTGTGTATGTCGTGAGATGATTTGATAAACCGAATTGTCGCAAAAAATCTAGGGATAGCGAAAACACGGATAAATTAAACAATGGCTAAGACATTTCTCAAACATACTGAAAAAGATAGGGTTTTTGCAAAAATGTCCGTCACCTTAGTGAGATTGCAAAAAGAATCGGATTCTTGCTAATTAATTATTCTTAGTCTTTATTGTTTTTTCCCCCCCTTTCTCTTGCTAATTAATTATTCTTAGTCTTTGTTGTTTTTTTCCCCCTTTCTCTTGCTAATTAATTATTCTTAGTCTTTATTGTTTTTTCCCCCTTTTCTCTTGCTAATTAATTATTCTTAGTCTTTATTGTTTTTTTGGATGAGTAAGAATAATTGACTAAGACTAAGAATAATTGACTACCAAGAGCAAAGGGGACGAATAAGAGAAGTGCACTATTTGTCCAAAAACCAAAACGTTCTCTTATTCAAGTGAATTCATAATTTTAAAGAGAGAATAAGCGAAAATCATTATTACTTTACATCACTTTACCTTAAAACTTCATGTTAGGTTTCCTGAAGCACGTGAAGGCCAAGAATATGGTGTAATTACAACGTTAACTTAGTCTTAGCGAAGGTTAAGTTATGTCGCCATCCCAGGGAGTAAGTTATGTACTTTGTTTGGGTAGGTATACGTTACTAACCGGAAAAAATAAATTATATCAACTAGTTAACCGAAATTTGGCAATGATCCGTTGTGAATGCTATTTACGTACCAACAGTATCGGGTCAAATGTCTGACAAGTTAATATAAATATCCATGAACAAAGCACCTTTACCAATTTTACGCTGACTTTCAGGTGTTTAATTTGACACAGAAAGGGCACGAGATAACCTTGTGAAAAAAAAGGGTTATTAAAGATTAAAATATTACGTGCTATTGTATAAAAATCGAAGGCTAACATCAGACAGATATGGGTGTGGTCAGTCGCTTTGCGTAGTTTTTTACGTATCTGTGTTAGAAATCTAAGACTAGTTTCTAAACAATGCTTGGAAATCACGATTGTTGGGATCATTTGATATGTTTTAATTATTTCCGTATTAATACAGTTTCTGTTTACGATTCTCAAACTTGTTGATGGTTAACATGAGACTTTGGACTCAGACCAAAATACATGACGCAACTAGAAACTGAAGCAAGTTTTATCATCTCGGTCCTAAATAATTCAATGCTGTTGATCGTAATTTTTTCTAGAAAGTTTTGTGTAAATATTTTTTGTACTATTTTAGTTTTGTGACTGGACTCAGAGTTTGCTTAATATGGTAAATTTCCATGACGTTGTATTTTGGGTTTCTTGATTAAATTCTAGTGTTTTCTTTTGCCAAATGTGATGCAATCATTTTGATGTTGGTTTGATTTGGAATATATGTAGTACATTAAGTACTTTTTTTCTTCACAATTTAGTTATAAAGTCTTTACTAGTACTTAACTAGTTTTTTTGATAATTTATTTGCTAAGTCAAGTCTTTTAAAACTAAATCAGTGGTTTATCTTTTGATAATTATTTTTCTTTTTAAATTTTAAGTAAATACATCAACTTAATATTATTGACCTTAATTTTATTTAAAAAAAAATTAAAAAATCTCTATCTACTTTCAGTTAGTTTAAAAGGTCTTGTAAGAAATTGTGAGCTATGCTATCGCTGTAGATAAGAGGTGTCTGATGTCAGCGGTGTTAGCAAGTGCGTTATCAGCGGAGCCGCGGCGAGGGGCCGGAGCGCGAGCCGCCACCAGTCGGGCTCCGGCCTTCCGCGCCGGGACCAGGTCTCCACCACCACCATATCGCGTCTTTTCACCACCCCGGAGGATACAGTGATCAGTGTCGTGACAGTGCTAGTGCCCTAAAGGATTGCAGTGTGTCCTAGGAAAAGAAACAACTTAATAGTATAAAACAATCTTTTTATTCTCCAGAAGCTTAACTTCGATAACATATTTGCCTTAGGAACTAACAACTACTTAAGTAGTCAGAACAGTCTTAGAGATGAGTAGAAGCTACAACTAGGTAACGATCATGAGATCTGGATCACAGTCTGTGGCGCGCCCCGGTCAGTGAGAGTGTGGCCCCGCGAGCGGCACGGCCAGCGGGGGCGAAGGGAGCAGCCGCAGCACGGGAGCGGGCGGGGCGCGCTCTTTCGCGTGCCTCTTCTCGTGCTTGGCGAGGTGGTCCGACCGCATGAAGCGGCGGTTGCACACGCGGCACCCGAATTTCTTCTCTCCCGTGTGTGTGCGCTTGTGTCGGGAGAGCTCGTCAGAGCGGGAGAAACGACGTTCACAGCCGGGCCACGCGCACCGGAACGGGCGCTCGCCTGTGTGCGTGCGGGCGTGCGCTTTTAGATGGGATGATTTGAAGTAATTTTTGCCGCACCCGGGGTAAGAACACTCGTAAAGACGTCTTCTCGGGGCGGGGGCTGGAGAGACCAACCAGAGGTGTGCAGTGGGAAGCAGTGTACCGGGGAGCAGCACAGTGGGAGCGGGGCGCGGTGCCAGCGGCACCCAGCCGGGCGCGGCCGCCGGCGAGGGCACGCGCGCCTCTTCACGGCACTCCGGCGACCGCGGCAGTTCCGCGTGCGGGGACGGCACGCGAGCTTCCTCCACCGGAGCCGGAGGAGTCTCGACCTGCACGTGCGTCACCGAACTAGCTGGAGGGGCCTGGTTTTGACTAGCGATGTATTTCACTTGAGAATAACTGTGGCCCCGATTCATTTTAAATTTCAGTGTTTTCAGTATGTTCATGTCATTAGCAGGTGGGAGTGGCAGCGGCTCCGGACTACATGTGCCATCTTTGTGAGCGCGCATGATGACCGAAGGTCTGCAGCAGGGCTCGGGCGGTGGGGTGGTGAGCTCCAGCCGTGTCAGCTCGTACCGGGATCTTTTGGCGAAATCATCTTCTCCCTCGGAGTCGGAGGGCTGCGGGGTCACCAGACCCCCAGGTGGTGGAGACTCCCGGGCACGCTTTAGGGCAGCCTTTTTCAAAGGCAATTCAACCTGTAGACAAAGATAAGCACACATAAGTGAATGGTCGCTGGCTCACTCGGGTAGCACGCGCGCGCTGCGTGATCGCGTTCGGTACTCGCAATCGCGCTACGCGTTACACCCGTTTGGATTGCACAAATGGTATAATGATATATTTCAAGATTTAGGACAGTGAAATATTTTTCTTGATAATTTTATAGATTTTTCAGGGCTCAAAGGAATTTAAAAGTTTCGAAACTTTGCAAAAACTCACTTTGTTTTCCATCAACGGCGGCGTTGACGGCGGTGAGAGAGGTCCGCAAACTTCGATCAGAGTCGACATTCTGGCCAAATTTATAGCATTCAATAAAATAAAACTTTCTATTTTAATTCACAAAACTTGTGTTTTCGCTACGCGCTTCCGCTTTTAGAGACGTATGGTTCTGTTTGCGGGCGGCAGACGAATAAACCGCTTAGCGAGCCGTCGAGGTTGCAGGCATGCGATGGTGCGGGACGCGGGGGGCGGGCGCCCAATGAGAGCGAGCGGCGCGGCTGCGCGGACCAATGGCGGGGCAGTGATCACGCAGTGAGCGCGTGGGAGCGCGTGCTCTTCACGTGGACACCGAGTGACGGCGTGCGAGGTCGCGGCGTGACGTCATCGGCGCGCCCCCGCATGACGTCGCGCGAGGGGCGCGGGCACGGCAAGGTCGCCCGCCGCTGCCTGCACTACACCACACACATTCAATGACACTTGCTTGCATCTAGCTTTACTATTTTGACAGTTTGGGGTCGACGCCCTCGCTGCGGATGGCCAGCACCAGTGTTCGTCCGCAAACTTTCAAATTTCGAGAACGAGCGAATGAGGTCGCCGTCGAAGTGACTGGATCAAATGCGCAATTACTTACATTATTACCTCTGACTATTAAAGTCACACTCTCATTCCATGTGTGTGATTATTTCACAATCAATACTAAATTAGTAAAAATAAGATTTGTGACAACATAAAATACAGTAGATAGGTACCTATATTGTTATTTAAAAGCATGTACTGGTGTTTTGAAATACATTTGACACAATTTCATAATTATATTATAAAAGCTAATTTTGTTACCTTTACACGCTCAAACGGCTGAACCGATCGTTATGAAAATTAGTATAGAGATAGCTTTCGACCTGGAGACGGACATAAACTACTTATCATCATCATAATCATCACCGTTTTTCATAACTACGCGAGTGAAACCGCGGAACGCAGCTAGTCTATAAATCGGGGATTATTGTTGATCTATGATTTTTAGCTATTTTCCTATCAAAACTTCAAAGAATCTTGAATACCTAGGTGCAAATACTGCGAACTGCTCCATACAAACGGATTTAGTTTTACTAGACTATACCTGAACTAAGTGGAACGGTCCAATGAGTTAACATTAAATTTAAACAGTTTATTTCGCAGGTCTTAAGGAAAATTACCATGAAACTAGTAAAATAGATATTATGACTGTTTCTGTGACTGAAATCCTGTTTACAGTAGGTAAGTATTATTGTCATGGACATGACCTACATCAAGTCACTCACTGTAGTACATCTCTAATGACTTTTACAACCAAAACTTGTAAACAAAGAAACTTTAATTTATGGTAATAAACGTTTGCAAACAGTATATAGGTACCGTGTAAAAAATATAAAATAGGTACATACATGTTGTAATAAAATTATTTGTTTTCAGTATTCTTAAAAATCGCCTTAGACATTCAACAGCATTGAATTTTCGTGCGTTATAAAAAAGGAAACATGTGTTAGTCATATCTGCGTGCGTGTGCGTGAATAAGCAAGTGTGAGTGAGTTGCGCGGACGCACCATGTCTCGTGAAAGCGCTAGCACGCGATGATCGCGTGCTCGAACTTAAACCTAATCTGTGGTTCGAATGTTGTGTCACAGATTAACTAAGAGGTACTTCGAAAGATGATTGTTCGTGTATGTTGACGTTGGCGTCATACAAACTGTTATTTAATCTTCGGTATGGTAACTATCGTGTAATCTGTGGCAGCGAGCCGGTTCAAGGCGTGAGAATCAGCGAGCTTATCGGATTACAGAGCACTTTTATTATCAAAATTAAAAATAAATAAAAAACATTCCATAACAGCGTGGATTGTTATCTACACGTCGTTGAAATTCGTTATTCCGGTTTTATGAATTTCACAACATTTGATTCAAATTGAATTATCTATCGTGGTTTATTACTTTATTCTTGTCTTGCACGAGTACAAAATGCCCTAAGAATATTCATAAATTCCTCCTACATTATTATATTTTTCCAAGCCCAATTCACACTATAAAGAATTAATTGTAGGAACTAATATAGGTACTAAGGAATTAATTTCTCGTTCACAGAAACATTTTGCCAACGCGTAGTAAATGTTACGTAAGAATAACCGTAAATAATATGTCTAATGTTTACGCGATTGTTATTTATTGAAATGAAACAAAAAAAAGACGTGTGGCACTCGGAGACTGCCGCGGTAAAGCTATTGCATAGCATTTTTTATCAACTTATGTAATTATAATTATTTATTTATATTATTTATGCAGTATTTCTAACACCCCCCACTCCGACCGGCACAGCGGTGATACTTTTTAGTTTTTAGTTTTGCCATCTATCGATGAATAGCAGAACTTTTAATGACTTTTTGAAATATCACGCTTGTCCCTTTAGTTCTGCAAATCGCCTCTAGGTGGCATTGGTTGTATCGGCGTTACTGCGTTAGGTTATTTTAGTTACGGAATTTCTGGATTCGGTCTCCACGCTCAAGGCCCGCGATAGAAGCTATGCAATAGCTTAAAAAATACATAATTTTATGACCAGACGTTTCGAACACTAATATTTCTAACCAGTTGACTAATTCTGTGGTGGGAAAGCCTCTCGCCGATGTGACTACGCTTTGGTATGTCACAAACGAGTGGTATAAAATAGATTAAATAGTAGTAGGAAAGCGTGTGTACCCAGAGCACTCACGCTCGCTTAAAGGCTTCTTCTTGCGGCGGCGTCTCGTGTGGCGGGTCGCCCTCTTCCCTCAAACATGGTTGAGGAGAGCGATGGCTGGCACATGCGTCAACTCGTGAACGGGTGCTGCTTGCGGGAGGGACTGCTCGGCGTACACACGCACGCATGTGCATGTTACTTAAGTATTAACAGTTATTAGTTAAGTATTAACGTCTTCCTCTTGTACTCTAGTTTAAAAAATGTAAAGTTAGCTAAAAAAAAAGTATTAGTTTATAAAAGGCATGGACACTGGAGTCTGCGGTGCTCGAATTTTTCAAATAAAAAAAAAATAAAAAAAACGAGTGTTATCAACGAGCTTGTGCCTATCGGACTGTCGTCAAATTTTTCTCTCGATAAATCTCTAGGTACATATTCAAACAGTTGTAATTCGTAATCTCGACAGTGAACACAACAGTAAGTTACTAAGGTAGTGTAAACTAGGCTTCAGGATTAGAAGATGGTCACAACTTTTATTTTACATTCGTTAGATCTAATATTGACTACCAAGTCGCATGTGGATACGTAGATCTAGATACATCTATTGTTTGTATTGTATTGTTATTGTTGTGGTTGTATTTATATAGCTCATTGTTTAGTTTTCATTTTTAATACATCAGTCAGAGAAGGAAATCTCGGAACAACCCGGAAAGGCACCTCCGTAAGGCTTTAAGTCAGGTCCTGCAGCTGACCCGGCTCCGCACATAACATATTATGTAGGTAACATGTAGGCATGTAATATTTTACATAAAATATAATAATATGCCGACGTGCTTAATTTCCTGTATAGTATTACGCATCCAATAGTGGAGTGACAGGAAACTATAACAGCAAGGTGCTACGTCTTCGTGTCACGGTGACGTACATGTGTGAGACGTAAGTATGTTAGTCAACCTGTTGAATATTACGTATTACATTATTATATATCGTCATTATTGTATTCCATTATTATTACGAATACTCCTTTTAGGGTTCCGTAGTAAATACGAGGAACCCTTATAATTTCGTCAGGTCCGTCTGTCTGTCTGCCCGTATGTCACATTCATTTTACTCAGTGACTATCAACGATATAAACGACATTGTCATCTATAATGTGTTCTATAAACCGTTACAAAATTCCGTAGTCAAATAAAAAAATAGGGGTGGCATTCCATACTTCTAAAGAAAGGATGACTATTTCAACCTTCATTTTCAATTTTCATTTTCGTTTCGTGTCTGTTATTATTAGGTAATGTTGCATGCCGTAAGGTCGGATATGGAACTCTGTTATTTATTCAACATTTCAATTGTTTTTTTTGGACACACATATGCGCAAAACATATTATGAAATATACTCTACGTCTTTCTCGGAATCGCAGCTATCTCACTTTAAAATTTCATCGTGAAACGTTCAGTCATTTAGTTGTGAAAAGATAAGAAACATATAGATAGAGATAGAGTGAGAGAAAGGGGGTGAGGGAGATTTACTTTCGCTTTATTATTTTATCATAAAAAAATCTACATAGTATAAAAATAGTAAGCTCGTCGTCCTCAGAAAACAGAATAATATTGTTTAAATATAGAACTACCTTGGTAAAACACGGAAACTAACGTCTGGAAGTAAGTATCTACTACTATAACTAGTATGGTATTTTATGGTCTCGACTAAACAAAATAATGAAATAAGGACAGCAATGCCCTCAATGCCACATTAGTTCTCTAGCTGAACAGACTCTCTGATCAAAATCCATGCCAAAATATAAAAAAAACACTAGACAAGAAAATTTCATTGCGATTACAGTAATATTACACACATATTTACATTTTATTTACATAACTTTACATATAATTTACAATAGACAATTTATATAAATTTATAATTATAAACATCCAATAAATTAGATAAATCAAATTCGAAATACATAAAATAAATCACATTAAATGAAAAATATCGCATTCAATTACATCTATACACTAATAATAATGAGGAAAGATTTGTATGTTTGATATGAAATCACTCAAAAACTATTGGACCGAGATCAAAAATTTGCCATTAGAATGCTACATTATTCCTGAGTAACATAGGCTATAATGAATATTAGAAAAAAATAGGGATCCCTACTAAAACTTCAATAATGTAACCCAAGGTGTAATTTTTTTGCCATAAAATGTCTTTCATCGCATACGCTGCGCAAACTATTGATGATAGAACAAAAAAATGTTCTACAATATTAAAAAACATACCAATATCTACAAAAAACGTCGCGATAGCATATGTCCAACTATTGTTATTATGCCAATATAACCACTTTTTTAAATTCAAAAAGTTGATAGAATTGCTGACTAATTCAGACCATGTTATCTATACCTTGGTATTAATCCTTATCCAAATAAATTATTTCGTATTCAAGACTATTTCAATACCTGTAGATTTTTACCTTTTATTTTTTACTAGACCTTACTTTTTTTGGAATGGGACAAGAGCGGAACGGAACGGGGTGAGAGCGAGGTGAAAGCGAAACGAGAACAAAGTGGGAGTGGGACAGGTGAGAGCGAGGTGAAAGCGGAACGAGAACAAAGTGGGAATGGGACAGGTGCGAGGCAGAATCACGAGTGAGAAAATGAGTGAGTGAGTGGTGGAAATGGTGTGAGAGCGATCTGAAATCGGGAAGAGCAGAACAGGAACAGTTTGGGAGCCGTCCGGGAACAGGATAGGAGCGGGGCGAGAAAGGGATGGGAGTTAGTTTTTTGGTTGAAGCAGGACGGCGGCAGTGCGGCGAGATTGAGCTACGAGCGAAACACGAACAGTGCAGATGTTGTACTGGAGCATTAGCTTAGCGGGGGTGCATTGAGTGCGGGTAGGAGCGTGACATGAACGATTTTCTTACGCGTACGAAGTCGCGGCGGGCAGCTAGTACTTAAATAAAATTATATAATTTTATTAGTACAATCAATATTATCAATTTATCTCCCGCTATAATCTTACAGCCTGTCCCACTCTTTCTCATACAATATATGTGCAATAAAACCTCTTTGAATAAAACTACATACATACGCGTCGATGTGTGCGTACTGCGTATAGTACACAAACGTACTAACTGTGATGTATGCTGTGGTCGCTTTGTTTTGGAAAACACAGCAGCTCGGGCGTGGCAATGCAGGCATGAGCTCATACCTCAGACCAGACCACACCTTAACAACAGAATTCAATCTTGGGATATACCATGTCCGGTTGTTCAATGTTGGTACTTAGTACGATTTTCATACAAAAGTATTTATTACCAATTAAGGTCGAAAAGAATGTCTCTCGTGTAAAACTGTACTCTCCTTGACCCTATTTGGATAAAAAAATATTTGTATGGGTATTGTATCACCTTACTCACCTTACTAGTTCTCACTAGAACTACAATAAGCTATGCAGGCGTTAAGACCTTGACTTATTCTGTACAAGTGTCAATTCGGCCAAGCAGCGGTTGAGCAGATGTTACTTTCTGAACGGTAGCAGTAACTAGTATGCAGCTTGATTTTTTTTTTTATTAAAATGTTATTTATACGATTATGTCACTGTGTAAGCCGAGCTAGCTATATTTTCATGATTGTATCTTAAGCTGCCACTATCCGTGAAAATCTATAATTAGCTTTATGTTACAATTTTTAATAAAATTATGTTTTAAAGCTGTTGATTTTCCTATAAATAAATAAACAAATTAATTAATGTTTTATGTATTCTTGATGAAATCAGGTTCTACCATATTACAGATTTTTCTTTCGCTAGCGACTTAAATGCCCGCTATGTACAGTAAGAAAAAAAATGTTTCAGTTATATCATCATTAGGTTAGGTTCGGTTTATTTTTATTATACACATTCACAAACTTCTATATAAAACATCTCTTTTCTTACTGTACATAGAGGGCATTTCGTTAATAGGTCGTTTTGCTATCAGGCCTTTTTGATCTTGTGTCATTCCGATAATAGGACGTTTTGCTACTAGGTCATTTAGATCTTGTATCGTTTTAATATGCAGGGCATTGTGCTTTTAGGTCCTTCTAAGATGTAAGGACCTAAACACAAATTCTATCCCAAACATCAGATTTTTTGTCTGATTGGAATCGTGAATGACTTGTTTTGCAATTTTCCAAATTTAATTATAACTTCGCAAAATAAAGAAATAGAGAAGAAGCCTAGCCATTTGTTTCCAACCATATATTGTAAATAAAATCCCGGAATTGTATAATTTTAGTTTGATTTATGAAAACATCAAAAAGTAGGACGATAGGAAAGGGTTGCTACAGAGGAGGGCAGTGCTGGACAGAAGTTGATAAAATATATTATGAAAACATTACGTGAATTATATTGGTAAGTAAACAAAATACCCGACAGTAAAAAAGCTATTTTTGCAGTCTAACTTACAATTTCGTTACGCTTACTATGCAGTTGAGTACACGTTTTTGTGGGAAAGTATGCGTAAAATCACTGTCAAATACTATAAATGCGTATCTTTAGAATAATTCTAATCATCATATTTTTGTTAGTAGAAAATAACTTATTTATAACGAAAACGTTCGTTGGAGTTTAGGAATAAGAGTTTTGTTTTATTAATTATAAAAAATATAGCCCATGATACTTAGGGAGTGAAGACTAATCTAACGTCATCACGTAGGTACATCAAAATTGGTCAAAAGTCGTTTAGGTTGTAGGAGGCAATAAAGACACATATCCACATTACAGACACTCCAAAAACGTAAACTTCCTACGCAGTCGGGTTAAACTAGCCGCGTGGTTCTCATGATCCCGTCAAATTTTTGTTTATTTAATTGTGCTCTGCCGAAGCAGAGCTTCTAAAAACTGTTTATAGACTCATTTGAGTGTTCCCCTCCACGGAAATCTTTAGTAAAAGGCGAAAGATTTATACGTGTTGAAGGGAAACCAGAGTGACGAATGACGCCAAACTAAAAAGAGCTCAATATTTTCCGGAGCATGTCACTACCGCGATTCAGGATTTATTCATTTCTACATGTACGCCATCTACTTTTTGTGTTGGAACTTTATTACTTGCACTGTAACTGAAAATTCATGCAGAGGCTATTGCGTGTGCAAAAGTTGGTTTGATAAAACTTTAGTGTTGTTTGTATAGATGGCACCACATTCACATTTTATTTATCATATTTTTTGATGTGAGTAATGACATAACATAAAGCAGCCAACCCGTTGTATTTTCAATACTAGAGCTCGTACGTCTTTATAACATAAAACTAAAACGAGCTAATTTTATTCAAATTTGTTGTTACAATAGATATTTAGATTTTTATCAAAGTAAAAATGTAAAACTATGTAACACAATTATTATTAACGGTATATCTCCCGTGGTTCGCGTTAATTTTGCTTTAATTAATAGTGTTTTAATGAATGAGCGTGATAGTTTAAAAAGTATGTGGCACGAATTCGAGACAAGCCTCAAAAAATCCGATTTTTTACACAAACTTTACAACATTTATAAAATGCCCAGAAATTTTATATGTAATTAAATATTTCGATATAAACTTAGCAACTATAAGTATCTGTCTTTCTTTATTTGGAGTACTTCTTTCCAAATATTACTTTGGATGAAACAACAAGCTTTGATTGTACTTCGACGCGTGAGGAAGGGCCTTCTTAATACTTACTGGTTTTTAGGTTGTATTGGATATTTTACATAAAACTATGAAAAAAAACTTTTAAAACTAAAAGATTTATTTTGTCAAGTTTCTTTTTATTATTTGTACCTATAAACTTATTCGTTACTAAGATTCGGTTATCAGACGAGTAGCTGAATGAGCTTTCGGGATTTTGGTAGCATCTTGTGAAAAAAAAAGTCAAAGTAAATGATAATCGGTATTTTAGAATTAAGGTTATGGATAGGTAGCCCGATGTGATATTATTAGTACGGGAGCGCACTGCAAATAATTATAGGTTAAAGAACTGAAGCAACCGACTTCTCATGGATGCCATTGTCAGAACTAGACCAAATTACGGGACTACACGGGAAGCACCAGCCTTCAAATAAAAAAAAGAATCAATAAAATCGGTTCACCCAATCGAAAGTTTTGAGGTAACAAACATAAAAAATACAGTCGAATTGAGAACCTCCTCCTTTTTGAAGTCGGTTGACAATACACCTCATCGATGAGATGAGCCCTATATCAGACGGTTCCGTGATTGATGGGCTTCCTGAATGTATAGGATTGACTACGCAAATTCTAGAAAGAAAGAGATGAGAGAGTAAGCTCCACGGGAATCATAATCATTCGTTGCGCGTAGATTAGTCACTAGACCTTTTGGGTCACATACTTAACTAAAATAACGATGTCGTTTAAAATTTGGAACTTGAGTCATTTTCAAAATCGGATACGGCAAAGGGAACTTGGTATTAAAGTGTTTCGATTTTCGGTCCTTGTGGACCGGAAGCGAATGAATTAACACAACGCATTATAAATAGATGGACTTTTAACTATATGTGCCTCTTTCATAATCTTTGAGTAAAGTGAGAAGTAGCTACGTACCGAGTAATGTTACTCAGCGAGTAATAGTCCCGATTAACTTTTGTCAGTTTCACAAACGAAAACCTAGCTCCCAGAAATAACTCAGGGGCTACCCGGATGAAAGAACGAAAACATTCATTGTTCGTTCTAATTCCTTTGTTACAACAGTTTAGTTAGTCAAATACACGTAGCGCCACAATCGCATACTTTACATGGTACTTAATATGAAAATATTAACTGACAACTAAGGTACGAAATATGATAATTTTATGAGGTTAGTATCAAGTTCTATAATTCGAACTATTAAATTTTTGATGTTATTTGTTCTTTATATTTGTTAGAAATAAATAGAATAGAATTAAAACCCATTTTTTTTAGATGTGTTTGGTTTTGGCTCTCAGTACATTCTTAATACTACGATTTTATATATCAATTCATGTTTATCTTTTAGTAGGTAAGATATCGTAGTTTGCCTGGAAATAGAGTCCTTTCTCCACATTTGAACAAAAGGTCATAAAATAATAAAATCCAGCCAGGGACATCTACAATAGAGGTCGTACGAATGGCACATCTGTTTATGACTGCCATTACTCTGACTGATTGACCTTACTCGTCGATTATCTCCGATACTCGGCAGATGAAGTCACACGTAAATTACGGGCCAGTTTATGAGAAGGTTATGGCTACTCAGACATTATGAAATTAGAATCTACAATTACTTGGCGGTTCAAGTGGCAAGTAGCCAACTTTGATCTTTACTCGGGGGTGATGAAAGAAGCCCTAAGTCACGGTCACTGAAACTTTATAATGCTTAACTTAACCGAAGCAGAACTTCTCCAAACAGATTACAAATAACTAGCAAAATGTGCCTACTGTACTGAAGTACTCTGTACTGTGTAACTTATTTTATACTCCGCCGAAGCAAAGCTTTCAAAAAATAGACTCATTTAAGTGTTTCCCCCCCACGGAAATCTTTAAAGCACAGAGTACTTTGTAATAAGATACTGAAAGTCAACGGCGTAAGTATAAAGATTTACACATGAAATGAAGGGAAACTAGAGTGACTAATAATGCCAAACCAAAAAGAGCTCAATATTTTCCGGAGAATGTCACTACCGCGATTCAGGAGTTCTTCATTTCTACATGTACGCCATCTAGTATTTTGTTTTGAAACTTACTTAGAAATCTTACGAATAATCACAGAGTCTACGTGTGAATGATAGATATTGAAGACTTCAATCAATTTTGTATAGATAGCTGCACCACATAAAAATCCTAATACTTGACACTGGCAAATGCTTTAATGCGGGTCCAATACAAAAAAGAAGAAGAAAGAAGGTACGTAAGTATTAAAAAAATAACTAAAAAATATCGATTCATAAAAAACGTACGCGTAATTAGAAGCTTTGAAAATTTTAAAATAGTAGTTCCGAGGAAACACAAAATGTGATAAGGAGTTTTCATGCAATGAAAATAAGCTCAAAGAACTTTATGCAATATCATGAGGTTAGGATATCTATTAATTAGTAAGTTTTTTCTTAATATCTAAATATACTTGAAAAGTCATACTTAGCTATCCGAAACAATAAAGAAAGTATGAAAAATTTGCCTTATACAGTGCCTATCATAGAAATTAATTTATTTACATGGTTAAAACTAATCGTGACTAGACGAACCGGCGTACTTCGACTACCTATCAATGAGTGGACCCGATATTTTCTCTACGTTTAAACCTTCCATGGACTACGACAAACATTTCAAAACCAAAATCAACTAAATCGGCCCAGCCCTTCTCGAGTTTTAGCGAGACAAACGAACAGCAATTGATTTTTATATATATAGATATATAGATAACGGATCCAAGAAAACTTTTTAACTGATTTGAATGATAGATACCATAAGATCTTTCTCGTGTTCATGAATGGAACCAACCATGTGATTTAAGTGGACAAATCTATAATGGACGTAGAAGGATTTAATTTTTTTTTTTTTTTTTTAAATGCCATTTAACATTACTAAAATTAATTTTAGCTTAATGCATATTGCATCCCCATTACATTACAGTCGGAGTTGAATCCTTTTAGTACGTCCAATGAATCTATGGACGGATACAGGCTCCAGTCTTCACCATTTCACGAGTGGAGAAACTTCCCTACACAAGGCATGGCATGTATTAAAATTATTGTGCTCTGCCGAAGCAGAGCTTCTAAAAACTGATTATAGACTCATTTGAGTGTTCCCCTCCACGGAAATCTTTAGTAAAAGGCGAAAGATTTATACGTGTTGAAGGGAAACCAGAGTTACAGCACATACCAAACTAAAAAGAGCTCAATATTTTCCGAAGAATGTCACTACCGCGATTCAGGATTACATTATTCCGATGTGTACGCCATCTGGTATTTTGTTTTGGAACTTAACTAACTTAAAATAACAAAGTGATAAGTCGAATTAAGACTTTAATGTTCATTCATTCGAGGTAGGGCCATGAGCCTCCCCGTCAATCCGACTCTCGCGGATCTATTGTAAAAAAAAAGTTTGATAGGGTTGTTTGATGACTTTTTTGTATATATAACATCACTATGGTGCTCGATAAGAGCTGAAATTTTACGTTTTTTTTAAATAGCATTATATTATCAGAAGCTGATATGACCAAAGTTACACAACAATTGAAAGTTACCATGCTTTACTACAAGACAAGGACATGGTATATTTTATTAATAAATCAAGAAATACATGGAATTATCATCACCAACAATATTGAAAATAGTTGTATCATTTTCTGAGAACAAAAGACATCAACGAGTGTCAGAAATATTTTCACAGTTGTTTTACACAAAAATTATTTATTTATTTATTTAAGACCAACAGCTTATTTACATTTTAGGAACAAAATACTTAATTAATAAAATTAGCCATTAATAGGTCTATCTTAATAATTTCTAATGAAATGGGCGGATATAAAGTTAAACTAAAGTTATCATCGATGAAAATACAAATACAGACATATAAGTAATATTATATATACATATTTTTATATTTACACTTAAAAACATACACGCATACACTCACTAATCACTTAAATCATTGATACGAATACCTAAGTTATATTATGATAGCATAATAGGTACTATAGCTGGATAAGTTTAATTAATTTATTACTTATCATTCTGAGTCAACAACTCAACAATATGGTGCCTAAATTTGTGTTTAGGGGTGTTAAATATATCTAAGTTTGAAAAATGGTTATCGTAAGTAGTACACAAATGAGGACTAGGCGCATTTTTATATATTAATATTATTTATTAATGTTTCTAGGTAGTGTTCTGACTAGAAAAAATAATATTGACATTTGGGCCTTACACTATTATATTTTGCCAAACACGAAAATATCTAATATCTTGTTTTTTTTTATCCCGACTGCGCAAGAAGGAGGTTTATGTATTGCTAGTGTGTCACGCTCGAATAATGATGATTATTGTTATATTGTTACTAACAATTATCAATTACACAGAAAGAGGTAGGATCCAGGGAGAGAACCACCTAAGTCTAGCTCCCTCCTCAAAATATATGCGGAGGACATTTCGAACTGTTTCACTGCAATGTACTTGTAACCGATATCAGTGCAGGAGAGGGAACAGGACGAGACGTGAGGGGGGGGGGGGGGGGGGACTGGGAGCTCAGATCAACCTTTCCTTAAAGTACTAAACCGATTTTGAAAAAAGTTATAATGCGACCACCTCTGAAGTATGACCTACCAAACAAAAAAAGAATCATTGAAATTAATTCACAATTGGCGCAGTAATCGGTGAACAAACGTACAGACGAATTGAGAACATCCTTCTTATTTGAAGTCGGTTAGCAAGTATTGTTTGATAATTTTGTTCAAGGTTGTAAGTTGGATTTCATCAATAAAGAAATTAATTACCCAATAAATTAATTCTGCTTACTACGACTTATGGTGCGGAAACATGACGCTCACTTTATAATAGACTCAACACATGCACAGAGGTTCAGTTAAAGAACTAATGCAACACATGAACAGAGGTTCAGTTACAGAACTAATGTGGCATTGAGGGCGCTGCTGTCATTATTTTTTACAGTCCATAATTAATAATTGTGTTAATTATTATTTCTTGGCGCAGAAAAATAATTATACCGTATGGCCGTTAGGTCAGGCATTTCGGGACTAGGCGTTAAGGAGTTTCAGACGATGTGAAAATATGGAGCCGGCTCATTAAATCTAAAGCGAATAACTTTAAACAAATAATTGAAATTTAGTTAGGTTACCAAGCGAAGATCATTTTGACAATACTAATCGGACCGCTAATCGCTATCTTTGTAACTTATGCTTTTAAAGATGGAACTTGCACACGATATTATATGCTCTGCCGAAGCAGAGCTTCTAAAAACTGTTTATAGACTCATTTGAGTGTTCCCCTCCACGGAAATCTTTAGTAAAAGGCGAAAGATTTATACGTGTTGAAGGGAAACCAGAGTTACAGCACATACCAAACTAAAAAGAGCTCAATGTTTTCCGGAGAATGTCACTACCGCGATTCAGGATTTAATCGTTTTTACATGTACGCCATCTAGTATTTGTTTTAGAACTTTGTTATTTATAGTGTAACTGAATAATCACATTGAGTCTCCGTGTGAATGTTTGCTATTGTCATAAAACTTTAAGCTACTTTGCATAGATAACACTACATAAATTATTTTAAATGTAAACTAAGTAAATGGTTTCACTTTAAAATTCCTTGTATCTATGAATATAAGTATGTATCAATATAATGTTTTCTTTTTTAAATAATTAATTGTAGTATATTTTATTCACAGCATACAAGATGTAAAATGTTAATGTTTTTCGAGAAAATAGGATTTAAAGGGCGATCAATGTTACACGATAGTTCAAAGTTACTATGTTTGACTACATTACAAGGTAGGTATTATTTTATTAAATGCATGGAAATACCATCAAAAATGGTTTTGTTATTTTGTTTTGTTATGCGAACAAAAGACATCAACGAGCATCAGAAATTTGTTAATAGTCAGTTACGCATAAAAAAATAGGTAAGCGATAAATCTATAATTTTGTTTCATTTCAATGTTCTTATGTAGTTGTTTCATGGTTGCGATATAGAGAGCATTGCTGTCTCGTTATTTTGTTCGAGAACATGTGTGCTGCTCTCCTTATTTCATTATTTTGTTCAATCAAAAATGTTATCACATTTTTTGTCACGATATTTATTTATCCAAACAGACATATTATTTTGTTTTTTCTGTTGTAAATCTTATATTATATAATAGCGCCATCTAGCGACAAATGCTAGAACTAATACAATAATAAGAAAACCATTTTGAAACATGGTCTAACTTACTGAAACTAATTATTGTGATAGTAAAGTGGAGTTTTGACTATCTTCGGTTCGGTAGATTTCTAGTAGATGACACTACACGATTCATAGATGTTTTTTTATAGAAAGCTTAAGTTATCCCAGGTCAAGGGCGTCGCCAAGGGGGGCAGCTGCCCCCCCTAGAGATTAAAAAAATGTAACCAACTGCAAAGCAACCAAAGTCCTAAGGTCGTGCAATTGTACCAGTACCTACATGGGCCATGGGCTGGCGACGCCCTTGTCCCAGGTCATAATTATAAAGTCATAAGCTGAAAATTACACATCGACCGTAAAAATAAATAACTTTTGATATGTATGTATATGATATTGTTAGGGTTTGTTACATCATACACATACTTTTATCAATCGTACCGTTTGCGAGATATATCCCATGAAAGTCATGAAAACTATTTTTTACCAGACTACAGCGTCGTAAAGAAGCAAAAGCGAGGGTCATATTATGTTCGTTGATCGGTGTACGCAAGTATTTATATATGTATGCATGTAGGTCTGTATTTATGTTCATTTGTCAAAAACCCCAAAATACTTGAAATAAAAAACAAGTTCAAAAATTAAAACCAGCCAACTGAAAAATCACGCTCTAAAAAGTATGAAACAAGAAAATGTAATAAATATTTTATTGTATTTCATACATATTCATAGTGGTGTTCAAGAGATCTGTGTTCGTGTGCTACTTTACAGACCGTAGGTATTGTTTTTTGGTGGTATACGACCACGGTTATCGTCTGAACACCACTATGAATATGTATGAAATACAATAAAATATTTATTACATTTTCTTGTTTCATACTTTTCCTAACGTGATTTTTCAGTACTCGGGTTTTAGTTTTGAACTTGTTTTTTATAAATTACAGCATTAGCTACGGAGCCCTTTTACACGCGTGTCTCGACGCGGTCTTGGCCATTTATTTTTCTACTCAGGTACTGATAATATTATGTTTGTAACTTTGTCATTTTTTATACACCATACACTACAGTGTTAACAACAACGTATCTGTAAACGTAGTGTAGGATGTCCCGAAACATAGATGAGTGACCGGGAAATAAGTGGCCAAGATCATGACGAGACACGCATATAGTAGGGTTCTATAGCTAAACATGTAATTTGAAAGAAACGTTGCAAAAAGGTCAATTACCTCTGTATTATAATAAGTTAAGTGTCTTACATATTTATCGCTATATCGCGATAAGTCGTTATCACAGAATGTTCAAAATAATGTCAATTGAAAGTATTTAATATGGTCTACTACTATGGTTAATCATGAGTTTCTAAGCGCAATCGTTTAGAAATGCAGCGGAGGGGGATACTTTTTCAACTTTGGCGGGCTATATTTCGCACATATAAAATCTGAAAAAACACACATTCTTGAAACGAATCATGTAGAATATAAACAGATATGCTACTTTACGGTGGTGTTCGAGACTAAGTAGCTTCTTGGCAACCAGTTTATCATCACAGATTAACTTCATAGCTCCGCGCCGGTCCACTGACTCTAATACTCTATGGTACTTGGAGTGCAAAGCTACCCCTACGCACTTCAATTTGTTTTGCTGGAAGGAGTAAGCGATCGTCAGCGTCACCTATCTCGAAAATTGAAACTTCAGTAGCGGTGTCATGGATTATTACACCGCTCCCGAATGATCCTGTATTTAAATTTGTATGTTATGCCAGTTTATTTTAGCAGTAGTTTTTTTCTCTTTGGCATTTTCTTTCTCTCGTCAAAGTGGTGGTTTTTTGTAACGCTGCTAATAAATGTATCTAATCGGAACAAGTATGTATATTAAAATGAAAACAAAGTACCTGTAATAGGGCGAATTCTGTGCTAACTACAGAGAAGCAGTTTTTGTAGTCTAACTTACGGTTTCGTTACGCTTGATACGGTGTTGAGTGTACATTATTTGTGAGAAATTATGCGTAAAATCGCTGTAAAAGATTATAAATGCGAACTCTTTAGAATAATTCTAGAAAAATCACTTGTTTATTACGAAATCTTTCGTTGGAGAGTTGGAGGTTAAGAAAAAACGCATTTTTTTATTTTTGAAGAGTTGTATTCTAAAAAAATAACTTATGACACTCAGGAAGTGAAGACGAATCTAACGACACCTCGCACATTAAAATCGGTCAAGCCGTTTCTATATAACAGCCTACAAGGCTGTAGGCTGTCATTTAGAAACATATATATTATATAATTGCCCATATATACATACCAACATATATACACTCGAAAAACATAACCCTCCTTCTTACGCAGTCGGGTAAAAAGTAGTTTTGAAAATAAGAAACCTGCACCTGATAAAAAATAAAAGAACAAGGGTCACGTCGAGGAATCCGAGGTCATTCTACAACAATCTTCAACACTTTTACAGGCGTCCCTGCTGCTTTGCTGTCCCAGAGAGGTGCTTAAAGATTTTATAACGCTCTTGGTTGAAACTGTGAAAACCTTCTGAGGAAGGACATACCACATTTTTCTTGTCTGACGGAGGAAATAGCAGGAGAATCTAACTGTAAAGGATTACTTAACATTTACGAAAAATGTGGGGGTGAACTTTTTGGCGGTGTCCATATGGGGGTGAGCTTTTTGGCTGTGTCCATGTGGGGGTGAGCTTTTTGGCAGTGTCCTGAAGTACGATGGTGGGATTCCGAAGCGGGAATGAGGTCAAAAAGCTCTTCAGAGTATTCTTCGGTAAACAAGCGGTAGAATTCGCAGAGAGATTCTACATCTCTGAACAAGGTTATCTATCTATAATAGTCTAAGATCCCGCTATAGGTCGACCTTCACCGATCTGGTTAATGGATGAAAAGTATTTTATATTCAATTAAACATGTCAATAAATATATTGCAAATGGGTTGTCTAAAAAATTTCAGTCCAGAATGATTAATTAATATTTTTTTTAAACATTTCACTGGTTTGGTTAATAGACAAATTCCACACCAATCGAAAGTATGAAGCCCATAGAATATGCAAACGTTAGGTTGACTATTTTTTTCCCGTCACAACTCTTGGGTAGGCAGGTATAAACAGGTAAATCGATACTAGTAACTTGCACCAGTCTGGTTAATGAATTAAAGTTAAATTAAAATAAAGATTATTTACACACATATATATATATATATTTAATTTATTTGTCTATTAACCAAACCAGTTAAATGTAAAAAATTTTTTTTTTAGTTAATTAATCATATTTTGGACTAAAATTTTTTAGACAACCCATTTGCAATATATTTATTGACATATTTAATTGAATATAAAATACTTTTCATCCATTAACCAGCTCGGTGAAGGTCGTCCTATAGCGGGATCTTAGACTATAATGCGTATTATGAAAAAACTAGTATAATTTCCTAGAAAACGAAATTTATTTTGTCCACAAAACATTTCATCAAAATCCCGAAAGATCATTCGACAATTCGTCTCATAACCGAATCTCTGAAATCTCGTCTGAAATAGGGGTGATTTATTGTTCACTCGCAGATTTTAATGCTGAGTTGTGTATTATAAGGTAGTACCTACCTATTTTAAAAGTAAACAAAAATTAAGCATGTAGTAGACTACAAAAAATTATAAAATTAAAACTTTTTACAAAAAAAAAAAAACTTTCGAAAAAACTAAAAAGCATAAAATAATAAACCTTTTAAATATATCGCTGAGGCTGTAGAACGCTGGAAAATAGCTTGTCCAGCCCAATCCTTGCCCAAAATACCCGCTTCTCAGAGGCAGTAGGACGGGACGCACTGTGAACTGGAATATCAAAAGCAATTAAATTCATCAAGTTCTATCACAGTGCGTGCTCGTCTTCTTGCTGTTGCTCGATGGGAATCGGGGCTTTGGCTACAAGCGTTACCATCTAAAAACATTGGCAATCTTTTCGACAGCAATACTTTCCGTGTAGCCGTATCCCTCCGTTTAGGCGCCCCTTGCCAAGTACCACACCGCTGCTCATGTGGTGACATGGCGGATCGGCTGGGCCACCTAGGAATGTAGAGAATGTATGGAATCTAGAGAATGTATGGAATGTAGATAATGTATGGAATCTAGAGCATGTATGGAATCTAGATAATGTATGGAATGTAGAAAATTTATAGAATCTAGAGAATGTATGAAATGTAGAGAATATATGGAATGTTGAGAATGTATGGAATGTAGAGAATCAAGCGTATCAAGCGTAAGCTGTATGATTCAGTAGCATCGTTAAGAAGGATTAGAAATTTCTAGCCAACAGCTACCAAATTTTCTTTGCTACTCCCTATCCTTAGACTATATTCATGCGCGCTATTAAGATCTGACCCAGATTCAATTGGATCGGCCTTCTCCAGAATCTTTTTAAGCGGTTAATTTTTGTTCTCAGAAAAAATAACCACGTCTCACATTTTGGAAATAAGCTAAAGAGTTACTTTTAATGATTATTCTTGTAACTTTGGCAACAAAAAATATTTTATTTTAATTTTTTAAGTGGCTCCCTATTCGTTTTATGGAGAAGAGAAGGATGTGAGTAGATAAAACTTCTTTTCATCCTTCTTTGCCTTTAGAGTTACAAAATAAAACAAAAAGAGGTAAAACTCAAGACACAAAATACACTAAAGAGTCAAAACTTAAAATACTCAAGACAGCCTCAAGGTAGAAGATCCTAGACACAATTTGAAAATGGCAAACGCATTGACTGCGCGAGTCTACATCCGCGTAGGGTAATTAGAAGAAGAAAATATTTCGTCTTCTTCTTTGTATTGGACCCGCATTAAAGCATTTGCCAGTGTCAAGTATTAGGATTTTTTCAAGTTTCTTGAATAAAACAAGTTGTAAATGTTCTAGTCACAATCTAAGTCACGTATTTTATAAGTCGAGTCCTGCTTCAGTAAAGTGGTGGCGACTTTACTAGAAGCTTCTATGGAGTTTTGCCAACAACATAAAATTACACGTTTTACTGCTTTATTTCACTTGCCTACACTCACGCACTTTATCGAACACTTAATGAATAAAAAACCACCATTTTTATACCAGTAATGTTCAAAATAACACAAGTTTAGGAAAATAAAACAAAGCAACAACACGTTACTACAACGTTCCCGCCAAAACTGCAAGAAAATATTTTGACATGGTTTAATGTAAATGTCAAAATAGAAAGTGATTTTTTAATAATTTGACAGCACGGAAAACGATTCCAACATATGGAAGAAAAGTAGTATTTTTGTCCCTGTGTACAGGCAACTTCATGCGTACTCTTCAAGTATGAGATCTATAAAGTAAGATATCAACAGGAATTCAAAGCAAAGTAATGCAACTGCAACAGATTTTCCCTAAAACTTGAAAGTTTCCCAGCTACAGCAACGTCTACGACAGCTACGCGCTACGATCCGTAGCGCGGGGGGAGGGGGTAGCACGGAGGCGGGGCCAAGCCGGCCCTCCTTCCTCCGACGACGCCTCTCCGCTAGTCGCGCGCTGAATGTGCAATTGAGTGCACGTCACTTGTCGTTCTACTCGAAACTTCGCGTCAGTGTATCCAGTCAGTGCAGTGAATGTGACATGTTGGAACCAGGTGCAAGCTAGGTCATGTCGCGAAGGAAGCAGAGCAACCCAAAACCTTTGAAACGTGAGTTTTTAACTCTAAGTTTATAATAAGTTGGCAACTTTGTTGCGGCCGATATCTAACTTGATAACTAAGTTTGTTGTCAACTTTTTGTGGTTGACGTTTTGTTGATGTTTTTGTGTTGACTTTTGATACTTATTTGCACGAATTTGCTATTTAAGTTTTGTTTAAGATTTTGATAACAGTTTTGTTGTTAAGATACAGTAATATGTAACTTATTTTAAGTTTTTTCGGCTATGAAAATATGCTCCAACAAGAAAACAAATAGCAATACGATATTGTCAATGTGTCAAACAAGCAGTGTTGCCATATTTAGTCAATGTATGTAACGATTTAAGGAAAATATGATTCAACAGTCACTATTGTGTTTCAAAGTACTTGTATTATCCTCACTGATAAGTAGTAGTAATTACACCTACTTACAGTTGGTTTCTATATTGGATCTGAATCTATTTTTATCCGACTGCTAGCGAAGGGTTATATTTTTCCCGTTTATCTTGTATGTCTGTAAATTTCTTTATTACCTCGTATCTTCCAAACGGCTAAATGTATTTCGACAGTTAAGGTATAGTTAAATTAGACTCAAAAACCCATGTGTCCTTCAATAGGTGTTTTAAAAAAATAATCAAAATCGAGGATTTTTGGCGCTTTTACGCAATATATTTTTTAGCTAAACCTATCGAATACGGTATCAAAAAGAAGGAAATTAAAAGAAGGTTACAAAAATAAATAAATATCATATGTTTAAATTTAATTAGGAATACTAAATTGGTAATCAATGCATTCTTTTATGCAGTCGGGTGTTTGGTTGTTCATTTAATAAACTTGTTACAAAATCTCATCAACAAATTGTCATAAATATTCACGATCCTACAAATGGATTAGGTTAAATATTGGGATCAGCTATTAGGGATAGCAAAACTTTCCGTTAGGGACAGCAAAACTTTCAAATAATCAAAAAACTTAAGTGAGAATATGAATATTTACGTCATTTTTTTTTTGTTATCACTGTTAATAGAAATCGAGAAAATTAAGATTAAGCAGATAAATTTTTATGTTTAGTCTATGTAAGTCTATCTATATTATTATGTATTTAATATACCTATTTATATGTAAGTACTGTTTGCAAGTAGTGTATTTTATGTATATATTTTTGGTCATAAGGTTTGTTTCATATGTGATTTCACCACCGTCAGCGTTTACTTTTTTGTTTCTCTTTTACCATCTAAAGGTTGTCTGGAAGAGATCGCTATTAGCGATAAGGCCGCCTTTTGTACCTTTCTAACGCCCTAATCATGTACCTTATGCTATTTTTATTATGGTGTCAATAAAGTGTTTTTGTATTTGTATTTGTATAAAATTATTCAATTTTTTAATCCTTGTGCTTTCCAAGTTTCCTATGGGATCAATTATGTTAAAGTAGGGTCTAATTTATGCTCTTTGTATTTTATATAAAATTTTGATTGAAAGATCTTTTCTTCGTTTAGACATTACGAAAATTGTTAGGTTCATAGTAGGTTTTGTTTACCTTTAGGAGGGTGTCTTTTAGGTGCATGTGATCAGTTTGTCATCGTCATCAGCCACAAGAAGTCCACTGCAGGACATAAGATTTCCACGGATTTCCAAAACGACCAGATGGATGAGGCTTACATCCAGCGTCTTCCCGCCACGTGTATGGTCATCTGTTCATCTCGTGGCTGGTCCTCGTTTATCGGTGCGTGGTCTCCGCTCGGGAACTCTGCTCCATTAGGCATCAGTTCTGCGTGACCTGCCCATTGCCACTTCAACGAAAAAATCTTAAGGCGTTTCTTTTTATTTGCATTCTTATCTATTCTTTATCTTAGGACTATATAAAGAGTTTATAGGAATGTCTATTTATCTTTGTCTTCAGTCAAAAGAGCGAGACAAAATATAAGCTATATTAAAACAGTGCTATAGAACTAGTTCTTTCAAAATATTGGAATGAAAAGAGACGTATATTTTTTTTTTCACACCCTCTGTTGTGCCTTAAGAGGATTATGGCGTGTGCCTGTACCTACATTCTTCGCTAACATAGCGCGCATTTTGCCGTATCGCAAAAATAACACTGATTAAAAGTCCTAAATAATTAAAATCAATGATTATTTCACTTTTTGACGGCAATTTTTCTCACTAGTATTAAAATGTTTAGGTAGACATGTGATTTTTCAAGTTCAGTAGGTATATTTTTGAAACGGAAAGCTTTTGAAAAATTTGCATAAAACAGTTGTGTGTTAAAATAATTTGTGATTCTAACCACGAAAAGGTTTTTAATTACTAAAATGTCATCGTTTTTGAAGTTAAAAATCCATTTATCGATATAAATATATACAAAATAATAAATACGTACAAAAAAAATTTTTTTTTAATGATATAAAATTATATGATATAAAAATACCCTCTTATTATTATTAATATTTAATATTTTTAAATAAAAATACCCTCTTCATTTTCTTAAATTCTGTTGTTTCACTATCAGCTCTGTTTTGTTGTTATTTTACTAACATCAATTCATTTTATAATGATTTCCCAAAATTTTATAGTCTCGTATTTAACATAAAAACACATAGAATTGCAAATGTTTCTAAGCTGTTGTATAAACCGCTGGAAACTAAATCAAGTGGTTTATTTTGAAGTCAAAACATAAATTCTGTTAGGCTTTTCTTTTTGAATAAAATTTGAATAATTAATCAGGATTTACGTAATTCTTTGATTAACCTGATTTCGGAATTTTATAACAGGTGCGACTATAAAAATTTGAGTACTTACATAATTTGAGTGTATAATTTGAGTGTCTAATCGATGCTACATGTGACCAAAATGCGCCAAATATGATTTGTTTTTGATGATTTTTTTTTGTTTGGTAATACTCCAAAGGTGGTCCACATAATTTTTATCAAAATCGGCTTATTACTTTGGTTTTTATAACAAAATAACTGAAAAAAATTCGTCCAAGTAAACGAAATGCGTATTTTGAAGTCGTATTTTTTTTTTCAGTTTTTAAACTATAATTGTTTTATTATTATTTATATAAGCAATAATTAAGCTACGAAGAGCCCTAGTCACCGCAACACAGGGAATCCTACTGCTGCGGTGACTAGCGACTTGAATGACAGCAAAATCATTTATTTCTTTGTAAAAACTTAAACTTATAATTTGCAATGTATAATTTGGACAACATCTAAAAAAATTTTTAAATAAAAACTACGGGTCACTAACGTCTGTTTTGAGCCGAAATATCCGACTATAGTTATTTCCGGATATTTCGGCTCAAAACAGATGTGAGTGACCCGTAGTTTTTATTTAAAAATGTGTGAAAACCACGTTAATTTCCATATCTAAAAAGATTGTCATATGTAATTATTTATTTGTATCAAAATAAATAAATTTATCATTTATTATTATATAAAATTTTCATCCTTATTCTAGATGTCATGCTCAACACAATTCTTTATTTTTTCAATCTAATAAAAAAAGTTAGGAAAATTAAGATTTTTTTTTATTGTTATATTCACGGCTTACATTATTCGTCTCTAATTGAAATCGGTTCATAAAAAATAATCAACAGTTTAAAAATAAACATACAAAGTACTTTCACTTTTATTGTAGTTAATGACATATTAGTCATAAATCAACTGTTATGATATAACCAATTGCTAGGAAATAACCTACTGTTTTGAAATAATATTTAAAAAATAAATACGGAGATAGCTTAGAACCTAGAAATAGACATAGGCTACATTTTATCATCGCTGTTTTTCGTAACTACGCGGGTAAAACTACATTACATTAATATATTAATAAAACTAAGGAATACTAATTCCCTATTTTTATTCATATATTAATTCAAACTGTAAAATAAAAAATGATTGTCTCTTTGATAGACATCTGAAACAAACAGGTAATTTTACATTTAAAAGACGTTTTTTTTTATTTTATTGCGATTTTGAATTAACGAGGTCTTAATAAATATTTAAAACCGATAGATAAAGACAAACTATTTACGAAACGGTATATCTGAATATTAAGAGGTTGATTTTCAAACGATATAGATATAAACACATAACACTTGTATATCTTTAATAGTATCTATAAGCCATTATTAAAACGCGCGTATATTATGAATGATTTAAAAATGTATATATCATTTAAAATCTTCCATTTAGAGGAATTATTCACTTCCACCATCATTAACAGCCATCCTTCTCTATCCCTCTGTTGGGTATAGGCTTCTCTTCTTTCTTGCCATCTTCCTCGGTCGTGTGCAAATCGAGTCCAGGTTCGATCCGCGATACCATTTCTGTTATACCTATATATTCTTCTTCTACTTACCCTGTTCCCACTTATGTGGGGTCTGTACAGTATGTACGTTTTCTCCATTCATCTCTGTCATTCGTAATATCTGGACTCACTCCCTTTTCCCTCATGTCTTCATTCACGCAATTCATCCATACTTTTTTCGGTCGACCTCTACCACAATTACCATTCACTCTCATATTGATCACCCGTTTTAAAATGTGATCCTCTTCTCTTCTCATGATGTGTCCTATACCTATATACTCATATTAATTTATTTATATACAACAGTATACGCTACAAATAAATATAGAATTAGTTAATTAATTAGAATAAATAATAGAATTATAGTTTAAAAAAAAGAAAAAAAAAACTGACTTCAAAATACGCAATTCGTTTACTTGGATGTCATTTTTTCAGTTATTTTGTTTTAAAAACCAAACTATAGAACTGATTTTGATTAAAAAATATGGGACCACCTCTGAAGTATTACTTATTTACGAAAAAAAAAAGAATCATCAAAACCTTTTCACAATTAGCAAAGTAGTTGCTAAACAAACATACAAAAAATACATACAGTCGAATTGAGAAACTCCTTCGTAATGATACTAATATTTTTGTATATTTCTTTACAGTTTAAAGCTCTACAGATCGTTAACGGCAACGAAGAATACGCGACCTATAGAGCCATAACGGCAGGTTATCTCGATATCGCTTCTTTTTCAATCAACTTTATTTAATCAAAATACATTAATAAAGTCCAGAAATATACACGCTACAATGATAATAATGTTGTTATCGCTTGATTCAAAATGTAATTCATTGCACTTCGCTCGATCGTATTAAAATACAAACCTATTTAGAAGCTTCTTCAATATTCATTATTTTTTATATTGACATTAAATTAATTAAATCAGAATACTTTGTATTAAAATTATATATTCTAAACGACAGGTATATAATATGGACAATGTCTTGATTGTAATCAGCGCTGGTTTAATAAAAATAAAAAACTAAATCTGCCCACGCAGTAGCGTCGCCTGCATTATAACCGCCATACCTTTGCTCCACTAAATGAGACCGTTTATGATACAATTTAAGTCTCATTATCAATTGTTGTGCCAAACGCCGCTAACGATAACGGACCGTTAGCGCGTTGTCGCGTGATCTCTCGTCAGTAAATTCCGCGTTTTTCAACCGACTTCCAAAAAGGAGGAGGTTATCAATTCGACTGTATTTTTTTATGTTTGTTACCTCATAACTTTCGACTGGGTGAACCGATTTTGATGATTATTTTTTTATTTGAAAGCTGGTGCTTCTTGTGTGGCCCCATTTCAATTTGGTCCAGTTCTGACAATGGCATCCATGAGAAGTAGGTTGTTTCAGTTTTTTAAACTATAATTATTCATACGACAAGAGATCTCAACTGTACATTATTTCAGAGAAATAATGTTACATTATATATTTATTCAAATGTATACACGGGTCTAGCCCGAACCTTTGAAAGGCATCAGTGGGGCCGCAACCAACACTGAGAGGCCCTTTTACAATGTATAATAAAAAATACAGATTGGGTATATGGATGGACTATGAATGGATTATTGTACAATATAGAATTTAACAGATCTTGGCTATTGTGATGGAATTACATTATATTATTATTACATTATGTCGCGGTTACAATCGCTACATAATAATATTTGAATTTGGGACCTGATACAAAATACATGAGTTCTGAACTAATACGTTGTATTATCTCGGAGTAAAGTACATTACATATGCGCCTCGGCTATACAGGTAATTTTATTTTATTGTTACACTCCGGATTATCCTTCTTGTTAGTTTGTTTGTTACCTTATCACGATCGAAGGGATGGACTGATTTTCATGAAATTTGATACAGAGATAACTAAAAACCTGGAGACGGACATAGGTAACACTTTACCATCATTATCATCGCTGTTTTTATTCGCTGCGCGAGTGAAACCTTAGGATGCAGGTACTTATTCTTATTTTATATACTTAAAAAATAAAATAATATGCATATATTTTTTATGGGCAAGTGCCTTTATTAACTACAGCAAAACAATATACAGACTCAACTTAACTACTACACAAAAAGAATATCGATTACCCCAGACCGATAAAGGTCTAAAGATAATCCAAATGCTCAAACCCACTGCCAGTTGGCAGCTTACCCAGCATGCTGCCCGCATTGCCATGTTGAATGGCAATGCTTATGCGTTGGGCCAGATACGCGCCAGCATTATGCATATGCATATTGACCATGCAATCAAATATTTCTAGGTTTTAGAAAGGAGTTTAAGATAAACAGTTTTTTTTGTATTTTTGTATTTGAAAAACCAGTTTTTATGCTTTTCGTTATTGATTTAACGATGCAATAAATTATGTGAATTTTGGCAGACAGTTTTATTATATTGCTGTCGATTGTGGCACATTTGATAAATTCTTACGAATTTTTATTTAATTATTTCTTTGAGAAATACATATGGATGTAGTTTTGCTAATTAAGAGGAATTCCAGATATTATTGTATGTCATTCTTGATAAATTTTTCCTTTAACTGAGTTATATTTATTGCATACCAATGTATAAATGAATAAATAATTTGTATAAATGCAAAATTCTGAAAAATATTAGTGTGTAATAACTAGTGATTTAATACAAAAGAAATAAACTGAAGATAAGAAAAGAGGTAAAATAAATTTAATAACTAAAAAAAGACATGTGGCACTCGGAGACTGCCGCGGTAAAGCTATTGCATAATAGCTTTACGCGCGGTGTGTTAGGTTATTTTCGTTACGGAATTTCTGGATTCGGTCTCCACGCTCAAGGCCCGCGATAGAAGCTATGCAATAGCTTAAAACCTAATAAACTACAACCAGAAGGCATCATATTTTAATTATAAACGCATTGGTACGAATTTCGTTGCTAATTAAATTTTTTATTTTATTTTATCAGCCCTGTTTGTACAAACTGTCCCACTGCTGGGAACGGGCCATCTTCTCATTGTGAGAAGGGTTAGGCCATAGTCTGCCACGCTGGCCAAGTGCGGGTTGGCAGACTTCACACATCTTCAAGATCATTGAGAACTCTCAGACATGTAGGTTTCCTCACGATGTTTTCCTTCACCGTTTGAAGTTGGTGGCAATCAATAATGGCTAATTAAATAAATTCATTAATTCGTTCCTGGTGCCCTGTGCACCCATGGGCATGAAAAATGATTTTCACTATACATTTACCTATACCATGATACATTTTTACCTATACCATGATACAGCACACGATGTGGTAGAAGAGAAAAAAATAATTCATCCCCACTCTACGTGTAGGGGAAGTATCTACCCAAAAAAATATCTTTCAAGGTTTTTTTTTTAATTTTTCTTTCTACAACTTTTTTGACGTGGTATTTATACCCATTCCAAATTACATCTTTACTTTAGAGAGATGGACATGGTAAAATTATAAGGGTTCCTTGTTTACTACGGAGCCCTAAAAATTAATCGATATTCTTGAGAACGGTTAGACAAAACAGACTCTCATTTAAAAAAATCTTAAGCAACCGATCCGTGGCTTCTACACAAATAATTAACTGTTCGCTTATCAGCTGCGTGATAAGCAAACAATCGGTGAATACATTAAGCATAGATAGTAGTTTAACGAACCCTCTTTGATTCGATCGGACAAACAAAACTGTGCCTATTTTTAACTAAATAATAAATAAATAAATATTGGTGGACATTTCACACAACACCATCTAGCTCAAACTAAGCAAAGCTTGTACTATGGAACTAGATGGCAGATAGAATACATATACTACAATAATATATATAGACATTTTTTTGTAAATATATACATATGATACATAGAAACACCCAGACACAGAACAAGCATCCATGCTCATCACACAAATGTTTGCCCTGGGTGGGGATTGAACCCACGACCTTTCAGTTCAGCAGGTAGACGTAAACACACTACCAACTGAGCCACAAGGCCAGTTTAGCTGTTGATTAACTTGGGATTTTAACCGGATCCTTGGTATTTGACCTCGAATTTTTATGTAATTGTTCGAAAGAAGGATTATTTTATGTCGAAGCTAATTTGGAGAATACGCCGTATTATATTATGACTAGTCGGTTTACAAAGCATATAAAATAAACGTCGGCGTCTTTTGTAAAACTAGAAAACAACATCACAAATATTCGACAAATATTTCAATTTGATCAAAGTTAATTTTCATACATAAAAATATTTTTTTAGAAATTATTAACGCAAAAATGATTTTTATGTATGAAAATTAACTTGGATCATATGAAATTTTTGTCGAATATTTGTGATGTTGTTTTGTAGTTATACAAACGACGATTTTTTATAATTTCATTCAGTTATTTTATATCTTCAAAAATGTGAATATGTGCGAGCGAGAAGGACGATGGTCGAACTGCGGATCTTGTTGTTCTGTGTTATTGTTCCCGTCAGTAAAATAAAACATACACTTTGGTCCCTTAAGAACAAAATTATTTCGCTCGCTGTGTTCGCGTGTTATGGCGATACTTATGAGTAGGTATTAGTCATTAGTATCAAGTGAACCACAGTAAATGTGTATTAAACTGTATTAAAAGAATACAGTGCTTTAAATTAATTAGTAATTATGAAATTGGTTCTGTGAATATTTTTAGTTTTTGTGCTAGTATTGGTCGTAAATACGACTACCAAACTACATATTTTTTTAATTTTTTTTTATCCGCCCTGTTTGTACAAACTGTCCCACTGCTGGGAACGGGCCATCTTCTCATTGTGAGAAGGGTTAGGCCATAGTCACTACATTATTATGATATGAATATTATTATGATTTCTAGCGAGGCAAAAAGTTGGACTTATGGACCATAAATATATTGAAAAACTAAATTTTTAGAACACACCGGGGGTCTTCATTCCATCACCTCAGGTCCAAGGTCCTTAGTCCGTCACTGGTGTATCCTGTTACGTCAGTGTGACAGAACTTGCAAAAAAAAATGCGCCTAAGTTTTTTTTTATCTAGTGTTAATATAAGGGTGCTAGTGACGCAAGTTCGCACTCAATCCAATAAATATTATTGTTGAAGAAAAAGAAAGTGAAGTGAAAGTGAGTGATAAGCATGTGTTAAGAATGTGACCCGTTATCAGTCAGTATAAACAGTTAGTTTTGATCGTTATTTAACTTGTGCTTGTTGTTGCGTTTTATCGAGGAAAAATACTGATTATTCTGCTTTGGCTACTGAGCTACTGTCTCGATTGTACTTGTGGTGATAAAACTACTTTCTGGGAAAAATACTCGTTCGAAACTTAGTAGATCTTTCTCAATGCCTAGGTCGCACCGTCGCTTACTATCAGGTGAGTTGACGGTTAAATTTAAATTTATTAACTATCTACGTAGGTATCATTGGAGCGCGGCATAAGCGCGGCAACAGAAATACGCAACAACTTTTAGGCAGCCGCTGCACTTGCTGCGTAGAGTTGAAATCTGCAGCATAACTCAGAACACCACCTTAATTATTTTATTTATTTATTTCATCCATATTGGTATTAACAATATGACTAACTATGTATAATAATAAAATACATAAGCCCTTAACAGTTCATCATCATCATCATCATCTCAGCCATAAGAAATCCACTGTTGGACATAGGCCTCTCCCATGGATTTCCAAAAAGACCAATTGGAAGCGGCTTGCATCCAGCGCTTAACAGTTTACTAAACAATATTTACAGAATACTAATTCACTTATACATTTACGGCCTTAACGAAAAACGTTACTTAACTTTAAGCATTGCTTAACATATTTTGCCAACTTCTCGCTGACACGTAATGACACCTTGCGGAAAGAAGACACAGAAATTAAGACGTTGGTTAAAGTTAAGTGATGTTTTTCGGTAACGCCTATAAACTTACATTTTTATAGTAGTTTACACTTTCAATAAACTTCAATGACCACACAGAAAACACTAATAAGCTAGTAATTATAAAGCTGAGTACTTTCTCCGATGACAGCATTTCGCGTTAACCTTGCCGGTATCTCACTGATAGTCACCTCTCCCCTAGATTGTAACTTTATAAACATTTGATACAGTATCTTCAAGGTGAATGTAACTTGAGAAACGTTGACTCTCGCGAGCTCTTCGTAATCTATTTAAATTATCATAAGCACTTATTCTGTACATGATTGTGTCGTGTGGATGTGGATGTAAGAATTGAAATGAATCAAATTTTACGGATTTATCGCGTTTTTTTTTTAAATCTTATTTATTTGTAGTTTTGTCGATGATCGACCATGCCACTCCTATTAAATCTTATTACATATTTACAGGGCCTATATTATGTATATAACAACATTAATATCTACTTATATAACTAGTACATTAATGCGCTACTTTTTCACTCGCTCAATTATCCACTTATACCACCAAAAATGAATTTATGAATGAAATTCATCATCATCAGCCTATTTTAGTCCACTGCTGGACATAGGCCTCTCCCATTGAATGCCATTCAGCACGATCCTCAGCTTTCCGTTTCCAGCCTCTGCCAGCTGCTTTCCGTATATCGTCACTCCATCGTGTCTCAGGGCGCCCTACACTACGTTTGCCGACTCGCGGTCTCCACTTCAGAACTCGTTTACCCCATCGGTCATCGGTTCTGCGACAGATATGTCCGGCCCACTGCCACTTCAGCTTGCCACGCTGCGCTATGTCGACAACTCTAGTTCTCTAGAGAATTACTTCGTTTCGGATACGGTCCCTCAGAGAAACGCCGAGCATAGCTCTAAATGAAATTATCGCGTATATATTATATAATTTTATGACCAGACTAATGAATACAAAAAGACAATTGTCATCTAGTCTCGCCTGGTCCACGGGCGCTGTAAAATGTTCGAAACGTCAGGTCATAAAATTATGTAAAAAATACGCGAAAAATCCGTTAAAAGTTGCATCTCAATGAACAACAATCGCAAAAACTTTAGAAAATAATATGGATATAAGAAATTAACCTTGCCTTGGCCTTTATTTTGGACAAAAAATAAGCATTGCCATTCAGAGAAATGCCGCCAGCATTTTGGGCACTCTGCCTGAGACACTGGAGATTGTTTGAAATATCCATAGGCTTTGTTGCTTATGGATTTTTTAAATAATCTCTTTTTTTTATTAATTAGTTGCTGTAACTATTTATGTTTTGTATATAACAATAAAGTGGTAAATAAAAGGAATGAAAGGTTAAAAAAAAAAAAAAAAACATCTTTCCTATGTACGCTTTAGTTATTTTAATTGTGAATACAATTCATTATTCTGTACCTCTATAATGATTACAGATAAAAAAAAATTGACTTCAATATATGCAATTTAGTTATGAATAATGGAGTGATACTGTAACAGACATAAATAAATAATAATAAATAAATATTTGTGGACATTTTACACAACACCATCTAGCCCAAACTAAGCAAAGCTTGTACTATGGAACTAGATGGCTGATAGAATACATATATACTTTTTTTTTGTAAATATATACATATGATACATAGAAACACCCAGACACAGAACAAACATCCATGCTCATCACACAAATGTTTGCCCTGGGTGGGGATTGAACCCACGACCTTTCAGTTCAGCAGGTAGACGTAAACACACTACCAACTGAGCCACAACGAAATAAAACCGAATTGAGAACCTCCTTCTCTTTTGAAGTCTATTAAGTATAAGTATAGAAAACTCATAGAACCGTTTTTAATGAAACAGCTACGCTCTCGATGAAATCCTATTTCAAACAAAAACTTAAAAAAAAATAGATCAAAATCGGTCCATTCATTCGAGAGCTATGATGCCACAGACAAACACACCGTTAAACTTATAATAACCCTCTCTCTTTTTGTCGGGGGTTAAAAACTGAAACCACCGATTTCAAAACACGCAATTTCGATTACTTGGATGACATATTTTTTTCCAGTTATTTTGTTTTAAAAATCAAATTACTGAATTCGTAATACTTCATATTCAATAAGTATAACCTATAGATAAAATCTCATTTGATAAATCCGTAAATTTTTTTTAGTTTCAATAACTTCCTCCTCTTTTTGTAGTCGGTTGAAAAAATGAATATGTCTTCTCCGATAGATATTGCCCGTAGCATTAGCTAGTATAATACCTAAACTGTAGTAAAACGCACTCTGCCCATACCGACATTGCAAACAATCGTTAACATAGTAGAAGTGAACTGGATTTTATAGAATATTGGTATCCGGCTTAAGAGTAGTTCGACCATCGTCGGTCTCGCTCGCGCATACCAACATATTTGAAGATATAAAATGACTGAATGAACATATAAAAATTTCTCGTTTAGGAAACTTGAAAATAATATCACAAATTTGTGACATAAATTTCAATTTGATCCAAGTTTATTTTCATACATAAAAATATTAAAAAATAGTTTTGAGTTAATAATTCCTAAAAATGATTTTTATGTATGAAATTTAAGTTGGATCAAATTGAAATATTTGTCGAAAATGCGTGATATTGTTTTCTAGTTTCCTAAACGAGGATCTTGTTATAAGTTCATTCAGTCATTTTATATCTTCAAAAATGCTGGATGCGCGAGCGAGACGGCCAATGGTCGATCTACAGGATCTTAAGTAAGACGCCTATCACCGCTGTCTTATTTAGATGTGTCAATAATCTTAGAATGCTTTCAAAACATAAAGTTTTTATGTATTTCTACGTTAGTTCTTGGACAAAAATGGTTTGTAGGCGAGTGACCACTAAACCCCCGTGTAAAGAGGCCATATTCCCAATCTACAGATATCGCCGGATGCCGAAGTGCAGATAAACAGATGTAATTGGTCCATTCTATAGATATTATTCAATAAATGGTGCCGCGAGTAGGTGTCGCTGTACTGACCTAACAGTGACTTAACTTCACACAAAGTATTGTTTGTAATTTTAACGAGCTATCAACTTAGTCAACTGCTTATTTATGTAATATTCTTGAAGAGTTATTTTAAATTATTTATATATATAATATATATATTTTCAAGGCTATAGTGAATAGATATCTTCTAGATCGACGAGCTCCATCTTCGGCCACACCGTCGCTTAACATCAGGCGAGTTCACCAACTCGATCAATCGTAGATATGCGTAATAGTATGCATAAAAAAAATATAATTAGGTAAAAGTGGTGGGGGTAGCAAGTCATCAGTTGTTGACATTTTTATAATATTTCAGTGATATACATTTTGAAACAATTGTTTGGTAGGTGTTAAAGCTAACAGAAGTTATTCTTTTTTCCCATTGGACTCACAGCTCGATTAGTAAAGTATCTGCCTTATAAACTTATAATTGAAATGATGAAATAAAATAATTTTATTCCGGATGTTTTGCATCCATACAAATTACATTACAATTAAAAATAAAATAAATAAATTAGATTAAATTAAATTATTACAACATTAAATTAACCGTAAATTTCAAATAAATAGTTGCAAATGAACTGAATTAAATTGATAATTAGATAAAAATATACAATAATCAGTCAGTTCAAGTTCTAGGCGTGTGGTATGCCCTCCACGTCCGATGAAGGGGACTAGCGTCCCAGTGTCTCACGGCAGCCACCAGTGCGTTGTCGGAGCAGTGAAAGATGTATGGATTCCGTAATTACAACCTTATTTGTCCAAGCACGGCCGGACAAATCGTCAATCGTTATGCTTTGAACGATATGGCAATTATTAATATACATATGAGTACGTGTGTGCGCATGCGTGTGTCAATTAATGCCTTACCACAAAAGACTTCAATAGTATGGCTTTATATAAACACTGCGCCTGAGTTTTCAACACTTATAGAATCATAACGGACGGATGCGAGTGTGTGCGTAATAATTTTTGTCCCAACTTTAGTCACTGTCTATCCGTCCAGCGCGGCCGGCTCTCGTACTAATGGAGTTGATAACAAGCTCTTGTAGTTATTTGGGTTTACATCAGATAGCGGCGCGGGCGCCGGCCGGAGTTAGCACTCTTGGATAACATACCACAGATTATACGCTATGCGCGTATCAATCATTTTTCATATTATTTTATCAAATTAATTCTATTAATAAAGTTTACACAGGTTTCATGTAACGCCATCGGTCAACTAATAGCGGTTGTCCAATTTCTATCAAATCCGGATTAGATTTTTTTAGTTAGCGCGCTGTAATCGCGTTATCTATGTAATTTCGCTTGTGGAGACCACGCCACCACTGCAGTTTGATGGTGAAATTTGGAACTAAATTTGACAGGCCCGCCATTGTCCACTGGACCAAAAGTACCTTAATACCTTAATATTATATGTGGCCGGAATGCGATTAAAGCGCCGTGTCTTTAAGACTAGAGTGATGGCAAGAACTCAAGGAATATTATTGCAAAAAAAATGCGCTTATTTGAATTATTATGCCCGTGGGTATCGCGCTGTTTTATTAATATTACTACAAGAAAAATGCCTGACACTCAGGAAGTGAAGACAGATTTAACGAAACCTCGCATATCAAACAAATACAATCATCGCGTACAATTTAAGAAATAAAGAGAAGTTGTATATCCCAAAGACTAGGTTAGTAAAAGCAGAAAAACAAGGGCGTTTCATAAAAATATTACTGTATAATAAGCTGCCAAATTGTATTAGCACGCTTGATCATAGTATGTTTAAACATAAATTAAAATCTTTCTTTGAAAATAACCCTTTTTATAAATTAAGTGAATTGGAATTTACAAAGATAGAGCAAGCACAGTCACGCGTAGCAAAAATATAATAATATTTTGGTATTTGTAGTTGTACTAGTATATATACTTAATTAACTAGATAATATATTTATTTTTAATGATAGGTATTGATATTTTTAATTATTCTTGTTTTAACGGTTGGAGTCTTAAAACAAATGTAATTCAAATTTATTGGATACCATAATTTAAATTAAATCGATTATTTCATTTCATTTATGCTATTATCATAAAATTTAGTTAATTTATCATAATATGTGTAATTCTGACTTACCTGTAACATGTATGTTATTCAGATTAATAAATATTCTTATACTTATTCTTATCCTGGTTACGGTACCATGGTTGCCTGGAAAAGATCACTTTTAGCGATAAGGCCGTCCGTTGTTACACTAGTATTAATTTATTTCCTTTTGTACTATTTTTAATTTTACGGTATGTCAATAAAGAGTTTATCTATTTATGTATCATATCTATATCGTAAGCTGTATAGGCTGTTGAAGTAATATACACACATACATACCCACATACAAAAATACGTATATATAAAAAAAAACATAACCCGCGTTCTTGCGTAGTCAGGTAAAATTACTGCACATACCTACATAGAGACCTAACATTTAAATGTCAAGCCCCAGTAAATTCTCGTCCTTGCACCGTTCAAGCTCCCATTACGGGATGACACCAAAATGGCCCGCGTCAACAGACATACAAGCAAATAAAAACAATGTAAACTTGACCATAAACACAAACAAACGTTCACTCCATCTTGTTTTACATGACTAAATGCTTGTACAAGTCCGTCATGGTGCGGGTTACACGGACAAAGTGCACATGGGATATGTTCTTTGTTAGCACTTCTTGTGACCAAGGAACTGAGGTTCTTTGACCTCGATAAAGTTTCTACTGTAAATATTCCTTTGACGAAAGCACAAAGAGCGGATTTAGAAATATTGCAGTTCTCTTTTACTATTACAGGTAACCATATAATTACGGCATCTATCATCGGTAATACGATGAACAATTTTGTTGAAATGAAAACTTTTAAGAATTAAAATCAGAGTTTTTTTTTTTTTTTTTTTTTTTTTATCAGCCCTGTTTGTACAAACTGTCCCACTGCTGGGAACGGGCCATCTTCTCATTATGAGAAGGGTTAGGCCATAGTCTGCCACGCTGGCCAAGTGCGGGTTGGCAGAGATTTTTGGCCTAAACAAAATTCCAAGTTTTATTAAATTAGGTATATCATATTATTTAAATGTCATCATGAATTGAGGGAATCGTGATAAACAAGTTTATAGTTTATAAAAAAAACTGAACGACCGACTACATTTACTAAGCAAATGCACGATTCACTACGCAGATCCTAACCTGATGCCCAGGGGAGCCCGTGGAAAGTTAACCCTTTCAAACAAAAAAATATTTTCAAAAGCGGTCCAGGCAAGTAATCGGGGAACATAATATAAAAAAAACCTTGTCCATTTTGAAGCCGGTTAGTAAATAAGCTAATATTAAAACAGCTACAATCTTACAGATATGACAGATACTTACATGAGACATGTTGTTAAAGATTAAACAATATTTTTTTTTAAAGGCAAGTACCTTTATTAACTACAACAAAACAAGATACAAACTACATATTAAAATCTATACAAAAAGCAAATCGATTACCCAAGACCGATAAAGGGCTAAAGACAATCCAATTGCTCAAATCAGTTGGCAGCGTACCTAGCATACTAATCGCATTGCTACGTTGAATGGCAACGCTTATGCGTTGGGCCAGATACGCTCCAGCATTTTGGTCACACGTACCATCGATCTGTGGTCCCTAACTATGGGCCTTATAAGGAAGATCAAGGTCACGCAACGAGCTATGGAGACGGCTATGCTCGGAGTCTCTCTACGAGATCGAATCAGAAATGAAGAGATACGTAGACGTACAAAAGTCACCGATATAGCACAGCGGATTAGCAAGTTGAAGTGGCAGTGGGCAGGGCACATAGCACGTAGTGGGCAGGGCACATAACTGATGGCCGATGGGGCCGAAAGGTTCTCGAGTGGAGACCACATACCGGCAAGCGCAGCGTAGAAAGACCAGCCACGAGATGGAGAGATGACAATGGCGGGAAGACGCTGGATGCAAGCCGCTTCCAATCGGTCTTTTTGGAAATCCATGGGGGAGGCCTATGTCCAGCAGTGGACTTCTTATGGCTGACATGATGATGATGATGACCATCGATCTGGCGCTCAGATAATGCTTTATATCGCATAATACACTTATATTAGTCGATATAAGATATATATTATGATATAAATAATATAAAAAATTACTTATTTGTCGAATAATTTTGTTTAGTAATCTTTTCTAGCCATTGTTTTAGGCGATTTCATTCCGCGTCCCTGCATTTTATACATCCAATGACAGTATACTTTAAGGCCCCATACACAATACACGTGATTTAAGGAGCACCTGATGGTCACCCAGGAATTATAACCGCGCGGGCGGCGAGATCAAAGAGTTATTGTGTGTCAACTTGTACGCAAATTACTGCGCGTGCGCCGAAAGCCGCGAGCCGCCTGGAAAACGATAACAAGAGGCTTGTATGAAAAGTAGATTTATTTTACTCAAACTAAATCTACTTTAAAATACTTTTTTGTTTGTAAGCTTGCCTGAGGTGGGAGTCGATAGGTTTAATATGAAATCTTAATTCATTTTTACCCGAGAGCGCAAGAAGGCAAGTTATATTTTTGGGGTGTATGTATACACAGAGTAACACACTTGTGACAGATTATAATTCAAAATATCAATCACAGTTGAAACAAAATAATATAATTTAAAAATCTGAAATAACCGAGTTCAAAACATTTCGTTTACTTGACATACATATTATTATCCAATTATTTTGTTTTAAAAACCAAAAATGTTGACAATTTTTTTATGGATCCCTGGAAAATTAATCTGAAAGCGTTTAAAAAAATATATCCTATATATTTATATATACTCGTATATATATCCTACCAAATAAAAACTTCAAATCGTTTCACAAATAACGGAGTTATTGAAAATATTAAAAAAAATACAACCAAACTGAAATCCTCTTTTTTTTTAAGTCGGTTAAAAAAGGAGGAGGCTCAATTCAGAGTGTAATTTTTTTGTTACGCAATAAAAAGTACCTACAGTGACTAATTGCGGTTCACAATATCACTATAGGTACTTATATCTAAGAAACAAAGATGAACTTCTTTGTTTAAAACGTCGCTCATCCTGTCCAAGATAACAAAATTATTAATAAAATCGAGTCGATCTCAGATGATTCATTTTTAAGTGCGTAATAAGTAGTTGTCTTGTACCTACCAATTATTAATATTGAAATTTAGCATATTTTTAACACGCTTATATTAGGTCGACCTTTATGTAACTATGTAATGAAATCTAAGGTAACTAATTTAACCATCTTCCAAGGATCGTAGCGTCATTAAAATTGGCAGCTGTATGTAGTTCTGATGACAATACAATAATATGGTACTGTCAAACTGATCTGATGATGGAGCCGGAAGATATGAACTAGAACTTCATGATGGAACATCGTATCATAGCTGTGTTTGGATTTGTTAGAAAAGTCTTGTAATGAACTTTGACCACAATAATTTGTAGCGTGTTTTTTAGTTTTTTAAATTTGTTTATTTTATGTCCAGTATTTTTAGACATCAAATAATATGTACTATTATGCACACCGGGTAGCCTATGATCGGAAATACATTTGTTTGAATCTTACTTATTCGAATCCGTTTCATGGAACTGTCTGATTCCAGATGTTTTACTTTCCATGAGTTTCTGATTCCATAAAAGTATGTTAGCCATTTGCCAGAACTGGTTCATCGCCATCATCATCTCAGCCATAAGAAGTCCACTGCTGAACATAGGCCTCCCCCATAGATTTCTAAAAAGACCGGTTGGAAGCAGCCTGCAACCAGCGTCTTCCTGAACTGGTTACCTATCTATAATCGTCGATCTAGAAGATATCTATTCACTCAAGGCTTGAAGATTCATCGATTGTAGTTCTCAGAGATGGCGGCAAAGAATTCCATTCCTGTGCAGTCATCAAGAACGTGGACCTATATCGTTGAGGACTTTTAGTATTTCAATGATAAATGGCTGGTAGTTCGCCAACTTTCTGCTAGTCTTGTGCGTTTTTAAGACACTACCAAAATCCTGAATGCTCATTTGATAACCGAAATTTAGTAATACGAAAGTTTATGTGTAAAATGTAGTCAAACATTTTTAATGTTTAGTTAATAGTAACCTATTAACCATACACATAGTTAACCCTTCACTGCCAGGTTTCACTATTAGTTTGTTAACATTGGGGTCATTTGGAGTATATTAAATCCCAGTTCCCACGGCGTCGCGCGTGCCAGCTTTTGACTTTGGATTATGGTGTGGGGTGCCATGATCCCAATGTTTTTGACAATTTTGGGGTGAGATTTAATTTGGTGAGGGAATCTGGAACAGAATATTTTAATGTGTTTGATTACTATGCTTGTTTCTATAAATATAAATTATTTTGATCTTGTGGACCCTTTTATCAAATAAAAATGGACAAGTGCGAGTTAGGCTTGTCCATCAAGGGTCCCGTGCTAACTAATAAATAATTCGGGAAGCGAGTGTTGAAGTTTTTTTATTTTAATTTAATATAGCTTTTTTAATCCTGAAATCCCACGAAATCGGGTACTAAGTTTGTAAAACCTTAGGACGAAGCTAGTCATTGATAAAAGGTGGAAATTATATAGTTTTTTACATTTGTTATTTTATAATGACAAATGTAAAAAACTATACAACCGACAAATAACCGACAAATTATACATCGTATAAATAATTAAAAACCTGTTATAGCTTGTGCTAATGAACCTCACATCATATATGATATCACACATGATACGATTAATTCATTTTAAAATTTGGACATCTACATTTCTTACATAAAGAAGGTTTTTTGTGATTAAATTAAAAATGTACAGTTTTCGGAGTTTTTTCCTTTATGTGTACTATAAAACAAAGATTCTCGCCAAATTTATAGGTCAACGAGAAGTACCCTAATAACCCTATAGGTTTTGAATTCCTTGTGAGTATTGAAATTTGCGGGTTTTTGCGACATAAACGGCTGTAACTTTTTTACAATAGCATAAGTTATTTTTTCACAGCTGCAAGGGACTATAGATCTGCGTATATGGTTTTAATTTCAATTCGACACCTCCACTCGTTCCCGAGATAGAAGGTCTTGACCGACGGACAACAAAGTGATCCTAGAAGGGTTCCGTTTTTTCCCATATGAGGTACGGAACCCTATAATGACATATTTGTAAAATTTACCTATTACTTAATTTGTTAGAAGTATATATATATATATATGTACATATAAGTAATAAGCTTAGAATACAAGTTGAGTGAAGTAATTCTTAAAGCTAACCTCGTTGCTCTGTCCGTCGCTACACATGACAGGTAAGCAAAATGTGCTACAATTTCACTTCTTAACTCTATGACAAATACGTCTACTCATCATCATCTCAGCCATAAGAAGTACACTGCCCGACATACGCCTCCCCCATGGATTTCCAAAAAGACCGATTGGAAGCGGCTTGCATCCAGCGTCTTCCCGCCACTTGTATGAGGTCATCTGTCCAACTCGTGGCTGGTCTTCCTACGCTGCGCTTGCCGATCAGGGCAAACATTTGTGTGATGAGTATGGATGTTTGTAGTGTCTGGGTGTTTCTATGTATCATATATATATATATTTACAAAAAAAAATAAAAAATATGTAAGTATTCTATCAGCTATCTAGTTCCATAGTACAAGCTTTGCTTAGTTTGGGCTAGATGGTGTTGTGTGAAATGTCCACAAATATTTATTTACTATTTATTGTATTTATTATCCTATTTCGATGATTTTTTTCTTTTATTTTTAGCTAGATAGATTTACGATTGACCCCCAACTCGCCTGATGTTAAGCGACGACGGTGTGGACGAGGATGGAGCTCGTCGTAGAAGATATTCACTCTAGCCTTGAAAATTCCAAATTTCTAATCTGAATATCGTAATAAATATCTAATAAAGTGCGAATCACGCGATTCCAAGAGGGAAAAGAAGAAATACTTTGATAAAATTGCGAATCCCGCGATTCCAACAGGGAAAAGAAGAAATACTTTGATAAATGTGTTCATTGTCATATAATTAGAATACCACACTTCAGGTAAATTACCTATTATTTCAATATGTCATACGGTCGTTGCCTCCAGCCACGGCTGTGACAAACAGTTTCTAGAATATCAGGACTATCGGTTATTTTCCGCGTATTTCCCATAATACGCACACAACAATATTCCGATTCCAGTTAGTGGATGAACGCTATCATTATCATGGGGAAGCGAGATAAATCATGTACCTACCTTTAAGGTGGTAGGATTTCCTTACAAAATTATTTTTACCAATTATAACCGAAAAGTGTATATTTAGTTTTACAATAATAGTCCAGTAAAAATAAGATTTGTGACAACATAAAAGACACCTAAGAATATTGTTATTTAAATGAATGTACTGGTGTTTTGAAATACATTTAACACAATTTAATGATGATATTATAAAATTTAAGTTTGTTACCTTTACACGCTCAAACGGCTGAATCGATCGTAATGTCATTTAATATAGATATAGCTGTGGACCTGGAGACGGACATAAGCTACTTATCATCATCGTAATCATCACCGTTTTTCATAACTATGCGGGTGAAACGGCGGAACGCAGCTATAAAGCTATAAATCGGGGATTGGGGATTGTTGTGAATCTATGTTTTATAAGGTATTTTCCTGTCATAATTTCAAAGAATCCCTCAATGTGCATTTAATGTGATTAGCTCCATACAAACGTATTTACGACAGAACACATTTGCCTTGAAGAAAACGATTCGCGATTTCAAGACACCCAGATCACCGAAGTATCTATTACTCACGCTGAAATGTATTTTTGTTTCATATTTACAAATATAACGATATCGTCATTTGTCATACAACACCATCTAAACATTAAATCAAACCTAGCAAACTAAGCAAAGCTTGTACTGTGGGCACCAGGTGGCTGATAGAATACACATATAAGTACTTTTTTTTTGTAAATACATTTATACATACGATACATAATAATATCGTTTATTCCCAGTAGTACGGTTGCTATAAGCAGCCAGACACAGAAAAAACACTCATGCTCAACAGAAATTAATCGAACCCAATACCTACAGCTCAGAATGCAAATGTACTACTAATGAGACATGAGGATACACGACTTATATAACTACAGTTGTCAAATATGTACTTACTTTACCAGCTAATACCTACAATCATGATACAAAACATTTACGTTTTAGTTTGGTACTCGTAGGTAACAAAAGCCGGGGGCTAAAGCTAATAAAAAACTGATTGATATCTCTGGCCGTGTGTTTGAGTGTTTATTTATGGCTTGAAACGAATCTTAGATTTTATCACGTTTATTTCGACTGTTTAAGTTCGTTTATGGCTCTTAAACTAGCGAGTAGCGGTTTTGTAATGAGAATTGAGAACTCCGCAGATGTCAAACTTCGCGACAAGTGGGTCTTCGCGGAGAGGTGAGAATAACGGGCGGGGGGAAATTCTGACAGCATATTAGATGTAAATAATGCTGGAAACACATAGAATAACAGAGTGTCAGTTTCATTCAAAATTACATACACAGTTTAAAATTAATAATTTATTATGTTAATATATTTAGTATGTATAGGTATTTTATATATTGTTTCCATATTGTTTTTGTACTCTCTTATATGTCTATATATGATATTATGTATCTCTATTATTGAAATAAATATTACATACACAGTTGAAGCCAAAACTATACAAAATTGTGTGCATGACAATCATGTAATTACTCTAATTGATATGCACTAGAGTGTTCAAATGATGTTTTATCGTAAAAACCTAAGAAACTATTACTTATTTAAAATGTATTTAAGTAGCTCGCTTATTTAGTGGCCCCAATACAGCTGCTGTATCCTACAAAAGTGTACATTGTAACACGTGATAACTGATAATCTGTAAAGAAACGTTTCTATATTATTTCATTTAAACACGCTCTTCACACTATGCTATCATTAAAGTATTGCATCATAGCTTTACCTTCACGTCCATTCATACTCAGTGACAAAGTAAGTATCACCGCCAATTATTTATTATAATAATTGGCGGTGATAACTATAACTATAATAATTATAGTTTAATAAAACTGAAACGTTCAACTTCAATATACGCAGTTTCATTTGCTTGGATGATTATTCTTCATACAAAACTAGTTACGAAACAATAGTTACGTACGCGGCCGAAGCGGACATTTTATCTTATTATTTTGTTTTAAAAACCAAGTTACTAAACCGATTTTGATGAAATTTCTATGGGACTAATTTTGAACTGCATCCTTTCAATTAAAGAAATATTTTTTCCAAATTGATTTACAAATGTTGGAGTTGTGACGTAACAAACATTGATAAAAATATACAACCGAGTTGATAACCTCCTCTTTTTTTGAAGTCGGTTTTTTCCCTTGATTTTGGCATCATGCTTTCACATTTGCCATTTGTCGAGTTTATTGAAGTCGGTTTAAAATTAAAATTTAAAAAAATATAACACGGCCCACCCTATTTTCTGATTGAAATTTTATAATTTTTGTCAATATTTTACTTTTTTTCTCTTGAATTTTTTTAGCGTTTATTTATTGTGCCACGCATAAACGACAGGGTTTGTCTGTACAAAATTTCAGTCAGATTAGACTGAAAATTTGACTGAAAATTTGAAACTAACGTGGATTTCACACATTTTTAAATAAAAACTACAGGTCACCGTCTGTTTTGAGCCGAAATATCCGACTATAGTTGTCTGAACAGGACACTAGAGCAAACTTGTCTCAGATAAATAATTTTACAGAACAGCTATCGTTGTTTTTATAAATGATTACAAATGCGATAATTATCTGTGTTGTGAGAAGACAGAACCGTCTGGAAGGTTTTTATCTAACTGAGATATAGTTTAGTTTAAAACTTATGAAATACAAATTACTTGTACAGTTGGTGAAATAACAGAACTAAAAAAACGTGGATCTAATCGCTCTCGGAAACGACCTTACGATGGTGGCGCCATCATTTATATCTGGACACAAGTAGGTGTTCTGTAAACGACTTTGTAAGTTGATGATAGCAATCGAGTATTCAATGAGTTTGTATTTTATTAGTAGTAAAGTTATTAGTTGTTCTGGAATTTACCACTGACTTGGTTTTATTCTGTTAGTGCTGGACTAGCTTTCCCGTATATATTTGAAAGCTGTATGACACGCCAAATCCAAACTCGACGTAGTATGTATGAATTGAACACTATTTCGGAGCTGTAAGCCTTACGTAAGTTTGGCCTGTCTACCTAACGCGCTAAAATCGTGATAATAAGGTAAGCTAGAAAATATATATAGTGAATATATAGTGATTTTTAGTGACATCCGTGGCTCGTCTGTGTACTTACATCAAATTAGTTTTACTCTCGCACGTGGCGTTTTGAATTGGAGTTCTAATAAGTCTGTCAATCGTATGGAGAAAGTCTGTCCAGTCCTAAAAAAACACATTTGAGGGCAGTTACGGTGTTGCGGATTAAAGAGCAGTTATTTCAGAGTATGTGAATATGTAATCGTACACCTAAATATATTTTAATTTGTTTTATATTTTAAATATATTTTATACACATCTATCATGTGATGATCTCATATTCATATACCAATCTGCAAGCAATCCTCAGACTTAAGAAAAAGGAAGACGAAGCGTACAGAAACGAAAAGAAAACGAATGGGAAGCCAATTCTTCAACCCGGTATGTTTCTCAACCCGGCCGGGTTGGCGGGTTGATGTGTTAGCGATGAAACCGGTAAAGTATTTTATGAAAATTTACTATATAAGAATGGAAAAGGACAATGATTCAAGTTACGAATTAATATTTATTTCAAACTAGCAAATCAACAATAATCAGTCTCACTCAAAGTCTCAAAATTCTCTGATTTAATACAGAATTGATTACTTTTACTTATGGACGGATAGTAACATTAGTATTAGTAATTATTAATTTTTATAAGTTTAAGCAAGTAGGTCTTTTTCTTTACTCGTTATAGTGTCCATTTGAAACATAGTAGTTATTAGAATAAGAAACTAATAAAGCTTAAAGCACTAAACTTGTCACAACAACTTAGATAGATAGATAAACTTTGGTAGCTTTGGTAATATTTGGTATAAACAAAACAAATTCATATTGGCGCGTCATAACGGCAACGTGGTAGCTCGCAGCGCTGCGGTTGTCATGCGAATTTTCTATGATTTCGCGCTCCCTCCCGCGCCGCGGTTTTCATACCTACCGGGTCCGGTAACCGGGCCCGGTAAGAATGGCCGGGCCGGGCCCGGCCGGGACCGGTTTGCAATCTCTAATACCAAACCATACATAGGTAAAACTAAGGAATAAAAAACATACATTAAAATATATATTTTTGTTATTTAATTGTTATCGGACTAGATAAAAATAAAAGATGTTTCAAATATATATATATATGTATAAAACCACTTTGTAGTTGCCTTTTGAAAGAATCGGTTTCAATTTAGAGTTTAATGTAATCCATCTGCCTCTTTATCTAGTCTGAGAAGCTATCATAACTTGATTTATTACACGATTTCTGATCAATGATCCAATTATACCGTCATGAGAACGAATTCAAGGTTAGATCAGATCCAAGATTACAGATAACGATCTTATCGATCGCGATTTTATATCTTATCCGTACTGTGTTAATGTTCAATTTACATTGCACGGATCAGCAGCCTTCATAAAGGGATCACGCTCGTTGCAATCGATAAATTGTTTTTCTAGTGAATATTTTAATCTTGATAAATAATATAATCGATAGGTATTATCCAGGAGTGGATTATAATCGGACGTGGGAGATAGTGATCGGTATCGAGTGATAACAGTGATAAGAAGGTAGGTGATAAGAAGGTAGGTACAGGCGCTAACAGTAGGCCATTCCTCATTAATATACCAAAATTTCTCAACGTGTTTGATGTGTATTGCACAGGAATGGAATTCTTTGCCGTCGTCTCTGTTTGCCGAGGACTATAATCTTGAATTTTTAAGGTTGGAGTGAACAGATATCTCCTAGATCGACGAGTTCCATCCTCGGCCACACCTTCCCTTAACATCAGGCGAGTTGGTATTATACTTAAATTGTTGGTATTATAATTAATATTATACTTAAAAACTGAAACAACCGTCTTCAAATACGTAATTTAGTTTAATTGGATGACACATTTTTTCCACTCATTTCTTTGATAAAGTAAATGAGTGGAAAAATATATAAACAAATAAAATAAACAATCAACAATAAACACGACTTGTTTCTTACTTATTTTGTTTCGAAAACCAAAACTGACGAATCGATTTTATTGAAAGTTCTATGGGACCAATCTGAAAATGTATCATTTTAAATGAAAACTAGTAGTTCTACGAACAGTAGACCTCGCGAGAGAGCTTATTTGCAGCTCACCTTGGGTCATCTGTCCTTATCAATGCATCGAGAAAATTATTCAGCGCTAAAATGCATCAAGCACATCCATGTGCCCTCACTGTTACACACAATCTCAAGTTGGTTGTCATATCTCGACAATCGCTTGACCAATTCTGTTCATTTTTACCACAAGTTGTAATTATTGTGTACTTTATCTACCTACCAAATATCATTGAAATCAGTTAGTTGGTAATTAGCGCCGCAATAAATTTCCCCCCTTTTTGTGAGAACCACCCACCCCTCCTATCAAAAATCGTCGATGACAATTAAAAAAATTAAATAATCCATAGAACCGATACGCCAAGTTTCATCAAAATTGGTTCAAAATTGCGCCCTGTACGCGAGTACGAACATACAAACTCACAAACAAACTGACAGACGAAAGAAAATTTGGCCAGTTGATGCAGAGACGCTTCGCTCGCTTGGCCAACGAAAAAAAAGACTCATCAAATCACTTTACAAACGACGTAGTTATGTGGCAACAAACATAAAAAAACGAATTGTGAGTCTCCTCTTTTTTAAAGTCGGTTAAAAACTACTTACACAAAGTTAACTAATCGAACACTGCATTGCTGTACCCATTGCCTACAAATCGAACCCAATCAAATGGGCTATCACCCTGTAATACAAGCTATAGCCATGTCTCAAACCAGTTTTCCCCTCGCCTGTACCCTTAATCCGTCCCAAACACACTCTATCCATGTAAGTTTGATCTGTATCTATCGCTCCCTAATCGCTGGATTTACAGATAAACTGCCTGATCGATCATTCCTTGATATAAAACTTAGATAACGATGCTTATCATTTAGAAAGATTTATAATTTTGCCTTCACGACGCTTAGGAATTCCTTCGGATTTCTATTTCTAATCTGATTAGGAATTCGTTTTCGTGTTTGGATTCGCTTTAAGGTGTGTTAGAATAGAAAAATCGAGTTAAAAATATTCGTATTCGTTCTAAAATTAATTTGTTTTGGAACGGGTAAAAGAAACCAATTTCCAAATAAATAAAACAGTATTGAAACGAAACGCATTTTTTATCTTTATTGGTTACACCGATAAAGACAAAAAGTAAATCTTTCTCTTTCACGCTTGCTATAATCACATTACGCTGTTTCACTGGTGAATTGAAAGACAAAGAAATGTGGCGTACTCTATTGCTTTCTTTCTCTACGGTCAAAAAGCATGCCTTCACTACCGAGTACTTAGCAAATCGACACGACTTGTCTTCTAGTTTGAACGCTTAGGGCAATGTGGACGTAAAGTCTAAAACAAAATTCACGAATATAGTGTCCTGGTTTCACCGATACTCATATACCAACAATGACGAACTTAAAGATTTTTATATAAAGACTCTATGTCGCCGCGCTAATGCTAATTCAGATTGAGAGAGAAAGATCGTCTAATTTGCCGCTTCGAATTATTTTGAAAATCGAAATTATTTTAATTGTGTAAATGGTCTAAATACACCTCCTTAATCTCGAACGTTTTGAGGACTGACGCTACTTCCCGTTGATACTTTATCAAAGGCTTAGGGTAATTTCCAAGTCCTCTTCCTACCTCCTATGGATCCATGGAATCGTGTCCGATCCTGTACTGTGACCGATCATGCGATCCAATTAAACATTAGCAATGTTTACTTCAGCGTACAGATCGCAAGCTCCGATTTCATTTTATTTATTGTGTCGTGCATTGATAAAACGTATGATGCTATCTTGGAACACAGTCATGATCTCACCCGTTGCAATTACGAATTTATACTCTGTCCACATTAACTTAGAGTTGAGTTTGCATTGTGTTTGTTTTGGAATAAGTTTGTATCGTCAAATGTAGGTGGATTTATGCAGAAAGCAGAACACGTGTTACGTAGGATGAAGATGTTTGAGGTGCCTTCACATTTTTTGGTCACGAAGGTTTTTGTTTTTGGAATAATTTTGTGTCAGTGTCAGAATACCGCAATGCGGAATAAATGTCGGTGTAATGTAAGACGGAATGCCGAATTTCGGAGTTCCATATTTCTCTGATCAGAAATGGTAGTCTAGTTTGGATTCAAAATTATGCGCTATTATTTGATACTGATAGTCATACATCCAAATTTCTTAAGTCAGAATCACAGTTCTGTTGTTAACTGTTTTAACTGATTGTTTTACCCTACGCAAGAGAAAGGGTAATATTTTATGTAACTACATAACGAGTGTCATAGGTTGCATTTACTGATATTTTGAGTCCAAATTTTCCAGCACATCTGTAATTTTGCAAAAAGACAGAGGTGAATGATGTTAAGTACAAAAAACCAAAAATTTAAAAATCGCACAGTTTGGCAAAGACATTAAATGTAAAGAAAAAAACTAAGCGTAACGAAAAAAAATTATGTCTGCGTTTTATACTGTTAAAAACTTGGTAATACGAAAACAACTAGCTATAGATCCAGCTTTAGATACTAATCTGGCTTACAATACAGAAATACAACACCATGACAGTAAAATTACTATTTACGAGATATTTAAAGTGATTTGTTTTTTATTTTGTCGTAAATATCCAGTAAATAGTAAGGTGGAGTGTGTTGAATAATCAAAATAGTTTAAACTGTCTTTTGAGGGCAATTCAGAACTATACTGAGGAAACATGGTATGAAATAAAATAGTTGACCTTGTCAGATGGTCAATCGGTAATCTGTGTTTTTCAGAGATGACGAAACCAAAGAGAATTTAAAACTATGTGACGAAATTTCGTAGTCTGTTCGAATTAAGAACTATCGTGGCAACAAATAAGTTTAAAAACAAAAACCCAGACAAAAGAAAAATGGCTGAACCGATTTTGATGAAACATAGCTAAGAACACTAAAAAAATGATGCTATATAGACTGACATACAGATACACGCATCAAACTTATAATATGCCTCTTTTTGGGTCGGGTGTTAAAAAGTGGGAACTAACGAACTCGATGGAATAAAATAATGAAATAAAGACAGCAGCGCCCACAATGCCATATTATTTATACATTAAAAGAAAAAATATCCGATTGCATACGTACACATACAAGAATAATATTTATAGTTTAAATAATTGTAACAACCGACTTCAAAATAAGCAATTACGTTTGCTTGAATGACACATTTATTCTAGTTATTTTGTTTTTCATACTTAAATTACTGAACAAATTTTGATAAAATTTCTATGGGAAAAATAAGAAAATAAATCATTTCAAATATACTTTTTTTGTGTATAAATTGATTTATAAATAACGGAGTTATGAGGTAAGTACCTAATAAACAAACACAACCTAATTAGGTTGGTTTTTAATTTACTCTAATTATATAAAAACAATTTATTTGAAGTCGGTTAAAAGCATAGCGCTCCTTGCGCCATCGGTCCTCTTTGCACTGTCGGGTAAAAAAAAAACACTTACATAGTGTTTTCTAAGGTTTTGTAAAATATACGCGAGAAATCCGTTAAAATTTGTTTGAATTCATTTTCTATATAATTTTTTTTTATACAAGGCAGATCTACGATTGACCACCAACTCGTAATATAAATATTTTATATTAATTGAAATTATTAATTAGCCAACCACTAGAAGAAAGAAGCAAGAAGCTGCGTAGGAAAACCAGCCACGAGATGGACAGACGACCTCATACAAGTGGCGGGAAGACGCTGGATGCAAGCCGCTTCCAATCGGTCTTTTTGGAAATCCACGGGGGAGGCCTATGTCCAGCAGTGGACTTCTTATGGCTGAGATGATTATAAAAACATTATATTCGGTAACTATTATGATTACTTTATCGTATAAAATGTAAAATGTTTATCGCAATAAGTAACATCGGTAGCTCGATCTACTTCTGATAGCATATCATTGTTATCGATGGACAAACCTTAATGACACAAAATGTGTAGTTACATACAATTTACACATGTCGCGTACATTATCAGTACTGTATCACATTTGTGTGATTTTTGAGTGTGAAGTGCCACTCAACTCTGTAGTGTATTTTATTTTCAGACACTTTAAAGCTGTAGTGATGGAAATCTTTTGCAGTTTGCATGGATAAGTTGATGTTTCAACTAGCAGAAAGTCGGCGAATTACCACCCATTTCTCGTTGAAATGCCTAGAATCCGTACTCAGCGATATCGATCCACATTCTTGACGCGTACTGCACAGGAATGGAATTCTTTGCCGTCATCTCTGTTTCCTGAGACCTACAATCTTGGAATTTTCGAGGCTAGAGTGAATAGATATCTTCTATCGACGAGCTCCATCTTCGGCCACACCGTCGCTTAACATCAGGCGAGTTTGTAGATTTATCTTGCATAAAAAAAGTAACTGCGTTAGTGGAGTGAGGCGCTAAGTAAATTGGCTTTTTTTACCCGACTGCGTAAGAAGGAGGGCTATGTTTTTTTAGTGTATATATGTATATTTCTTTGACACGCCCCAGAGCCTAAACGGCTTGACTGATTTTATGTGAGTGGTCTCAATAGATTTGTCTTAGTTGTAAGAGTGACACTGAGTACATAAAAATTAAAAAAAATCAGAAGTTAGGCTGCAAAAACCCCTTTTCTGCAGTCGGGTATTTTCTTTTTCTTTTAACATTGATACTTGTTTACTTACTACATGTCATAATATCGAATCCTATGCAACTTTGGAATGCATTTTTATTTCAACAAATCAATAAAGAATGGTCTTTAATGGTTTGAGGTCACCAGAAATAAAAAGTTTTTGCAAAATCAGAAAAACACTTAATTTCACTAACCATTACTTGTATTGAATGCGATGTTGTACAACATGTCACTGCAATTGCAAGCAATCGTTAGTGACATGGTAAGAATAAACCAGATTCACAAAATATCAAATTCATAAGACGATCCTATAAATCTTTAGATTATTAAAAAACCGTAGACTGTGCACTAACATCGGGATCAGATTTCAAGCCAATATCCGTGCCTTATCGTTGAGTAATGGTGAACAGGATGCGAGCTGGTGATAGCACGCTGTGAAACTGCTATTTGATTTCGCTAATTCAGTGTCTGTATAACGCGTCTTATCTTTTAATTTATTTGCGGTTTAGTACTTAGTTTTAGAAGTAATTAAAGTTAAATATTGTCATCATCATCTCAGCCATAAGAAGTCCACTGCTGGACATAGGCTTCCCCCATGGATATCCAAAAAGACCGATTAGAAGCGGCTTGCGTCTTCCCGCCACTTGTATGAGGTCATCTGTCCATCTCGTGGCTGGTCTTCCTACGCTGCGCTTGCCGGTGCGTGGTCTCCACTCGAGAACTTTTCGGCCCCATCGGCCATCATAATGCTTGTGTATTAACTTTCGTGCGCATATTTTGTGTTACCAGGGTCAGTCGTCGCTTATGTAGGTGGTGGTAGCCGGATATCTGACGTTACCAACCTAAATATTAAATTTTCCTAACGGTTGATAGAGAGATAAATACATGGACCATTTACGCTCGTCATACTTGTATCCGTGAGCATCATTTTTTCCAGCGCTCGTTATCGAAGCAGTTATATTAGAGGTCATCGCATATCGATAGCTGACTTTCGAACCAACCTAATTGTCAACGTTATCTTATATCAGTCCACCATGCGTCCATCACGCTACCTCCGTCCCTCTCTGTCGCGGCGATGTCTATCGCTATCTCGCTCTGTTATCAGCTTCAAATTAAAAATATAATATCGCCTGATAGCGGCCAGCATCCGTCCTTATCTACAACGCTGATAAGAGCACATCTGCTATGTCAACGGTCGCGATGTATGTTCCTATTTTGTAAACGGTATTTGCATTGAGCTGACAGGTTTTTAACCGACTTCAAAAGGAGGTTGAGTTTGGTTTGGTAAGTAAGTGGTTATGATTATTATATTTTATTTGATAGAATCATTAGTTAAACGTACTTGTTAGATAATAGAGTTCTCCACCATAAAACTGAAAAAATACTAAAATTTTAAAAGAAATTAGTTGCAAAAGTATTGAAATACCTACTAATATCTTCCTAAGAATAGTGCAAAGATTCGTAAATATAGACATAAAATGAATGCCTAAAAATACTTTACATCTACTAACCTCCTTTTGAAGTCAGTTAAATACCAGATATTATATTTCGTGGTAATCAGCATTTTCTTGGTAACAGACGATAAACTATCCGGAAGAAGATAAGAGGTTTAGTCGAGACTTCTTCACTTATGAAAGCTACTTATTCATTATGAAGCAGCACTTTTTCCTGTAAAATTGATTTATGTTTTTCTTAATCTATGGATTTGGGTATAAGGCTAGGCCTGAATATCTGATAAAGTGTAATTTATGAAATTTGCCTCTTCGAGTGTTTTTATGAGTTGATTGCCTATAACTCGTTAACATATACTTAAAGCCTTCATAGCTGTGATAGTTTTCCTTTCGGCTTGCAAAAAGGAGGATGTTCTCAATTCAGCTGTATGTTTTATTTGATAAGTTATGTCTCAGAGATGATCCCATAACATTTATCGAAATCGGTTCATTACCTTGGTTTTTAAAATAAAATAACTGGAAAATATGTCATTTTCAAGTCGGTTATTCCAGTTTCTAAAAATAATTAAATAATAATAATTATTTATGGTATTACTAGTATGAATTTGTTCACATCTCGAAAAGTAATCGTCTTTAGTTATCTATTTGGACATGTTCAAATACATAGTTCGCTAACGCTCGATAGATGGCGTGACACTACTCCATATAATATGATGGAGGTATCTGCTTCTCGCAGAATGAGAGAAATGTTATTTTTTTTAAGTAATATAAATCTAAAGTACGTTAATATATCTCAATGTTGCAATCGGATTTCAGACATTAGATCACTTTACATATTAAGGGCCTTTCCGAAAAACGATACTTAACTTTAAGCATTGCTTAACATATTTTGTCAACTTCTCTTTGACACTTATTGCCATGTGCGGAAAGAAGATAGAGAATTAAAGACGATGGTTAAAGTTAAGTAACGTTTTTCGGTAAGGCCGTATAGATATCTCAAAACATAATCCTCCTTTCAGCAGCCGATTAATATCCAACACGAAGCACGTTCAAACTAACCCACACCTGTTTATCTCGACTTAGTTAACCTTTATCTGGCAACACCAGCGATAAATGAACAAAGTAACAACAATCAAGATCGCACAATGCGCCTGCGTGTCCTATCTCGCGCGGCCTATCAAGGAGGTTGATGCAAACTGTTACTAACTCTTTGGTTAACAATTATCGCACTTACTTAGTTGCAAGTTAACTGTTGCGCTACTTTTTTCGTCATAGTTATTGGTCTTATGTCAGGTAAAGTAATGTCAAATGTCTAGCTTAAGTATTTATTAATTTCCTTAAGATTCAGGAATCCGTAAAGCTAGATTTTTTCTCTCTTGATGTTGGCATCGCGTGGTTTGCATATTCGCCATTTGTTGAGTTTAAAAAGCTACATTTATACATTTAAATATATGTCCCCTTATAAAGGACTTTGTTTAAGGCCTTTATCTAGAACCTATTAATATTTTTTTTGTAAAAATTTAGCAAGTCGTAGTCAAAGTAATGTAAAATAAATTAGTTCTACTATTCCCGCTAAGAAATTGGTTGATATCTATAAATAACATCAATACACAACTAATTTCCTTTGTACTAATTGAAATGAAAGAGTACCTCTTTTCTGATTGCGCGTATACTGCAGGAAATTTATAAGAAAAACCACTAGTTATAAATGAATTACTATGTTTACATATCTCTTAATTCTGTTTTTTACTCCACTGCCTAAGAAAGAGGTGTGCTTGGTTAATATTGATTTGCCATGAGTCATAGGCTATAATTGTGTTGCGTCTTTAATAAACTTCTCATATTAACTGTATTTAGTCAGATAAGCATTGCAACATTTTTTTCTTAATCGAAACTAATACAAATAAATATATTAAAAAACATAATAAAAATATATCTTTCATAATACAGGTTATAGCTGTATTGCTGGACCGATTCGGGTGCCAGTTCATCTGACAGATAAGCAGCACTCATGATAAGACAGATATTTTTCTTAATGGACTCCGTCGAGTCTGTGATAAGATAATGGTAATGAATCTACGTCAAATATAGCTAGATGATATGAGTATTTGTTTATCTTGAGCGTCTCTACCGTGCGGCTTAACTTACTCGATGGGCTAAATACATAAACCTACCGAAGTCAATAAATATATAAACGACAATAGGTTCAAAGTTGGAGCATAGTAAGATAAATAAATAGGTACTACAACCATTAAAACTATAAATAACTGTCAGGCCTCTTAAAACCGTGATCATGACCGAATGTAACAGGATTTCCATAGTGTACCTACGCTTTCCTGCAAATAAAAAACGTGTGGCACTCGGAGACTGCCGCTGTAAAGCTATTGCATAATAGCTTTACGCGCGGTGTGTTAGGTTATTTTCGTTACGGAATTTCTGGATTCGGTCTCCACGCTCAAGGCCCGCGATAAAAGCTATGCAATAGCTTAATAATATTTTAACGAATTATAACGATGTTTATAGCGGACAATACGACCATCTATTGACTTGACACGTCAAATGTGGATGACAGTTACGTGCTGTGAGTTGACACTGACATTGACAGGTGCTCGTTAGCGACAGATATTTGGCGGAGAATGTCACTTGATAGAATAGGTAAAACTAATACAGACGATTGTAAATATTCAGATAAAAATAAATCTGAGTTATTCGAAAATAATCCGGTAGAATACAACCAGACATGGTACTTTATGACAACGACAACGACTTTATGATACGATACGATAGCTTCTTGGCAACTAGTTTATCATTACCGATTAACCTCTTAGCCCACCGGTCTCTAAAGATTCTAGCTGATAAATTGGCTGTTCTGTCAAAAAGGTGAGAGGAGTACGGATGCCTATGATTCGAATGATGACATATCGAAAATCATTTTCCCGAAAATGAAATTTATTAGTCAAGACTAGGTAAGTATATCAAAATCTCGAACGCTCATTCGACAATCCGTATGATAACCAAATCTTTATAGTAAGAAAGTTTCTGTGTTTAATAAATAGATACCTCACAAACTTATCCTAGTAATTGATATATCTGATCCAGATATCTTCATAAATACAAATATTTAAGAAGATTTCTGGATATAATAAAACGGAACCTAACTTAATAATTGTTCGGGTAAATGAAACTTATGTAAAACAAGGAAAACATCTGGAATCAGACAGTTTTATGAAACAGATTTGGGCAAGTAAGATTCAAATAAACGTATTTCTGATCATAGATAGGTTACCCAATAATATTTTCCGTAATCGATCGAACTCGGCCTGTTATAGGAGTAGAAACTGTCCCGATGAGAAGTACCACCTAACCTTTTTGAGGATGCAGTGCTTCTCTAAACAGCTTAGCCTAAGAGTCGAGACATACTCCAAAGTTCAGTTGAAGAAAACCCAAATTTTTCAAGCTTCAACCGTATCTCACTCCTTAGACCGACCATCGTCCGTCTCGCTCGCGCATAAATTTTTTTACACGCCCACATTTTTGAAGGTATAAAATGACCGAATGAAGTTATAAAACAATCGTCGTTTCCAAAACTAGAAAACAACATCACAAATAATCGTCAAAATTTTCAATTTGATCCAAGTAAATTTTCATAGATATGAGTAAAAATCATATGTGTTTTAGTTATGGAATAAAACATTAAGAATTTATCACTTTTAGAAATTATTAACGCAAAAATGATTTTTATGTATGAAAATTAGTTCGGATCAAATTGAAATTTTGTGTCGAATATTTGTGATGTTCTTTTCTAGTTTTACAAACGACGATATTTTTATAAGTTCATTCGGTCATTTTATATCTTCAAAAATGTGGGTATGCGCGAGAGAGACGGACGATGTTCGGACTACGGACTCTTAAAACATTCACATAATTGAATTAAGAACCTCGATGTAATCACTGCCATTAACCCGGCACGATTAAACAATAGAGTTGTAATCGAAAAAATAATTCCCTAATTTGTCCGTACGCCAGATTGATGCGCTATATTAATCTACCGAATAAAACTGTCTGATTGTTAACCGAATTTCTGCCGTAATTAGTGCTATTTGTTTTCGCCGCATTATCTTGATCGGGCGCGGGAAGACAATGGAGAAAGGTAGGATTTTTAATTTGATTACGCTGGTTTTTTATTTGGTTTCGGTTAAAAGGTTTTCTTAATTTCGGGAGTTGGTTTTATTGTAGGATGCTCAGAAATTGCCGTGGAAACTGTTAAGATTTTTTGGACTGAGATTCTCAGATAGGTTGTGCTGAAAAAGGTTTAATGCCATAATCGAAAATTAAATTGAAAATATATTTTGGATAGCTTGGAAGTCAAGTTATTCCGCTAACGTTTTTGGGCAAAATTGAGTTTTGTATGAGAATTTTTGTATTAGGAAATCATCTATTAAAAAAACAACAGTATAATTCTTTCTGCATACCTACTATATCTGGTTAACTCAATTTTGATTACTTTATAATATATATTTTGACGTTTAATGTAAAAAATACACATACCTATAATAGGCAGACACCACAGATCATAAAACAAGGTTTATGATCTGTGGCAGACACAGACCATGAAAAACATGGACACAAGTAACGTGTAACTTGGTATGAGATAGCGATTCCTGTAGAAAGCAGGCAAAATAGGTTGTGTGAATATATGCACGTTAGAACATTTTTTGGTGTGAGGTTGATGATTACGGTCAGAAATTATAATAAACTAGTAGTTCTACGAACAGTAGACCTCGCGAGAGAGCTTATTTGTAGCTCACCTTGGGTCATCTGTACATAATACCTCCATTTTACCTAATTTTATAAATGGGAAAAACGTAAAACCAAGAAAATTATTCAGCGCTAAAATGCATCAAGCACATGTACGCGCCCTCACTGTTACACGCAATCTCAAGTTGGTTGTCATATCTCGACAACCACTTGACCAATTCTGTTTATGTTTACGTCAAGTTGTAATCATTGTGTACTTTATCTACGTACCAAATATCATTAAAATCGGTTGGTAATTAGCGCCGCAATAAACTTCCCTCATTTTTATGAGACCAGGGGTGGTCTCATAAAAAGGAGGGGTCTTATCAAAAATCGCTGATGGCATTTTTTTTTAATAATCCATAGAACCTATACGCCAAGTTTCATCAAAATGGTTCAAAATTACGCCCTGTACGTGAGTACGAACATACAAATCATAAACAAACTGACAGATGAAGGAAAATTTGGCTAGTTGATGCAGAGACGCTGCGCTCGCCCGGTCATACTTTCAAAAACACATGAAAATCTATGTGTCTCCAAGCTGTATCAACAAATCTTGGTGACAGTTATAGGAGAATCGGTTACACTGATAAAGACAAAAAATGCGTACATCTTTCTCTTTCAAGCTTGCTATAGTCACATTACGCTTTTTCATTTGGGAATGAAATAAAAAGAAATGTAACGTCCTCTATTGCTTTCTCTCTCTACGTAGGCAGACTTTCCCACAGTTCATCGAATCAATCTGTATCAAGTACAGTAGATGTAACCCAACACCATCCAGATTGTGCCATACCTACGTTGCATCCAACAGGTGTGTTCTGCGAAGCGCGCGGGTGGCCGCCCCCGCCGTCGAAATGACGACTTGTACAATACGCTGATAACACGTGTTGTAAAAAGTGTCCGATACGATAGTACGGGAGTTACATTAGAGTTACACCACTAATTATCGCCTTTGTGTCATATCTAGTGATATCTAAAATAATGTAAAACATACAATGACTGGTGAAATGTGTCACTCAAATAATTCGTGAAATGTAAACAAATACCACTCCAGGTCTTTTTGGAAATCCATTGGAGAGGCCTAATTCCAGCAATGGATTTATTATGCGTACCTTATCTGATCTTTTTTCATACGTGTTAGTCTAAGCGCTTGACTGCCAACTGCGGAACGCGCGCACCTAGAAACAAGTATAAGCTTAGAAAACCCAAAAATTCCCTACAAATAAAAACGGCTGAACCGACTCTGATGAAACATAGCTAAGAACACTCAATGAAATCCTATTTCAACCAAAAAAAGACTAGAACAAAATCGATCCATCTGTTTTAGACCTACGATGCCACAGACAGACACACAAATACAATTATATACAGAAACACACGTCAAACTCCCTAAAATAACAACCCTCTTTTTGGATCGGTGGTCAAACACCGATTTACTTGCGTTAAAGACACCCAAATAATACATAATATGTGAAAGATCAACTCGCTTATTCCACAAATTAAACAGTAGGGGAAAACAGGGAAGATTTGCATACAGGGAGAATTTTTACAGTAGTAATATACGATAAAGTTGTAATTAAAAGGTGCTCACTGCGTTAATCCCATCTGATGGGAAGCGATGGTCGAAGATGGAGTAGTACGCTTACCTATAATTATATTAGAAACATGAATGTTCCCTTTTTGAACTTACCAATGTTTTAATTAAGTAGACAAAACAATCTTTGGCAATCTGATTAAGATAAATATCTTTTTATAAACATTTTTATTTGTATTTATTGATTTTTAGGGTTCCGGGCCTCAAAAGGAAAAACTGGATCCCTTATAGGATCACTTTGTTGTCCGTCTGTCTGTCAAGACCCTTTTTTTAGGAACACTAACAATATCAAGCATTATCATTATTAGCATTATCGTGGAGGTATCAAGCTGAAATTCATATCAAATACTCAGGTCTACTGTCCCTTGGAGCTGTGAAAAAAATCAAACTTCTCAGTTTTTATAAAAAAAAAGGTAAAGGCGAATATGTCGCAAAAACGCATATTTCGACACTCACAAGGGAATCAAAACTTATGGGGTACTTCCCGTTGACCTAGAACTGTAAAATTTGGCCCGAAGCATTGTCATAAAGTACACAAAAAGGTAACATTCCGAAAATTCTACATTTAAAATTTAATCACAAAAATGGGGTCTTTATGCAAGGAAGGACCTTTAACCTTTAACCTTGCACCTTTAAGTGCTTTAACCGTATCATGTGGGGTATCATATGAAAGAGCTTCATTAGCACAAGCTAAAACAGGTTTTTAAATATTTTTACGATGTATATTTTTCGGTTTATGAAGGAAAATATAAAAAAATATATATAATTTACCCCTTTTATGTACGGAACTTTCGGCGAGCGAGACAGACTCGCACTTGTCCGTTTTATTAAATCTTTTCTAACTTTCGTGTAACGCAATATTTGTTTTAATGTAACGATATTTTTCGTAGTACGAAATTAAGTAAATAACTAAATGTACTTAACATTTCGCAGACACCAATTATTTCTTACCTCACCATTTTATAAAGACGTTAGGAATTGAAGAAACTATAAATAAAATAAGACAGCACAAAATAAATGTTCACATTTTCGTTACAACAAAATTAACAGACAGTCTAGCTGCTACGGCATTTTGTTTCATAATCACCTGTCGCATCTCTAGTGAACCATTGTTCATTTTGTCAGAACTATCGAAAACCTACTCTATGTGTTAACTGCAAGAGTTCATTTTCGTTAAGTTAGTGCGATAGTTCTCGACCTCAACCCCAGATCCATTTCATCTCCTCTGAGCATAAAGTAGAAAACGCGCGTCAATTGTTAACAGCCTCTCGATCCTCGTGAATTGATACAATCGATTATGTCGTTTATTTTGTTCGTAGTAAAGTTCCGATTGTTTTATTCCTTTCTCCCCTCGGGCGATCGTACGTTAGTCAAATCGAATTCAATCGAGTCTTTCTCGATCTCATTTTGAGGTTAGGATTTTGACACTTGCATATCGATTCGGATGACGGATACGGGTGTCAGAAGCGATGTTGAAATTGTTTTTTTACATATTATAATACGCTTTATTGTCTTAGATATAAAACATACAGTTGTTTGTTGTGTTTTTTTGTGTGTGTTTAAAGGACAGTACATTTATTTTGACAGGCAGTGTACGGTTACGGGTGACTGAGATTGTACGATTGCGCGAAACGTTTTAGATCGAAAGATACGGCTTTGAGGACACAGTGTCTAATGGGAACTCGAGCTTTCTAACTTGAATTTGATTATAGGTTAGGTTTAACGGTCTGACAGCTCGATTGTTTGACAGATCATTTTCAAACTGTCATCTTTGCCCCGGCTACGACAGGGAACGTTATTTACCTTCTATTATATTTTACGTTTACTTAAGAAATAACTGTGTTTTTTCTGTTTTGTTTTACTTTTTATTTATTTATGTTTATTAGAATAATGTTATAATTTATATCCAATATCAAGAGTCTGCGAAAAACTATCCACTCGCTGTGCTTACGGGTTATTTTTAATTAACAAATATGTATGTATAAAAAATATATATTTTGCGTTAATCAATATTGGTTTGCGTTTAATCTACTAATAGGTAAAAGAGATGACAGACGAACGGGAGCGGTTTATCTATAAGCAGGAAGCTGCCGGCAACAATTAGTATTGGATGAATAGGTTGTTTGTCAGAACAGACAGCCGTGTGTCTCATCGGTTCTACATTACATATTGTTTGGTAGGAGGTAGTTTTTTTAAGGTCCGTTAATGGGCCGATGGTAGATTAGATAAGGACAGACAATGTTTTAGTTTAATTATAGGTCTACGTGTTTGTGTTACTACTAATAATGATTGCTTATTGGTAATGGAATGTTGGGCTACTAGTTTCAATAAATAACTTTAATAAAACTGAATAAACTAATAATAAATCAAGTAGGTTAGGTGAATAATAATGTCATATAGTAATATATGTACTTAAGTATATGTATAATATAAAAGTAATGTTAATAAATGCGAATTTGCTATCTTGCTCACTTGCTCACACATTCCGTACTAAGGGTGCGGGACCTATTCGTGAGGTTACGGTGTCGGTCTGTCTGTCCTACATCGTTTGAATTGTATAGATATAACTCTAAATTGGCAAGATTATAGGGCTTACCTTTTTATATTACTAAAAATTGGTCAAGACCGAGACGAGCATGTGTAAATAATTTTTGAAATAAATTATAAATAAAAATAAAAACCGCACAAGGCGAGTCAGACTCGCCCACCGAGGGTTCCGTATAAACTAGTAGATAAAAGGGTTTTTTTTTTGTTTTTTTTTTATATTTTCCTTCATAAATCGAAAAATATACATCATAAAAATATTTAAAAACCCGTTTTAGCTTGTGCTAATGAAGCTCTTTCATATGATACCCCACATGATACGGTTAAAGTACTTAAAAATTTGGACCCTCTTTCCTTGCTTAAAGACCCTATATTTTGTGATTGAATTAAAAATGACCAGTTTTAGGATTTCTTCCTATATCTGTACTCTAACACCATGCTTCTTGCCAAATTTCAGAGTTCTAGGTCAACGCGAAGTACCGCATAGGTTTTGATTCCTCTGTGAGTGTCGAAATCTGCGTTTTTACGACATATTCGGCTGTAACTTTTTTTTACGAAAACTGAGAAATTTTATTTTTATTTCTGCAGCAAGAAACTATGGATCTGCGTATATGGTTTTAATTTCAACTCGATACCTTCACGCGTTCCCGAGATAAAGGTCTTGACACCCGGACGGACGGACAGACGGACAGACGGACAGACAGACGGACAACAAAGTGATCCTATAAGGGTTCCGTTTTTTTCTTTTGAGGTACGGAACCCTAAAAAACGACTTCAACCAATACACAATGATGCTACATCAAAGAATGAAATGATATTTTATGTATGACATCCTAGAAATCCACGGCAAGCCGAAAACTTATATAAGTTTTGAAGTCGGGCGGGTTCATCCGCCTTATCAGAGTATTAAATCAAACACAGAACTGAACTTTCCCAAAACCTGCATTTAAATTCTTTCTCTTAATGTATTTTAAGTACATATGAATTGTTTCGAAGTTTTATTTAAATTTCTAATACATAAAATTCTCACCTATTAGCACGTAGAAATGACGGCTGATGGGGCCGAAAAGTTCTCGAATGGAGACCACGAACCGGCAAGTGCAGCACAAGTGGCAGGAAGACGCTGGATGCAAGCCGCTTCCAACCGGTCCTTCTGGAAATCCATGGGGGAGGCCTATGTCCAGCAGTAGATTTCTTATGGCAGAGATGATGATGATGATGAAAATTCTCACAAAGTTGGTCCCTGGCAAATTGGCTGCGGCTTATACAGCTATCGGCTGTACAAGGCGCGATGGTATCGCATGTACAGTGTATAGTACCTACGCTGGAACAATAGATGCGTAGGCGACGATCGCGCGTCAGCCCCTATCCAGCGATCGTACCGCCATTATTGGAACCTACGGATCTGATACACTGTTTGAGGAAAGTAGGCACAGTTATGGTGAATTATTATGTAAAATAATATTAAAATACCCGACTGCATAAGAGCGGTATTGTTATTGTAACTTACGCTTGTGTTGAGTGAATGTATGTTTTATTAAAATAAGTACTTACTTAAAAAAACTTTTTAAGTTAAACGGTTTTATTGAAAAGAAAGATAATGATGTAGGTAATGTATTTACTGTATTTTACTAGAAAAGCCCTTTCATTTGAGACCCATATTGTAGGGGTTGTGTTAAAATATGAAATCCGCCATTTTGTGGCGGCGGCCATATTGAATTTAGAATGATACTAAATATATTTCATTGTATTGTCATCTAAACTAAAGGCCTGTACCAAATATCAGATCGATCTGTCAACGAGAAAGGGGTCTATTTTCTATTACTAAATATGAACCAAAAAACAGGGCAAGCTAAATGAAACCGTTTAATATGCGTAAAGCGGCTGTATTTAATTAAATATTCTTTAAACAATTAGGATACTGTAATAATATTTAGGATCATTCTTGTAGTATTTTACGGTTACGAAAAAGTATAAGTAATTATATTTGCGAGAGTTGTGTATTTATTATTATAGAAAAATCTAGCCTATGACAATAATTATTACTGGGAAGTAAGACGAATCTAATACCTCGCTCATCAAATTCGGTCAAGCCGTTTAGGCTGTACCTAGGAGGTAATATCACAGAAATGTACATACATACACACACTCGAAAAACATAACCCTGAGAGATAATTGTAATTGGTCTTTTTCCGTTTTTATCTCAATAAACGAATTTATCATTTATCATTTAAACCCTCCATCTTGCGCAGTTGGGTAAAAAGCTATTGTACTGTTATATGAAACAGTATATGACACTTGTAAATTCATATCGGCTTCTAACTATTAAATGTCCATCAAAACTTACACAAACATTTATTTAAAAATAAGTAGTGTTGTCAAAAAGCGATGATAATCTTTCGAAATTATCGAATAATCGATGAAACGGTTGCGCGTACGCCGGATGTCAAAATAATCGTTACCATCTCTATAACCTGTCCTTTTCACCTCTATTTCGTAGTTATTAAGGTTTATTTTAGCATGTTCTGTATGTGATACAGTGTTGCGCGTCATAATGACAGTGACCTGTCATAGTGTGACATTTTCAGAGATTACATCAAAGCATTAAACTGGTGCTGGATAGAAATATGGTTTTATTATTTGAACGTGAACGGTCAGTGGTTTTTATTAGGGTTCCGTACCCAAAAGGTAAAAAAGGGACCCTATTACTGAGACTTCGCTGTCTGTCCGTCCGTCCGTCTGTCACCAGGCTGTATCTCACGAACCGTGATAGTTAGAGAGTTGAAATTTTCACAGATGATAAATTTCTGTTGCCGCTATAACAAAAACACTAAAAAACGGATTAAAATAAATATTTAAGGGGGCTCCCATACAACAAACGTGATATTTTTGCTCGTTTTTGCTCGATGTTGATAACGGCAGGTAGGTAGATGCTTAAAATATTCACAGAATATTGAGTTATATTATTCACTTTAAAAATAAATAATTAAATTAAAACCAAATTAATATTTAACTGGAAAAACTGGAAAAACTGGATCCCTTATAGGATCACTTTGTTGTCCGTCTGTCTGTCAAGACCCTTTTTTTAGGAACACTAACAATATCAAGCATTATCATTATTAGCATTATCGTGGAGGTATCAAGCTGAAATTCATATCAAATACTCAGGTCTACTGTCCCTTGGAGCTGTGAAAAAAATCAAACTTCTCAGTTTTTATAAAAAAAAAGGTAAAGGCGAATATGTCGCAAAAACGCATATTTCGACACTCACAAGGGAATCAAAACTTATGGGGTACTTCCCGTTGACCTAGAACTGTAAAATTTGGCCCGAAGCATTGTCATAAAGTACACAAAAAGGTAACATTCCGAAAATTCTACATTTAAAATTTAATCACAAAAATGGGGTCTTTATGCAAGGAAGGACCTTTAACCTTTAACCTTGCACCTTTAAGTGCTTTAACCGTATCATGTGGGGTATCATATGAAAGAGCTTCATTAGCACAAGCTAAAACAGGTTTTTAAATATTTTTACGATGTATATTTTTCGGTTTATGAAGGAAAATATAAAAAAATATATATAATTTACCCCTTTTATGTACGGAACTTTCGGCGAGCGAGACAGACTCGCACTTGTCCGTTTTATTAAATCTTTTCTAACTTTCGTGTAACGCAATATTTGTTTTAATGTAACGATATTTTTCGTAGTACGAAATTAAGTAAATAACTAAATGTACTTAACATTTCGCAGACACCAATTATTTCTTACCTCACCATTTTATAAAGACGTTAGGAATTGAAGAAACTATAAATAAAATAAGACAGCACAAAATAAATGTTCACATTTTCGTTACAACAAAATTAACAGACAGTCTAGCTGCTACGGCATTTTGTTTCATAATCACCTGTCGCATCTCTAGTGAACCATTGTTCATTTTGTCAGAACTATCGAAAACCTACTCTATGTGTTAACTGCAAGAGTTCATTTTCGTTAAGTTAGTGCGATAGTTCTCGACCTCAACCCCAGATCCATTTCATCTCCTCTGAGCATAAAGTAGAAAACGCGCGTCAATTGTTAACAGCCTCTCGATCCTCGTGAATTGATACAATCGATTATGTCGTTTATTTTGTTCGTAGTAAAGTTCCGATTGTTTTATTCCTTTCTCCCCTCGGGCGATCGTACGTTAGTCAAATCGAATTCAATCGAGTCTTTCTCGATCTCATTTTGAGGTTAGGATTTTGACACTTGCATATCGATTCGGATGACGGATACGGGTGTCAGAAGCGATGTTGAAATTGTTTTTTTACATATTATAATACGCTTTATTGTCTTAGATATAAAACATACAGTTGTTTGTTGTGTTTTTTTGTGTGTGTTTAAAGGACAGTACATTTATTTTGACAGGCAGTGTACGGTTACGGGTGACTGAGATTGTACGATTGCGCGAAACGTTTTAGATCGAAAGATACGGCTTTGAGGACACAGTGTCTAATGGGAACTCGAGCTTTCTAACTTGAATTTGATTATAGGTTAGGTTTAACGGTCTGACAGCTCGATTGTTTGACAGATCATTTTCAAACTGTCATCTTTGCCCCGGCTACGACAGGGAACGTTATTTACCTTCTATTATATTTTACGTTTACTTAAGAAATAACTGTGTTTTTTCTGTTTTGTTTTACTTTTTATTTATTTATGTTTATTAGAATAATGTTATAATTTATATCCAATATCAAGAGTCTGCGAAAAACTATCCACTCGCTGTGCTTACGGGTTATTTTTAATTAACAAATATGTATGTATAAAAAATATATATTTTGCGTTAATCAATATTGGTTTGCGTTTAATCTACTAATAGGTAAAAGAGATGACAGACGAACGGGAGCGGTTTATCTATAAGCAGGAAGCTGCCGGCAACAATTAGTATTGGATGAATAGGTTGTTTGTCAGAACAGACAGCCGTGTGTCTCATCGGTTCTACATTACATATTGTTTGGTAGGAGGTAGTTTTTTTAAGGTCCGTTAATGGGCCGATGGTAGATTAGATAAGGACAGACAATGTTTTAGTTTAATTATAGGTCTACGTGTTTGTGTTACTACTAATAATGATTGCTTATTGGTAATGGAATGTTGGGCTACTAGTTTCAATAAATAACTTTAATAAAACTGAATAAACTAATAATAAATCAAGTAGGTTAGGTGAATAATAATGTCATATAGTAATATATGTACTTAAGTATATGTATAATATAAAAGTAATGTTAATAAATGCGAATTTGCTATCTTGCTCACTTGCTCACACATTCCGTACTAAGGGTGCGGGACCTATTCGTGAGGTTACGGTGTCGGTCTGTCTGTCCTACATCGTTTGAATTGTATAGATATAACTCTAAATTGGCAAGATTATAGGGCTTACCTTTTTATATTACTAAAAATTGGTCAAGACCGAGACGAGCATGTGTAAATAATTTTTGAAATAAATTATAAATAAAAATAAAAACCGCACAAGGCGAGTCAGACTCGCCCACCGAGGGTTCCGTATAAACTAGTAGATAAAAGGGTTTTTTTTTTGTTTTTTTTTTATATTTTCCTTCATAAATCGAAAAATATACATCATAAAAATATTTAAAAACCCGTTTTAGCTTGTGCTAATGAAGCTCTTTCATATGATACCCCACATGATACGGTTAAAGTACTTAAAAATTTGGACCCTCTTTCCTTGCTTAAAGACCCTATATTTTGTGATTGAATTAAAAATGACCAGTTTTAGGATTTCTTCCTATATCTGTACTCTAACACCATGCTTCTTGCCAAATTTCAGAGTTCTAGGTCAACGCGAAGTACCGCATAGGTTTTGATTCCTCTGTGAGTGTCGAAATCTGCGTTTTTACGACATATTCGGCTGTAACTTTTTTTTACGAAAACTGAGAAATTTTATTTTTATTTCTGCAGCAAGAAACTATGGATCTGCGTATATGGTTTTAATTTCAACTCGATACCTTCACGCGTTCCCGAGATAAAGGTCTTGACACCCGGACGGACGGACAGACGGACAGACGGACAGACAGACGGACAACAAAGTGATCCTATAAGGGTTCCGTTTTTTTCTTTTGAGGTACGGAACCCTAAAAAACGACTTCAACCAATACACAATGATGCTACATCAAAGAATGAAATGATATTTTATGTATGACATCCTAGAAATCCACGGCAAGCCGAAAACTTATATAAGTTTTGAAGTCGGGCGGGTTCATCCGCCTTATCAGAGTATTAAATCAAACACAGAACTGAACTTTCCCAAAACCTGCATTTAAATTCTTTCTCTTAATGTATTTTAAGTACATATGAATTGTTTCGAAGTTTTATTTAAATTTCTAATACATAAAATTCTCACCTATTAGCACGTAGAAATGACGGCTGATGGGGCCGAAAAGTTCTCGAATGGAGACCACGAACCGGCAAGTGCAGCACAAGTGGCAGGAAGACGCTGGATGCAAGCCGCTTCCAACCGGTCCTTCTGGAAATCCATGGGGGAGGCCTATGTCCAGCAGTAGATTTCTTATGGCAGAGATGATGATGATGATGAAAATTCTCACAAAGTTGGTCCCTGGCAAATTGGCTGCGGCTTATACAGCTATCGGCTGTACAAGGCGCGATGGTATCGCATGTACAGTGTATAGTACCTACGCTGGAACAATAGATGCGTAGGCGACGATCGCGCGTCAGCCCCTATCCAGCGATCGTACCGCCATTATTGGAACCTACGGACCTGATACACTGTTTGAGGAAAGTAGGCACAGTTATGGTGAATTATTATGTAAAATAATATTAAAATACCCGACTGCATAAGAGCGGTATTGTTATTGTAACTTACGCTTGTGTTGAGTGAATGTATGTTTTATTAAAATAAGTACTTACTTAAAAAAACTTTTTAAGTTAAACGGTTTTATTGAAAAGAAAGATAATGATGTAGGTAATGTATTTACTGTATTTTACTAGAAAAGCCCTTTCATTTGAGACCCATATTGTAGGGGTTGTGTTAAAATATGAAATCCGCCATTTTGTGGCGGCGGCCATATTGAATTTAGAATGATACTAAATATATTTCATTGTATTGTCATCTAAACTAAAGGCCTGTACCAAATATCAGATCGATCTGTCAACGAGAAAGGGGTCTATTTTCTATTACTAAATATGAACCAAAAAACAGGGCAAGCTAAATGAAACCGTTTAATATGCGTAAAGCGGCTGTATTTAATTAAATATTCTTTAAACAATTAGGATACTGTAATAATATTTAGGATCATTCTTGTAGTATTTTACGGTTACGAAAAAGTATAAGTAATTATATTTGCGAGAGTTGTGTATTTATTATTATAGAAAAATCTAGCCTATGACAATAATTATTACTGGGAAGTAAGACGAATCTAATACCTCGCTCATCAAATTCGGTCAAGCCGTTTAGGCTGTACCTAGGAGGTAATATCACAGAAATGTACATACATACACACACTCGAAAAACATAACCCTGAGAGATAATTGTAATTGGTCTTTTTCCGTTTTTATCTCAATAAACGAATTTATCATTTATCATTTAAACCCTCCATCTTGCGCAGTTGGGTAAAAAGCTATTGTACTGTTATATGAAACAGTATATGACACTTGTAAATTCATATCGGCTTCTAACTATTAAATGTCCATCAAAACTTACACAAACATTTATTTAAAAATAAGTAGTGTTGTCAAAAAGCGATGATAATCTTTCGAAATTATCGAATAATCGATGAAACGGTTGCGCGTACGCCGGATGTCAAAATAATCGTTACCATCTCTATAACCTGTCCTTTTCACCTCTATTTCGTAGTTATTAAGGTTTATTTTAGCATGTTCTGTATGTGATACAGTGTTGCGCGTCATAATGACAGTGACCTGTCATAGTGTGACATTTTCAGAGATTACATCAAAGCATTAAACTGGTGCTGGATAGAAATATGGTTTTATTATTTGAACGTGAACGGTCAGTGGTTTTTATTAGGGTTCCGTACCCAAAAGGTAAAAAAGGGACCCTATTACTGAGACTTCGCTGTCTGTCCGTCCGTCCGTCTGTCACCAGGCTGTATCTCACGAACCGTGATAGTTAGAGAGTTGAAATTTTCACAGATGATAAATTTCTGTTGCCGCTATAACAAAAACACTAAAAAACGGATTAAAATAAATATTTAAGGGGGCTCCCATACAACAAACGTGATATTTTTGCTCGTTTTTGCTCGATGTTGATAACGGCAGGTAGGTAGATGCTTAAAATATTCACAGAATATTGAGTTATATTATTCACTTTAAAAATAAATAATTAAATTAAAACCAAATTAATATTTAACGGGGGCTCCCATATAACAAACGGGATTATTTGCCGTTTTTATAATGGTACGGAACATTTCGTGCGCGAGTCTGACTCGCACTTGGCCGGTTTTTTTTTTTCAATTCGTTCGTATCTACCATTACTGTGACCGTTTGTTTTGCAGTTGAATTAGAGCGCCACAATCGGATATTTTAAGAAAACAAATATATAGGTATATCAAAAGAAAAACAAAATAACCGACTGTAAGTAGATAAGAAGTTTTTGCAGTATAACTTACAGTTTCAGTACGCTTGATACGCTGTTGAGTGTACGTTTTTGTAAGAAAGTATGCCTAAAAGATTATAAATAGTACTATGTACTTTTCTTATTACAAAAAAATATAATCTATGACACTCAGGAAGTGAAGACGAATCTAACGACACCTCGCACATACAATCGGTCAAGGATGTAGGCACTCTTAAAGAAGCCTACATACATACAAAAATACCCACATGCACACATACATATATGCTCTCGATAAACATAACCCTCCTTCTTGCGCAGTCTGGTAAAAAAGAGTGCTGTGGCGCCGGACTTACTGACGGATTTAAATAATATTTGCAAGAAGTGTTTGGTACTTGATTCTAAATATGAGCAAAATCGGCTAAGAGGTTGTCGAGATAAAAAGTTATGATATCTCGGTTGAAAAGAGAATATGTTTGTTATCAGGCTATTTGTCGGTCGATGCTGGTAATATTTGACAGAATAATTCTATACATAATTCGGAACAAGATTTTAGAATATGATTAGAAAAGGTACCTACCTACCTACAGAACTAAAGACTGTCGATGTCTCGCGGCTCGACGGCGCGCGATGTCTACTGTTCCTAGCACTACCAGTATTTAAACTTGTATGGTGTTTTTTTTGTTTTTCTTTTATCAGCCCTGTTTATATAAACTGTCCCACTTCTGGGCGCGGGCCATAGTCTGCCACGCTGGCCAAGTGCGGGTTGGCAGACTTCACACTTCATCAAGATCATTGAGAACTCTCAGACATGTAGGTTTCCTCGCGATGTTTTCCTTCACTTTTTTGTATGGTGTATATTTCACATGAACCAATAAAAGCTTAGTTGTTGTCTTGGTGAAGCGCTGGGATGCGCTTGCGCAGTTCCTACCCGCAGATCGATCAACATTTCGCCGCGTGAGCGCGTTGCCGTGATTTAAGGGCCCGCTCGCTGGTGAAAGCTCGTGGAGATCGAGGATACCCAGCCCCGTCATTATTATTTAGTTTGTTATGACGACTGTTTGTTAGGATTGACCGAACGCTAGATCATCGACATGTTTTTAACCGACCTCAAAAAGAAAGAGGTTCTCAATTGGGTTGTATTTTTTTTGTTTTTTTCCGCAAATCTTATAAATTTATAAGCCGATTTGATGACTTATTTTTTCGTTGGAAAGAATATATTTTTAGATTTATCCCATAGTAATTTCATCAAAATCTGTTCCGTAGTTTGGTTATAAAATAAATTTTATATTAATGAAATAGTGAATTTAAAATTCCAGTTTTTTATACTTTAACAACTACAATAATTATTATATGGTTGAGTTGGTTAAACTTTTCTAACATTTTCAAACGGAAACAATTCTACGTTGTTTCAGCTTGATCTATTTCAGGGATCTATTTTCTCTAGATATGTCTCATTAATAACATAAAGTTTGGAACTCTTTCACGCCAACTTTGTCAGTTGTCAAATCTTTTCAAAATTTTAATCATATTTTTAACCGACTTCGGAAAAGGAGGAGGTTATCAATTCGTACCGTTTTTTTTTAAATGTAGGTATGTGCACGAATTCCTCCGTATTCGGGAACCAATTTTTGTGTTACCTGAATTGGTGTATAGAGAAAGCTCCCAAGTTAGTCCCATAATTATTTTATCACTTTATCACTTTTTGAATAATCTCTAAAAATTAAAATATTTTCATTGTATTCCGGAGTGAATGCGTCAGATTATAGCATCGCAGAGTTCCACCTACACGTTTTTCTTTGCAAAAGTGTCAAATATTAAGGACTATCGTATAGACATCTGCACATTTTCTTATCTTCGAAGACGAGCATTTGACATTAAATGACAAATCGCATTCTTGAAAAAAGAAAAAAGAGCGAGTGAAGAACGGTCTCTTTAAAAAGTTTACAATAGTGAAGGATTTAGTAAGTTTTGTTTGAAGTCGGTTTTTAATAGAAAAATTATTATACTTATTTGGAATAGTCTTAGTTTATAGGATAGCACATAGAGTAGGTACTTCTATCTCGCATTAATATGAACGGTTAAAACTAAAGAGCAGATGAAACCGCGGACGCGATTAATATATTAATAAAAATCGTAAGCACAACCCTTCAGAACGGCAGGACCGATATGGCTATTTTCTTTCTATTTTAGAAAAAAAAGAAAATAGCTAGACTGGTCAATATTTACTGCAGTAAAAATAAGGTTCTAAGTAATGTTGCTTGGAAAATTCGAAAAAAAATCTGTCAAGTTTTTTAACCAGTCTCAAAGGGGACCCGGAGGACCTCTGGGCCCTTATTCCTTATGACCATCGGCCGTATAACGTGAATTTGACGTTGTGCGTCTACAATGAAAATAAGACTTTGGCTTCTTAAACTTAAAGGCTAATTTTCATTATCAATGCACGCACGTCACGTGCGTGAACGCGGCCGATGGTCATACGGAACAAGGGCCCAGCACTGTTCCCGAACTTTGATGATCAATAATATATATCTATATATATATTGCTCAAATCTAAAGTATTATTTTACTATATAATTAATTATCTTGAAAATAATAAGAGCTTTCTAAAACTACTCAATTATCTAATATAGTGATTCATAAATCAAATTCTAAGACAAATTTCAACCGAAAAGATCCAACGGAAACATTTCGAATAATTTCAAATGATCTTCGCTAAACCTTTACCTGATCCTTTATAACAAGTGTTGCCATATTCGTGAATCGAAAAAGTAATACGTGCAATTACCTGTGGCAAATGTTGCCAGATAGTGTTCGGTACAATCGGTGCGGACCCCCTATCTTACCATCGGTAATTTGGTAATAAAATGAAAATACGCTCGTTTCTTATCTATAATCCGCTCTATATAAATACACACTATATAAATATTAACAAACCTATGGGAATAACTTAACCACCACGAAACTACAACACAAAATAACCCTTAAACAATTCAAAACTGCAGTGAAAACGTTCAGAATTTTCGTGAGCAATAAAGAATATTATTGCACGATACAGCAGACCTGACTCCTTCGTTCCGATTTCGCGTGGCTGCAAATTTAATTTTCTTTAATAAGCCTCTTGTAATCCTTCAATGGAAATCCGACTTAAACACGTTGATTTATGGTGCATTTTCGTGGTGTGTTAAAGTCAGTGTTGGAAGGCATGTATCTGGATGGCAAGCATGCTTCATCTTGAGATAGGTGCGGGCGATAGCGACTCCGCCCATGCTTTTTTCGTGGTTTCTCTTGAGCAACAATGGAGTGATCTGCTAACTAAATAACGAGAATGTTGGCAAGAGAACAATGTACGTTTTATTTCGTCATGTTGGTATTGACGCTGACGCACGATTGATGGAAGATTCTGCGGTAAGAGATGGCCTGGCGCATGATTTGAGGTTGTAAAATTGCTTGCGATCTTGATTGTGGTAGGATCGCAAGGCGGGCTCGCTTCTCAATCGGAAATTGATCTGCTTTTACGTGGATTAATAATAAATTTTAATTACTTAAGACTGAATGTATTTATTCAGGTATGAAAAGATGGAAGGCAAAAGATGATTGAAGAATTGAGAAACTTGATGATGTTTGACATTTGTGTAAAAATATTTCGATAAAATATGATGTGGTGACCCAAAAAGAGGTGTGTTATAAGTTTGAGATATGTGTGTCTGTCTGATTGGCATCGTAGCTCTCAAACGGATGGGCCGATTTTGATCTAGTTTTTTTTGTTTGAAAGGGGTTTGGAAGAGATTGTTCTATATTAAAATCTGTTCAGCCGTTTATTGTAATCAGGGGGTTTTCAATCAATCAATAACACTTTATTGACACCACAAAAGTAATAAAATAACAAAACACACACATAATACAATGGCATAAAGGGCAGTCTTATCGCTAACAGCGATCTTCTCCCAGACAACCTTAGAATGTATGAAATGAGATAGTGGATGGGCGGTGGTGTTTGTAATAAATAATACTACAGTAAAAACCTAAGCATACATAAATATAATAAGGTTTTTGAGATAAATAAACTTATGCTTGTATCTCGCTAACTCTCCAGCTTTTCAACCGACTTCAAAAAAGAAGAAGGTTCTCAATTCGACTGTATTTCTTTTTTTGGTATTTTTTTATGTTTGTTACCTCATAACTTTCGACTGGGTGAACCGATTTTGATGATTCTTTTTTTATTTGAAAGCTGGTGCTTCCCGTCTCATTTCAATTTGGTCCAGTTCTGACAATGTCATCCATGAGAAGTCGATTGCTTCAGCTTTTTAAACTATAATTATTATTTATCTCTACATTAACAGTCAAAATAATCGGTTCCGTCGTTTGATTGCACAGCTCCGGACCATATTCATCTGCAATAAAAAAAAACAATAAACTTCCAATAAATTTAAAAGAAATCGAAAACTATTGTGAAATCACGTGTACTTTAAACAACATACCTGTTTTGAAATCCTATTACAACAACGAATATTTTGAAGTATGGCATTTATCATAGATTGAGTCCACCCGCATTTTTATATTGTTACATTCATTGACATAATTGTTTATGGAACAAATCACCCGCTCAGACAAAATTGCAATACCCAACTAGGATCATTATGTAATACCAACAATACAATTACTTGTTTATATCCAAAACCATGTACATAATGTGGCAATATAGCATTGAATTGAATTGAATTGAAAGTGAAAAGGTTACAAAGAGACAGAGATATATAGAGGGATAGAGACAGAGATACGTTCGCTTTTATAATATTTGTACTAACAAATGAAAATGTTTGTGAGATGAAAATATAATAAATAAATAAAATATAATAAAATTAGTATTTTAACACTGACATAATATATTTTCATCTCAATTTATTACAGAATTACTTTACATTTAACTAATAATATTTACTGAGAAAATTATTGTTATTCCACAGCAATAACTAAACAAGATGGCCGCCGTTGATTATAAAAATAACTACATACAATACACAAGTTTATTGCCTATATGCCGATATCTATAGATATTTATAACATTTTATGGCGTTATTTCCCGTAAAATTTGTTTGTTATCATTTATTCTAATTATGTACGTTTGTTTCTTGATTTTCCTGTTTATTATCAATGGTAGTCTTAGTACTTGTTGGTTGCCTATAGATATACAGGATGTCTAACGCTCCTACTTCAGATTCGTTATTAAGAATAATCTAAAGTACATATCTAAGACAACAAAGCCGACGAGCTCGAACTCGTCTTTTTTATCCGACTGCGTAAAGGAGGGCCATGTTTTTCGAGTGTATGTGTGTTTGTGTGAATGTATGTATTTACGATAAATCCGTTAAAATTTGTTTCATATCAGTTGGTGGTCAATCGTAGATCTATAATGTATTAAAAAAAAGTATTAATCGCGAAAACTTTAGAAAACATTAGCTGACATTACTTTTTAGTTACGTATTGTAACGATGATGATGATGATGGTGAAATTTCTAGAAGGAAATGCTCCACGACTATTTAAATAAAGAATCTCGTCAACATTCTAGAAAGTTCGAAACAAATGATAAAAACAAAAGACGAGCGAAAAGACGATCGGAATTGAACATTCTGGAACGAAACAAATGACGAACGAAATGACTATCGAAATAAAAGCTTCTAGAAGGTTCTGCGGGATATATAAGGAGCTTCAGTCGCGGACAGAGGGCAGTTCGGATACAAATAGCATACAGGAAAGAAGAAAAAGTTACATGTGAAAGTGAAGTGTTGAAGTGAACAGTATAGTGAAGAGACGTTATAGTAGAAGTGTGTTGATCGGAACACGGTCTCTGTGTGTTCGCAGCGCGTCGATTCTGTAATTATTGTCGGTGTTCGTGTTATAGACTGTGAGTGCTCTGTAGAAGATACCACGTGTCAGTGAATTAAACGGGCTTGAATAACATCGTTGTTTCCTTCCAATCCCTATACCCACTTCCCGTAACATTTGGTGTCAGAAGTGGGATTGGAAGGAAGGATGCCAATCATGCCTAGAGATGGCCCAAACACCCGCTCAAGGGGAGCCGCTCAGCAACAAAGCGGCGGAGACCAGGAAGCCGCTAGTACGGGAAATCCTCGGACACGTGAGGAAGCCGGTGAGGGGACTTCCGGCGGTGACACTGTGAGTGCTCCAGTTCCTCCAATGAACCCTCATGAAGGAACCTCTGCCAGTGCTACTGTGAGTGCTCCAGTTTCTCCAGTGGACCTTGGTGCACTACTACAACAAATGCGCGCTATGCAGGAGGAGCAGGCACGCCGCCAAGAGGAACAGCTGCGTGCTTTGCAGGAGGAGCAGGCACGTCGCCAAGAGGAGCAGCTGCGTGCCTTGCAGGAGGAGCAGGCACGCCGCCAAGAGGAACAGCTGCGTGCCTTGCAGGAGGAGCAGGCACGCTGTGAAGAGGAACGCCAGCACCACCAGGAGGTACAGCTGCGTGCCTTGCAGGAGGAACAGGTACGCCGTGAGGAGGAACGCCAGCGTCGTGAGGAGGATCGCCAAAGTGCTATGCAAGAGCGTATTCTGACGGCTATCTCTGAGGGGGCAGTAAAAGTCACAGAAATACAGAAGACTGTAGAGATGCACGAAGATCGTCTAAACGAGTACCAGGCCCGTTTCGAATCAGCGGAAGGACGTCTCCAAAGACTCGAAGTAAGCGGAACCAGCGGTCCAGCAACTGCAGTCACAGCTACTTTGGGTGGCAGTTTCAAAATTCCCACATTTGACGGGACCTCTTCATGGGCTGCATATAAGCGACAGCTTTCGGCTGTTGTCGAACTAAACAACTGGAGCGAGGAAAAAGCAAAGACAGCTCTCACTTTGGCATTGCGTGAACAAGCCACGTCGGTACTGGAGGCCGTAGAACCTAATGCCTCGTACCAGGAGTTGGTGGATGCTTTGGAGTCCCGATATGGCGACTCGCATCTGGAACATGCCTACCGGGCTCAGCTTCGTGATAGATCCCAGAAAGCCAACGAAAACCTGCAACAGTGGTCACTAGAAGTGGAGAAGCTCGTAAGGAAGGCATATCAATCTTCACCAGCGAACCTAGTCGACAGTATGCTGTTGCAGACGTTTGTCGATGGAATCAACGACAAAGAAGTGAGGGCAACAGTACGCTTGGCGCACCATGAAAACATCAAAGAAGCGGTGGCACACGCTCTTGAGGTGGAGGCGGTACGTCGGGATTCCAAGAGCGGCTCTGTGCGTAAAGTTGTTTCAACAGAAGAGCGGGAAATACCACGGCGGACCTTTGCTCCGCGTTGTTACCAGTGTGGAGAGCGTGGGCATTTGAGATATGGTTGCCCCAATCGTAGCTCGGTAAGGCGAACCGACGCTGGAACACAAGCGTCGGAGAATTCGGAAAACTAAAGCAGGCCAGAGCTACGGGGTGGGCGCTGGCCGGTAATCAGGGAACCCCAAATTTTATGATCTATCAAAGCTCAGACGGAAACAGCTTAACCGTCGATGGAAGAATAAATGGAACTGCATGCCAACTGACTTTGGACACAGGAGCTTCGCGTACGGTAGTGGGGGTACAGATGACACGGAATAGTAGAAAATTATATTCCTGCAGAGAGACTGTGCAGTTGAAAACGGCTACCGGCCAGCGCATACCTGTAAGAGGGGAGCAGAAGGTGGCAATTAAGGTTGGTGACAAGCTTTACTGGCATTGGGCGGTGATAGCTGAAATTGTGGATGACTGCATCATCGGCTTAGATTTTCTGAAAGAACATCAGTGCAAACTTGATATTGAATCCGGAATCCTTAAGTGTGGATCGATTGAGGTTCCAATGAAGGGAGCCAGGGGAGGTAAAGTCTACTGCCTTAAGGACACTAAGCTACCACCACGAACTCAGACTTTGGTACCGATAAAGTTAGCCGAAAATGTAAGCACTGATCGACAACATTGCTTAGTTGTAGAGAGAGTCAAAGGAGAAAACGCATGGTTACCGGCTAGAACGGTTGTTGGAACGACAAAAAAAATGACGGTACCGGTCTTGAATTTGAGTGATAATCCTCAAATACTGAAGAAGGGGTGTCTGATCGGTGAGAGCGAAGAAATAGTCTGGCTTCGAAACTGCGACGAAGTGAAGAAAACTCACTCGAATGCGGTTGATTTTAGTAACGTCCTAGATAACTGCAAGGGGGATTTAAGCACAGTGGAGCTGACAAAAGCGAAAAATTTACTGCGACATTTCGGTGACATTTTCTCCAGAGGGGACGCGGACATTGGAAGAACAGGGCTATTTCGACATCGGATCAATACCGGGAACGAGCAACCAATCCGCCAACGGCCTCGGCGGATTCCGTTCGCTAGAGAAAAGGAAGTTGAGGACATGTTAAAAGAGATGGAAGGTAATGGAGTCATTGAACCATCTTCTAGCCCTTGGTGTTCTCCAGTTGTCCTAGTTAAGAAGAAAGACGGGTCGACCAGGTTCTGCGTCGATTATCGGCGATTAAATAATGTGACAAAGAAAGATAGCTATCCACTACCAAGGATAGACGACACGCTGGACACTTTAAATGACATGAGATGGTTCTCTACGCTTGATCTCAAAAGTGGCTACTGGCAGGTGGAAATGGATACCAGTGACAAGGAAAAGACGGCATTCTCCACAGGGAAAGGACTTTGGCAGTTCAAGGTGATGCCATTTGGATTATGTAATGCTCCAGCCACTTTTGAGAGATTAATGGAGCGTATACTAGCCGGTCTGTTAGGGGAAGCTTGTCTGGTGTACCTCGATGACATAATAATAGTCGGACGGAACTTCGACGACCATCTAAAGAAGTTGGAGAGCGTGTTCAACAAAATAAGAGGAGCAGGCTTGAAATTAAACTTAAAGAAGTGCTCTTTCTTCAAACGCCAAGTTGAATATCTGGGGCATGTTATATCTGAAGAGGGCGTGGAAACTGATCCAGCAAAGATTTCCGCAGTGAAAGATTGGCCTACTCCAACCGATAAAACTCAAGTAAGAGCATTTATGGGACTATGCTCGTATTATCGTCGTTTCGTAAAGAATTTTTCCGATATTGCCAAACCACTGCATAGACTCACAGAAGAAAAACGGCCATTTGTTTGGGACCAAGAATGTGAGGCAGCTTTTAATGAACTGAAAGGGCGGCTATGTGAAACTCCAATTCTCGGATATCCTGATGCGAATGGTGATTTTATAGTTGACACCGATGCGAGCAATGTAGGCATCGGAGGAACATTGTCACAGAAGACACAGGACGGGGAAGTGGTCATAGCCTACTTCAGTAAATCGTTGTCCAAACCTGAAAGAAACTATTGTGTGACGAGAAGAGAACTACTAGCTGTAGTAAAAACGTTACAACACTTCAAGAAGTATTTGCTGGGGCGGAAGTTTCACGTCAGAACAGACCACGCGGCGTTGAAGTGGTTACTGCAGTTCAAGAATCCGGAAGGCCAGGTTGCACGTTGGATTGAGCAACTACAGGAATTCGATTTTGAGGTAGAGCATCGAAGTGGAAGTTCCCATAGAAACGCTGATGCTTTGTCAAGACGGCCCTGTTCTGAGAGTTGTAAGCATTGTGGAAGACAGGAAGCAAGAGATGAAGTTACAGTCCGACTGATTAGAACAGATGCCCTTGATGATGACTTTAGCAACGATGCTATGCGTAGAGCTCAAAATGAGGATGAAAATTTGAAACCAATTCTAGATTGGATGACAAGTGGAACTCCTCGTCCCGGGTGGAGTGAGATATCTGGTATGAGCGCAATCACTAAAAGTTATTGGGCACAGTGGAATAGTTTGGTCCTCTGTGATGGAGTTTTGCATAGGAGATGGGAAAATGTGTCTGGAAACGACACCCATCTACAAACTATTGTACCGAAAGCAAAAATTTCGGAAGTACTAAGAGTTTACCATGACGGAACATCGGGTGGGCATCTCGGAGTAAAAAGGACACTTATGAAAATACGGCAACGTTATTATTGGTTACATTGCAAGGAAGATATCGAGGACTGGTGCAGGAAATGTGAACGATGTTCTTCGGTTAACGGACCACATACACGGAGTCGAGGGGCGTTACGGTTGTATAACGTCGGAGTTCCTTGGGAACGGATAGCGATAGATGTTGCCGGTCCATTTCCCTTGTCTAATAATGGAAATCGTTATATTCTCGTGGTTATGGATTATTTCACGAAATGGCCTGAAGCGTTTGCGTTACCTAATCAGGAAGCTGTCACTGTAGCGAGGAAATTGGTGAACGAGGTCTTCTGTCGATTTGGGTTGCCACTTGAAATTCATAGTGACCAGGGAAGAAATTTCGAATCGCATGTGTTCCAGGAAATCTGTAAGTTAATGGGGATACATAAAACGCGAACAACACCATATCACCCACAATCCGACGGAATGGTGGAGCGATTTAATCGAACTTTGGAGCAGCATCTGGCAAAAGTGGTTGATTCACATCAGAGAAATTGGGACGAGTATATTCCTCTGTTCCTTTTGTCATATAGAACGGCTGTTCATGAAAGTACTTGTACTACGCCAGCTCGAGCGAACTTTGGCAGAGAGCTTCGACTTCCAGCAACGCTTTTGGCAGGGTGTCCTCCGGATGCACCAAGATGTGTCACAGAATATGCAGATGAACTAAGAAAGCGTATGGAAGACGTACATCAACACATGAGGGAAGCCAATTTGCATGCCAGCGATCGGATGAAAACGCGATATGACAGAAATGTTAACTCAAGAGGATTTGAAGAAGGTTCTTTAGTTTGGCTACACAACCCTGTGCGAAAGCTAGGTAAATCACCGAAGTTACAGCCAAGCTGGGAGGGACCGTATCAAGTTATTACAAAGCTCAACGACGTAACTTACAGAATTCGGAAAACGTCACGAAGTCCTGCGAAAGTTGTGCATGTGGATAGGTTAGCACAATACTACGGCTCTAATGATGCTCGAGACGAGCATGTCTAAGGAGGGGGTAGTGTAACGATGATGATGATGATGGTGAAATTTCTAGAAGGAAATGCTCCACGACTATTTAAATAAAGAATCTCGTCAACATTCTAGAAAGTTCGAAACAAATGATAAAAACAAAAGACGAGCGAAAAGACGATCGGAATTGAACATTCTGGAACGAAACAAATGACGAACGAAATGACTATCGAAATAAAAGCTTCTAGAAGGTTCTGCGGGATATATAAGGAGCTTCAGTCGCGGACAGAGGGCAGTTCGGATACAAATAGCATACAGGAAAGAAGAAAAAGTTACATGTGAAAGTGAAGTGTTGAAGTGAACAGTATAGTGAAGAGACGTTATAGTAGAAGTGTGTTGATCGGAACACGGTCTCTGTGTGTTCGCAGCGCGTCGATTCTGTAATTATTGTCGGTGTTCGTGTTATAGACTGTGAGTGCTCTGTAGAAGATACCACGTGTCAGTGAATTAAACGGGCTTGAATAACATCGTTGTTTCCTTCCAATCCCTATACCCACTTCCCGTAACAGTATGTATATAAATATATAGAAAACATTAGCTGATATTAGTTTTCAGTTACATATGTGTATAATGTATATAATGTGTCTAGAAATAATTGACAGAACTGGTGTAAAACTATAAAAAGAAATGACGGACAAGTGCGGCTCAGACTCGCCCACCGAGGGTTCCGTATAAACTAGTAGGGGGAAATAAAGGGGGAAATTATATATAGCTTTTTATATTTTCCTTCAAAAACCGAAAAATATACATCGTAAAAATACTTAAAAATGGTTTAGATTGTGCTAATGAAGCTCTTTCATATGATACGGTTAAAGCACTTTAAAAATTTTGCCCCTCCTTCCTTACACAAAGACCCTATTTTTTTGTGATTAAATAAAAAAAATACAGTTTTCGGTTTTTTCCTATACGTGTACTATATGACAATGCTGCTTGTCAAATTTCACAGTTATAGGCCAACGGGATATATACCCAATAGGTTTTGATTCCCTTACGAATGTCGAAATATACGTTTTTTGCGATATATTCGGCTATAACTTTTTCTATGAAAACTGAGAAGTTTGATTTTTCGCTCTGCAGCAAGAGGCTATGGATTTGCATATATGGTTTTAATTTCAACTCGATACCTTCACGCGTTCCTGATATACAGGTCTTGACAGACGGACAGACGGCCTTGACTTGACGACTTGACAGCGGAACGGTTAATTCTATGATGTATTTGTCTTTAAAAAACTCTTCTAACGTATAATAGCATTTTTTAATTAGTATATTTTTTGGGTTTGAGTTTTTTTTGCATAGTTTCTATTCCTTTCAGCTTTAGATTATAATTATGGATCTGTGTCTTCTACAGGGTTGTGATTTTAAAAAAATCGCCAAACTACGGGGAATTTCAACACGTTTGGGGATTTTTGTGGGGACTGCTCATTTAAGTCTATTGCTTGTAAAGGTGCTAGTAAAGTTAAAATTAGGAATTATATACATGTTACATATACACTATTTTTAATATTTTCAGTGAATTCTAACATATATAGGTAATAATATATGTTATCAATATACATTTAGTATCCTTATTTTTGCGGACAGCCTGTAGGTATAGCACTTTTGATTCATAGAAATAACAACATATAATCAAGTTAGTAATGACTTTACAGGGAAAAAGTGTCAACACACATATTTTAATGACGTCTTTACAGGGTTTACTCATTGATTGATATTTCCTTAAGAACAAACAAAATTTTACTGGAGCAAAACTTTGAGGAAAATTGATTGTCCTTAGAAATAATTTAGTTTAAAAATCTAAAAAAACCGACTTTGAAATACGCGTTTTTTTTATCTGCCCTGTTTGTACAAACTGTCCCACTTCTGGGTACGGGCCATCTTCTCATTGTGAGAAGGGTTAGGCCATAGTCTGCCACGCTGGCCAAGTGCGGGTTGGCATACTTCACACATCTTCAAGATCATTGAGAACTCTCAGACATGTAGGTTTCCTCACGATGTTTTCCTTCACCGTTTGAAGTTGGCGGCAATTAACAATACGCACATAACTTCGAAAAGACAGAGGTGCGTGCCGTGGGATTCGAACCCAGGACCTGCGGATCGCAAGTCAGACGGTCTCCCGACTAGGCTGCTGGAAACTTGATTACATTATTCCAGTTATTTTGTTATAAAAACCAAAGTACTGAACCGATTTTGGCAATATTTATATGGGACCATCGCTGAAGTATGGCCTACCAAACACAAGCACATACCTATAAGTATATAAAACTCAAAAAACCCCGGCAATAAAAAAACCGCTGAACCGATTTGATGAAACATTTAACTAAGAACACTTCCGACTAATTCACCTTTCAAACAAAAAAAATCAAAATCAAAATTGGTTCATTCGGGAGCTACGTTGCTACAGACAGACACACCCAGACACGTAAAACTTATAACACCCCGTCGTTTTTGCGTCGGGGGTTAAAAAAAGAATCCTCAAAGTCAGTGCTTAATTGACGAGAAGTAATCGGTGAACAGACCAAAAAAATACAGTCGTATTGAGAATATCCTTCCTTTTTGGAAGTCGGTTAAAAATAGCAATAAGGCAAAGATTATTGTCAGTTCTCTTTGCAGATAAGTTGTTGTATACAGGTTTTATGGTATGGAGGCTTCAAGGCGGACGCGGTTCAAGCCCCTCCCTATACAGCATGGCTAGACTTGTCGCACTGCTTCTATTATGCAACTACTAGCGACATCTGTTGAGGAACGCGCGAAGCTCAGGGGAAAATTAGTACGAGTTTTCATTTTACTTTTTAGATCGCTCGATCATTAAGTTTCGCTCAACGCGGCTATCTCTCTCGCACATCACAACCTTTTTAAACATATAAAATAATTGAATAGGTATATTAGAAAACTGAGAGCTGAACTTGTTTAATTAGACAGGAGAAATATTTAAAAACAAGTTTTTCTTCGATATTTTTTAAATTAGCTGAGGAATAAGAAAATACATGTTTTTTATCTTATTCCGTCGCCAGTAGAAATACTCGATGATTTTATATGCTAACTAAACCAACTAAAACTAGTAAAAATTACTTCATTGTAAAACTATAGTACACTTTAAGACCATAATTGGTAACGAAATTACATATGTGTCTTGCCTGGTCCTTTGGTTAGTTTTTTTTATTATTATCATAAAAAAAACGCTTTACTGACTTGAAAAGTGAAAACAAATCAAACGATAGCTCGCTTATCAAAGTCGTTCAAGTCGTTTAAGTTGTAGGAAGTAAAGAAACAAAGGATTTTGATAGTGTCATTTGAAAAAATATAAATATTTTTTTTATTCGAAAATAGGCTTGCGCTTGACCGTCAACTCACCTGGTGTTAAGCGACAGTTACGGTCTACGATGGAGCGCGCTTGGCTAGAAGAAAAATAATCTGTATCTGTAAATCGTCTGTATATGAGAAATCTATTTTCATTTCATTTAATTTCATTTACTCGCGATTTCGTTTTCGGGAAATGATATTCGGTATTCCATAATTCGGGTAAGTATAAGTAGGTAATCATAATTGAGGGGTTGTAATTCTAAAGGTTCCAAGTGCCAAAAAATAACAAAAACAATATTATTACAAAAATACAATCTATGTACCTTGCCTAATAATATGCAAATGAATAAATAAATAAATAAATATTTGTGGACATTTCACACAACACCATCTAGCCCAAACTAAGCAAAGCTTGCAAATTAAGCAAATTGGAACTTATACCCTTTAGACTTACAACCCTTCAATTATATCTGCATATAGCTGAAAACCTGCAAACGAACGTAGGCTACATTTCATCACCATCACCATCGTTTTACATCACTTCGAGTAAAACCGCGGGGCGGGGCCATTATTAAAATATTTTTGTGAAAATTGCAAATTGCCTAACAAACTCGGCAACTCCGCCGTTTTCAATAACTCGGGTATCATCGATAAAGGCTGTTTAATAGCGATATCCTGACGGGATGATAGCAGCCGCCCGCGGCTCCGCTCGCGACAAACAAATTAGCGCCTTCCAACAGCGACGGTGGTATTAAGAAATAAATTGGACGATGCCTTAGGGCTGCCAGACGGAAAGATCTACGTAATAACTTTTTTATACATAATTATAGTTAAAAAAAACTGAAAAAATTTACTTAAAAATACGCAATTTCGTTTACTTGGATGACATATTTCTCCAGTTATTGTGTTATATAAACCAGAGTGCTGAACCGATTTTGATTAAATTTAAATGGGATCACTTCTGAAGTATGACCTACCCAGAAAAAATAATCATCAAAATCTATTCATTGAAGTAATCGCTGAAAAAACATACAAAAAAACACAGTCGAATTGACAACCTCCACCTTTTTGGAAGTCGGTTAAAATTTATCTACTTCCGATGATTAGTTCGTCTGATATCTACCAGCTATCGGTGACAAAAACTGAGGAACCTAATATATATTTTTAAATATTATACCTTAAAATCTGTATAATCCTTTATAATATCATATACCTACACAAGTAGTTCTACACACAGTACATCTCGCGAGCACAAAATTTTTAAAACAACAGTTGTTGCGAAAAAAAGAAATTGCTGTTGAGGTCTATTGCTCATATTCAAAATTGTATCGAACGTTTCTGTCAAATATTAATGGCCTCGTAGCAAACATCTGCTCTTTTCTCATCAACTGGCACAATTTTCTTTCTTCTGTCCGGATGTTTGTTGGTTCTCGCGTACTGGTCGTATTTTTCTACCAGTCTTTACGAAACTTGATATAGTTACAGGTTTTACCTGCTTTATAATATTTTTGTCGTCGGGGAAAATGGGTAAACAAAAAAAAATTAAGAGTCAAATTGGTCAAGACGTTGTCGAGACAAAGCATTGTGAAATTAATATTAAAAATAAGAGAAGTTTACTGTTGATTAACGGTTTTATACCTTTTTTTAAGTTACAAAATATTCTTTTGTCTGTTTTTTGTTGGTAAAAACAAATTATAGAGAATAATTGTGAAAAGTTATATTTTAAGAGTTATTAAGCTATGGCTCAGTTCGTCTATTCATTTAAATTTTGTTGCAAATTAGAAAATCATTTAACCAAAATCATATGTAAATCAATTTTATTTTCCTCAAATCTGGCAACCCTATAGATCGTCGAAGGAGGGTGGCGGTGTTGCCCGCGGCGTCGCATATAAATTACGGATTTACACATTATAGTCTTTCATTTTTCACAGTCGGTTAATGTCCCCGATTGACGGCGCGATGGCACTTCCAGGCCATCTTTAAACAGTTTACAATAACTTGATCTTTGTCGAGTTAATGGGAAAACGGTTTTTCATAATCGTTGGTGAGGGTGAATAATTTTTCGTAATGGTTTATTTTGACAGAAATGTTATAATTTCAGGTGAATATAAAAACTAACGTAGTGAACACATATTTTATGTTTTATGCAGTATTACTTTTTGTTAATAAAGACTTTTAAGAGTGTCTTTTGAACAGCAGGCTTCGACAAGTGTGTGTTGTGTATGTGTGCGTGTATGTGTATTTCTACACACGCCTACGATTCGAAATGTCAAGAAACTGTGACGTGCCGTCACGTGACATTTCGTTAGATAATATCAATCCCACATTACATTTACTTTTCCATTCTACTGCGTTTCACAAAATTAGAATGTCACTTGTTTAGATCCATTCCAGGTCTATACTAAAAAGCTACGTAATTAAGGTTGCGTCTAAAAAATAAACCAACAGTTTGGTTAAATATGTGGCACGTTGCTACTTCTTTTGCACGTCGGTTTGGTAGCTTCACCAGGGGGGCAATTCAGTTATTCAAAACCGATCCGTAACTGAACCTTGTGCGAAGCATTTCCTGTCGGCTGCTATCATTTTTTGATTTAGTAACGAGCGAAGAACGTGTTACGTTTCATCTAATGTGTCAATTGTATGACATAAAAGTGACTGAATCAAAAAAACTATGGCGGCTAACGGGAAACGCTCCACATATGGTTCGTCTATGGAGCGGTCTTGAATAACTGAATTGGGCCCCAGGGCTCATGTTTACAATTTTTTATGCTACATAGGTCTACGATTGTCCACCAACTCGCCTGATGCTAAGTGACGGTGTGGCCGTGGATGAAGATCGTCGATCTAGAAGATATTCTATTTACTCTAGCCTTGAAAATCTCAAGATTATAGTTTTCAGGAAATAGAAATGGCAGCAAAGCATTCCATTCCTGTACAGTACGCATCAAGAACATGACCGATATCACTGAGTACGCGGTTTTGGAATTTTAATGAGATATGGGTGGTAATACGCCGAATTTCTGCTAGTCCTATAGCTGCACACTCCCCGAAATGAATTTTTAACATTTTCCGAATTTTCTACAAACATTTACCGTATCACAGACAGAAAAATTATAAAACAAGTATTTATATTAAAATAAAAACAAATTACCCGACTGCATAAAAGCAGTTTTTGCCATCTAACTTATGATTTCGTTACACTTGATACGGTGTTGAGTGTACTTTTTTTGAGAAAGTATGCGTTAACATGCTGTAAAAGATTATAATTGCGCATTCTTTAGAATAATTCTAGTAAAATCACTTGCTTATTACGAAATATTTCGTTAGAGGTTACGAAAAAACGTATTTTTTTATTTTTGCAAGAGATTTATTATAACATTTTTTTTTATAGCTTATGTCACTTTGAAAGCGAAAACGAATCTAATGACATCTCGCACATCAAAATCGGTCTAGCCGTTTAGACTGTAGGCTGTCATATAGAAATATAGATACATACAAACATACATACACTCGAAAAATATTACCCTCCTTCTTACGCAGTCGGGTAAAAATCATATCCTAGCGTGTTTGTTGGTCTCTAAAGAACAATAAATTATACAAGGCGAAGGTCCTGTGAGAGAAGTCCTCTTCAGGGTCTTCTGTAAGTGCCTTCAAGGGATAGAAGGAAGACAGCCTTCCTCTGATTTTCCCGTAATGATGGTATAATCAATTTAATTAAAATTATGGTATCCAATAAATTTTAATTACATTTGTTTTAAGACTCTAACCGTTAAGACAAGAATAATAAAAAATATCAATACATATCATTAAAAATATATTATCTATTTAATGAAGTATATATATATATACTAGTACAAGTATAAATACCAAAATATTATTATATTTTAGCTACGCTTAATTTACCAATCACACATACAAATAATAAAAAACTATTAATCACAGGAATCGCAGTTGGCGATCATCTGTTGTGCCAAGGCAAGGGTTGCGTTACCCCCTTCCATCCCTCCAAAGACAGGAGGTCGAATTTCCGCCGCGGCCTCACCGGAAGCGACGTCATGTTTACAAATCGCGCGGGCGACGTCATCGCGAATTTTAAACAGCCAAATGATGAAATGACTAAAAGAACAAGCTTTCAGGATATTAAATTGTTATCAAATAATGTGTTTTGTGTACGGGTTTGGCTTTGTTGATAGTTATAAATATGAGTATCTTAAAAGATAGGATAGGGCAGGCAAGACTTGTCCATAGACAAACACAGACTGGCAAGTCTTAATCCACACACACTGCCATGTTATAAATAATAGTTAGATAAAATGTTATTTTCTTAAAAGAAATACAGCTGTCATCTAGTTTCACCTGTGACAATGGACGCTGCTTAAAATTTTTGGCATTTCAACGAGAAATGGGTGGTAATTCGTCGACTTTCTGCTAGTCCTGTAGTGAAATGGGGAGGGTGGAATTAGGTCGTGAAGCTCTTGCGTACATTCCCCGAAATGAATCCTGTAGAAAATAGACAGACATGCTACTTTACGGCGGTGCTCGAGACTAAGTAGCTTCTTGGCAACTAGTTTATCGTCACCGATTAACCTCACAGCTCGCCGGTCCACTGATTCTAAAGCTTCCAGCTGATACTTGGCTGATCCATCAAAAAGGTGGCAGCAGTACTCCATACACGATCGGACCTGTGCTTCATATAGATGAAGCAGTTGTCCAGGTGAGAAGTATCGCCTAACCTTATTAATGATGCCAAGCTTTTTACTAGCCAGTACATCTTTTAAATGTTGTTTAATTTCAAGAACTAGTCCTTCTAGATAGCTAAAATCTTTTATTTTGTAATGCTTATATGAACTCAAAGATTTACTATGAATTCGATAATGTTAAATTAGGACATTTATCTGTTTAATATGCTCGTACGTAGCTTAACGGAGTTATTATAAAAGTAAATAACAAAATAAAAATAAAGAACTGTCAAACATATTATTCTAGGCAATAAAAATTTTAAAAGCTGTTGAAATGGTAATTTAATCCTGGAAACAGAAGTTACTTATACTCAAGGAAAATGGCCAAAATACAATTTAGTTAATTGAAAAAAAAAAAAACGAAATTTTTCATAGCTTAATGGGCTCGCAGTTTTTGCTAATGTTCTTACGTCGGAACTTGGATTAAAATGTGCAATTAAAAACATATTTCTCTTAATGGCTCTAATGAAAAAGATTTTTAACGTGTTACCATGAGTTTATGGTAATAATATATTTTTAAGTGCCTTTCTTAACTACAACAAAACACTAGACAAACTATACATACTTAACTAAGTTTTATTTAATTTTAAAAAAACACACTTATCTAACTAAACTACTACACAATAAAAAACCGGACAAGTGCGAGTCAGACTCGCTCACCGAGGGTTCCGTACAAACTAGTAGATAAAAGGGGGAAATCATATATTTTTTTAATATTTTCCTTCATGAACCGAAAAATATACATCGTAAAAATATTTAAAAACCTGTTTTAGCTTATTTATCCTAATGAAGCTCTTTCATATGATACCCACATGATACGGTTAATTCACTTTAAAATTTGGACCCTCATTTTTTGGATAAAGACACTATTTTTTGTGATTAAATTAAAAATTTCCAGTTTTAAGTCCAGGTACGGAACCCAAAAAACTTTATTTTCTTTCTTTTACTTTTTCAATTACTTTATTTTCAGTCAGAAATTGTTATTAAAATTTCTGTATTATAGTTTTTTCATTCCTGCTAAGTTACAGTTAAGCGTACACGGCAGACGAGCCTCATACAAGTGGCAGGAAGACGCCGGATAGGTACAAGCCGCATCCAATCGTTCATTTTGGAATTCTATGGGGGAACGCCTATGTCCAGTAGTGGATATAGCTGTATGGCTGAGATGATGACGATGAAGGAGCATGTATGAAAACACTTCGTTTATTCAAGCAAAAGATTTTCGTTTGAATAGTCTTGACAAGCACTCTTTTTTTAGTCTAGTAAATAAAATAATAATTTTAAAAAATATTAAAAACAAGCTTTTATTTAAATGCTCTAAAACGAAGAAAATAAATTTTATATTGATATAAATAAAAGCTTGTCGCGAGAACACAAACATTTTTTTTTTTTCAAAAGAACATACTAACTTTAATTCTAAGTCTTTTAAGTTGTGTGTTCTAATTTTAAGTCTTTTGTTGGAATTAAATATTACTTAGTAGATAGGTACGATGTTCTTTGAAATCTTGCGACAAGCTTTTATTTATATCAATATTTTTTTTTCTTCGTTTTAGAGCATTTAAATAAAAGCTTGTTTAAAAAAAAATATAAAAATCGAAATCGAAAAAAATTGTATGAGTCTAACCATGATTATTTTTTTCAGGTAAGTAGCTACAACAATAAATTCAACGCACACTTGAGAGATCACCCTGTTTTTACAAAGTAGGTAAGTAAATGACTGGCCTTGTGGCTCAATTGGTAGTATGTCTACTTGCTAAGCTGTAGGTCGTGGGTTCGATCCACACCCAGGGCAAACATTTGTGTGATGAGCATGGATGTTTGTTCTGTGTCTGGGTGTTTCTATGTATCATAATATGTATATATTTACAAAAAAAAAGTATATATGTATTCTATCAGACATTTAGTGCCATTGCTTTGCTTTGTTTGGGCTAGATGGTGTTGTGTAAAAAATGTCCCCATATATTAATTTATATTTATTTTTTTACAAAGTAGGTATGTAAATTTCAATTAAAAAAAAACTCCATATAGAGTCTTCTTCTTCAGGTAAAACTGTTTCAAAACTAGCGCACCCGTCGGTGTTGAATATTTTTTTCTAATTTCAGACCATTATACCAGTCACAGACCGTGAACAGTCAGATTGCCTTCGCTTAGGTACTATGTATTTGTTCACTCTTCTCCATTCGCATCAACCACACACAAAGCACATACACGGAATCAACGAAGAGCAAACTTTTTAATCTGTTTAGACAATTCAAATGCGCATTATGCGTCCGAAGCAAGTTTAACAATGGGCTAAAGCCAGTTAGCATTGGTTAAATCCAGTATAAGCCGGTTTAAACAGGTAAAGCAGACGCAAAGTGGGCTATCTCTGGGCTATTGTAGCATGTGTGGAAAGTTTCAGGAAGCTTTGACGCTTACTTCTTTTTTAAATGTTTTTTTTTTTCCAATGGCGGGTGAATGCGAAAGCCGATTTTTTTCTCAGGTAGCATAAGTAGACTGATTGTGCCTTGTGGTTCCATACAATAAATATTGGTAGAAATTTTCACCCACACTATCTAAACTAAGCAAAACTTATACTATGGGAACTAAATAGCTGATATTTATATATATGTTTTTAAGAGAAACTCTTCCTTACAAATAAAGATTTATCAAAACAATATCAGGGCTAGAGTGAATAGATATCTTCTAGATCGACGAGCTCCATCCTCGGCCACACCGTCGCTTAACATCAGGCGAGTTGGTGGTCAATCGTAGATCTATCTTCTATAAAAAAAAAAACAATTAATTAAGAAACCAAACAATTTTATTGCTAGCAAAAGAATCATAACTTTTCGACATAAAAAACCGTGACCATGGCTAAGAATATTTTTGATCAAACTAACTTTAAAAAATATAGCTCAGCTATTTATTTTTTATGATGCTACAGAACAGTTTATTATAAAAATAGGTTTGAGTTTGGCTGTTAACTCGCCTGAGTTAGAAACAGATATACAATATACACACGTCAAACTTATAACCTCTATTTGGGACGAGGGTTAAAAATACATAACATTTATCTGAAAAACATCATCTTCCTTCGTGGGCATTCAGGTAAAAATAGTACTAACGTAATATGTGTCTTGAACATCATTTGTCTGCAACGCGTCCGAGCATGCCTTCCGAATTCCCGATACGTCGCGACGTTACGGGAAATGAGATTACATCCAGTGGACCGTACCGTGTCATATTGAACATAAGCCATGTGAATGCTTCCTTGTATATTGCCTTGGGATTTTCTTTTACATTTTTTTGAGAAAATAAGCAAAAGCTTTTAGTTGATGTTGAGTTATTTAAACAGTTTAAACAATTGTAAAAATCTTATGTATTTTATCTTAATTTTTTTATGTATGAAAATGAACTTGGATCAAAATGAAACTTTTATCGAGAATTTGGGCTTTTACTTTCTAGTGTTCTTTGAAACTATTCAGTCATTTTATATCTTCAAAAATGTGGATTTGCGCGAGCGAGACGGACGATGGTCGAACTACAGAGACTTTTAACTATGTATGTAGATAAAAAAATCATTTACTAGTAAATCTGATAACACGTTCTGTTTCTCTATCGAGCACATACATGATTTATTTAAAGAACGAATTTATTTACCATTTATTTGAATATTTCAAATCAAACGTATTGGTAACCCTGCTATCAAAATTGCCGACGACCAAAAATCTATGTAATTGTATTCTAAGTTTCGTCCAGAATTTGGTTGAAAAATGTGACAAGCAATTTATCAACATCTGCTTTTATCTGACTGAAAAAATATTATCGAAATCGGGTAGGTACCTAATGTTTAGGGATAATCATTTTTCTCCCCGTATATGGGCAAATTTTCTCTTAGACTTATGTTTTTGCCGAGCCACTATGAAAGCTTCCAAGCCCGCATGCGGACCGCGGGCCGCTGGTTGAAGATCCAAGCTCTAAGACATTCCCTCTACGCTTGAAAATTCCAAGACTGACAGGAAACAGGCAGCAGTGCTTGTTGTGTCCTTTACCGTCCGCAGCGTATTGGAGGGTGGCTGCAACAATGCATGTAACCTGCAAGACGGCGCGCCGTTGCATTCTGATAACGCCGCGATCACGCCGCGGTATCGCGCCTGCATTGTGCGATATCGAGACTTGGACTTTCTCGATACTCTATACTTGTAGGGTTGTCACAGGGTTGCAGGATGATAGTTGCGTTTGACAGCGCTACTGTCCATATTTCATTAATTTAACCGATTAAAAATAAAGGTTTATAGATTATTTAGTCAATTATGCATTGATTTGATTTAGTGATTCTATTTTGATTGGTAGGTCATATATCAGAGGTGGTTCCGTATAAATTTTATCAAAATCAGTTCAGTACTTTGGTTTTTTATAATAAAATACCTGGAAAAATATGTCATCAAAGTAAACAAATTGCGTATTTTGAGTGAGGAATAAAACAGTTCTCTTTTTGGGTGAGTGGGTAAATTCGAGCAGAGAAGCAGGGAGACCAACCCCGAGCCCAGAAGTACCCCTTTAATAGGCTTGTACTACAGACAGGGCTTACCGATGCCGTAGTCTATTGCCCCGGCAGCGCCAGGGCGCTGCTAGACAGCCCTAAGTGTCGGAGAGTGATGCGACTTGCTCCCGATAGTGCATTGTCCCGATAAACTTGTTATTGGCGATAGCGAGCGCTATATCTGCATAAATACTGTTAATTAACTGACAAGGTGACGAGATCCGATGTCACATGTACTGCTGGGTGCTGTTGGCACCTCAAATCTTCACTTGATATTAAATAATAAATAATTGTTGCTTAAAAAACTACAAACAACGGACTTCAACATGCAATTTCTTGCAAGTTTATTTGGATTTCAGATGATTTTTTTTCCATCTCTGTTGTAAAACCCAAAGATTTTTATGAAATTACTATAGAACCAATCAGATCTGAAATATAAACCTACTCCACGAAAAAATAAATAAATTAAGTAATAAAAAAAATGTTTTAATTCAGTTTATAAATGACGGAATTATGAGGTAACAAACAGTGTATGTGTGTTTCTATGTGGGTATGTATGTATGTATATGGTCACCTACAGCTTAAACGGCTTGGTGGATTTTGATGTGCAAGATGTCATTAGATTCGTCTGCACTCCCTGAGTCTTGAGTTATATTTTTTGTAATAGTAATAATACATCTGTCGGAAGAATAAGAATACGTTTTTTTCGTAATCTCCAACGAACTTTTCCGTAATAAATAAGTAATTTTACTGTAATTGTTCAAAAAAATATGCATTCATAATCTTTTATAGCGATTTTTAGCTTAAATTCTAACAAAAAACGTATACTCAACAGCGTACTAAGCGTAACGAAATCGTAAGTGAGACTTCAAAAACCGCTTTATAACTCTTATAAAGATAGAGCTACTTCAAATTTTATAAAACTTACATGCCTAGATTAGCCTAACTAGATTTCTTTCTGGCTACTGACTTATTTCACAATGCCCTAAAACTTGAATCCGTCTTTACCTCCCGGCTTTCACCAGCCGATTAGAACCTTGTTAGTCCGAGTTGTCGGTCCGGGGGCGCGCTGACGCGGACACCTCTGCCCTTATATTTATTGCAAATTATGCCCTTATCTGCACCATCTCCATCTCTCGATAATGGAATTCATACGGCGTTCGATTGCTGTGGACATTACCTACCTCCGATGACTACTTGGGCCACATAAGACTTTTTTTTTAAAAGGTGCATCAACAGTCAGACGGCTCGCCTGATGGTAACCGATAACCTTCGCCCACAAACAACTGCAATATCAGTGACATTACTGTTGCTTTGTTAGCCCGGAAAGGTGCTTCCGAGGAAGGACATTAATATTTGTGTTGAGTTGGTGGTCAATCGTAGATCTATCTTCTATTATAAAAAATAAAATATAGTTTATAATAGTATTAGGTACATACGAGAACAGACACTCTCGACCTCCCCGCCAATATCAGGTTCCTTACCCGTTCCCCGCGTTTGCCTTCATCATCATCATCATCTCAGCCATAAGAAGTCTACTGCTGGACATAGGCCTCCCCCATGGATTTCCAAAAAGACCGATTGGAAGCGGCTTGCATCTAGCGTCTTCCCGCCACTTGTATGAGGTCATCTGTCCATCTCGTGGCTGGTCGCCACTACTGATGGTGGCTGGTAGTAGCGCGTTTGCCTTGTCATTCATCATCATCATCATCTCAGCCATAAGAAGTCCACTGCTGGACATAGGCCTCCCCCATGGATTTCCAAAAAGACCGATTGGAAGCGGCTTGCATCCAGCGTCTTCCCGCCACTTGTATGAGGTCATCTGTCCATCTCGTGGCTGGTCTTCCTACGCTGCGCTTGCCGGTACGTGGTCTCCACTCGAGAACCTTTCGGCCCCATCGGCCATCAGTTCTGCGTGCTATGTGCCCTGCCCACTGCCACTTCAACTTGCTAATCCGCTGTGCTATATCGGTGACTGCTGTACGTCTACGTATCTCTTCATTTCTGATTCGATCTCGTAGAGAGACTCCGAGCATAGCCCTCTCCATAGCTCGTTGCGCGACCTTGAGCTTCCTTATGAGGCCCATAGTTAGGGACCACGTTTCAGTGCCGTATGTCATCACTGGTAACACACACTGGTTGTAAACTTTCGACTTGAGGGATTGGGGTATATTGGACGAGAAGACGCTTTTAAGTTTCCCGAACGCTGCCCAGCCGAGTTGGATACGACGATTGACCTCCCTCGCAAAGTTGGACCTGCCTAATCGGACCGTTTGTCCTAGGTAGACGTATTCGTCAACAACTTCAAGAGTGGAGTTCCCCACAGATATTTGGGTGGGCACTACATGGGCGTTCGACATAACCTTCGTTTTGTCCATGTTCATTAATATATAGTATTAGGTACATACAGAACGGACACTCTCCGCCTCCCGCCAATATCGGGTTCCTTACCCGTTCGCCCGTTGTTTGTCGGAATTTGGCGATACGGCGCTTTCATTTTGTCAGTCGGTACGAGACAAACCTTGCGGGCTTTAAGTTTCCCAATTGACGACACTAGCGAACGGCAATCAGAAGAAAACCATAATTTCATGCATGTGTGTGTTACAATTATATATATATATGTGTACATAGAGCGCGCCTTTCGAGAGTTCGACGTCTTCTTTGGGTTCTGCCACTTGATTACAGAAGCGATATGATTATAATGCTGTCTTCTCAAAATTGGTAATTTCACAGATTTGGTGTGCTCTTTCCGAATTTCTACTTTGTAATTTCTTGTCTTTGCCGCTCGCGTCACCCTATTGGATAATAAAACTCTCCAGATGGCTTCAAGAACTTGAATCGCCTAAATGCAGTCGTGTGCCGTCATAACTCCATTTAGTAGTAGCATACACTGAATATTATAAAATCTAAAATGTAACAGAAGGCGTATCCCCACGTTTCCTCCGTCGGGTATCGACAGCGCGGTGTGAGCCGATATCGACTGATTTATTCACCATTACCAACTGGCCGCCTTAACTGATCCGCAGATATTACAATTTTAAAACGCTCTAACGACCTTTTGGACAGGACAATTTATCGGGTCAATTTTCACGGTGTGCTGGAAGGTGCTGGATGTCCTCCATCATGAGTTTATTCTGTAACTCTCGCATTTAATACGACTTAAAACTCAATTTGACAAGCAAGTTTTGGTCAATTTCATATCTGGCCATGTACGTATCTGGTCATTTGCGTATCTGGATAAATGCGTCTATTGGCCTCTTGCGTTCTTGGCCATTTGCGTCGATCCCTCTCGAGCTCCTGTTGTAGAGATGGAGTTTTTATTTTTATCATATAGAGGATATTGGTCTCGCACGATTTGAACATTTTCCATTTTCATGATATAATTTAAAATGACCGTCTTAATTTTGGTGGGGACTTGAGAATTCCTCTGTTTTATTTTCATCAGTTTGTGTTATTTTATGCTAAACTGAGAGAAAAAGAAAATATAGAATGTATTAGGTGCTTCTTTTCCCGGGCTTATGTTTAAATCAGTTATGGGACTTGAGGGAAATTGGCGTTTATATAAAATATGAGGTGACCTCATTGCAAGCTAACATTATCATAAACATAGATATATTTTTATTTTGTGACAAAAAAAATACAGTAATAAATACAAATAAAAAATTTGCAAGAACAAAATAAAATAAAATAAATATATAAGTATATTTTGTACATTTTACCTTCTAAAACCGTCTAACCCTCTAATACCCTCTCCCTTCCATGTAACCCTCTAACCTAGATCAAGTGTGGCGTCAAACGGCCTCATAGTAGGGGAAAATAGGAGTGATTGTATGTATATGTATAAGTATAAAACTTTTATAAGTTTCCGGCAGCCTAGTCGGGAGACCGTTCGACTTGCCTTCCGCAGGTCCTGGGTTCGAATCCCACGGCACGCACCTCTGCCTTTTCGAAGTTAAGTGTGTATTGTCGATTACCGCCAACTTCAAACGGTGAAGGAAAAACAGCGTAAGGAAACCTACATGTCTGAGTGTTCTCAATGATCTTGAAAGATGTGTGAAGTCTGCCAACCCGCACTTGGCCAGCGTGGTAGACTATGGCCTTACCCTTCTCACAATGAGAAGATGGCCCGCGCCCAGCAGTGGGACAGTTTGTACAAACAGGACTGATAAAAAAAGTATATAAACTGAAGACTAAAACGAAAGATAACTTATTGTAATCAAAATATTCAAATTACTATTAATATCTAAGAGAATATCGATAAGTAAATAGCCACAATCGATATAATTCTAAAATATTACCATATCGATAGATCTCTACAAAGTTGCTATCTAACAATTTGTACATTCTGGTTTATGTAAGTACATTGCGAAGTATCTCTCATTAAAACATATGTACCTTGTGTTGGTAGTTTGCGAGACGTTTCCAATGGATTTGATTTTAAAATGATTGTTTGAATATGTAAATGTACTGGCTAGATGTGTATTAACTTATGCAAAGTGTTCTGTGGACAGTATTTATGTAGAATATCAATTTACCGTTTATTTACTTATTTTTACATGTGTAGCGTAAACACATGATGTTGCCAGTTTAGAAAATTCAAAATATTTGTTATTTGTGTGTGCTTCGGGAAATCTTTTGTTTTTTTTTCTTTATAATACTAATAATGTAAGAAAACGACGATATGAACAGAAATAAATTTTAATCTAATAATTATAGTTTAAAAAACTAAAAACCGACTTCAAAATGTACAATTTTGTTTTAAAAACCAAACCAATTTTTATAAAATTTCTAGATAGATAGATAAACTCGTTATTGTTTACACCACTATACTAAAACATTAACTAACAAGAGAGAGTTTACACGCTAGCGAAAACAACAGGCGGCCTTATCGCTAAAAGCAAACTCTTCCCGGCAACCTTGAGACCAATATGAAAGTATGTTCTATCAAATAAAAAATATTTTTTGAAATCAGTAAAAATAAAAACGGACAAGTGCGAGTCAGACTCGCCCACCGAGGGTTTCGTACAAACTAGTAGATAAAAGCGGGGAAATCATATATTTTCCTTCATAAAACGAAAAATATACATCGTAATAGTTATTTGTGCAACAAGAGAGCAAAGTCGTTTTTTGCTGCGAGTGCTGATTTTGAATCCTGAGTGTGGCGAGGGATTCAAAGGCACGAGATGCAAAAAACTTTGCTCTCGTGTAACACACATAACTTTTCACTTCAGCAGCGAGAACACTTTAGGAGATAATAAATATTTACAGGTTAAATATCAGTTTTATTTGCAGTAAATACTTATTTTCGTTTAAATACAACAATAAGTTAAAAATTCAATGAATTACACTAAAAGACATAATTATCTTTTTGCTAAATTTCTTTAGTTAGTACGAAATTCCGAACGTGTTTGTCTTTGAGGTCGAATTCAAAATCGGAACTTCGAAAGGGCTGGTCTTTGTCTCTCTCTCTTTCTAATGGCGGGAAAGAGATAGAGTGTGAATATTTCGAATTGTATGATTAACCCAAGGCTGAATAAGATATTCGCGGCTTTCTGATTTTTTTTATTAAAAAGTTACTTTGTCTCACTCAGTGAGAAAAATCGCATTTTGCTCACTGATTTCAGGCAGCAAAACCTACATGTTTGAGCTACTGAAGTGAAAAAATATTTAAAACCCTGTTTTAGCATATGCCAATGAAGCTCTTTCATATGATACCCCACATGATACGGTTAATTCAGACACTATTTTACTGTGATTAAATAAAATATGTCCAGTTTTCGGATTTTTTCCTATATGTGTACTCTAACACAATGCTTCTTGCCCAATTTCATTGTTCTAGGTCAACGGGAAGTACCCCATAGGTTTTGATTCCACTGTGAGTGTCGAAATGTGCGTTTTTTACGACATATTCGGCTACAACTTTTTTTTATGAAAACAGAAATTTTATTTTTCTTTCTGCATCAAGAGACCTCAATAGAACGGAACCCTTATAGGATCAATTTGTTGTCCGTCTGTCCGTCTGTCCGCCCGTCGGGTGTCAAGACCTTTATCTCGGGAACGCGTGAAGGTATCGAGTTGAAATTAAAACCATATACGCAGATCCATAGTATCTTGCTGCAGAAAGAAAAATAAAGTTTCTAAGTTTTCGTAAAAAAAAAAGTTACAGCTGAATATATCGTAAAAAACGCGTATTTCGACACTCACAAGGGAATCAAAGCCTATGGGGTACTTCCCGTTGACCTAGAACAATGAAATTTTGCAAGAAGCATTGTGTTAGAGTACACATATAAGAAAAAATCCGAAAACTGGATATTTTTAATTTAATCACGAAAAAATACGCAAGGAATGAGGGTCCAAATTTTAAAGCTCTTTAACCGTATCAAGTGGGGTATCATATGAAAGACCTTAATTAGTATAAGTTAAAACAGGTTTTAAAATATTTTTACGATGTATATATTTGGTATAAGAAGGAAAAAAAAAAATGATTTCCCCCTTTTATCTACTAGTTTGTACGGTACCCTCGGTGGGCGAGTCTGACTCGCACTTGCCCGGGTTTTTTAAATCTTTCTGTGAGTTTTACGTAATCTTTGTAAGATTTTAATAAGTAATTTTATTTTAGTAGTCATGTTGTCTATGGTATATACATATGTATTACAATAAATGCATATGTTGTGTAGAAATTAAGTATCATATCACATACTAGTTATTATTTTATCTTATTCTATCAATTGATCTCTATACCACGGTTACCTGGAGGAGATCGCTTTTAGCGATAAGGCCGCCTGTTGTCACACTACATTTGTAAGTAATCAATTAATTGCTAATTGTTGTGCATTAGAAGACAAAGATTAATTATTATTTTTTCACACGAAATAGATCTACGTTTGACCACCAATTCGCCTGATGGTAAGTTACGGTGTGGTTGAGGATGCAGCATGTCGACGTTGTCGACTCATTCCAGCCTTGAAAATTGTAAGACTGTAATTCTTAGGAAACGAAAGAAGGATCTACTAAAAGCTGTAATAATTCTCACATAAAATACAAATAAACATCAAAAAGGCTCAAACCAGGGTCCATTAACGGTAAACAGTGTTAAAAACGTTTTAAGACTGTTCATTCCACCTGTATTTATCAATTAGATCAAAGTTGCGTACTCTACATGGAGTGGCGACTGTATCGCTGGGGTTAATGGTGCGAGAACGGCTGATAACACCTCCCGGCACACCCCGGCTCCTCCACCGCTGGGGGGTGCACCCCACGACACCTTCCAAGTCGAGGCTAGTGTACCTGATTTCGGAGATTGGACAATTGGCTGGATATAGATAAGTGGGGAAGTTGGATTTTGGGGTACTTCGGCGTTTCGCACCGCAAGCGGTTCGAACCGCGGTCCGAATCACCCAAGAGCTCTTTTTTGGGGGATATAGGATTGCATATTATTATTACGGTGAATTTATTTTGCTGCTATACACTAATAAGGTATTAAGTTAAAGAATCAATTTCGTGATATATTAAAAAAATATACATAGGTGTAAGAAAATGATAGAAAAATACTTATTCTCATTTTCAATATTATTTATATTTAGTATATAACTGCAAATGAAACAAAAATGTTTCATGTTTATCATTTCAAATGTTTATGGCGTTCTTGTTCGTAATTTTTTTCCAAGTCTGTACCTACACCCATGTTCGCAATAAAATTATTTGAATTTGAATTAAATACAGAATATATATTTATTTTATGTGTAATTATTTAACTAACAATTTTAAAAGCATGTAAAAAAGTAATCAATTTGAATTTGAAAAATGGAATTATAAGTTACTTCTGTAAGTAACAGTATTATAGTACACATTATAGTTTAATTTTGATATTTATTTTAATTACCTACTCTTTTGAGTTCCTTTTATTTATAACTTTAATAATGAAACAAAAAATACAATTACAAATACAAATACAGGCGAACAGGTATTGCTTTCATCTATTCAAAAATGTGAATACAACTTTTCGAAATATAGCGATAAATATGTAAAACATTATAGTATTATTAATATATAAAGTCTATGTATATAAAGTCATTATAGTATTGAGGTCATTGACCTTTTTACAAAATAGTCTAAACGAAAAATACTCGCTAAGTAGTTTTCTTTTTAAACTACAGCAATAGCTACGGAATCCTAATATACGCGTGTCTCCACACGACCTTGGCCACTTATTTTTATTTTTCAATTATTTTGTTGTAAAAACCAAACTATTGAACCGATTTTGATAAAACTTTTATTAAACTCAGATAAATAAATAAATATATAAATATAGATAAAACTTATACCATATACCACCTCTGAAGTATGATGACCTACCAAAAAAAGAAGTCGGTAATAAAATATAGTGTTATTCCGAAATGTTTGCCATACCATCGATACAGCATCGATAGCGATCCGATCCTGGCCCGATCCTGACGGACGTCGGGAACGCTTGCGAGTTGTCCGCGCGATAACGTCTAGCTCATGATCAATCTGTAGGTATCCTGTGAGCCCTTCTCACGTGTTATCTCGGGTAATATATTTGGCGATTCACCTGCTTTTGAGAGATGCGACGCTGTTTCGTTTCATTTCATATATATTTTTTTTATTCAAAAATATGCTTGCGCTTGACCGTCAACTCACCTGGTGTTAAGCGACAGTTACGGTCATTATTTAATTATTTTTGTTAATTTTATGTTTTGGCGTTTGGATATTTTTACTATCTCTTATTAATAAATTTTTTACTTAGCTAATCAGCCATCCGTGTTTGGGTCTACGATAGTAGCGCGCTTGTCTAAAAGATATGTATTTATCTATTTAATCGCGATTTGAAGACACCCCGATTCTTTTTATTGGGGTGAATCCACTTACGCAATGTACAATAAAAGTGGGACCAATGTGTTATGTGCAGATTTTTGGAATAACAACCAGAAACGATGTCACTTCTAGTTATCCATCTCTGTTTCCTCAGAACTACAATCTTGGAATTTTCAAGGCTAGAGTGAATAGATACCTTCTAGATCTAAGAGCTCCATCCTCGGCCACACCGTCGCTTAATATCGGGTGAGTTGGTGGTCAATCGCAGATTTGTCTTGCGTAAAAATAAAGAAGAATGGAGAGAATGGAATTAGTTCATGCAGATTTTATACACATTCTTGCAAAAATGTATTCGACAGAATACTGGTAGATTAGTAACTTTGGGTAGATGTTAAATTAAAAATGTTGTAGCAAAACTTGACCTAGACTAGTCGACGCAGTATTTTTTTCTGATAGAAATGAGTATTTTTTTTTATTTTTTTTTCTAAATACAACAAAATTGCTTTACAGCGTCGATATATACTTATTAGGTTAAAAACATCTATACATCTTCACGATGGGTAAAATAATAGAGTATGATCCGTGGCCACGGCGGCACCGGGGCTAGGAGAGTATGATGGGTGCGCGCGCGATATGCGATCGGGACGAAGGAGTCCTATCTGCAGCAAGTACCAAGCCCCCCCCGCAGGGGTGAGTAACCACTATCACTGACGACACGACTTCCACCGGCTTCTCTGAACGACGAGCTTAGTCTTGAGTATCGCCTTAAAGAAGCATGTCGGGCAATAAATCGAATCCATTTCGGCGAATGTACTCATGAACTTCACGACTTTATTCCACTCTTTCCATTCCACTACCGGACCAACAGAAAATACGTATGTTTATGTATTTCTTTGTATTGTTCCACTACCGGACCAACAGAAAATACGTATGTTTATGTATTTCTTTGTATTGTTCCACTATTGGACCAACAGAAAATACGTATGTTTATGTATTTCTTTGTATTGTTCCACTACCGGACCAACAGAAAATCCGTATGTTTATCTATTTCTTGTATTGTGTTGTATATTTTTTCTAATCGAAATACCTAAAATGGGTACTAAAACCATTTTGGTTTACATTATTGGATATACCCTTTCCGCATATCAAAAACTTTATTTGGTTCAAACAAATTATTTATCTGGCCTGTATTTAGCATTTAGAATTAGACCTCTTTGTATTCACAATATTTTAAAAGAATCTGGCCCCCTTTCTCCTCTTGCCCCTCCCCCTCTTTATGAAATCCTTGATGAAATGGTTGGATTTCTTGAAATTGTCATCCAAATAAACAGTCCAAAAATAAGCATGAATAAAACTGTAAAGGTGTTTTTTTGTCGTAACAAAATGTGTACACGCAAATCCGTGGCTCATAAAACTGTTCTAAATGAATATTATGAAAATGCGATACAATGTGCCTTCCTGGCGGCGCGGGCGAGTGCGGGGCGGGCGCGGGACGGACGCGGGACGGGCGCGGGGTGGGTGCGGGGCGGGTAGATAGCGGGACTCAGAGATACGAGATGATGGAATGTTTGTGAATCCACGTGAGTAAGCAATCTTACTGATACTCGCCTAATGTTTTATGGATACTGTGGCTGTGGTTTGGTGTTAGCCTAGATAATCAACCGCAAAATATATTATTGGTAATTTCATTTCTTTTACGCAAGATAGATCTACGATTGACCAGCAACCCGTCTGATGTTAGCAATGGTGTGGCCGAGGATGGAGCTCGTCGATCTAGAAGATATCTATTCACTCTAGCCTTTTTTTTTATTCAAATCTTTTTTAGAGACTTTTAGACTACAAGTGAACTATAGGCCTTATAAGGAAGCTCAAGGTCGCGCAATGGAGCGGGCTATGGAGAGGGCTATGCTCAGAGTCTTTCTACGAGATCGAATCAGAAATGAAGAGATACGTAGACGTACAGGAGTCACCGATATAGCACAGCGGATTAGCAAGTTGAAGTGGCAGTGGGCAGGGCACATAGCACGTAGAACTGATGGCCGATGGGGCCGAAAGGTTCTCGAGTGGAGACCACGTACCGGCAAGCGCAGCGTAGGAAGACCAGCCACGAGATGGACAGATGCCCTCATACAAGTGGCGGGAAGACGCTGGATGCAAGCCGCTTCCAATCGGTCTTTTTGGAAATCCATGGGGGAGGCAGTGGACTTCTTATGGCTGAGATGATGATGAGACTACAAGTCTATGCCAGCCCCATCGTAACCTTATACTTATACGGTAAATTAATAACTTTATAACTAATACTTATGGAATAATTAGCCAACTAGGAAGACGCGTGGAACTGGTCTGACTCACGGCCTGGAAAAAATAATTAGCCAGCCGCCCTTGAAGTAGGTTCCCCTAAAATACAGAGTATTGCTCCCATATTGGACTAATTCACTTGGAGTTCGGAAAAAAATCGCTCTCTTTCACTCTAGCCTTGAAAATTCCAAGATTGTAATTCTCAGGAACCAGAAATGGCGGCAAAGAATTCCATTCCTGTGCAGTACGCATCAAAAACACATACCGATATCGCTGAGTACGGATTTTTGCACTTCAACGAGAAATGGGAGGCAGATCCGCCGACTCCATTTCACTGTGGATGGAATTACATCGTGAAGCTCTTACGCACACTCCCCGAAATAAATCCTGTAGAATATAGACAGACATGCTTCTTTACTGCGGTGTGCTCGAGACTAAGTAACTTAGCACGGGAACAAATATTTTAAACGATAAAATTTACTTTGAGATCCCATATATAAGCCCACCAAAAATCGAAAGGCCAATTTTAATAAATGATCACCAAATTTTAACGTACTACATATCTATTACGTTTAGCAAAAATGGTGATTAATTGTTAATTTAGGAACTAAATTCATTTTTTTTAATAAGTTTTTTGACGTGACAACGTCTAATAAATCGATGAACGCCGGCTGCACGCACGAAAAAGTATGACTCATTGTCCCGTTACGCTCATTGACCCGTTACATCATCATCGTCATCATTTCATCAATGTTTTGTTATGACGTTGTCACGTTAAACTATCGTCCGTAAACCAACATTACAGACAAACAATTTTTTAAATAGTTTTTTATACTACATTTAAGAATCAATTATAAATCCGTCAAATTACAAGATTTAATGTACCCCGAGGTTTTCGTACTTCTATCCATGACACAATACATGAACACTGGTAACCAGTACATCAAGTGATTTAGCAGTCAGATCCAAGCTTATCAACGACAAAAAAACTACAACTGGATACAAAAAGTGCAATGACAAAAAAATGTGTGTGCTTTTAAACCACACGACAGAGACACGACGCGAGGCGCGTCACCGACGGAGAGTGACGTTTGCGCTGCTCCAAAAGAAGCTCCTTTGAAAAAGACCGCCGAACGCGGTTGTAACTATAGTCAGATTTTTCGGTTCAAAATAGACGTGAGTGACCCGTAGTTTTTATTTAAACCACACGACAGAAGTGAAAACTTCATCAAGGCAGTGTTAATAATGCGAAATAGCAGAATAAGCGTTACAGAGCCGAGCGTGACAGCTCAGTCTCGTTCAATATCTACAAAATAAAGTGCTCAGCGCGTCTAGAAGTTTTTACTTTAATAATTATAGTTTAAAAAACTTAAAAAATTACTTCTAAATACGCAATTCGTTTATTTGGACGACATTTTTTCAGTTACTATGTTATAAAAACCAAAGTACTGAATTGATTTTGATAAAACTTATATGCAATCACTTCTTCACCTACCAAAAAAAAAACATCAAAATAATTATTTTTGGTGGAGTAATCGCTGAACATACAGTCGTATTGAGAACCTCCTTCTTTTTGGGAGTCGGTTAAAATGAAAGTGCATTACAAATCCTCAAAAAAACGCAAACTCCAAGTAGGTAAGTCGGCCACACCGTCGCTTAACATCAGGCGAGTTGGTGGTCAATTGTAGATCTATAAATATATTTAAAAAAAAAGTTAACGGTGCGCGTTATTGTTAAGTTGCGTCGCGTAGTCCGATACGCGGCCGTTATCGCGTCACGCGCAATTTGGCGACGCGCGCCGGTCCAACTAACGACGCGCATCTACATCGCTGATAGCGACGCTTTGTGGACGCTGACGACCGACACCCGACCGCTTGCCGCTTAACGCTTACACAATAACTCACTCTCAGCTGCTACGGTTTCTAAAGTACAGATAGAATGCAACGAAACACTTTGCTCCACTTATTATGTGCGTACCGCCAAAACATAATAATAATTATCAAAATTATTAATTAACAAATTAACAAGCAATTAGTGAGTAAGTAATTATTAATATTAATTAGTGGAAGACCAGCGCTGGTTGTTTACAACTAGCATTATGCTGAGCTGGGGCCGGATTGTGACAAAAACATTATTTTGTGTGTATGATTTTCTATTTTCTGTGTGTTTTTGTTACAATACATTTATGTCTATGTCTATGTCTATTATTTTTATCTTCTCAAACCTACTCCCTCGTGAGGTACCGTTGAATAGGTATTTTAAAAGAAGACCACGGTTTCATATATCACTTTATTTTCTTTGTGATATGGAAAAATGTGTCCCTTCCGCCTGCATTTCTAAATTTATTAGGCTTAGAAATTCATAACTAACTTTATTAAAATAAAATAGACCATACAAAAGCTTTGATGATTGTAACTGTAATCACTTTGTGATTACAGTTTTTCGAAATAAATAAAATAAATAAATATATAACACTTGAAATTAACCTTTTTGCAAACTATTACTCAAGCATTACTCGCCAAGTGCTTTATTTTAGATTACAACATTACCTAAGGAACCCTACCCATTAGCGTATCTCGACACAGCCTTGGCCACATTTTTACTATCTTAGCAACCTTTTTTTTTTCAGCCCTGTTTGTACAAACTGTCCCACTGCTGGGCGCGAGTCATCTTCTCATTATGAGAAGGGCAAGGCCATAGTCTTAGCAACCTTACACAAGTTAATTTAATCCGTGGTCAACGTTTAATCCGTGGTCAACGTTTAATCCATGGTCAACGTTGCTGGTACATCATCGAACTATATTTCTTAACGATTACTGTGTTTACCCTAAACTTTGTTGTGTACTGTTTGTTGATCTTAATAAACAATAAAAAAATATGTTAAAATTACTATAAATACGAATACAAAACTTTTCTAAGATATGTACTTAACCTAGGCACTAACCTAGGTACTTAACCTAACCTACTTTACCTTCATCTTTAACCTAAAGCTTCCTTCAAGTCAAGCCTGATCAAAAAATATTTTTGATTAGCAAGTTTTCGTCTTATAGCTCTCCCGTCGGCTATAAACAAGCAACAGATGTCTTCTCCGATCCGTTAAGTAGCAAATGTCGTTCGGACAATTACACTCTTTGTAAAAACGAACGTAAAACGAGCCTGGCTTAGCTAAGAAGCCCGAGCGGCAAGTACTGATATGTAGTCAGTAGCGGAAGTTCTTATGTTTTTGTTCTTTTTAACACGATTATTAGGTCGACCTGTATGTAATCAAATCTAAGGTAACTAATTTAACCATCTTCCAAGGATCGTAGCGTCATGAAAATTAGCAGCTGTATGTAGTTCTGATGACAATACAATAATACTGCCGAACTGATCTGATGAAGGAGCCGGAAGATATGAACTAGAACTTCATGATGGAACATCGTATCATAGCTGTGTTTGGATTTGTTAGAAAAGTCTTGTAATGAACTTTGACCACAAGAATTTGTAGCGCGTTTTATAAACTATAATTTATTTAAATATTGAAGCAATTAGGATAGCAAAATAAACACAAATAAATTACTTAACCCACAAATTAGTTCTAGGATACCTGCTCACTTAACTTGTTTTGAAGTGAGCTCTCGATATTCCGGTGCAGTGAGTTTACGTTCGGATTTTATATCTTTTATTGTTTTTAAAACAAATAATGCTAAATATCACTAAATAATATTACCTAATATTATTATTAGGTACTTAAAAATATTATTATTCTATTTTATTAATATTCTCTTGGACAATTTTTAATTCAATTCTTCTCTTTGACAAAAAAATAATTTGGTATTCGTATGTGGGTTGGTAGATATCCGAGCTTTGCCATCTAGCGAGCATATGTTTAAATGGCTAACATCGCCTATCGATAAGAATTTACCAGTGGTCTAGAATTCACGTAAGAAATCCATTTCCAACCTGAAAATATGAATCATATTACACCATGCTCACCATCGAAGGCTCCATCTAGCAGCGGGTCGTTCACTTTCCTAAAATATGGTTAAGGAGTTCAATGGCTGACATTTATGTCACATAATTGGGTGGTACTTACTACTTGCGGGCTAGTGGTTTGCTCGCGGTATACATACACATCATGTCAATAAGTAATATTAGCAATTAATTTAAATAATCGTCTAATAATTGTTCTTACGAACAAACTTACTTACTTGTTGTTGTTGTTATTGTTCAAACTTATAATAAAAGTTTGTTTTGACAAAGGTCTCTGACCCCGGATCTATGGAGCGGAAAATTAATTAAAAAAATATCATAATACAACATCGTTACTTAACAAAACCCTGTTTTTTCTCGGTTATTTTCCTGTAGTTCGGTTATTCTGTGATTTGTGTTCGTGTTCACGCGTCCGTAGCTTGTTCACTGACTCGCCGTATGCGGGAGTATCGAGGTGTCTCATTAGAGACCCAATTGAGTGTGAGCAGGATAAGCTAACTTGTTGTAAGGTGTATGCTTAGCGCGTTTATTAGCCAAGATGAAGTGCGTCGAAACGGAGAGCTTTTGTAAAAATACTCAAGAGAAAAGATAAAATTATCTTATAAAAAGATTTAGCAACAAATTTCTTGCTGCAAGAAAATCAGAATTAACTGCAAATTAATTTTATTGGCAACCTATCTATAATCCGAAATAAATTTGTTTGTATACCGAAATACATTGATTTGGCTGATTCCAAATGTTTTATTTGACACAAATTTCTGATTCTATAAGTTTGTTATCCATCTGGGGGGCAATTCAGTTAATGAAGACCGCTGGGTAACTGAACCTACGAAGCGTTTCCCGTCGGCCGCCATATTTTTTTTGATTCACTTTTATGTTGTTAAATTCACACGTTTCATGAAATGCGACACGTCCTTCGCTCGTTACTAAATCAAAAAAAGATAGCGGCCGACGGGAAATGCTTCGCACAAGGTCCAGTCACGGATCGGTTTTGAATAACTGAATTGGTTCATTTGCCCGAACAGTCATTAGGTTAGGTTTGTTTGTTTTCTATTTATATTAAGCTACAACATATTCAAAATATTGTCACAAACCAATACCATGAAAACACTAATGCGATAAACAATTAAAACCATTTCTTATAAGAAGAGCCATTACAGTACATTCCATTAAATAGGTGTTCACATCAAAATATCAGTTATCTCGGGTGCGGCATCGGGGAGGGGGTGGCGGGGGTGTACGGGGCCGGCGGGAGGGGGTGGCGGGTGCTGCACTCGGAAGATAAGGCCCGCGATACGTTCCCACTTGTTTGGCTGTTTATAAAGTGACGATTGTACGCGACAACACGGAAGAATACTCCCACTTACTAATGTACATACCGTAAGTACCTACTTATTCATCTATGATGATACATTTAAATTTTTTACAATACTGAATTTGGATTAGGGTACGTATTGAAAATGGGGGTCATTGTACTCATCGTTATAAAAAACTTTTAGTGTGGCCTTAATTCTGAAATAGTGCAAAAATAGATTTTCCCTATATTGCTGAAATGGAAAGAAATGCAAAGATTCAGATCTTCTTTCCCCATGTTTTGACAGATCGACACGAGTGACATAAATTACATATTCGGCTCTTGATTTGATAAGTATTAACAACAGTGACAACATTGCTAGTATCACTTTGGCTCTTGCAATCTGTAAATCATTTTGCAATGTTCGCAATGTTTCGGATATGGCCATAACGTAGCGTAGCAAGCAAAACTGTCGAAGTTGATGTTGGTCGAAGATCTTCGCTATACGATTGATAATCAATGCGACCATCGGTACAGTGATAGTCAAATTCTCATCCCACATGACAGTTAGCGGATATGCGATCCATAACAAGGTACATGCTGAGGTTTTACGACTGCTGTCATAAAAAGTAACTTAATAAATAAGTTTTATAGTGCTACAAAAATGTGCAACACACTGGCATCGTAATGGGTTAATTAGATCAATGATAAAAAAAACTTCGAACATCTTAGGTCTAATAATAATTTACCAATTCAATATGTATTCACAAAACGTGGTCAAACAATTTGATCTCCCTTCAAAATCTCTAGTAAAAGCTAAAGCATTTTTTGTCCTTAAAGCCCGTTTTCCACCGCGAGCGGAGCGAGCCCTCCGTTTACCTCGCAATACAAAAATGCATAAATCTGTTTCCACCGACAAAGAGTCGAGCGAAAATGGCAAAGAGGGCAAAAAGAGTAAAAATAAGTTCGCTCATTTCTAGAGAACCGAGCGAACTCATTAATGAGTCCTTTCAACACGCTATCGAATTTTACATAGTAGTGTTTCCACCGATAAAGAGGTGAGCGAAAATGATGAAAGAGTAAAAATGTGTCCGCTGCGTCGCAGTCTTTAAGTGAGCTCGTACGCTGTGGAAATCAAAATTCATTTTTCATTTCTCATTTTCAGTTCATCTCGCTCAGCTCTTTTCTTTCGCTCATTCCTCTTTGGCGGTGGAAATCAAACTCCCGAACTCTTTCTCGTTAGAAAAGCAATCTTATTTTATGTAAACGAAGACCGCTCCGCTAGAAATCCCTAGCTCATTCCTCTTTGTCGGTGGAAAACGGGCTTTAGAAAAGAAAATGTAGTTCACAATTTTCTAACAGTCTCTAGTTAGTAACCTCGTTTCCGTGGGACCTTTTTATTTTATGATCCACGAAACAGTTCCCCATAACTATTACTGATAACTTCTCAGATATAATACAAAGATTATAATTAAAAGATAATCTTCAGTTAGTTGGCGGTGTTCGAAATTTCAAATGATCTTTTTTGATTGGATTAGTTATGTAGTTTTGATAAGATAAGACGTAAGTACGAATAAAAATAAACCGCTAAAAGTTTTTTTATAGTTTTATAGTATAACATAGAAGTGACCGAAAAGCATGAACAATATATTTTTTTTTTTATATAATTCAGAAATACCATAGACTTCTATAGATACCCCAAGTGTATGTACCTTGCGTGTCAAAACGAGCGTGTCAAGTACGACAAAAGATCGCAGTTGACGACCAAACTTTATTTAATTTCAGGTGATTTCAGGTACTTCCGGTTCGATATTTTGTCAACTAGTTACTAGCGTACAAGCGCGCGGATGCATTGGGTTAAATAGATTTCGCACGGATGGAACATTCCATCACAAAATCGATTATGTGATGTCACAGTTGGTACAAAAAAGTGGCACGCAAGATTTTCATATAAATGAAGTCGAGTGCTCCATCTACTATGTCTGTGAGAAATACTTATAAATAAAATGTTTTTTGATCGACTCCAAAAAAGAAGGCGGTTCTACGTTCGAATATTAAATGTCTTTGTCTATGTACTCGTATATTCCTCGTTTCTCCGTCAATTATCGACCGATTAAAAATAATATTTTTGTGTTGGATTTCGCACAGCATCCAGCCTCAAACGTGGTGTCAAATGGCTTCATGGTCTTTGAAGCTCAGTTTACCTCGTAAGAGAAAATATCCCTCTGATTTATACGGTACCTACTTTTTTTTACATTTATTTGACACCTACTTTTACAATTTCATAAACAAAATTGAAAAGCATCTCCATTCCCCAGTCTATTAATTAGTGACAGAATAGAAAAAACTTATTTATTCAAACTTTTAGAGTTGTGAAATGGAAATCGAAATTTTTGAGTTAAGTTATAAGCACCGGTGGTCAATTTTTCTTATTAATAAATTCCATAAGCAATATTATAACTTTATAATTATGTCTGTCAATTATTGACAGTATGGAAAAGTTACCCAAATTTTTAGTTTAATAGGCGTTATAATTTGAGAGTTAAGAAATGGGCACTAATCAACTTTTTTGTATATACTCTAATATTATAAATTCCATAAGCAATATTGTAAAGTAATGAATAATTAGTAGGCGTGCTTGATGTGGGTTTTATGAAAGGCACACAGTAGGTATTTTTACGGCGCTGTTTGTGGATATTAATTAAGGAGATAAGAACTGGGAGGTGCGCCTGGACGCCGCTGATAACGGCGAGAGATTGCTTATAACACCTTGTCGCGTTCAACTTGCTTCACAATAAGACTTTTGAAATTACAAAAAAAATGTATATAAACCTTTTTTAAACGTTTTAAAAAAAAAGACGTTCTCAGTTCGATTGTTTTTCAGATCCAGTGTAAAACGAACTCCAATGAACTTTTCGTAACAATTAAGTGATTTTACATAAAATATTCTCAAAATATTTGAATAAATTATTCAATAGCTTTATGCATACTTTCTCGCAAAAACTCACCACCGTATCAAGTGCAACGTACGCGTAAGTTGCACTACCTTCTTTTCCTTACAATAATATTAGTTGGGTACTTCGTGTGATAGTTCTGTTTTAGTAAAATTATCCAACCTGTTTTGTTATTTTTGTTCACTAATTTACATAATATCTTATACTTAATTTTTTTATTTTATACTTTTTAAAGTTCGTATTTTTAACCGACTTCAAAAAGTTTCAAATCGTTTTTTTTTTGTATATTTGTTACGCGATCTCTTCACTTTACATAAGTATTCTTTTTTGTTTGGTATATCATCCATATTAATTTTATCAAGATCGGTTTAGTAGTTTTTAAAAACAAAATAACTGGTAAAAATATGTCATCAAAGTAAATGAAATTGCGTATTTTAAAGTCGGTTGTTTCAGTTTCTTAAACTATAATTATATATTTTTATTGTTTTTTTTTTAATAAAATTAATCTCCTCAGACTCTGGACTCCACAAACTCTTTCTCCACTACTCTCACAAAGTACAGTAAGTATAAAATGCAAATTTTATACTTTTCTAGAGTTCCTATTTGGTACTTTTTAAAGTTGTACACGTCTTAGCCGAAAGCAAAGTATTTAATTATCAAAACGTATAGCGCAATTTGGCGAATTACGGGCTGATTCCGTGAAGTCGGTGATAGAGCGCGCAATATCCGGAGCAACAGGCGGCTCCACAACACAACACAATGTACACCTTATCTACCTATCTTTAGGGTTTTCTTCACCTTGTCTCTAACTGATTCTACAGTTTATACCGTTGCAAATGATGTTGGACTTTATATTCGGGTAGAAGAGTCGGATTTTGATTGGTTGCGTTCAATGTGGAGTAATTTGCGGATAAACACAGTATTTGTGTAAAGTGTTTATCGATTTTGTTCTTTTTGTGAGTTGAAATTGTGTTTTATGTTTAATAAAATTTGTTATAATAAATGTAAATAATTGATAAATATAATAATTGAACGAGTGAGCGAAGTTATAAAGGGTCTCAATAAAAGTTATAGTTAAGTAAAAGTTATACATCAACTGTTACAATTTTCTTTCCTTTGTCCAAATGCATAATAGGCTGGTCCAATTTTGCGAATTATTGAACTCAACTCGGCGATATTAATCGGTCAAAAGAGCGAAGTCTTCCAACCGGTCTCGGGACTGTCAGAGCCCCATCCTCAGGGTACACATGCACCTCAGACAACATCAACAATAAGACATCGCTCTTTTGACCGATTAATATCGCGAGTTTTTTCCGGTAAATCAAATAATATAAATGAATACTTACTTACGGAAGTTTTAGTCCGTCTGAGTAGTGTTCAGGAAACTCAAAAGAAGCTTTCCGTCAAATATATGAACCTCATTGCTTTTAGTTGTAGTTGTTGTTGCTTGTGTTGTTATTTGCTTGTGTGTTGTGTGTGATTTTTACGACCAGTGTGTTACCAGTGATGACATATGGCACTGAAACGTGGCCCTGGTCTCATTGTAGTGACTCATTATAGGCCTTATGAGGAAGCTCAAAGTTACGCAACGAACTATAAAGAGATCGAATAATAAATAAAGAGATCCTTAGACGTGCGAAAGTCACTGATATAGTACAGTGGATTAGCAAGTTGAAGTGGCAGTGGGCAGGACACATAGCACGTAGAACTTGATGACCGTGGGGTCGAGAAGTTCTCGACTTCATGGTCGAGAAGTTCTCGACCCCATGGTCGAGAAGTTCTCGAGTGGAGATCACTGGACAGACAACATCATACAAATGGCAGGAAAACGCTAGCTGCAGGCCGCGTGCAATCGGTCTTTTCGTAAATCTATGGATGAGGCCTATCTCCAGCTCTGGACTTCGTCCACTTCTGTTCTTGTGTCTTCTTATTGCGGTTGAGATGATGATGATGTCTTTGTCAGGCGTCCTTCGACGGCTCAACGTTTATGGTCATGCATATGCTCGTTTAAATGTTAATTAGGTACTTTAAAACAATACAAATAAATATGCCATAGTTATCAGCCAGCTATCAGTAAGGTCGCCCACAAGGCTGACGTATCAGTAGGAAGTCGTTAAGACCATACACACAAGTACATACATACAACCTTACACACGCGTATAACAATACAACCTTTTTTATTAATCAGTCATGGTTTCCGCGTGTCAATCGATCTGATACCTATATTACTTTTCAACCATGTATGGTAGAAATACTTTTGTATGGAAGTCATACCACCTTAATCTTGCTTGGTTAGGAGTCGAACCCGCGACCTGATTAAGTTGAATACGCCACTACAAAGCTACGCAGGTTGTCAAAAGTGATAAGGTAATTTTCACGTTATGTGATATAAATTTCTTTATGACTTGAAAAACTTATTTGGATACGACATAAGTTAATCAAAAACATTTTAACTATGACAATTGTATCAATGTTCAATATTGTATATCCACAAGCCCTTGAAGAGTTCCCTCTTGAGGAAATATTATCCTAACTGCATCATCAGGCTCATCATCAGCATCTCTGCCAGAATAAGCTATGGAGGGGGATATGCTCGGAGTCTTTGCGGATCGAATCAGAAATTAAGAGATTCGTAGACGTACGCAAATAGCAAATAGCACTGTGAATTAGCAAATTGAAGTGGCAGTGGGCACAAATATAGCACGTTAAAGTGATGACCGATGGGGCCAAAAAGTTTTTGAGTGACCATATACGGGCAAGCGCAGCGTGGGAAGACCACCCACAAGATGGAAAGAAGACCTCATACAGGTGGCAGGAAGACGATGCATGCAAGTTTCAATCAGGTCTTGTTGGAAATCCATGGCCTATGTCCAGTAGTGGACTTCTTGTGAATGAGATAATGATGATGATTGAATAGTTTGAATTGAAGACGATAAAATAAAAACACACATTCATACCACTCCGCTAAGAGTATTTGTGTCAGGGATGGGTCACACACACATCCGTACCAACATCCAGATCTAGAACAGATAATCCACATTCGTCCTTCATATCTCACTGACGGAATTGATCCTGGAATCTCTTACTTATAACACAGAAGTTATATTAGAAAGCCAAATAGGTCATCAAATATTATACGCTTAAATGTATTTTTATTGGACTACGTAAGGAGGGTTATGTTTTACGAGTGTACGTATATTTTTATGTATGTTTGTATGTATGTATGTACCTATGTTTATATGTATGTTTCTATATGAGCACCTCCATCCTAAACAGCTTGACCGATTTTGATGTGCGAGGTGTTGCATGATTTGTGTTCACTCCCTGAATGTCATATTAATCTACTAGTTTTTTGTAATAAACAAGTAAATTGTAAGTTAGACTACAAAAACTGCTTTTTGCAGTTGGTTTTTTTATTTTATTTTAATATAGATACTTGTTGTCTTTTAATATAAATACTTGTTGATTAAAACAAGTAGAAAGAAATAATAAGACTCTTTTTAAAATTTGTCTGATCAAACTTTTATGCCGCTTACATACCTACTTATCTGGCTAAATGCAAAAACTGTTTGAAACCAAAACCATTAAAGCCAGGCTTTGACAGATGACACTTCATATTTCACGTTAAGACTGTTACGTGAAAAACCACGTTCGTGTGCTGTGTATGTTTGCATGTGTGGGTTGCGATAAGGATGTATTAGCACATTCCGAGAGCCACTGTGTTGTTATCCGACGGGGCAGGTTACACCCCTAGTGACGGGATGGCGATGTGAGGCTTGTTTATTTGCTAGTGCTGCCTGGTGCGATATCGATAAACTACTATCGACTGGAGTAGATTTGAAATTATGTCGACAAACACAATACGGTGAAATTCAGCAACCATTGAGTATGAAATATCATTTTCAAACAAATTGTTGTTGTTATCGTGACTACAATGCTACTATATAAACAAACGGAACGTCTAGCTAAAGAGAAATATGCGCTTCATAATACATTTAATATTTAATAATTTTGTGAATAACAAAAACTTAATACAAAAAATTCCATAAGTTATTTTTTTGTTATTATTTACTTACAACATAAAAACTAAAACAAAAAATACGAAACATTATTATGCACTCAGTTACAAAAAAAAAGTGTTAGTATTAAGTTGCAAAAGCCGTAAAAGCAGCATTCAATAACAACACATAACAAAGAGAAGTGATAAAGAGGATTATCGATATGAGAATTCCCTTCCACTATCCCATCCCTAGGGCTGGGAAGGGGGTGAAGCGGCGCTTGGCGCGGCGAGATAGCGCGAGATAGGATCGCGGGTGGCAGCCCTGATAGCGCGAATAATAATAATTTTACTATCGCGATCCAGGGCTGCCACCTCGTAGCTATCGCACTAGTGGCGGGACGTTGCCGCTGCTATAGAATATTCAACGAGATAAAACGCCGATTGGATTTTGGAAAATTTTACAAACAAGAACCACTTATTTAATTCTTAGACAGTTTGACTACTCGGCTGATTTTATATGAGCATTGCTATTTAAGACGGAGCACATACATACGTCTTCCAACGCTTGCTTAGAATAAACCATTACACTCTCAATTTTGTAAACACCTGGATTACATCCATTGATTTTTATTAAGTAGTTTTTTTTGTACACAATTTTTTTTTATATCAAATTATTTTCAATTACCAGATTAGATTAGGTGAGAACGTCATTGTTAGCGCGCCTCAGTTTCGCATTGAATAAAAATTTCCTTAAAATTTCAAAAATAACATCGCACCTACGACAAGTATCCTATTTCTGAAACAAAACAAATACAACAAAAACTAGGAGCTACGAGTAGACATAGGCTGATTTTATTGCTATAACAAAACTTTATCAATGCTTCAAAATCTATTATTAAAAGAAATATAAAAATATACCAAGTGACCGGCAACGACTCCTGTATCCGGCTTAGGGGTAGTTCCCAGGGGTGTAAAGGGGTGAGGGGAGGCGGGGGTAAAGAGGGGCGTCCTTATCTCAGACTCGCAGATTGAATATATTTCATGTGCGAGTTCATACGAGATCCGAGCAAATCGCGAGATTTTATACTGTTTTCCGAGTTTATATAATACTTATACTATAAGTATATGCGAGAATTGCTCAGGGACATGAGAGATTTTGAGATGGTTTATTTAGTAAGTTCGGTTTACTTTGTTGGCGATAATCGTAATTTATGTGTATTGCGAAAGTATATTTTTGTTATATGTGGTTAAGTTGCGGTTGATATCGAGATTGGTTTCTTTGATTCTTATTAGTTTTAGTAAATAACAAAGCATTTCTACGCGTTTTAGTTAAATTGTCCTGAATTTGAAGTGCCTGATTGATTAAATGCAGTTGTCTAAAACAAAGAAGAAAAAAATAAGTTACAGTAGCTTAGAAGATAATGATGGCTTAGGAGGGAGACCGTTTAACTTGCGACCGTTTAACTTGGTTTTGGGTTCTAATCACAATGGACGCATTTAATTTCGAGCCAGATGTACTACTGGGAATAAACGGTATTTTTTACGTTATATGTATATTTTTATCTTGTATATCTGAAATTTTTTAACGTTCTTGAATGTGTGTGAAATTTGTCGACCTACACCTTGACCCTGTTTCCTTTGTTACTCCCAGCAGTGGGTTAAATTATACAAACAATATACTTTTTATATAAAATTTAACGATTAAACACCAACTTGCCTGATGGTAAGCGATAGTTTAACCAAGAAGTTACATAAAATCAAATAAATTGCTTCGAATTACTAAATAACAATGATAAATATTATTTATCCAGTAACTTGGGCCCTGCCCCTGCCCCGCTGCCGGTGGCAATCTAGGTATACATTTTATAATGTTTTTATTGTGTTTTAAAAATATTGTAAACAATTATACTTAAGAAAATAAATTTATAAGTAAATAATCCAAAATGCAGTTTCCTATGGTTTTCTGTTGTGAAATAAAACCAACATATGTAACCAGCAGTTTTATCAGTTAGACCTCGATACGCCGGTATGTGAAACAATTAAACTATTTATCGGCGACGGTTCGTTATCGGCGAGCTTACCCGCGAATACTTATCAGGTAATTACGAGGTCGGTTCCACCTCACCTTCCTCTTACTTGTCGATACAACTGTTCATTACTTGATTACAACGCGAAGGTGCTAAGTAAGTAGGTAAGTAATTACGTTTTTTTAAATAATAGTAATTATAGACAATATATTATTTATAATCTACACAGAGAGAAAGAGAGACATGATGTATGACAGAGTGAAGTGGAACAAGGAAACGAGTAGGATAAGGTCAAGTCAGTGATGATGATGATGATTATAGACCATCTAAATATTTCTGCATCTGATACGATACTAATTGCATGTTGTCGGTGCGTATAATTATTTTAGCATTTAGCTCTTTGACTTATGTTCATGTGTTACTTTTAACAATGTAAGAATGTATAACATGTTGGTACCCAGTAAATAAATAAATAAAACCTGCAAATTTCGCCGTTAGAACCAAGACACTATAATATATTTTATTTTTATTTTATTACTTTTAGGGAAATTTACAGCTAGGTTTTACATTGTAGTTATTAAGTATAAACAAAAAAGGCCAATTACAAATTTCCACGCATATTCTAAAAGGTAAAAAATGTGTTGACGTTAAATAACGGGATAAGTGTAAAACAATTTAATGTTAAAATGTGTATCTATAATATTTGATGCACATATATATTGACTGAAATACTTGAATGGTTGTTTATGTACTAACCTTAAGTTGGTGGCGCCACCTGTAATACGTGGTCGAACCAAGTAACTTACGAAGCTAGACCTTTCCAAAGACTCGATAAGTTAACATTTTAGGCAAGTTAGTGAAGAAACGTATAAGTTTTTAGGCATGTTAGTGAAGAAACGTATAAGTTTTAGGCAAGTTAGTGAAGAAACGTATAAATTTTTACTTGATGATAAGATAAACCTGTTTAGCTCGGTGGTGCAGCATTCACCTTACGGGTGGAAAGCCTAGGATCGATTCCTGGTTAAGTAAATATTTTTTAAATTTGATTTTAAACTAGCTTTGTAACGTAATTTTAAAAATATGGTGTTTAATAAATTTCACTATGATCTGTTCAGACGTTTAGTTGTGAAAAGGTAACAAAACGACAGAAAAGTTACTTTCGCTTCTATAATATCAGTTAGGATATCTACGCGTATCTGAGTGTTATTTGCTCTTGTTATAATGTGTTTCATCACATCCCCGACGCAGAGAATCCTAGTGGGCACTAGTGGGCAACTATGTGGAACGTTACATCTAGGTACTAAATTAGTTGATGTGACGTAATATTACAAGGTGTACAGAAGATATCATACAAGTGGCAGGAAGACGCTGGATGCAAGCCGCTTACAATCGGTCTTTTTGGAAATCCATGGGAGAGGTCTATGTCCAGCAGTGGACTTCTTGTGGCTGAGATGATGATGATGATGACCTAAACGTAATCGACGTAAAATGAACGCTAGTTTGTTCGCGTTTACGAATAAAAAATAGCGTTCTTTTACGTGACGGGAACTATACTTCTAGTAGAGATTAAGTAGATTTTACAGAATATTGAAATCCACTTTGATCGATGCCAATTTCATTATCAGCCTCAACAAGGCGTATTATCTAATGTTTTCTAAGGTTTTTGCGATTATTCTAAGTGATAAGGCTGCCGATTAAAAGCCTAGCTATAATTATGTTTTCTCTGTATTTGTGGTATTTTAAAGAGTTATCTATCTACTCATTGAAATGAAAAAAAAAAACATAACAAAAAAGACAACTGTCATCTAGCCTCACCTGTGACCGCGGACGCTGTAAAGTGTTCGAAACGTCAGGTCATAAAATTATGTAAAATATACGAGATAAATTCTTTAAAAAAAGTTTAATTTCAATGCGTATTTTCTAGTTTACAATCCTATGTTGTATAGCCACAAAAACCTCCAGACAATTACTAGACAATGTCACTATCAGCTCAGAAAAACACATTATAACCCCTTTTAAAACGCTTCAATAAACTCATATCGGACAAATCTGGCCGGCGTCCTATTCTGGTGGGAGAGGGGGGGTTAGTGGGTGCGAACGGGACTCCACACACTGAGTATGAAATGTACAGAGATACGCTATATTCACACACCTGTTAAACGTGTGTTTGAATACCAAAGCACTCTAGACAGTTAGATTTTTTAAATGATGAAATGGCCCAACGTTTGACCACAACTCACATGATGGTAAGGGAAGAAAGTCACTAATGGTCGAAGATGGAGCACGCTTGCCCATGAAATACTTATGCACTCAAATGTAATGTAATTGCTTACACAGTCATAATTTGTAACGTAATTTAAGTCGTATCGCGTCCCGAATAAAAAGCGCTTAGAGAAAATTAGAATGCGAGAACCTCTCTGGACTATGAGCAACGACGATGCCAGTGGTATTGCAGTTGTCCATAGGCGGCGGTTTTCATTTACCATCAGGTGAGCCGTCTGCCTGTTTGCTGCTCTTTACATAAAAAACTGTGCAGCATAAACTTGTGTTAAGCGTGTACTTGCAGTGAAAAAACTGATTTTATATACAACAACCGGAGGGGGGTCACTCCCCCCACCAAAAGGCCCGAAAATTGTCTTTTGCAATTCAAAGTCAGCGGCTTTTAATCGTCACTTTTGTGATGCATAACGATTTCGTCTTTTATATAAAGCTATTTATCCACATCTCTTATCATTAAGTTATATTTCACATAAAATTTATTATTTTTTATTCTTTTTTTTCCGCTGAAGAATTTTTATACTCTTCGAGTTGTTCAACGCGAAATTTAATTCTTACTTGTATTGACAGCAAGAAAAAAAATCATACAGACCGAATTGATAACCTCCTTTTTGGAAGTCGGTTAAGAACACTAAAAGAGAATTGTATCTCTGGTAATTTTCTACTCCGTGTTGTGGGAGTGGGATTGGTGAAAAACGTGAAAAGTGTCTGTGATAAGCGAGTTTTGGCCGCATGGCCGCAGAGATAGCCCGCCTCTTGTTTCACAATACACACACGTCTGTGTATTCAAATAGCCTTTGGTAACGATACCATTGTATTGAATGTAAGTTTGATAACTAAAATAATATAAAATGTGACAGTTAGGTGATACAATGTCCATAGAAATGTATTTTTAACCGACTTCCGAAAAGTAGGAGGTTCTCAATTCAACTGGATGTTTTTTATGTTTGTTCAGCGATTACTTCGCCAATTATGAATTGATTTTGGCGAGCGATCTATTATTATTATTACAAACAATATAATCTATGACACTCAGGGAGTGAAGACAAATCTAACGATACCACGTACTTCAATATCGGTCAAGCATACACACATACACTCGAAAAACATAACCCTCCTTCTTACGCAGTCGGGTAATAAAAATGTGTTTGACATAACAATATAATCCGGTGCTTGTATGACCGAACAGCTTGTATAGCCTAATTCAGAGTCACCGGTCAAATAAAACAACTTTCTTGAACTTTTCAATAGTAATATTTGACCGAGATATCTATTAAAAACGTATAAATATTGCTCTGTTATAGCATACAAAGCGGAGAATTAATGCTACAAACATAACATGAACCCCAGCTGTGAATGCGACCTTTACTCAATGGAAACAAGTTATACTTATGTCGTAATATATATATATAGTTATATAAGTTTACAGCTTATTTTGAACCAAATAACCGGCATAATTTTGAAGAGAGTATAAAGTAACTTCTACCTATATATATATTGTTTTGTTAATCAAGTGCCACTCTCGGTACAGGATCTGCTAATGTCAGATACATAATTATGTATGTTATTGGAACGCTTTTTTCTAACTACTATTGATAAATCGTTGCCAACTATGACGGTGTAAAAAAATCCCTAAATATTCACCCATCTCTTACCATAGATCGCTTAGCTAGTACATTTATGAACGATGCATATTGTAAGTGACCACGTGTCGACACCGTAGATCTTAGACTAATGATACTGAACGATAGTTTCAAATTTCCGTTTTGAAGCCAAAAATCTATCAAAATATGTGCAATGCATGACTATCACGTGTAATTACTGTCTTTGACGTACACATGAACGATTAAATAATGTGTAATATTAAATAATGTGTAATATTAAATAGTGTGTAATAGTGAATAAACATGTTTGTCACAGGGTTAAGGAGCAATATTGTTCCTTAGTTACATGTCGTGTGCAGGAGGGACAGAGTGACGTCACAGCTCTGTTGAAAGTTGCTTCACTTAGCTAGAGGCACTCGCATTCTTAGATTAATTCTTCTGCACCATAGTTCATGGCAGGTAAGTTAAATCAAATTTTATCTATAGAGAGGTAGTACTCATTGAATATGAAGTAAAATATGGCAAATCTCAGGTTTCAGCACTTTCGAGGATAAGAGCACATCCTTAAGGCCTTTTAGTATCTTGGCCTTACGTATAGGTATATCTTGGTGTTGCACTTTCTAAGCACACGGGATGGCATTGTCATTGTTCACAAGTCATAACTCTCGTCTAATAATGTTGACTGACGTGTCGCGACTGAAGACGAGTCGGGTAATTACCTTACTAGATGCTACCCACGCTGAACCAAACAAAACCTATCTACGTGTAATACATTATTAGGTAAAATAGTCAATTTCAGGAACACAATTTTAAAATTCTGCGAAAAGTACAATATGCACGTTATCCCATACTGCTGTCTTCTAAAACTAAACTATCCAGCATCGTTTATTATTCATAAATGCAACGGTAACATAGAATATTGATATTAAAATTATACAGACAAGAATAAACAAATACTATAAATAATAGAATCAATGGCCATAGAGACAGTCATGCGTGGCTCCTGCTGTGTGCCACAGATAAAAAATGCTCACATGATGAGGTGGGTCATAGAGAAAAACGATAGAGATCGGTAAACGGTATTTTATTTTTAAATATGTTTAAAATATTCGTTTCGTCATGAATATAATAGGTTTCGCAACCAGTTGTTAAAAAAGGAATTTCCCTACTTTGTTGGCAACTGGTTGGTCTAGAACACTGGTTCTCAACTAGTGATCTACAGATTGGTAATCCTTAAGAGAAGCCTTAAGAGTATATAAATTAGTGATCTGTAAAGTCATTATTTTTATTTCTTAAGTAGAAAATACTTTATCAATCAATCAATCAATAACACTTTATTGACACCACATAAAGTAATAAGACAATAAACACATAAGAAAATGGCACAAAAGGCGGTCTTATCGCTAAAGGCGATCTCTTCCAGACATCCTTGGGATGTGTTGGAAAAGTTTATGTAAAGGTGGGTGGTGGTGTTGATCCATAAGATACTCATAGACAAATTAAGATTAAACATATCATTTAATATCTAAGCAAAAACGTTTAAAATTTGCATTTAAGTAATTAAAACATAAAAATATATAATAACTATTTTTTATGCATTAATTTGCAATTAAAATCCTTCAAATTCCAATCTCCAAATACCAAATCTGTTAGCAAAACTGATTCGATCAAGAATCTTAATTGGTTTCAAAAAAGAATGTGTTAATTATGTATTTGTGTATATCGGGACATAAACGCGACAAAATGATCGATACAAGTTAACCAAAATGTTGAATAAAATCGATTAAATCATTTTGTCACGCTAATTTCAGATATACACAAATTATTATGAGTGCATGCATCATCATCATCATCCACAGCCTTCTCTATCCCACTGCTGGGCCTAGGCCTATAGGCCAATTATTATGACGTATTCTTCGATCCTGTGCCAATTGAGTCCAGGTACGATACAATCTGGGTGTCTTTAAATCGCGAGTGAATCGGTTTCTTCTAGGTAAGCGCGCTTCATCGTAGCCCGCAACATCGCTTAACATCAGGTGAGTTGGCGGTCAAGCTCAAACCAATATTGTATAAAAAAAAATTGGTTGTCTGTAAAGTCGGTTTACGGACGATAGTTTAACGTGACAACGTCATAACAAAACATTGATGAAATGCAAACGTTACAATGAGCGTAACGGGACAATGAGTCATCCTTTTTCGTGCGTGCAGCCGGCGTTCATCGATTTATTAGACGTTGTCACGTCAAAAAAAGGTTCAACCCGCGGTTGTTACGACTTCGACTCGTCTCGCAGCTGGACCGATTATCTTTCCTTATCTATTCCATCAGAACCTTACATCCCATATCATTTATCATTGTCACATTACTTCGCATAGAAACATTTTACTACTAGTTCAATATAGCGCGATTTCAATATTTGCAAAAGAACGTGTTTCTAGAAAATTCAAAATGACTATTTCGCGATAGCAAATCAAAATGGCCGCCACAAGTAGTTTAAGGTATTAACGTCACTGCATTTTCTTGAACAGTGGAATAAGCACAACATGCCACGCGTGCAAGTACCTAGATCAGGCGATACCAAGATTTGCATAATACTGCAGATTTTTTTCAGAATTCATACGTATAACTGGGTATATGATAATGTGGGCGTGCGGTACAAGCGATAAGTGGTTCTGCTAACATATTTAAACGTTTTTAAAGGCAAATACCTTAATCAACCATTACAATATAATAAATAATCAAGATAATTATAACTCACTAGGTGAGTTGAGAGGCAAGAGCGAGCCTATTTTCGAATTAAAAAAACTCCCTAAGCTACTACAAAATAAGAAGCAAACAAATTATCCCGGGCGATTGTCACGTTACACCAGAAGAGCTACCTACGGGTGCAACGGACTGTTAGGCCTAATAGGTGCAGAACTACTGAAGATTCTACCTAACCTAAATAGACCTTAATTAGATTAAATAAAAAAAGGAAAATATAATAGTACATTGTTTATTTTGGTAAAGGTAGATTTATAAAAACATGGGTTAATTTTCTGAACATCAAATCTACCACAAAAAAGGGGCTCCTGGAAGCGACCGGAGTCTATAGGACTCTGGATAAGTTTAAGGGGGAGTATTAGTTGGAGATCAAGATACGAATCTCCATGCAGGTTCTCTCCTCATCGGGGAGAAATTAGAAATCCTCATTCGAGGATTAAAGTTAAGAACAGTACCTGTGGTTTTTACCTCATATACCATGGGTCCGTGCTTTTCAGTGAGGTAATTTTAAAATTGGGTTCTTCAACACCCAAACATCCCGGGCAAATTATTAACCCAGGGAGATCGCTGGGATCTTCAGCTGAAATTTCACTATACACACACTGTACTATTTAGCTGAAATCTCACTTCACATTTACTTTTATAACGATGTACTATTATCGTTTATCTATTTTATAATAAAAAAGGGTAGAAATATACTGGTCGAAAATACCTCCGTGCTGGAGTAAGAACTCATCGAAAACTGAACAAAAACTAAAGCCCTAAAGGCTGAGGTGTTCCGTTTTTATGCAGATTTCCTGGTTCCATTTACAATATAGACATAGAATACATGGAATTAATTTGAAATATATGGCCAGTAAATCTGCGTAAAATCTCAATAAATCTTTTCGTTATTGATTAAAAATTTTGATGATGATTTTGGTTTTTAAATACATATATGTCGTAGTCCAGGGAAGGTTTAAACGTTGAGAAAATATCGGGTTCACTCATTGATAGGTGATACGAAGTACAATAAAATTATCTAGTCATCTAGTATACAATAAAATTGGGTCAAATTAATTTAAGAGTAAGTAAACGATCTCATGACTTAAACCACGGTGTAAGGCCAATCGTGGGTCGTGACCTAACCTTTACGATCGCAATGATATTATAATGTAATTTAATTTTGTTTTTTTTCTGCAGGTAAGTTGACCATCGCTTGCGATTTATTTCCCCGTCGGCCACGTGAGTACGAAATTATGCAGTTAAAGTGACGGTAACAGTTTATGGCGCGAAAAACAATGTTAAATTATAAGTTGGCTAAACCAAGTCACGAAATATTGCTAAAATATAAATGTTAATTGTTTGACTAACTACGTGAAAAGGAGTTAAAAGTTTTGATTTTTACAGTCTAGTAACTAACCTTACTTAAAAATATTAAATCTCAACTGACGATGTGTTTCTTGAACCTTACTTGAGAGCCAGTATCTATTTCAACCAATTTAATAGATTGCATTACGTGATTATTTGATTTATTAAAAACTTATTATGTGTACTTATAGATAAAATAAGCAATAAAATAAAACGGGCCAAGTGCGAGTCGGACTCGCGCATGAAGGGTTCCGTACCATTATCTATAAAAACGGCAAAAAATCACGTTTGTTGTATGGGAGCCCGTCTTAATTATTTTTTAAGTGAATAATATAGCTCAATATTCTGTGAATATTTCAAGCGTCTACATGTTGCCGTTATCAAAATCGAGCAAAACCGCGCAAAAAAATCACGTTTGTTGTATGGGAGCCCCCTTAAATATTTATTTTATTCTGTTCTTTAGTATTCGTTGTTATAGCGGCATCAGAAATACATCATCTGTGAAAATTTCAACTCTCTATCACGGTTCATGAGATACAGCCTGGTGACAAACGGACGGACAGACAGCGAAGTCTCAGTAATAGGATCCCGTTTTTACCCTTTGGGTACGGAACCCTAAAAAATGAAGAAACTAATAAATATACGGAATGGATATTTATCTAACTTATATAAAACGATATAATTTTATTATCAGACTAGCTGTTGTCAAATTTCGAAACTTTACACCATACTAAAAAAGGGAAGTAATTTATTTATTTATTTTAGAAACACCAACAGTATACATATTACATGAGACTTAGTAGGTAATCTTAAAGTACCTAATATTAAAAATAATATTTAATAAGTAATATTAAAAATTAAAAAAAAAACTCTCATCCAAAAACATAGTAACAAAATAGGTTCGATAGGCAAGCGCGCTCCATCGTAGACCGCAACAGTCAATTAGCACCGGGGTGTTGGCAGTTGCACGCAAGCCTATTTACGAATATACAACGAAATACATTTTTAAGAATTGAGAGATTTCAATATACATCTCTTTGTTATAAAAAAAATAATAATATTTACTTTACTTGCAAAAATAGAATACTTACTTTTTAGGTTTGCTTAGTAAGAACTTTAATATAAGAATAATATTTTGGCTCTATAAACGCAGTTGATTTTTTAATTAATTTTTTTTTGTCAGCCCTGTTTGTACAAACTGTCCCACTGCTGGGAACGGGCCATCTTCTCATTGTGAGAAGGGTTAGGCCATAGTCTGCCACGCTGGCCAAGTGCGGGTTGGCAGACTTCACACATCTTCAAGATCATTGAGAACTCTCAGACATGTAGGTTTCTTCGCGATGTTTTGTTTCCGGCAGCCTAGTCGGGAGACCGTCTGACTTGCGATCCGCAGGTCCTGGGTTCGAATCCCACAGCACGCACCTGTCTTTTCTAAGTTATGTGCATATTGTTGATTGCCGCCAACTTCAAACGGTAATTCTAATTAAACATCATCATCATCATCATCTCAGCCATAAGAAGTCCACTGCTGGACATAGGCCTCCCCCATGGATTTCCAAAAAGACCGATTGGAAGCGGCTTGCATCCAGCGTCTTCCCGCCACTTTTATGAGGTCATCTGTCCATCTCGTGGCTGGTCTTCCTACGCTGCGCTTGCCGGTACGTGGTCTCCACTCGAGAACCTTTCGGCCCCATCGGCCATCAGTTCTACGTGCTATGTGCCCTGCCCACTGCCACTTCAACTTGCTAATTAAACATACTTAATTTTAAATTTTTATTATTTCTTTCATGCAAAACAATAAAGATAAAGATAAAGATAAAGATAATTTATTTGCATACAACACGAGAATTTTATACAACAAGTGCATAAAAGATGTTACACTAAATTTAGTCGCTTAAAATCATGTTGTGCCGATTAGGCGTACAAATGTCAGGTAGACAGCATCATGCACATGCGAAAAATTTAAAAATAATAATTATTATTATTTGTTATTAGATTAATACACAAACCAAAAATATATAAAATATGACAAAGCAGAAGCAATAAAAGATACACATAATGTCAAATAAAATTAAAATTTGTCATTTAAAAAATCATTGATAGAATAATAACACTTCTGCAATAACAATGCCTTCAACTTTTTTCTAAATAAATTACTATTCTGGTCTCTTATTGACTTAGGAATCTTATTGTAGATTTTAGGACCCAATGATGTATGTATATCGATTTCGGTCCACACAGGTAAAATCACAGAACACAACTAGTCAACAGTAAATCCTACCATAACATCGACCCCATAAATCCCCCCAACGTCCTATTTTACTAACCTAATAAATAATCACATCCAAACAGTCGTATTCGAAATTTTACAACACGTAAATCTTATTAGTCTTAGCTATTCTTACCCTCACTCAAATATATTAAGCGCGGGGTGATGTATGTTTTAGGGGGTATTTGGGGGGGGGGGGGCTGGAGGTAGGGGGTCTGGGTAGGGGGCACAAACAGCAAAAGTTCACGTTGCCTTATCTCATCTGTTTGACGGATTCGGAGATACAAGAGCATTCATATTTCGCGCAGATAAGAGAGAGACAGAAGTGTTTTGTTGTGCTTAATTTGGTTTGTGTTTATATTTGATTTTGGATGAAAATAATCTAATATATAGTCACTGAATAGATATATGAAAATCTAATCTATAATCAACTGACTAAAATATCAATTCTGTAACCGAAAGTTTTTTTTTTAAATCACAAGTTAGCTTACCGTTTATATATCGCTGAAAACTCCCTGATTAATTCATTCAACAAAAATTATCAACGTAATTTTGTGCGATGCCAAGCGGTAATGAATCGCAATTAAGTAGTTGCGTTGAAATAGACCGCCGAATGCTGTTAAAAATATAGTCGCAGATTTTGACACGAAATATATACGTGAGTGATTAAAATGTTTTGTAGTAATAACAATAGATTTGATAGATATATAATATTTTTGTTTTTTTTTTTAAATTAATATACTTCAAATGTATACTATACCTCACTTTATATGTCATAACAACCTGTAAACATCGGGAACCGCAATGATACGCTTATAATCATATGAGTTGGTTGTCATACGCAAGCTATCACTGAATTAAAAAATAATAATTTGTATTTGATAGATGAAATAGGTCAGCATTTGTTTTTTGTTTTGTCGAAAATGTTTTTTTTTCTGCGAGTCGACATCTTCCAAAATTATATCCGGCTTAAATGTGTTTAACATGAATTTATCACCATTAAAATATTATCAACAAAAAAAAACAATAATTTCAATAGTAATCTGTGTACACACGCGCTTGGGCGGCGCGCCCGCCCAAGATCCCGGGGCGGGCTGATAAGGGCGCTATTTAATCACAGATAGCATCGGCGGGCGGGCGGCGCTATCGCCCGAGGCTTATCGCCCGCCCGCCCGCCTTATCACACCCAGTATATTCTTATCCGGCGCTTTCAAGGGCGCCCGTGTGCCGTCTACCAATTACATTTAATATTATTCTTTGTGTTTTAATGTGCTGCGAGCTTTTTAGTAATCTATTTTTATTGGATATCAAAAATATTCGATGCGATTCATAATCTGTTATATTCTTTATCAAATATTATATTTGTAAAATTCTTGTCGTGAAAATAAATCTGAATAATATTTTGCGAATTAAAAGTTTTTAAATTGGCAAAAAATAATAAATATTTTTGTCACAATAATTTCATACATACACAAATTATTATGAGTTAATCATCATCATCCACAGCCTTCTCTATTAATACGAGTATATACTCTGTTCACTATTTACTGTAATAGTTTGCGAAATTATATGTTTTAATACGTGTTTATTTTTGCATGAAATGTATGAAAATACACAATTATGATAAATCTGCGGCAAAAAAAAAACATAACGGTGGAAAATCGATTTCCCCATTTCCCGCACTATGCTGGTATATAAAATTGTTCATATTACACAGCGTAATAAAACAAATCCATTATTACTGAACACAAATAAAAAACAAGAATGTAACCGATTGATTCGTATTTGGAACGTAAAAGCCGATAAAACTAGTCATATAAAAATAAAAAATACAATTTAACCAATCCAAAGCTCGAGTCAGGCGCGTTAAAGAATGGCCGTATTGTAGAACAAGATCAATATGGCGGGTGGTAAACGTTACGTAATCGGGATCGTGTTGTATCGTGCGCCCGATCTGTTTCCCAGCTTCGATCTGATAAAAGACCATATCTGTTTACTTACAACCATACAGACACACTACACGCACGAAGCAGTAATGCAGAGACAGAAAGTTTGAGTGGGGAGCGCTCCCTACGAGCGAGTGAGTGAGCGTATCGTGTGTGTGTAGTCGTGAGAGAGAGGGCGTGTGTGAAGGTATTAATTTGTTGAGTGTGCACTGTACATGTATGTAGGATATTTGTTTGTGTGAGTATCCTTGCTATATCGTCCTTTATTCAGGCTAAAAAACAAATGACTCCACAAAAAAGCAATGTTAGTTTGTCTTTTTTAATGACAGTTTTCGGATTTTTTCCTATATGTGTACTCTAATACAACGCTTCTTGCCAAATTTCAGAGTTCTAGGTCAACGGGAAGTACCCCATAGGTTTTGATTCCTCTGTGAGTGTCGAAATGTGCGTTTTTTACGACATTTTTGGCTGTAATTTTTTTTTCAGGAAAACTTAGAAATTTTATTTTTCTTTCTGCAGCAAGATACTATGGACTTGCGTAGGTATATGGTTTTAATTTCAACTCGATACCTTCACGCGTTCGCGTGACACTTTTTCAGACAACTTTTGTAATTTTAACCGACTCTAAAAAGAAGGAGGTTAAACAATTCTCTTTTTTTCTTTTATGTTTGTTACCGCATAACTCTGTTATATATAAACCTATGTCAAAAATATTTTTTTCTTTGAAAGTATATACTTTCAGATTAGTTTCATACAAATTTCCTAAACAACAACTTACAACTACAACTTCAAACGGTGAAGGAAAACATCGTGAGGAAACCTACATGTCTGAGAGTTCTCAATGATCTTGAAAGATGTGTGAAGTCTGCCAACCCGCACTTGGCCAGCGTGGCAGACTATGGCCTAACCATTCTCACAATGAGAAGATGGCCCGTTCCCAGCAGTGGGACAGTTTGTACAAACAGAGCTGATTTAAAAAAAAAACCTAAAAGTCGGTCCAATATTTTGGTTTTTAAAACAAAATTGTGCATTTGAAGTCGGTTATTCAGTTTTTTTCAAACTATAAATATTAACAATCGTATTATGAATATTACTATCTTATAATACGTTAAAGTTTGTTACATTTCATAAAATAACAATCCCGAAAACCTTAAAAAACATTAAAAACTATATTATTCAAGTGATGCGAATAATCAACAAACGAATACAAAATAAATAAAAATGTCAAAACGAAGCAGCCATTTTGAAGTGATGAGCTGACTTGACTAACAACTTAATTTTTAAATAAATATTGGTGGACATTTTCACTTAGCACCATCTAGCCTCAAACTAAGCGAAGCTATTAATAAATCAATACGGAAACAATAACTGATGAATACTTAAAAACTTTTTTAACATATTACGTAGAAATAGCCTGTTAAATGTATATGCAATTTTTTTATTTTGGCTAAATGAATAATGCGTGTAACTGGCAGACCAAAACCGCGGAGCTAAGTTAATTTTAAGATAGTTAAAGTAGTGTAAGTTGGATTACTGTCTCTTCAATGTATCGCTATCTGTCTGTTTGTCTCGGAGAGCTATAAAACCAATCGGAGCTGTATCTCTACAGATAGAGGAGCTGTAAATAGGTAGTTTTATCAGTGGAACTTGCTGGAAAACAACCGTTGTAGGTGATACTCACTCACTGACCCTGTTTTATACACTTCTAGTTGACAATCGGCACTTCTTTTAATTTATCACAGTTGGGTAGCACAGCGGATTAGCAAGTTGAAGTGGCGGTGGAAAGGGTACATAGCACGCAGAACAGGGGGCCGATGGGGCCGAAAAGTTCTCTTCTGGAGTGGAGACCACGCACCGGCAAGCGCAGCGTAGGATGACCTCATACATGTGGCGGGAAGACGCTGGATGCAAGCCGCTTCAAATAGGTCTTTTTGGAAATCCACGAGGGAGGCCTATGTCCAGCAGTGGACTTCTTATGGCTGAAATGATGATGATGGGTACGCTGCCGAGTGGTAGTGAGTTTGAGCGTTTTAGTCTTTAGTCTTTCTGCGAGATCATATCAGAAACGAAGAGATCCGTAGACATACAAAAGTCACCGACATAGCATAGCGGATTGGTAGCGTACCCAACACGAGGACAATTCAAAAATCAAACCATTCCATTAAAAATAAATCTCGAAGTTTTAGCGTGTGACACACGTGCCACGCCATCAGCTAACTTTATCCTTGTTAATAATGACTAGCCGCTATCGCACGTACTTCCTGTCTCTGTACTAAGATATAGATTACATCGAGCCTGTTCCCTGCTAATTAGAGTTATCGTAGACCAATTATTTATAAGCTTATCGGTTCGCTGCGCCATTGTTTTGTTAAGTTTGCGAGTCGTATACTGTTGAAGAAGTATGCGAGCATGCTCGTTGATATTTTCGTAAATGTTGGTTGATGTTTTTTTATGTACCTGTTCTTTCTATGTTTCGGGTTTAATTTAAATAACCAACATATTAAATCCAACGAAATAAAGAGCGAATTAAAAATAAAATATTATTTTCTAATAATTATTAGTCAGCCTAATAGCAATTGAATTAACTAGCATAGCGAACTATGGTTCAAATTAAGTTTCATTGAATAGTTAAATTGAAAACACGCGCATAGCGTGCGCGCACTTAGTGATAGAACCACGCCCTAACCATTCTGCAATAAGATGAATTTCGCGCTTAATAGCAGGGCAGTATATGAAAACAACAGGTCAAGCGCGAAAGGAAATTATATTGTATTTATCCATTATTTATGTATTACTTTATTAAATTGTATATTCCACTGTTAGTTGTCAATATCAACACACTTTTTTTGTGACAAAATAGTGGAAAGAGAACTTACCTGCGCTACTGTAAGGCCTATAAGGCTGTTTCGATGATGATGATTGTGAAAGAAAATACACGTATAAAAGTATTTATCTTATTTTACGTTAATTTTTCATTGTACGTGAAAATTAATTGCTATTTATTACAATCCGTAATTAATAACCTAAGATATAATTTATTAAAGCACTATTAATATTAACGGCAAATATCCCGTTAATAATAATAGTGCTTTAATGAATGACCGTGATAGTTAAAAAAGTGTTTTATATAATTTATTAATATTAATTTATCGCTACAAGATTGTTCGTTGCTATGACCGTGTGTATCACAAATAAAACGCATAGGGACATTTGATATATTTGTACTGTTCAACTCTAAGATAAGGTATTTTCCCTTGAATGCAATAAATTAATGGGGTTTCAAAAAATAAAGTATGGTTTGTCATAAAATTATATACTTAATGTGGTTTATCATTAAATAATAAATATTTAATCTCTCTTATAGATAATATCTATTAATAATTTCATGATTCCATACAAAAAAATAATCGAATTTTGATAATATTTAGGGTTGAAAAGGGTTTAGGGTTTTTTTTGTTTGAAACAGGATTTCATCAAGAGTGTTCTTAACTGTATCATCATAATCGGTTCAGCCGTTTTTTTGTCGGGAGGTTTTTGCGTTTTTTAAACTTATATTGTAACCAAACCTTTCTCCATAATCTCTTCAAATTTGTCGCAATAGGTTAGCTTACATTGACCTCTACTGACTAACTCCCTTTATGCGATTTTAAAGCAAAGTTAAAAGAAGAAATCAAGAACTACAGACCAAATTGCAGTGGCATTGGAGCATGCATGTTGAAAATAACCTAATCGGCAGTTTAACCTATTCTACAATGGAAAGATACATTAAATTCGCATTTTTCCTGCCATCAATTGTCCAGAGTAACGTTAAAACGAAATATATTGCCCATAAAAATGTTAATACTGTAATGCAACTGCACATTTCTTATGTGTGTAATTTGCCACGTAGCCGACTCAAAATGGACGGCGGGGTGTGGTGTAAGCTGCAGGTTGTAGCGGTTAAACTTTCGTTTAACTATTTTTAACCCCCGACCTAAAGAGAGGGATGTTATAATTTTGACGTGTGTATCTATGTATATATTAGTTTACATGTGTATCTGTGTGTGTCTGTGGCATCGAAGCTCTTAAATGGATTTAGATCTAAGTTTTTTTGTTTGAAAGAACATTTCATTGAGTGTTCTTAGCTATGTTTCATCAAAATCGATTTAGCCGTTTTTTTTGGTGTTTTTTTTTTGTTTTCCTATTTTATATTTGTTCATACTTATTGTTGTGGTTCGAGTACTCACAGATTCGCCACGTCTGTCCGTTTGTCCGTCTGTCTGCGGCTTAGCTCAAAGACTAGAAAGCCTTAGATCGATAAACATAATGTAAAACATATCAACAAATTGATAAAATAAAAATTTGGAAAAAAATAAAGATTTTAACACGCTTTTATTAGGTCGACCTGTATGTAACTATGTAATGAAATCTAAGGTAACTAATTTAACCATCTTCCAAGGATCGTAGCGTCATGAAAATTGGCAGCTGTATGTAGTTCTGATGACAATACAATAATATGGTACTGTCGAACTGATATGATGATGGAGCCGGAGGTCGACCTGTATGTAATGAAATCTAAGGTAACTAATTTAACCATCTTCCAAGGATCGTAGCGTCATGAAAATTGGCAGCTGTATGTAGTTCTGATGACAATACAATAATATGGTACTGTCGAACTGATCTGATGATGGAGCCGGAGGTCGACCTGTATGTAATGAAATCTAAGGTAACTAATTTAACCATCTTCCAAGGATCGTAGCGTCATGAAAATTGGCAGCTGTATGTAGTTCTGATGACAATACAATAATATGGTACTGTCGAACTGATATGATGATGGAGCCGGAGGTCGACCTGTATGTAATGAAATCTAAGGTAACTAATTTAACCATCTTCCAAGGATCGTAGCGTCATGAAAATTGGCAGCTGTATGTAGTTCTGATGACAATACAATAATATGGTACTGTCGAACTGATCTGATGATGGAGCCGGAGGTCGACCTGTATGTAATGAAATCTAAGGTAACTAATTTAACCATCTTCCAAGGATCGTAGCGTCATGAAAATTGGCAGCTGTATGTAGTTCTGATGACAATACAATAATATGGTACTGTCGAACTGATCTGATGATGGAGCCGGAGGTCGACCTCTATGCAATGAAATCTAAGGTAACTAATTTAACCATCTTCCAAGGATCGTAGCGACATGAAAATTGGCAGCTGTATGTAGTTCTGATGACAATACAATAATATGGTACTGTCGAACTGATCTGATGATGGAGCCGGAGGTCGACCTCTATGCAATGAAATCTAAGGTAACTAATTTAACCATCTTCCAAGGATCGTAGCGACATGAAAATTGGCAGCTGTATGTAGTTCTGATGACAATACAATAATATGGTACTGTCGAACTGATCTGATGATGGAGCCGGAGATCGACCTGTATGTAATGAAATCTAAGGTAACTAATTTATCAATCTTCCAAAGATCGTAGCGTCATGAAAATTGGCAGCTGTATGTAGTTCTGATGACAATACAATAATATGGTACTGTCGAACTGATCTGATGATGCAGCCGGATGATATGAACTAGAACTTCATGATGGAGCATCGTATCATAGCTGTGTTTGGATTTGTTAGAAAAGTCTTGTAATGAACTTTGACCACGATTAGGTTTATGACAATACAATAATTTGGAGCGTGTTTTTTTTAGTTTTCTAAACTGTAATTTATTTATATAACTCCTCTACAAGTAAAGTGGAAATTAATTATTTTTCTCATTTACCTCATCGTGCGGAGTATCGTTAGATAGGTAGCCCAAAAATATAGGGGATGTTAGAATACTAATAAATAAATAAATAAATAAATAAATATTAGTGGACATATCACACAACACCATCAAGCCCAAACTAAGTTGTATTCTTAATTGTACTTATATCAAGTACAATTAAGAATACAACAACAAGAATGCAATAGATATAGATTAGATAAACATGTGTAAGTAAATAATAGAATTATATAAAATTTGTAAACAAAAAGTTAGATAAGTATGGTATGCCCCCTGTATTAAAATCCTTAAATTAATATTAGGGTCCCTTTGCTATTTAAGTTTTGCTTAGTTTTTAAAAAAAACTAAGCAAAACTTATGACTATGGAACTAAACGGCTGATAGAATACATATATCTTTTTTTTTAATATATACATATGATACATACTACGACGTCATATAACGTTACGCTATATGACGAGAGCGCTGCTCCTTTGAAAAAGACCGCCGAATGCGGTTGAAACTATAGTCGGATATTTCGGCTTAAAACAGACGTGAGTGACGTGACGTTTTTATTAAAAATGATACATACTATTTTTCAATTTAGGCATCCGTTTGTTACATATTATATTTGATAGTTTTCTTTTCATTTTGATATGACCGGTACACTTCAGATTGCTAATTACCTTTATGTATTTTAAGTATGTTTTTTATTTTTGTTTATGTAAATTTTGTTGTAAACCGGTGTTCGTGCCCTTTGTCAGATTTACATTATAAATATTTATAAAAATAAACAATTCACTCGCCTTAACGTGTTTTCTTGGACAGGAAGTGCAGTGCAGTACACTTGAAAATAACTCTGAAGGAAACGGGACATATAAAATAATTATTCTGGAAATGAAGCTGTTAGCTGATACGACAATATATCAAATATAGTATATTAACTATATCTCTATATCTTTGGTTGCCTAGAAGGGATAGATTTTAAACTTGATCCTGTTTTTATGCTGATTTCAAAAAGGAGGAGGTTCTCAAATCGTCGGAATCTTATCAGATTACTCAAAGACGCCTGGACGCATTTGGAAAATTCTTTATTTGGTAGAAAGGGTATACTTACCAAGGAGTTCCATAGAAATCTCATCAGAATCGGTTCAGTAATTTGATTTTTAAAATTAAACGCGCATTTTGAAGTTGGTTTAGCAGTTTTTTAAACTATTTTTATTGTACATCTGATGTACCATAAAAACGTTTATTTATCAATCTAAACGAATCATGATAAAATTTTGTTTAATAATAGACGTGACATTTTATCATCAAATTTATAACGATTTTTCGTCATAATGCGAGTGAAGCCGCAGGGCGCAACACTATCTATACGATGTTTTGTATGGAAGTGACAAATTTAACATATAAATAAAAAAGTATCCAACCAGCGTAATTTACATAACAATTTGATTAGCTCGTATATATCGAGAAACAGAGAAAAGTAATAAATGACATTAAATATTGATTCTTCTAATAACATTTTGACAACACCAATAAAAAACATACATTTCAAAGCCCGTAAATCTTTAGGAACAGCACTTTAAAAATGTGACAAATTGGTATTACTTAAAAACAATGTTCATAAATAAGAAAGTAGATTTTTTTTTGTTATAAATTTATCTAACTGGCCATTCACGCTTAGTTAAAAAAATCAATATATATATATAAACCTTTACTACCCGTTAACCTAACCAAACTTTTTATAACTTCGTGTGTGTGTTAAAACATTATTTTTTAAAGCCCATTAAGGCTGTCAGTTAAGAACATTGTAGAATTTGTGTTAAAGCATTTAAATATGTAAAATATGAACGTAAATTGTTGATTCTTTTTCTTATTTGTATTTTAATCCTTAGGGCTATAAAATTAAAGCGCGCGTCGTTACAGCCATAGTAGAGTTCCGTAGCTGTGTCGAATATAAAAATTAACACTGAAATCCTATTGTCAAGCATATAATGGTGTTTTTGGAATATGTGTAATGTTTTCGCGATTGCTATGTGGTGATTAAAATGACGATGGTGATAAAATGTAGCCTGTGTCTGTCTCCAGGATCTTAACTAAATATGTGCCAAAATCTCAGTAGTATTTTTGTACAATTTGTACCGTCCTGTCATTGTAAGTATGTCTTTTAGTTCTTTTAGTATACCAGTGTCTTTGATGTTCAACCGACTTGAAAATAGGAGTAGGTATTCGGTTAAGGATATTATTTTTCACTTCAGTAGCTCAAACATGTAGGTTTTGCTGCCTGAAATCAGTGAGCAAAATGCGATTTTGCTCACTGAGTGAGACAAATTAACTTTTTAATTATTATTTTTTCAGAAAGCCGCGAATATCTTATTCAGCCTTGGGTTAATCATACAATTCGAAACATTCACACTCTATCTCTTTCCCGCCATTAGAAAGAGAGAGAGAGACAAAGACCAGCCCTTTCGAAGTTCCGATTTTGAATTCGACCTCAAAGACAAACACGTTCGAAATTTCGTACTAACTATAGAAATTTTGCAAAAAGATAATTATGTCTTGTAATGTAATTTATTGAATTTTTCACTTATTGTTGTATTTAAACGAAAATAAGTATTTACTACAAATAAAACTGATATTTAACCTGTAAATATTTACTATCTCCTAAAGTGTTCTCGCTGCTGAAGTGAAAAGTTATGTGTGTTACACGAGAGCAAAGTTTTTGGCATCTCGTGCCTTTGAATCCCTCGCAACACTCAGGATTCAAAATCAGCACTCGCAGCAAAAAACGACTTTGCTCTCTTGTTGCACAAATAACTATTTTAATGTTTTTTACCTCATAACTTCGTCATTTATAAACTAATTTGGATTAGTTTTTTTGTTTAAAATAATATATTTATTCAAGATTGGTCTCATAGAAATTTAATAAAAATCGGTTTAGCAGTTAAAGTAGGTTTATTTTATAGAGTCTGAATAGGTACGTTACAATTTGCCAAACTTCTACTCAGATCAAATAACACTACGTTATTAGGTTTTCGTTGGTCACGGAACCCTAAAAATAAGATACATCTGACTTACCTAAAGTATAGTTTAGCATTTTAATAGTTTATTTACATTATTAATTGTGATGAATATGTATGCATGTTTAAAGATGTGGTAAGACAAACACCCGAAGCAACAAAATGATGGGTAGCGCTGCAGGGGTTAAATTGGGTGTTTTAATAAAGTAATCATTAAATCTTTTCAGTACTGTCAACGTGGGTAACTTTGACTCCGCGTCAAACATTGACCGTGGCCTTTTAAGAAGGTTCTCGATTATTTTTGCAAGGGATTAGTATTCAAAAAGACTGTAAATTAATTAATCAAGTAATTTGACTACTAATCTGTTGGGAAAAAAATTATCAACCTTCTAAAAAGGCTATGGTCAATGTTTGACGCAGATTAAAAGTTACCCACGTAGACTGTACTTATCTTGTAAGTATATTTTTGATCGAGCGAGCGAAGCGTCTCTGCATCAACTGGCCAAATATTCTTACGTCAGTCTTTCTTTTTGTGAGTTTGTATGTCAGAGGACACAGGGGTGTCCTCTGACACTTCAACTTACTAATCCGCTGTTGTAGTGTATTTTTGAGACATGTAAATAGGTAATGTATAAATTATTTGGGTCACTTGAGTCAAAAAAAAACCCTAAAGGCAATCAAAAGATACTTAATTTTTTGTGACTACCACATTTTTTCAACTGATTAACTGTCCAGCTTTATTTTATCAAAACCACAGCCCCTAAATATTGGCAGTATCGCATTTTCAGCAGATTTTTTGGCACAAGTGTCATGATCGAGCCATAAGTTTCCCTAGCGATTTTGGCAAGCCCTGCCTTCGTTGCCATGTAGTCTACTTTATAGGCTCAAAGCGACGGTTTACTGCTACATAGAGCTAGCACATGTTTACATACTGTTTGTTCTGTATTCAGAATTGGAATTAACATAAAATTGGGCTTATCAGCTGCTTGAATACATTTTTTATCTGATGTTTTGAAATCAAGGGGCTGTGTATTGCTGCCTTTATATCTCACTGTCCAACAAAATTTATGACATCTCGTTAGATTCATTTTCACTGCTCGAGAGTAGGTACTACATTAGAATCAAAATTTTCAAAAGTTATAAATAAACAAATGCCTATACCCCCTCAAAAAAATGGCTAAGCCGAAACATAGCTAACCAATCGCCCATACGCAGTCAGGTATTTTGTTTTTATTTTTAACCGACTTCCAAAAAGGAGAAGGTTCTCAATACGACTATGTTTACTTTGTTTGAATGTTTGTTCAGCCATTATATCGCCAATTATGAATAAAATTGTTTTTTTTTTGGTAGGTCATACAGACAGAGGTGGTTTTTTATTTTAACAAAATAACTGGAAACACATGTCATTCAAGTTGTTTTTTTTTCAGTTTTTTTACTATTATTATAATTCATACATTAAATTATTATCACTTTATGATATCAGTATGTTTTATGTTAATGAACTTTCCGTAATGTATTGGCTACGTGAGAAGTAGACCTCTCGAGCACACAAACTGGTAAAAGAAAATATGTACCTACATATGTACATGAATAGCAAATTTATTTAATTTTCTTATTCTTACACTATCTTGCAGACACTCATTATATGTATTTACTCAATTAATCTACACATGAGTAAAAACTTAAATCTAGCTTATAGACTGGCAGTTGGTAGTATGCTGCCTGGTTAGCTGTTGGTCGTGGGTTCGATCCTCACCCAGGGCAAACATTTGTGTGATGAGCATGGATGTTTGCTCTGTGTCTGGGTGTTTCTATGTATAATATGTATATATGTATAATATATATACTTATATGTATTTACAACAAAAAGGTTATATGTATTCTATCAGCCATCTAGTTCCATAGTACAAGCTTTGCTTAGTTTGGGTTAGTTTAGATGGTGTTGTGTGAAATGTCCACCAATATTTATTTATATCTTGTGTGTTTCCGCTTCGAGTAACACACTAATATATAAGTTAGATTTAAGTTTTTTTTTAATATGAATTTCCGGAACGTAACGCCCGATTCAATAAATTTTCTACACACGAGTAATGAATCAAACACCCTCCGTTCGCAGCCGGCGTCTCACCCACCCAGCCATGTCAATATGACTCTGATAAGATGCGATATCAACGGCGCCCGTACAGATAACGGCAAAATAAAAAAGAAAGCACACGATTGTGTCCGAAAATTACCGTGCCTAAAACCACTGGCGCCGGATCCGTCAGAATCTCCGATAAATAATTATTTATCAAACTTATATTTATCAAATGAATTAAGTACGAAATCTTATCGTGTAAGTTTGTTTTATCAGAGGGTCCCTTGGTTATCGAAGGCACTGTCAGGATAAGACTATAAAACGTTTGAAATATTAAGATCAAGTTTTTGTTACTAATGGAAGTGTTTAGGGCATTGACTTTCGAAGGAGCTTAAGAGACACTTGATTTTTGCGACAAAGCTTTTTTGTATGAAGAACAATTGCGAATATTTACTTCGATTATTTGAAACATACCATCGATTGTATATAACTGTTAGAGGAAAGTAATCAATTAACGTAAATGTAATATAATAAAAATTATTATAAAAATTTGTAAGTAGATACGGGTTTTATTCGCACACCGAGTCTTCCGTACTCCTATGTATGATACAATACATAAACATGAACACTGACACCAGGTCCAATTACTATGTTTTATATTTAAGAATATTATTGTTTTATCACTTCAATTAATTATTTAATATCAAAGAAAAAGAAAAGAAGGTTCTCGAGTGGAGACCACGTACCGGCAAGCGCAGCTTAGGAAGACCAGCCACGAGATTGACAGATGACCTCATACAAGTGGTGGGAAGACGCTGGATGCAAGCAGCTTCCAATCGGTCTTTTTGGAAATCCATGGGGGAGGCCTATGTCCAGCAGTGGACTTCTTATGGCTGAGATGATGATGATGATGATGATGATCAAAATAGTTTGGTCAACCATCCTTTGACATAATTTATTGTGAACTTGACTTGTAACCTTGGCGTTATGAATAAATTATTTGTATTTGGTAATAATTGTATCTTTTTTTTCAATAAATAAATATAAAAAAACTTCACATATTTTCTAAGATTAGCCTGAAATGCTAGGTGTTCACATACAATATCAAGTTCAAATAAGTAAGTGTTACAGACCTATTTTCTTTATCCAAAGGATTTTAACACTACCGTTTACTCTATTTTAAGTCTATGTCAGGTGACACCAACTGTCAACGAAACGTTCACGTGTCATTTGTCATTTCTTTTTTGTGGAATTAACAAGGAGGTAGGTATTATCTTGCAGTTTTCGCACAATAATTTACCATATTTTCAACAATTATTTGCGCAAGCTTGTCTCGCTCTTGACCAGTTTTTAGTATTCATATATTTACATCGAAATAAACCCTACAATCTTGTCAATTATGAGACTTGTATGTGTTACCGTTTAAAAGATAAAGTTGTTCAAGTGTAGTATATACAGACAGACAGATACCATTCTCACTGATAGGCACTTTTAATACGGAAGCCCAAAAAAATACAAAAATACTGATTTTAGTCAGACACCATCCGAACAAAGTCTAAATGGAGCTGGTTAAAAAGCGCAGAGAGAATTTCAGGGATAGTCCCACATTTTTTATTTTTTCAAAGACAAACATAAATACGACATCGGCTCAGAACCGGCGAAGACACGTAGAGGAATTTAGAGTGCTTATTGAATTTTAAAGTTAGAGTTCGCGCTACCATTAAAGTCCGATAGGCGCGGCGCTTCGATCGCATTCCAGTCTTACATACTATTATGGTATTCTGTGTTCTGGCGGACAAAACAGAGTTCTCAAATTTAGTTCCAAAATTTCGCCACCGGTCATCAGTGGTGGCGCAGAACATCATAGCCACTTTTATTCCTGAAGAACAAACTAAACTGTAAATTAGCGAGAGCAACCACGGGGCGTCACTAGTTACTAATAAAACTAAGTATTACTTAGTATTTGTATTCTCTAACTTAAAGTTAGAGAATACAAATATAGAGCCAAAGTTAATTGTGCTTTGGAAGCTGAAAATGCTGAGAAGCTCGCACGGTGGTGATAAGGCGCGTCGTTAGAGTGATAAGGGCGCTGATAAGATTGCCGATACGACCGCAGATTAATGCTGGCCCTCTGTTGATGGTAGAGATAGATGCCTATTTTGATAGCACTTAATATACTTAAGTGAATAAAGAACTTGGTAGATTTTGTTCAACTTGTCTAGATCTAGAACTTTTCTATACTTTAGTGATTTCTAATATTAATTTATAAGATTCGAGGTACAGTGCGAGGCCGACTGGGAGTGACGTTTGCGCTGTTCCCTTGAAAAAGACCTCCGAATATAGTTGAAACTATATATAGTCGGATGTTTCAGGTTAAAATAGACGTGTTGACCCGTGGTTTTTATATAAAAACTAGCTGTTAAATGTTGTAATGAAATTAAAATGAAAGTACTCTGTCTGCGAGACAAATTAGCATCGTCGCGTTGGCGGTCAAGCGCAAACATATTTCTACATAAAAAAATTACTACTAATTACTAGTATGAGAAAAATAAGATAATACGTTACTCTTACACGACTGCGTAAGAGCGACTTTCGTAGTAATTCTAGGATGTAATTTAATATTTCATATTATGTAGTTTGTGATTTTTATGACTTATGGTCGAAATAAATGGCTTTCGTATTTGAAATGACATTGAAAAAAAAATAAAAAAATGCACGAAGCCTGTAAATATATTTATATTAATATTTTTAAGGAAAAAAATAATTTAAGAGTAATTTTTGTAAAATCACTTAAGGATTTGTATGTTTGTAACCCCTAATGAACTCGTCCGTTAGTTTACAAAAGTTATATAATATCGATTGTATCTAAACAATACATAAAACAAATAGAATAATGACGAACTAATTGCCTAAGCTTCTACGCAATTCCAACATGTTGGGACAAGGCCTCAGAATACTCTTTAACCATTCCCTTTCTCACAACAAATGACCATACATGAAATCATCCATTAACTAGACATACGCAAGGACAATCACACAAAAGATAAAAGATTTCGAACCAGGAACATAACACACAACTTTTAATAACGTGACAGTTGTAACACAAATCCAGATTTTAATCGAATAAAATCCGAGAGAACAATATTATCGATTCGAATAAAAAAAGAAGATATTCGAGTAGTGACTGGTTCACAATAACACAACAAATGAGACGCTGTCTGATAAAAAGAAAAAGATATGACTACTGTCGCGCTCCAACATTCATCTACGAAATATCACAGAATATAAACGGCTTAAATCACCTCCTTACAGAGTCACTTAAACCCTTCTTCTCTTGGTGTACTCAAATAGTGTTGTGCTTTATCGGTGGTCATCTAAAGCATCGATGGTTTTGTTCGATTGTAATTGTTACAGCTTTGTCTTAAACGAGTAATGGATGTGCACATAGTTTTGTTAGTGTCGATATTTTATTGTATTAAGCAGTGTATCGAAATGAATCAGTGTGTGACACAACTTTGTGGTGGAATGGCACCATTTAGAATTTTCCTTTAAAATGTTACCTTCTAGAATTTAGGTATGATTTGTTCAATTCGGTTTATTCCTTATACTCTGAATCAGCTTATTTAACATGCAATTTAATCACAATAATTTTAATTGACAAACAGATCTAATACGTCATTATCTTCTGTTGTTTCCTCTCATCGATAATTTCGACGTTAGTGCCTATTCGATTATGTTATCAATCGATCCGACATTCGATTTGCGTCAATTGATACACAAATAAAGTTTAAAAATTAATAGAACTGTGTCAAAACGGAAATATATCGATTAATTCTAAAATAAAATATAAAAACACTTTATCAGCACACAACATATTAACACTTATTCGAAATTAAGAATATATCCAAATAAATTATCCCGATAAATTCTAAGTTTAAAAAAGTAGCTTCTTAAGATATAAAAAATTGGAAATATATCTATCAAGAAAAACTGATTAATTGCAATATGAATTCGAAACAAAATAAATGCGCATAAGTAGTCTTCCGTGTAGGCTGTGTAGGTAATATAAAAACATACATATATTATACACACAAACATACATACACTCAAAAACATAACCCTTACGCAGTCGGGTAAAAATAAAGTATGTCATATCAACTTTACAGAACACATTAAGCCACTGTTCCACTATCCGCGATCTTATCGGTGATTCCCGAAACGTAACCCGAGTAGCGGCAGCGGAACGCCGGTTACAAATGCGTCAACTGCTTAAGGCGCGAGCACTAGCTATTGTTGTTAGATGGCTATCCGAGACACAAAGACGTCCACAGATTAATAACCAGTTTGTACGTGGTGGGGGCGAGTGACAAATGGCCGCTTTGGCCCACCCAAAGAGTGGGATTGGATGCTTTGAGGTCTGGAGTTGAAGTCGATCGGAGACTGTTTGTGGTGGATTATGATTAGGACTGCCACGGGTAGTTTTTAGCCGACTTCAAAAAGGAGGTAATTTGGTTGTATATATTGTTTTGTCATAATTCTATCATAAACCGATTTGTTTTTTTTATTTGTATGGATATATTTTTAGATTAGCCCCATAGAAATTTCATCAACATCGATTGAGCAGTTTGGTTTAATGGAACTGTGAAATAATTCAGAACATCACGATCTCCTCTATCCCCCAGATACCAACCTGAATTTTTAACTTTTTGTAAGTATTATTGTTTATGGATAAATCCGTTTGTGGATACATATTCTGTGAAAGATACATCCGTTTAAAGGTAGGACAGACAGACATAACGTTGGTTATGAGCTTCCGCACGATTCGGGCAAATAAGGTTAAATAAAACATTGTGTGAAATTTTAAATAAAAACTACGGGTCATTCAAGTCTGTTTTAAGCCGAAAAATCCGACTATAGTTTCTACCGAGCAGTGCGAGGCGCGTAACCGACCGAGAGTGATGTTTGCGTTTAAATATAAAAAAAAAAAACTAAAACAAACGTATTTCGGGTCATAGATAGGGTAGGGGTACCCTATCTATGACCCGAAATACGTTTGTTTCTCGCTCGCTCGTTTGTTGCCCCTACCCTTTACCCTTACCCTTTGGTACAGAAGCTTAAAAACGTAAACTTAGTATTTCGTTTTGCGGTTCATCTCACGATCCTAACCCTAGAGCATCCCATGGTTCCGTATATTGCAGGTCAGGGATCTCGTAACACTATCTTGGTCGGTGTTGCCATTTTTCTTCAGCACAAAGGATGTAATCGGCCGTGTGTTGCCAGCGTTTCGCGGTGCAAGTTACAAGGTTCGAGGCAGTGGCAAAATTTGCTTTATTTTTTTAAATAAGCTTTATGTTTTATATCCAATCCTTATAATTATTACATAAAGTAAATAGATTAATAGTTTAATAGAAATAGATTAATAGATTAATTCTTAGTAATTACATGAAATAACGTTTTTGTTTACTTAGAAGGTAAGTATTACTTTTAACATTTCCAGTTTCTTAAATAACTTTTACAATGTTTTAAAAATGAGTTAGTTCGTTTTTTTTAATATCTTATGTGCTATTTCTATATTCCATAGTAAGTACTTCTATTTTCCTAGGAAAGGAGAGGAACCTCTATTCGGGTATTGACCTTCTTCAACGACTCTGTTAGCTCTTGATAAAAATAATTCTTCTCATTTTTTTTTATGTTTTATATTATATTTGTTTAAAGTACGTTGAAGGGTTATAATCATCTTTCCCCCACGGGGACCAGCCGGCTTGGGGGAGGTTGAATGTTATTTGATTTTAGTTACTTTTATAAGTTTTTGAAGCCGATTCCAAGTATTTCCCTACTTAAGTAATATTATCCACGACTGGGGAATAGTTTTTTTTTATCCTTTATTAACTACAACACAACAATATACAGACTCAACTAACTAAACTACTACACAAAAAGCATATCGGTTACCCCAGACCGATAAAGGTCTAAAGATAATCCAAATGCTCAAACCCACTACCAGTTGGCAACGTACCCAGCATGCTAAGCGCATTGCCACGTTTAATGGCAATGCTTATGCGTTGGGCCAGATACGCGCCAGCATTTATGTTTATAAATTATAATACTAAAAAAAACAAAGATGATTTTAACGACATTCCTGTACATCGAAATCGGCCAAGCTGGCTAGCCCATATACTCGCATAAAGTAATAATTATATATAAACGTTTAAACAAATATATACATACATATTATATTCATCAAAAAACATTACCCTCTTTTTGTGCGGTTAGGTAAAAATAAATAAAACTAACTCGGAAATATATATAGATTTTAATTAATCAAAATATAATAACTACGAGCACTGAAATAAAATCTACTTAGTCTGGCCATAAATACTGTTACAGTTAAAAATAAGAAAGATATTACATTTGAATTTGGAATCTGTCATTTTTATACGATTGTTCATTGAGTTTTCTAATTTTGGCGCCAATACATTGTACAATATTTTGCGATATTAAAATGGAGTGGGGTGATAAAGAGAACCGAATCGCTGTGATTGCATTACACAAAGTTGGTATGGAGCCAAATGCAATTTTTAAAACTCTCCATACGCTTGGTATTAGTCAAATGTTTGTGTACCGGGCTATTAATAGGTACAATGAGACCTCCTCTGTTTGTGACAGAAAAAGATCTGGCCGTCCACGTAGTGTTCGTACGAAAAAGGTGGTCAAAGCAGTAAGGGAAAGAATTCGAAGAAATCCTGTCCGAAAGCAAAAGATTTTATCTCGGGAGATGAAGATAGCACCCAGAACCATGTCGCGTATTTTAAAAGATGACTTAGGACTTGCAGCCTATAAGAGACGCACTGGTCATTTTTTAACTGATAATTTAAAAAAGAATAGGGTGGTAAAATCGAAACAACTACTGAAGCGGTAGGCAAAGGGAGGTCACAGAAAAATTTTGTTTACGGATGAAAAAATCTTTACAATTGAGCAACATTTTAACAAACAAAATGACCGTATTTATGCTCAAAGCTCTAGGAAGCTTCCCAATTAGTCGACAGAGTGCAACGTGGGCATTATCCGACTTCAGTGATGGTTTGGTCCCCACCAAAGTATGGTCCTTCCAACAAGACTCGGCGCTAGGTCATAAAGCTCGGTTCACGCAGTCTTGGTTGGAAGTGAACGTTTCGGACTTCATCAGAGCTGAAGACTGGCCGTCGTCTAGTCCTGATTTTAATCCACTGGATTATGATTTATGGTCAGTTTTAGAGAGTATGGCTTGCTCTAAACGCCATGATAATTTGGAGTCCCTAAAACAATCCATACGATTGGCAGTGAAGAATTTTCCCATGGAAAGAGTGCGTGCTTCTATTGATAACTGGTCTCAACGTTTAAAGGACTGTATTGCAGCCAATGGAGACCACTTCGAATAAGCTTTTATATTTTAAATTGTTTTATATTTATGTATTAAACTAACACACTGTAAAAGTAATAAATATTATTTGCAATAAAAAAATATTTTTTTTCTTCGTGACAATATTTATGGCAAGACTAGGTATATTGTCACTATTTTGGCTGGTATAGGTAGTCTACATTGCTCTTGCATTTTTGTTTTCTGATATATAATAGTTATTTGTTGACAGTTGAATCTAGAGCAATTGTTTTTTTATTTATTTGAACCAGAACCACGAACAACGCCAATGTTTCTTGAGTAGAATCACAAAACAATTACCTTCTATCTTCTGTGAGCAGAATCCTGAGCGTAGAGATGAATTCAAGAAGGCATGAGACAATGTAATTTTACAGCAGAGTGGAACACAGATTTTTTTTCAACTTCATCATCATCTCAGCCATAAGAAGTCCACTGCTGGACATAGGCCTCCCTCATGGATTTCCAAAAAGACCGATTGGAAGTGGCTTGCATCCAGCGTCTTCCCGCCACTTGTATGAGGACTTCAACTGAACATTGCGAGGAAAATACCCAGTTTTTATATAAAAACTACGGGTCACTCACGTCTGTTTTGAGCCGAAATATCCGACTATAGTTTCAACCGCATTCGGCGGTCTTTTCACACAGACGTGAGTGACCCGTAGTTTTTATATAAAAATGTGTGAAAACCACGTTAATTTCCATAGTGAATACCCAGTTCACCTATTTTCTGTTCCAGAAAGATTTATACTGTAGTGACTGTAGGGTTTGACACAAAAATCATGAAAGTAACATTAATTCTGTGGAAATGATAGTCTGGGATGTATAGCTGGAGTGATTTTAGTGGATAAATTGAAGACCAGTGTGATATGAGAACGTTGCGGTGTCTTAGAAGATTCAATGACAAAGATAGAAAAAGTGATAAATAATAAATAAATATTGGAGGACATTTCACACAACGCCTTCTAGCCCAAACTAAGCAAAGCTTATACTATGGAAACTAGATGGTTGATAGAATACATATATACTTTTACGGTTTGGGTATGTTAAGAAAATCTAAGAAGGAAGGTTGAAACAACAGTTTTATATGGCGAGTTTGAATGGTCAAATTGGTAAAAGTTGACAGAGATGAACATTTTTTTTTATATTTTTTTATGGCATATTATTATGATTAAATCAAAAGACGACTAAATCGAAAGGTCAAAAGTACCCGCAACCGACGAGCATGTATGACGACACTAAAGTGAAAGAAGCGAAAGATGTATGGAACATAGCAAGTAGAAAGATAAAACACTATTATTATTAACGGGATATTTACCGTGGTTCGCGTTAATTTTGAGCTTCTAATATTTCGGCACAGTTACATGCACCATGTTCACGAGCGACTGAAAAATGCAGGTGGATGATATGGTTAAGAGCAGACATATCTGTCTACCCTCTTTTTTTGTCTTTTACTGCGAAGAGCGTTATCACTGGCACTCGAACTCGATTGAAAGTCCCGACAAAACACATTCAAAATATCACTGCATGTCTTGTTTTGGACACATTTTGGACGCGTATCTATATTTCTAAGATTACCTAATACAGGATTCCATGCACTAAGTAGAAAGATATTCGCGATTTGAAAACACCTAGATTATATCCATTCGGAAAAATCCATTCAAGGAAACGTAATCCACATTATATTTAAAACTGATTTTATAATAAATAATGTAAACTCTCTATAGCCTTATAACTTGTCCCACACAGTGCGAACTGCGATAGGACGTGTCAAACGTCACCTTCGCCCCGTATCCGCTAATGATTCACTCAGATTTCATCGCGGTCACTTATTAAAAGCTTTTATTCTACTTGCCCTGTTAGTATGGGACAAATCTTGCGAGTTAAATTAGAACCACTTCTTGTCGTTAGATTAGGTTGAAATTTGCTTTACTTACGTAACTTCGGTGACAATGCAATAATATGGTACCATGAAGCTGGTCTCAAGATGGCGTCGGAAGGTGGCTATCGAAACTCCTAAGCTAAACGAGATAAAACCGTCGAGCTTGGACTCGTTTGAATTGTCTTGACAAGCACTCTTGTGCTACATGACAGCCAGGGTCTCAAGATGGCGTCGGAAGGTGGCCATAGGAACTCCTAAACTAAACAAGATAAAACCGTCGAGTTTGGACTCGTTTGAATAGTCTTGACAAGCACTCTTTTTTTAGTCTAGTAAATATTTTTATTAGTTATTTTTATTAATAAAAAAATAAAAAAAGGTTTAATTTAAATGCTCTAAAACGAAGAAAATAAATTTTATATTGATATAAATAAAAGCTTGTCGCGAGATTTCAAACAACATATAAGTAATATTTAATTCCAACAAAAGACTTAGACGCGTTCTTATCATTTGCTTAGAATTAAAGTTAGTTTGTTCTTTTTAAAAAAAAAAATGTTTGTGTTCTCGCGACAAGGTTTTATTTATATCAATATAAAATTTATTTTCTTCGTTTTAGAGCATTTAAATAAAAGCTTGTTTTAAAATAATAATAATAATAATATTTTATTGTAATGTTCACTCGGCTTTTCTTTATCAACACTCTTTTAGTTTAGTAATAAATATTTTTAATTTTTTTTTTTATAGTATATTTTTTTTTACATTTGATAGTTTTACGGTTGGCCGCTAACTCACCTGTTAAGCGAAGATATGGCCGAGGATGAAGTACATCGATCTAGAAAATATCCATTCAATCTAGTCTTGAAAATTCCAAGATTATAGCTCTCAGAAGACAGAGCAGGCGGCAGAATTCCATTCATGTATACCTACGCATCAATAAATTTCCATATCTCTTACTTTAATTGATTATGATTATGATTATGTCATGATCAATTAATGAATTGTTTACTATTTTAAAGCTAAATCTACTAAACTTAATACCTACTTGCACGCTTTTACAGCAAAAATAGAGGGCCAGATGTAATTATTATCATAAGACCACATGTTTGTACACCTATTTTGCAAGAAATAAAGAATTATGAATTATTGAAAAAGCATGTAAATACCAGGATTATTTTGGATGAAACCGCATGAAAGTATCAAAAATATCTGGTAAAAAATTATCAAAATCTTTTCATAGCCGACGAAAAGATCACATAACGTACACACAAAAGAAAATACAATTGATTTTATTATATAAGTATACCTTCATATTTTATGCAGTCGATAAAAACTAAAAATATAGCTAATATCATATTAACTAAGTATATTAGTTGGGTATTTAGTTTCAGTTCTTGTTCTAAAATCTATTCCAAAGAATAAATAACTACGCCCTCGCGATATCAGATATTTAAGATATTATAAATCTTGTTAATATAAATCAAGTTAAAACAAAGCAACACGGCCGCACCAAAAACGAGATAATAAAAACAAAATGTGGCAATAAATTAACATTAAAACCGGGCAGCGATATTGATATGACATATAATATCTCGGCTGGATCTCTTGATTCTTTTATTAATAAACCTTAAAGATCATAATCAAACTCGTGAGATCACGGTTTTTATTAACTTAATTCATGTTATATAAGGCAACTAACTCTATAATGTGACATTTAACTGTTTTTTTTTAGGTTTTGTAAAGTTTCGCATTACATCATCATCTCTGTTATTACTGAACTAATGCTGGATATAGGTCATGTATTTCCAAAAAGAAGGTTGGAAGCGCATTTCACCCAGTTTCTAAGGAAGCTCAAAATCACGGTACGAGTTATGGAGAAGACTGTTCAGATTATTTCCGAGAGATCGCATGTAAAAATGAAAATATCCGTACAAGTCACCGACATAGCACACCGGAGTATCAAGTTGAAGTGGCAGTGGCAGGACTCAAATAGTACGTAGAAGTGATGGCCGATGAGGCCGAGACATTCTTCACGCACGGGCAATCGCAGCGTAGGAACACCAGTGACAAGTAAAGTGATGGCGACTTTACTAGAAACTTCTATAGTTTTGCCGACAACGTAAAATGACACGTTTCACTGCTTTATTACACTTGCCCACATTCACGCACTTGATCGAACACTTAATGAACAAAACACAACAATTTTTATAGCATTAATATTCGAAATAACACAAGTTTAGGAAAATAAAACAAAGCAACAACATGTTTCAACGTTCCCGCCAAAACTCTCGACAGACGACTTCATACATGTTATTCATACAAATAAGACCAATATTAAATATTTTTTTAGATGTTAAAGTACTAGTAATAATGACTCTTGGGGTTCAGATGAACAATATCATCATTTATATTTATAGTATCATTATTACACACTGCGCCATACATGAGATTTAGATTTAGATCTGCGTCTCAATCTCGTCCCGTGTTGAGGCTCCGACATGCGCATGCGCACGAAGTGTTTTCGCGACTTTCGAAAAAAAAATACGAAAAAAATTTGCGGTAGAGAACCACTGGGATGGTTTCAATAGCACTGGGATGGTAATTATGTGATAAATATATAATTATGTAATGTGTTGAACATGTATTTAAAAAAAAAAAACAATCGGTCAAAAAACTTCCGAGATTTAAACACTTAAAATTTTATGCACTGTCCCTCTCTCCCGAAACAACAGTTTGTATTGAATTTGTACGGCGAACTTGAACCATGATGTCATCGTGCGCTATCGTGTGCAACGCGGAGGCTCTAACTCACGCAATTATTTCACATATGTATTTTCAAAAATTATTTACGCAAATTTGTTTTACTCTCAATATTTTTAGTATTTATTGATTTGCATCAAAGTAAACCTTAAAATATTGCCATTTTAGCGTTTCAAACCCAAAGGGTAAAACGGGACCCTATTACTAAGTCTGTCTGTCCGTCTGTCACCAGGCTGTATCTCATAAACCGTGATAGTTAGACAGTTGAAATTTTCAGATGATGTATTTCTATTGCCGCTATAAAAACAAATACAAAAAAATAGAATTAACAAAATATTTTATTTTATTTTAATTTTTAAGGGGGCTCCCATACAACAAACGTGATATTTTTGCCTTTTTTATAAATAATGGTACGGAATCCTTCGTGCGCGAGTCCGACTCGCACTTGGCCGGTTTTTGAGACTTGTAAGTATTACCGTTCAAAAGATACTGCCGTTAAGTGTGGATAGACAGACAGACAGACACCGCAGCCTCAAGAATAAACTTCCGTACCCTTAGTACGGAAGCATAAATAGAGCTCTTGGCCCCCACAGTCTCGACTTCAAACGGCTCAAATAAAATAGCCAGTTTGAAGTTAAACACCGTGTTAAAAAGGGTTAATTTAGTTTTCAGTGTTGCCATTGATCGTGAACAAGTTGCATTCTACCAGTGTTGCCAGAGATTGAAGGCACGATACCCGCTATATTTCAGGGAATCTACTTGGACTGAGTAAAACTCGATCGGTTCCAATTTCGCAAAAACTACACAACACGATCCGTTGTTCTGATCGTCTGATACGGATACAGTACGGTTGGCAAAACAGACGACAATATGAAATACTATACGATAATTATTTAATTTTACTATTATAGTTTAAAAAACTGAAACAACATACTTCAAAATACGTAATTTCTATACTTTAAAGGTATATTGTTTAGAACAATTGTGTTGATTTTAAAATTTATTATTATTTTAAAATAACAAACTGTAATTATTAAAATTTAAATTTATTAAAATTAAAAAACTGTAACTACCGACTCAATAGTCGCAATTTTGTTCACTTGAATGACATAATTTTTCCAGTTCTTTTGTATTTGAAATCAAACCACTAAACTGGTTTTGGTGAAATTTTAATTAACATAAAATATTTTACAATTGGATCTTATATGACGTATTTATGAGATAACGAACATAAAAAATACAACCGTTACTGATAACCTTTCCTTTCTTTAAATCGGTTAAATAGAAATTGTAAGTTCTAAAAAGCAACGTCTAATAAAGACTTAAGGTCTAAATATCCAAAGAAGATTAAAGATCTTTCAAGGTCCAAAGAAGATTAAAATCCACATAATTTTTTCCCCGTAGTAGTTTTTGTGCGGACGCTGCGCACACACTGGCACGATATCTCGCCATCTAATATTATTCTGGGAACGGCCTTAATAAGTCACTACAGAATGTTATCTATTCCATTTTATCGCAGGCCGATACACATCTCAATCCAATTAGCCGTACAATGCAATATGGGCCGAGCTGTTATGACGGGATACCGCGACTCTTTAAACTAACGTATTTTATTCTGTGAGGAAAAAGGATAATGGAGATGGAATTTATCATCATAATTTAAAACAAATAAAGACCGTTGGATATAGTTTGTGGATTTCTGAAAGACCGGTGCAGCCTGCAACTAAGTCTTACTGCCATTTTTTAAGACCATCTGACATTTGGCTGGTCTTGTGGCTGCGTGAATATCCGTTCTGTTTAGCACGAAAATACCTGCCTATACGAATATATATACGATAATATCTGCTGGAGAAGAAAATTTATGACATTTTTTTATACTCCATAGATTATTTTTATGTTATATTTTTTGTGCAACCCATTAATTAGACATTAACGTCGCTCACTTGATAACGATGATGATTGAATTTGTTTTTTTTTTAAATATAAAACTGTTTTCTAATATTAAATATTCTCTATATTAGAATAATCTCTATCTCTTGACACAATCTACTAAACTACTACACAAAAAGCTGAACGATAACCCCGGACCGATAAAGGTCTAAAGACAATCCAAATGCTCAAACTCATTACCAGTTGGCAGCGTACCCAGCATGCATTGATAGATACTATCTACTTCCTTTCAAAATAGTATCTATAATAACTCTGTTGACAAACAGTAAACAGTGGATGATGATGATGACCATCAGTGACGCAACGCATGATGGTAGCTGGACTCCCGTAGTAGGCAACCACTTCGGACGGTCAGCGAGCGGTAATTTGATCGTCCGATTATCGAGCCCACCATCTCACCATCGCATCGCCTAAATGTTACGTACAGATAGCAGATAAACTTCAGAATAATTTTAGTAAAGTTAAATTGAAGTTTCCGAAAGCCTAGTCGGGGAGACTGTCTGACTTGCGATCCGCAGGTCCTGGGTTCGAATCCCGCGGCACGCACCTCTGTCTTTTCGAAGTTATGTGCGCAATGTTGATTGCCGCCAACTTCAAACGGTGTAGGAAAAAATCTTGAGGAAACCTACATGTCTGAGAGTTCAATGATCTTGAAAGATGTGTGAAGTCTGCCAACCCGCACTTGGCCAACGTGGTACACTATGGCATTACCATTCTCACAATGAGAAGATGGTTCGCGCCCAGCAGTGGGACAGTTTGAACAAACAGAGCTGATAAGAGAGAGAAAGTTAAATAATTTCACTCACATCTATTTTGAGTTAGAAAATATGGATATTGATTTTACCACGTGTGGTGGTCTTTTTCAGGGGATAAATATTAAGTCTTATCTAGCACGTGTTTGTTCTTTCCGGTTGGCGTCACGGAATATCAAGTCACACCTATTTTCAGTAAAACTAAATAAACAGAAATTAAATCACAGCGTTTGACAGCCAAAACCGTTTAATGGATTTTAAGATATTTTTTTATGGATTTCAGTTTTGAAAATGACATACATATTATGGTCATTTCAATATCCGCATCCAGTTAAGTGTTTTAGCTATTTTTTTACATACTTATTAGTCTTATTTTAAAAGACCTATCCAATGATACCACACATGGGGCGAGGTTGAAAAAACATTTCAACTTTTCTTTACATGCCAATTTTCTTTAGGCGCCATCCCTATTTTTCTTTTTTTGAAACTTTTATTACATAATTTTAACCGATTTGCAAAAAAGGAGGTCCTTAATTCGATTTTTTCCTCCGCCAGTTATGAATTGTTTTTGATGATTATTTTCGAAATTCGGTTCGACATTTTGGTTTTTAATACAAAATAACTGAAAAAATACCATCCAAGTAAACGAATTGCGTATTTTGAAGTAATTTTTTTCAGTTTCTTAAACTATAATTTATTGTGTAGCGATTTATTGAATGCGGCAAATTTAATTTATGTAGTTGAGTAAAATGGTTGCGACATACGGACAGACAGACGGATATAGCTAATTCATAAGGGTTTGTCGTAGTTACTAAGGAACCCTAAAAATGAATGTGAATCAGTGAGTGTTCAGTGTAGCTACATTTTAGAGTCGCGTTTTTTTATTTGGGTAATTATTACTTACTACCACATGACTTTTTAATTACTTTTACGTATCGAAGGTACATTCCAACGGTACACCACCTGTGGGGATGGCAGGCGTGCACGGGTGTGTGGGGCGAGGGGTGGGGAGGGGGTGGTGGTAGGTGGTGCTGATAACGTATCGATTGACCGCCTTATCGGCCGATCAAATGAAGCGACTGCTATCAGTTGATTCGTTGTGTACAGCTCACTAGTCGACTCCTGCGGCTTTACTTGCGTAAATCATCAAATAAGAACCGCAGTCTACAGGTGACAGAATGGTGTGGTTTGAAGGTGTCGCTCTACTCAACAACGTACATTTTTACTATGGGACCAACCCTGAAATATCTAAAACACATAACTGAAAATAACTGACTTCAAAATACGCAATTCGTTTACTTGAATGATATTTTTTCAGTTATTTTGTTATAGAAACTATTATGATCAGTCATTCAGTCGATTAATAAAAACCGGACAACTGCGAGTCAGACTCGCCCACCGAGGGTTCCGTACAAACTATTAGATAAAAAGGGGAAATTACACATTTTTTTTTATATTTTCCTTCATAAATCGAAAAATATACATCGTAAAAATAATTGAAAATCTGTTTTATTTTGTGCTTGAAGCATGAAGTTTCCGGCAGCCTAGTCGGAAGACCGTCTGACTTGCGATCCGCAGCTCCTGGGTTCGAATCCCGCGGCATGCTCCTCTGTCTTTTCGAAGTTATGTGCGTATTGTTGATTGCCGCCAACTTCAAACGGTGAAGGAAAACATCGTGAGGAAACCTACATGTCTGAGAGTTATCAATGATCTTGAAGATGTGTGAAGTCTGTCAACCCGCACTTGGCCAGCGTGGCAGACTATGGCCTAACCTTTCTCACAATGAGAAGATGGCTCGTTCCCAGCAGTGGGACAGTTTGTACAAACAGGGCTGATAAAAAAAAATTAAGCATGATGAACATGATACGGTTAATTCACCTTAAAATTTGGACCCTTATTCCTTGCATAAAGACACTATTTTATTGTGATTTAATAAAAAATGTCCAGTTTTCGGATTTTTTCCTATATGTGTACTATAACACAATGCTTCTTGCCAAATTTCATAGTTCTAGGTCAACGGAAACTACCCTATAGATTTTGATTCCCTTGTAAGTGTCGAAATGTGCATTTTTTACGATATATTCGGCTGTAACATAATATAATATACTTTTTTTTTGTAAATATATACATAGTTATATGATACATAGAAATTTAATTTAATTTTAAATAAAAATGTTGTAAAAACTTTTATGGGGAAAAAGTATTTGTGTTAATTAGTCGTCGGTCGGTTACATGTATGTGGAAACATGTTATTTTTTATTTTGATTATGTCGGAAGAAATAAAATCTCGAATAATCACATCAAATCCATGTCGGTAACTGTCATAAAAAAGATGCTGATCACCAAATAAAATAATATATAGGGTCACTTTGAATTAGCTGTGAGAAAAATGCTGTATGCAGCTGTAATTTTCAAACATACATACATACATACAATAACGCCTGTTTTCCCTTACGGGGTAGGCAGAGCATCAATGACTTGTGATACTACATAAGATTTGACCGTGATTCTCTAGCTAAGGTTAGATAGGAAGGAGTTATTAGAGGGTTAGGAGGTATTGGAGGGTGAGATATAATGTTGGCCTGCAGTGACAGGGGGTCAGCCTACCGCCCACATAAGCAACAATTTCCCTCAAGTCCCTTAACTGACTTTTACAGTATGCCCGAGAAGAGAAGTAGCTGGTACGTTCATGTTTTTTTTTTTCTCCCAGTTCAGCATGGAACATTGGAATTTCAAACAGTTGATTGAGATTTCGCAAAAAACAGCAAACAAATATGGCGGCAAATAATTCCATTCTATGCAGTACGCATCAAGAATGTGGATCAATTGGATGTGTTATTTTGAATCCGCGTCTATAGTTAACCCTGTTCGTATTATTATCAGCTTTCAATAGGCAAACATCACGTAGTTGTATCCACAAAATTCCATACGGGCATTTGTTTATAATTCATAGACATAGACAGAAATTTATTGTGACAAAAAAACATACAACACAAAATAAACAATAAAATAAAAATAATAATAATATAATTCAATATTCCACTGAAATAATCTCTGATAAAATCTCTGTTTCCTATAATTATGTGCTAGTGAAAAATTTTACTATTATATTTGATATAGAAAAAAAAACAAAATCCCACAAGTGCTAAAGCCGTCATGTTAAAATTTACATGAAAATAAAAAAAAACTTGGAAAGAGCAACGAATTATAAACGATGCATGTTAGGCTGCTTAAGATTCAATTTTATTCAGTTTATGATGACCAGAAAAAAATATAATGAAAATAAATAATATATGACGCAGACAGAAGTGCATTAACGTTAATGAGATATTTTGTTTGATATTAAAATAAACATCGTTATCTACGACAACTAAAAACTTGTCTCCACCGACCGCATTAGGAATCCATTAGGTCCTCACAAAATCGACTGATTAATTCGATTTATCTCGAAAGGACTGCTCACTATCACGAGGGAAGTACTGCACTTGATTTATGCCAGTTATCTCGAGAGATGGCGCCACGTCTCATATCAACACACACAGGCGTTTCTTTTATGAATTTGAAGTATTCGTCCAGTAAGTGGTGAGATAGTGCAACTGGAACGTCTAAATGCTCCCGATTTGTTTTTTTTTTGGTTCGCGTGTGAAGGAATGCTGTTGTTAACTAGAGTCTTGATTTTTTATGTGGTTTTTGATGGTGCGGTATGTGGGGCGGATCTATTTAGATGAGATTTGGTATATTATGTTGACGTTAGAGATAGTTTGTGGCAGCGAGAGTTCGACTGTAAATGTAGTACCTAATATTATTGTTTTTTTTTTATTTATTTCAAAGTTGGCTTTTGATATTAAGTGATTTAAAGACACCCAGATAAATTATATCGAAAACCCATCCTACATGAACGCAAGATTTTTAATAGCTATAGAAATAATCACTTTTCTGGCTTAATGTAATTTTTGACGTAAAATGAATGAGAAAAATATTTATTCATTTTAAATGTCAGTATTCTGTAGTAATACTAAAAAGTCGATAAAAATCGATAAAATCTATCTAGATTTAAAATTATCAAAGGCAAATTGTCAAATGATAAATATATTTACAATATATGTAAGGAAATATGACAATATATGTGATATGCTGACAAATATTTTTGTCGTAAATAATATCTCAGACCACAATCACACATTCAACTTCATAACGATAACTTAAAAAGAAAAAAAAAGTTCAACGACGTTATTATCATTATTCCACAACAGAGAAAAACTTAATCGATGGTAGATAAGGCGAGCGTCGAAAAATAATAGTTTTTATGTAAATGAACGTTGCATTCGAGATGGGGCCGAGATAGTGCAATCAGTAGGTACATCGGAACGAACGCCGTGAAGGTACCACACTATCTGAAATCATAACCTTGCTGTTATCGAGCCATCAGACAGGCTCGGCGGAAGGATAAGCTTGGCTAGAATGTTGGGGCCCCGCGATGACAGCTTGCCTGACATAACAGAGCTCCGTGCTGTAGCTTTAGTATTGGGGCCCTGGGTTAGTATTTTTGGCTAATATTTTAGTATATAATTAAAAAATATTGGTAAATTTAATTGGTAATTAAATTGCCTCTATTGCCCGTAATTTGTTTTTAAAAATCATAGCAGGAAATAACATTGACATATCGTCAACATCGCATTCTATGCAAGCAATGGTTTTATTTAAAAATCGTAATAGTAAGGTTGACAGATCCAGGTTAGACAGATTGACAGTCTATTGGCAGTCACTATTATATTCTTCTGTGCAATTAGATCGAAATCGATTCTACTAATTGGAAACATTAGATTAGATGTAAATCACATATGATTAATTAAGAAATCTTGGTATTCGATATCTTATTCTTGTTTAAATAAATAAAAAACTCTGGTGCTTTAAATGTGACTAATGCATGACATATTACAATGATGGGAGTAAAATTCCATATTGTTGTTTGTTATACATTATGTCATTTAGTTTTACCTTCCTCTTTCCGTTCTCAGTTTACCTTTCGATCATTATTTTCGTTTTGTATTAGTTGGATACTTCTGTTTTGTAAAGCGTAAACAAATATTTTTACTGCTACTTAAAAGTTTTTTAAATTTATATTAAATCTATTTGACTTATCATTTTAAGCATCAAAACACTTGAATTTTAGTGAGAATATTCACCTACACTTATTTCTGATCTGAGTTAGTATCTGAGGCATCTTTTCTTCAGTCAAGTCTGGATCCGTGCATCTGGATTCGCCCCTGTACAAAGACGAATCTAAGTTGCTTGTGCTAAGTGCGCAGCAGTTATTATGTATGTTATATAGTAATACGTTAGCTGAATCAATTTAACTAGTTCTCAAGGTTCCGTAGCTACCTACTTTGATTTGTTTAAAAGATAAAATACACTAAGGCTTGGTTAATACTGGTCACAACTACTAGTCACAAGTTAAGCAACCTAAATTACTTTTTACCCAACTCTTTAAGAAAGCTAATCTTTTACTGTGTAGCTAATCAAATTGTGTGTCTTTCTGATAACAAATTTTGAAGTGTAGTGTCAAGTTCTATTCTCTTTGGGTGGTGTATTGTATTTTTTTAAATTCTTTATTAACTCCACTCCGGAATAATAGGTATATCTTTAGTTATTTTTTAATATATTCTCCACTTTTCTTTTAATTTATTTTGCTAGATTTTTCTTTAAATTAAAATTAAGCTAATATTAATACGAAATACTAATGCAGCTGGTATGATTGTCGGTTGGCAGGTCATGAATGCCAGCAAAGATAAAAAAAATAGAGAAAATGTTCTAAAATGAGAAAGATAAAATATATCTTAGTTATCCATCTTTTAATGCATATTATTTTCAATACAAGTTTTTTTATATATTGTTTCACATCTGCAAGGCGTAGTTTTTATCAGTTTGTATAATGATATATTTTTTTACAGGTAAGTGTTGATACTTCCGGCTAGCAGACCTACCCTGCAAACATGCACCAGAGGTCGGTCAAATCACAAGAACCTCGAAGGTTATGTTTGCTTATCTTCCACCCACGCCATTCCTTTTGCATTATAAAAACGTCATTCATAACAGAGATAGCCTTTTAGACACAATCTCGACTTAGAAACCGCTGAAATTAACCTAGCGTACTCACTATCGGCCAATCGCCCGCTCGAGATACCACTTTTATGGCGTGCAGCTTTTTTATTTGACATTTTATACAAGTTTATTCAAACAGTAACGATAGGATCGGAGACGTTATCTTTCAATGCAACGTTACCGCGAGCTCGGTCTGATACCATCTGGGGCCATTGCTAGTTAAACCGAGCTGATAAGGGATCGGAGCTGGATGTGTGCGTGCGTGCACGGACGTGCGCCGCGCTTGTGTGCGAAGAGGGGCGCCCGGCCGTCGACCAGCCAGTCACTCAGTTTACGCGGCAAAAGAATGACGGCCGAATCGAATATACTCTGTGTTTTACTTTTTAAAAACTAGTGTTGGGAAAAGTGCGCGGGATGTTGCTGTGATGTTATTGTGGTTGAAGTATCTGAAGGAGCTTGAGCTCGCATGCGCTAGAGCTGCGCAGGTGCCGCCAGGTGGCGCTGTCAACGTCAAAACAATGTGTAAGTCTTGTTTACCTCTGCTATCTTTGTTTATAATGCTAATTTACTTGCGTTTGGATCATCGTGATCATTTTATTCGGCCGTGCCGTTGACTAATGAGGCTGATAAGCTGCAGTGATGATTCACTTGTTTTGTCCGCCAACGAACAGAAATAATAACAAAAGCTGCGATATTTGTGAGCAAAGATTTTCTTCGAAATTGCGATAATAACATCGTTAAGATTGCCTTTTTATCTTATTTGTATGAGACTGATAGCCGTTACAGTGCTACTAATGTAAATACTGGATTTTTATTGCTGTGTAGATACTTATCAGTACATGCAACGATACTAAATCATTGATAACTGTTATCCAATTTGAAAAATAACTCTGATTGGCAATTTATCATTTAACAGACAGATTTATTACATATTTCAAAGTTGAAACTGCTATTTTAGGGACGTAATAATTAGGTATTATAAATAAATAAAATAAATGACTAGGTATGCCAAAATTGCTCACAATTAAACTTTGTAAACTAATTTATCGTACAAACAAACAATATTACAATTAAAGGAAGTTGATTTTCAAATTAGTGTAGCAACTGTCGGCCTTATCGCTAATAGCTATTTATTCTAGGCAACTTTATTAAAAGACCCATAATAAGACAGAGATGATCGAAATATGACGGAACGTGCAATAATAAAGGAAAAATAAAATGAAATACTTTATGTATTATAGATAAGTACATAATTAAGAGTTTGTAGTTCGACCATCATCCGTCTCGCTTGCGCATATGCGTATATCAACATTTTTTAAGATATAAATTGACGAATGAAATTATAATAAAAACGTCGTAAAATTAAAAAAAAAAAACAATTTGTTCCAAACAAACAATTATCAAACATCAAAATCATTTTTACCTTATAATCATTTATAAAAATGATTTTTATGTATGAAAATCAAATTGAAATTGTTGTCGAAAATTTGAGGGTTTATTTTTTAGATTTCCAAACGACGATTTTTTTAAAAGTTCATTCATTCATATTATATCTTCAAAAGTTGGTATGCGCGAGCGAGAATAATTAAAATAGATAATTTTAAATCCCTTGCATATTTATGCTGTTATCAAAAGCAAGATATCTCATTTCTGTGTAATAGATTATAATAGTGACATACATGTCATGAAGTGATTTTAACTGATGGACATCTGAACACAGAATAATTATTACTAACTCTTGTGCCTCGAGTGCCCCAAGAAACTAATCTCTAGAGACAAAGGCATGCACACATTGACATTGACGTTTTGACATTGACAGCAGCTGTCAAAATAAGAATACGCCGCACGCGTTCGGTATTTAAATCCTGAACTGATTTTATCGAAGACGCCTACTTAGTAAAATATGATCTTGATAAAGTTAAAATGTGTCCACTTATTCTTGAGTAGAAGATTATTGTCGATATTTTATGCATTGAAAATATAAAAAAAAGGTTTTACATAAACTAAAAACTTTTAGTTTTTTTTCGTTTTCGACCTCACTAATTGAAGTTTTTTTAAAAATAAATATGATAGTACTCAAGTGTTTCTACGATCTTTGTCATAATAAATGGTATTTTTTTACCGCTCTAAATGATTATGAAATGCGTATTAATAGATGCATCGTCTAGAGCCAACATTTGTTCGAGATAACCGATAATGTATCTGAATGTAAACAAATCATTCAATTTCGTATCTATGTAGTCTGAAAATAAAAGTAATGATTCGTTATATTAAAAATGTAGTTAGTTTTTACCCGAGTGCCTAGGATGGAGAGTTGTGTTTTGTGTTTGAGTGTATTTATACAGTTTAAACGGCTTGACCGATTTTGATGTGCATGGTGTCGTTAGATTCGACTTCACTCCCTGAGTGTCAACTAGAATTATTCAAAAGAATAATATATATAATCAAAAAATTATGATCTTTTATAGCGATTTTACGCATACTTTCTACAAAAAACGTACACTCGATAGCGTATCAAACGTAAAGAAATCGTAAGTTAGACTGCAAACACATCTTTTCTACAGTAAATTTTGTATAATTTTTTCTTGTAATACAGATACTTGTTTATTATTTAAAAAATAGGCATGCGCTTGACCGCTTACTCGCGACGCAAGCGACAGTTGCGAAACTTGTAACTTACATATATAAAAATCAATTGCTGTTCGTTTGTCTCGCTAAAACTCGAGAACGGCTGGGCCGATTTAGCTGATTTTGGTTTTGAAATCTTTGTCGTAGTTCAGGGAAGGCTTAATCGTTGAGAAAATATCGGGTCCACTCATTGATAGGTGATACGAAGTACGCAGGGCCATAATTACTTCGAAATACGTAATTCGTTTACTTGGACGACATTTTTCAGTTATTTTACTATAAAAACTATCGAACCGATTTTGAGTCCACCTCCTCTGAGGTACCTACTAAACAAAAAAAAACATAAAACAACTGGCGCAGTAATTGCTGAACAAACAAACGCACAGTCGAATTGAGAACCTCCTTCTTTTTGGAAGTCGTTTAAAAAAGCAATAAATAATTTATTTATATCCAAACAATAATAAGATTACCATACATATATACTTTAATTGTTTGATTTTTACAAAATTTGCAATTCGTGCATTATTCCACTCAACACTCAAGGAAGGTAATATAAGATATATTAAGTACTTTGCCTGTATACATGTAGGTTTATTCAGCTAAAACAATAGAACAATACACATATCCGAATAAGTAATGCTAATAAATATATCTATATTTATTTATCCTGTTCATATTATATTTGCGATATTATGTCACGCTTAGTTTTGCTTTTATTAGAGAGTTTAGGAACATTTTTATTTTTAACACGCTTTTATTAGGTCGACCTGTATGTAATGAAATCTAAGGTAACTAATTTAACCATCTTCCAAGGATCGTAGCGTCATGAAAATTGGCAGCTGTATGTAGTTTTGATGACAATACAATAATATGGTACTGTCGAACTGATCTGATGATGGAGCCGGAAGATATGAACTAGAACTTCACAATGGAACATCGTATCATAGCTGTGTTTGGATTTGTTAGAAAAGTCTTGTATTGAACTTTGACCACGATTAGGTTTAAGATAATACAATAATTTGGAGCGTGTTTTTTTTAGTTTTTTAAACTGTAATTTATTTGACTATATATTGTTTGAACTTAAAAGTTTTGATGGTAGGTATAGTAAATGAAGGAACTTTATTTTAAATAGTATTCCGTAATTTGCGCCTTTGCTACTTTAGATATGTTGCAGTATATGTTCCTGGGGATTGACGTTTTTGTATGTTTATATTTTTAAAACTCGTTAGATATTTTGAGCGTACATCTTATTAGAAATATATTTAAAAATATTAAAATACATATTTTAATATAAATATTTATTAAAAGAAATAAAATCTTTTGCCTTTTTTGGGATAAATAATATACCTAGTCTTGCCATAAATATTGTCACGAAGAAAAAAATTATTTTTTTATTGCAAATAATATTTATTACTTTTACAGTGTGTTAGTTTAATACATAAATATAAAACAATTTAAAATATAAAAGCTTATTCGAAGTGGTCTCCATTGGCTGCAATACAGTCCTTTAAACGTTGAGGCCAGTTATCAATAGAAGCACGCACTCTTTCCATGGGAAAATTCTTCACTGCCAATCGTATGGATTGTTTTAGGGACTCCAAATTATCATGGCGTTTAGAGCAAGCCATACTCTCTAAAACTGACCATAAATCATAATCCAGCGGATTAAGATCAGGACTAGACGACGGCCAGTCTTCAGCTCTGATGAAGTCCGAAACGTTCACTTCCAACCAAGACTGCGTGGACCGAGCTTTATGACCTGGCGCCGAGTCTTGTTGGAAGGACCATACTTGGTTATTGAACATGTTGTTGTTAAGGGGCTTAACTACCTTCTCAAGAATGGTATTTTGATACACTTGTGCCGATGTTTTGATACCTTTTTCACAAAAATATGTCTCAGTCACTCCTTCATAGCTAACACCCCACCAAACCATCACTGAAGTCGGATAATGCCCACGTTGCACTCTGTCGACTAATTGGGAAGCTTCCTTAGAGCTTTGAGCATAAATACGGTCATTTTGTTTGCTAAAATGTTGCTCAATTGTAAAGATTTTCTCATCCGTAAACAAAATTTTTCTGTGACCTCCCTATGCGTACCGCTTCAGTAGTTGTTTCGATTTTACCACCCTATTCTTTTTTAAATTATCAGTTAAAAAATGACCAGTGCGTCTCTTATAGGCTGCAAGTCCTAAGTCATCTTTTAAAATACGCGACATGGTTCTGGGTGCTATCTTCATCTCCCGAGATAAAATCTTTTGCTTTCGGACAGGATTTCTTCGAATTCTTTCCCTTACTGCTTTGACCACCTTTTTCGTACGAACACTACGTGGACGGCCAGATCTTTTTCTGTCACAAACAGAGGAGGTCTCATTGTACCTATTAATAGCCCGGTACACAAACATTTGACTAATACCAAGCGTATGGAGAGTTTTAAAAATTGCATTTGGCTCCATACCAACTTTGTGTAATGCAATCACAGCGATTCGGTTCTCTTTATCACCCCACTCCATTTTAATATCGCAAAATATTGTACAATGTATTGGCGCCAAAATTAGAAAACTCAATGAACAATCGTATAAAAATGACAGATTCCAAATTCAAATGTAATATCTTTCTTATTTTTAACTGTAACAGTATTTATGGCCAGACTAAGTAGATTTAGAAAGGGCAATATTTGTCTTTATTTCAGTTTAAGTTTTTCATTTATAATCTAGAAATCGAGCTGATTGTTTTCAGTATATATATCAGTATTCTAATAAATTAATACTGTCCTTGCCAAGTCATTAAGCAATAGTTATGTCAGTCAATAATATTGACATATCATACCTATGACACATTCCGTGCATGCAATATTAAGAAAAATGCATAGAATGGTCTCGATTTAAAACAAAAATGAAACTCTACACAAGATAATATGTATGTATACATAACTATTTCTTGAGATTAAAAAAGATAATTTTGATACTGGCAAGTCAAATAAAAAACAAAATAAAACGACTCCAAAATAAACTCGACAAATGGCAAATGTGGAAGCATGATGCCAACATCAAGCAAAAAATAAAACGCTCCAAAATCTACAATCAAAACCAAAATTAAATAAAGAAAAATCGTTCCATATCCAAACGTTCGGAAAAGCGCTACTAGCGCCACTAGCGTCGCAAACGGCGCGATAAGCATGACGTGTGTGTTTGAATGGGTCCCGATGTAAATGATAAAAACGGGGGAAGGAGCGCTATCTCTGCTCAGATTTCTCGTTCATTATCTATTGTTTGTGTGTGTGTGTGTGGGGTGGGTAAGGGTGGTGTGGGAAAGTTCGGGGGTGCAGCGCGGTTATCTGTAGCCACCTACTATGGTTGCACTGAATTTATAAACAACTTAAACCGCGGTTTTGGCCGTTGGCAGAACCGTAAATTTTTTCGGGATAGAAAGTGGCGTGTTTTAGTCCGGGATGTAACTTATCTCCATTATATTTTTTTTTCTGAAATAACAATAAAACTCTTGTAAAAAATAAAAATTACGATTTTACGTAACCTCCAACGTACTTTTTCGTAACAAATAAAAGATTTTACAAAATATAAAAATTCTTAAGAATGCTCATTTAAAATCATTTTACAATGGCTTAGTGCATACTTACCTAATGATCGTACTATAAATTTAGATTTTCAAAACTATTCTATGACGGCAGATTTTAATCCGTTAAGTATTGATTTACTATAACATTATTAGTTATTATTTGATTAACAAAATTGTACATAATAATTGTTACTGTTAAATAAAATTAGAGTTAAAGTTGTTGTACTAAGTGTGCACACTGTGAGTTACACAACAACTCACACACGGGGCCTTACCGTTTACACTTTGATTAGTAATTAGGCGAGTTCATACATTTTCGGCGAGATTTCCAGCCCCCAACCCCCATGCCCCCCCCTTTCCCCCCACCCCCGGGTACGCCCATGCTTACATCTAATTAAAAGTAGAATTCTCGATATTTTCGAAACTCGATTTTAACTTACTCGATACGTATCAAAAGGAAGCCTTATCGAGTCGATCTCTAAAAAAAATAAAAAAGCCGTTGTTTTTTTTTATTTCACGGTATCAATTAGGCAAGCTTATCGGCTACCCTCATACTGTGGAAGTGTGCTTCCTTTGCTGATAGCAGCCCGTGATAAGAGAGCTGATAGCGACTTTGTACTCTTAATTAGCAAATACCTAACGAAGCTGCGTTATCGGCGCTTCGGATAAGAGCCGATAAACTTGAGACGGTTGCGCTGAGTGAGAAGCCCTAGAGTTGTATTTTTTTATTCTATAATAGGCTTGCGCTTGACCGCTAACTCGCCTGTTCTTAAACGACTGGTGCAGTCCAAAATGGAATGAAATATTCTTCATTTGGAACAATACAGGCACGATGCTACCCGCAGTAGTTTAGAGAAAACTGTGTCACGTGTAACACCGCCCACTTCCGGAGTAATAGGTATTACCTTATAATTACACAAAGGAGACATTTACAAGTACATGCATATTTATACTTGTCATAATTTTCCAGACAATATGAATTTAGAATTTCAAAATTAGAATTTATAAGAGTTCAAGAATTACAGAAAAGATAGGCATTTCGAAGATATCTAAAGAGTGAGATATAAATATAGATAGTAATGTGTTTGTTTGACACTAGATGGCGTTAGTAGTAGGTATATCTTCTTTTCTTCACATAAGTTTTTAGTTCCCGTCACTTAAAAATAACGTTCCTTTTACGTGACGTATATGTTCAAAAAAGGCCACATTCACGATACGTCACATACGTCATATTCTCAAATTGTCATATTGCGAATGTGACGTTCAGAGAGAGTGGTGGTTTTAGAATGTGTCGTATCGAGACGAGAATGTAATATTTTGAAGATATGATGGCGTGAGAAAGTGACCGTTAAAGAACGAGTGACGATTTGAGAATGAGGCGTATTGCGCCTAATGTGGCGTAAACAAGTGTTATCTGTAAAGAATGATAAAGTTATTCGGAGTGTATCTTGGGGCGAATTCCTCTGGGCTTCCCGCGCTCGCCGGGATAAATAACAGATACATTTTATGTTCAGATAACACATTAGATAATTTGTGTTTTTATGCTTTGTTTAATATTGCTGTTAATATAAATTACCTCGTTAGTGAGTATATGTCAAATATAACAATTATATTGCAAACCAATTATTTTTAAACGATTCAGCCCAATTTCTAACCGACTTAAAATAGGAGAAGAAAAAAAAATACAGAAGAATTGAGAACCTCCTCCTTTTTTTGAAGTCGGTTGAAAAGAAAAAAAACTATTTCAAAATTAAATTTTCTTCGTCACAGTAACGTTTCTACGAAACTGTATTTTTTTCCCAAATACGTTGCGTTGCGTTATCGCGGAGCAACATCGGCGGGAATCGAACCCCTTATCTCCGGGCCGTATCGCCCCCGCCTTATCAGCTGCATCTAGGAGTTTTTGTACGCGAGGATGATGGTGGATATATTTTACGTCTAGCGTCGGCTGAAACGAACACTAAAACTCTTTTATAGAACTAGCTGCGTGCCGCGATTTCACCCGCGTAGTGATGAAAAATGGTGATGATGATGGAAAATCGAAATAAACAGCATGCCCATCTCCAGGTTCACAGCTATCTCTATATCAAATTTCATAACGAAAGGTTCAACCGTTTAGTCGTGAAAATGTAACAAACCGACAAAGAGACAGACAGAAAGAAGACTTTGCCTTTAATAATGTTAAGTAAGGATATAAGTAGTAAGGAGCTTAAGCTAACAGGTAGCCTTTTTTGCTGCTCTTTTAATATATATATATATATAGAAAATGTGTTAACTGACAACATAAGAAGACCACGTTTTACAGCTGTAGCTGTATGTGTATTTGTCTGTGAGTATGGATGTGTGTTTTTTCATTGATCGGTTTGGATATGCGACATAAACAAGATAAGTATAACAAGATAGGTAAGTTGTTTATTGTTTATTTATTTTTAAATAAAAACTACGGGTCACTCACGTCTGTTTTGAGCCGAAATATCCGACTATAGTTTCAACCGCATTTGGCGGTCTTTTTCAAAGGAGCAGCACACAGAACTATAGTCGGATATTTCGGCTCAAAACAGACGTGAGTGACCCGTAGTTTATTTAAAAATGTGTGAAAACCACGTTAATTTCCATAGTAAAAAGTTAATTTATTTATTAGAAGCGAAACAAATATGTTTTCTCACAACTGTATTGAAAAACAGGCGGAATTTGTGCAAACTCCTGATGATGGTAAAAATGAAGTACTCGACGTCGTCTTGGTCTAAGGGCCCGGCCCCATGGCACCCGGCACGGCGCCGGCGCTGCGCCTTGAAATTACACGGCGTGGCCGGAATCCGACGGTTTTTGTAGGCGAAAACTAGTCTGTAAAAATAAGGTTTGTGACAACATAAAATACAACTAAGAATATTAATTGTTATTTAAATGAATGCACTGGTGTTTTGTAATACTTTTGACACAATTTCAAAAGGATATTATAAAATCAAACTTTGTTACCTTTACACGCTCAAACGGCTGCACCGATCGTTATTAAATTTAGCATAGAGATAGCTGTGAACCTGGAGACGGGCATACGCTACTTATCATCATCATCACCTTTTTTATAACTATGCGGGTGAAACCGCGGAAAGCAGCTAGTTTATAAATCGGGGATTATTGTGAACTTAAGTTTTTTAGGTATTTTCTAATTATAATTTCAAAGAATCCCTTATATATAGTAATGTGTTTGTTTGACACTAGATGGCGTTCTGCATTCTTCTCAAAGTGCATTTAATGTGATCAGCTCCATACAAACGGATTTATTTTTACTAGACTAAACGTCGGATTTCGGTGGCGGATTAAGTCTATTCCAGTTTTCAGTCACTTAGAAATATTCATCGAAATCAAATATGAATAATAACGAATTATAATCAGTTTTAAATCTATATAAGAATGGAAAATGTCAAGGTAAACGATTAGCTTAGTTTCATAATTAATAAAACGTTAATTAAATAAACAAAACACCAGGGGGTTATTCTAATGACAAACCGTTTAGTATTAAATTTGAATTTGGAAAGATTATGTTCTCAGTTTCGAAAAGGTCAAATTATCAATATCATTTATATCTGTCATTGTCATTTCGAAATACATTTCGTGACATTTAAAACGATTTGCATTAATTTTCAAACCGAAAACGAATAGGCGCCATTCGACACTTTATGAGCTAGACTTCCTTTATAAATAAATAAAAAATCAAAAAAAAATATCAAAATGTCAATTTAAGTATAATCTATAATGGATAAACGATACATAATGCGTAAATGATCATGCAAATTCAATCGTATAATCGATTTTATATGTTTATTAAAGTAGGTCTAGGTTCTATCTACAATCTAGTATGTCTAACGATGCCCTTGAGTTTTTTTCTTTTTTAACCGACTTCATTTTTAACATTTGTTATATAGTAAATAAATAAATATTTGTGGACATTTTCACACAACACCATCTAGCCCAAACTAAGCAAAGCTTGTACTATGGAACTAGATGGCTGATAGAATACATGTATACTTTTTTTTTTGTTGTAAATATATACATATGATACATAGAAACACCCAGACACAGAACAAACATCCATGTTCATCACACAAATGTATGCCCTGGGTGGGGATCGAACCCACGACCTAAGTCGGAGTATGAAAATAAAAAGATAATAAATAAGAAACAAAAATACTTTCGTAGCCTATTCAAAGTAATAATCACCAAAATCTGAAATCAAATAATAGTACAAAAATATTTGTTTTCATGGCATACGGAAAAAAATACAAATAGAGAAGTGATCGAAAAGTGCGTTAAACAAACAATTTAATAAGCAAACCTATTTCCAACATATTCAAACAAAACAAAACTATTTCCTTATTTAAATTATCAATATATTTTGTAGATATTCTTTGTTGGCAGACGCATCAATTAGAATTTCGAACAAAACAATAAAAAAATATGGATTTTAATATATTAGCGTATAGTTTAAAGAATCTCATTCTCAAAATTTTAAAATTTAAATACAAATTAAATAGTCAAAATTTACATACAAATACTTGAAACTAGATCTTTTAGTATCTTAATCTGTAAGTTTTTACAGATATTTATGGAAGAGCAAGGTTGTATTTTTTTAAATCTTTATTTTTATAAGATCATAGTAATACATTATATTTAGTAAACTGTGGCAATGCAAGAATTTAGAAAATTTTAATAAATTTAGACTCTAACTTACATATTTTTACATAAAATTAAGGAAAATTTTGAGTTCTTCCTTGTAAAAAAAAAGAAATGAAAATGGAAACTTTAGAGTCTGTCAACAGGTGAGCTATAAAGTTATTTGGTGGTAATAAGCTAGTTGCCAAAAAGTTTCCTGCGACTAGGAAACTTTTTGAAACTTTTTTTAGGAGTCCTTGTGAAATAGCATGTCTGTGTATATTCTATCGAATTTATTTCGGTGAGTGTGTTCATTAGCTTTACGACGATATTGACAATTCCACTATAGGATTAGCAGAAAGTCTGCTCACTACCACCCATTTCTGAAACAGTCGATTTTTTTAATAATTTCGATACTAAAAAATCGGAACCGTTTTTTGGATTTTCAGGATTTAGAGTGGTCTAAGCTTAGGGTCTAAGCTTCTAAAGTCTAAATCCTGAAAACGCACATAGCTTATGGATACGGCATACCAAAAAACGTTAATTATAGTTTAAAAAAACTGAAAAAACCGACTTTAAAATTGTTTACGTGGATGACACATTTTTCAGGTTAAAAACCAAAGTACTGAACCCATTTTCATAAAATGTATATGTTACTACCCCTGAAGTATGGCCTACCAAACAAAAACGAATCATAAAAATCAATTCATGATTGGCGATGTAATCGCTGAACAAACATACAATAATGAATACATTGACCCTTAAAGTATAGGCACCCTGTATAAGCATCGAGCCAACACTTCCTAATCCGTCTATCTACATATCCAACCGCTATCTCTGTATCTATCACGACTAGGTATCACCGCGTCAGGCGTCGAACCCACGACCTCTCTACCACGCCCCAAGCGGAATCAATTAGCGTGAGAGGCCAGCCCACTATACCACTATCGTATGCAGATTGCAACGCAGAGAGAGAGGCGTTATTTACGTCTTAAGATGAACAGGGTTAGACAGAAACGATATGCTGCAGACTAGTAATTCTACGAACAGTGGACTTTGTGAGCAAAACTTTTTTTAAATTGCTTGATGTAAAAAAGTCTGTGTTCGCTAGGTTTAGTGCTCATAATAGAAATTCTTGTTTAGATATCTGTATCAGATGTTTTGGATAAAAATTACCAAAATCGGCCGACGAACGGCCTCGTGGCAAACTTCTATTTTTAAATGTGATTTCATATTTTATCTCGACAACCTTTTGACTAAATTTGCTCATATTTATAATTATTGCTTAGAATTAAATTGAAACAAAAATGAGATCAAAATAAAAAATTCATAATTTTATGTAAAATAGTTACAAGATATCGACACTAGTTTACATCGTCAACCGACGGCGCCGTCAGGCGCGTGTCACACCGTTGCATTTCAATCCTGTGTAGCACATAAGCAGATAGCCGGCCCTAGTGTCAACTCATACCTACCCAGGCCTCATTCATACCACGAAACGGCCAGCACACTGGGGCGCGTATCACACCGTCACACTCCAAACCTCTTTTCCTTCATTCCGCACTAGCTGAGTAGCCGGCCCTAGTGTCAAGTCACACCGCCCCAGGCCTCATTCACACCACAAACCGGCCGGCCCATTCAGGCGCGTGTCACACCGTCACACTCAGAACCTCTTTCCCTTCATTTTGCACTAGCAGAGTAGCCGGCCCTAGTGTCAAGTCACACTGCCCCAGGCCTCATTCACACCACGAACCGGCCGGCACACTCAGGCGCGTATCACACCGTCACACTCCAAACTTCTTTCCCTTCATTTTGCACTAGCAGAGTAGCCGATCCTTGTGTTAAGTCACACCGGCCCAGTCCTCATTCACACCACGAACCGGCCGGCACACTCGGGCGCGTATCACACCGTCACGCTCCAATCCTCCTTCCATTTATTTCAGGATCCTAATCTGAGATGGAAAGCGAGCGACTGATAAGCAGCGCTCGCACCATCGCGATAACGTCTTCGTACCGTGCTAACAGTGTGGGTACTTACGATCTTTTCTTTATATATTTTTTCTAGGCAAATTAATATCACTTTTACCAACTTCAAAAAGAAGGAGATAAACAATCCGGTGTTGTTTTTTTTATGTCTGTGACAGATTATCTCCGTCATTTATAAACTGATTTAAAAAAAAAAAGTTTTTTTAAATATATATTATAGACACGTGACTCTAACAAAAAATATCACTTCAAAGCTTAATATTTCGCAAAGGTTTTGGCACATCTTATATTTTTTGATTACCTATCCAATGGGATAGGTATAGATGAGAGGGATGAGATAGATGAGAAAAAAAGTATTTTATTCCCACTTTACTGTACGGGAGGCATCCCAATTTTTTTTTTTTCAAAATTATATTATAGACTTTTTATGTATACCTAATATGCATATTCATGCCAAATTCCAGCTTTCTAGTACTAATAGTATTTGAGCAAAGCCTTGGACGGACGGACTGACAGACAGACTGACGGACATGGCGAAACTATAACAGAGGACCCTTGAAATGGATCCAAATTCGACAACTCATTTATTTTATATATGGAAAAAGAATTCAACATCGAAGTATCTTTATAGATTACATCAATAATTTACACAAACAATTGTTCAGTCAATTAAATTGAAAACTCTGAAAGCACGTGTTTTTCATAATTTATTATTAAGAAAAAAATATCAATTTTACTGAAAATACAAATTATGTACAATACGACGTCACCATAAAAATATACTTACTCTTACTGCCACAAAATGTATTGTAACAGTAAACCGACGTAGAACGGAACGCAGCACGCATGTCTGAGGGGGGTAATTAACGGATAGTATTTTATATCGGACATCTAAGAAAAACTGTTATTAACCAAAACGCATCAAAAGTTAAATACTCACTAAAATATCAATCACTTAAAATAATATCAGCTAGCTAATTAAAAAATGATTAAATTCAAGAACGGTGTTAAAACACCAGATAACCATCTTAAAAACTGTGAGATAGGAATCTGTGGGAATAATTAAAATCTAATTGGTATAAATATTGAGATTTAACTGAATTAATAATGAATTTTATATCGGCCAGCCAGTTTCATTTCCGTTTCGGGTTACTGTCAATGTAAAAGATAATAAAATAAAGCAATAATTTTAATTGATCTTTGAATCTGTTTTAAAACCAATTGGAAATACATTTTTAAATAAATATGTTTTAATTTTTTGCAGTACTATTCATGGACAACTTTGTACCTAACTAACTTGTGACTTTGGACGGGTAACTTGGTAATAGCCTCTAAAATGTTATTTCCTTAAATAAAAATATTTATTGAGGTACTATCCGTGAAGCACTTCAGATGCCATACAAAGTTACCCACTGATTAAAATTACTTACGCGGTGAGTACACAACAGATATATTAAAATAATTATATTACTTTTTTCAGTAGGCATGTAGTTAATAAAGGCACTACAGCAAAACAATATACAGACTTAACTATCTAAACTACTACACAAAAAGCATATAGATTACCCCAGACCGATAAAGGTCTAAAGATAATCCAAATGCTCAAACCCACTACCAGTTGGCAGCGTACCCAGCATGCTCGCCGCATTGCCACGTTGAATAGCAATGCTTATGCGTTGGGATAGATATGCGCCAGCATTTTGGTATTATATTACTTCAATGGATTAGGTACTACTGCCTAATTTAAGCAATAGTATTTTATTTTTATTTTTTTAATTAAAAGTAAAATATATTTTTTACTAAAAAACAACAGCTACTCTATGTAGTAATGTCGTAACGTTCTACGTCCGTTCAAAGACTTCACTTGTGGGGCGAGAGGGGGGTTTTTATCGCCGAAATGGTCCGATAGCGCGCGGAGATTGGGGCGGATCTCACGGCAAGATTCGCCCCCGCGATATCGCGCGATCCCGAGACCCGATAACCACCCCCTTAGTACATGCCTGTATCTTTTCAAAAGGTTTTTTGTTCGTAATCGCAGACGAATCTAGTTTTAATGACTTTTTATAATAGTTTTACGCGAGTTGAATATTTTGTGCGACTAAATGTGTTGCGGGGACAATACACTCCATTATCTTTATCTTTAGTTGGATTTTAATATGCAAATGTTTGTTTCTCTTTTACATTTAAATGTAGATGTTCACGGTGTAAAATTATTATAATCATGTATGTATGTTAATACACGACACTATGAAAGAAGGTCAAAAATACTAATGTATTTTTTAACTTTCTTTCATTCTGTTTCTATTTGGAATTAATAAAGTAATTGACCGAGCGAGCGAAGCGTCTCTGCATCGACTGGCCAAATTTTATTTCGTCTGTCAGTTTGTTTGTGAGTTTGTATGGTTGTACTCGCGTACAGGGCGTAATTTCGAACCAATTTTGATGAACCTTGGCGTATAGGTTCTATGGATTATTATTTTTTTTACTCTCCGGCGATTTTGACAACAAAGTGATCCTATAAGGGATCCGTCTGTCTGTCTGTCCGTCCGTCCGGGTGTCAAGACCTTTATCTCGGAAACACGTAAAGGTATTGTGTTGAAATTAAAACCATATACGCAGATCAAGTGTGTTGTTGCAGAAAGAAAAATCAAATTTCTGTTTTCGTAAAAAAAGTTACAACCTAATATGTCGTAAAAAATGCACATTTCGACACTCACAAGGGAATCAAAACCTATGGGGTTACTTCCCGTTGACCTAGAACTATGAAATTTGGCAAGAAGCATTGTGTTATAGTACATATATAGGAAAAAAATATTTTTTTATTTTATCACAAAAAAAATAGTGTGTTTATTCAAGGAATGAGGGTCCAAATTTTAAAGTGAATTAACCGTATCATGTGGGATATCATATGAAAAAGCTTAATTATCATAAGTTAAAACAGGTTTTAAATATTTTTACGATGTATATTATCCGGTTTATGAAGGAAAACATAACAAAATATTTAATTTCACACTTTTATCTACAAGTTTGTACGGAACCCTTGGTGAGTGAGTCTGACTCGCACTTGGCCGGTTTTTTATTTCTGTGTTCATATACTGCATTAGAATACGGAAGCTTCGATGTGCGAGTGAAACTCGTAGGTACTTTGCAGGATTTATTTGACACGCATACGCGACTGCGATGTATATTATAAAATTTCTACCCATCACACCGTGTGCAAACAACATCGAAATTGGGTTTCTTATTGGCTACAGGACCCTAAAAACGATGAAGTGCTTGTAAAAGCAAAAATTTTGAAACGAGAGCAATAAGTAGACTAATTGATTCAGCGCCTGAGATACAAAATTGAAGCAACTAAACCACTCCATTTATCTATAAAGTAGACCAGTTACAACGCAAAACGATATAAAATAACGAGATAGCAGAGATCCATAGACTTCTATAGATACCTCAAGTGTATGTAACTGGCGTGTCAACAGTAAGATAAAATATTTTAAAATTTAAACTTGACTACCTAAGATTTATTAGATTTCACGTGATATATACTTCCGATTCTATATTTTGTCAACCAGTTACTAGCGTACAAGCGCGCGGATGCATTGGGTTGAATAGTTTTCGCGCCGATGGAACATTCCATCACAAACTCGTTTGTGTGACGTCACAGTCGATACCGAAAATGTGGCACGCGAGGTTTTCATATAAATGAAGTCGCATGCTTCGTCTACTATGTTTGTGCAGACATCACAAGCTGAACCCTCACTTTCACAACTCACACTAACCGGTTTAGCGAATTCGCATAAATAACTTACAGATAACACACGAGCGTTTTTCAGTACTTTTCAGCCCATACACTTATTAAAATAAAGGTGTCAGTTTGTTGAACCGTCTAAAATATGAAATTTGAGTGATAAGATTTTAAGCTATTGCATAGCTTCTATCGCGGGCCTTGAGCCGAATCCAGAAATTCCGTAACGAAAATAACCTAACACACCGCGCGTAAAGCTATTATGCAATAGCTTTACCGCGGCAGTCTCCGAGTGCCACACGTCTTTTTTTTACACAAGATATATCTACGGTTGACCATCAACTCGCCTGATGTATCATTTTGTTTTACTTTTGAAATTGATACTTGTTTTATTTACAATAAAAAAAAAAAAAAAATTGTTTAAAAATTTTATTTAAAATTTGACTGTGTTATTTCGATTGTGTTATAAAAAGGTGGTGTGTTTTATTAGTGCGAGCAAGTGTGATGGAGTGGTGAAACGCGTGTTCTATAAGTGTGAAAAATTTATTTTTCGGTCCACCTGTGGCTGCGCTTCCCAGCGCGTGGTCTCTATTGAGAACTTTTTACCTTATTGCCATCATTTCTACGTGCTACGTGCTATTTTATTTTCCTATTTAGGCAGCAGACGACGCTGTGGGACGCAGCTAGTACTATAATTGTGTTTTTTATCAGTCGTGCGCGTGCGGGCGCTATCAGACGATGCTATGATTGCTGCCTCTTGCCCCTATCATGTCGTGGACCCAGTTACAGATAGACTGCGGCTTCAACTGTCACCTACCAACATACTAGCGGTTATTCTGTGCCTAAATTTAAAAAAACATATTGCCCAACTGGACTCATGCGATTTGCACATTTGCGATTTTCAAACTCTCCGTCTTACTTTTAAACACTGAATAAGCACATTTTAGTTAAACAGAGTTTTGTTCCGTTTTTGCACGTGACAGTTCCCGTCTAACAGAAAGTGACAAGTACTTAGTTATTTAGTGAATAAGATTTAACATTTGTTTATACGTTTAAGACGGTTTAAATAAAGTCTATATAGATTCCTAGTCGAAGTCACGTAAAATAATTTTCGGTCAAGTCCTTTAACGCTCCAGTAAAACTGTGGAGACTTCAGAGTTGCTGCTAATGTGAAGGCACGTTTTAACACTTTATTTTATATGAGCACTCTTACAAGAGATCGGACAATAACCAAGTTATGTATCTAATACAAAAATCTAACCTCTTTCTTTTATAAACTTGAAAAGTAAGCGGTGTAGCTATTTTAAACTATTTTACGTGAGTCCGTAGTCCGACCATCGTCCGTCTCGTTCGCGCATACCCACATTTTTGAAGATATAAAATGACTGAATGAACTTATAAAAAATCGTCGTTTGTAAAACTAGAAAACAACATCACAAATATTCGACAAAAAATTCAATTTGATCCAAGTTAATTTTCATACATAAAAATAATTTTTAGTTTTTTTTTTTATACAAGATAGATGTACGATTGACCACCAACTCGCCTGATGTTAAGCGACGGTGTGGCCGAGGACGGAGCTCGTCGATCTAGAAGATATCTATTCACTCTAGCCTTGAAAATTTCAAGATTGTAGGTCTCAGGAAGAATTCCAAAATTATATAAATTAAAATTGAGAATTTAAATTGTTACCGCAAAAATTATTTTTATGTATGAAAACTGTTGGATCAAATTAAATTTTTGACAAATATTTGTGATGTTGTCTCTTAAATATGAATATAATTAAAAATAAATAAATTAAATTAAATAAAAATAAATATCATCATCTCAGCTCAGCTCAGTATTTAAAAGTGATGACAGACAATTATCATATATTTTTATTTTTGTAATGTAAGTACACAGTTGACATTTTTACTAGTAGTTAGCGACCTCGTATCCAGTTAGGAAGCGATAACAGTCGTCGATGAAGATAAATATTTCCGCACAGTGCGATAAATTAATGTGATGTGCGAAACTCGCTCATTTTACCACATCACTATTTGCATCGGAGATCTATAACAAAATCGACAGTAGGTAGTAACGGGTAACTTTGTCTAGCCCTCTGTCTATTTTGTTACCTTCTCACGATCAAACAAAACAACTGAACCGATTATGAAATTTGATACATAGAAAGCATAGAATCTGAAAAAAAAATGGGCTACATTTATCAAAATAATCATCAACACCATTTTGCATCACCATCGTTTTTTATCACTACGCAGGTAAAACCGCGGGACACTAGTTTCCATATAAAGATGGAAACAGCTCTATATTTATCTGGGGTTTTCACGTTAGCACCCTAAAGAAATGGAGAGAGGTGAAATCAAGAGTAAAAAGAATTATGGCTGCATTTAATCACCTTTATAATTTGTTTATAATATAAAATTCTGGGTTAAAATATAGTTAACTTTTGTATAAAATTTCCAAGCTTAGTCACTAGATGGCGTTGCGTCACGAAATCTAATATTCTGAAACACACAAACAGTATATGTGCTATAATTTGTTAAATAAAAATGTATAGTGTCTAAGTCGGGCTGTACAAACATAAATGAAAATATTATGAATAGAACAGCTGATAATAAATTCACATCTTTGACCCAGTACTCTCAGTATCGTTTTTAATTTACCTGCCTCATCCACTCTTAGGAAGTAGGTACCATAGGACACCTACTAGTTTGTTCAGCTTTATATCCTGCAAAAAATATTGTTTCTATATGATATTGGGTAACACAGGCACGCATCATTATAAACTAAGGTATGCGCTGATATTATCTATGCTAATCTATAGATATTGGAATAAATAGGATTTTCGTTAACAATAACTATAAATATTGTAATAAATAGGATTTTGCTAACATTAACTCTATAAATATTGTAATAAATAGGATTTGGCTGAAAATAACAACATTGTTAATAAAATATTTTCCCAACAGCTTATAAGTCAAAACTAACGGACGCTCGCGATCAATGAGGAAGAGAATAATTTTAATTGGCAACACTAAAATATTGTTTGTTCTTCGTGCTCTCCGTATCGGTTACGGGCTAGTGAGGGGAAAAGTCGATAGTTTCTCGGTTTATTCTAGGGATGATGTCTACACAAAATTCTGATACGTCGGTAAATCATCATTTTTTGGCGAAAAAATATTTAATTATAAACATTTATATACGAAAACCGTACACAGAAGTATACTCGTTTAAATGATTGCCAACAATGAATTATACATTTAACTAAATGGCGTGTCTTGGGAAATAAGTATGTTAATAATTATTCCTTCTTCATATCGTTTTTTTTGTGTTTGATGATGATTACAAATATATTGTATTGTCCTTCCATATTAACAGGAAGTAATTAAAATTTTAATTGGCATTTTAAATATACACTGCAGCACACACTACCTGTGTATCTTTAATCAATGGTTTACGTTTTTAATCGATAACGACAATGGCTAAATCGAAAATGTAGATAAACTAAAGTCAAACTTTAAAAAATACGCAAATAAATGCTAAGACTATTGTTCCTCCGTCGGAAATTGCTTCATTAGATATTTGAATACGGATTTTGTTTTTAAAAAAGGAAGTCTGTCAGCGTGGCGTGCGCTCGCGCCGATTGCGCGCGCGATTACCGCGTGCAGGTGCGACCACGATCGCACCAAGCTTTGCGATCATGGAGTAGGAAATGTGGCAGAGAAACGTATCACGCGTTTTACTGCAGGTACATCACTATGATTGTCAGGAAAGAAGTGTAATTTACAAACTCACAATGTAGAAATAATGAGAATCAAGGAAAGACGTGTTGCGAGTAATATTATGGATGCATTGTTTTTTATTTACCAATTACAAGAAAGCGAAGTTCTCAATTTGTATTATTTGTTTTCTTTTTATATATATTCCAATATCACTGCCAAATGTAAACCATTTATTTTTATCCTTAAAATTGAAGTACCTCACAAATGTCCCATAAAACTTTCAAATCAAACTTTTCAAATGCTAGAACTAGTATTTTGAAAATTTTGATCTTGTTATTTTAGCCTGCTATAGTAAAAAAAAAGAATAAATATTTATTGTGTTCAGAAAATTGTAAATAGAAATTTGTTAAAAACAAAGGTTATCAGATTTAGTTTTTGTAATTTAATTATCATCATCATCTCAGTCACAAGAAGTCCACTGCTGCAAATAGCCCTGGATTCCCAGAAACACCGATTGAAAGCGGCTAGTCCAGCGTCTTCCTGCCACTTGTATGATATCTTCTACCTTATGGCTGGTCTTCCTACGCTGCGCTTGCCGATGCGTGGTCTCCACTTGAGAACTTTTCCACCACATAAGACCTCATTAGCAATCAGTTCTACGCGCTGTGTGCCCTGCCCATTGCCACTTTAACTTGCTCATCTGCTGTGCTGTATAGTAACTTTCGTGCGTCTACAGATCTCTTTATTTCTGATTCGATCTCGCAGCATAGTTTTATCCATAGCTCGTGTGTTAAAAGTTATTATAAAGCTGTTTCTCTGCAAAGTTTCGTCCTCCCTCCCTCCAGTGTTCAGAGCCTTCGTGACAATATAATTGTGCCGCATACCTCATTCCTCGTACTTAATTTATACCTAATAGCGAGATAATCTCATTTTTCCTCGCGTCTCATTTACATTTTACCAAGTTTTATCTTTTGGCGCTACAGTCGCACGCTTAACTTCTCACGACGGGTTCGAGTTGCTTATATTTTATTGTTTTACTTTGGTTTTATGTTTGACTAGGTGTTCTCGAACGATCACTAATGTTAACCAACCGACGGACCGGTCAACCTTCGGGACTGTGAGTGGCATATTTTATAACTCTGACACTAGACCTAGCCATTCAGTTCATACGAACTAACTACTTTGATTTTGTCATAGTTTTGGTTGTCATTTCATGAACAGACAAATATAATTTGTTGTTATTAATTATATTAGTGAGGATATTCTTTGTGATTAGTAAATAATTCAAAAAAAACTCTATGATAAACAGTCTGACTTCAAATCCAAAAATATCATCCAATATACCTCAATACCTCAAGTCGAAAGCTTACGACCAGTGCGTTAGCAGTAATGACATATGACACTGAAACGTGGTCACTCACTATGGGAAGCTCAAAGTCACCCAACGAGCTCTGGACAGGGTTATGCTCATAATCACTCTATGAGATCGAAAAAACTAAATGAAGAGATCTATAGTCATACGAAAGTCATCAACATAGCAAACTGGATTAGCAAGTTAAAGTGGCAGTGGGCAGGGCACGTAGAACTGATAGCCGATGGGGCCGAAAAGTTCTCGAGTGAAGACCACGCTGCCGGTGCGTAGGAAGACCAGGCACAAGATGGACAGACGACTTCGTACAAGTGGCAGAAAGACGCTGGATGCAAGTCGCTTCCATTAGGTCTTTTTGAAAATCCACGGGGAAGGCTTAGGTATGTCCAGCAGTGAACCGCTTCTAGCTGAGATCATCAACCTTAAAATAAATAAGTCCCTTCTCAAGAATTGTGCCTAGCCGTGGTCCATAGAGTGGAGACAGGGCCACCTAGCGTCCTATCCTAGCGTCGCGTGGCCCATAAATCGCGTACGACGCGCGTACAAATTGGCGCGATGGCATCTGCGCGCGCGCTTGTCGCGCCGACACCGCTTGTTAACGCCGATCGCATGTGATTTGTCGCGCGACTGTCGCGTTGTCGCGCCGTGTCGTGACTACACCCACCGAGGGGTTTGGTGAAATATTGCTGGTGTTGCGGGGTGGATATAGGACTACGGAGTTACATATCACTTCCTGGGTAGGAACGTGGGATGTTGGTATTTGCCATTTTAATTGTGTGATATACTTATATTTAACCAACTTCCAAAAAGAAGAAGGTTCTCAATTTGTCTGTGTTTTTTGTATGTTCAGCAATTACTCCGCCAATTATGAATTGTTTTTGATAATTCTTTTTTGTTTGGTAGGTTAGATACCTAAGAGGTCCCATATAATTTATATCAAAATCAGTTCAGTACTTTAGTTTTAATAATAAAAAAACTGAAAAATGTGTTCCAAGTAATCAAATTTCGTATTTTGAAGTCGATATTTCTAATTATCCATATTCATCGAATTAAAATTAAAAATTTACTTACATTACTTCAATCATTATTGTATTATTTACTTTATGATTACTTTGAGGTACTAAATCACCAAAAGTAAGATTTAAATCGTTTATTTTGTTTTAAAACTTGACAGCTGTTAACAACCAATATCAAATTAATTGTTTAGATCTTAAGCAAAATAAATGATCTTAAATTACATAAAATACATAAAAATTATCACAAATTTAATTATACTGATAGTCCAAAGAAAGAACTAAACATTTTCCTGGAACGGCTAACAACTGTTACAAAAAACTCGATAGTGCTGCGACTAAACTACACTCTACAGCTAATATGGTCAGACTGCACTCAGACATGCAAACATTTACGAAGAACCAGTGATTCACAATTTTCTTGCTAAAAGTCGGGTCACACGCATCGTTCCGTTACCGATCTCTGATCAACAGATACCAATGGAATTGGTCACCAATGCACGCGCATGCGCCTTTTGCAACACCGACAACACAGCTCACAAACGCACTAACCACCAAAACGATACAAACCAAAATGTACCTTAAACTCTGGCGAGTGAGACGAGAATGCCGTTTCAACATAACGCGGGAGTAAAAGACATCAACGCGTGCCCCATTTAAAATCCGTTTTGTCGTTTGCAACTCTTCTTGAATGGCCGTCAATTGAAATTAAACTTAATTTACTCGCTATAAAAGTCTAATTTGCAATATTAATGACTTGCTTCATATGACTTTTGGTTATGCGTGTGTTTGTGAGGTCCTAAAAGTAGTCCTAATAGCGTAGAACATAAAGTCGAATATAGTGAAGAAGGAATGAATAAATGCAGTCCTTGGTGCGAAAGCGGACTGCGTATGCGCAGATAACAGGCTAGCTAGACGATGCACAGACATCGTATCGAGTTGTTGCGGAATGTTAACTTTCCTTCACACATATTCATGTGCCAGGCCTCAGGTTTGTCATCATACTCTATAGTATAGACACTATAGGAGCTGTATGGCTGAGATGATGATGATAAGGATGAAAGAGTACAACCTGACGTAGACGCCACTGTTTTTTTTACAAAATTTGATGACAACATCAAGGGAAAAAAAAACATTTAATCATAACATATTTACATATTTCATAATAACATATTTATTACCTAGCATTTAAGTACGTATGCAAATTATATGAAAATCACCGATATTGCACTGTGGATTAGCAAGATAAAATGTCAGCGGGCGGCACATAGCACGTAGAAATGATGTCCTATGGGATTGAAAAGTTATCGTGTGAAGACCACGCATTGGCAAGCGTAGCGTAGGAAGACCAGCCACAAGGTGGACAGAAGACCTCACACAAGTGGCAGGAAGACGCAGGATGCAGGCCACTTCCAACCGGTCTTTTTGGAGTTCTATAGGGCCTATGTCCAGCAGTGGGCTTCTTGAAGCTAAGATGATAACGATAATAACTTATTTTCATTGCTTCACATTCTATCTAATAAACAATGGAAAGATAAGCCCACAGATACGCAATGATAAATCAACCTTTCAACTAGATATCAACGCACATAAGTTATTCCGTGCACAATATTGTTCAGATATAGTATCGCGTATGTGGGTGTGTGCGTGTGGGTGTTATCAACACATCGCTGACGCATGTGTGCGTCACTCGTGCTTGTGTTGGTGTTTATCTATCATATAATATTATCAGAGTATAGGGTTAGTAAATATTTTTTACCTGATTGCGTAAGAAGGGTTATGTTTTGCGAGTGTTGTATGTTTGCGGTCAGCATTTTGGGCACTTTGCCTGAAACTGGAGATTGTTTGAACTATCGATAAGCTTTGGTGCCTATGGATATTTTAAATAATCTCAAATCACTCAACTCAACAATTATTTATTATTGATCTATTTGTTTTTTTTTTGTACCTATAATTTATAATAGTATATTAGAATATTATATATTTTAATTTTTAAGCTATTGCATAGCTTCTATCGCGGGCCTTGAGCGTGCAGACCGAATCCAGAAATTCCGTAACGAAAATAACCTAACACACCGCGTGTAAAGCTATAGCTTTAGCAATAGCAATTTAGCAATAGCTTTACCGCGGCAGTCTCCGAGTGCCACACGTCTTTTTTTTGTTTGTATATATGGGTGTGGGTATATATGTACATATGTATATTTCTATATTACCTCCTAAAGCCTTTAAATGCGTGGGCCAATTTAGTTAAAAAATATGTCGTCATTTTTTTTTATTCTACAAAAATCAAAATTAAAAGTGTACAAAAATATAGCTCACATGTTTAAATATCATTTGGAGAGTAGGTACGAACTATTCGCAGACGGGTAGGTATCTTATTTTTCTTTTAATAATATTACTAAACCTTATCGTTTGCAGTAACCATTGCACATTATTGCTTGCTATACAAATAAGTGACATAGTATTTTTTTATAAAGCAATAGCTAGATACATAGCCATTACCGATCCAAGAATATTGAATATTAACGGAAATCAGATGATTTTTAGGAGCAGAAAATAGTTTTCTACTGTTGTATGAAAAACGCGTGATTTACTGTTTAATTTACTGCGACAATTATGCTACTAACAATAATAATAATGTTATATATATTTATTGTAAAAAAACTTAAAAATTAAGAAAAAGAAATAAAGAAAAAATAATAATCGTATTTTCACCTATTACCACCTAACAAAAACCTATAAATACGCAATCCGAAACCCGTAAGTATACTGGCAGAAAAACTAAAGTAAACTAAACATTTTCAGCGAATACGCGTATTTTTTCAACCCGAACCTGATACTATCGGGGTTTCCCATAAAAAGTCAGAATTATAAGTTAATTTCCGAACTCGATGTCGCCAGATAGCAAATGTGAAATGTTAGAATAAATATGTACAGACAGGACAGACAGACAGAAGGAAATTGCGACCGCGATCGCGCTGTCATCCACAAACAGATTTTAATGTGGGGTATACATAGTTTACCGGCGTTGGTTTGTGTGTAAAGTTTTGTGTTAATATGCAGTTGCTGAAGCCTGGCGTTTGATGACTCATCTGATGTATTTTATTGGATAATAGACTTACGCTTGAACACACTTGCCTAATGTTAACCGAACGTTATAGTCTAAGACAGCGTTTCCCATTAGCCGGGTCGCGACCCGGTACCGGGTCATCAAAATAAAATACCGGGTCGCAACATTCCCACCTTGTTTTAAAAATAATTTGACACAAGACCATTGATAGATTTTTGGTTATCTTGTCGTCAAGAATAGACATAATTATAGTTTAAACTGAAACAACCGATTTCAAAGTACGCTACTTCGTTACTTGTAATATTAGAAAGGATTAGGATACATAAAATTCATATCATCATGCTCAGTTGGGTAATAGTTAAACAAAATGCTTAATCGTCGAAGTAACTCCATTTTCACCTTCTTCTTCTTCTTTTTTGTATTGGACACGCATTAAAGCATTTGCCAGTGTTAAGTATAAGGATTTTTTCAAGTTTCTTAAATAAAACAAGTTGTAAATATTCTAGTCACAATCTAAGTCACGTATACAGTCAATTTATAAGTCGAGTCCTTCTTCAGTAAAGTGGTGGCGACTTTACTAGAAGCTTCTATGGAATTTTGCCGACAACGTAAAATCACACGTTTTACTGCTTTATTTCACTTGCCCACACTCACGCACTTTATTGAACACTTAATGAATAAAACACCACCATTTTTATAGTATTAATGTTCAAAATAACACAAGTTTATTTTCACCTTATACACCACTTATACACATTGGATGAGGAGTAAGAAGGTTTTACTTTTACTAAATCCTACACGGTTGTAAAACTTGTAAACTTTTTAAAGTAATCTCTCTTTATGATAATCCTTAATATTTGACACTTTTGAAGAAAAACGTGTCGGTGGAACTCTACGATTCTATAATCTGACGCAGTTCACTCAGGAATACAATGAAAATTTACATTTTTAGATATTATTCAAAAAGTAATAAAGCAATGTCTATAAAATAATTATGGGGCCAACTTGAGAGCTTTCTCTATATGTCAATTCAAGAAACACAAAAATTGTTTCACGAATGACGTAGTAATCGATCAAACATACAAAAAAAAACTTTGATTCTTTGGTAAAAAATAAGCAGCAGCTCCATACTTCGCACTAAAATTTAGTGACTAAATAGGCGATACCAAAATATGTAGTATTAATGAAACATTTTTACTACTTGGGTTTAAAAGTTATTTAGTGGGTCACGATGGGGCAGTGTGAATACCGGGCCATGGTAGAACAATGTTTGGGACACACTGGTCTAAGAGAAAACAGAAAAAAACTATATATGACTATACCTATAATAATTTTAAAAATTATAGTTTAAATCGGCTTATATTAAATCGGTCCATCCGTTTGAGAGCAGGATGCCACAGACAGACACAGATATATACAGATACACACGTCAAACGTATAAGCTTATAGACTCCTCTTTTATTTCTATTGGTAACAGATTTCAGGGTGCCAAAAAAACAGGCTTTGCCTAGTTTGGGGCCCGATGTCAATGAACAAAGGTACCAAACTGTATTTAAACATTAGTTATGTAAAATATTAGTAATAAGGTTATTCAAGTAATAAACAATTTATTTATTTATTTTTGGGTCGGAGGCTAAAAAGAATAATATTAACTTAAATTTTTTTTTCTTCTTTTGGTATAAATCCAAAAAAGAGATCACACAATGGGATTATAAAGATAAAGTTAGGGATTAGACAGAACTATAAGTACATATAAACAGGATTGCACAGGGAGGATAATCGGATAAAGGCGACTAAAAATAATATAATACTTACGTATAATTTATTACCACAGATAACTAAACTTTGTTTTTTTTTTTACTCACCAAAAAGCATACAATTTTAAATGGAACTGATAATATATATAAAAGTTGCCAATCTTGAAGCAACATTTACTATCAAATAAATAAACATCCATAAAGAATTTATTTACGTAGTCAATGATAGCAACCCTTTACCCCGCACTCGATCAGATGCGGTGACATTTACACATTCCTATCATATCCCCCCGATCCTTGGGCGACGTGAGCGCAGGGGCGAACTCAGGGCGCAACTATTTGGGCCAGTTATATACTAAGACATTTAAGAAGATTCAAACTTGTCCACAAAATTGTCATCATCGTGACACTTACTAAGCTACAAAGTTAGCCTACATTACCTAGTTTTGAAAAATGTAGGATCTTTTAGTACTTAAAGTGTAAAGTTTTACATACATAATTTGAATATAGTCAGTAATATTCTGTCACTTCAATGGTGTTTCATTTATTTATTTATGGGCATAATTAAATTAAACATCATCCAATTTTTTTTTCATTTACTTGAAAAACGTTGCTTTTGATATATCATATAGCTGTAAATTAATGGGTTAGTAACATGTTTTCTCCAGAGATAAATGCTTTTTTTATAATAAAAAAACATCTTCTTAACCATGCAGTGGTATAAAAACTTAAAGTGATATAAATAATGGTCCAATGTATTACATTTTTAATTCTTGGTGTCAGTTAATCTTATTTACAAACACTTAATTATTTACTGTAACTATATACCTACTGTGAAACTTAACATGTTATCTAAATTCAATTTTTATATGTTTCAAATCCTATGTAAACATTATTCTCAAAAGCAGAAAACGGAATTGTATATTTCGTTGTTTTGGAGAAATCGAGGTCCTAAACACAAACGGGATAGGGACAGGATTACTAGGTAGTAATCCTACCCCCGCCTCGTCCTAAGTGAGGCCCTGTCCAGCAACGTCCTCCAGGGGTATAGGTCAGATATTTCAATTCTGGCTCGGATATTGGCGGCGGCGTGACGACGCATACATCTGAGATTGGCCTCGGTGGCCACACGTTATCGAAATATTGAAATCTTGTGTGCATTGAGTTATGTCGGTCGCCGACGACGCGCCGCGCTCCCCGCGCACCCCGCACCCCCCGGTCGCCTGTTTGTGATCCAGGATACAGATTTGGACGACTTATATTACGGCTTATGGAGATTCTATCTCAAGAATATTTTGCATGTAAACTGCGAATTTTGTCTTATTGAAGGACGTAACACATCTCTATTACAGTAATAAAGACACTCTTGTAGAGTGCAACTAGAGAAGTACACTTTTACCAGTTATTCAACCATCAAGCAGTCAAGTAGTAATGCATGCAAAGTTACTATGGTTTGATGTTTTGTGTGAAATTTCCGAACGTAATTATAATGATAATTATTATTTAACGTCTGATAGTTTAAGCAGGAGTTCCCAACCAAGGGGCACGCCCCCCTAGGCGTAGTAAGCTGTCTGCACACATTTTCGTTTTTGAAAAAAAAAAAGGTTACACACCAATATCGCAACCAAAAAAGGATGGGAAGCTATAGCTTAAAGGCTCGATGACACAGGGCTAGTTTATAAGCTGCTAGTCGGCGATGACACAACAATCGCTCAGTAGCGAACTAGCTAGCGAGTTGGGACCACGTTTTTTTAACTGCCAAAATGACAAGATGCTCGCAACTAGTTCACTAGCAGCTAGCAGCAATGATGACACACAGCTAGTTTACTAGCTGTGTGTCACACAATTTACACGCCAGCGAGTGGCGTGTAAATTGACAAGCCCGGCTTTCTATTTGACAAGCAGCTTTTTTACAATCGGCTAGTGAAAAGCAGATTGTAAAAAAGCTCGATGATACGGAGCGAGACCGTGTCATCGAGGCTTTAGAGTAATGAACGCAGTACACAACAAAGGGTTTCAAAATATTGAAATCTAAAGTTTAAGATGATTTATTTTCTATGTAGCTCTCACACATAAGAAATATTTTTCTGATTAACTTTTGCTTACAAACATAATTATATTATATAACAACAAAACAAAACAACATAACAAGATCTAATCAAAAACATTAACACGCTCCCAACGTATTTCAATCAACGCAAAATATTCGCTCGAAATAATTCGAATATCGAATCGAGAAACAAAGGAGCATCATTCAAACGAACTAAATGAACGAGTGAACGAATAGATTGAGTGAACAATATCTTATTTTGCAATAATCCACGCGGGAAGCAAAGCAATGCTAATTTCCTGCTCTTCCGGTTACAGATGGGACGCGAAGCTAACCGGGTCTCTATTTTAAACTTCTGTTTACTCTAAACGATTGTTTTATGAATATAAAATAGGAAGTTGAGCCGTTTGTTTCGCGTAATCGAAGATTTTGGGACTATCTATTGACTCCATTGTTGAAGTTTCTATTTTCAATTTGCAATGTTGGTTAAAGGCTCAATAGTAAGGAAATTAAACTTTTACCTTGCGACACAAGCTTAAACACAAAAAAAACTATTGTGGGTGCTAAGATTGATTTTGTGTTTCTCATTTTAGGGTTCTGTATCTCAAAAGGAAAAAAAACGGAGATCAAAAACGTAAGATCACTTTGTTGTCCGTCTCACTGGATCAATAGATGGAACGTCTTGACATTAAAACCATTTACCATTATTAGTAGTCCCTTGTTGTACCTGTTATCAAATCAAACTTCTCAGTTATTGTAAAAAAAGTTACAGCTGTTTATGTCGCAGAAACGCATATTTCGAAACTCGTAAGGGAATCAAAACCTATAGAGTACTTTCCGTTGACCTAGAACTATATAATTTGGCAAGAATTATTTTATAGTACACATAAAGGAAAAAATCCAAAAACTGTACATTTTTAGTTTAATCACAAAAATAGGGTCTTTATGCAAGGAATGAGGGTCCAAATTTTAAAGTGAGTAAAGCGTATCATGTGGGGTATCTTATGAAATAGCTTCATTAGCTCAAGGCCAGGCTCTTAATTATTTTTACGATGTGTAATTTTCGATTTGAATTTAATTTTAACGACGAAATAGTAAAAAATACATATAATTTCCCCTTTTTATCAATGAGTACCTTCGCCCAACTTAGTTCTCGGTTTTGTAGGATTTCCGGAACCTTCAGTGGGCGAGTCTTACTCTCACTTGTCTGGTTTTTTGTATAAATAAGCCTCTACGTTTCTCTCGTCCCGACGTAACGCTGTGGCCGAATATGAAGTGCGAAAAACTTGAAGTTACTTCTTCTTTTTCTTTAATTCACTAAAACGAAAAAAGAGAAAACTAGTCGTTACAAATAAAAATTATAGAATCACTTTCGATGAAAACATGAAACAAATAAAATATCCGCCATTTTCAGTCGGCCATCTTGGCCAGTTCGCGCCAATTTGTCACATGCGCCGAGTTAATAAAGCTGCAAGAAGTGGCAAGTTCTTTGTCTCGAGCGCGGTTGGATTTATCGCGCCTCCTCCACCCGGCTTCATTTCCTGCGCTCTACTCTTGTCGAACTTGGAAACGGGCGCGAAGTTCGGAGCAGAGCGAATTGTGACACTTCAATATCTGTGTATTTTTTTAATTCGCCTAAAATGGGCAGGCTAAAACCGAAAAGGCTGATTTCATATGTGTACCTACTTGTTTTTTTTTTAAGTTTTGACATCAGATATTGTTCATTGATACGTAGGTACTTCTATATTTACTTTTTTTTTTTAAATACAAATCAATTTATTCTAGCTTAAACCAGAAATGTCTCTGATATATGTTAATAGGACTGGTTTAATTAATGATAATTTAGATATTCATCTTTGCATAAATTTTTCCTAACCATTCATTCTAGTTTTTTTGTGAATTAAACTAATTAACATAGACATTCCAACAAACTTCCCAAAAAAGTCGTGTAAAAAACAATATACACGTGTTCTACATGATTAGGTTTATGACCTTTCTATAAAAATCGATGTTAACTTACTAACAGATTTGAATTAAAATTTTAAACCACCTATAAATATCTAATACCTATTCTTATACCTATAATATGCATATATATAATCGGAATCTCGGAAACGGTTCTAACGATTTTGATGAAATTTGGATTGTAGGTAGATTAGGGGACGATAAATCGATAATACGATAATACGATCTTGCTAGGTTTCATTTTCAGTGAACCCGGGTTTGCTCGTATTTTCAGTCATAAAAAATCCGAGTGGAGCTCGGTCACCCAGGTACTAGGTATAAGTATAGAAATAGGATGAGAAAACACACAAACCTAGACTTAATTTCTGTAGGCATTTATTACACTTATTTAACCTATTTACACACACATTCGATCTATTTTACCCAAGTTAAAACCCAAACTTTTTTTTAATCTGTCATATATTCGTTACCATTAGCATAAAGAAACAGATACATGTGAAGCCAAACTTAAAAAAAAAGTTAGCTTATAGGTATAATCGCTTCCGCTCCCAACTCGAAGCAGAGAGTGAACGCGCGCGGATAATCACATTGTTTTGTTTTGATTCATTGCACCTCGCACCGGCACAAGTTCGTATTTATTGTGCTCCTTGCCGCGATCGGATGTTACTCTGTTTACATTCATCATTTCATGTTTCAAAATGTTTGTTATTTATTATCTGTGCCGGGAACTAATTAGCTCTTTTCTTTTCTTACAGGTAAGTGATACGAGTTGGGGTTTCTCGTGAAGGTAAAGCTACCGTAGTAGTAGGCAAGAATAAGATGGTAATTTTTTTAGTTATGAGAAATTTAAGTTTACAATCGACTAATTACATACCTAATTTGAACATATTAATAGAAAGATGAAAACGCTCAAATTACCTCTAGGTTTAATTGTCAAAAGATAGAAATAAATTCTTAGTCCAGTCAGAGGGGAAACTGAAAAGTTACTTTAATTTTTAGTGAACTTAAATGATTTTATATTGTGGAAAACCAAAAAAAGTGTCTGAATGAACTTATACTCTAATGTGAAAATCAGAAAATATATCGCCAAGACAAAGATTATTATTGCACCCTATTGCATCGCCGCTCACGTCACTGTCTAACAGACAAGCTACAAGGTGTAGACGCTGCGATGCGATGAACAAAGTTAGTGTTCAAAACATGTACGTTAGTACATATAGATCGCTGCGCCAAGATGTTCTCCAGCGGCATCGCTTGAAATCCAGTTTCAATTTGAATGCGCCCGCTGTACACATCGGACCAACATGCTGGGCTAGCGTGTCGGCCAACGTATACGGCGAGATCTTGGTAGTCAGAATCAAACTGACCTAACACCTTGGCCTTACACTTGGCCCAACGTTGGCCCAATGTAGCGAGCAAAGTAGGCGTGTATCTCAAATATTATTTACTGTTGATATTTTCATCTTCGATCATAAAGCAAGGAACTGCATTAGGGAGTAATGTAATTCACTTAATTTTATTAAAATGGCCATGTTACCATGTATAGCCTTCTAAATGTAAACTAACATTCATCTACTTACAAAGGAGCGTATAGATAAGGCAAAAGGCGCATTTTTCAAGTCTGCTCGAGCACCGTTGAGTATGCCTTGATGGTAGATTAGCCACTCGCGCTCTTGTGTGGTCCCTGCGAAGTGGGGGAGGGGGGGAAGGGGGGGGGGGGATACGCCTACCCCCGGATATGGATACTGAAATTTCACATAATTTTTTCCAGTAGAAAAAGTGTAGTGTATTCTAGTTTCCATAGTACAAGCTTTGCTTAGTTTGGGCTAGAATGTGTTGTGTGAAATGTCTACCAGTATTTATTTATTTATTCATTTTTACTGGATAAAATCGACTAGGAACAAGTTATTTTTATTGCATAGCCTTATTATATGATAGTAGATAATTATAATCGGTGGTACAAGCGGAAATTTCCCAAATTTTTCAACTTCCAAATAAAGGAAATGACAAAAATTAAAAACATTTCCGACCATTTTCGATACGATATTATTATTATGTATATTCCATCCACGCCAATTATAGAAGTATAATTAATTAATGACTTAATTAATTTTGTAATTTTTTTATTGAATATTTATATGAATAGAATCTAATCAGAATATTGCCCGAAAAGTATCAATTTCTAACACTTCCTCTTTCGACGGCCCAATTAATATCCCATGTTGACATGTAGCACATGTTGTAAATTGTAAGGCGATAGGCCGTTTTCTGACTGATTATAATATATCAAGAGTTGGTGCCCCGCAATCGATTTTGGTAACGGTATTTTTATGATAAATGGAAAAATGGCGGCCGGTAGTGTTGCCCGGTTATAGAAATTTCCCAAGAAACTTGCCTTTACTATATTATTACTTTTACTTCATTTGTAAAGTATCTACTCTTCACCATTATCAGTCTGCAATATCCCACTAATAACTAAATACTATATTCTATTCTTAGTTATTTATTAACCTAGTAAAGTGTTCCAAAAATAAGGTATATTATTAGGTAGGTATAGTAAATGTCTGTTAAAAAGATTGTTGAGTACTTATTTTTAGGTTGTATATCTTGCGTTATTCTTATACAATATAAAAAAGCTTACCACTAAATTTCCGATTTCAAAACTTTTAATTACGAAGTTACAATAAAATTTAGAATACAATTACGAGGTTGGTCAGTATTTATGGGCAGATATCTTTTTCTGATATGGCATACCCTTAATTTTTTTAATACAATAGTCATCAATGTGTTGGGACTTTTTTTTTGAGGTGTGAAGGATAGCATGTTATTGGGCGTAAATAATATAATTAAGTATGCTAGTGCTCATGCGTGGTATGCTCATTATCATAAGCTATACTTAGTTATCTTGTATTTTGTTTTTCTAGCTTCTGAATTTCTGTTTTTAAGTGACAAAACGAGACTGGCATGTGTTTTTTATGTGAAAAAAAAATCGAAACAAAAATAAAACAGTCGATAATTTAAAATTTATTTTATTCCGTTAATAAAAAAAATACGCATTTTTTTCGATTATAAATAAATTACACGGAGATCCAGCCCACCTATATGGCAACACCGCAAAGATACACTGCCTCTAGATCACCATTTAATAAGGCTACGTAATCTCCGATCTGTTCACACATTCAGGGCGGCCTCACAGATTACGTTCTGCATAGATCACTCATTTTGATACCATTCTACACATTAAATATGTTTATTTATTTTCTTGCCTTAAATTGATATGAAAATCGGGGAAATAACTTAGGATTCGTGGAATTTTAACTGGGTTTTATCGCCTTAACAATACGTATAACTAGTTTATTTAATGAGATATCCGTATCCGCAAACATCATCTCAGTCATTTGGAAGTAGCGAGCGGAAAACTTTCAAAATTTTAATAGTTCTAGGTATTTTGTATTCTCGGACGTTGTATATAAAATAATTTGAAAGAAGTTACATTTAAATTTTAATGATTTATACTCGAAAATCTAACCAAAATTATTGTCGTGATTTTTTATTCATTACCACAACACTATTTACTCTATATAAGTTTCTGATTCCATAATTTTGTTAGCCACAAGTTTCATTTGCCCGAAGAATTATTACGTTACCTTATTTATTATACCCAGAAACCTAATTATTCATAAAAGTTCGGTTATCAGTGGAGTTGAAATTAAATAGAACTTAACTTTCCCGATTTTGAAAAATGTCATTTGAAAAAAATTATTTAGTTTCCGGGGAAATTATATTTCAGAGCATAGACGTGATACGAGTACTATTAGCATAGTCGCATTCTACAGACTTTCGCATTATTATCATTACAATCACAATTTGCCTTGGTCTAGATTCCCTGCCTTCCGGTCCCCATGTACAGATGTTCTGAGCCAAGCTTATTGTTCGTTTTGTTGCCAAAATGCCAGAATCGGGCAGCGTGAGACCAAACTAACATTTTGTAACTGATTCGGCAGAATATGACAGAGAGCCAGCTTTGAATAATACTAGCGTATTCGAAAAGAGAACTAACATTACATTAGAGGGCACAGGCTGTCTTTATTCCATTAAAAAAAAAAAAAAAAAAAAATATCGACTAGCAATACAATGGAGACGACTGTCCCTATTTTTTGGATCCACAATATTTCTCTTTTTTCCTAAAGACCTATCCTGAAACAAAAAGATAAATAGATATCTAGCACCTAAATCCTTATAAAGACATCGGTAGTAAAACTTTGAAAGAGGATTTTCACGTCCGAAGGGTGATTTAGTACTCATTTCTTGTATATTCATCTCGCTTACACTTACTGAATTAGTAACTTCATACTTTGTTGCACAATGTTGACTCAGCCTATTAGAGCGCATCGTGTCGCATGTGTCTACACAGGATTGACGAAATTTATATCAAACTAACCCGATTTATACAAAAAAGCTTAAGGACTAGCGCACAACTGGATACCACATCCATGCCAGCCACAGCCAATGCCAGAGGACATGTTAAAGTTATCAATTTATTTTGTATACTTTCTTAATGAATCGAAATAAGGTGTATATTTCAAAGCACGGAGCGCTTTGTTCGACGGATGTCGTCGCGTTTTAAGGGACCCATCCCTGGTGTTGAAATATAAACCATAATTCCATTGGAAAAGTAATAAAATATACCTATACTGTTGAATTTTAAAGACCGTTGCACTTCCGTCCCTGGTGTGCGTTAGCCTTAATTGATACAAATCTAAGAGTGATATTAATGATGTGATGTAGGTAATTTAATTTACTCAAATGTCAAATTTTATAGAGACATATTTTATAATGACGCTGCCGTGTCATGTTGCCCTGAATAGATAACCAAGTCATTTATTTTAATTTTGAATAACGGCATTCATACAAATAGTAGTCATATTTTTTTCGGCAGAAAATTAGATACCTTCTTTAATTTCTCTCAACTTTCGTTTCCTTTTAAAATTAATATGAAATTAAGGAGGCCAGAAATAAAATACATATGAATTGTTTTGTAGTTATACATCTGCGTTTTCAATTTTCTGTATGCATGTTGAACACAATTCGCGAATGGTTGTATCGAGCGAATCTTGCGCAATTCGGATCTAATCGCAGCATTGATTCCACAATCTGCAGCGCAATCGGTAAACGAAGGTAGTTTATGATAAATAGTTAACTTAAAGGTTGACATTAAAGATTTACAGATCTACAGAACAGATATTTATTTAAAAGACTATTATTATTAACAGGATATTTACCGTTGTAGGCGTTAATTTATTATTAGTATTTCATAACTACGCGAGTGAAACCGCGGAACGCAGCTAGTCTATAAATCGGGGATTATTGTTGTTCTATGATTTTTAATTATTTTCCTATCATAATTTCAAAGAATCCCCCCAGTTGCAAATACTGTGATGTGCTCCATACAAACGGAATTATTTTAGCTAGGTAGACTATATTATGTGTTCTGCCCACTGCCACTATTACTTGTTAATCCACTGTGCTATATCGGTGACATCTGTTTCTCTGTCTGTTTGTTTCCTCTTCACGGTTAAATAACTAAACCAATTATTGTGAAATTTGGCACAGAGATCCTTTAGGACCTGCAGAAGGACATAGGCAATATTTTTATCATCATCACCGTTTTCATCACTACGCGGGTGACACCGCGGGGCGCAGCTATGAAAAATGGTTATCTGTAAAGTCGGTTTACGGACGATTGTTTAACGTGACAACATAGGTCCGCGCGCGAGCTCCGAGGAATGATAATTGAAGCGACGGTCGGGCGCGGCGCAAACCCGCCCGTTTCCTCAGCCACCCCGCGCAGTTGTAACGGGACAAGGAGCGTAACGTAACGGGACAATGAGTCATACTTTTTCGTGCATGCAGCCGGCGTTCATCGATTTATTTGACGATGTCACGTCAAAAAGGTTGTAATGTGCGAGAGAGAAACGAATAGCTGCGCGCGTCAATCTCCTCCTTAAGTATACCAAAATACTTTTTTTATAACAAAACCAATCGAATTAACGGTTCCACTCGTGCTAATCCGCGAATCCTAATTCGCTCCTCCACCGCGATGGCGGCTGGGAGCGCGATTAGCCGCGCGCGGGCCCTCGACGGCCGCGATCGCGCCACGATACCGGCTGCTCTTTCCGCGCCATCACTCGCCCTTTATGAGAGGTTATTGATACGCCCTCGAGTTAGCGACGAGCTTTTGCTCTGAAAAAGTAACAGATCGTCTTTTTTTTCAATTTAGGATTGCAACACGCGCAACACATTTTTTTTCAATGGCAACACTGCAAAATAGAATAACAATTATGGAGTTCTGAAAAATTCTTCTTTTTGGAATTTTCAAGGCCTTTTTTTTTAGAGTGAATAGATATATTATAGATCGTCGAGCTCCATCTTCGGGCACACCGTCGCTTAACATCAGGCGACTTGGTGGTCAATCGTAGATCTATCTTGCATAAAAAATACATTTGTGGAGTTTTGGTAGGATCGGAAAAATGTTTTATTTTCTAAAACGTGTGTTATTTAAAATATGAATGAAATTAAAATGAGATTTTCATCTTTTTTATCAGAAAAAAAAAACATTTTCATTTTCATCTTTCATTTCATCTTATTTCATAAATTTCTTATATTTTCATCTTACTAGTTCGTAAAGTTCAGTTTCCATGGCTAATAATAGCGTGGAAAAGTTCATTTTATCCGCTAAGGCTGAAAGTAAATTCAAGATTAGAACATAACGGAACTATAAGTTTAGTATAAAATATTTCCAACCTCTTTGTACAATACCTTCATAACATGAATAGAAAAAGTTCTAAAGGAGGTTGCTAGTTTGCGTTTTCACAAATCTATACACGAAAAAGGTTTTAAGGGTTATTAAAAGAAAAGAAAAAGAATTAAAAAACTTTGTACAATGTAATTATCCCAAATTATCTTGTACATCATGCCTTAATTAATAAAATGAACACATACGTAAGTAACGAAATGATAATGTAATTTTAGGGCCGTTATAGTTCAATAATAATGCTAAACAGATCTATCTACTAGAGAAAATAGATGTGTTAAGATGAAAAACTTTGTATTGCACTCGGCTGTAAAGTTATTTTGTCTCATGTCTTCTTGAATCCATCGCTATACTCAGGATTTTCTACTAGAACTTTTCTTTTCTTTTTTTTTTTTTTATAAAATAGGTGAAGCAAATAGTCAGACGGCTCGCCTGATGGTAAGCGGTAACCGCCGCCTATGGACAGCTGCTCATCATCATGGACATCACTAACATTACTGTTGCTTTGCTAACCCGGAAAGGTGCTTGTAGATACCCTTTTTAAAACCCCCTGTGTTGAAGCTCGGCGGGAAAACTTTCCGAGGAAGGACATTCCACATTTTGCTTGTTCGCGGGAGGAAGGAGCGTGAGAACCTGACTGTATGGGATTTCCAGTTATGCAAAATGTGGGGGTGAGGTTTTTGTTAGATAGATAGATAAACTCTTTATCGTTTACACCTTAACTAAAACACAAATTACATAGTGAAGTTCGTTGTAATTAGGATACGATTATATTTTTGAATGTAACACTGTAAAATCGAAACAAAAGATAGACAACCAATATGTTTGAATTGAAGTATAAATGGCTTCTAAATACGACTTCTTCAATTTAAAACAATATAATTTATTAAATAATATCACAAAACAGGTAGGTAAATATAATGATAATTTTATTAAGACTGGGTGAATCTTTATTTACAAAAACGAAACAGTTAATAGTTTACAAATACTTCCGTAATCAACGTTTTTCAAATTTCAATATATTTATTTTCAGACAACAAAATCCAAATTTACTTCTGCCAGCCAGATATTAATTAATTTGCATTTATTAGATAAAATTAAGTAGCCAAACAGTAGCCTCGTCATTTATGTGCTTAAATATACAAATTAATTAATGTAACACTGCACATCTACCGAACAAGCTCAAAATATTCATCGTAATGTACTTATGTTTGACCAAGCACGTGGTCTATACAGATAATTATTATTGCAGTCTCGGTTGTACGACTCCATCGATTAACCGGCGTATCTCTAATGGTCGTTGGTTGCAATCTCAGCACTATCTCTGCTCTGTGAACCTACAACCAGTTGACAAAGTGCACTACGTGATATTGCAGCCATTACTCCTGGTGATTCATATCGACCCCCTCGCCTCTACAACCAGCTTCCTCAGATAACACCCAGCACTGCCCTACATAACCTAAAATATTCCACCCGCATCCATAAACAATTTATTGTTCGGATTCAAAATGAAAAAGATTTTAAAAAGTTGCAAAAAAAAGTCAAACGTCAAAGTGACAGTTGGAGTTCCTGCCAAAACTATATACCGCTGACAAAGCACCAGTGAGTCGAAACAATCAACAAATTCACATCGGACATTTATTGTTTGGTATCGTAGCGTTCCACCTCCGTTGTTTATAACAGAGACGGCCAATTTGCTCTGGAGACTTTTTATCTCGCATTTTTGCAACTTTTTTCGTTGTACGAAACAAAAAGTCGATATGACAGGTCTCAATGTAGGGTGCCGGTATCGGCGGGCACGACGAAAAACGAGAATCGAGCAATCGGACAAAAACAGAAGGAAGGTGCGCTGGCCGCAGCTCGCCCGTGACAATTGCATCTGCTCTAGGATTGCGCCTACCACGTGCCATGTTTGATTATTCCTTCTCCATGTTTTTTTTTCTCAAAACATCATGTAAGTATCAACTGCCTACTCTTTTGTCTATGGCATTGACAAAACTGAGTTCAATTTCCACATGCACAGTGGAAATTTACACTTACTACATTTATATTATTAATAACCAAATAGATTATCGCAAGAGTAATGAGCTAATAATGGCAATTATCAACTTTGTGTCAAACTATAATTAAACCGAATGAACTAGCAATGACATATCGTATTCAAATTTAACATAATAGCTACTGTCAAATGGCTTATATTTTACTAATCGTGTTTTTTTTACAACGAACTAGGCCTGCGTTTGACCACCATTTCACTCGATGGTATTTGGTGCTCTACCTACCCTGTAAAGGGAGATAGGCGTGACTTTATGTATGTTGACATAAAATTGAAGATTAATTGAACACGATTTTGAAAAAACTTTTCCTCATTCAGTACATTGTGTCAAAAGAAGCATAAAAACAACTTGCATGTGTAAATATTTTCAACCAGTATCATGTTAAAATATCATATTTCATACAAGTTTGGCCGCAATAGTGTTGCTCCTTAAAATATTCTTGTTTTAATCGAGTAAGTGTATCGAGACGGTGAGTATCGAACCGCTCGTGTGGAACATAGATAGTGACGGACGGTGGACGGCCGCACTCGATACCGGGAGCCCATCGAGACTATTCACATTTTTCAATTTCTCAACACATTTTTAAAGTAAAGCGTAAGCCGCGTACTTAACATATCGCGCCTGTATAACCTGTAACCTCATTAAGATAATCAGTATTAAAAATTGCCTAATTAAAGTGGACATAAAATATGTTTATGTCTCACAAATAAGTCGATGAAGGTGTAAATTTATGTATTAGTGTCGTCATTTATTCCGTTGATTTAAATCTACCAATCAGTTTTATATGTATGGTTTATGTGAGTTATGTATCTATAGCTCCAATCAGAGTCTTCGATCTGACACCATAAAATGGATCTTAAATTGTTACGAGTTTTTAATAGGAAAGAAATCAGTCAACTGAGCAGGAGCAGCGACGTCGCTGTCTGAAGTTCAATTGGAATCAATCAAGTCTTAGTTTCAATTTCACATGAAATGTCTGGCGGCTGTAAGCCAGCGATCGCTGCACGTCAATCATAGCTTCCGAACTTTGACAGCTTTTAAAAGTATTCCTGATTCGCACACGGAGGAAGCAATAGAGCTCTCTTTGTCAGGTTGGTAACAAAAAGGCGGCAAGCGACGCGTCATTCCCGGGATGGATTCGAAAATTAAAATCTCGCGTTAGTTGGCAGCGCTGACGGGTGCCGCGCGAGCTACGTGTCGCCAGTGCTGTCAGTTCGATTTCAGGCTTGTTCTAAATATGTCAACACTTCTTTGTTACCGGGCGACGTGCGCGCGGAAATGAAAGTCCATCGAGTAGACGACTCTATTATATCAACGCATTACATATTATATGTGGCTGAACGTGTTTATACATGCAAATTGCAGAATTATTGTAAATGTCAATGATTTTTGGAAGAAACACTTAAATGGAATGGAGTAATAAACATTGACATTTGAATAATTTTAATTACTTATGTTTTATTTTTCGAAAATCTATTTAAAAATAATCGTTTATTTATTCGATACTTAAAAGGTTATTCCGGAATAAGCCGTCCGAGTTACGATTTTACAGTTTTACTGAAAAAAAGTCATGAGCAGCAAACTTATGTGAGTGACGTATCTGTGAGCGGCAGGCGAGAGCAGATACCCTGATATTTACCAGGTGCGGCTTCAGTGTTGCCACTTCGCTTCGTCACTGGCAGCTAAGCCTTCACTCCGTACGCAGGCGAAAAGTTCCCGACTGGAGTACGTGATAACAAAGCCATTTGCACTCGAGTTTTGCAAACGTGAACGTTTGACTTTCATAATATTTTATTAATATTCCTTCAAAGCCATAAAAATAAACAGGAGTTTTAAAAATGGATCATTTTAATTTATTAAAAAATATTTTCTGAATCTTTAGTAACAAATTGTTTTTCAACATATTATCTGCTAGTATATAAAATTAACAATGCTTAGATTGATAATTTTGGTCACGTGTGGCTCAGATATTTTTGTTTTTGTTTTTTAATGAGAATCTAACGTGGCAACTATACATTATGCTAATTACGATGGCAACTGGTAGTGGAATTGAGCAGTTGGATCATCTTTACACTTTCATCGGTTTGGGGCAATCTATTTGTTTTTTAGTAGTTTAGTTACTTACTCAAGTATTTTTAAAGTTTATATATTATTTTGTTGTAGTTAATAAAGGTACTTGTTCTAGTAAAAAAAATACCACAAGAAAATACATTTAACCCGTTGACATATTTCTTGCCAAACTATTCTTAAACGTACATAAATATGTACGGCAGTGTCATATTTCACCCGCTGTCACCTCTAAATATACAAGTTTTTCTACGGTGTCGTGACGTCACGTCACCTGTCCAGACGATCGGATCGCGATCCGCATTATGTGTGCTCAGTCGTCAAAAATTCTTTTGTCCCGCGAGATAAGCATGCGCGCCACTGTGCGCGCGCGCCCACTAGTCATCGTGGTACAGGTTTTTTTAAACTAATGCGCCGATATTGATAGAAAGGGTTGAGAAAAATGTGTTTTGGTAATACCTGGAGATGAAAAATTACAATTTAGATGCGAAATTTGTGTTACATTTTTTATAGCTAGGTATGCGTTTTTAATCGACTTCCAAAAAGAAGGAGGTTATCAATTCGGTCTGTATGATTTTTATATTTGTTCATCGGCCAATTGTGCATTGATTTTGATGATTTTGATTTTTATTTGGTAGGGCATACTACAGATGTAGTCCCATATACATTTTATCAAAATCGATGCAGTAAGTACTTTGGTTTTTATAACAAAATAACTTAAATAACTGATAAAATATCATCCAAATGCCTGTAGAAAAGTGAACAGCAAGTCGCGTACATACGTGTTGTATTGCGTATTTTGAAGTCGGTTTTTTCCAGTTTTTTTAACTATAATTATTTTATATAACGTATGACAAAACGAGCAAGTCGGGCCATAACAAGCACGATATTCAGAATAGAATTTCAACAGTTTTATACAAAAAAAAAACATATACATATATATATATATATCTCTAGTCACATTAAATTATTTAAAGGAAATAATTTATTGCTTACATTTTTGCATTGATACAAAATCATGTAGTAGGTATTATATAAGTAAGTACATTGTAATCAACAAAAGAAAGGTTATAAAGTCAAGTCAAGTTCAATCTAAAAAAAAAAATAAGCATATTTTTGTAATTTTTGTGTCCAGTAAGCTATTACGCTTAAATTATATGAGCTTATCCAATTTAGATTTTTTTTATATTTATTTTGGTGGTATTCTTCCTTTCTAAAGTCACTTTTTTTAAGTTTCTGCAAATTTGACCAATGAATTCATAAAATTGGTTAAAATAATTCTAACCAGACGATCGAAATTAAAATATACTTACAATTTGAAATTATTATCAGTAATTATCCAAAACGCGCGTCGCTAATGTAATTTTCACGCAATTAAGATTAAAAAGAACTAGAATTTCTAGTTTCATTAACCGATAGTAAATACTGCAAGTTATGCATTACCTACTTACTTATCCTACTTTATATACGGTATATCTATGTCATAAATTCATAGATAAACTAAATAGAAAGTTGGGAACTAGTTTTTCGACAGATAAGCTGTGAAAAAATGTACAATCGAAAACAAAGTAAAACGATATACATAGCAAAAATAGCAATATGGTAAACATATTTTTATTTTGTTATATTTATTCATATGGCTTTTGTCTATGTTTCATAAAGATTTTACAGTAAGTAAGTAAGTTCGTATAGACTGAGTGGCCAGCCCTATTGTCAGAGTTATTAAGCCGCTGAAAGGCCTCTGACCTGGCTTGACGATTGCTGAACAACCGGGGCCTACAATTTAACGTGTCATCCGACCCACGATAGCGCTCAGAAAGAAATGCCACTCACGGTCACCCATCCGAAGACTGACCGGTCCGTCCGTTGCTTAACATTGGTGATCGTTCGGGAACACCTAGTCAAGCTACGTCACGACCGCTACAGTTTTATGGGTATATAATATTGTGTAATATTGCCTTTATAAATAAATTATTATAAATTATAAATTTGTTTGAACAAAATATTAACTATGTTGGCACTGGATATGGGCAGATGACGTCATAAGAGATACCTAGATCTCTTCGTTGCCCAATAAAAGTGTAAGTATACGTATCCTCGCCAATATAAAATCCATCAATTAAATCATCAATGTATATTTTAGAAATCTGTAAATTTGTTAGAAATACCCGGTTTTTGTTTTAAAGTAGCTGATAAACCGCGAAATCCTAGACCCCAACATAAGCATAAGCTCCTTATACCAAAGTCTAACCTAGCAATCCATAGTACTAGCCATAACTCAATGGCAGTAAAAAATTATACCTAATGCGTTGCCAAATAAACTTAAAGATCTGGAAACAGAAGACAGTTTTATATTTAATCTCAAAGCTTTCTTAGAATCCAATTGCTACTACAATATAGATGTTTTTTTTTTAAGGATAAGTTTAACGATATAAAATAGAACGTTCCGAGTCTAATGTTGCCATGACCTTACAGGGCCATATGTACTTCTGAACCAATGACATGTATTATTTATAAGACCAGCATGTATCTACATATGTTGCAATTAAAACTATTGACTAGATCTGTAATCGTATACCCATCCCTGGGATAGAAAAGACTATGAATGGTGGATATTCTTGCTACATAATTCTCGTTAAGCACAGTAACTGTATTTAAGAATGCCTATATTATCTCCCATATCCAAAGATTGAACCAAGATATTCCTAACAACAGGTTTGTACGTAAACCGATAAGCTTCGGAGTAGATTATCTAAATGGACATCTAACTAATGTTTACACGGGACGAACAAACAGTCCACTTGAATAATAAATGTTTACAACATTGAAATAACACTGTAGTTTGTACCCACATATATTTAGGCGTCCGGTTAGTCTCAAATTTTGAATAAAAATGTTTGAATATGTAATTTAGTTGTTGGATTAGACATAAAATAAAACTAGCGGCTCTACGAGTAATATACCTCAGTGGTAGTCTTAGGTGGTAGTATTAAAAAAATGGCTCCGTATAAATTGAGATTTCCAGCTGTTAAGGAAATTCCGGATTAGGAACCAGCCACAAGGTGGACAGGAAATATCATATAAGCGGCAGGGAGACGCTAGATGCAGGTCGCTTCCGACCGGTCTTTTTGGAAATCCATGGAGGAGGCCTATGTCCAGCAGTTGACTTCTTGTGACTAAGATGATGATGATGACTACAGAGTACGAGCCAGCATGTCAGCGATAACGACAATAGATTTACAGATTAAGTACTAGTAACTATACGTTTTAATTTACAAGTATTTGACGTTTACTTGTGTCGACACTTCAACTGTCGCAACTATCCGTAGAAGTCGAGCTGGATGCAGGCCGCTTCCAATCGACCACTGCTGGACTTCTTAAGGCTGAGCTGTGGCTGAGATGATGATGGTGATGATGAAGAGATGAGAAAATGACAAGCTCCGTCTTTTTTTCTCTTCGTGACGAATAGGTACTCTGCTCTCTATTATGCAGGTTGAAAAGAGAAGTAATTTTATTCTATAGTCCTATCTTTCTACGCCCGGACTCTAATCCAGATTTGACAGAACATCAACAACCGCCATATGTCAATGTCATCGAGTTGACGGTCACAGCGCAAGCGCAAACCTATACAGATAAAAACTTCAATTACAGCAATAGCAATAACTGTTTATTTCCACAGCTCAGTGGCAACGCAAAAGCCGCAGTTGGCACAATCTTATCAGTTCGAGTTATGTACCAACAATAATTTTGATTGTTATCGGCGTGTGTAATCCGCCATGTCGACTGATAAGGAGAATCGTAAAAATCGCGCCCGATTAGTACCTTATCGACTGGTGATAAGAGCGCAGCGCAGCGCTACAGCCTACCTTCAGTTACTATTCGGTTACCAGTCCTTTTACTACTCGCTACTATACTTTAGTTCGTTTGTCGATTTTTTCCGTTTTGTGTTCGGAATTTAACTTTTTGTGTGGGGGAAAGAGTTTGTTGCCAGGTTTGGTATTTCTTTTGTTTATTTTTTCAGTGAAATTTGTTTAAAAATTATGTGTAATTGTCAGCTACGACAAAATATGGTCGATAGACTAGGCGTATGAGCACAGCTCTTTGGATATGCTTAGTAACGGTGACTTACAAGATGATAAAACCATCTAGCATAAAACATCTAGCATATAACGGGAATTGGCATTTGAGTAGGGTTGTCCGACACAACACGGTATTTTTTATACTTATTAAGTACCTACCTCACAACTTCGTCATTTATAAATTGATTTGGAAAATAATTTTTTTGTTGGAAATTGTTTTTTTCTGATTGGGTTCATTAAATTTCATCAAAATCGATTCACTAGATTGGTTTTAAAACAAAAATGTAACTGAAAAAAATATGATATTCAAGTAATCAAAATGTATTATTTTGATGTAACTGTTTTTAAACTATAGTAATTATGTATAACTAGTTAGAGTGAATCATCAGTAACAGACAGAAAAATTGGAATCCAGCACAAAATATAAGAGAAACCAGAAAAATATAAGAAAATGCCTACACAGACTATCGAAAGTTTCAAACATAGGTCAAGGTGGCATTATAAAAAAATATCAGTAGTATAAAAAAATATCAGTATCTTTGTACTATCTGTTTAGATAACACAAAATTAAATAATATCGGCCTGAATTATCCTACGATTACGCTAAGATATGGAATCATGTTTCATACGTATAAAAATCTATTAATCAAATGCAAAAAAACTTTTTTCCTATTTTTATTTATTTAAAAACATTTGACAGTTTCAATCATAAAATGCTAAATCAAAATTGATTTAACCGTTTAAAAACTTCAGTGCCACAAAGTACGTTCTTTTATACTGAGTGGCCAGTACTGCTGTCAAGACTTTGCCGAATAGAATGCGTACTTAGCACATGTCAAAGCACTGACCTGACGCGTCGCGTCGATTTTTGACGTGACAACGTCTAATAAATCGATGAACCCCGCCTGCACGCACGAAAAAGTATGACTCATTGTCCCGTTACGCTCATTTTATTTTATTTTATTTATTTAAGTGTACAAAACAGAATATAGTCTAACATAATATAAGAAAACACGTGACAATCGATCAGAACCAGACTATAATCTAAAGCATGTATACATCATTTGAGCAAACACATTTTAGGTATTTAATTGAAACAAAGGGAAAAAAAGAAAAATAGAGGCTATGAATATTTTCAAACATTTACGCATTCATTCTTTTGCTCATTGTAACATTACGATCGGAGCGAGATAGTTTAGCGTCGTCACGTTAAACTATCGTCCATAAACCGACTTTACAGACAACCAATTTTTTTTATTGGATTTGAACCTGCTTAGAGCATTTACCAGTGTCAAGTATTGAGATTTCTTTAAGTTTCTTGAATAAAACAATATTTTTGAAGTGAAAACTTCTTTAGCGGCGTTGTGCATTTTGGGATGGGTAAAAAATTTTAAACTCGCGTCAGATCGTCCGATCGCAAGACGAGTAGTCAGAAACCTATTCTAAGGTTCTGCATTTAAAGATCATTATTGTATGTACAAGTTTGTCCAATAAAGTTAGTTCCAGACCAACGTACTAGATGGCGCTGTATAGTCTTACAACACGCTAACGCATCGCGTACAGCGATGAGTAGGGGTTGTTTGTAAAACACAATATCTTTGGTCAAATCCTTCACGAGTCAGTCTTTTTGCTATTTTATTTTGTAGTTTTCACTTCTACCGGCACTCCCGGAGTTTTTTTTTTCAAATTCAAATTAATGTTCTGGTCACAATCTGAGATACGTATGTATACAGTCATTTTCAATTCAATTCGACAGTACAGACAGTGCAATGCCACAGACAGACACAGAGATATATAAATACACAAATCAATCTAAAATACCCCCCCTTCTTGCGGACAGACAGAAATATCGAATGTCTCAGAGATGGCAGTGTATTTAAACCGTATTGTGTTGTTGTTGTGTGTTTAGTGTATTGTGTCTTCAAACTGTTGAATTCCAATTGGACGATCTTGGGCCAACGCGGCATTACAATTTTAAACGGAAAATTATGTTTTAAACTGAAAATCACTAACATCAAATTCTCCTTTATATCATCATCATCATCATCCACAACCTTCTCTACCCCACTGCTGGGTAAAGGCGTCTCTCTTACATCTTTCTCCTGTGCCTATTGACTCCAGGCTTGACCCACAATAGTAACTATATCGTTGACTTATCTTGTAGTTGGACGTCTCTCGCTCCATTTACTTTATATTAGCCTTATATACCTTTCCTCCTTTATATATTTGAAATAACTAAGTTGAAAAGTTTCAAAACATAATACTAAATTTATTTACACATACTTGAAAATCACAACCTATTTCATTTAAACGGATAACAATATTTAATAGTACAGATCTGTCAGATAAATATTCTGTTATCTTTACAGCAATATACAGCAATAACATTGTCTGTTTATCGGAAAAATGTTTAAACGATTTCAGGAGCCGGCGATAACGGTTATCCGTGACGTTGGCGCATGATTGGGCCAATGTTGGGGCCAATGTTTGATGTGATGTAACTCAACAAATTTCAAACTATAAAAAAACCTGAATTTGCATTAAATGTTTCACATCCACAGCCATATGAAAAATTTAACATGAATATGAATTAAAAAAGTTAACTTAATTAAAGAACGAGCATGTCTCGCGCCAAACTTGTCAAGAATATCTCTATAGATTTAGAGCTTTTGAAATAAAAGAAATTAGAGCGTTTGTTCCTCTTTCCAAATCCAAAAGAGTTCTAGCATTGCAAAATCTGGTAGTTCTAATAATTTTCTTTAAATACCAATCTGAAATTAAAACTATTAAACCAAATTTAGAAACATTTTTTTCAAATCAAAATCTCATTTCAGCGTAATAAAAAATAAGTACAAAAACAAAGAATACTTTTTACGCTGATTCTATTCTTGACCCTTGTATTTTGGAATTAATTATAAAGGAAACGTAAATATTAAGAAAATATAACAATTGTCAGCAAAAAGTCAATTGTCAGCTAAGGTACTCTCTACACTTTAACAACTTATATAAGTTCAGAAAAGTCAGTAGAAACCCCCGATAAATAAACCGGACAAGTGCAAGTCAGACTCGCCCACCGAGGGTTCCGTACAAGCTAGTAGATAAAAAGGGAAATCATATATTTTTTAACATTTTCCTCCATAAACCGAAAAATATACATCGTAAAAATATTTAAAAACCTGTTTTAGCTTATGCTAATGAAGCTCTTTCATATGATATCCCACATGATACGGTTAAAGAACTTTAAAATATGGACCCTCATTCCTTGCATAAAGACGCTATTTTTGTGATTAAATTAAAAATGTCCAGTTTTCAGATTTTTTCCTATAAGTGCACTCTAACACTGCTTCTTGCCATATTTCATAGTTCTAGGTCAACGGGAAGTACCCCATAGGTTTTGATTCCTTGTGAGTGTCGAAATGTGCGTTTTTTACGACATATTCGACTGTAGTTTTTTTTTTACGAAAACTGAGAAATTTGATTTTTCTTTCCGCAGCAAGAAACTATGGATCTGCGTATATGGTTTTAATTTCAACACGATACCTTCACGCGTTCCCGAGATACAGGTCTTGACACCCGGATGGACGGACGGACGGACAGACTGACAACAAAGTGATCCTATAAGGGTTCCGTTTTTTCCTTTTGATGTACGGAACCCTAAAAAAAGGCTGAATACTCTTGATAAAATCCCCTTTCGAACAAAACAAAACTAAACCAAAATCGTTGCATCCGTTTGAGAGCTACGATGCCACAGACAGATACATAGATACACACTTCAAACTTTTAACACCTCTCTTTCTGGGTCGGGGGTTACAAAGAATATGAGCCAAAGTTTGTCGTACCGCTTGGCAAATATTCAACACATTGGGCCAACGCCGTCCAAGCCCGCAGGCTTGCATTCGATTTCGCGTGTAGCGCACGATAAGCCGATTTCTTTCTTATCTCTACCCTCCCCCCTCCTAGCCCCCCCCCCCTCCCCGCGTTATCAGGCACAGGTTACAGCAGAGTTACGTTGCGTTTTGTTTCCAATCAATAGGGTTTGCAAATAGCGTGGAATAGTTAACCAATGGGTGTGCTGATACATTGTAGGTGAACCATTGATAGCTATGGATGAGTAGACTTGAAACATAGGTGATTTCTTTGTGTTTCCAAAAAATTGAAAAAAGGTACAGTTTGTACGGATGGATGATTGTACCTATTTCCTGTTCCATATATTTTCTTCGGCTCAAAAATAAAACCTATGGGGTACTTCCCGTTGACCTAGAACTATGAAATTCGGCAAGAAGCATTGTGTTAGAGTGTGTTATAGGAAAAAACCCGAAAACTGGACATTTTTAATTTAATTACAAAAGAATAGTGTCTTTATGCAAGGAATGAGGGTCCAAACTTTAAAGTTCTTTGACCGTATCATGTGGGGTATCATATTATGCAAGAGCTTTATTAGCATAAGCTAAAACAGGTTTTTAAATATTTTTACGATGTATATTTTTTGGCTTATGAAGGAAAATATATATGAAGACCCCTTTTATCTACTAGTTTATACGGAACCCTCGGTGGGCGAGTCTGACTCGCAATTGTCCGGTTTTTTTAAATATTGGTTAGTTACCTCATAAATACTTTTTTTATAGACTGATTTAAAAGAATATTTTTTTCTTTATTTAACAATTATAGTTTTAAAAACTGAAAAACCCGACTATAAAATACGCAATTCATTTACTTGGATTATTAGTTATTTTGTTATAAAAACCAAAGTACTAAACCGATATTGATAAAATTTACATGGAAACTATCAAAGAAAAAATCATCAAAAACAATTCATAATGATTTTATAGTTTAAAAAACTGAAACAACCGACTTCAAAGTACGCTACTTCGTTACTTGAAATATTAGAAAGGATTAGGATACATAAAGTTCATATCATCATGCTTAGTCGGGTAATATTATTAAACAAAACGCTTAATCGTCGAAGTAACATACGGATAAAACATACGGATCGAATTGATAACCTCCTTCTTTCTGGAAGTCGGTTAATTAGCGGTGTGATCGCGTAACAAACATAAAAAACATATAGTCGAATTGAGGACTTCCTTCTTTTTCAAAGTCGGTTAAAAATATATATTTTCAGATTGATTTCAATGAAAATTCCAACAAAATCAGTTATATATAACAGGAAAAACGGTATTCAAGTATCGGAATTGCGTATTTTTAAAACGCTTATTTCACTTTTTAAACTATAATATCTATTTAAGTCGATTGATATAAAAGTCAAGTGCGCAAGAACATATTCCTGTTTCCTCACATTTTCCTAAAACGAATGCGCATGCCCATCACCGGGATTCAAACCTGCGCCTTTCACCACCGAACGCCATTGCACAATCGACTGAACCTCAATTGCTTATCTGGTTACATAAAACAATAACATGATAACAGTAATTTGATTACAAGTACAATATAATTGCATAAATGGTAGGTATAAATTACTAACATCGAGTGCAATTTATTTAATCGATTAAAATCTTGAAATGTTCATAGATAATAAATACATAATTATAGAACATGAATAAAAGTTAATAAATTAGTAACAAATAACAATTAGTACTACACAAGTGTGACTCGGGACTCCCCCTGATTTTTTAACACGCTTTTATTAACTTCACCTGTATGCATGTTTGTTTGTTTGTAACCGACTCCTTTGGACTTGATTTTGACCCACTTCAAACGGTCAGATTTCATTCAAACTCTGTAGACTTATCGAGGACCGATAACAATACAATAATTTGAAGAGTGTTCTTTTAGTTTTTTAAGCTGTAATTATTAACTATTTACTCCACTGTGCAAGAAAGTGGGTTGTTTTGAGGTGTATACATGTAGGTAACTATGTATTGATTATAACCATAATTGTACACATACCTTATTGGGAAACACGTTCACTTTTATCAAGAGTAAGTAATATCGCTCTTATCCAGTCGGATTAGCCTTTCTTTTCAACTAACTCCAAAGCTAGGAAGATGTTCTCAATTACATTTACTTATTTTTGACTTGACAACGTCTAATAAATCGATGAACACCGGCTTTATGCACGAAAAAGGATGACCCATTGTCCCGTTACGTTACGCTCATTGTCCGTTACGCTCCTTGTCCCGTTACAACCGCGCGCAGTGGCTGAGGAAGCGGGCGGGTGTACGCCGCGCCCGACCGTCGCTTCATCTCACTCTAGCTCATTACGTCAACATTCATCGGAGCTCGCGCGCGGACGATATGTTGTTATGACGTTGTCACGTTAAACTATCGTCCGTAAACCGACTTTACAGACAACCAATTTATTTTTTAATATATGTTACCGCATAACTACATATGTCATTTATAAACCGATTTAGATTTGTTTTTGTTTGAAAGTATATACTTTCAGTCTCATTGAAAATTCATGAAAATCAGTTTAGTAGTTTGATTTTTAAACAAAATCACAGGAAAAATGTGTTGTAGAAAAAGCGTATTTTGAAGTCGGTTGTACAATATATGTTACAGTTGAACTATAATTATTATTATGCTATACATAATATTTTATAGATACTTGTTGTTATAATTTTAAATAATAATTATGATTCCCTGGCTTGGTTTATTCTTATTTTTTCTTATATAGGGAGGGGGGTTAAAAACTAGCAAAAATAGTCTTCCGTAATAAATGAATAGCCCCTAAGGCATGTAGGCTATGTAGGTAAACATGTAGGCTTAATATGAGTTTCTCCTGTTTGGATACGCATGGGCTTGGGCATGCCTAAAATAGATAAAAAAAAAAACATTTGTCAAAATTTTACCTGGTTGACTATGTTTGTTTATAGTTATATATTTAAAAAGAATAGGACCTAACGTCTCAAATAATATACTACTATGGTGGTTTTTCAGTCGAGGTCACCCTCGACTGAAAAAAATAATGAAATAAGGACAGCAGCGCTTTCAATGCGACATTAGTTTTCTAGCTGATCAGACTCTAGAAGTATATTAAGTTTCGCTTACAATCATAAAACTTGAATAAAAAGTGAGTAATCAAATAACAAACCAACAAAAGCAAGAATTCTATGTACCTAACTATTAAAAAATGAACATGATCCCACAGTAGCAACGCAGCGGGAGATCTCCCATTCACGGCGACCATCTACCATTGTATATTTAATAGCTGGCAATGCGTAACGTTCGACAAGCAGGGGACACTATTCACTACCAATAATTTATAGGTATATCGACATTCCTAAGGTAATACTTTACACGAATAAAAACTATATTATCTGTAGTAAAATATACGATTTAGATTTTTCGTCAGTCAGATGTCATAACAAGTTAGTTGTCAAAATCGACGTCATAAAAAATAGTTGTCGTAATTATGACACTGTCTAGTTCATTTAAGTCCGTGTTATTGTGACACGGATAGATATTATTTTTGTCATTTCAATACGCTTGTAGCGTTGTTGATTAACGTACCGATAAGCAGGTATTTGTAATTTTAAAATATTTTATTTAAGAGTGTCGTGCCGTGCCCATTTATTGGCAGTAGGGGCGAAGGGGGGAAGGGTTTCTGCTTCGAAATATTGCTGATTTCGGTGAATTTTTACAAATATTCGAACCGCGAATGACTGTGATTATTGAAATTAAACAATTTTTAATATTGGTCACGCGTCGCATCGATCAGGCGCTCAGATATTTTTTTGAAAATGAGATGAGCTCCCGGTCCCCACGGACCCAGTTTCGACACCAAACGGTTCAAATATGTGACCTCTACCGAGATTAACATAATTACGCCGCTTGTGCTGCTCTGTTGAATTAGCCGCAGCGCCAGCCCTCCTCCGTGTCTCAGCAAGATGAGACGGTGCTAAAGTATCAACGCACGTGGCGTCCCACACAAGGGGCCGTCCTAACTTCCATGGCACAAGCATAATTCCCTCAGGCGTGTTACCATCATAGAATGCCTAAGCATTGTTATTTATTGTTTTAATTAGATGGCATCTAAATGCTATCTAATTAAAACAATAATGCACACGGAATCCAAAAACTTCGAGAAATCTGAAAATCTCAGTGACTGTCGGGTGGCCCGATTTGTATTCGATTATAAATATCGATTTCAAAACAATTCGAATATAGATCACTTTATCGATCCAATCGACTCCCGTTTGACAGCTGTAAAGTTGCCGACTCGATTTATTATCGAATTGTGGTCAAATATTCGAATAGATATTTAGTGATTATGGTCTTACATAAAGTATATTATAATCCTAGATAACAATATATTTATGAGAAGTATAATTATAAATAGGTTTATTATCTAAATCTTCGAATGGACGAGAATAGAGGTCGTTGACCTTAAGAATATATATAATTATATATATTTTGTAAGAATATGTTATCGTAGAAACATTTTACCCCACTACGGCGAAGCAAAAGGGAGGGTTATGTTTTTGACCGGTATATGTGTATGTATGTATGTTCATCAGTTCCCCCATAACTTCGAAACTACTTATCATAATTCGACAAATGAGGTGTCGTTGGAAGCATCTTGTTTGAATTTAAAATTTGGCTTGCGAATGAAGCCAACGCAGAAGTGCGTTTATTTAGAAAAAACAGGACAAGTGCGACTCAGACTCGCCCACCGAAGGGTTCTGTACAAACTAGTAGACATAAGGAGGAAATTATGTATTTTTCGGCTGTTACTTTTTTATGAAAACTGAGAAGTTTGATATTTCTCTCTGCAGCAAGAGACTATGGATCTGCGTATATGGTTTTAATTTCAACTCGATAACTTCTCGCGTTCCGGACTTACATGTCTTGACAGACGGACAGATGGACAACAAAGTGATCCTATATGGGTTCCGTTTTTTCCTTTTGAGGTACAGAATCCTAAAAACCGATTCAAAGATATCCAAAACTCCCGTAGAAATATATTTCATATTTTGACAGTGATCCAGTGATCCACGAAAAAGCGACAACATCTTGTTCTCATCATCATAACAATAAAGTTATCAGATCTGCGCAAAGTCACTGTAAAACAAATACGCATTTTTTCAATAAATCTAGTAAAATCACAAAATTAAGAACAAGTTCGAACTGCTTTGCGCGTGGTACGATACGCACTTAGCCGCTTTTTGTGTATATACAGGAATAAAAGATATTAAAACACTATTATTATTAACGGGATATTTACCGAGGTTCGCGGTTCGGGGCTTGTGGTTCGTGGTTCGGGAGCTCAAAATTAACGCGAACCACGGTAAATATCCCGTTAATAATAATAGTGTTTTAACGAATGACCGTGATAGTTTCAAAAAGTGATAAAATATATTGATGAGTAAAAGACAGATGCTCATATAACAATATGAGATAAGCGTATGTTACAGCAATAAGTTACCGCCTGTAAAAACCGATAATGATTCCGTAATCGTGCGCTTATCAGAGTTATGTGACAAGAGGCAGGACCCTCGGTAGGAAGCTGCGAAGAGGGGGCGCGTGCGCCTCATATTGTGCTAAGTACCGGTGTGAATAACGAACTTCCTGTTTTGTTTAGATACTATACGAGCGGGGACGCGTGGCGTGGGGTCCAATGGAGCACTTGCACATTTTTTTGAGTTCCGTACCTCAAAAGGACAAACGGAACCCTTATAAGATCACTTTGTACTCCGTCTGTCTGTCTGTCGATCCGTCCGTCTGTCCGTCTGTTCGTCTGTCAGTCTGACCATTTGTCAAGATCTTCTGTCTCGGGAACGCGTGGAGGTATCGAGTTGCAATTAAAAATAGTCTCTTGCTGCAGAAAGAAAAATCTAATTTCTCTGTTTTCGTGAAAAAAGTTACAGCCGAATATGTCGTAAAAAACTCACATTTCGACACTCACATGGGAATCAAAACTTATGGGGTACGTCCCGTTAACCTAGAACTATTAAATTTGGCAAGAAGCATTGTGTTATAGTACACATGTAGGAAAAAATCCGAAAACTGTTTTTTTTTATTAAATCACAAAAAATGGGTCTTTATCCAAGAAAGGAGGGTCCAAATTTTAAAGTGCCGTATCACGTGGGGTATCATATGAAATAGTTTAATTGGCACAAGCTAAAATAGGTTTTAAAATATTTTTGCGATGTATATTTTTGAAGGAAAATATATAATTTCCCCCCTTTATCTAATAGTTTGTACGGAACCCTCGGTGGGCGAGTCTGACTCGCTCTTGTCCGGTTTTATTTTTGATATAAACACTTGTTCATAAATATTTCTCATAATGACAGTATCATATTTTTCATAAATATTTCTAAAACGCTACGGTAGTTTTATAAGAAGCCACGCAACAGTGGCTAAAGTTTCACTTTGTAATCCGATTTTACTAAAACCAATAAAAGAATAGCCGTCTTAACATTCGGTAGCCCATCTTTATGTCAATTTTAATACAATATTTAAATATTATAGTGGACGTAAGCGTCTGAGGTCAATAAATTGAGGTATCTTTTTTAAGACGCCGACAAAAAATGGTCACTACCTAAATAAGGAATTAGAAGATATGTGTTGAGAATTCACTGAGAAATCAGATCTAGCTATAAAAATGGATACTTTACTTATTATAGAAAGCAGTGACTTGTTTTAAAGTTATTGAAATTGATTTTTTAATACAGATGCTCGAAGTGTGCTTTACGTTTTTTTTTTAAAGTTTTTGGAATTGATATGTTTCAATACAGCTCTCGAAAAGTTATTTTACGAGTTATTTTTCTAAGACCAGGGGCGTTACGCTCATCTCTAATAGCGATTCAAAGTTGGCATTTGCTTATTTTTATCTCGATATTACTACAATTAAGAGTGAGACAAAAGTTCAAATGAACCTACTTAATATTTTGATATTTTTAACAGTTCTTCAACTTTTGTGTCATTATCTTTATTGCAAAAAAAAAAAACAAGATAAAAACGGATACGACCCAACTTTACATCGATATAATAGATGAGCGTAACCTCCCAGTTAGTTAATCTGTATTTTTATATTTGGACGTAAAGAATAATTCTTTATTTATAGTTTAAACGTACCAAACTAGAAAAAAATTACTTGTCTGTAAAGTCGGTTTACGGACGATAATTTAACGTGATAACATACGTCCGCGCGCGAGCTCCGAAGAATGATAAATAATTGAAGCGACGACGGTCGGGCGCGGCGCACACCCGCCCGCTTCCTCAGCCACCGCGCGCGGTTGTAACGGGACAAAGAGCGTAACGTAACGGGACAATGAGTCATACTTTTTCGTACATGCAGCTGGCGTTCATCGATTTATTAGACGTTGTCACGTCAAAATGGCTACACGGCAATTCATTGTATAAGTATTATAAGCTATAAGTATTTCAATGTTTGTGTTTTTTTATTAAACCAACTATATTATTAAAAAAAAATATCTTACGGGTTACTCACGTTTATTTTTGAGTCGAAATCTCCGACTATAGTTTTAACCGCATACGGCGGAAAAAACTATACTTAGTCGGAGATTAACGGCAAAATATCTTTGCGGAGTAACCCCGCAAAGATATTCTAAATATTTGTAACAACCACGTACATTCGTGTTCATTATAAAGTTTTACCTTTACTGGAGTATGTCTGTTTATGATAAAACCTTTCAAGTTTGTTTTTAACGTAAAATATGTAATTTCTTTTTCAGGTAAGTCCCTAATTTCAGCGCGCATTAATCAATGATACCACACGCTCGGTATTAAAGGGTAAGTGGTACCAACATTAAGAAACCAATAATGTATTGCCAGTGTGATTCATTACCGGAAGAGAAGCATATTTCATACGTGTTTGTAATCTGTGCTATAAAATATGGAGGTATGTTTGTACAATGATATTTATATGCAAATAAGAGTAACTTTTAGCTTCTTTTATTTTTATTTTACACTATTAATATTATAAATAACACAAGTTTAAAAACAAACTAGCAACATTCCTATCAAAATTCAAGAATCACTCACATTGGGATGGGTAAAAATGTTAAACTCGCGTCAGATCGTAAGACGGACAGTCAGAAACCTATTCTAACGTTCTGCATTTAAAGTTCATTATTGTATGTACAAGCTTGTCCTTCTAGCATGACGTCATTTCGTTGCGCCGAATGCTTATTTTCGACACATGCACGTAAGAATCGTTAGCTCAATAGGTTAGAGCACCGATATAAATTTCAATTTGTCAATCGGAGGGCGGAGGTTCAAATTCTTCACGAGTCAGTCTTTTTGCTATTTTATTTTTTATGTTTTCACTTCTGCCAGCACTCCCGGAGTGCAACCCGTTGTTTTTTTTAAATATTTCTTCTATCTAAATAATCAATTCTGTCTCTTAATTAATTCTGTTTCTGTCTTGTCTGATATCCTTACTCAGTGGTGTTTTTCCCATTACCTAGGATGTCAAAGACCAACGATGACAAGTAATGTGAAAGTCCCACGATGCCAACATCAAGAAAAAAAAAATACCCATGACTGTGTCAATACACGCATATGGTAGCCCGTAATTTTTATTTGAACAGCTTTAAAAAATTGTAGCCCGTAACTAATGATGTGATCTAAAAGAAAACCACTTGGGAAATATTATTTTTAGACCACTTTACAGAAAGGTCAGTGACCTCTGTACTATACCATGATTTGTTCAATTGTAATAATTTGCATTTTTTTTTACAAACTACACCAATCTTACTACACAGAATAAAAAAATAGATGATTATGACCACTTGATCTTTTTTTTAAAAGGAGCCCCATAAAATTTCTTAAATTTGTAGTACTTATAAATTTTTTATGTACTTATACATTATTTATAGTTGTTTTTTACTAAGAATATTTTGTGAATCAAGGATATATTATAAATAAAGTCTTGCATAATTAGAAATCGATTTAACAGAAAAATATTAATAATATCTTTTATTTTTTTATTCACATAATTAGAATACATTAAAACAGCATTTTAGATTCTAATCAAATAGACGAAAATTAGCTAGTTATATTTAAATATAGATTAAGAATGAATTTGCTTTAAAATGTTTGATTAGTATTTTTTAATTATCGGATTCGACTCATTCGTTTGACAATTTATGTTATGTGTAAAGTATTGTAAAGGTTAATATTTTTTTGTGGTCTTAAATAACATTATCATATAGACATTATACTTTAGAAATAAAACCGGACAAGTGCGAGTCTGACTCGCCTACCGAGGGTTCCGTACAAACTAGTAGATAAAATGGGGAAATCATATAATATATTTTTTATATATTTTCCTTCGTAAACCGAAAAATATACATTGAAAAAATGTTTAAGAACCTGCTATTAGCTTATGCTAATGAAGCTCTTTCATATGATTTCCCACATGATACGGTTAAAGAACTTTAAAATTTGAACACTCATTCCTTGCATAAAGACACAATTTTTTTGTGATTAAATTAAAAATGTTCAGTTTTCGGATTTTTCCTATATGTGTACTCTAACACAATGCTTCTTGCCTCAAAGTTCTAAGTCAAGGGAAAGTATCCTATATGTTTTGATACCCTTGTGAGTGTCGAAATGTGCGTTTTTACGATACATTCGACTGTAACTTTTTTTTTTATAAAAACTGAGAAATTTTATTTTTCATTCTGCAGCAAAAGACTATGGATCTGCGTATATGGTTTTAATTTCAGCACGACACCTTCACGCGTTCCCTAGATCCAGGTCTTGACACCCGGACGGACGGACGGATAGACGGACAACAAAGTGATCCTATAGGTAAGGGTTACGTTTTTTCCTTTTGAGGTACGGAACCCTAAAAAACGATAAAAAAAGAATTAGCATCAAAATTAAATTAAGTGTTCTAAACAAAAGTCTAAGTGGACAGGAATTTCCGGTCTGAGAGGATGTTTATTGGAGCAGTTAAAGCCATAGATGAATAATTTTTCGCTACGCTCAATAGATGGAGGGTATAGTGTTTCACACCGTGTCCACAATTTGTTGCCAAAAATATATGGAATTATTAAAATTGCTGACAGCGATTGTAAAAATATGTCTATATTTTTGTACTTGCGTTTTAGTCCATCACTAGTTAGATGGTATAACGAATGCATTAAATTATCACGTATTTTAGCAATTATTTTTCAACATGTGACGGCCACTTGGCGCAATATATGACCGAAGAGTATTCCTACTCTTCGGTCATATATTGACCGAACGCGTCCGCTTGTTTCCACAAGCGGACGCGTTTTATACAGCTAAATAGCGGCAAACAAAGTTTATGGCTTCTTCCATTGTGATTCAACTTCCTTGGTTAAAAGGCATTAAATGAAATCAATCCAATTTAAGTTTAATTTAAGAACAATTACAAAGTTTCAAAATAGTCACCATGCGCGGGCATTCTAATCTACGTGACAGTTTCGTGATCCCCATTCTTCTTGAGGGTTAGAATAAGTATAAGTGGCCTTCGAAAGGAGTTTTGGCGGGAACGTCTTAGTAACATGTTGTAGCTTTGTTTTATTTTCCTAAACTTGTGTTATTTTGAACATTAATACTATAAAAATGGTGGTGGTTTATTCATTAAGTGTTCGATCAAGTGCGTGAGTGTGGGCAAGTTAAATAAAGCAGTGAAACGTGTGATTTTACGTTGTCGGCAAAACTCCATAGAAGCTTCTAGTAAAGTCTCCAACACTTTACTGAGGCAAAACTTAAATTTGAAAATGACTGTTTACGTGACTTGGACTGTGACTAGAACACTATATAATTTGTATTATTCAAGAAACTTGAAAATATTTCAATACTTGACACTGGCATATCGCTAATCGCGGGGTCCAATTACAAAAAAGAAGAAGAATAGAATAGAAAAGTAAAAATATGGGATTGACATTAGCTAACGAAATGTCACGTGACGGCACGTCACAGTTTCTTAGCATTTCGAAGCGTGTTTGTATTTGTAGAATTTTAAACGTTTGCCACTTTTCCAAGCCTGCTTCTTCTTTTTGAATTGGACCCGCGCGATTAACGCAATTGCCAATGTCATGTATTAAGATATCTTCAAATTTCTTCAATCATACATATAGTGTTATAGTTACAGTCTAAGTCACGTAAATAGTAATTTTGAGTCATACCTCAGTAAAGTGATGACGACTTTAATAGATAAAGATAAAGATCATTTATTTGCATACAACCTGAGAGTCGTTTTTATACACGGAGTGCACAAAAGATGGTACAATATTGATACAGTTAGTCATGTTGTGCCGTCCAGGCGCACAAATGTCAGAGGGATAGCACTATGCTCGTCTTGTATATATTACAATTAAATAATTATTATATTTGAACTATTAATGCAAATGTCATACAAGTCAAAGATAAAAATTAAAATTAAAATAGTCACAATATAAATGTCATAGTGAAATAATACAATATCGATGAAATAAGAAATTAACTAATTCAAAAATGTCCATATTTAAAATTTATCATTCAAAAAATCATTAATTGTGTAATAGCATTTCTGCACCACGCCAACAGTTATCAATTACTGAAGAGGTTCTAATCAAACAGTAACCAGCCCACATCTTGTCAAAGCGGCGATAAAGCCCCCCATTCACGGCGAGGCGAGTCGCGGAGACAAATCTGCACAATTACTTTCTACGCTAATGACGCGCGATACCGTGCGATGCCGCAGGATTTATAGCCGGGCCATCTGTGGCCGGCTTTACATACATTTTCATATTGAGAGATAGCGAGCGAAAGGATTCCGCGACTTGTTCTTAATTTGAAATTTATTTTCTTATTTTTTTATTTGCAATCTGGATTCAAAAAATCACAGAATTCGTGGCTTTATTTACGCTGCAAAAATGTTATTTTTCAGTTCCGGCGGCAAAAGTTTTTATTTATTTTTAATGTCGTCAACTACCTTAATCACAACGAGAAAAAACTTTTCTATTCGTTATATAGTACCTAAGTGATACACAAACAAAACAAAATATTTAGCAAATCCTTTTTTGTGATTGTGGCCCGGGTCATTTGTGTTAAGCCTCTAACTAAATCTACCCTTACATTCAGGTTCTAGCATAGAGCAATCAGAAAAAAAAAGTTTTTTTCCCGTCATTACATCAGTGAACCGGCAAAACGCCTAAAGGCACCAACAAGTTAACCAGAGTTTAAACTCCGGTTAATGTATTAACCTCGTTTAACTCAGCTGAGTTATCGCGCCACAATTTATCCTGTAGGTGAACTCGAAAAAGTAATGCAAAAAAGTTTAATAAAGTCACTTTGTCGTGGGACACACGCTTGGGGAGATAAGGCGGTAAACTTTCTTTGTGATACGGACTATATTTTTGATGTACTCTGGAATAATGCTTTATAATTTCGGTGCTGATATTTTACTTTTAGTTACTTTTACTTACTTAAGTTATTATTTATTGAAGAAGATTTTGTTACCACTACTGAGACTAATAATAAATGAGATATTTTTTTAACTTTTATAAACTTGGTAGTAGAGTAGTGGTTGTGTAGTTTATTTTTTATACAAATGTTGTTTAGGAGTTATTCAAGTTGTTTGTATAGTAGTCTTTATCATTTACTTAAAACCATGTGCTACCTCCCAGAATATCCACTGCAATATTTATAGCTTTAATAAAATAAAATTCAGACTAATCAACCAGTGTTTAATTACTGACACGTTAACTTTTACGTTAATATTTAATCCCGAATTGACTTATACTCATAGATTTAACCTTATATAATGCTATCTACTGTTTAATCATACAGCTAATTTATCTATCGAATAAGTTTAATAATAGACAAAAAAACGCCAAGTCCCAGCAAACTCGACCGTCAATCACCGACAATCAAGTTCCAAGAGAGCAATTACCGAAGTTCTAACATCAGTCTGTGACAAATATCTCTACTCCAACAAATACTGTGGCCGCGATTTTTTCGCTTTATCGCCTGCCCCAGGCTACGGGGCTGATACACAATTTTTCAGCGCGATATATCTGAGTAAAAAATGTACAGAGTAAAAACTTTGCGTATTATTTTGGACTTTTAGTTCACACACAACAATAAGTGAATGAATCTTCTTCTTTTGTTTCTAGCATTCTCTCATGTGATTGCTTTGATAGTCGATTTTATCCAAGTGCTTATGGCCTTCGTGATATTGACCTTCTTATTACCTAGCTAGCAAAGCATTTAGCCAATAGAGCTTCTAACAATAACATATTTTTTCCCAAACACACTTTTATATTTAAAACTAAAGATAAATATTCCTAAAACTTTTAAGAGATCCATAAGTATAAAAAGCCTACGGGTAGTTCGAAATAAAAAAAGTTAAAAATTTATTTTAATTAACATGGTACGTAAATTGACATCCTGAAATTGTATCTAAAATTGGCCACTGTTATATCGTACACTTGTATTGTGTGCGTGCGAAACATAAAACATATCACCTACTAACTAGAGAGTTAACAAGAGAGAGAGAGGTAGAGTTGTAACTCTGTATTTTACTTATCACGACGGTATAGCCGCTGTACCAAGTTGAGTCTTTAAAAGTTTATCGCTGAAAGTTCGCGCACCTCGCTGCGACGCGAATGATATATCGGATGGCATTAATCTTCGTGCCGTTGTTAAACGTTAGTTAACCTTTGTTGGTGGAGTCGGACCTTTTTTCGTTTCGCTTTTTTTTTCGTTAATATTATTTATCTACTTTTTTTTTTTAATTTAATGGTTTGCAGACTCACCACATTTTACCTATTTAATTAGCTTATTTCTCATTTACTTTCTTTGTTAAAAATCTTATCTTAATAAATCAATCTTGGGATTTTCAAGGCTAGAGTGAATAGATATCTTCTAGATCGACGAGCTCCATCCTCGGCCACACCGTCGCTTAACATCAGGCGAGTTGGTGGTCAATCGTAGATCTATCTTGTATAAAAAAAGTGCCATCTGAGTACTAGGGTAATGACTCGATATTGTGAAATCCTTCCCTATTGTACGACTACACGCCATAAAGTACAAATACAGACAGCATTTTTTTTAAATGAGATATATTTATTTATAGCAAAAAAAGATGTCTCTGTTACCTTTTCACTATCAAACGGCTGTACTAATTGTTATGTGATTTTTTACAAAGAAGATGTGTTTTATTAATAGTTGAGAACCCGGAAGCGGACATAGGCTATATTTCGTCATCATCACCGTTCTTCAACATTACACGGGTGAATCTAACAATATGAATTAAAAGCAATCAAATCATAATTATTACAACCACCATGATAAATTATTGAAGAGATTAGGAACAGTTATTAGGGTTCCGTAGTCGGTAGTCAACTATGAATATAGTTTCGCCATGTCCGTCCGTCCGTCCGTCCGCGGCTTAGCTCAAACACTATAAGTACCAGAAAGTTGTAATGTTGTATTAGTATACATATTTATTACGCCAACAAAATGGTAGAATATAATCTTGAATTCTTTTTTCTCATCTACCCCATCGTATGGGATATCGTTAAAAATTTTCAATTTAGGGATCCGTTTATTAAATATTAAGCTTTGAAGTGAAATTAAGTATGCTTTACAAGTTAAGAAGTTATAGGCAATCAGCACATAAAATGGACCTGGAGCAGCAAACGTACAAATCCCATTTAAATTGCATTATCAACCAATATATTCATAGTATCAAACAAGTAGCTTCATTCTAAATCTGCACATAGTGAAGTGCAACTACGGAACCCTACCTTGTGCGTGACCCGACACGCACTTTGCCAATTATTACTATTACTACACTACTACTACTATTACTACATGTCTACATGTACTATTACTACATGTGTATGATGTGTATGTCATGTCATGTGTGTTTATTACTATTACTATTACTACATGTCTGTTATCATCTTTGGACACGAAACATGTACTTTACATACAGTTGCATCACTATGCACCAAATGCCCAGTTATCCAATATCGACAGGTATTTACGCCAGGGTGACCAGTATGCGGGGTGGCCAGTCCAGACAGCTGATATATTATGCCGGTATCCGTTGAAAGGTCACTCCTTATCACTCGATCTTAATTTACAACCGGCGTTTTTCTATCTCTGTGTCGATTTCCTGACAGGATGTGAACTCATAACCGATGCTCGCTAAACTTATTCGTTGTTTTTGTTTCATTGTGTTAACATTGTATTTAAGGTGTTAAAATTTGCATTAATTATTTTACTATGTTAATAGAATTATTAATTTGTGACAATTGAAATTTAGTGCCTAATATGTGGATTAGTTTTTACCATAGACAAAACATATTTATCCAGTTTTAGGGTTCCGTACCTTAAAAGGAAAAAAACGGAACCCTTATAGGATCACTTTGTTGCCCGTCTGTCCGCTTGTCAAGACATGTATCTCGGGAACGCGTGCAGGTATTAAGTTGAAATTAAAACCATATACGCAGATCCATAGTGTCTTGCTGCAGAGAGAAAAATCATGAAATAGGTATAAAAAATATATAATTCCCCCTTATATCTACTAGTTTGTACGGAACCCTCGGTGGGCGAGTCTAGCTCGCACTTGTCCGTTTTTTTATCGTTGAGTGATGAACGGTAAGTATTAACGTCTTTGTATAGCGAACGCGGCGAATGACGTCATTGATCATGATGGTGTAGTCTCTGACTAACATAAAATTAAAACGCATATAAGTTTAATTTTTTTTGGAAATATTACAATTTCATTTTTGTTTAACCGTGTCATTTTATTGATATAAAGGAAAATAAAGTGAAAATATATTAATTATGCATATTCCGCATATTCCAGTTTTGACAAACAGACAACAAACAGCCTAACAGGAAATCCAGAGCGTCTGTTCATCGTGAACTACTATAAAAAAAATCTAAATACCAAAAAAAACTACAAAAAAAATATCTTCCGCGCCTAAAACCAGGAGACACAGTTAGTAATATATATAGTACATCGCTCGGCCACACAGTCGCTTAACATCAGGCGAGTTAGTGTATAGTAGATCTATTTTGCCTAAAAAAAAACATATTTGCAAATACGATATCAAATTCCATTCATGTCCATTCGTTATCAAAGCCGACGTTATCGGCGCCATAGATCGGCGACTCGTCTCGATTACCGATCGCATCCATCCCACGCACTTGTGACCTCAACAAATTAAAATTTACATATAGCGCTCAGTTATCCACACGAAACGAAGATAACGGTGTACTAGCACTAAACGTTATCCAATTCCATGTTTTTTTTTTTACTTTTGACGTGACAACGTCTAATAAATCGATGAACGCCAGCTGCATGCACGAAAAAGTGTTAAAGTATGACTCAATAGTCCCGTTACGTTACGCTCCTTGTCCCGTTACAACCGCGCGCGGTGGCTGAGGAAGCGCGCGGGTGTGCGCCGCGCCCGACTGTCGCTTCAATTATCATTCCTCGAAGATCGCGCGCGGACGTATGTTGTCACGTTAAACTATCGTCCGTAAACTGACTTTACAGACAACCAATTTTTTTAACCGACTTCCAAAAAGAAGGAGGCAAGTCAGTCTGTTCAGTATGTTTTTTTTTGTATGTTTGTTCACCGATTGGAAAGCCAATTGTGCATTAATTTTGATGTTTTTTTATTGTATTTGGTAGGTCAGAGGTAGTCCCATATAAATTTTATCAAAATCGATGTAGTACTTTGGTTTTTATAACAAAATACTACATCTTTCATTAGTTATCTGTAAATTCGGTTTACGGACGATAGTTTAACGTGACAACATACGTCCGCGTGCGAGCTCCGAGGAATGATAATGATCAAAAAGCGACGCGTTGAAGCGACGGTCGGGCGCGGCGCACACCCGCCCGCTTCCTCGGCCACCGCGCGCGGTTGTAACGGGACAAGGAGCGTAACGTAACGGGACCATTGAGTCATACTTTAACACTTTTTCGTGCATGAAGCTGGCGTTCATCGATTTATTAGACGTTGTAACGTCAAAAGTAAAAAAAATATCATGAAATCAGATAACATTTAGTGCTAGTACACCGTTATCTTCGTTTCGTGTGGATAACTGAGCGCTATATGTAAATTTTAATTTGTTGAGGTCAGAAGTGCGTGGGATGGATGCGATCGGAAATCGAGACGAGTCGCCGATCTATGGCGCCGATAACGTCGGCTTTGATAACGAATGGACTTGAATGGAATTTGATATCGTATTTGCAAATATGTTTTTTTTTACGCAAAATAGATCAACGATTCACTAACTCGCCTGATGTTAAGCGACTGTGTGGCCGAGCGATGTACTATATATATTACTAACTGTGTATCCTTGGTTTTACCCGCGGACGATATTTTTTTTAGTAGTTTTTTTTTGGTATTTAGATTTTTTTTGTAGTAGTTCACGAAAAACAGACGCTCTGGATTTCCTGTCAGGCTGTTTGTTGTTTGTTTGTCAAAACTGGAATATGCGGAATATGCATAAGTAATATATTTTCACTTTATTTACCTTTATATCAATAAAAAGAACTTTTAATTTTATCAGAGACTACACCATCATGATCAATGACGTCATTCGCCGCGTTCGCTATACATAGACGTTAATACTTACCGTTCATCACTCAATGATAAAAAACTGGACAAGTGCGGGTTCCGTACAAACTAGTAGATATAAGGGGGAAATTATATATATTTTTATACCTATTTGATGATTTTTCTCTCTGCAGCAAGAGACTATGGATCTGCGTATATGGTTTTAATTTCAACTTAATACCTGCACGCGTTCCCGAGTCTTGACAAGCGGACAGACGGGCAACAAAGTGATCCTATAAGGGTTCCGTTTTTTCCATTTGAGGTACGGAACCCTAAAACTGGATAAATATGTTTTGTCTATGGTAAAAACCAATCCACATATTAGGCCCTAAATTTCAATTGTCACAAATTAATAATTCTATTAACATAGTAAAATAATTAATGCAAATTTTAACACCTTAAATACAATGTTAACACAATGAAACAAAAACAACGAATAAGTTTAGCGAGCATCGGTTATGAGTTCACATCCTGTCAGGAAATCGACACAAAGATAGAAACAAGCCGGTTGTAAATTAAGATCGAGTGATAAAGAGTGACCTTTCAACGGATACCGGCATAATATATCAGCTGTCTGGACTGGCCACCCCGCATACTGGTCACCCTGGCGTAAATACCTGTCGATATTGGATAACTGGGCATTTGGTGCATAGTGATTCAACTGTATGTAAAGTACATGTTTCGTGTCCAAAGATGTTAACAGACATGTAGTAATAATTGGCCAAGTGCGTGTCGGGTCACGCACAAGGTAGGGTTCCGTAGTTGCACTTCACTATGTGCAGATTTAGAATAAAGCTACTTGTTTGATACTATGAATATATTGGTTGATTATGCAATTTAAATGGGATTTGTACGTTTGCTGCTCCAGGTACATTTTATGAGCTGATTGCCTATAACTTCTTAATTTGTAAATCCTACATAATTTCACTTCAAAGCTTAATATTTCGCAAACGGATCCCTAAATTGAAAAATTTTAACCATATCCCATACGATGGGGTAGATGAGAAAAAGTATTCAAGATTATATTCTACCATTTTGTTGGCGTAATAAATATGTATACTAATACAACATTACAACCTTCTGGTACTTATAGTGTTTGAGCTAAGCCGCGGACGGACGGACGGACGGACATGGCGAAACTATATTCATAGTTGACTACCGACTACGGAACCCTAATAACTGTTCCCAATCTCTTCAATAATTTATCATGGTGGTTGTAATAATTACGATTTGATTGCTTTTTATTCATATTGTTAGATTCACCCGTGTAATGTTGAAGAACGGTGATGATGACGAAATATAGCCTATGTCCGCTTCCGGGTTCTCAACTATTAAAAAAAACACATGTTATTTGTAAAAAATCACATAACAATTGGTACAGCCGTTTGATAGTGAAAAGGTAACAGAGACATATTTTTTTGCTATAAATAGATATATCTCATTTAAAAAAAATGTTGACTGAATTTGTACTTTATGGCGTGTCGTACAATAGGGAAGGATTTCGCAATATCGAGTCATTACCCTAGTACTCAGATAGCACTTTTTTATACAAGATAGATCTACGATTGACCACCAACTCGCCTGATGTTAAGCGACGGTGAGGCCGAGGATGGAGCTCGTCGATCTAGAAGATATCTATTCACTCTAGCTTTGAAAATAACTGGTAAAATATCATCCAAGTGCCTGTAGAAAAATGGACAGCAAGTCGCGTATGTATTGTATTGCGTATTTTGAAGTCGGGTTATTCAGTTTTTTAAACTATAATAATTTCTTGACGACTGCGCAAGAAGCAAGACAACAATAATCCTCAAAACTATAATACAAACTCATAATATCATCTTAAAAACAATAAAAACCAACAAACACGCCAAACAAAACACAAATCACGAAAAATTCGCCGAAATTCGCGTTGGCGAATACACCGAGTCTGCCGCGAATAAATAACCGTATCGCCAGATCTGCAGATAGCACAGATAATACGTATAGATTCGGTTTATTTATACCAAGCTAGATAGTGAATATTATACGGGACCATAAATAAAAACCGAGACAGATGCTATCGCTGCTTGAATACCGAAATTGGACGGCGGCCCTAGTGCGCGCTTCCTAATAAGATAAGTGTGTACATAGCTTAGTGTTGTTGGTTGTTAACCGACTTTTTAGGTTAGTCCTCAGAGATGGACTATCTCTGAGGTATTACTAACCTAAACTACATATAAATCGGTTCAGTACTTTGGTTTTTATAACAAAAAAAAGACGTGTGGCACTCGGAGACTGCCGCGGTAAAGCTATTGCATAATAGCTTTACGCGCGGTGTGTTAGGTTATTTTCGTTACGGAATTTCTGGATTCGGTCTCCACGCTCAAGGCCCGCGATAGAAGCTATGCAATAGCTTAAAAACTGGAAAAATGTCATCCAAGTAAACGAATTGCGTATTTTGTAGTTGTTTTTTTTTTAGTTTTGTAAATTAATTATCATTTATTTCTCGAAATTATTTATACGTCAGTGTCAACTAACTTCTTCTTCTTTTTTGTATTGGACCCGCATTAAAGTATTTGCCAGTGTCAAGTATCAGGATTTTTCAAAGTTTCTTGAATAAAACAAGTTGTAAATGTTCTAGTCACAATCTAAGTCACGTATACAGTAAATTTATAAGCGAGTCCTGCTTCAGTAAAGTGGTGGCGACTTTACTAGAAGCTTCTATGGAGTTTTGCCGACAACGTAAAATCACACGTTTCACTGCTTTATTTCACTTGCCCACACTCACGCACTTGATCGAACACTTAACGAATAAAACACCACCATTTTTTGCATTAATATTCAAAATAACACAAGTTTAGGAAAATAAAACAAAGCAACAACATGTTTCGATGACGTTCCCGCCAAAAAACCGTCAACCGTCAACGCCATCTAGCCCAAACTAAGCAAAGCTTGTACTATGGAAACTAGATGGTTGATAGAATACATACATACTTTTTTTCGTAAATACATACTTATGATACATAGAAACACCCAGACACAAAACAAACATCCATGCTCATCACACAAATGTGTGCTCTGGGTGGGGATCGAACCCACGACCTAAAGCTCAGGAGGCAGTCGTACTACCACTGAACCACGAGGCCTGACGTCGTCGTCACGTGGTCGTCATACATTATGTAAAACGCCATTGTTGAATTTAAATTGATCGCATTAGGTCAACATAGCAATAAAAATCAACATAAATAGCAAATTAAAAATCAAAGGGTGCTTATAATAGACACTTCATAAATATGTTGGTTTGGCGCTTTTTAGGGTTCCGTATTCAACTACGAACCCTTTTAGTTTCGTCATGTCCGTCCGTCCGTCCGTCCGCGACTTAGCTCAATGACTATAAGTCCCTACTAGAAAGTTGTAATTTAATACGGGCATACATATTTATATAGCAATTGCATTATATAGCATTATATAGCAATATATATATTATACAAAATATTAAATTTTGTATACTATATAATTATGTTTTTTATTATTGTAAAAACTTACAATTCCAACAAACTAATTATAGTCTTAATCCTAAAAAAATAAACATGTAAGTTTAACAGACTGCTTTTTTTATTGTGATTGGATTATTTACTTTGTAACTCATTATGTATATAATCATGTATATAAAAATGAAAAGTTAGCGATGCTTCTCGTTAATGACGCTACAGATTTATGTCTGTAATAATTACTGATAGTCTCTCCGTAGGAAACAAACCAAACGACTCTACCAAATATGCCATAAACGCCCACACATTGCGTTCACAGTTACTGTGACATTTACGTCAAATATTCCACATAAACACCTTAAACTTATGCCCATATCAATTATCACTCCATAAAACGAACTCGATATGACAAAAAGTGTCTTCTGATCGTCTCTTTTTACCGCGTAGAGAACAAATAAGACGCAAGATGCGGTTTCATTTTTGAGGCTTCGCATTGTAGTGACGGGACCTCCGCTCCGACTCGCATTCCTCTATCCAGAGACAAGAAAGTATCAAATAATAACCAACAGACACACCTGAAGACAGACCGCTTGGCATGCATATGAAAACGACACACAAACCAAACAAAACAATGAAAACATCACCAAAAACAACAACAGCTTTTGTCAAAAGACATAAAGTTTAAAATTGCTTGTCAGTGCGTCGTGCGATTGTTAAAAATAAGTTTGTTTCGGTCAAGATAGTATCAAACGTACGTTAGCAAGAAACACATTTCAAGAGAAACATGGGCCGATGTTGGGCGAATCGAGACAAAGCGTTGTGACATCGCGATAAGAATCGATTGGGTCGCGTCGCGTCGCGAAACGTCGCGATTGTCGCGCCGCTCACAAATTATCGATTCATAAAAACATCGATTCTAAAATATCTGTAGGGTTGCCATTAGAGCTGGTTTTATTAGCATTAAATTAATATCGAATGGAGTGCTTGAAATGCCTGCGCCGTGTGACTTTTATATGTCCCCGGTGTTGTATGCAGCACTTACATTCTGAGATTTCAATTTTTATTACTCTGTGTTACTTACATGTAATAATTGATTGTTCCTTGTTTTTATTTTATAACAAATAGGTTCTTTGAGCCTATAAGTGTTATGTACTTATATAGTATGCCTATTTGTTATGCAATATAAACAATAATATCCTTTTCTATAGAATAATGTACCTCAGAACTTACCTTATACATGCATGAAGACAACTTCTTTTCACCTCTTGGAGACATTAGACTTGGACGGATTGCACCTTTTTATTATGGTACGTCACGCATGCGGCGAGAAATTCAGTGGATAGCATATTATTTGTATTTTTTTTAGAGCTAGTAAATTTATTGCTTTGTTTATAATAATCCAACAGCTACCTTTGCATATTTTTCACTTGGCCACCCCGAGGCGCGTATCTCGCTCGTTCGTCATGCGATATCGCGCAATCGGTCTCCGTCGCGCGTCGCAGCCGTCGCGAATATTCGATACTTATGTACATCACTAGCGACCATAGTTTTTTTTTTGAACTAGCGCGGGATTTGTGGCCATTTTTAGCAGTTTGAATGGGTCTGGTATAATAAAGAAGTACCTGGGCGACCGAGCTCCACTCGATATTATCTATCTATTATCTATTGAATGAAAAAATTAAGTTTTTTAGATTTTCTTTATTTTTTATGATCTGATAGACATAGACATAGACAGAAATTTATTGTGACATACAAAAAACATACAACACAAAATAAATATCATTCAAAAAATATAAATCACACACAAAATACCTATATAACACTACTAGGCTTGTACTTGATCGCCAATTTGCCTTATTAAGTGTCAGTAAGACAATTAAAAAGTGATGTACTCGCGATTTAAGACACTCGGATTCTATTTTATTTTTTTTATTTAAAATTTAGCTCCACAGACGCCGGTGTCCGTGACCTTTGTCAGATTTATGGGAAGACAAGTTTTTTTTTACTTACTTAACTTATTAATTTACTTAACTTATATTGTGTGTATACCACTAGCAGACCAGCGACCCGCAAGCAGCACCCGATCACGAGTACGACGCATGTGCCAGCCCGATCCCCCCTCAACCATATGTTAGGGCTTTCTCAGATTGTATTACTTCGCAAGAACTCGAAGAACACAAAAAAAAGGCACGGACCCTGGAGTCTGTGGAAAATAAATTTGTTAAAAAAACTCGCTCAATAACAGTATCCCACGTCATGTATTCACGAACGTTTCGAACAACTAGGGGGCAATTCAGTTATTCAAAACCGATCCGTAACTGAACCTTGTGGGAAGCATTTCCTGACATCTTTTTTGATTTAGTAACGAGCGAAGGACGTGTTACGTTTCATCAAATGTGTCAATTGTATGACATAAAAGTGACTGAATCAAAAAAACTATGGCGGCCGCCGGGAAACGCTCCACATATGGTTCGGCTATGGAGCGGTCTTGAATAACTGAATTGGACCCCTGATACGTTATTAGTAAATGTCAAAGTACAAGTCAAAACCGCCCATCACTAAGAAGTATTCACCTCTAATGTTGTACCAATGTTGTCTTAATTCAAAAATCAAGGTATTTTCAAGGAATAGATATCTTCTAGGTCGACGAGCTCCATTCTCGGCCACGCCGTTGATTAACATACGAAGAGTTGGTGGTCAGTCGTAGATCTATCTTACATTAAAAAAACTTCTTTCCTAAATTCGTGCAAGTTTGTTAAATATTTCCAGAATGTTCTATTTACTTGTGTAGTAAGTACCTTCTGTATCTAAGTACGATGTTCACCAACTAAGTGTTCCGTTCAGGACGTCTGCCAGCGCACATTAGCACACGTTCGTACTGACAAGCACCTGTTGCGACGACAATGTTGCTACACACTGTGCCAGTAGCTCAATTACATACAAATACAATTTGTATAGAAAAAAGTATGTATAGTGTTATTCCAAAGTGTTGAGACATTGTTGCATAGTTTTTGTCGACTTCAAAAGGAAGGAGGTTAACAATTCATTTTTTTTTTAATATTTGTGACCGCATAACTCTGTTATTTATACAAAGTTCTCTTTAAAAAAAAGTATATACTTTCAAATTGGATCCATACAATTTTCATAAGAATCCAGTAATTTGGTTTTTTAAAACGAAAATGCGCGTTTTCAAGTCAGTTTTTCAAACTATAATTATTTATAACTACTGGTATAACTTGCCATGAAATAGACCATTTATACAACTCATTTGTCATTTGGCACAAGAACATTTTTGCATGTTATCCTTTACCTTAACAATATACTGTTCAAAATCTTTTATGGCAAGCGAAAACTTATCAGTATAGTTTATACTTTTTACTTCAATATTTGTTACATATATTTTTTTTGTCGGGGGTTTTAAGTTTTCTAAACTTATACTCGTTATGTTTGTATGTTTATGTAATACCGTTTAAAATACAATACGGTATTGTATTCGAAAAGTACCTACGCCCATACTGCTCCTACGTGGAGTGCTACGGTTCGTAGCTCGTAGCGCTGTTACATAAAGTGATGTAGAGCGTCTGCTCATTACCTCCCATGGAGACAGCTAATGAACCTGACCTGGTATCTACTGGGGCTGGTACACCATCTCCACAATCTATGTTATATAAACATCTTTACCATTTCTTTGATCATATTAACCGACCTCCAAAAAGGAGGAGGATCTCAATTTAATTATTTTTTGAATATTTGTTAGTATATCGCGATTACATACTTCGCCAATTATGAATTAATTTTGATGATTCTTTTTTTTTTTTTTTTTTGGTAGGTCTCATATAATTTTTTCCTTCTGAAGTGGCCCCATATATTTTTTTCAAAATCGATTCATTACTTTGGTTTTTAAAACAAAATAACTGGAAAAAAGATGCCGTCCAAGTAAACAAAATTGCGTATTTTGGAGTCTGTTGTATCTGTTTTTTAAACTGTAATTATGTAATAGGTGTTTTCTTTGTCAAATAAATACCACTAAATTGTTTATAAAAATATATGTATAGCTTTCTCTGGTCTGCCCCAAACGTCACGGCAGCTCGCTGTATCGGCCGCGACGCGCGGAATAGGGGCCATTCATTTATTACGTAAGAGGATTTAGGGGGGGAGGGGGGTTGTCCATGTCTTTTTTTCTTACAAGGGGGTGGGAGGGAGTCTTGATAGTTCTTACGTAAGATCACAAAAATGCGCAAAGTTAAAATTATACTTTGAAAAGCGCGGGAATCGCGCGAGTACCGAAGTGCGCTCGGATGTGTATAAAAGTACAAATAAACATACCTAAAAATTGTTACTTTAAAAAATAAACATTACAATAAACCAAACGTGTATTCATTTTTTCCTTTTGATTCTTACGTAATAAATATTACACAGGGAAGAGGGGGTCAAAAACTAGCAAAAATAATAAATGAATGGCCCCATACTAACTAAGGTTGTACGATTTCCATAAAAAAGTATTTTTATCAATTACGGTAAAAAAGTATAGTTTTACAGGAAAGTAATTGTGGTTAGCTTGAATATCGGTCTTTATTACTAGTAATTCTACGAACAGTTGAATTCGTGAGCACATACTTTTGCAAGATCACTTGTTGAAAAAGTCTGTGCTCGCAATGTTTACTGCTCATAATCGAAAATTTTGTCAAGTTTTTTTCCAGATATTATCAAAATCATAACCTTTTATCGCGACAACCTGATAACAGATTTTACTCATATTTAAAATTCTTGTTTAGAAATTAAGTACCAACCATTTTTATAAGCAAATATTATTAAAATCTGTCAGTAAACGATGCCGCAGAAATCTTTCCCTGTTTTGGGGGTAAATACCCTGCTTATGCAAAATTCTTGAAGACTAAAAGAAACTAAAATTGAGTTACATGTACTGTCATCATGGCTTACTTTGACTCTGCGTCAAACATTAAATGTGGCCTTTTTAGAAGGTTCTCGATTATTTTCTCAAGAGTTTAGTAGTGAAAACTACTGTGAATTAATTAATCAAGTAATTTGACTACTAATGGGTTGAGAAAAAAGTCGAGAACCTTCTAAAAAGGCTACATACAATGTTTACGCAGAGTCAAAGTTAGCCACGTTGACTGTATAACAAGGTTCGTTAAGATTGGTCGAAAAATACGACCTGTACGCGAATACCAACAGACATCCGGACAGAAGAACGAAAATCTTTCTGGTTGATGTTGGTATCAACATCAACCAGAAATATATATAGTTAACTAAAATAGCACAACATGTGCGTTAAGCTCAGGTGACTGCCAGTCGAGCGCACTTCCTCAGTAATTGAGCCAGCGGTGGCGAACTCCAGGCTCCAATGGGTCGCAGTATCTGCTACGGGCCGCGCTTGGCTGCACCTGCTATCGGCCCGCTTTGTGCTCGAGGCAACTACTACGTAATCTGTGGATAATGGGACGGAAGCAATGACGTTATTATCATATGGACGCAGTCTAAAACAAAATCCACGAAAAGTGTCCTGAGTTCACCGATATTCATATACCAACAATGAGATTTTGATTTAAACTCTATACTGCCGTGTTAAAGCCTAATTTAGATTGAATAATTTAGAGGCATCTATTTTGCCATTTCGAATTATTTTGAAAATCTAAATTATCTAAATAAGTGGTCTAAATATTGCTGATTAGACCTGAATTAGACCTCATTAAGCTCGGACGTTTTTGAGTGTTGAAGCAAAATCCTTGTCGATATAATATCGTTGGACGGAAGCATTAATTTAGAGGATTGCGGATTTAGAATATTAATGTTTTATCACGCCTCTCAGCCTCACAGCTCTGCCAAACGAGCCCTACGAGCCATCTACGGATGCTCCGATGATGTCTCTTGCGTCGACTTCTTCAGAGAGCTCCAAATACCACCATTGCCGTGTGAAGTAATCTACCAATTAGCTCTTTTCACCCACACCCACCTACACTTATTCCAGAAAAGAGGAGTTCACGAGTCAAAATACTTGCGTAGTAATAAAAGGAGGAACCAGCTGGTGACGCCGTACCATAAACTAGTAATAAAAGGAGGAACCAGCTGGTGACGCTGTTCCATAAACTCGTGAGATTGGAGAAGCCGGTGTATATATGTGACCTACAACCGGCTGCCCGCTAATGTGCGTGATGAAGACCTGGCTCATCGAGCAACTATTTTATGACAATGATGTCGTCAATGAATTACCAGAAATTTTATATAATAATAATAAACAGCAGCTTGCCCTTCAATACGGCCTTGTCGAGTCAGAGGTGCCGTACTATCAGTACGCACCAGCGCCAGTTCTCGAAAATAGCCGTGCTTTGCTCTACTGGGATCGTTCTATCATCACGGACAGGACTATTGTTGCCAATAAACCTGATATCATGATCGTAGATCGATCTCAGCGTCGGGCAGTGCTCGTCGACATCACCATCCCACATGATGAGAATCTCGTGAAGGCTGAGAAGGACAAACTCAGCATGTACCTTGACTTGGCTCACGAGATAACCGCCATGTGGGATGTTGATTCGACGATCATTGTCTCGATAGTCGTTTCAGTGAACGGTGTCATAGCGAAGAGCCTCGACCAACATCTCAAGAGGCTCTCGATGGTTGGGTCAAGGGTCGGATACAGAAGGCAGTCATCCTAGACACAGCACGTATTGTCAGGAGGTTTCTTTCTCTGTAGCCTCTACCACCGACAGCTTGAGCCCCGCCCCGCTGCCGGCGGCACCCTAGTTTTTTACAATATTTATGTTTCTTTTTTTTATAAGTTTATATTTGTGTTGTAAAAAATTTAAAATTAAAATGATTAATAAATAAATGCGATAATAATATTTTTTTTTTTCGATTTTATTTAATTTTACAATTCACGTACATATTACATGTTATATGTACATGTATTGATAAGTTTTGACCTGTAACTGTGGTGTTATTAATACATTATTTGTATTTGTAATCCGAATTTTAGTTAATTATTTTAAATTAATTAATCAATATTATTTTTAAATTAATTTATGTTAATTTTCTCTTTTTATAGAAACAAACACTAAATAAAATTATCATCTCAAAGTCAGAAGTCATATAAAAAATAAAACTATTCAAACCGCCGTTCCAATTAACGCGAAAACCATCTCAGTAACTTTATCTCTCTTAATTTATGAGCAGATGATTATTTTAAAATATATTTTATTAATTCAATTGACATACTAAAAAGTTAAATATAGTATCCTAAATGCGAATGTTTCCTTCGCCAACTGTATGGAATTCAGGTAGAACTGCTAATATTTTATTGATATAATCATCTCTATTGAAACCTGTTAATATTTGATTTTAATCGGTTGGTAAAGGTCAGTTATAATAAGACTAGGAAGGCGCGACCGACTTCACCCGTTGGTATAACATTTACTACAAGTATAATAGTAGACTATGCACCAAGGGGATAAAGTAGTGTTTTATGTAACGGGCGACATATCGAATCCCGAGTGTGACGTGGGATTCTAGGGTAAAGAGTTAATAAAAGAGAATATCCGGAGTGTAACGAGGGATTCAAAACAAAAACAACTTTAACCCCGAGGTGTATACTCTACTTTTACACCTACTGCAAGATATTTGAAAGAAGTGGTTTTGAATCTACGTTATTTTGACCAAACGGAAAGTTGTTTTGAGGGAGCAACTTTGTTGTAATTTTCTATGCACTTCAAAAATTGTAGGATACGCTACTGAATGGATTTTCTTTTATAGATATCATTATACCTACATTATGTATTTGGACGTCTTTAAATCGCAAGTAAAATAGGGTTTGTCATGTACATGACGTAAAAATTAACATTATTGGACAGTTGTAGTAAAAAATATATTTTTCGCACCACCTGCAATTTATTTGTACCTTTTTACGCAATGTAAAGAGGGTCTAAAGAACGTAATTTAAGCCCAAGGGATTTAATATTGTACGGGATTTCATTATATCACACTGTGGCGTAGTTACATTTGAATTTGGAACCTAAGCCTAACTAGATTGTCCGAGTCTCAGTTAATTTGAATTAATACTTCTTCCATACAGGCCCACAGCAAAAAGATTAATTCACTCGAAAACTGAACTGGCAACCGAGAATAGAACATAAAAAAGAAAAAAACAGGCACGAATACTGCAACCAAAGAGGACGGTACAACTGCAACATATTTTGTTGATTTCTTGTTAAGTACCTACTTGATTGTATTAAGGGTGTTTTTTTTAAATAATTTTATTATGAGAAGCTTGAGCTAGACCACAGATCCAACTAGTTTTGAACGACGCTATGGCCTACAATGGAGCGCGCTTGCCTACAAGAACCCTATTTTACTTTACATAATGTAGGTATAAAAAATACATTCAGGTAGCTTATCCTGAAATTTTTGAAGTTCCTACCAGTAAAAGTGACAAAAACCGCTCCGTTTGTCGTCCGTTCATTCTGTGATGAGTTCTCATAAATACAACCACTACCAAACATCGGAAAAATACCGCTTTTTAACCGATATCGCTTCCTAACCCACTTTAAAAAGGAGGAGGTTCTTAACCTGATTGTATGTTTATTACTTCATCAATCTGTCATTTAATATAAACCGATATAAAAAAATATTGTTTGAAAGAATATAATTTCAGATTGGTCCCATATAAAATTCAAAATCAGTTGTTGGTTTAAAAAAAATAGCGCATTTGAAGTTTGTTGATTCAGTTTACTATAATTATTAACCCCCAACCAAAAAGAGAGGTGCTATAAGTTTGACGTGTGTATATGTGTATCTATGTATCTCTGTCTATCTGTGGCATCGTAACTCTTAAATGGATGGACCGCATTTGATCTAGTTTTTTTTGTTTGAAAGATAATTTAATCGAGACTGTTCTTAGCTATGATTCATCAAAATCGGTTTAGCCATTTGTTTTTGTCGGGGGTTTTTGAATTTCCTAAATGTATACTTGTAGATTATAAATTTTTTGACCCGTTGATTATACGTATGTTATACCTTATTAGTGATCTGTTTATTTTTAAGCTATTGCATAGCTTCTATCGCGGGCCTTGAGCGTGGAGACCGAATCCAGAAATTCCGTAACGAAAATAACCTAACGCAGTAACGCCGATACAACCAATGCCACCTAGAGGCGATTTGCAGAACTAAAGAGACAAGCGTGATATTTCAAAAAGTCATTAAAAGTTCTGCTATTCATCGATAGATGGCAAAACTAAAAAGTATCACCGCTGTGCCGGTCGGAGTGGGGGGTGTTAGGAATACTGCATAAATAAAATAAATAAATAATTATAATTACATAAGTTGATAAAAAATGCTATGCAATAGCTTTACCGCGGCAGTCTCCGAGTGCCACACGTCTTTTTATTTTATTTTAAAGTAGTTGTTTAAATGTCAAATTTCAGTGTTATTAACTCTGGTTCAGATTAATTTAGTCGACGAATTATAGTTGATTTAGCATTAATTTTACATTATTGTTTTGACATTTTATTTTACACTGTAGTTTTTGTATTGTACCCTTCCACAGTAAATAAATATGTGTAATTATATTTTATAATAAAATATTTCGTTATTTATTTAAAAAAAATAGTTTTACTCTAACTAAGAATATAATAATTAAGTACACAAATGGTTTATGACGTTATTTCACATACATAATATATTTGTGTGGTAAATTGTAGTTTGACTTTTAGAAGGTCTACAATGAAGTATTCACTCATGCACAGTTTCGTAATTTGCACATAATAAACTTTAATATGTGCAAATGTATTAAATGAAGCAATCGAAGCGCTTCGTACGAACTTTTAGAATAATAAAATCATGATACTTTTCGGAGTATGGGCCCGGCCCCACGTCATCCAGTACCACGCCGCGAAATTTCACGGCGCGGCGCCGGTATCCAATTTTTTTTGTAAGCGAAAACGTCGGATTCCGGCAACGCGCGCTTTTGCTTCCGATCCGGCGCCATACCGGATAACATGGGGCCACAGCCTTATTCAGAGCAATTAATAAAATAAAACACATATACATATTCAATTTACTATACTTAGTTAAAAACATAATTTTCTAATCTAGCGATCATATCTTAAATATTGATATTTAATTACTAAACCATCTACAGATACACGCTGGTATGCTAAATAGACACGAAAATAGAAATTTAACGTCTAGAATCTATATTCCAGACGTTAAATTTCTATTTTCGTAAAGTAATTTTAAGAGAAACTATGAACATAAATATAATGATTACGATCTGCAAGAAACCAGATATTCTGTTGATTTGTATAAGTGGGGAAGCTCTTATAATCATATCAGATGCAATTTTTATGTTAATAAGCATTTTAGATGTTTATTAGAAATCAACAGATGCGTAAGTAGTTGTGTGGATGCAAGCCGCTTCCAATCGGTCTTTTTGGAGATCCATAGGGGAGGCCTATGTCCAGCAGTGGACTTTTTATGGCTGAGATGGTGATGATGAACAGATGCGTAAAATTAATAAAAATGGTAAACTTGCCAACTGTCTTCAATTTGATAGAATAACTTTTTTATTTTCGTTCGTGGGCTCCTAAAATCATGAAATCGTGTGACGTTATTAATGGACGGCCTTTTATCGCTTCTACGACTAATATAACAATATACATGTCAGTTATAACCAATCAAGCCATTTTCAATACTTAAGCTATGTCGGTGACTGAAAACCTTACAAATTCAAATTCATTTATTTCAGGCTACTGATTGGCCCATATAACTTATAACATGTCATAATAATATACTACATTACCAAGGGCGTCGCCAAGGGGGGGCAAGGGGGGCAGTTGTACATTACTACACAATACTACACTAATCTGTGACTACACTATACTACATTAAAATTTCAAAATCACCTGTGAGATTCAAATTACAGTTAAAATGTCCAAAATAATAATCTAGTTATAATACAAATACTCTAAAATAATCAATTAAATATCAAATAAAATTCCAATTAAAATAATAATAAAATAAAAAAACATTTACATACAATTATATCATTATTAATTATGTCAGTATTTTCATTTTAGCATCGGTACTGCAACATGCCTATTACAACAATGCTGGAGGAAAATACAATCCAGTCTGTCCGCAATCATTGCCAGGACAGCGCTGGAGCTGGCCCGCACGACGGTAGCTTAGGGAACGATGAATCGATATTGCTAGGTTTAATTTTTAGTAAACCCGGGTTTGCTCGTATTTTCAGTCATAAAAATAGCTCGGTCGCTAAGTTACTTCGAATTATGTTTAACAACTTTTTTCTGACACTTATTTTTCCGCATTGTTTTGTTTTTTGTTTGTGAAAATAAAAATAATAAAACAATATATACCCAATGGGATATCATTGATTGTTTCGTTTAAAAACTGTTGTTATTTATATGATCGGCTTAAGAATATAACGTAACATAAAGTTATTGTGACAAAAATTGGAATGCTAATTTACAAAAGAAAAAAAAAACAAAGCAAAAAAAAAAGAAATAGCCCATGCTATAATAAGTGAGAACTGAAATCAAACAAAGACTGGACAGAATTGTCGCAAAAATTTTGTGTTCGCGAGGTCTACTGCGGAAACTAGTCAATAAGTAGTTTAAATTGGAATTCTCCCCGAATTCCGACTTACGAGTATAGTCGTAAAGTTTATTAAAATAGAGCGTCGCGTTGGTGCGGGCCGATAGGTATCTCGCGCGACGGTCGGATCCAACTTTACGACAAATATTATCTGCATGAATCAGGTGCAACCGAGTCCTTATCGGCTCCACACACGCTTCGCTGTCGCAGAGGAACTACAACAAGGGCTATACCTTGGAAATTTGTATAACTCGCTGACATTGATATATTGTGTATTATTTTTTCCTTCAAATTGGACCTGCGCGATTAGCGCATTTGCCAAATATTGAGATTTGTTTAAATTTTATTTATCCTTATAGGCCTTACCTCTACTGTGTATTTGACAAATCCATCGATACGATGAATGAATTAATTCATAATTCGGAAAAATAAATTAGAAATATTACAACGATGCTACATTATCGTTTTGGTTGTGTGACTTCATTTAAATTCAAATTAGTAAATCTTGACATAGGCCGCATGGATTTGAAAAAAGGCCGGTTGGAAGCGGCGTGTCTGTTTTTTTCATATGCTTATTTCTTTATTTTTACGTATCTACCCCCAATTTTCACTTTTTTGAAAAATTTACTATGGCATTTCGCAGTTATTTACAGAACAACTGTCTATCAAATTTCGTATAAGTATACATATAGTGCCGATAGTCTCGGATTAAATGTCTGTGGATATATGGACAGACAGATGGAAATGGTGAATTTATAAGGATTCGTCGTAGTTACTACAGAACCCTAAAAACTAGATATGATATGATATGATGCGTGCTCTTGATATACAAAAACTATTAAACTAAATTTGAATCCTAATATCCAAAATATGATGCCTATCGTAGATAAGCATAAAAGAAGCGAATCCTCCTATTTATCACTTATAGATAGTTAAAAAAAACTGATAACCTCAAACACATTAATAAAAATGTGTTTGTCCTGCCATAAGAATATTTGGAGGCCTTATTTATTTTACTTTAAAATCAAGTATCGTCACGTATAATATTTTAGCCATCATGTTTTGGGGATAATTAAGATTAGGATCTATGAAGATATTGTGTGAATTTTTAACATTGAATTATGCATAGGCAATTTAATGTGAATCTGAATGTGAATTATCTTCCACTTCCAACCGGTCTGTTTGGAAATTTATGGTAGGGCGGCCTATGTCCAGTGGACAGTGGAAGTGGACTTCTTGTGACTGAGATGATGATGATTCTTTGAAGCACACTTACCTATAAGAAATGGATGCATTCTGCATATCCGCTCTTGACTATGTGGAAGATTATGATTTTGACAGTATGTGTGTATTAATTCTGTTCACAATATTTTTCTGAGTCACCGATGAGATTTAAATTAATAAGGTGTCTATAAAGCATATTTATACTCCACATGTCCTGTCATGTGCATTTCCTATCTATAAGTAATCCGAATTGTGAAATACCGAATATCATTCCCTCGAAAAGAACATTTATTATTTTCAAAAGACATTTTATCAAAATCCCGAAAACTATTTTTTTTTGAAAGATAGATCTACGGTGTGGCCGATAACCGAATCTTGGTAACAAAAAAAAGTATAATAAAAAGAAACCTAACATAATAACTGATATAACTGATAAGCGAACCTTGCAGTTTGCAGTTTTATGAATCGGATTTGGGCAAGTAAGATTCAAACAAATATTTTTCGAATTATAGATAGGTTTCCGTCTACATAACGTGATTCTTCTTCTTTTTTGTTTTGGACCCGCGATTAGCGATTTGCCAGTGACAAGTATTGAAATATTTTAAAGTCACGTAAACAGTCATTTTCAAAATTAAGTCTTGCCTCAGTAAAGTGATGGCGACTTTACTAGAAGCTTCTATGGAGTTTTGCCGAAAACGTAAAATCACACGTTTTACTGCTTTATTTCACTTACCCACACTCACGCACTTGATTGAACACTTAATGAATAAAACACCGCCATTTTTATAGCATTAATGTTCAAAATAACACAAGTTTAGGAAAATAAAACAAAGCAACAACACGTTACTAAGACGTTCCCGCCAAAACTCCAACATAACGTAATACAAATAATATACAGTACATTGTGGACAGTGATATTATCGAAAATGATTTCGCATAAACGTTCAAAAACGTCCGAACTCAATACAGTCTAGGACTACACTTTAAAATAATGTCGGTTTTCAAAATAATACAAATCGGCAGCACAGATGTGCCTAAACTTCTCAATCTAAATTAGGCTTTAACGCGGCGACATAGAATTCATTTAAAAATCTTTAAGTTTGTCTTTGTTAGTATAAATCAAAATTCATTTATTTCGGGCTAATTGTACCCATAGAAATTATCACAAAAAGCATAACAAAATCATACAATAAATCATAATTAGATAATTATAAATGTAAAATTCATAAGAGTCATTTATTTCGGGCTAATTGTACCCATAGAAATTATCACAAAAAGCATAACAAAATCATACAATAAATCATAATTAGATAATTATAAATGTAAAATTCATAAGAGTCATTTATTTCGGGCTAATTGTACCCATAGAAATTATCACAAAAAGCATAACAAAATCATACAATAAATCATAATTACTTAGATAACCAAACATTCTTAAGACGTTTCGGTATAAGAGACCACTTTTCGTAAATTTTGTTTTGACTATGTGTCCATGTGATAATAATGTCTTTGATTGTGGAGGAATTCATATCCTAATTTCACTACTAATTACTTTTTTTATTTATTTAAACTGATTAAAAATCAATAAAAGTCATAACAAAACATAAGTTTCGAATACATTGGTGTAGACATAAGAAAAGATACAGGAAGCGCATCATAAATTTTGATAAACAATTATTATTTTTTAATTAATTTTGCAACCTACACTTTTTTTAATTGAATACAAAGATGACGATATTATATTTATTTAATAAATTTTTCACGAAATAAATAATCTACTGTAGGACATAGATGATCAGAACTCGATAACTAATCAAATAGTTCATGAGTCCGGGTCTATGCGGAGGCAACACCCGCCAGATAGAGTGCACTCTGATATCAGAGTGTTTGCGAGAGATAAGGACCCGGACGCTTCGGGCGACGCTAGGCCCGGACACTATTAGTCTTGGAATTGAAAACGAGACTGGCTTCACAATTATAGCCATGCTTGTAACTAGTTAGTAAAATCAAATATCTAATAGATATTGAATTTATTTATTTAGATAGATATATTTTATTAATTATACATTACTATCTACACATTAAGACTATTAAAAAAAAACAATTTGATATATATATATATATATATATACAGAAAACAAATAAAATAAAAACTTACTCAAAAAGTCCACTGGTAGTAGGAAAAGTGGCAAGAATACTGGCAGCAAATAGTCTACTGATAAATAGTCTACTGCAAGAACACAGATGATCAGAACTCGATAACTAGTCAAATAGTCCATGAGTCTGGGTCCGAGTTATCATAAAAAAAGTTACAGCTGTATAGTTCGCAAAAAACCGCATATTTCGACACTCAAAAAGGAATCAAAACTTATAGGGTACTTCCCGTTGACGTAGAACTTTGAAATGTGGTAAGAAGTCTTATAGTAAACATAAAGGGGAAAAATATGAAATTTTAAATTTTTAATTTAATCACAAAAAAAACAATAGGGCCTTTATGCAAGGAATGAGGGTCCAAATTTTAAAGTGAGTTAACTGTATCATGTAGGATATCGCATGAAAGAGCTTCATTAGCACAAGCTAAAACTGTTTTTTAATTATTTTTACGATATGTAATTTTCGGATTATGAAAAAAATGTGAAAAAAAAATCAATGACTAACTTCACGCGGTAGTTCTTTTATCTAATTTGTACGGAATCTTCTGTGGGCAAGTCTGACTCGCACTTGTCTGGTTTTTACTTATAAACTTTGACTAAAAACCCAAAAGCATAAAAATATACGTGCCAATAATAGATGTCACTGACTCGTTTAATTTCCATAGATAAGGATCTAAGTATTATGTCAAGTTTTTTTCAAGATTAACGGTTTAAAGTCTATTTATGTGATGGTATTTTTAAAGGGGTATACATATATTTTTGTAAAACAACATATAAAAACAAAACAAAAACAACTATCGGTAGCTTAAGTGCGTTACGTCACCTGCCAGTTCCAACGGAAGACCAGCGCTGGTTAAATTAACCAGCTGATGCCGAGTTAGAATCGGTTTGTGACAAAAACGACTGGGTTTTGTTTATTTTTATGTATTGTTATTTGTTGTGGTTGTTTTGTTGCAAATAAAACATGTCTATATGTCTAAGTCTATCAATTCAGATTGAAATCTTATTTATGATGTCATTAGCATTGTCTTGAATATCACTCCAGCCATTGACCTATTCCGATAAGTTTCATGTAGGTACAGAATTACGACTCTATTGTCTACTAGCTATTTCTCGCGACTTTGTACGCGTAAAAAATGCTCCCAATAACGATTCTGTTCACTTCCGCCCCGCTGTCACCCCGCTCTACCCCTACTGCCTCGTTTGCATTTTACTGGATTTACATAATATACATTAGCAATTTCATTAAAAAAATAGATATAATTATATTTATTGAATATTAAATTGCGATAAATAATATTAAAGTTAATTAACTGCTATTTTTAACACATATTTTGTTTTATTTTCAGGTAAGTACTATACAAACATCGAAATAACACGAGCTTCCACGATATCGCCATTTATATATTTGACAGAGTAAATATTAAAGGTATGTAAAGTCTTATTAATACATATCGTGGACAAAAACCAAGCCAAATAAATGTATATTGATGTATGTATTTATAAGGATGTACGTATATTTAATGCTTGTTGCATATTTAAAACACAAAGTTTATCTTTAATATATAAAAGCCCGTCAGTAATATTTAATCAGACTAGCACTGTAAAAGCGTAAGCAACTTTGCCTATCTGTTGATATGTTTCCCTTTTATGACTTTTTAGGGCATAAAATTAGATAAAAAATTAGATAAAATAAACAGGCCAAATCATTTTGTTGATGATCTTGATAAAAAATCTCATCAGCGCGTATGTGAAGCCGCAGCCAGTAAATTTATAAAAATAAGGTAATGTAGACTTGATATTAAAAGCGTTCAGTCTTGTTCTCAATTCTACGTTTCTTCCCTAGAGTGTTGGTAGTCTTGCGACGCACTAGTCCCGCCCGCCCTAGCGATGCAGCCGTACGGTTATCGCGCCCGCCCAGCTATCGCGCTATCTGCCCGCCCAGGCGCCGACGCTCAGTTTTATTACGTGTGGGCTGACTTATGTTACGTACTTATTGCTTTGCAATGTTCTTTTAAATTTTCTTCTGTGCATCTAATAAAAATGTTAGGCATTTAAACAATTAATTATTTATGTATCTATTAATTAAATTAATATATTATTAGCTCTATTAATTTGACTGGCCTCGTATCTTAGTTGGTAGTATGTCTGCCTCCTAAGCTGTCGGATGGATTCGATCCCCACCCAGGGCAAACATTTGTGTGATGGCCATGGATGTTTGTTCTGTGTCTGAGTGTTTCTATCTAGCATAAGTATGTATTTACAAAAAAACGTAGATAAATATGTATTTTATCTGCCATCTAGTTTCCATAGTACAAGCTCTGCTTAGTTTGGGCTAAATAGTGATGTGTGAAATGTCAACCAATATTTATTTAATATTATTAAATTAGTAAAATATACATTGGTTTTTGTTTCAAATTTGCGTATACACAAACGTATCAACTGAACACTTTCCAGAGTAAAAAATTCAATACGTTATACACAATCAAAAACATATTTTTTTAAATTCGAAAGTAATTTGTTTTCTGCTCGGAATTCTGTTGCGTGTGTTACTTTACTCCTACAGGTCATGTACTACGTCATATTCTTTAATTCTTCTTTTCTTCGCCATAATGACTACGTACGTATGTTATCCTGGACACCTTGACTCACTGACACACAACCTTCACTTCGGATAAATTCGTTTGTTTACCTATTTATTTATACATAAAGTAATACAATGTGTTATAAAATCATCTAAAACCCTAGATAAGGTTTGCCTAGGTGACATGTTCTCGTAATATTAAATTGGCAATATAATTTACAAACGATACAAATTGACCAAATGTTGTGCGCGATCACGCATAAGACAGCTGATGTAGGCATGATTAGGTAGGTAATAAACGTCCATTTCCAGGAACTGTAGGTATATAAAGTAATATAGTTGTACCTACTCCAGCCGTTGCCGTGAGCGCGCACACCTCTCAATACAGGTGCTCCACCTTATGCGTTTTTTTTTTTATGGTTTGCAAACTGGATGTTACAGCTATAATTTCATCATACATATGAATAACATAGACTGGCTGAACAGCCTCCTAGAAGCAAACACAACATGCATTTAAATTGTGACACTCAACAAATAGGAATAATTATAGATAGTCTAAGATACAATAGGTAATAATTGCAAGTACCGTGTTCTTCAGTTTATATAAATATTGAAAAGGATATTTTTTATTTTGTTGACCGATGTATCGAAAATATCAAGCTCCTGACAAAAGTCGTTATACGTGCTACATAAGCGGGTGATCGGTGAATTTTGAGCATTTTGTGAGATAATATTGCTTTAATGTTCTTATAAGTTATTTTATTTTTCAATTCAATTGGTAGTTTATTAATTAGGTTAATTTCTACTAAATATTTCACTAATGTTTTCCAAGGTTTTCGCTGTTGTTAGACATTAAAATGAAACACATTATAACGGACTAATCGCGTGCATTTTACATGATTTTATGACCTGATGTTTCACGGACGCTGCAGGGTTCGAAACGTCAGGTCATAAAATTATGTACTCGTACTATATATCATGTGTGTGTCGTGTATGGTTCATGTACTGACTAATAAGCAAATGTGTTTATGCTGATAATTTAATTCAATTTGATTTAATTTAATTTAATGTAATTTAACAACTTTATTTGTAATTTATGATGCTATGACTTATGGTCGAAATAAATGGAATTTGAATTTGAATATACGCGAACAATCCATTAAAATTTGTTTCATTTCAAAAATATTTCACAAATTTATACGAGTTACTGTTAATTAATTTAACGCCAATAGATATACAATATCCTAAATTATGATGAATCTATCTAATCTATATCGCTTCGAGTGCCTGGAGAGCTGCGCATCGGTGGATGAGATCAATAACAGGTTTGTGGAAACTGTCCGTACGGTGGGCGCGAAGTTTTATAAGCCCCACCGTACAAACAGACCACAAAAGCTGTTGAGCCATACCCTCGACCTCATGGCTGAACGACGCTCATTGCAACTGCAGTCTTCCGGTGACGCCGAGTCATATAGGCGGCTCAATAGACTCATATCAAAGTCTATGCGACACGACATCCGTACCTTTAATACTAATCGTATTAAAGAGACGATAGAGCGGAATAAAGGCTCCAAAGTGTTCGCAAAAGACATGTCTATTGGGCAGAGCCAGTTGACGAAGCTGAAGATGGAAGATGGCAGTATAGCGTCGACTAAAGCAGAAGTCTTGAGGGAAATCGAGAGGTTCTATGGACAGTTATACACATCGGTCGCAAAACCTGTTAGCAGTTTGGGCAAAGATCCAAGAGCCAAACTGACTCGACATTATACCGAAGATATCCCGGACATCAGCCTGTACGAGATTAGGATGGCCTTGAAACAGCTCAAGAACAACAAGGCACCGGGCGACGACGGAATTACATCAGAGCTACTGAAAGCGGGTGGAACACCGGTACTGAAAGTCCTTCAGAGGCTCTTCAATTCCGTCGTGCTTGAAGGTACAACGCCAGAAGCATGGAACAGAAGCGTGGTGGCGCTGTTCTTCAAAAAAGGAGACAACACTTTGCTGAAGAACTACAGACCCATCTCGCTTCTGAGCCATGTCTATAAGCTGTTTTCAAGGGTCATCACGAATCGTCTTGAACGCAGGTTTGATGACTTCCAGCCTCCCGAACAAGCCGGTTTCCGAAAAGGCTATAGTACCATAGACCACATCCATACGCTGCGGCAAGTGATACAGAAGACCGAAGAGTATAACTTGCCCCTTTGCTTAGCGTTTGTGGACTATGAGAAAGCCTTTGATTCGATCGAGACCTGGGCGGTGCTTGAGGCTCTCCAGCGATGCCGTATTGACTATCGGTATGTCGAAGTGCTGAAGTGTTTGTACAACAACGCCACCATGTCAGTCCGAGTACAAGACCAGAACTCAGAGGCAATTCCATTGAAGAGAGGCGTGAGGCAGGGAGACGTTGTCTCTCCGAAACTGTTTACCGCCGGTTTGGAAGATGCCTATAAGCTTCTGGAATGGAAAGGGCTCGGCATTAATATTAACGGCGAGTACGTCACTCACCTTCGGTTTGCCGACGATATAGTAGTCATGGCAAAGTCGATGGAAGAGCTCAGTACGATGCTCGAAGACCTCAATAGAGTTTCCCAACGGGTGGGCCTCAAAATGAACATGGACAAAACGAAGGTTATGTCGAACGCCCATGTAGTGCCCACCCCAATATCTGTGGGGAACTTCACTCTTGAAGTTGTTGACGAATACGTCTACCTAGGACAGACGGTCCGATTAGGCAGGTCCAACTTTACGAGGGAGGTCAATCGTCGTATCCAACTCGGCTGGGCAGCGTTCGGGAAACTTAAAAGCGTCTTCTCGTCCAATATTCCCCAGTCCCTCAAGTCGAAAGTTTACAACCAGTGTGTGTTACCAGTGATGACATACGGCACTGAAACGTGGTCCCTAACTATGGGCCTTATAAGGAAGCTCAAGGTCACGCAACGAGCTATGGAGAGGGCTATGCTCGGAGTCTCTCTACGAGATCGAATCAGAAATGAAGAGATACGTAGACGTACAAAAGTCACCGATATAGCACAGCGGATTAGCAAGTTGAAGTGGCAGTGGGCAGGGCACATAGCACGTAGAACTGATGGCCGATGGGGCCGAAAGGTTCTCGAGTGGAGACCACGTACCGGCAAGCGCAGCGTAGGAAGACCAGCCACGAGATGGACAGACGACCTCATACAAGTGGCGGGAAGACACTGGATGCAAGCCGCTTCCAATCGGTCTTTTTGGAAATCCATGGGGGAGGCCTATGTCCAACAGTGGACTTCTTATGGCTGAGATGATGATGATGATGATGAATCTATTTCATGTTACTTTTCCAGTTACAAAACTCCAGACAATGATATATGAAAGTCGTGAAACACTTATTACCTACACAGAATCGCCTCCTACATCTCAATCGGGAAACAATGTTATCTCAACCAATGAAACTAGCTTTCAATCCAATCTAAAACCATCTTTATAACCCAACACATAGAGTCAAAATCACTTACAGTCGATTTCCAAACAGATCAATCTGAAAAATCATAAACTGGACTGACGAGTAATGGAATAAGGACTTTAATTGGCTAGTGTTAAGATTGAGAGTTGAAATGAAAGATTATTTGTAAAGTAAAGGGTGCAACACCGCCCCTAGGATGAAAGCAGAGAATGCTAGAGATAAGATCGGTGTTTTAACTAAATACGTGTAAAGTTGGCTTGTGGCGATTGCACTGTGGCCCCTGCCTTGTTTTATATCGACATGTTGTACTTTATAGGTTTGTTTTGGAATATATTGGTGTGTTTTTGTTTTCAACGTAGTGGTAAATTACTAATCATGTTTTTTTTTTATACAAGATAGATCTACAATTGACCACCAACTCGCCTGATGTTAAGCGACGGTGTGGCCGAGGATGGAGCTCGAATTTATTACAGTAATTCAAACAGACGTCATAGAATTTGGCTCATCATGATCAGACCTGACAGCTCAGTTGGTAAGTCTGCTATCTAAGCTGTAGGTCTTGAGTTCGATGCTCAACCAGGATAAACATTCGTGTGATGGGCATGGATGTTTGCTCTGTGTGTGGGTATTTCTATGTATCATATATAAATTTACAAAAAAAGTATACAAGTATTCTATCAGCTATCTGGATTCTATAGTAAAAACCTTGCTTAGTTTAAGGCTAGTAAATTTTTTGTGAAAATGACAATCAATATTTGTATATTAAACTGCCGTCATTTCGTGACTAATTTGTTTTACATGATATCACATAGTGAAATGACCGATTTACATACATATATGTATGTGTCTGTCAGAGACTAACGTTTCTCGAATTGTAGCCACTTAGTACTTATGTAGCCACTTTACGATACAGCTAGGCATATTGAAGAATAATTATTTATTCGATTTTAAGACTGTTACACATTGAAATTAAAACAACTCTTAACGCTTTATCTGTTAGATTAATTGATTAATCGTAATAAATTCGTTAATTTCCCTGAGATCTAAGAATAATTTTCAAAGAGTCACTGTAGTGTAGCCGGCGCTTTATTATTGAAATACAATCAATCTTCAAAATCACAATATTAATTATTTATAAGTTATTTTTTTCTACCGCCAAGCTTAAAAAGGTTCTGACTGCTCTATTGGATATTTTTTCACTTCTTTTCACTTTTTAACACTGTCACTTAAAACACGTTTTTTTTTTTTTATAGAAGATAGATCTACGATTGACCATCAACTCGCCTGATGTTAAGCGACGGTGTGGCCGAGGATGGAGCTCGTCGGTCTACAAGATATCTATTCACTCTATAGCCTTGAAAATTCCAAGATTGTAGGTCTCAGGAAACAGAGATGGCGGCAACGAATTCCATTCTTGTGCAGTACGCAACAGGAATGTGGATCGATATCGCTGAGTAAGGATTTTTGGCATTTCAACGAGAAAAAATTAAGTTAAATTATCTAGCCTGTCATTTATAAAAACATTCATTTTTGTACAAAGTTCACTTTTCCTACACAAACAGACAGTAAGAATGCGAATGATGCTTACTCAGCAAAACACTGAGATATAAGCCGTTACACAAATCTGAGCAATACGAAAAACACTAATAATTCCGTGTTTTAGTTTGTTTGACCAGCCGAGACGGTTTAGCTTTACATGGATGTATGGTTTACTAGATATGGCTAATTTTAAAATTACATCTTGGAATCTTTGATTGTTGGTTCTAATACAAAAAATCGGCACGTAATTGTAACAAAAATATTTGTTTTAACAAGTATTTTTTTTCAAAAACCTAAATATTGGTGGACATTTCACATAATACCGTCTAGGCCAAACTAAGCCAAGCTTGTGCTATAGCAACTAGATGGCTGATAGAATACATTAATATTATATTTTTTTTTTCTGTAAAAACATACTTGTGATACAAAGAAACACCCAGACACTGAACAAACATCCTTACTCATGACACAAAAATGTTTGCCCTGGGTGGGGATGGACCCACGACTTACAGCTCAGCAGGCAGACATACTGTAAGTTGCCTCGTTACACAACTGAGCTGCAAGGCCAGTCACATTTATGATTACACTATATTTTACTTGTTACTAATTATTGAAAGGTATATATTAAAATATGTTTTAACAGTGTTTTTGCAAGATGTCTACGTTTTAATATTATTACTTTTGAAATCTCAATTAATGATAGTTAGTAATAATTTTTTTTTTTTTTTTTTTATTAACCTATGCTGTCCCACTGCTGGGCAAAGGTCTCCCCCATTTCCCTCCACAAGTCACGGTCCTGCGCCATCTGCTGCCAATCTTTTTGGAATTTGCCAAGATCGTCACGCCAGCGTTTCTTAGGTCTACCTGGACAGCGTCGTTCATCTGGCGTCCACTGCGTGACGATCTGAGCCCATCTTTCTGGATGCATGCGAGCCACATGCCCCGCCCAATCCCATTTTAATTTGGCTGCTTTTTTACCGACATCAACTATTCCTGTAATGGAACGCAGCATTGTGTTGCGGACTCTGTCTGTCCTCTTAATGCCCAGTATGCTGCGTTCCATTGCTCTTTGGCAAACCCCAAGTCTGTACTTTTGTGAATCAGTCAGGGACCAGGTCTGCGCACCGTAGGTTAGGACGGGCAAGATACACATGTCGATGAGTTTACGCTTCAGTGATATCGGCAGGTCACCCTTCATCAACTCTTTCATAGACCAGTAGCTCCTCCAGGAATTTTCGACGCGGCGCTCGATTTCCTTATCCTGCCGGTTCTCGAAGGAAACTAACTGGCCTAGATATACGTACTCATCGACGTATTGTAATATCTGCCCATCAACCTCGACCCTACGTTTCGTGCCGTTGGTCATGACTTTTGTCTTTGACCGATTCATCATAAGTCCAACCTTGAGGCTTGCTGTGCTCAGTTCTTCGAGCATAAGTTGTAATTCGTCTGCTGTTGACGCAAAGAGAACGATATCATCTGCAAATCTCAGATTGTTGAGTTTCTTGTTGCCAATATCAATCCCCCTTGTCGACCAAGAGCTAGCCAAGGTTTTAAATACTTCCTCAAGGGTACTTGTAAATAGTTTAGGCGAGAGTGGGTCGCCCTGTTTGACACCTCTTTCTATATGGAATTTGTGGCCGTGATTATTGAGTTTAATATCTGCAGTGCTATTGTTGTATATATTTTTGATTATGTCTAGATATGTATAATCTATTTCTTGGTTTTGAAGTGATGTATATATGGATTCGTGTGTAATACTGTCAAATGCTTTAGTGTAGTCTACGAAGGCTAAATATAGTGTTTTGTTAAATTCATTATATTTCTCTAAAACTTGATTTATTGTATGTAAATGGTCAGTTGTTGAAAAACCAGGGCGAAACCCGGCCTGTTCCGGAGGTTGATGACTATCTAGCTTACTGTCAATGCGTTTTTGGATGATTTTAATGAAAGCTTTATAAAGGTGAGACACTAAGCTGATTGGCCTATAATTATTTATGTCGCTAGTGTCTCCGTTTTTTGTGCAGAAGTACGATATTTGAATGACACATATTTTCTGGTATGTTTCCGGTTTCAAGAATTGTATTGAATAGGTTGGTTATGTGAGGGAGCAGTATGTGGGATCCTATCTTTAATGCTTCTGTTGTAATGCCGTCTTCGCCAGTAATAAATATATGAAGAAAATTATTCACAGACTTATTATGATTTAATATGCCTAGGATCATGCCTAATACTCATAAAAATATTTCTTATTTAAAAAAATTAAATAAATATAGCTAGGAACTATAGGACGTATTGTACGTAAAATCATTTCTGTAATATTCCATTTGTTACATTTATTTTTCAATTACGAAACGGGTGTCGCATCCAGATCGGTTAGGTCCTGGCCGTTACGTGCGCTATCTCGGCGCTCTCGCGCGGCGCTAACGATTTATTTAGTAACGCCAGTAACGGCGTAACGACGTTTGCTCAGCCGTCGCCACGCCACACGTCACCGGGTAGTTGCGAGTTTTTATCGGCCGATAACGTAGGCCCTTTGTTTTACACCGGACGGGTCATCGGTCAACTACACCTCGATCGAACGCCTGCCTCAAATTTGTTCGGGTTTCGTCTACGTGGCACTTTTGGTTCTTGTTTATGTTAAAATTTTAAAATACTTTCTACCGGACTGAACAAGGTTTTTTTAATACATGATAGACTTGCACTTGTCCGTTATAAAACACCTACTCTTATCGTCAGTTTTCAGATGCCAATACAAAGACTGTTCACAGATTTTACACACCCCACGTGACATCTCCGTGGACTATAATTAATACAGATTGGGATGTTGCGAATTCAAGTCGTGTTAAATGTTGAAGATTTTGGAACTGTCTACATATTTATAAATCCTTGAGTAACAAAACTATTGAATGTTAAAAAAGTTTTTCAATATGAAAAATTTTAACTACAATTTACCCCCTAAATCATTTCTACCATTCAATATTATAGTCTTCATTAAAAACGACTTATGTATATAGACAATAGATTAGAAAACAATATGTAAAATTATGGCTATTTTTTAAAGAGCGGCCTTATCTCTAAGAGCGATCTGTAACTGATCGCGTTGAGCTATCATACGTTTTTATGTAGCGCCCATAACAATTATATAATTATCTTGATCGAAGATAAGATAAAAATATTATAATATGTATAAGATCATTAAAATATTAGGCATCCAATTTCTCTTCGTTCCACTGGATACTTCCTTACTAAATATTATAAAAGTGAAGCAACTCCGTCTCTGTATTTTTATCTCTCACTCTTTCTGTGTCTCTGTCTCTCTCTCTCTCTCTTCTTTCTCTCCTTCTCTCTTCTCCCTCTCTGTTTCTTATGTACTTTTTCGGTTAAACTGATTACTATGAAATATGGTACAGATATAGCTCAGAACTTTAAAACTGATATAAGCCAGATTTTATCCCCATCATCATCATCACAGGCAAAACCGCGTGGCGCAGCTAGTAAATAATACATATTTGTAATTTCTGAAAAACATAATTTAAGGACGTCCACACATGTGCAACGCTCTAAGCCACAAAATGCCACCGAATTGTGAATTGCAATTTTTGTAAATTTATTGGAGCTCGCCCTGTATCTCGACAGGGTTAACGGTAGTTGTCTTTTCCTCGTTAAGGCGATGTGCGGCGTTTCGTAGCTATGACGCTTGCCCCATATGCGGCGAACCTTAAACAAAAATAAAACCGGCCAAGTGCGAGTCGGACTCGCGCACGTAGGGTTCCTTACCATTATCTATAAAAACGGCAAAAAAAAAACATGTCTGTTGTATGGGAGCCCCCTTTAAATATTAATTTTATTTTAATTTAATATTTATTTTTAAAGTGAATAATATAAATCAATATTCTGTGAATATTTCAAGCATCTACCTGTTGCTGTTATCAATATCGAGCAAAAACGAGCAAAAAAATCACGTTTGTTGTATGGGAGCCCCTTAAATATTTATTTTATTCTTTTTTTTTGTATATAAAATAGTTTGTTTAGTTATAGCGGCAACAGAAATACATCATCTGTGAAAATTTCAACTCTCTAACTATCACGGTTCATGAGATACAGCCTGGTGACAGGCGGACGGACGGACGGACAGACAGTGGAGTCTCAGTAATAGGGTCCCTCCCGTTTTACCCTTTGGGTACGGAACCCTAAAAATTGTATAAAATATCAAATTGTATAAAATTTTGTACGATTTCAGGGTCATTCCGATAGCAGAAGTTATTTTGTAATAAAATTTACAACGACCTTTAACCTTTTCAGATTACTACACCTCATGGAAGATTTATGAAGTGCGGAAGATATAATTCGTTGATTTATCAAGTTTTATATTTATACAAGTGAAATGAATGATTTAGAAGCTATAGATTGAAACAAGAGATTGTTTCGTAAATTATTTCTTTTTAACCGACTACGAAAAAGAGGAGGTTCTCATTGTTCTTCACTGTATGTCTTTTTTATATGTTTGTTACGCAATATTATTTTCATTGATTCTTATTTTTTTGGTAGATCATACTTCAAAGTTATTCCCATATAAATTTTATCAAAATCGGTTCAATACTTTGGTATTTAAAACAAAACAACTGAAAACAAATATGTCATCCAAGCAAGCGAATTTGCGTATTTGAAGTCGGTTATTTCAGTTTATTACACTGTAATTGTAACTTTAGTTAAACATGTACAAGTATGTATACACAGAGTGCAAAATGAAACCCCCGTCCTTTTTATGCAGTCGGGTAAAATATAGTATCATCATTGTGCATCAAACAAGCCAGCGTTACTACCTGTTAGCACCGAATTAAAACCGGCTGAGTATCGTCGCCGCCGCCCGCCCTAGATACCATCGCCGCCCGCCCTAATTGAATATATACAGTCAGGTGCCCGGTAATGGTGTCAGATTCTCTATTCTGTCTTGTTTCCGGTGTTTCGGGATTTTTATGGCACTACTTTATATTGTTTATTGTTTTAAGTTAGTTTTACATTGTTGGAAAATAAGTTTGTAATGATTTAGTTACAATATCACTTACTGACAAATTTAATTAGTATATTTGTATCTACTAATATAAGTGTATGTTTCAGTAAATGTAATCTAAATAAGTGTAATAAGTTATAGATATTGTAACTAAAACACAAAATATATCTAACGAAAATATGTTGCCTAGATAGTAGTTTTTTTGGTAATGATTTAAATTGTAACTTTTTTTTCTTGCATAACTAAAAAAAACAGGATTTTCTCAATTTTTACATACAAACATCCCAATTTTATATTAATCAATTCAGCCGTTTTAATGCTTACATATCAATAATATTAGTGTGCATATTTAAATGTTAAATATGATTAAAAACAAATTTTAAAATAAAAAAAAAATATATAAATTTACGAAACGTTTCCAAAAAATGCCGAGTATACAAATCAGGGATTACATTCGCAGTGTAACATTTTGTAGCGCGACTAAACTAACAAGCCATCTGGCGATAGCGCGGCCGATCGGTCAAATTTACGATCTTTACTTTCGGGGGGCATTTTACAAAGTTCGCTCTCACAATGGCGGAGGAAGCGACCGCTTCTAACGGCCTCGTTACAGCCGTTAACGGCCGTTAAACGCACGTTATCAGCGATACAGGGCGGGCGGAAGGCCACCTGCGGTTAGCCGCCCAGGCCCGCCTTAATGCATCCGCACTTATTTATTCAGCAGTAAAGGCAGCGATATGTTTCCTGATCGCTATCGTTCGACGAAAGGGTCAAACGCTTGTTTTTCTGTTTGGAACGCTCACTCTTTCCGCTGTTTTATTTTTGAAGATTGTTTTACGGATGGACCGCTCTTGAGAGGGGTGCTTAGTTTTTATTAGTTGAAAATCGTAAAGAATTATGTCAATAGGCTTTTTACAGGCCGTTAAAACAACTGTAGCACCTTTTTAAAACAAATATGTGTGGGTAAAATGCACTGACCTTAACACACCAAATGATGATTGGTATATTATGTTCATGCTTATTTGATTATAGCAATATTAGCACTGTAATAGATACGAGTATCGGAATGAGGTCCGCCTCACATTCGCGATTCCGCGAATTTGATATCTGTGACATCCGTAGCATTCATTCGAAATACAGATCAAAATACTTCTCGGGAAATCGCACATCTCAATGTAAATTAGCGTACCAGTAAACTGTAATTTGTTTGTAAATAGCCTATCCAGTCTTAAATAGACATACTTTGTAATCAGTGGTAAAATTTTACAAATAAATTAAAAAATTATGTATTCTAGTAGTTTCCTAAATTAATTATTGCATAAATATAAAATACAAGCTTTGGTTTACTTTCAACACATAATAGATCATTTTTCTTCTTTTAAAATACGATCATATTTTTTTTCTCGTTTTATATGTATTCACTAGATAAACTTTCTTAGTTCGTAGTGCAAATAATACTAGCCTACGTCATTTCAGTTACCCTCCCAATAGTCTCATAACAGTGGCGTTTCACTCAGTAAATTTTCCCTCCCCTCTCCCCCCAAAATGCAAGTTTGTAACAGCACGGCCATCTAACCAAACTTGAATATATCAAGGCTATATCTCCTCGAGTAAAAGTTAGGAAGCGCATCGAATCAGATAGGTGCAGTCTGCGATCTCAGAGGTGGAATTTTAAACTAAAACACTGATGCAGGAAGCTCAGCTTAGCTTGCAATTTTAGGGGGCAATGGGAGGGGGGGGGGAGATAATAAATAATACTGGATGTGGGTGTGTATGTGTGTGTGTATAGATTTAGTATAAAATATTTTAGGCATCTGTATAAGCTTCTATTTTTAACCGACTTCAAAACAAAGGAGGTTCTCAATTTGACTGTATGTTATTTCACGGGTCAAGGTAAATAAAACTGTTTTATTTACCTTGACCTGTTTATTTGGGTCAAATTTAGTAATTGAAATTTTACCCCCTTGCAGTTGACGGATCGATCTGAAATTTGGTATACACCTTTAGTCCTGATGACAATACAATTTAGTATATTCTGTATTATTGTAAATCCAAGATGGCCGCCGCGACAAAATGGCGGATTTCATATTTTAACACAACCCCCACAATATGGATATCAAATGAAAGGGCTTTTCTAGTAAAATACAGTGAATACATTACCTGCATCATTATCTTTCTTTTCAATGAAACCGTTTAACTTAAAAAGTTTTTTTTAAAGTAAGTACTTGTTTATGTTTGTTACGCTATTACGCCAATTATGAATTGATTTTGATGATTACTTTTTTGTTTGATAGGTCATACTTCTGCAGCCACATGTATATTCCCATAAAATCAGTTCCGTACTTTGGTTTTAAAACAAAATAAATGGAAATAATATGTCATCCAAGTAAACAAAATTGCATATATTGAAGTCGGTTTTTTCAGTTTTTTTTTAAATAATTATTCGTTTCCTAAAGGAAAACCAATAAAAATTCCATAATTATATTACAATGTAACCTAATACGGCTAATAAGTAATCTTAATTAATCTTAAGCTAGGTAAATATGTGACTAAGAACGTAATATTTTATAAGGTTTTAAGGGGGTTAGAAGTTATTAGAGGGTAAGATGTAATATTGGCCTGCAGAAACAGATATAAGCCATCGCCTACACAATAATAATTATACAACAATTTAACTCAAGTCCCATAACTGACTGCTCTACTTGTTCCCAATAAAACGTATTTGTCAATATAAAGTGTCTCATTAATCCCAGTATTAATTATTAGATATTTTCAAGTTCCATTCGCTCGTACGTCGCGTAGTTACTAGATAAATAAAGAGTGGGAGAGAGGGGGGGCGCGTGTCGCGGAGTGATAACGGGCGCGCCGCCCGCCCTGCGATGCCGCTGATAACGGCGACTGCGTCCTCTAACGGCGGTAACTACTTTTTATTTTGCACATGTCTTGTTAATTATATTTTTTACAATAAACTCGGCTTGCATTTAACCATAATTTCATCTTATGGTAAGTGATAGTCAAAAATGTAGCACGGTTGCCTAGGAGGTACCTATTCACTTAAGCATTTTTTTAAATAATCGAAACGAAGGTAGAACTTTATCGCTATAGGTATTTTTTTTATTTTTAAACCAACAAAATAACCACTAAGACAATCCAATAAATTAATGGCAAAAGTAAGACAATACATTATATGTGTGGCTCTTCAACCAACCACAAAACTACACTTCAATGAACCACATGTAAGAATTTATACTTACAGCACTTATACTTAAGCAAAGATTAATTATAACTTAATGGAATTTATAAACAAAACATAAACAGTTAGCGAGTTAGCGGTCAAGCGCAAGCCTATTATCGTATTAAAAAAAAATTATAGGTTAACATGACTAGGTATTTTATAATGACAATGCGAGAAAAACACTTTGAAAATGATGAGTCTATAACGCGAAGTTCTGAGCTTTATATATGTTTTTTAATCTTTTTTAGTTCTATATTTAGTCATCAAAACACCTAATGATACGTTACGGTTGCTACATTTTTGATTTTATGATTTATGATTATTATGATTTTACCAGTTCCCACATAATTACTTTGTATGGCAGATTCAGTATTAGAGCGCATAGCGATCGATCGGTCATATCGGGTAATCTAAAACCTGTTCAGATGATTTAGGTAGAAAAAATACATTTAAAAACTTATGCATTTATAATATTATTGCAACTCTCGATTTGCAAATACGTTTAAGATTAAGCACAGATTACAAAACTTAATATACAGCTTAGTATTTTTATACAAAAAGATAGATATACGTTTAACCATCAACTCGCTTGATGGTAAGCGACGGTGTGGTCGAGGAATGAATACGTACCTTTGCAGATATCTAATCATTCTAGCCTTAGCTATTCTAAGATTACCAGGAAACAGAGAAGGCCGCTGAGAATTCCACTCCTGTGCAGTGCTCATCATAAAAGTGGACCTAAATCGTTGTGTACGAATTACGGGCATATCAATGAGAAATGTATGGTAATGTACCGACTTTCTGCTTATCTTGTAGTGGAATATGAAGGCGGAATAAGGTCGTGTGGCTCTTGCGCATATTCACCGAAATGGATCCGATAGTATCGCCAGACGTGGTAAACTTAGCGGCGATGCTCGAGACTAAGTACCTTTTTGGAGACTAGCTTATCATCACCAATTACATACGTAAAATCATTTTTAGCTTAAAAACATCTGTAATTCACTATACAAATAAAATTTAAAAAAAACAATAAAATTGTTCGAAGCTGTCACGATTGATACATGCCTCAAACTTTAATCTGAAACCGCGAACTTCACAAAGCCCCGCACTATCGCAAAGTTTACCTTTTTACCTCTTACACAATGGATCCTTGACATTTTATAGCGAGATAAGGTTCCAGCTATTTTAAATCATACTCAGATTTCGGTCCGCACGAGCGCTTATCTCTAAAAGCACTCCGCGTTATCAGCGAAGACGCAATCTTGTCTCGCGTGTGTTATACTCCTACCTAAATGTGGCCAGGGATGGATTCCATTTTTCCTTTTGTATTTTAAATGTTTTTTTTTTTTTTTTTATAGAAGTTAGATCTACGATTGACCACCAACTCGCCTGATGTTAAGTGACGGTGGTAGCGGTGGTGGTGGTGGTGGTAATACTAAGGTGATTTAATTTGAGTACTTTTCTAACAGGTTTTTTTAGGTTATCGCTGTTTTTAAGTTGATTTATATGCTATGCGCGTATGCTTTACATAATTTTAAGACCTGTCGTTTCGAGCACTGCAATGTCCGTGGTCACGGATAAGCATAGGTAAAACATCAATTTATTTAACCTATTATTTTAATAAAACATTCCCATTGAATGCGTTTGTAGCTCAAAATATTGACAAGTTTCGCTGATCTGTGTCGTGCCGCACCATCTTATTCGTTACTTGTTACCCGACTGCGTAAGAAGGAGTGTGTTTTTCGACTGTATGTATATATGTATGTGGGTATTACTGGGTATGTTTCTATATGATCACCTACAGCCTAGATGGCCTAAGCCTGTCTAAGATCCGAAATAGGTTTGTTTGAACCTTACTTGCCCGAATCCCTTCCCGAAGATTAGTGTTCGCGACGACCGACGGATTAATTATAAATAGTAGTTTCTAAGATAGTTTTAAGTTATATAAATAAACGGATGTCGTAACGGCAGTTTTAATGGTGAGGGAGCCCAACAGCGAGGCCGTAGGTAATAAAATATAAATCGGCGAACGGTAATAAAGTACCGTATGCTATTAGACTGACAATGGTGCGGGCGCAACAGACAGCGCCCGCTACCCTTATCGCAGGTACATGACAGGGATCGCCGAAGAGATTCACACGGTCCCGTTATTGCCGTTCGGTGATAAATACGAACGCAAGCCGCGTTCCCGATACATTCTGTCTTCAGCCTTCAGTCACTGCACTCTCTCAAGGCAGTCTGTCATTCCGTTCTCAGCCGACACTCTCAAGACGACATTCTTTCACGGACAACCCTTCATTTACGCCTCGCTCTTGGGTCACCTCGCCAGGGTGTGCCTTTACGACATCAAGAGCACACTAAAGCCTGCGTTTCTTCTCCGAGAAGCAATCCCAGCGCACGTTCCACCCGCCAACGACCGTGGTACTGGACACCGAGTCGGTCCCTCCGCCTACACTCCTCTAGCCACATACAGTCCACTCGACTGGCCCGGCTTGGAGGTATCGCGGTCCAGAACATTGGTCCTTCGGTAGCCGGATTCAACTTCAACGAGAAGATTCGCCATCTGCGACAACGCCCGCCTCCGGAACATTGGTCCTTCGGTAGCCGGATTCAACTTCAACGAGAAGATTCGCCATCTGCGACAATGCCCGCCTCCGGAACATTGGTCCTTCCGTAGCCGGATTTACCTTCGAAGAGAAGAAGTGCCCGTTCGCGATCAGTGTCACCGCCCACCTTCAGAAACATGGTGATGACACGCTCCGAGACGTCGAGGACGTCGCGTCAAGCCGCCGCGGAACGCCCTCCGTCGACACGCTCCGAAAATGAAGCTGTCCTTATATCGACGACATCGTGTGCGCAAAGGAATGCGCCGCTGCCGAGCGCACTTCCCCCGCGCACTGCTATCGCCACCGATGCCGCCTATCGCCTAGAAAGAATTCGAGAGTTAAGAGAACGCGCCTTCTGGGCTATCGGCCAGCTTGGACGAGCGACCGGCGCGCCACCGCCGCGCGCGCCGTCCTCTCACGCCATCACGCCGTACCGTGACGTCACATCGGTTGCAGCCGCCGCCTCAACGCTGGGGGCGCCGCAGGGCCTACATTTGACAGGGCCCTCCTCCCAGCCGACACGCACCGCTATCGCCACCGATGCCGTCTATCGCCCAGAAAGAATCCGAGAGTCATCAGAACACGCCTTTCGGATTATGGGAGTGACCGGCGCGCCACTGCCGCGCGCGTCGTCCTCTCACGCCATCGCGCCGCACCGTAACGTCATATCGGTTACAGCCGCCGCCTCAACGCTGGGGGCGACGCAGGGCCTACCTTTGACAGGGCCCTCCTCCCAGCCGACGCAAGCCCGAACACTGCCGTCTACGTTCTACGCGCAGTGCTCACCGACGCAACACAACAGTGGGGTCCGATACTATCACGTCACCTCACCTTCAACGCCGACAACGACGATCGACGCTGCTACAGATAACGCCGCCGCTTTGAGCCTACAGCCGCCACCGACATTTGCGGCTCACCTTAAGACACGGGACTCGCCCCGCGCGCCCCCTGCATCCGCCGACTTTGTGCCACGCTGCGCCGCCACGTCGCTCACAGCTTCAGGGCGGACAACAACAAAAAAGTCAAGCCGACAGTCCGAGCGACTGCTGCGGATAGCACGCGCTAAGGAAGAATACATGCGTTTACAAGCGCAACTTGCTGCCGCGCATATCGAGACGCTGGAAGCTGAAGCTCAAGCCGAAGACGAAGAGGACGCACGCTCCACTCTACACAAGCGAGCTAAAGAAAATCACGCGCACATACAAGCAGAGCACGCGCGCACACAAGCAGAGTACGCGCGCACACAAGCAGAGCACGCGCGCACACAAGCAGAGCACGCGCGCACACAAGCAGAGCACGCGCGCGCTCAGGAAAAAGAAGCACGGACAAATGTGCAACTCGCTGCTGTTCAACCCCCGACACCTGAAGTCGAAGACAAAGAGGACGCATGCACTACTTTCACCGACGAAGACGTCGTAGTGCAGTCACAGCACCGCGTAGACGTTTGGTTCAGTGCACAACAAATAGTCTCGACGAGAGACGAACATCGTAAACGACCGATTGCACTGCCTCTCATGCCGCCACCGCCGCCACCGTCGATGCCAGTCATCGCCGAACAACTGCAGCTGCCCGTTCTTGCCGCCATGCCGACCGCGGGAGCTAACGCCATCGAGAGCCTCACTGTCGCTGCGAAAACGCCAGTTAGCGACCCGGAACAATGTACTCTCGAGTCATTACAAGAACCGACAAAACAACAATCAGACGGGCGTTATGAGACTACGCTACTCTCTCGAAATAAAGATGAGATGCCCAACAACAGTGACGCCGCACCCCGACGAATCATCTCCGTGAAGCGACGGATGAAGAAAGAGCCGATGTCAGCCGCCAGACATCACGAGCAGAAGACTGCGTTAGTTAAAAAGGGCTACGCTGAGCACGCTACGCCAAGCAAAATGCCAAGAAAAAGACAGACGTATATGGACACGGTGGCAAAGCAGCGCGGTCCTGATAACCGCACCGGAGACCGAAATCATCCGGCACGCGCATTACCGCGTGACGCGACACCTAACGGACATCTTCTGAAACCGCTACCTCCTCAAGTTGCAATACCGGCGGGAGTCCCACAGCCGCGGACCCGCCGTGCAAGCTGGCGACGCCGACGTCGTAAACGCCGCAGACAACACGCCTACTTGCAACATACGGTCGAGCGGGATCGAGAAAGCCATCCACCCGGGAGCCTACGACATTACCCGGGTGGTCGACGTCTGCACTACCGGAGTTCTAAGAAGACAAGGAAAAAAGTTGAGCATTCTACCGACTACGCCCGCCGCTCACGCTTTAGAATGCAGCGCCCTGGACGACGCTGCACGGCGGGAGAATGTTCGCGACGACCGACGGATTAATTATAAATAGTAGTTTCTAAGATAGTTTTAAGTTATATAAATAAACGGATGTCGTAACGGCAGTTTTAATGGTGAGGGAGCCCAACAGCGAGGCCGTAGGTAATAAAATATAAATCGGCGAACGGTAATAAAGTACCGTATGCTATTAGACTGACAATGGTGCGGGCGCAACAGACAGCGCCCGCTACCCTTATCGCAGGTACATGACAGGGATCGCCGAAGAGATTCACACGGTCCCGTTATTGCCGTTCGGTGATAAATACGAACGCAAGCCGCGTTCCCGATACATTCTGTCTTCAGCCTTCAGTCACTGCACTCTCTCAAGGCAGTCTGTCATTCCGTTCTCAGCCGACACTCTCAAGACGACATTCTTTCACGGACAACCCTTCATTTACGCCTCGCTCTTGGGTCACCTCGCCAAGGTGTGCCTTTACGACATCAAGAGCACACTAAAGCCTGCGTTTCTTCTCCGAGAAGCAATCCCAGCGCACGTTCCACCCGCCAACGACCGTGGTACTGGACACCGAGTCGGTCCCTCCGCCTACACTCCTCTAGCCACATACAGTCCACTCGACTGGCCCGGCTTGGAGGTACCGCGGTCCGGAACAATTAGAAAATGTGCAGATGTGTTTCATAGACTTTCGACTGGCCTTGTGGCTCAGTTGGTAGTGTGTCTACGTCTACCTACTGAACTGAAAGGTCGTGGGTTCGATCCCCACCCAGGGCAAACATTTGTGATGAGCATGGATGTTTGTTCTGTGTCTGGGTGTTTCTATGTATCATATGTATATATTTACAAAAAAAAGTATATATGTATTCTATCAGCCATCTAGTTCCATAGTACAAGCTTTGCTTAGTTTGGGCTAGCCGCTAGATGGTGTTCTGTGAAATGTCCACAAATATTTATTTATTTATAGAACTGTCTGATACTAAATCTTTTACTTGACACGAGTTCTGATTACATATATGTTAGCCATAAGTTAGGTTAGGTTGATTAAGTTTTTTTTTTATACATTATAGATCTACGATTGACCACCAACTCGCCTGATGTTAAGCGAAGGTGTGGCCGAGGATGGAGCTCTACGATCTAGAAGATATCTATTCACTCTAGCCTTGAAAATTCCAAGATTTTAGGTCTCAGGAAATAGAGATGGCGGCAAAGAATTCCATTCTTAAGCAGTACGCAACAGGAATATGGATCGATATCGCTGAGAACGGATTTTTTGGTATTTCAACGAGAAATGGGTGGTAATTCGCCGGTAAGTTGTTTATTATATCCAGAAACCTTATTACTTGCAAAATTTTAATCATCAAATTATCAGGTTAGGTTTATAAGGTTTATGTTTATTATACACAGAAACTTTCGTATTACAAAGATTCGCTTATCAGACGAGTTGTCAAATGAGCGATCGGAATTTTGATAAAGAATCTTTAAAATAAATTAGGTATTTCATGATTTGGATTATAGATAGGTAACCGTATGTTACAAAACTAAAACAACCGACATCAAAATACGCAATTTTGTTTACTTGGATAGAATTTTTAACTGACTTCAAAAAAGGAGGAGGTATATATCAATTCGTAGGGTATACTTTTACCAGTTATTTTGTTTTATAAAACTAGAATATTGTACCGATGCTGATGATCTATGCGACCAATCTGAAAGTATTCTCCTCCTTTTTGAAGTCGGTTACAGAAATCTAATGACTTTAATTTATAGTTAATTTTTTCGGAACATAATATTGAAAACACAAATCTCCAACCCCGCTAACAAAGCCCAAAGTTTCAGTAGGTAATTACCGTATTCACCAAACAGTCGTATAGTGGTATCGAAGAGATTTATTTCCGAATGTTTTAGCCTATCGCCAGATAACCTTACTGGATTAATGTGGAGTAGCGTAGCTGCAGATAGAGGCCATTACGGCTCTCAGGTACGCGAGTAATTAACTTGTTTGTGAAATGAATCAAGCTACGTAACCACCTTGCCTGTTTAGAAAGATTTTTGTATGCATTATTCAGATTAAATGTATTTAAAATTTACTCTAGTTTTAAACGTATATTTAATAGAATTTTCTCAAAATCTAGTACTATAGGTAATTTAATTTAACTAATAAGTATATATTTTCAAAGTCAGAGTGAAAAATATACATATATGAAATCTGTAGATATCAATTCCTGGAAAACAGGGCCATTGGTAGTTGACCACTTTTTGTCTTTATATGCGCATTTTAAACATTATTTTATTCGTTGTGTTGTGAATTAGTTTTTATGTTTTCTTTTTTTTTCTTGTATGTACACATCTTTTTAAGGTCGAGGTTTTTGACCACATTTCAGCCGATTTTAAGTTATTTTTATTCGAAAATAGCCTTGCGCTTGACCTTCAACTCTCCTGGTGTTAAGCGACACTTACGGTCTACGATGGAGCGCGCTTGCCTAGAAGAAACCTTTAAACCTTTTTACATCTCAATATATTACAACATATACCAGCTATTTACATGTCAGCGACACAACAATAAACAACACAATAGTTGTCTACGTGGTTCGATACCAGCCTTAAATTAACCGAAAACGTCCTATCTATAGGTCCATACATCGCATCTACGTGCTTAGACTGCGCTATACAACTACACATGCTATACCAGCTGTATAGTAGTGCTATAGTGTAGTAGCGGAAGCTATGCAGCGCTTGTGCATTCAAAGACATCGGCTCGATTCGTTCCAAGATACGGACAACTTCGCAAGATCCAATACCGCCTTCGAAAGTTGGGCATAGTTTTGTGGTGCAAACCAAAGACAGGAGCGAGTTAGCATCTCTCTGAATTTATGCAATCGCTTTGTGGCTTCGTTCGTCCCATATAGAAATATATGAATTATTCACAGGTCGAAAATTTAATATTGTCAAGAAGCTATCGCTTATAATATCATTATATTTACTTTTTTATATTATTCGCTCTCGTATTGGGCTCTCATATTGCCCATATATTGATATATATCTTGGCTTGTATTTTTTGTACTGTTCATATTTTCACCGTTAATATCAAAATTTTAGTGTATTTTTAAATAAGCAATATAAGCGTAGTTATTCATATTTGAAGTCGGTTTTATCCCAATATACGGCAAATAAATGATTCATGAGATGAGTTTGAATCTAAAACTTCGCTATTTCCACCCCTTGCTTTTAATTTAGACCACGCACCAATACAGTCAAGCTATGCAACTATTGCACATTAGTTGCATTGTAATTAAACAGTTACAGTTCGCGCCTAATGTCGCGATGTCGCACGAATGTTCTCTAATGTTGCACTAAGTCGCTCGGATGTTGCGCAAATGTGCCGTACGTGCGATAGCATGCTCAACGTTGCTTGCTTCTAACATTTCCTTTTACTATTTAGATACGCCTTTGTTCTGTTTTCTTTTAATTCTTCAGGGATAGATTTTTATTTTAATATGTAGAATAGAATATAACTTTATTGTACATCCATACAGATAATAACTTAAAATAAACAATAAACTTAAACGACAGTACAAAGGCGGCCTTATCGCATAGAGCGATTTCTTCCAGGCAACCTTAGGGTGGATAGAAGTAGTATAATTAGAATGAGGAGGTGTTTGTAGTTATATTACATATTTAACAATAAAATGCGTATGACGCTATAATATGTACTAATAAAGATTACATAATAGTAATACATAAATACTTAATAAAACAATTAACTAATACATAACGTATAATATAAATATAAATAAAATACAACCAAAATAGGCTTTTTTCAACCTATCAGTTATCCGAAATATTTTTGTTCGAATCTTACTTGTCCGAATCTGTTTCATAGAACTTTTTGATTCCAGAAAATCACTCGTACCATATATGATACGAGTTTCTGATACCATAAGTTTCATTTGCCCGAACAACTATTGAATTAGGTTTGTCATATTTTCAAGGCTAGAGTGAATAGATATCTTCTAGATCGACGAGCTCCATCCTCGGCCACACCGTCGCTTAACATCAGGCGAGTTGATGGTCAATCATAGATCTATCTTGTATACAAAATTAAAAATAAAACCTTACTATTCATCGTGGTTCAGCTACTATAACTGACTAAACTGACAATTAGTCTAATTGTCAGTTCAGGCAGTAAAAAATATAAATCAATCGTAGCACGTCTTTGCATCTACTTCTTTTTCTTTTTTGTATTAGACCCGCATTAAAGCATTTGCCAGTGTCAAGTATTAGGATTTTTTCAAGTTTCTTGAATAAAACAAGTTGTAAATGTTCTAGTCACAATCTAAGTCACGTATACAGTCAATTTATAAGTCGAGTCCTGCTTCAGTAAATTGGTGGCGACTTTACTAGAAGCTTCTATGGAGTTTTGTTGACAACGTAAAATGACACGTTTCACTGCTTCATTTCACTTGCCCACACTCATGTACTTAATCGAACACTTAATGATAAAACACCACCATTTTTATCGCATTAATATTGAAAATAACACAAGTTTACAACCGCCAAAACTCCTGCATCTACTTTAAAACAATGTTTTCCAATCAAGTCGTTTTAAAACAGACTGGTTATCAAGAACGGGCAGGTTTGCACACATCACCTGGGTGGCTGGGCGGTTGGACGGCGCGGCGAGGCTGGGCGGTTATCACGCACCGCGCGCTGGGCGGGCGGCGTTATCGCTACACACCACGCGTCTAACGATCCTTTATTTTGTACATAACATGTCATTGCTATGCTCAAAATACCAACTACGTGCGAAAAAAGTTGCAACCGGTTTTAATTTGGTATTACATGTCGAAAGTTAATGAAACAACAAAGTTTAAAAAATTTAAACACCCTTAATTGGCGTATAACAGCTGAAACAATCGGCCTTACCGAAAAACGTTACTTAACTTCAAGCAATGCTTAACATATTTTGTTAACTTCTCGCTGACACGTAATGACTCTTGCGGAAAGAAGACAGATAATTTAAGACGATGGTTAAAGTTAAGTAGCGTTTTTCGGTAAGGCTGAATTTTGATAAATCATATTTAAGAACACTCTCGATCAAATCCTCTTTAAAAAAAAAAGATAAAATTTGGTCCATCCGTTTAAGACCTACGATGCCACAGACAGACACAAATACACAGATACACAAGTCAAATTATAACACACCTTTTTTGGGTCGGAGAAAAATTACATTAAAAATAATAGTTTTTTTTTATATACACAACATATATCTACATATATCTGACCAGTAACTATCATTAGAACACAAATAGACAATTAAATATTTTTTTGCCTCAACATGTAACATTTCAGTGATAAGCGCAGTGCGTTACCTCACAGTGTTTTGAACTATTGAAGTGCAAAGTTTCTGTATAGCATTGAACTGTTACTATCTCTCAAGCGAGGAATTTAAAATCGACCTGCGAATTCCTTGCCTCTTACTCATTGGCATAAAAAAAACTTTGATAAGAATAGATTCATGTCATAATTATGTTAATTTGTTTTTTTTTCTCATCAACAACGCCATAACGTGATAATTTCAATTATATGTGAATTAATTGACACGTTAAGCATTAAAAATAAAATTAAACAGGTTAAATAAGCATAATAAAATAATAATAATTGCAGTTAAATAATTGTGATATGTCATCAAATATGACAATATCCATAAAACTGTTGGAAAACGGTGACCTTATTTGATTGAGTGGGTAGATGTACTATGGCCCTGTTTAAATTGATACCGATTTTGACCAATAGTTATATGTAACCGAATCCAATATAGCAGGATATAGACACGTATGTGCGTGATCAAACTGGTGAATTGACGCAATTCGCTGATGTTACAGCTGATGTGTTCAGTTTTTCAACAGACTTCAAAAAGGGAGGTGGTTCTCAATTCGACTGTATTTTTTATGTTTGTTACCTCATAACTTTCGACTGGGTGAACCGTTTTTGATGATAATTTTTTATTTGAAAGCTGGTGCTTCCCGTGTTCAATTTGGTCCAGTTCTGACAATGGTATCCATGAGAAGTCGGTTGCTTCAGTTTTTTTAAACTGTAATTATTAACACAAGTATGTTTAGAAAACTTTAAAACCCCCGACTTAATAAAATGGCTGTACCGATGACGAAACAGCTACGAACACTCTCGTAATTCTTTAAAAAAATCATGCAATTTTTTATTTATTGACTTAATCTAATATTTTTATTTTTAACAGGATATATCTCGCAAACGATACGCTTGACAAAAATATGATGTAACAAACCCTAACTTTATTTTAAAATCCCTATTCAATTATACCACACATGATGAGGCGGGGTGTTTTTTTTTTGTTCTTGCCTTCGCGCCCCCTAGAGGGCGCCATATTCAATTTATTATGATGTCACATAGCCTGTAACTAGCGGACATTAGCGGCTTCTAACGACACCTCGTATGTCAAATTATGATAAATAGTTTAGAAGTTATGAGGGAACAGATGAACATACTTACAAACATACATACCCACGTACCGTTCAAAAAAATAACCCTGCCTTTTGCGTCGCCGTACTAGGGTAAAAAACATAAAGTCTAATTGAGAACCTCCTTTTTTTTTGGAATTCGGTTAATAAATCCGTTAAAAGTTATTTAATTTCAATGAGTAAGAACCGCAAAAATCTTACAGACGCATTATTAGCGCATTCGGAGCCATATCGGGCTGTATAAGCAGGGCATTACTCCATACCAATCTCCTAATTTAAGGATTCGCTCAACGCGCGCAGCTATCTCTCTCGCGCATTACTACCTTTTTAACATATAAAATCATTGAATAGGAATATTAGAAAAGTGAGAGCTAAATTTGTTTATATAGACAAGAGACATATTTAAAAACAAGTGTTTCTTCGATATCTTTTAAATTGGCCGAGGAGTAAGACAATATATGCTTTTTTCTAATTCCGTCGCCAGTATAATATGATATCTCATAAAAAAAATATGTTTCTCTTCGCAATTTATTTTGACGTGACAACGTCTAATAAATCGATGAACGCCGGCTGCATGCACGAAAAATTATGACTTATTGTCCCGTTACGCGGTGGCTGAGGAAGAGGGAGGGTGTGCGCCGCGCCCGACTGTCTGCGACTCCACGACTCCGCGTCGCTTCAATTATCATTTCCGAGCTCGCGCGCGGACGAATGTTGTCACGTTAAACTATCGTCCGTAAACCGACATTGCAGACAACCATTTTTTTTTATTTTAACTCTAACTTTTCTAAAATCCCTACTCAATTATTGTATATGTTTATAAATGTTGTGATGCGCGAGAGAGATAGCTGCGCGCTTTAATCTCAACCTTAACATGTTCACAGTACCTACTCAATTATGATTTCCGTTACTAATGACCCCCCGATGTCTCTGATTTAGTCATTTTATTATAATATTTGGTATCCGCTATTTCATTTATACATCTACTTCTAATATTTGTAAGGTACGTTACACACTGTAGGATATATCAAAAATTACATCTATAAGCTTTTGCATAAAAGAATATGTTTTAATATTAACGTATTATAGATATAAATAAAAATATGTAAAAAAAAAAGTCTAATTCTTAACTAATGTTAATGTAAGGCTGCAAGTCCCACGCATGCAGACCCTGATCTGAGAGTCCCCATCACGCTCGCAGCGTTACCGCGCTGAATAGCCAAGGAAATTTGTTGTACTAGGTACCACCCAGATCTCGGGTCGCGACCTCTTTCTCGCATTCGCCGTCCTAGATCTTGAACAAATTCCCTGGCTTCTGAGCCCCAAGGTCCCGCTGTAAAAAAAAACATAAATAACATAAAAACCAAATAATAATAATGCCTTTATTCTACTACAGATTTAGAAATTTACAAAAAAAAAAAAACAATATATCCTAGTGATTAATTAGTGTCTGTAGAAGTTGCCTCTCCGGCATAGACCTCCCCTATTTTTCTCCATTCTTCTCTCTGTCTTGCCTTTGTCATCCAGTTAAAGCCAACTCTAAAAAAACTTAATAATTATAGTTTAAATAACTGAAAAAACCGACTTCAAAATACGCAATTCGTTTACTTGGACGACATTTTTTCAGTTATTTTGTTATAAAAACCAAAGCAATGGACCGATTTTGATAAAATTTATATGGGACCACCTCTGAAATATTACCTACCAAACAAAAAAGGAAACAATCAAAATGAATTCTCAATACAAAATATTAAAAAACCAAACAATGAAAATCGATTCACAATTAGCGGAGTAATCAATTACAATTGGCGGAGAATTCATTTTATTATTGAACGACAACTGTGGTGGCTTAGAATTGTGTTTTTATTCGCTATCGAAAAGATATTTCACAACAAGATGCTTGCAACGACACCTCATTTGTCAAATTATGATAAGAGAAGCTATATTATGAAACTAGGATTAAATATTATAACTAACATATTGTGATAAAAAATAACTAATTAATAAAAAAAAACTGAGTGATTGGAGATTATTTAAAATATCCATATGCAACAAAGCTTATGGATATTTCAAACAAACTCCAGTTTCAGGCAGAGTGCCCAAAATGCTGACGGCATTTCCTCTCTGAATGGCAATGCTTATTTTTTGTCCAAAGTAAAGGCCAGCATTTTGGGCATGAATTAAGTAGTTAATTAATTAAGATAAGTAGTTTAGAAGTTATGAGGGAACAGATGAACATACATATACTGGTCAAAACATAACCCTCCCGTTTCATTCGCCGTAGTCGGGTAAAATTTATATGACGCTCTCCAGTGTACAACTGCCTTTACCTACCAACCTTAAGTCAAATATTCCGATATTCCTATCAGCATGACACCAAATTCTTATGAAGATATAATTGTTGAGATTTTAATAATATCTTCATAAATAAGCGCCTTCTCAAAATACATCATGCGCGAGTATCATTTTCAACTAGTTTTGATCTGCTAACTGATCCATTATCAGGTAGCGGAGCAAAACTAGTTGATCTCTTCATGCCTCATTTGTTTAAATAAATCACAGTTTACAAATTGTTGCATTAAAAAAAAACTGATTAGAGTTTGAAAACGTCATTGAGATGGGCAGTTTGGGAGAAATTGATTGGTCATAGACTAACTAACTGATAGTAAGCAGTTTGGAGTCATTTGATTTGTGATGGACTGACAACTGATGGACAACTTAAAGCCAATAAGATGGACCATCTTATGGGGTCGACTTTCGAGCGTTACAGAATACGTGCCAGCGCGATAAAAATAACCATAAAATTATGATTTTAACGCGTACAATCGCTAGAAACTGATGATATCAAATACACTTTTGGATTTACAGCTTTATATATGTCACCGGAAGATAACAAGATCCGCAAGTTTATAAATTTCCTAAAATTTCCTAGGAATTTTTTAATCCTTCGTAGGATTCTAAACGAGAGATAAATTGTATTATTTTACGCCCACTTTTTCGTAAATTTATCAATTTGCGACATCTCGTGTTAAATTTATATGGTTAGGTAAGGATAGGTTAGATTAGGTTAGGTTAAAAAAAAACCTAATCTAACCTAACCTAACCTAATCGCAAAATAATACAATTTATCTCTCGTTGAGAATCCTACGAAGGTTTATAAATTTCCTAGGAAATTTATAAACTTGCGGATCTTGTTATTTTCCGGTGACATATACATTTAGCAGAAATTAAGTAGTCATTAATAGTCATAGCTTAAAACTGATAAATCTTGCGATAAATTAAATGTGCTTATAAATAGATTCGCACTATAAATATGATAACTTGTTTTAGGAAGTTTTATTTTGCCATTATTTTTAACTAACTTATTCAAAAAAGGAGGTTATCAATCCGACCTGTTTGTATGTAATATTGTCAGAATTGCACAGTCTTTCTATGTGTTAGTCAATACTAGCTTCTAAATATGCGTGACAATTTCATAAGTGTATGTTTGTATATTTGTATGTCTGTTTGTTTGTCCACGTACCTATTACGCGGAAAGTAGAAGTCTTATTGCAAAAAATATTTTTGTACAAAATGTATATAATGGAAGATGTATTTAGTTTCTTAACATGTAGATTAGTTACTTACTATGTTTTATTTTTATTTTATTTGAAACAATATAAGTATTTACAAATGGGTGCCATGAAAATTTAATAAAAAATGGTTCTGTATTTTAATTTAAACATCAAAATAATTTATAAAAATACGTCAATTTTGTATATATAAAAAAAAAAAATGCGTCGAATTGTAAACCTACTCCGTTTTTTCTCGGTGAATAAAAACTATACCGCAACATTTTCGTAAGTTTGCATACGAAATGTATTTTAAACTACATATAATAACATTATCAGTGTTATGTTCGGCTTAAAGGTCTTAAAACCAAACCATAAATCATATTTAAAAAAAAAACAATGATAATCATAGAAAAGTAGGTAACTTTGACTCCGAACATTGTATTATAGCCTTTTTCTGTGGTTCTTGATATTTTTTTCCAAAAAATTAGTAGTCAATTCAGCTGCTAATTAATTATTCAAGTAATTTGGCTAATCATTAATTATTCTTTTGGGGAAGAAACAAGAACCTTCGAAAAAGGCTATGTACAATGTTTGACACGGAGTCAACGTTGCCCACGTTGACTTACACGTGTATGTTACAGTAAAGTCTTCACGTCATTTCCGTCTGTAAAGCAGGTCCCCACGCAAGCAGCAAGCTATCTATTATGAGTTCCATGTTTACCTCTCGAGTTAAGTCAAAGGGCGGCTATCGCGTCGGTGCATCCATCACGTAGGGCGGGCGCCGCCTTATCTGGCGCGCACACCCGCCCGCCTTGTCGCCTTTTATTTCGCTGTCCTATGGACTTTAAACTCAGCCTTTTAGTGTCTGTGTCAATATACTTGTTGGCTGGGAACTGGTGAGCTTTTGTTTTTAACTTTCGTACTTTGTTGTTATTGGTGGATTTTTAGTTTTTTTTTTTCCTTTTTTACTCTGTTACGGCAAAGTCAGAAGGGTGTATTTGTATGTACTAACTATTTTCTCAATTTTATAAGAAAGCAACACCAAAATATATTCTATTATACGTGGAGTTTTGGCGGGAACGTCATGCATAGTAACATGTTGTTGCTATGTTTTATTTTCCTAAACTTGTTTTATTTTGAACATTAATGCGATCAAAATGATGGCATTTTATTCATTAAGTGTTCGATCAAGTGCGTGAGTGTGGGCAAGTGAAATAAAGCAGTGAAACTTGTTATTTTACGTTGTCGTCAAAACTCCATAGAAGCTTCTAGTAAAGTCGCCATCACTTTACTGAGGACTCACTAACGTTTCATTTTAAACGAACTCTTTATTATTTCGACTGAAGGACTTTGTTTCCATGGTCAAGAAAAATTTAAAACAATTCTATTTCACGTCGATCATACTCCCCAGACATTACTTTTACATAGCTGTATTGTTTTTTTTTTATAAATTATTAGTTTAATTATAATTTGACAACCTAGACATATGACCGTTATCGCGAGTTATATATACCTAATCTACATATATTTAAATATATTAAACGAGCAATTCTTGTATAAATGTATATACATATATAATCTGAATCTCGGAAACGGCTCCAACGATTTTAATAAATTTTGGTCCCCTAATCTACCTAAGATTAGGGGACGATAAATCGATCTTGCTAGGTTTCATTTTTAGTGAACCCGGGTTTGCTCGGATTTTCAGTCATAAAAAATCCGAGTGGAGCTCGATCACCCAGGTACTAAACTGTAATTGATATACATATATATTACTAAAACCTATTTCCGGATCAAAGTTCCCCAATACATCTTCGGATCATAGAAGTTCAAATATTCATATAAATTATATGGATGGTAAGAATACTATCTTCAGGAATGGTATCTCGGGTGGCAGAAGCCATAACTTCAGCTACGGCGGTGCATCATGACATTGTTGCTCACCTGTAACTGGCTGGGAGTGGCTGAATGTAGCTGGAATTGGTTGAAAGTGGCTGCAATGGGTTGAAAGTGGCTGCAATTGGTTAAATGTGGCTGAAATTTATTCGAAGGTTTTTATTACTTTCAGAACGGTACGTGGGTTATTTGCTGTTAAGTGCTAAACGAATTATGTGATTTGTTGCAAGGTAAACGTTGGTTTAAGCTATTTATTATAATAATTCAAAAAGTGCTAGCTGTAAAATCTATTAAATAGGTATTTATGAATGAATTTGCATCTAGTTTATCCTATGTTATTGGACAATGTGAGTTGTTTTTCAGGCTAGCTATTAGTTTAGAATGAAAACATGACTCACTATTAGTAAACTTTAGCGCTTGCTGACTAAATTAACTTAATAGTTAATACATTTTATAATTAATTTAAAAAAAGACCTATCGTGGGATATGAACGTAAATTCCAAATTTGAAGTCAAACAATGTCTAATATATTTTATAAATGGCCTTAACTAAAGAAAACACATGACTTATTGCACTTTATATTTAGCCATCCATAGCTACTAACCTTTTGAAATAGAAGTTATTCGATACTGCAATTAATAAAACATTAAAAAATTAAAATAACCTTCATCAATATTCATAATTACGTTTTATAGCTTCATAATACATCAACATAATAATAAATAAAGATAAACCGCTCCCTAATACTGCCCGTTTGACATTCTCAAGTATAAACACTGGGATGAGTCATACTATGCCTCAATATCATATGAATCGCATTTAAGACCCTATCGTTATCCAATTTGCTTGTCTCCATTACCATTAAAATCTGCGTTTTATCTTGCAATAAAGCGGCTGGATCGTAAATAAGGAACAATAACTGTAATTAGGCAATAAATAACACGGCCAGATATGAGCCGTATTAGTGGGAAAGAGTGCAGTTTGATTTGTTTGCGACCGGCCTATTTGGTGCGCGGTTGCATTGGCTAGCCGAAACAAAAGTTTCATTTTGGTCAAATTGTCCTTTCTTTTTTTCCATTTCTCGCTGAAGCATCATCTCTGGTTAAAGGTCACATACAATACACACACACCAACACACACACACACACACACACCACATACCACAGTAAAAGTTTTAGGAGTGAAATGGAATCATCATCATCATTTCAGCTATAAGAAGTCCACAGCTGGACATAGGCCTCCCCCATGGATTTCCAAAAAGACCAATTGGAAGCGGCTTGCATCCAGCATCTTCCCGCAACTTGTATCAGGTCATCTGTCAATCTCGTGGCTGATCTTCCTATGCTGTGCTTGCCGGTGCGTGATCTCCACTCGAAAAGGAATGTATACATTATACTATTTTTTTATGTAAAATTATGTTTATTTCTACCCTAATTGATCCACATAGAGACCAAAAATTTTTGATTAAAAAATAATTTAAATCATTTTCTAGAAAAATAGCACTTATATCATTCAACTAACATAATCACGGGGAAAACACTCATACCTATCACGAATTATTCCCATAATCTAGTTCTCCCGCCCTCTTTCCTCGTGCCGTCCGCAACAGCGGACACACGCACTCTCAAAACTAAAGATAAAGTCCGTATTCGTTTTAAAACCCGCGAGATAAGACGCCGCCTGCGAATCGATTACGAGATATCTGTCCGTCTGTTTGTCTACAAATATCCCGGCTGTCTGGACAATCTGGGCTTTTAACCTATCTACGGATTTGAGTGTTCTCAGCGCTGATTGAAGGCCTGCGATTGTGGTAATTGATTGCCACTTTACTATCAGGAACAGGGTCAATTTTTTACCGACCTCAAATAATTATAGTTTAAAACACTGAAAAAACAAACTACTGAACCGATTTTGATGAACTTTCTATGGGACCAATCTGAAAGTATATCCTTTCTCTCTCTCTCTCTCTCTTTTCACTTCGCTTGATCTTTGGCGAAAGTATATCCTTTCAAAAAAAAAAACAAATCGGTTTATTAATGACAGAGTTAGGCAACAAACTTAAAAAAGATACAGCCGAATTGTTAACCTCTTCTTTTGGAAGTCGGTAAAAAGGAGGTCATAACTCTACTACTACTCTACTCTGATCTGCAGTCTGGTATTTTGTTTTTCTTTTAACATTGATACTTGTTTGTCACAATAATTCTGATACCAAATAGGCTCTACTTCCGCGAATTCGCGATTCAAAATCCGTCTAGGTCCTATATACTTATCTAGGTACATTTTTTTATGAATCTTATTTTTAACTAAATTTTACTCAAAAAGAGTTAAACAGTTCTCAAGACAAAGTACGTATCTTCGACGAGACCGTCACGTAACACCGGATGAGCTACAGTCAAACGTCTGCCGAACGTTGCGGCCTTAAATATGATTATCTCTTGAGTGCATAACAACTTGCCATCCCCAATCTGGCGCGTCACCGCAGACTACATCGCGAGCTAGACGGAACAGCCGGCCGTGCTATCTACCGTCTGCAGACGTCAGACCACCCACGTGACTACACAAATGCATGCCAGATAGCCCTCAAAACAGATAGCTGAGGGACTTGCTCTATGCTGAGTATACTATTAGCAAAGAAATAGCTGCAATAAACTCAATCAACCATGGCATGATGATATGGTACATAAACTTGGCGGATTAGCAAGAAATAAAGTATGTACTGACATTGACAACGGTCATAATAACATGGATAAAAACGGTTTATCTACCTTCCATACTAGGCCAGCTGCTGAGTTAGCATCGAACGTTGACTATGCTAATCAACTTTATTCAAAGCAAACCACAACTCAAATTAGAATTAACCTTTATTAGTAGAAAATGCGTATAGAAAAGCTCTATAGCTTTTCCTCTACGTATTTTCTACTCCGTCCCTGTGTTAAGATGACGATACGCTCGGGTCGCGTCGGGTACCCTCGGCTTCGCTCGCGATCGGCGATATGCCCACGCGCAGGTCGGCTACAGCCGCATTTTGATTTCCGAATATGAATGGGACGTTGCCATTCTAGGAAAAATATGTACTTATTAAAATTACAATTTACAATTTGGTCTTTTCTTGATAAACTTAAGCAAATCATTTTCATATTTTTTTATACAAAATATATCTACTCTTTACCACTAAATTCGTTCGACGATAACAAATATAAATACAATGTGGCCATGTTGATCTAAAATATATCTATACAATCTAGCCTTGAAATTCCAGTGGAATTCCGAGAATGTACTAAGGACAAATTTTCTCACTCCTTATTTCTAAACTGTCGTTATTTATGCCAATAAGAACTCATAAAAATAGATTATTTTCAAGATAAGCATACGTCTTTACAGACACTGTCACTCAACACAAAAAGGCTAATGTAAAAAACATCACTTGTCAACCATAAAATAAATACAATCTCAATTAACATTTCCCATTTCAAGTGAGCTTAAACACACTAAAGGTGAGATGCGGTCAAATGCATGGGCCACGTGCAGTGTAAGTGTCTATAGTTATTCATCACAGTATATGGACATAAAATAATTATAGTTTAAAAAAACTGAAGCAACCGACTTCTCATGGATGTCATTATTATAACTGGACCAAATTGAAATAAGACCACTCGGAAAGCACCAGCTTTCAGATAAAAAAAAAAGAATCATCAAAATCGGTTCACCCAGTCGAAAGTTATGAGTTAACACACATAAAAAAACAGTCGAATTGGTAACTTTCTTCTTTTTTGAAGTTGGTTGACAAGGCTTCTTGTTTGATGCAATGAACACACAAGTTCAGGGTTTCTGGTTACATTAAATTTTTACTTCTCGAAATACATTTTTAAGCTTTTAAACTATTCTTTATAGACTAATTATACTGAAAAAAAAAACCGATGCAATCACAATTTAAGGACACAGTGATAAATCCTCAAACTCGTAAAAACATACACATCAATAGCTCCACAAAACATTTTATAAAACCTCAGTAAACCTTACAAAGTACTTTTTGCTTGCTACGTTAGCTCATCGAAGTGCAGCGGACGCGGGGGGTGGGAGTGCGGGGAGGGGGAGATGGGGGAGAGGGGGGAGGGGGAGGGTGCGCGATTCCGATCGCCTATTGACCGATACGCCAGATTTATGTCCGGTATCTGCGCCGCGCCGTCTTAATTTACCGTACTACGGCGGAGATACGGCAGATGCGCTAATTCTAACGTTTGCCATTGGTGCGACGCAATTAGCCAGGAAAACGGTGAAATAAAGTTGGGTCTGTGGTTTGGTGTTTCTTTTAAAAGTTTTTAGTATATCGTTTAATTTAGCTTTGATATTTTTTCTGCTAAATAAAAAGCCTAAAAAAGGCTGACGTGACGATCTTGACGCATTCCAGGAATGACAGGAGGCAGCGATGGACCACGATCTGTGGAGGGAAGTAGGAGAAACCTTTGCTTATACTGTCCCATAGGTTAATAAAAAAATGTGTAGATAATTTTTCATCTAAGCTTAGTATAATTTTGTTTTACAGAATGATTTATGTTTTGTCAATATAATATGTAAATCTTTTTTTACAATATGTACTCTGCTACATAGCATCTGCATAAAACATCCACTTCGGCCGCGTGCGAAACCGGATATTCGTAACTAGTAACGAGGAAATCTAAAAAGTTTAAAATCAAACATTATTGTATCCTGAAACGTACCTTACATATTTAGCACAACTCAGCACAGATTCCTGAGATTGCCTTTACACCTTTACACCTTTACACCTTTACACCTTTAACCCTTTTATACGTTTATTATCTCTTTTATTTCTGCAAAGATCGAAAGAGACGACGTTAAAACTGTCAAAAGTATGTAGTAATCTGTGCTGATACTAAAAGCTGTTAGCGCTTTGATAAGTAAGCCTTTCAATTTGCTGGATAGAGCCTTGGAAGTGTATGTTGGAATTGCGAATAGGAATGTTCTGATTTACAACTTAAAAAGACGCATTCCTTCAGTCCAGCTGGTAATCAAAGCTATTATTCTTATATACTGCGCTATTTACATAGTAATTACGAAAGCAACGAGAAAATAAAGTATAAAAATTATTCGCAACTGTTAAAAAAATGTATGTTGACTTCACAAAAACAAAGAAACAGTGAGTATATCAAAACATCTTTAAATAAAGGACGGGCTGTATGGAAAGTAATAAATAAGTATGCAAATAACAACCCCAATCTTAGTTCGATTAATAAAATAAGTATTAATGGTCGTGATGCTTGCGACCCATTTCTCATCGCTAACGGTTTTAACGAGTTTTTCATAAACATTGTCCATGATAATTGTTCTGTTGATCTTCAGGATATTAATAAATATGTGCCAATAGTGGAGAATAGCATATTTCTTATTCCAGTAAGTCCGAATGAAGTGAAAAAAGTGGTAAAATCACTGAAGAACTCGAGAGCCGTGGGCTATGATGGTGTGAGAACAGACATTTTAAAAATGTGTGTTGACCACATACTTGCTCCATTAACGTTTGCTATAAATCTTAGTTTAGAACAAGGTGTGTTTCCCGTTGCGTTAAAAAAGTCTGTGGTCAAACCATTATTTAAGAAAGGCGACAGATCAAAAATGGATAATTATAGACCAGTAACGCTTATCCCTATATTTTCTAAAGTATTCGAAAGAATAATGTACTGTAGATTGATAAATTTTGCAGAACAAAATCACATCTTAAGGGATGAGCAGTATGGTTTTAGGAAACATAGAAGTACATCACTGGCAGCTTTTCACCTAATAAAACATGTCATGGAAGGTCTAGATAAAAAAAATGCGGTCTCAGTAGTATTTATGGATATGAGCAAGGCGTTTGACTTTGTCAACCACAAAAGACTCCTTGCTAAATTATATAATTACGGTATTAGGGGACCAGCCCATGACTGGTTTAAGTCATATTTATCAAATAGAACTCAATGTGTTGAAATATCTAAATATAATGAACATACTAAAACTATGGAAGTATTAACTTCAGAATTTTTAGCAAACAGTCATGGGATACCCCAAGGGAGTATATTGGGTCCATTGTCATTTGTTTTTTACATAAATGACCTTCCCAATGCTTTGGAGGACAAAACTATTTCATTTGCGGATGATACCACTATTGTAATAGAGGATAAAAATAAAGATAAATTTGCATACGAAAAACAAATAAATAAATCAATATCTGACTCTGTGAATTGGTTGTCTTCTAACAATCTTAAGGTAAATATAAGTAAGACTAAACTTATGCAATTTTATCCTATCCAGGGAAAGCCTAAAGAACTAAAAGTAACTTATGAGGGGAAGGACATTGAACAAGCCACAGAGACTAGATTTCTTGGAATAACTATGGACTGCAACTGTTCGTGGAAACCTCACATAGCCATTATATGCTCTAAAATAAATAGTTTTATTTATCCATTAAGGCGAATAGCTCAAATTGTCTCAAGAAAAGCGGCTATCACAGCATATCATGGATATGTGAATTCCAGTTTAAGATATGGAATCTTAATATGGGGTAAAAGTGTGGACACAAAAAAAGTATTTTTAGTGCAGAAAAAATGTATAAGAGCCATTTTCGGTCTTAAACGAATTGACTCGTGCGCTCCATATTTTAAGAAACATGGTCTCTTGACGGTGATTAGTTTGTACATACTAGAAGTAAGCCTCTTTGTATATCGCAATAAAAACCTTTTCCAGGAGGTTAGCACTGCGACTGGGAGAACACGTTGCCTTCGCTCTCAATACAAGCACAAATTATGTCACCCATCACAAAGGTTAAACCTGACATGTAATAATTGTTATGTAATGTGTATTAGAGTATTTAATGCTATACCTGACAAATTCAAAGAAAATGATTTTTTTAAATTTAAAAATGGCTTGACGCAGTGGCTTGCTGAAAAATGTTTTTATGATTTGAATGAGTTTTTTAATTATAATAGTAAATGTGACATGAAATGTTAATATGACATAAAGTTAATTATACATTGGAATTATATCAAATTTCTAATTTAATTATAAACAATTTTTTTTTTTTGACATTCTATTACATTAATCATTGACATTTTCTTTATTATAAGTATTATTTAAATCGACATTTCATTAATATTTACTGTGATATTCATATGCCAGTAATGGCAAGTTTCTGGAAATAAGCACTTATCAAATTATTGTATTTAACACCTGTAAAACCTGGATCTTATGAATAAAGATATGAATATGAATATATAAATCTGTTGAACTTTCAATAGTTTTCAATACACCGCGCATTATTCTATACGTTAGGAAAAGTATGTGTTTTACTTCTAAACATTATCAAGTTCAAAGTTTTTAACCAAAAAAAAACTAAAGACAAATCAAGGAGGTAGACCATTTATCTCTCACATTGGTTTCGAAAAAACCGGTTGGAAGCGACTTGCATCCAGTGTCTTCTCGCTACTTGTATGAGGTCATCTGTCCATCTCGTGTCTGGTCTTCCTATCCTTCGCTTGCCGGTGCGTGGTCTTCACTCGAGAACTTTTCAGCTCCATCGACCATCAGTTCTACGTTTTCTATACCCAATACCACTTCAACTAGCTAATCCGCTGTGCTATGTCGGTGACTTTCGTACGTCTGCCTAGCAATTCAATGACACCCAGATAGTTGAAGTCCTGAATGATAATAAGCTTCGCTCCACATTTTTCAGATATTAGATGAATATGCGGTCTAGGAATCTGATAATATACAATAATAAAGATGTCCAGTTCTAGTTTCACAACCTATATTAACCTTTTATGTGCATGACACAGCAATATGTTAATGATATTACCGAAATGGTGATAGGAGCATACTAGTGGGTGCGCCCGGCCTCGCCCGCCCCGTGGCGTGACATGATCATTTGTAATAGCGTTATTGTTACCAAATTACACGTGTTTTTGTTTATAAAAACATGTCATTAGGTTCTAAATCATGAAAAACCTCCGAATTGAAAGCTGTGAGAATTTGAAATTAAAATTTAATTTGTTTTTTTATTAATGACGATTGTTAATATTCTATAGAACCTGAGTTTTAGTCGTGAAGCGATAAATTCGATTATTGCATTTATTAAGTACACGACAAAGGATTCTGTTTTTTGGGTGTATGTAGGTATGTTTGTATGTATGTATATTTATATATTCCTTCCTACATCCTAAGTGGCTGGACCGATTTTGATGTCGCTAAATTTGTCAATATTTCCCAAATTACATAGGTTTTTTTTTGTAATAATAATACAACTTTTTTGAACTAAAACGGTCATTCATTAAAAGACTATTATTATTAACGGGATATTTACCGTGGTACGCGTTATGTTAGAAATAAAGATACGCGTCCAAAATGTGTCCAAAATAAGACATGCAGTGATATTGTGAGTGTGTATTGTCGGGACTTTCAATCGAGTTCGAGTGCCAGTGATAACGCTCTTCGCAGTAAAAGACAAAGAAAGAGGGTAGACAGATATGTCTGCCCTTAACCGTATCATCCACCTGCATTCTTCAGTCGCCCGTGAACATGGTGCATGTACCTAACTATGCCGAAATATCGGGAGCTCAAAATTAACCCGTACCACGGTAAATATCCCGTTAATAATAATACAACTTTGACCAAACTGTGTTTCTTAATATTTTGTTTAATATCGACACTTGTTTTTAATTGTCAATTATTATATTCAAACTTAAAAATGTAAACTTTTAAAGCGATGCGTTGTGGTCTACGATGGAGCGCGCGCGCTTACCTAGGCGGGCGAGGTAACGGTCAATCAACGCGCCAACATTCTACGAAATAAAAAACAACGGGTTGCACTCCGGGACTGCCGGCAGAAGTGAAAACTTGAACATTAACGTTGTGCATTTTTGAATATTTTGGAATGGTTAGGGAATAATTTCGCACGAATTGCTTTATTTATCAGTATAAAAGTACTAACATTTATGTGGTTAAATGTTTAATTTCCCGTATATTTCATTAATAGATGCACTTTGTTCAATTTCCATATTTTAAATACACGAATTTTACAAGTATACAGACGGTCGAGCCATCAGCAGTCACCATCCGTGGATGCGCGTAGCAAGCTGTAGTACAAACACACACCCACACTCGCACAAGCGCCCTGCGCCGTCTTACGAATTTTCGATCAGGTCACGTGTCCTGACGCGAGTTTAACATTTTTTACCCATCCCAAAAGTGCACAACTCCGCTAAAGAAGTTTTAATTTCAAAAAATAAACAAGTACACGTAATATCTCACTATTTATATAATATTATTGATATTATCATAAGTGATAAATTATCTACATTTCAAATACACTACAACATTAACCTTTCATCGCTATCAGAAGCACACATATAAACCATCCGAAACAAGGCGATACGCAAATCTATTACCTAGTGTAGGACCTAGGCTAGGCGTCCTAGACTCTGCTGACAATGCCTAGATGCATATCAGCCGCCTACGCCGCAGCTTTGTCGCTACCCTGTGGAGATCCACAACCCAGATGGGCTTAGCTGGGGCTTGCAGTGTTTTAGTCTAGATTATGGAGCTTTAGAACTATGTTGAAGTTATAACTTAGTTTATATAAGTACATTTAAGTAAGTTCATGTAACTAGCCTTTTTAGGCTAGATACGTTACCTTGCCCGTCGTTACATACGAGAGTTAATTTGGCATAAATTAACTTCCCAACTCTGTAAAAAAACATATATTCATTCATAAATACTACTACTGTATAATAAAAAAAAAAAAACAGATTTTGTTTTTGATAATTATAGTTTAAAAACTGAAACTATCGACTGCCAAATACTCAATATCGTTTACCTTGATGACATATTTATTTAACCGTTAATTACTCAACAAAATGTGCTTTTCAACTAAGAATATTTGTAACTCCACGTATTATGAGTTTTTACAGTAGGAATATAATATCAAGTTCAAATAAGTAAGTGTTACAGACTTATTTTTTTATCCAAAGAGATTTTAACACTGCCGTTTACTTAATTTTAAATTTATGTCACATGACACCAACTGTCAACGAAACGTTGACTTGTCATCGTTTCTTTTTGAGGAATCAACAATATTTAGGATAATTTCCCATTTATTCAAAATACATTTACGCAAGCATGTCATGCTTTTGACTAATTTTGGAACAAACGTGTTGGCAGACAAGTGTTAATCTATTTACAGAAAAAAAGCCTTATTAAGTACACTTTAAGTGAAAAAGCTCTATTACCGTATATTAAACGTTCATTTGTATGTATGTATTTATCAATTCAGCATTTTATTACCAGCAGTACACAAGATAACTGGATATTTTTACGCGTGCGTCCAAAGTAGCAGATATATAAAGGTGGGTCTACACGCGACACGCACACGTGACGCGATCGCACGATAACACGCGATGACACGCCACGCGGGACCTTGTCACTCGACAGTGACAAGTGACAGTCACTCAGCATATATGCCGCGGATATACTTTGAATTTAAAACTATAATCACAGACACGGGACTAACGCGTTCGTCTCGATTGAACAAAATACTGTTTTTTTTTTTTTTATTTGATTTGCTAAAAATGGGTTACTAGGTTAATATAAATAAGTCCAGCAGCGCTCTCCATGCCACACATACTGTAGTAGTGAGCTCAATATAATCGACTGGGCTCGTACCTCAGTTGGTAGGATGTCTGCCTGCTGAGCTGTAGGTCGTGGGTTCAGTCCCCACCCAGGACAAATATTTATGTGATGAGCATGGATGTTTGTTCCGTGCCCGGATGTTTCTATATGTCATAAAGTATGTAATTACAAAAAAAGGTAAAATATATATTCTATCAGCCATCTAGTTCCCATAGTACAAGCTCTAATTAGTTTGGGCTAGATGGTGCTGTGTGAAATGTCCACCAATATTTATTTATTTTTAATATCAGTTGTGGAAACTATTTCACCGGTATTTATTATGTGTACCGTCAAAATGTGGAATAATCTTTCTGAATGGGTCTATTCATACAAAGATAAAAATAAAGATAAGGATAATTTATTTGCCTACAACACGGGAATTATATCAACAAGGGCACAAAAGATGTTACAATAATATTTAGTTACTTACATCGTGTTCTGCCGATTAGGAGTGCGCAAGAAATTTCAGTCACAATGAGTCCACTGCTAAAACAGGCCTCCTCCATTTATTATTGAATAAAAATAAGAATTTCAAATTAATTCTTAGGTTTTCACTATTGTTATTCACTGTTTTTTTTTTTTCATACGCGATAAATACTTAAAAAGTTGTTTAATTTCAATAAGTGATTTGAAAGTTTAGTATTCAGTTTGTCTCCTTTTATTTCTCATTATTTGAAAACGTGCTCACTTATTTTTGATCATAAACTTAAATCTAACTTACATATCTAATGTGTTTCCGCTTCGAGGTCTTCAAGCTGGTACTCTTGTCGACACGTGTTTCACCTCTTCACGAGGCATCCTCAGGGCGTTCCAACTCTTCGAGCTCTTGCATGAGAAAGAGAAAACTCGAAGAGTCAAGAACCACCTGAACACCCGGACAGACGGACAGACAGACAGACAACAAAGTGATCCTATAAGGGTTCCGTTTTTTTCTTTTGAGGTACGGAACCCTAAAAACAATATTTTTTCAAATAACGCTGTCATAACCTATTATCCATAAATAATACAAAACTTAGCCATTTTGCAAATATTTAAATACATTGAATTGAAATAGTACGATAAATAAAAGTTAATCGCTAAATGTAAGAATATGGCCGATTTCGTAAACGAATAAATTATCTTTAATATATTTCGAAATAAAACTATGGATGCTTTATCATTCCAAATTGTCCTTAGTTTTTATTTGAAGTATAATCAATTAAGTTTTATTCATTTGGATCGCATAATTAAGTATTTGTTAACATTTTAATGTTTGTAGAATTATATTAAATAACAGTAAACTGTTTCATTTAAATTTAAATTTATTTTTGACATCTCAAAACACATAACATCGACACGGATGTGATTGAGTCAATATTTCGCCGATTATTTTATACTTTCGGTCAAAATACATGATATTATACTTTGTGTTTAACAACGTATAATACTTATTTATAAATTTATATACAGTTCAAAAATTACACACACCCATTTAAGAATATAAAGACTGTTGTGAAAGTTTCGACCACCCCACGTGACACTTCCGTGGTCTTAGAATGGTGGTACTTCCTTGGTACTTACTTCCGTGGTGGTACCTAGGATCCGATCCTTTACCATTTTGTAAAGGATCGGATCTTAAGTACAGATCTGGATACGCAAGTCCGCAAGTACCGACGGGTGTGTGGAATTTTTGGTCTATAAATTTGTAGATACTTAGGTGTGTAAATCACTAAAAAATATCGAACGTATACTTACTTAATATTTTTATCACCGGCCACAAGTAAAAAAAAAACTTGTCATGTTACAGAAAATCAGTTAAACTTATTGCATTGCAGAAGAACCCTGGCGAGCCAATAGTGGTGTTTAGACTTTTATCGGTTTATTCGTAACCCTATTGATTACATATTATTTTTAATTTTAAAATTGGCATTTTACATAGTTGGCTATGTAAAAGAATGTTTGTATTTAACCAAGCCAATTACCGTTGAAATTCGTTCTTGATGCGTCTCCCCATCTCTGTTTCCTGAGAACGATGAGCTCCATCTTCGGATACATTAACATCAGGCGAGTTGGTTGTCAATCGTAGATCTAAATAGTGTAAAAAATGATATTTGGCAGATATAATAACCTGAAACCATGACATAACCTATAAAATATACGGTGTTGAGTCGAGAGCGAGCGGTCGACATGCGTGCGATAATAATCAGACACACTTCCGTGCCGCACACGTATCTGTGATCTACGCTCCGTATCGCTAATAAAACTGCTCTGTTTGTTGTCAGTGTGGCCATATTTACCTGCGCAGTAGTGCCCTCGGGTTTTACTTGTGCTGTCAAATTACTTTGCCTGCACGCGCGTACTTTCAGTTCTAGCTCTAGATTTGTTGATATGGAGGAAATTGTATCTTTAGGTTTGAAAGAAGGTCTATTTTGTGTCCAGAAGTAAGTGTCCTACGAAAATCGCTTCTGTGCATGGATAAGATAATTTTTGTTTTTGATTTATCGTCTGTCCATAATTCGTTCGTTTTGGGGGTTCGCATGGGGATCTAATTGCTTACCAATCCTAATTTCTAATTAATAAAAGAAAAGCGAATGTAACTCTGTCTCTCTGTCTGTTGTTAATCTTTTCATGGAATAACGGTGTGTGCATGAGTTAATCGTAAAAGCTAACCAGCCTAAGTAAGCAGTAAGCAGTATCGGATAAGTGAACTAGCTGCCACTTATACGATACTGCTAGCTGGTAGCTAGCTACTTAGTCTCGAGCACCGCCGTTAAGTAGCATGTCTGTCTATTTTCTACAGGATTCATTTCGGGGAGTGTGCGCAAGAGCTTCACGACCTAATTCCACCATCCCTATTTCACTACAGGACTAGTAGAAAGTCGGCGAATTACCACCCATTTCTCGTTGAAATGCCGAAAATCCGTACTTAGCGATATCGATCCACATTCTTGTTCACAAGTCAAGACACGCGTCTAACAGCGTTGCCCGACATGTCGTGGCTGAAGAGGAGTCGGGCGATCGCCTTACTTGAAGCTTACCACGCGGAGCCGGGGAAAATCCATCTACGTATAAATACATCATTGCATACGATATATTTTATCAACATCACCATCACCATCTTTAGACCCTACGCCGGTGAAACCGAGGGCCACAGCTAGTAATTCTGATAATATCAAAAGCTTGACATTACCTACTCTCTTTCTGTACAAAGCTACCTATGCCTATGAAATACAGGCCCAACCCACACAAGGTACTATATCACGCGCATGACAAAGATAATTTGTCAGGGCGAACTATGCGCGTTTTTGTGGAAGTATGTCAACTAATAACACAAGGGCTGTTATGTTTATGGCACGCGGATGTGGCCCGGGGAATTCCCTAAATAATGAAGGCTTCAGGAAAGTTTTGTTTTATGGCGCGCTTTATGTTGGAGCCAGGTAACGGCATCAATCGTGATCGAAACGTCGCCGAGGTTACGTTTGTTTATTGAAATACAGATAGAAAGGGGATCACTATGTATTTTTTTTAAATATATTATTATATATATAACAAAATTAATCTCCACATACCATAGATCATAGATCCGTGCCTTTTATAAACTAATATATGTGAATTTTTAACTACTTAGATTTTTTTTATTGCGCAAGAGGAAGACAAAATTCTAATTTACACTTAACTAAGCTTACGTGTATACGTATGTACTCGTATTTATTAGTATTTAAGTGTACTTCTTATTAGCAGAATAGATATAATAATAGCAGCTCTATACATGTTAGAAAAGGAAAGAAGGAAATCCAGAACAGCCTTCATTTGTATTTTCGAAACTCCAGAACATGGAGACAGGCCTGCGAAGTGGATACAGTTTCTACTTTCTTACGTCTTTCTTTTTTTGCTCGTCTTGGCTAATTTTAGTTTAAAATTTTACTCCACCTCATAGTTGTCTGAATCACTTTCAGCGATAAGCCATACTGCATTAACTGCTTTTCTGCTATTGTTTTTCTTTTACTATAGATACTTTACTTGTCGAACTTCGTTTTACGAAGTGACAAGTTACTGATTTTACAAGAACCAGGTAGACTAAAGTAAGATTTACTCATACTTTCTCGTATAAATAATATATTGTTAATAGCATTATGTTTAATACAAAGTTTCCTCTGTTACAGGTAAGTGCTGTGTCCGTCACCACTCTAATGCTCCGGGTAGCGACCATCCGGCCAGTGCAACCGACGATGTACTGCATCGCTAACGACCGCAAATGCGTTTTAAATTCCCCCGGCACATCAGGACAGCCCTATTTCTTATGGAATAATGTGCCATTAATCCTACAAAGAGGCTATTCAATTTTAAAGGAAAAGTTCACTAGGGATGGGGTAGACCATACTTGTTCCTAGTCTTTAAATATTGAGACAACCACGGACGATGTCTTTTTTACTCGACTGCGCAAGATGAAAAGTTATGTTCTTCGGGTTTATGTTTTTTGTATTTATATTGGTGTGTATGTATGTGTCTATATTTCTTATAGTTTCTACAGCCTAAGTGGCTCGACCAGTTTTGATATGACCGTGATGCATTATAAACCACCTTTAATAAACCTAAAATGCAGTTGAGACAACTTAACATGGTTCTGTGGTGCAACTATAATAAAACTTGGCCCACTACCCCTAGTGAAGACCTGTAGTTCAACTTGTTGGAAAGCGCAGTTGGACTACTGCCCCGTACCCATATTTTGCTTCCTATGTATTGTATTTACTTATTATAATATAGTTTTAAGGCGAATAAAACACGCCTGATGAAAAAGTGATGATGTGTTCGACAATAAAAATTAAATAAAAAGTAAAATTTATATTTAAATATAAGATCTATAATCATAATCATATTATGGATCTTAAATGATTAATCAGACTTGATTAATTCAGTTTCTTTAAAATTTATATTTTATCGTCATTAAAATTTTATGACCACATCACATGATTTTTAGGGTTCCGTACCTCAAAAGGAAAAAACGGAACACGTATAGGATCACTTTGTTGTCCGTCTGTCCATCTGTCTGTCTGTCTGTCCGTCTGTCCGTCCATCCGGGTGTCAAGACCTTTATCTCGAGAACGCGTGAAGGTATCGAGTTGAAATTAAAACCATATACGCAGATCCATAGTCTCTTGTTGCAAAAATAAAAATAAAATCTCGCAGTTTTCGTAACAAAATGTTACAGCCGAATATATCGTAAAAAATGCACATTTCGACACTCAAAAGGGAATCAAAACCTATGGGGTACTTCCCGTTGACCTAGAACTATGGAATTTGGCAAGAAGTATTGTGTTAGAGTACACATATAGGAAACAATCCGAAAACTGGATATTTTTAATTTAATCACAAAAAAATAGTGTCTTTATGCAAGGAATGAAGGTCCAAATTTTAAAGTGAATTAACCGTACCATGTGGAGTATCATATGAAAGAGCTTCATTAGCATAAGCTTAAACAGGTTTTTGAATATTGTTACGGTTTATGAAGGAAAATATAAAATAATATATGATTTCCCCCTTTTATCTACTAGTTTGTACGGAACCCTCGGTGGGCGAGTCTGACTCGCACTTGGCCGGTTTTATTAATCCATAGATTCTCATCAACGTAATATTAAATTTTAGATAAGTAACAGGACTTAACAGCTCACAATCTCTATTTTACAATCTTGATTTTTATTTCAAACAAAACAATAAAACAAGGACCCAATAAAATGAGATCGTATAAAACTGCAGGTGTCTGTCTTATGGGAATAAGAATTCAAATTTTACATTCATTGAATAAACCAGACTCGGAATTATAAAACGAGATCGCCGCGTCACAACACTAATCCAAATACATAAAATCCGCATAAAAACACACAAGATACAAGACAAGCCGAAATAAATATCGATTCATAACACAATACAATCTAGAATCGAATAATAAGTAAGGGTGGCCACACATCGAGTATCGTCGCTAAGATCGCGCGCCTGTCTGTTTATTGTCATTGGGCGCGTATCGCCCGCGCCGATCGGGAATTCGCTCGAATCGTCCGAGACAGGTCAGTGTGGACGGACACTGTAATGATACCATCTGTCAAAATTCTATATAAATATACCAGACCGTCTGGAGACTGCCTTTTGAAATACTGGCCCACTCTCTGATGCGCGTTGTGTGTCTTTCTTTAAAAATACTTTTACTCGTACCGTATACCGATTTATGTTATGTTTCTCAAAAATCATTTACTTATATGTACTTAAGATAGTCGTTGTCGTGCAATCTTTTGCCAGCAAATTACAACAGGAGAACTTTCTACTTCTATTTGATAACCTATTTCGATCATTCTTTTTATATGGTTAGAACAATGAATGGTTATGCATCTACGGATTGCTTTTTTTAAATTTACACTTTTACTTTTATAAACTTCGTAACTATAAAAAAATTAAAAGCAAACCGAAGATGCGTAGTCATTTGTGAATTTAGTCAGAAAAAAAAAATCATCGAAATCGGTTAACATTTAAAGGTACAAAACAGGTTTCTCCTATTTGTATGGGAGAACACGCGAAAACAGTCCTCTTAAGTAATATTTATTTATTATTTTTATAATTTATTTCTTACCAAAGGGCTACTGTTGGCAAGTAATATAATTAAAAGTATAAAAACTGGCCACAAAGGGTAAAAATAATAATCTTATATCTTCACCAAAATCAGTCAAGCCGTTAAAGCTACTTCAGGTAATATAGAAACACACAGACATACACCCTAATTATATATTTACATAAAAAAACATTATTCTTCTTAGATAGTCGAATAAAAACGAAGCCAATTTTAGCGACTACAAATAATCATGACCATTTTGTTATTCAAACCATAGAAAACAATACAGAACTTGTTATCAACTAATTCTTAATTTCCCTATTGTGATAATGGCATTATCTGCGGATGAAGTCGCGGCGGGGGGCGCAGCGAACAATGGCGGCGTTCGATATATTCGCCTCTCGATCAACCTGGACGCGCTCCTAATTGCCCCCGCGAAATATCGTTGACATTTTCACCCGTTGTCGTCTCAACTCTATTATTCGATTATGAACTCTAGTCGTACGATTTACGCGGAATCGAGTACGAGTAGTGTTGGGTTCGCGCAGATTTATAAGTCGTGCGGACGCGTGCTAAGTTATTTATTGAAGAATATAAGGCTTTGTAGGAAATTTGTAGTCGATTTGTTAGCGCTATTGTGGCGTACGAGGCTTTTATTTTAGTTTTACTTTCACGGTCAAAGTTTATTTATGAAACGTGATATTTTCCTTAATCTGAAATCGTTGGTTTTGCTACTTTTATTTGCTAATGTGACTATTAATTCTAAATCAAATAAACCGTTCAAATTATGATAACTTATAAATTTCACATTAATAATTAAGTTCGTGATATTTTTGCCATTTTTTATTTTTTATTTTAGCTAATTCAATTAACATTTACTTAAGAAATTAAGAACAAGTATATTTTAATTAAGTGTAAGCAACTCATAATTTATTATTACTTATATTAAGACCTGGCATGGCGTTTCAAACACTTTGCACCGTCCGTGGTCGTGAGACTAGATGTCGGTTGTCTTTTGTACTATAAAAATAGTAGTTATAATTACTACAGTCTATTATTTTCTTTAATTACAATTATTTGAGTATATTTAATTTACATTTTTTTCAATCTAATAATCAGTATCTATTTCCTGCGTTCAGAATAAAATATGTACTAAGGAGGCTAAAATAATATATATTTCAAATTTAGAAAGTTTGGTTAAAAAAAAAAACACAGGTGTATGTTTTCTGCAGTTATTATAAAGTGTCTTATCCTCGAAAGTGCTGAGAACTGACACTTGGCACGCTTTTAGTTCATAAATAAGTATAACCTCTCTTTAGATAAAACCTCATAGTTTAACACTCAGTTTCTGTAATCAAGCTCACGTTGAACTCGAGTTGGACTCGTAAGGTTACTGACATTTGGACTCGTCGTCTAATAGATGTTATCTTGTGTTTTTCGCTGTTTACATCTTATCTAAATGATTTACCATCGGACACTCCTTCTGTGATCGAGATAAAAAAATAATTTTAAATTCGAAGTAGACTATAAATAGGGCCCGGTGACTACTATTGAATATATGCCTACTTATTTAATCGATCAATGACCGTTTTTTAACTGACTTCCAAAAAGAACGAGGTTATCACTTCGGTCTGATTTTTTTTTTGTATGTTTGTTAACCGATTACTCAATTGTGCATTGTTTTTGATGATTCTTTTTGTATTTGGTAGGTCATACTTCAGTGGTACATACTACAGAGAGGTTTTTGGCGCCGACTCAAAATTACTTAGGTATATTTACTTTACTTTAAGGGCTTAGTTATTAAAGTTAAATAAAAAGAGGTCCATTATATTATGCTTTTCAGTTTTTTCGGAGTTTTTTTTTTTTGTAAGTTGTTATTACTAATATTACTAAAAACTAACGTGGTTCTCCCACATTTTAAAATTAATTACGAGTCCCTCACTTCTAATTTCAAGACGCAATTTCCTACTACAGAGTCAAAAATTTACGTGAGTGACCCAAAATTTCTATTCAAAAATTCATCTACAAAAAAGTAGTATGCATGATTGATACAATAGACGCGCACCCCGGTGCCTTAAAAAGCGTCTATTTTAAAGCAACCCTGTATAAAGCTTTTAATTAACACGCTTTTATTAGGTCGACCTGTATGTAACTAACTATGTAATGAAATCTAAGGTAACTAATTTAGTCATGAAAATTAGCAGCTGTATGTAGTTCTGATGACAATACAATAATATGGTACTGTCGAACTGATCTGATGATGGAGCCGGAAGATATGAACCAGAACTTCATGATGGAACATCGTATCATAGCTGTGTTTGGATTTGTTAGAAAAGTCTTGTAATGAACTTTGACCACAATAATTTGTAGCGTGTTTATTAGTTTTTTAAATTGTAATTGCAATTGCACAATTTCTCCAACATCTGGAGGCTAATGAGAGCGTGGACCGAACCATTGTTTACAGATGCGATCGTTCCTTATCGCCGCTATTTTTGTTCGGTAGCCATGTTTTACTTATCTCTACATTCATACGGCGCGGCGATTGTCCTCTAAGTGTTTGCGCAGATGACAGACATGCTCGCTGTATCGGTATGTTTTGTTGATTGTTTTTTTATCAAATTGCCAAAGAAGGGTTATGTTTTTCGCGCGTATCTTGTATGTAAATTTCTTTTTTACCTCGTATCTTCCAAACGGTTTGATGTATATCGACTGTTAAGATATCGTTAGATTCGTCTCAAACCCAGCTATAAAAAATAGCTGTTTTAAAATGACGGATTTTTGGAGATAAATCGTAAGTCGTGGCGGCAACAGAAGTATATCATCTGTGAAAATTTCGACTGTCTAACTATCACGGTTCATGAGATACAGCCTGGTGACAGACGGACGGACAGACAACGGAGTCTCAGTAATAGGGTCCCGTTTTTACCCTTTAGGTACGGAACCCTAAAAACAATAAAAATAATTTTGGAAAAATATACAAGTGTAGAAAGAAAATCCCGCGAATTGACTTAGTACGAACTTACTTCGGTTTTAGGGATTTTTACTCATTGCAAAATAAAATAGAAATGCAATAAACCGTCAAAACTTTAATTTCAATGCGTACTTACCTGCTTATAAACTTACGGCCTTACCGAAAAACGTTACTTCGATCAACGTTTCAAATTCTCTGTCTTCTTTTCGCAAGTGTGATTACGTGTCAACTAGAAGTTGACAAAATGTCTTGAGCATTGCAACAACATCTTTTGCCTTACCGTAAAACGTTACTTAACTTTAAGCAATACTTAACATATTTTGTCAACTTCTGGCTGACACGTAACGAGACTTGCTGAAAGAATATCTGTCTTCTTTCCGCAAGTCTCGTTACTTAAGACGTTGGTTAAAGTTAAGTACGTTTTCCCGTAAGGCCCCTTGAATTTACATGTAAGTCGGTTACGACATAACGCAATTTTAACGAGAAACTCTATCCCGTCTGCGCAGTCTTTAAACAGACAGTTTTCGTCATATCGTTATTGTTTTTGCACGCTCCGCTCGATACGCATCGCGGTACGTAACCGATAGTATAATTATTTTGATTGTTTTATAACAACTGACGCATTGTATGTAGAACGTGCGATGGAAATACCGTTTTTCAGGGTAACCAATCTATGATCCGAAATACGTTTGTTAGAATCTTATTTGCCCGAATCCTTTTCATAGAACTGTCTGATTCCAGACGTTTTAGACACAAGTTCATGCGTACATAAGTGTGTTTTCTATAATTAAGGTTAGGTTAGATTCGTTGGGTTTTTTGTTTTAATATATCAAGAAACAAGGAATAAAGATATGAAGTTGTTGATTATTATTTGCAAATATTTATCAGATATGTTAATTTTTAGATTAAGTTAGGTTAGGTTTTTATTTATTGCACACAAAAACTTTCAAATCTCAAATATTCGGTTATCAGACGAGTTGTCAAATGAATGCTCGAGATTTTGATAGTATCTTTTGCAAAAAAAACGTTTTCGGGAATATTCGACATTTCGTATTTCGGATTATAGATAAGGAACCGTTTGCCAGACAATTATTAACGCTTATCTGATATTCCGAGAGATCTATCCACCTACATCAGAGATAACTATCATTAGATGGTAAATTGTATTCCCCGGTGGTAAATAGTGATTTTACAGCTAGCCTGTTAAACGTTTACCACTAGATATTTTATTGGTCATTACAGTTGTAAATATTGTCAACGCGTTCAAATATATATGTTTGTCGTCGATCTCTAAAACTACGATTTATATAATTTAATCTTTATAGCTCATATCGTCGCTCGCATAACTAACTGTCCTATCTCATTTTTATTCAAATAATAGCGATTATGCCGGCGAGACCTTGCTTCATAACAAATTTCGCGATCGTAGGTGATATTATAAGTTTTGATTTACTTGTTAGCATCAAAATACTCAAATAAAATTATTTTTACAGTTTATTTTTATTTCGTTGACAAAATATAACAAAAGCATGATAATTATTACAGTTTATTTTGTATTTTTATTTTAGAAGCTTCATCTCTTACCATAAGTGACCATAGACCTTTTTAAATTACTTGAATTTGATACTTACACCCGTACCTACATGAGATAAATGGTCTTAACAAACAGATAGATGAACAACCAAGTGAACCTAAAGGTTACATTATACCCTATTACGGAACCCTAAAAATAAACGCCACGAAAACAAATGGTGCATAATATAGTAGTGGTGAATAACGAAACAAATTAGGTCTAGATCAGATAGCACACGGCCAACACGCCACAAATCTCACGATCGCGATCGCATGTCGATCGCTCGTCAATCGCTCGCGTAACGAACACCCATAGGCACGTATTGTATGCAAAGTGCACAAAATTCGTGAGCAACTGCCCTAATGTAGCCTCAAACGTTTTTACCCAACTTCGGAAGAAAGAGGACAATGTCACAAAACAAAATAATATATAGGTGATGAATAAAGGATACAAATTAGGTCTAGATCAGATAGCGCGCGGTCGACACGCCACAAATCTCGGGATCGCGGTCGCGCGTCAATCGCTCGTCAATCACTCGCGTATCGAACACACATAGGTACCTATTGTATGCAAAGTGCAACACAATACGTGAGCAATCGCCCTAAGGTCGAGAATAAAGCAGCTATCTCTCTCGCGCATCACAACATTTTTAAACATATAAATTATTGCGTTAGCGATATTAGGAAAGTTAGAGCCAAATTTGTTTATTTAGAGAGAAGAAACATTTAAAAAAAAGTTTAAATCTGGAGTAACCTGTTTTTTCAGGGGCCGCAAAAATAATAATTAATATGATTGAAAATAAAATAACTTGCTCCACAAAGCGCCTAGAATACGAAAGCTTGGTTGACTCACCGTTAACTTTTAAGAAAAAGGCGCCACTTAAATAATTATTATATATAAATATTAAGTTTTTTAAAGTAAGTTATTTTAAGCGCTGGAGAGAGGGGCGCCACCGTCAAGTTTCTGCCCCGGTTCGAAAATTCGTAGATCCGGGGCGGATAACAACAAAAAGTAGGTACTTAGTTTTTTTACACTAATTATACTTATCTACATTTGACTACCAACTCGCCTGATTTTAAGCGACGATATAGCCAAGGTTGGAGCAGCAATTTTAGTAAAAGTTAGCATACAAGTATTATTGTCTAAGTGTTAAATTCGAGGAAATAAAACGTACCACATAAGCTCTTTTCGAAACAGGCAGAATGTCACGATTTTCATACAAAATAAAATTCACATTGGCGATTTTTCCGCAATCACCCATATTATAAGTTCCATTGTGCGGCCGAGATAGCTCGGGGCATCGACTCAAACTGATCCTTTCCTAAACCGTCCCCGAAGCCTTCTAAGCTACCAATTCGATACAAAATCGACTTTAAACTCACATTTTTGAGCTCATAATCGCTCACCTCTCCGATACCTATATGACGTTTCGTCATCACGCTCCATTGGAGTTTTCCGAACAAACGCCATCGTTTTCAAAAGAAATTTGAATCGTATCTGGTTTAGGTATGGTATATTTTTGAATATACGAGTGGAGTGGGATAAGGCATTCATTCTTCATTGTTAGTGGCGCTATCGGCATCACCTTAATGATGTCTCGATGTTGGATAGCCATTGTGTTGGATGTAAATTTGTAGCCGTCGGCGCGGGTAATGATGTGAGAACAAACTGAGATCCCGATAGCCAGATCTGGATCGCTCCGGCCCACTGTGCACGGATTGTATTCGCGGATCGCGACTCGAGCCGTCGCCCAGTGCCGCCCGAATCTTCAACTTTTATTTTTAACGAACTAAGCATTGTTTAACTTCGAGCTAATGTAAATCATAAATAACATTAGATATCCTTTTTGCTACGTCACAAAAACCGATACGAGCTTTCTGTAAACTTTACACACGAGTTGACAAACAAAACGCTAGATTCAAAATGGCGCGTAATGGCGGTCGGCTGTCATTAGCGTCTGATACCGCACTATTTTGTCGAATAGACGAAAATTTTGTGTCTTTCAACGTGCGTTGGCTTAATAAAGCGACGCAAACGATGTTTTCAGGAAAACACGATAAATAAAGCCACTAAAATGAGCTTGATGAAAAACGACGCGCGATGCGGGTTATTAATTTTGGAGGGAAATTAGAACCGCCATTTTGTGGGGTAGTGAAGGCTAGTGAGGTGACCTAATAGCGTAAATACATGTTAAATCAAACGATTTGCATTTGTAGCAATTGCTGTTGATAATACATTGATAAAATAATGTTTCTAAATTAATTTGATGAGAAACGGTCAAATTATGGTTTTTGACTCATAAGAGTCAATCACTGAATGACCAATTCATTGTAAAAAAACATAAAGTCCTGCGAAGTAAATAAAAAAATACTCTAGAGGCCGCAGAGCTTATGAAATAATAGTTGTAAGCTCTCAGATTTAGAAAAAAAAAATAGGTAAGTATATTAAATAAGCAAGAAAAACAAAAGTGTAACAAAACTGTTAAATATCTTTCCTACACAAACATATGCTGACAAACATAAAATTAACAGCTTAACATCTAACAGTTAACAGCTTTAAGCATAGAAGTTATAGCCTCACCTACATTTACATTTATGTTGGAATTTACAATTAAGCCGAGTACACGTCGACAACACTCACAACATCTTTATCGAAGTGAAATCGATTTTTTTCTTTTTGATTTTAAATCGAGCAGGATCTCGAATCGAGCGTGGCGCCGTCCGATCTCGACTTTATCGCACCACTATCGGAGACTAATGCATCTAGAGAGATAACGCGGACATAAGTGCGGGTGCGGATAAGCTCGGTGTGGCCATGTTAAAAATAGTTTTACACGCATAGTTTGTCCGTGGGGTTATTCTGTTTATACAAGTACATACTGATGATAAAAATTATGTTTTAATGGTAAGGGTGCGACGTTTTGAACTTGTGCGACAGAGAGTGATCTTTTTGTTTTATTATAAACTACAAATAAATAAGTGCATTCAAACATGTAAATTGCACATGTATAACAGAAAAAATACAAAAGAATCACCGTACGAAACTTAAGTATTCTTAAACGTAGTTATGGTATATAGGTAATATAATGAGACTAATATGATTTTGCATACCTATGTACCATATATTTTCTCGTAATACGCCATGTGTATTGCTATTCTGTTTCTAATTTTGGATTGATAAATAGATCATCATCATCATCTCAGCCATAAGAAGTCCACTACTGGACATAGGCCTCCCCCATGGATTTCCAAAAAGACCGAAAAAAAAAACAATAGATAAATAGATACAAAACTCTAAACAGATTGTCCTCAACTTTCTTTGAAGTTGCCGCTTGGATACAAATTAGAATAATTTAGGATCAATTACAAAAACCCGATCTGATGTAATCGTAAAAGTAACGATACATACATTATAATGTCCAATTAACCGTCGCCGACAGATAAATCAATCGATATAGCAAGGCACATCCCTACAACTTTTTTTATATCTCCTAAATTCCACTCAGAAATTCTTTCCAAATTCAAATTCGAACTTATCGACCGCCGAAAGGAATACATCTTCCTTATTTAAATCGTCATTACGAACTCTTTCGTTCGCCGGTTATCGTCTGCGGCCGGCTCGAAGAGATGGCAATAATAAAAATTATCTATACAAATGGGGCGGGATTACTCGGCGACATAAATTCGGCTCTGGCACCGATGAGCGCTCGCTGCGAGAGGAAAGATAAAGGGTCACAGATTTTTACAGACGCGTTTGGCTCTAGCGTTTGATGGCTGGATGGCATTTTTTAAATGGATTGTAGATATCGTGTAATCCACAAACACTAACGAATATATAGACAATCAACGTAACAACGTATATACGTATCTATCTGATAACTTAATAATTATGCATTGTATAAAACTTTTAAGGAAAACAATGAATACACCCGTTAAATGTTGTTTAATTTCAAAGAACAATGATTTTGTCAAGAAAGTTGTACGTTAGCATTCGAAACATAAACAATAAATCGACAGAGCGACTGCGTCAATCTAGGTGATCTCGTTGATATTGAATTGAATTGAAAGATTGAAGTCGCTGTGCCAATGAGAGACAGTTACTCCTCGTGGTGCATATTTCTTCAAGTTAATAATTACCTATTTGATGCACAATTTTGTAAAATTATAACTGCACTCCTGACAGTTAAATTTAGTAGGTAGCAAGTAAGAGAACAGGGAAATATTTTAAAGTCCAATCCTGTAAAACGAAAAAACCTCAGGCTTCGGCCAACTCGTCGGTATCGGTGCTCAGCGAGACACCGCACTAGAGTTATTCGACAAAAATGCTAATTTTCAAATCTCGAACTCCGCTCTTCCGCCACAATCGAAGCGACACCACGCCTTTTTTATTTCGAGCAACAATTCGATTTTATCCACGACTCTGTTCCGCGCTCGCACAACACTAGCGTTCGCTTTTTAAAACCCGACAATTTTAAAAACTAATTTGACGTACGTACGTAAAAGTCACGTTATTCGATTAACATCGCATAAAGAGTTTGATCGCAATCGCTACAGTTTTCTTTAATTATATAAGTAATTTACATTGTGGAGGAGTCCGCATATCTGGTCCATCTCGCTGCCCACGCTAGCAATTTGGCAGATAGCGGATACCGATTATAAACTGAATGCGAATTTATTAAAAAATAATACGGCCAGTTCGCGCAGAGCTTTCCCGCAATCGCATTCACGAACAGCTGTAAAAAATATTATGTCGCGTTGATAAGAGGACAAGTTTATGCGATTTATTCATGAATTCAATTGATTTCTTGCCCTGTGTCGGATCGATCGTCCATCGAAGCTGGATCCGGTACTTATATCGCATATTATGAAGGGTGTTAACCAATAAAAAACTATTTTGTCGTCGTTGAAATGTAATAAGAGTTGTTAGTCGTAGAACACGGTGTTAGATTGCAGTCCGATCCATCACAGGCTCGTTAACGCATGCGGATGATGCGGCGCGGGCGACGCTGACATTTAACTTTTTTTTCCTCAAACCAGTCTGGGCTAGTGTTGGGCGCCTGTTTTTGTCGATCGATTGTCGGTAGTAATTGGTATGGGAGTAGCCGTTGTTAAACATCATGTTTGACGGTGAACAGAGTTAATTATTTTTGTGTCGTAGGCGTGCTGCGAGATGCTATCGCGCCGAGATTACACCGCGAGGAAATGGATCATTGTGATGGTACAGATTCATTGTCTCGATTCTTTGTTACACTATCTAATAATAAGTCGTAAAGAGCTCATTACGTATTTTATTACACGTCCATTCAGAATGAATTCGAAATAACTTTTGATGAAAGTAGAGGCCAACGTTCGGAATGCAAATAAAGTTTATCAAGATCACACTTGCTCGCAACATCGAGTTATAATAAATTGTGCTTTTATTTTGTCCGTGGGTACTGACCATTATCGGACGGATCTGTTTCGCGGAATGTCGCGAGTTCCGCAAATCAAATTACGCATTACAAATTCGAAATCCGAAGTGCGCGCGGCGGGAGACGGCGACGAATGAAAGACCGGCCGTCGCTATCGATGCGTTCGCAATCGACATATTAATATTCGATCTATGGCCATCGCGATGTTCTCGATTCGTATAATTAAAATCGAGATCGATTCGATTGGACGCCGGATTCCGTCACGTTATTCATCATGAGTACCGCCCACTTTTGACGCCTCCAGCGTTGCGTGTACGCAACTTTTAAACTGTTTATTTATTATTACATTTTTATCACTTTATCGATTCAGCGCCATATTTAGTCGGCCATCTTGACGGAACATTATTCGAAAGCAAATCGAATTATTTAAATTTAATCGAACAGTGTTTATCTGATCGAAAAGTCTCTTATTAGCATCGTTATCTAAAATTTTCTAGAAAAACCTGTCTTCGAGGCGATCAAACATCCAAATTGCCGTTTGGAAACCGCAAGGCGCAGCAATTAAAAAGTCGTAAAGTTATATTCAAATTACATTTTGATCGGGTCCTTTTACTTGTGGAGGTATGTTATTAATCAAGCGTCACACGTATGTCGGGTGGGGTGTGAGAGGGGAGGTGTATTATGAAATCGCATGTGTTTTTACGAAGGCTGTGTGGGGGGGTCTACTCGTGAGCCCGTGCAACGTATCGTCGCGTTTTGCATAGATTTAAAAACTCGATAGTTATGCAAATGTCCCGCTGCCGTGTTTACTTGTTTCTGAGTTACGGCGTGCCTCCGTAATAGACCCCCGCGCCTATCAGAATTAGACCTTTTTCAGAACATTCTGGAAACAGCGGTATATTTTTTTCTCGTGGTCGTGTTCGGTTCCCGCAATTGTAGATGGCATGTTAGGAGGTCGTACGAGCTCAGTAATGAAATTAAAATTGTTCGCACTCACGAATATATCAAGGACACGTGTTTTACAAGCTCTTTGAAGTAGAGGATCATGATAATCTGTGTTTGAAAGAATAAATACGCTTACAATAAGCAGTAGGATGGAATTCTTTGCCGCCATCTCTGTTTCCTGAGACCTACAATCTTGGAATTTTCAAGGTTTTTTTTTTTGGTGAATAGATATCTTCTAGATCGACGAGCGCCATCCTCGGCCACACCGTCGCTTAACATCAGGCGAGTTGGTGGTCAATCGTAGATCTATCTTGTATAGAAAAAAAATGTAACAACGAAAAAATTCTTTGTCTATGACGACTGCAGATCGTTAAGATAAATAAAAACATTTTTACTGCTTATATTTTGTTTCGTGTGTTGCCAAAATTCAAAAGGTAAGTTAAGGTAAGTCTGTTTACCCGACTGTGTAAGAAGTTATGTTTTTCGAGTGTATGTATGTTTGAATGTATGTTTCTATATGATCACTTACAGCCTAAACGGATTGATCGATTTTGATGTGCGAGATTTTTTTAGATTCCTCTGTACTCCCTGAGTGTCATAGCCGTCATAGGCTACATGTTTTTTAATAAATATATAAAATATATGTCAAAGTTCATTTAAAAACACACACAATATTACATATTTATTACTTAAGCATATTATAAGGATATATAATGTCACATATTTACGTAGCCGCGTTTTATTTATTTATAGCCCCAATTATCTTTGTTTCATTGGATTTTCCGATTAAAATTATCTTAAATTTAAATACTTAAATAATATACTTTAAATATTTAACTAACTCTGCTTTAAACTTTGAAGGCTGTAATAAATTAGCATTTATCAAAATCAAGATCAAAATCAATCTTTGCTGGTTAAGTTTCAAAACAGGTACAATTCATTCAAACTACTATAGCCATTATCTAAAAAAAAAAAAACTAAAAACGGAAAATAATAACAGAGTAAACCCGTTTAATTTCCTCGACTCTTATCAACACGATCACACGCGTAACTGAGTACTTTAGTTATTTTTAATTACAAATACGTAGGTAGACTCACATACGACAATGAATAAGGGTTTTGGAACTACAAAGGTATGTACTTGGATAAGACAAATATTTTTTATTCCATTTTTATAACTATAGCCTTTCGATACACTTGAGAACGTAATTGTTTGATAAAAATGAAAATTTAAAAAATAGAAATGTGAGTAAACTGGAGAATTAAGAAATGCGTGTTAACAAAAATTAAAAAAAAAAAACTTTAAAAAATTGTTGGTTTATTCCAACTTACCCCTAAGTTGTGCAAGTGCAAGCAATAAAAATAATAAATAAATGAAATTTAAAATGATTTAATCGACTTCAAAACGTAAACATTAGAAGTTCATTGAATACTTTGACGTCGACTTTTTTTTAATTACTTTTATTGAGACTTTTATCTAATTTTTTTTTTTATATTTAACGTATTTGTTTTTTTATATATTTAACGGCTCTGGATTCTGAGTCCTTTGAGCCAAACATGTTAAAGATCATTTTCACTATTCACTTCACGATTACGTTGTGTTGCCATCTAAAACAAGTTTCTAATTAGCCCATTGAGCTGCATAAATACTTCCATAAATATTAAGATGTTCCATAGACACTCCATCGAACACAACTGTTTAAGAACAGGTATTATGTCCCTCATAAACATTAACTAAGCTTTACTAGTTTCCACTAATAGAACTAGTATGTGCAGCTACCCAAAATGCAGAATATAATATGTACCTAGTTATAATGTTCGAATTACTCAGTAAATCAGTAGAAATATGAAATTAATTATAAGAAATGAGAGTAAAAGCGCCGTATTAAAACAATCAAATGGTTTTTGCTTTGTTATGAACATTTATACCTAACTTAGATTTAAAACTTAGGTTGTTAGGTAAATTTTTAATTAAGAGTTATTTTATGAATTACATAATCTACACTAAAACAATGTATAAGGCCAATATACTAAAAGTCCATAAGGATGTGCTCTTATCCTCGAAAGTGAACTGAGAACTGAGATTTGCCATACTTTCACTATACTATTCAATGAATATAGCCTCTCTATAGATAAACTTGTTTCCAAATATATCAATTTTGTTCCTATTATACCTCCTCAACATGAAAGTTTGTATTTATATTTTTGATATTGCACACATGAATTGCCTCATCAATTGTGGCGTCGCTCCGCTGCCCACTTTTAAATACATGTGCCAGGTCATGAATATTAAGGCATACATCAATCATGCCGCAGGGGTTGCGATTCTGAGATTGCGGCCACTCGTTTGTAAGGGTTGGCCGTACTTGCCCTATTTACCAAGTGCTACTTACCTGCCTACCTTGTATTCAAGTAGAGCTATGTATAATCCGTTCACACTTATTTTAAATTTGAAGGTTTACATACACACACACACACACCGGCTAAACGGTTGACTTAGGAGATATGAAAAAAAACATGCTAGTAGCATACATGATGAAATTAAAAGGAAAACTATCACAGTTGAGTAGGCTTTACAAGTTAACGAGTAATAAATAGCACATATTTTATGATGTGCGATTATGGAACCCTACTTTGCGCGTGACACGCACTTAACCGGTTATTTTTATATTTTTTTCAACAAAATGTTAACATTCCCACTTAAATAGAGATTGTTGTTATCCATTGATTGAGTGCATGATAAAAACTATAAATATAATTAAAGAACGAGTCCTAAACGAAATAAAAATGTTTTTAGCAGATTCTATCAGCTTTAACAAGCTTTTAAAACAAAAGGTCAAATGAGCACACCGAATTGGTTGCATTTTATATTTACACATGTTTAAAAATCCGAAAAATGTGTTTTACGTTTTTACGAGTCATAATTTGTTGTGGAATTAAACATTGACATATTAAAAGCAATAAAACTAAGATGAATCTCCTTTTTTAAACTATCACGGTCATTCATTAAAACACTATTATTATATCGGGTGCGCAAAATGAACGCGAACCACGGTAAATATCCCGTTAATAATAATAGTGTTTTAAGATGAATCTGTAATAAATTAGAATGAACATGGTAATGTCTAAAATATTTATGCTAATTTTATGCGTTTAGAATTAAATTGACAAAACTGAACAAAATTAACAACTCTTCCCGGTATAATAACCACTTCATTAAATAACGTTGAAAAGAAGCATTTATTGCAAAATATGGCGCATTTATTAATAAAAAATAATCCTGATGAAAGGAACAATAATCGTAAAATACGCGATATGACGCGATATATCCGTTAAAAATTGTTAAATTTCAACGAATAATGGTCGATTTTGGTGAAAATGAGATTTTTTTTATTCAATGAATAATAGTTTTTGGTGAAAACGAGTTTTATCTTAGATAGGTCACAGATAACCGTTAATAATAGACATGCCTAGTCTAAGAGATCGTTAAACTCGACATGAAATCAAGAAAAATATCGGTTATTCACAAAAAAAGTTTATTGATAAATTCAATTTATTAATAATATAATATTAATAATAGTTTAATAAAATAAATTAAACAGCAGATTTTTTCGTGATTCAGGTCTGATCCCATAGGAGTTATTCAAAATTTTGAAAAAAAGCTAGAAGAAACAAACTAATTTTGTCAGTATTTAGAGAAAAACAAATTACTTGAATTCATAACAATAATTTTCATATAACTATATTTGTCAAGCTGCCTACAGGGCTTGTAAGAGATAATATATAAATATGCCAACATAAGAAAACATATCTCTCCCTCTTGTGCACTCGGATAATAATTATAGTTTAAAAAACTGAAGCGACTTCTCATGGATACCATTGTCGGAACCAAATGGGAATGAAATGGGATCACACGGGAAGCACCAGCTTTTAAATAAAAAAAATAATCATCAAAATCGGTTCACCCAGTCGAAAGTTATGAGGTAACAAACATAAAAAAAGAAATACAGTCGAATTGAGAACTCCTTTTTTGAAGTCGGTTGAAAAGTAGAGCCTTTTCAGTATGTTCATATTGTTTGTTCGTCACGACGTATGTTGCCTTGATACTTGAATTACTTGAGTCCTTCTCTGGTTTCTCAGCTAGCATTGTACCAAATTTTATCATAATAACTGAAAAACAGAAAGAAAGTTTCCGGCAGCCTAGTGGTGAGACCGTACCGACTTGCGATCCGCAGGTCCTGGGTTCGAATCCCACGGCACGCACCTCTGTCTTTTCGAAGTTATGTGCGTATTGTTGATTGCCGCCAACTTCAAACGGTGAAGGAAAACATCGTGAGGAAACCTACATGTCTGAGAGTTCTCAATGATCTTGAAGATGTGTGAAGTCTGCCAACCCGCACTTGGTCAGCGTGGCAGACTATGGCCTAACCCTTCTCACAATGAGAAGATGGCCCGTTCCCAGCAGTGGGACAGTTTGTACAAACAGGGCTGATTAAAAAAACTGAAAAACCCCCGAAAAAAAAACAACTGAACCGATTTTAATGAAACATACCTAAGAATACTCTTGACAAAATCCTCTTTCAAATAAAATAAAAACTAGATCAAAATCGGTCCATCCGTTTCAGAGCTACGATGCCACAGACAGACACACAGATACACACGTCATACTTATAACACCCCTCTTTTTGTGTCGGAGTTTAAAAAAGAGAGGCAAAATTACTTACCTTTGAATTGTTTTGAAGTGCTTTATCTTTAGGCCCTTAAAGAAGTTTTTTTAAGGTTCAGCACTTTATTTAGTGGGTATTGAATGAAAATAACTTGCTATACGCGGCTATTTCGTATTATTAACGTCGCCTTGCTGAAGTTTTTACTTCTGTTGCGTGGTGTTAACCACGCACTTTTTTTTTAATAAATATAAATTAATAAACGGGCATTAAAAATGTTGAAATATCATCTTTTTAGGGCTCAAAAGGAAAAAACGGAACCCTTATAGGATCACTTAATTGTCCGTCTGTCCGTCTGTTAACCTATACCTCGGGAACGCGAGAAGATATCAAGTTGAAATTAAAACCATATACGTAGATTCATAGTCTCTTGCTGTAGAGAAAAAAATTAAACTTCTCAGTTTTCATTTAAAAAAAGTTACTGCCGAATATGTCAGAAAAAACGCTTATTTCGACACTCGCAAGGGAATCAAAACCTATGGGGTATTTTCCGTTGACCTATAATTGTGAAATTTGGCAAAAAGCATTGTCATATAGTAAACATTAAGGAAAAAATCCGAAAACTGTACATTTTTTATTTAATCACAAAAAATAGGGTCTTTATGCAAGGAAGGAAGGTCCAAATTTTAAAGTGCTTTAACCGTATCTTGTGGAATATCATGTGAAAGAGCTTCATTAGCACAAGCTAAAACAGATTTATAAATATATTTGCGATGTATATTTTTCGGTTTATGAAAGAAAATATAAGAAAAATGTATATAATTTCCCTCTTTTATCTAGTAGTTTATACGGAACCCTCGGTGGGCGAGTCTGACTCGCACTTTTTTATTTCTATAAGGTGCTAGCTTATAGAAATAAAAAAGTTTTTATTTACAATTGCAATCACTGTGAGAAACATCTCAGCAGTGAAAAGCGAAGGCTAGCAAATAAAACGACAGCTATCTATAGATCGGCAAGTGTCCGGCTGAGCGTCGTGCGTCACGATCGGATGCGCATTACCATATCGCGGGTTCGATGCCGATAGCTGAGTGGCGTGCGTCGATGTGTTAAATGCAATGTATGGAAAAACAGCGAGTTTTGATAGGGTCCAGGTTCGATACATGTGATCCACTAACACTAACACATAACACTACTGTCTCAAGGCGATATAAGTGTATTAGGGGTCGTCCATTAATCACGTCATGTTTTTTAGGAACTTTTAACTCTGGTGATGTTTTAGACAACCAAGATCACGTGTTTTTTTTTTTTGTATAAAGTACTTGTTTTTTTTTTTATAAAAAAAATCGTTTCAGCGAGCTGGGAAATCGTTGCCTGGCAAATACGTGTCAGATATCGTGATTTTTCTGAATCCCCGCACCGTTTTCGAGGTTCACTTGTTTGATGGACGATCCCTTATTAGAATCACAAAATTTTAAAAAAGGAGGTTGACTCTCCTATCTCTTGACCTCCAACTTGTCTCATGCTAAGCGACTGTTGCTGTCTAAAATTCAGCCTAGAACAATGTGGTATCTCGTTTCTTGTCATGTGTCCGAACAAGTGTCTTTGTCTTGCTCGCACTTGGTTACTCTCTCTCTTCCACAAAAATATGGCCGTCATTAAGATGGTGTAAGTTTTCTTTAAACCTAATTAAATCTACCATTAATAAATTGGGAGTTTTATTAAGATATAACAAAAAAGAAAGAACAATTCACTCGTGATCTAAAGAAACCCAAATTAAATTACAAATTAGAATTGTTTTGGTGACAGAAAGGTCGCAATTAGAATGGACATTTACGAAAATAAAAGTATACAATGAAATATAATATGAAAACGAAGTTATTAAAGAATAGAGGTTATTATTGTTAATATAAAAATATTAGGAATTATACCTGAGTTTAATTATATATACGACTTTTTACTACACCTATCTTACAGAGAGACAGAAAATGTGCTCACAGTACTAATATACAAATAAACCTATATTAACACTCTTTTTTTCTAACAAACAAACATGCACACTCATACACCTTCCCCCCCCCCCAACAACTAACTCCACACACATTCACCACTCACATAGATACATCCCTTATATACAGACATAAACACACATTTGTTATTTCAAAACAAATTGTTTTGCACAAAGCTGTACCTTAATTATAAAGAGCACGGATATCTGACGTACAAGCTTGTACAAGCTTACAGCTTATTTGCGGAAATCCGAAGTTCATTCATTAAATTTTGTAGCAAAATAATTCTACTAAAATTTATAGATGAATATTATGTGTTATTTAATCACTACTGTGTACCTATATGTATTGAGCAATAAATAAATTTGTTTGTTTGTTTGTTTGAAATATTATTTTGAATATTATCAACAACAGTACAACCTTCCTTGTACAGAATATTTACAGCCAGCAGCATTTGACACCGCCGCTGCAGATAGGACTTCCTTGAGCCATATCGCACCGCACACCCAACAAAAACGCTTGCCGCAAAACGTCTAGAAACGTAAAGCCGGGAATACACGTCGAAATGGAAGAGTGACTCGCACGCTTGTAAATACTTAACAGTAAATTGCATACTCTGAAGATGCTTAGATTTTTCACATTGTACCTACCTGCCACAGTATTTGTGCTTATCTTTTCGTAGAGTACACAAGTCCAAAACGACATTGAGGTACACAGACAAAGAAATACCTATTCACTCTTAACCTTGACCTCAGGGAATAAAAAAGCTAGCCATTTGTTTCATATTTTGAATGTACGGATTTGAATAATATAATTAACCTGTTTATTAAATTAAATTATCATAATAGTTTCAAAACGGAATAATGAGTTATGGTTTCAGTTATGCGAGTACTATTGATTTATTGATTAAAATGATTTACTTATTTTAAATACTTGTATAGCTGTCTTTTACAGCTGTAATACAAGTAGCTGGTACACTTTCGCAAATCCAGGCTGTATTCCAGTAAGAATACTAGATAAACATTTCCGTGTCCGTCGCCTCATGACGAATAAATCTTGATGTGTTCGCGGCGCGATAGTGGTATAACGTACTGCGCCCGATACTGTCACCTCTCACTATCTCGGATTTTCGAGTTACGGCACTTTGCCTTCAGGGTGGCGAGCGGAAAAATATGCAATGCTGTTAGCGTATGCAGGGAAATTAAATGAACGCTAGTAAGATAAGGTCTTTTATGAAGTCTGATTTTTTTATTGTATTTTAGTTCGTTATAGGAAAAAAAAATTAAAAATACTGTGAGTGTGCGAAAACCATTTTTAAGTTAGGGATTCGTTTATGAAATACTAAGCTTTATTTTTTGTTAAACTCTTGTCGACTCCCTGCTCGGTAAATGGTTGGTATTAGAAAAAGTTTATTGCAAGAGCATAGGTATATAACGATATTAAAAAGAAAACTATCACAGTTTAGTAGACTTTACATGTTAACGAGTAAAGCATATCAGCTTAAAAAATTATAACAAAGAAGTAAAAATTATAATTTCGACCAGTGTCCATATTTAATTGTGATATTCAACTACAGAACCTTACACAGCACGTGGCTAGACACGCATGTGGCCGATTTTATTTTTTATACGATTTGGTGATCAAGCGTAGAAAAACAGTGTAGCAGTGCTACGCCGTAGACACGTAGACATTTTCAGGACTTTGATTGTTGTAATTACCTACAGCTAAAAATTAGTCTGTCAGTTAGTGAACAATCAGGGCTTTGTATTGTATTTAGGGGATGGTTATTACCATGGTTATTATCTTTATCTTTATTTTTCTTGTTTGTTTTTGTTGTTCTCCCAGGTTGTTTCTTTACTAAAATGCGTTTATAATTAGGAGAAAACTACTATATATTATATTTAATATATAGTAGTTATATATTATATATAATATTTAATATATAGTAGTTTTCTCCTAATTATAAACGCATTTTAGTAAAGAAACAACCTGGGAGAACAACAAAAACAAACAAGAAAAATAAAGATAAAGATAATTTATTTGCATACAACACTACTACATATTAAATATAATATATAGTAGTTTTATCCTAATTATAAACGCATTTTAGTAAAGAAACAACCTGGGAGAACAACAAAAACAAACAAGAAAAATAAAGATAAAGATTAAGATAATTTATTTGCATACAACACTAAACAAAAATAGATCGTAAGAGCTAGTTTTGTTGTTTTTATTGTAATGAATGTAAATTTATTTTTAAACCCTGGCCCAATGAGAGGGGTGTCATAAGTTTGACGTGTGTGTCTATGTATAATTATGTATATGTGTGTCTGTGGCATCGTAGCTCTCAAACGGATGTAGCGTTTTTGTTCTAGTTTTACCGGCAAGCTCCATCTTCATCGACGCTGTCGTTTAACGTCAGGCGAGTTGGTGGTCAATAGATATACCTACTCTTTTTATGTAGGTATGAGTCTTTGTTTTGCACGATTTTTGCAGGTTTGAGCTGATATTAAAAGTTATTCATAGTAATGAATCCTTAAATTAATTTAATAATTAAATTAAATTTTCCTATGCATCATCATCAATAAGTCCACTGCTACTCCCCTATTCTATCTATTTTAGACATCCCTAACTAATAATAAATGGCACCAAATCAGCATTCACCTTTAAAAAATGTATGTCGAAATAACTCTAAAGAGGTATATTTTAATATCTCTTATATATTCCTATTTATCACACCAAAGTCACTGATTTACATACTAAATCTAACCACCTACTAAATAATCAGTCTCAAAAATAATGTCTTTAATATTCATAGTATATTTTATTGGAAATAAAAAGAGATGACCAGCTTAAGCGATATCCATCTGTCAAATCAGTTTATACTGTCAAAATGGCGTTTAAGTATTTACCATAATTTATGGCGCAGCTGTAGGTATTTTATTATAAGAATACCCGGCTATAAGTTTTACTAGAACTATCAATTCAATATTATATTCAAATTCATATTATTATTCATCTAGTAGTAACGATATTGGCCGGTGTTAATTTATTATATCTAACGATTTCACGAAGAATAAATTTAAAAAGGATTTTGACAATTTGGTTTCCTCTAGGTAGGAAATCAAAATGTCAAAATTGAAGAAAATGCATGACTGGACATTTTCGCACAGCACCAAAAAAAAACGTATAACGCAATTTAATGATGAATGATTGAATGAATGATTTCCTTATCGGATATCGTATTCGGGACCTTTAGCTAGTAATGCGGATAAAAATAATCTCTGGAATTTCAGGCTTCTAGCTTTATCCACAACAAAGTTACAGGGGGTCGAAATTGCTCTGAATCGCTTCGAGACCATCGCTACTGCGTGGCCTTGCCGCTCGACTTGGCCGGGGCCACTGCCGTGCCCCCCGGATATCGAGGAGCTAAATTAAAAATTTCCAATGAAAAATGGCTTTGTGTACTATAAACAACAGAGGTGGCACACTACTTTAATAGAATAAGTAAAGTAATTAAAAAAGCTTAAATAAATCTGTGGTCATGCTAAATAGTAAAAAAGTCCAGTATAAATTTGTTGATTATTTCCGTTCACCACTTTTCAGAGGTAGTTTTAACGGGAAATAGAACACGGAACAGCATCAAAAACGAATGAAAAAAGTCATACATTTGATTTTCAAAACCAACGCCTTCAATGAATTATAGTCTACAACATGACACACTTATACAGGTATAAAAATAAAGTTGTGTTTCGGGACTTTATTTTTGAACTGATTTTTTTCCTGAACATTGAATTCTTAAAAAAAACAATAATCCAACGAATCCAGAATTTTCTCAATTTCTCCCCGTTTTTAAAGCTTCTGTATTTCCAGACATCACAGACTTTGGTCCTCATGGTAAATTCCTCGTATGACATTTACACATGAAGTAGATAAATACAATATAATTATCCGTGGATCGAGCGGCGTGGAGGTTCGATCCCTGATCGGGTGCGCCTGCGCAGTGATCGGTCACCCGCGTCACGGTCACTGATCACTATCGGTGATCGTAACGCGACCGATGCACGAGTATTTTAATTGGCTCCCGATCTCCCGACCGATAACGCGCCGGCTTTGTTTTATAATGTCGACACGTGTTTCACTCTTGTCCAACTCGCTCTGCTCGCCTTCCAACCATTGAATTAAACATTAGAAATGAAAGCAGACGTCGAGCGGCGTCGTCTCGTCGTGAACACCGCGCCACGGCCAAAGGTTAACATAATGCATGTACTCGTATCTAACAAACAGTTTGTCAAGTCTCAGTAATGCGGGCGCTTTCAGCGTATGAAAGCATGTTTCTCTCTTGTGCGAACGCAATGACATGTTTATAAAGACAAAGGGCAGAGATGGATATCATTTAACGAATCGACGTTCAGTTTCGCGGAGCTGCTAAACGACCCCGAGTCACGCCATCTATCTGATTGAGCGCACTACAACCTTTCCCCGGCTCCGATCGCTGGCTTATAACTTATTTAGCGAAAAACAGAAGCTGGCGACTAACGAACGGCCGGCGAGATAAGCTCGCGTTCGGTATGACGGTAACATTACGCCAGATAGAGGCAGCGTTAGCGAGCCAATCGCACGTCAGCGCCGATCGTCATGACCAATCGGAACGCGCGCGCACTAGGATAGCGTGACCCGAACGCGATCCGATTCAAGTGGCATTCGTTACCGCGAGATGTCGGTCGGTGCTGGCGGTGCGCGCGCGCACCAATCGTTGCGTCCATCGCGCTGTCGTGCCCATATAATGATCTTCACAGGGGCACCAGAATGAAGTTGAGCCTCTCATTAATTGGCGTTTTGAGTCGAGATCGTTGCGCGAAAGATAGGTTAATTCCTCGCTCGGTCGAGATCGTTGTCGCTCCAAAAGGAAGGGAGCGAGCGTTTTCTGGAAATCAGATCCAATTACAACGGGTCCGTTGTGGTTTTGTTCTGTTTGCCGCGGGCCGGCTCACGATATTGACGGACGAGCGTCCGGCGCGCGGACGGACCGGCGCGCGCTGCCGCACCCACCCACGCGGCGACATTTACATAGCGCGAGCACGTCTCAATTAGGAGCGCTAATGTATGCCTCGACTCGCGGCTCCATCTCACTGACGTCGACAGATAGCGAGCGAAACGTGACGAGCGACCGCTATCGAGGAACCCGCAGCTCGCGCATCGGCAGCTATTAACGACACTAATAGGCGCAGATACGCTACCCGTCGTCATTCCACGCGCACTCAAATGCTCCTTTTCGATTTCAGGTGAGGACGAGGAATGGGGAAACGAGAGCGAGGCGATGCCGGGAGAACCTCGCACGCCGAGCTCTGGAGGCTCACGGGGCGCGTCCTCGGGCGGCGGATCACCCGCGTCCGGCGGCGGCCCCTCGCCTGCACCCTCGCCGCCGCGCCTGCGGCTCAACACGTCGCTGGCGACCGACCCGGCGCTGGCGCCGCAAGCCGTGCGTCTAAAACGTGAACCGCCGTCGCCGAGCCCACCGGCACCTACCGCACCGGCCGTGCCTGTGCCCGCGCCACCTTCGCGAGACTTCCTCGCCGCCGCCGCAGCCGCCTTCCCCGGCCTGTTCCCCGCGACGGCGCCCGGCTACATGTGCAAGCCATGCAATATCCGCTACTCATCACTATCGACGTTACAGGCGCACCAGGAACATTACTGCTCCAACCGCCTACCCAAGCCTCCATCGACGGACTCGCCGAGCGACGCGCTCGCCGATGAATCCAGTGGCGATTCAAAAACGCCGCGTCCTCCCAGTAAGCAGTACGCCTGCACGCAGTGCTCCTACAGCGCTGACAAGAAAGTTAGCCTCAATCGGCACATGCGCATGCACTCGTCTTCGCCAGTAAGCGGCGGCGCGCCGCCTGCGCCCGTGCCCCCCGCCAATGGTGATGCGACGGAGGGCCCTCCTGCGCAGGACCGCTACTGCGCCGACTGTGACATCCGCTTCAGCTCGATCAAGACATACCGCGCTCACAAGACGCACTACTGCAGCACGCGGCAGGTGGTGAAGGGCGCCGGAGGAGGCAGCACGGCGCGGAGTGGAGGATCCGTGACGTCTGGCTCGGCGCCGCCCTCGCCGGGGCCAACCCCGCCTGCGGCCGCACGCGCCGAGTACGCACTGGCTCTCCCAACCAATCCCATTCTGATTTTACCCGTTGGGCTGCTGCGGCAAGCGAGTACGCTGCCCGGAACTACACTACCCGACCCGGACGCGCCCTGCTTTCTGCTGCCCAACGGCACCTTCCAGCCTCTTTCACAGGCGCTCTCTGACGGAGCCGAGCGCACCGCCGGCGGCGTCGTGCTGCGATCGGCGAACCGTGCGCGGTCCGTTGTGCGTGATGCCACCGTACCGCTCGATCTCAGTTTACGGCGCTCACCTGAGCCGCTCGCCGACGACCCAGAGAAAGAGAATCGGCTTCGGTCTGCGACGCCTGAGCAGATTGTGTGTGCACCATCGCTACCGCCGTCACCGGGTACGCCGTCACCCTCTCCACGACGCTCAGCTTCGCCGAGCAGCGAGCGTTCACCGAAACGTAGGCGGCGGTCGCACGGTGCCACGCCTAAGCCTCCCTCACCTCCCGAAGAGAAATTTGTGCCGGCTCCGGCGGTGCCGCCCGCGCTCGCAGTACGCCTGGCGGGCGAGGCGCCTCCGACTCCGCCTTCCGTAGTCGTAAAGCAAGGCGTGGCAAAATGCAACGAGTGCAACATAGTATTCTGTCTGTACGAAAGCTACCGGGTCCACAAGAGATTATACTGCTCGGCGGGCGGTGAAGAGCGCGCCAGTCCCGCGCCCGAGCCCGGCCCGCCGCAACACTATCGGCAGCTCATCTGCCTGGCGTGCGGGATACATTTCAGCTCACTGGACAATCTGCAAACCCACCAGTCTTACTACTGTACGAAACGCGAGACGCGGTCACCGCGAGCAGTAGAGTCGCGGCACAGCGCCGGCAACGACTCCCCCGGCGGGTGGAAATGCCCGTGCTGCGACGTGGTGTCACCGACGGCGGCGGCGGCTCAGCGCCACATGGAGGCGCACGCCGGAGTGAAGGCGTTCCGCTGCACGATCTGTCGGTACCGCGGGAACACTCTGCGTGGCATGCGGACGCACATACGCATGCACTTCAACAACAAGAAGCCTGCTGATTTACAGGTGGGCATCGCTGTTCACACTAACTATATTTTTTCCCGACTGTGTAAGAAGGAAGTTTATGTTTTTCGAGCGTATGTACTATCTAAATATGTTTCTATATGATCGCTTACAGCCTAAACGGCTTGACCGATTCTGATGTGCGCGGTGTCGTTAAATTCGTTTATGTTTTGTAATAATAATAATACATCTCTTGCAAAAAAAAAAACGTTTTTCGTAACTTCCAACATAGTTTTTCGTAATTAACAAGTTATTTTAGAAGACTTATTCTAAAGAATGCACATTTATAATCTTGTGCGGCGTACACGTTAAAACGTACACTCAACAGCGTATCAAGCGTAACAAAGTTGTAAGTTAAACTGCAAATACTGCTTTGCTGCAGTCGGGTATTTTGTTTTTCTTTTAATATACTTGCCTTTATGATTAACATATACTATGCATTGGCTCTCTTATTGCTTGAAATCCTGATAATTGAATGATCCGATCTGGTTGGAAATGTAGGTACTGCTTGATTGAGATTTGTAGATTCCCCAGATGGTTAAAGAATCCTACCATTTTTATTTTTTTTAGTTTAGCACCACACCATTGTTTCCTCACGGAGTTTTCTATCATCAGGGGGCTCAAGCTCATTATCATTGCATTAGAACTAACTCTGTAGAAAAGCGCACAACCCACATTGAACAATTATTATTATTACTTACCTCTACTTGACGTAACCTGTCTACTAATTATAATAATTCAAACTAGTTTTGCATCTTCTGGATGCAGACTCCAGTGATTTGAACAAGCTATTTCCTATGTTTCTTTTTGTAACCAACAAAATTACCATGACTTTACAACAACACCTTCCATCTATTCCAGGAAGAGACCTACATAGAGTGCGTGCTTGAAAACGAAAACCGCGAAACCACATCTCCAAACGCGGCTATCACGGGGGAGAGGGTCCATCGCTGCAGCCACTGCGCTTACACCTCTACTTACCGCGGGAACGTCATCCGGCATGCGAAATTGGTTCACGCCACCGATGAACCGGAAGAAGACTTCTCGCCGACAGTACCATCCCTCCCAATCACGGTTACTCCAACAATAGACATCAAAAAAGAACCAGACCTTGAGACGGAAGAGACTCCAAACTATTGTAAATCTTGTGACATATCATTCAAATATGTGAAGACATATAATGCTCACAAACAATTCTACTGTACGGCTAACAATCAGGAGTCAGTGGGAAATAATAATGTACCCGCTCCAGCAAGAGTCAACGACACGCCTGTACTGTAAGGTATTTATGCCTTTTACTATTGGTCGATGTGGAATTATTTTTTTTAATTTTAAAGGCCACGAAACAGGACAAAAATTCAGAATAAAGCATAGAATTATAATGTAATGAGCACGTTTGCCCTCTTGATGTAGTCATAACATGCATAATTAAACGCTACACAAATGAATCTTTACTAAACTACTGGACACAAATCCATATAAAATGTACTTAATATTCATACAACTGTTATAGAAAAGAGAAGTCTTGAAACTTGGCGTCATCCGAGCAAAAGGCGACATTTTAGGCTATTGTGATAGGTAAAGTTTTCTTCAATTTGAATTTAACGAATCCAAAATTTATCGCCTAATATTATTATTAATTATTTCTTAACTACAATTACGCTTCAATGCTGGCAAGCGGCACGCTTTGCTTTTTATAAGCGACGCCAAGCAATATTGATGAGTACGGTAATCTTTTGATAAAGACTACCTAACGTGGTTGGATAATATATTTAGATAAAAACTTAGATATTTCCACTCGAAATAGATGTAACTCGTACTCATATTTGTATGGGTAGTCAAACATTTTCGCATCGACCAATGAAAAGGCTATATTTTCAAAATATCGCTAGCGAAAATATAAAAGCTTCTGTTGCTATTTAGACTTGTAAGATTGTATCCAATGGGATTTATATTGAAAATAAAATTACGTGCAATAATTGATGATTATTAAATGTTTAACTACAGCATATCAATGCCAAATTTAAAAGTTTCGAAATTTCCAATAATGATAGAAACTGTAGGTGTGATCGGCTAGTGTACATAAGCCTTTATTTAGATTTTTGTTACGTATTCTTGTTATGTAAGTAAATGTTATCTTAATCTTCGTATTAGTATACGTTATTATTACCAAAATTGTAAATAATTGTAAAGATATTATTACCTTGTAACTAAATTTTATTACCATTCGTTCTAAGTGATTGTTTCTTTCTTTGTTGTTAATTTTGTTTAATTATTATTAGATAATGTCTAGGTAAACAACTGGACAGATCCAGTAAATGTGAATTTTTACCTACTGGTCTTTGTTGAGACAATTCACACAGCTTATTTGGTCAGAAAAAGGCAAAATCAGTCAACTATGCTCTAAAAAGTGATAAAACCTAAATTAAGGCACTGTATGGTAGTGACTCTTCTGTCTTGCTCGCACATAGCAACATATTTGAAAGTATAAAATTACTGAATTTACCCCTATCAACATGGGTAACTTTGACTCCGTGTTAAACGTTCTACTTAAACTTTTACGAAGATACTTGATTTTCCCCGAAATATTAGTAGTCAAAACGCCTGCTAATTAAATAATCTAGTAATTTAACTTCTAATCTTTTGGATGTAATAATGTATGACGCGGTATCAAAGTTACCCACGTTGATGCTAACGAAAAATTTACTATTCAAAAAACTGGGGAACAGTTTTACTAACACTTATAAAAAATATCATTTTGATTCAAACAAGTTTTCATTCAACAAGTAGGTATTTGACTAGAAAAATCAAAAACCACTGACAAAAAAAACGACTGAACCGATTTTGATGAAATATAGCTAAGAATACTCTCGATTAACTCTTCTTTCAAACAAAAAAAATACTAGATCAAAATCGGCCCATCCATCTGAGAGCTACTTACGATGCCACAGACACAGATACACACGTCAAACTTATAACACCCCTCTTTTTGGGTCGGGGCTAAAATGAATTCTAGCACTTCTAATAAGTGCTAGAAAGATGCAAAATATGTAATCGATAACAATTATTGTTATCGATTACATATTTTGCATTTATAAGAATTTGTTTAGGAAATTTTTGCTACTCTCTTTTTTGCAAACCCGATTTTTCCGTATGTCTACTCAATAATTTTATAACTTCAAAAATATAGGCATACGCAAACCAGGCAGAGGATTTACTACTAACTCGAAAACTGTAGTAAGCAAAGACCATTCAAATAAAATTTGTTAAATATTGGCGTACTCTCATACTCCAGCGATTTTAAATATCGACATTCTGATAATAATAACCACATTAAAAACCGCTTTCACGATTGAAAATCGTGAAAGCTTTTCAGCGAGTATATTTCGCATAATACTTTTTGATATAATACTATACGAAGCTTAGTTATGCGAAACCTAATTCATTCTTAACGTTCTTAACTTTTAAAATATCATAAATATTTTAACACTTTCAGTTCACATTCAAAGCTGAATTTTTTCAGTGGAGTCCGTAATGGTGCCCGTTTAATAGTGATTATATGGTTTATTTGGACTGTATCCTTGTCTGCCGGGACTCACATATGGTACCCTGACTGTAAAAGTGTTAAATATGATTTCAAATCAAAGCATTCATATTAAAAACTTAAATAAATTTGCCATTCCTACCCGATAACACTATTAAACAAAATTACCATGTTTTGTCCATGCCAAAGCATCGCTAGATATAATGTAATGCATTTATAGGTATCTCACTAATTATAAATGTAGTTTGTAAGTGAAAATACAAGACTTGTTCCGTAGATATACCTACGTGTATGTGAAGTTTTGTGTTGTCATTCAAACAAAGGTAATTATTATCTATGACTAAGAGAATCATAAAATTGACATTAACAATTAAACTTCATTGACAATGTCTATTTTCAAATAAGCAAGCGCTAAACTTTAGTGGACAATGGCAATTTAACGTGCAAAAATTTACATTGAAAATAAAATTTTGAATGCATTGTCCACAAAACGCATAAAAAAGTACCTATTGGAAAATAAAATTAATGTCCATTTGCAACTTTACGTACAAGAATAAATTACCAAATTCTACACTCATATTTGCAATAGTCAAAGTTAAAACTTTGACTATTGCAAATATGAGTGTAAGCCCTAAAATTCACATTAGAAATATAACTTCAAATTGTAATATCAACCGTTACGTAGCTTAGAGTCATAGATAATAACTTCCCAGGAATGAGTCTCGAATTTGTGTTGCAATAGGTACTAATAAATGTAAAACTATCGATCTTCCATTGTTTTGTGACGTAAATACAATTAAATGTACAGTCGCTAACAGTATCCTAGATATACACATATATATTAATTTTCGTTAGCATTGGCTAGATTTTTTCATTCTTAGGTCCAGTACAAACCATTATCAAAGTATTTTACGATGTGGAAATAAAACACATGGCATTGGTTCGTGCTAAGGCTGAAGTTATGGTTTGCGGCTGTACAAAAGTTACTTGAAAGAAGACGTAACTAACATGACATATAAACAAAAAAAAAACAATTACTTATCAACAAGAGTCGGGTTACATTCCATGTGCAAAATGACATTGATATAGAAAATGACAGCTGTCACAGAAATCAAACTTTAGTTTACAAACTATAGAATGGGATTGGAATCACACGTCTTGTTCTCTGTAAATTTCTTTGATAAGTAATTGTATGGAAACACTGCATCTGATGTTACGTGCCATAATTTTGTGTTCTTCGTTAAAAAAAAGTTTATGAAATAAGATTGTCTCGAATACCATTAATAACGAAATCAAATGAGAATGCCTTTAATATTTTGAACAGGATATCTATAAATAGTATACTTTACGTCTTTAACATATTTTGATTTGTCGGACGAAATTATTTATTTTAGACGAATAAAATTATCGGTCTAAAGAAAGTCTACGAATAGAATATGTCCTTACCCATATGCCTATTTACTTTCGGCATTAAGTAAAGGGTGTTTTTCAATACATTTTTCCTAGGTGTCAGCATGTAACTTTGACTTCGTGCCAAAGATTGTAAAATGTGCCATATTCAAAGGTTCTTAATTTTTTCCCAAAAGATGTCCTCTATACGACTGCTAATGAATAAATTAAGTACCTAATTTAATTATTAATCTTTTGGGGAAAAAATCAAGAACTTTCAAATAAGGCTATGTACAAATGTTTTTGACACGGAGTCAAAGTTACCCCCATGTTTACAATACTGCAATAGGTACCTAACCACCTAATTGGGAAAAGCAATATGGAAAAGCAATATTTTTTTCCTATTCAAACTACCCTGGATTTAGCTCAAGAATGTGCAGCATATTTTAAATAAACTACTGGGCGCGGAGCCCTTGCAGACAAATATTTTGAATAAATTTTTGACAGCTATCACGTTTACGAGGTTATATTAATTAGCTAAACACCAACTAAGGCCTGTTTTTCGTAAAAGCCCTTAGTAAAGCGTAAAAATAGTTAAAAGTAACCAAATATAAAAATTAAATTTATTTTTCCTTTTCAAAATAAATAAGGCATTCACATTTCTGTTAGCACATAATATAATGATTGTATCACGTTCTACCGCCACACTCATATCAAGTTATAAATCGGTAACGTAGGCTACACGATGATATTGTAAAAATAACGCCCGACAATAAATTATTTATCACATATTAAAGACGTATTTTATTTAGTTATTTGGTCTATTTCCCATTTAATTAGAAAACCTGATTGACCAACGTGCAAGCTGCAGGATCCTAACATCAAAAGAGAGAAAAACATCAAAATAACAGTAGGTACCTCTTCACAATCATTTGGGTTCGGAAACTATATATCCATCTCTGTCATTTCGATACAGAATAATAGAGATGGAGATATAGTTTCCGACCCGATTCCAAATCCGTCAAGTTGTAAATAGGGATACAATTACGAAGGCTGTTCAGTTATTTGCAGATAACTTCTGACATTTCCCCTTTTATTTTTGAAAAAAGTAAAGCCGGCCTCGGCTCGGCCTATTACGAAGGCTGTTCAGTTATTTGCAGTTAACTTCTGACATTTCCCCTTTTATTTTTGAAAAAAGTAAAGCCGGCCTCGGCTCGGCCTATTACGAAGGCTGTTCAGTTATTTGCAGATAACTTCTGACATTTCCCCTTTTATTTTTGAAAAAAGTAAAGCCGGCCTCGGCTCGGCCTATTACGAAGGCTGTTCAGTTATTTGCAGATAACTTCTGACATTTCCCCTTTTATTTTTGAAAAAAGTAAAGCCGGCCTCGGCTCGGCCTATTACGAAGGCTGTTCAGTTATTTGCAGATAACTTCTGACATTTCCCCTTTTATTTTTGAAAAAAGTAAAGCCGGCCTCGGCTCGGCCTATTACGAAGGCTGTTCAGTTATTTGCAGATAACTTCTGACATTTCCCCTTTTATTTTTGAAAAAATTAAAGCCGGGCTCGGCTCGGCCTTGAGAAAAAAAAAACTCTAAGGCAGAGTTTTGAGCCACGCAGCCTATCTAGGTAGGTATTCCTGAATAGACTGCGCGGTCTGAAGGATTCTGACTAGTTACGGACCGCTTGACTCAAAAGCTTTACCTATACAGAGGGAAACTTTAGCAACGTTTTACAAAAATATGATTTACATGAATAATACAAAAATTATTTACGCACGTTTGACCTCTTGACTTGGCCAGTTTTTAGTATTGTGTTGATTTACATCAGATTTATCTTTTTGGTATATGGGAGCCTATCCGTGAGGCCACGTTGTCTGTTTATCAAGGTTGAATCTTTCGAACCTTTGTTCTGTGTTTTGGATCGTAATAATATGTAGAAAGATGAAATTTTCACAGAATATGTAGCTCATAAATTAACGAATACTAAAAACTGATCAAGCGCGAGACAAATTTGCGTAATTTTTTTATTTATTTTAATAATGGGAAATTATTTTGCGAGAACTGTGAAATAAACTTGTTGAACTCACAAAAAAAAACAAGAATGACAAATGAATGTGTGACGGTATGCGAGTGAAACTCGTACTTTGCCGGATTTTTTTTTCCGTCATGTTGACACATTCTGTTAAAATTTCAATTCAACTTCCTTCCTACTATATACCGCCGTCGGCCGTTATAAAGTACTCAAGTATTAAAGTACCTATTCTTTGGAAGTGTGGATATGGAAGACAGACACCGTAGCTTCACGAATAAGCGGCGCACCCTTAGTGCAGAAGCCTAATAGGACATACAGCGCCATCTATTTTAAAAGTAAAACACTAACAAAACAAACGTTGCGAACACGGTGCCATCTAAATCTACACTAGTACACTAAAATAAATAGTTTAGAAAACTGAAGCAAGACTTCAAAATACGCAATTTAGTTTTCAAGAACATTTTTCCACTTATTATGTTATAAAAACCAACCTAAACCTGACGAAACCTAAACCAACCTAAACCTAACCTTCGTTTTAATTGACGAAATTTTAAATTTTAATTTAAATTGATTACTTTTTTACATGCTTTTAAAATTGTTTGTTAAATAATTATTTTGTTAAAATGTAGATATGTGTCAATTAATTACATAATATATAAAAGTAAATTCTTTTCTAGATATTAAACAAAACAACATCATGTTTCTACCTAAACCTATAAAACCTATTTTAATAAAATGTATATGGAGACTAAACTCCATATTCATTTAACTAACTCTAAACTATTAAAATACCTACCAAAGAAAAAACTAGTCATCAAATTCAAGTCATAGCTGACGGAGTACCTAATCGGGTAACACAAAAAAAGTCGAATTGAGAACCTCCTTCCTTTTGAGAGTCAGTTAAATAGTAAAATATTGCTTCATGAAACTCCCTGAAATTATGCAAAATGAAAAAAAAAGTAGGACAAGTTTTCGATAAATATTGCATTTCCATTTTAGTTCGGTGGACGGTCTCTACGGTACTTAAACAAACATCCAAATAAAATATGTAGTAGGTATAAACTTTATTACTCTTCAAATAAACATCACATTCACTTAAACACTAGTTACTTAGGATAAGTCTTGTCGCGCGATCTTTTGACAGTAAATTAAGCGTGTTTCATACAACAGATAAAAACTTATTGAAATTAAACGATTTTTAACGGATTTATCGCGGATAATTTCAATGAATAACAATCGTGAAAATCTTAGAAAACATCAGGAGAAAACTTGTTATATACCCATAAATGTTAGCCGATCTCGATAATTTTTTTCTTTTATACGGTTGGAACCTCTAATACCTCTATCCAGCCTGGCGCAACACCATAGAAAATTATAATATGTATGAAATTTGATCAAAAATTGACATTTACACTGTTTGACACAGACTTCAATTTTGTTTTTATCTTTCTTCTTCTTTTTTGTATTGGACCCGCATTAAAGCATTTGCCAGTGTCAAGTATTAGGATTTTTTCAAGTTTCTTGAATAAAACAAGTTGTAAATGTTCTAGTCATAATCTAAGTCACGTATACAGTCAATTTATAAGTCGAGTCTTGCTTCAGTAAAGTGGTGGCGACTTTACTAGAAGCTTCTATGGAGTTTTGCCGATAACGTAAAATCACACGTTTTACTGCTTTATTTCACTTGCCCACATTCACGCACTTTATCGAACACTCAATGAATAAAACACCACCATTTTTATACTTAGCATTAATGTTCAAAATAACACAAGTTTAGGAAAATAAAACAAAGCAACAACACGTTACTAAGACGTTCCCGCCAAAACTCTTTTTTATCTTTGGTGGCTGCTGTCTATAAAGTCTAACAACAGACGGAATAACGAAATATGAAAAAAGCAAACCCTAATGGTTCCAACCATATAAAAAAAAAAAAAAAAAAACGAAATCAGATAATATTCAGGGACAGTAAGCCGTTTTCTCCTGTTTTATGAAAAACACGTAATATAAGCAAAATATCGTGCGGGCGAGTTTCTCTTACGACATATCAATAAGGTGAGGTGAGTATGTCTCAGAGTCATCACTTGCGTACTGAACCCGGAACTGCTCACTGCCTTCCTCCTGGCCGTAGTAGAAACCGTCATCGCTATCGTCTTTGTAGCCTGCAATTGTAAAGAGTTGGTATTTTATATTATGCCACAGAATTTAATAGTACTACATACAGAATAGATACTCTCCGCCTCCCGCCAATTTTGGGTTCCTCACCCGCTCCCTGCGCTCGCTCTGTCACGAGTCAGGATTTGCCGGAAGACTATCACGTTTTTTAAAATCCATTCTCTAACTGGGAGCCGTCAAAGAAAACTTAAGAACCTTAGAAGACCGCAACATCGCTTAACATCAGGCGAGTTGGCGGTTAAGCGCAAACCTATTTCTACATTAAAAAAAAGCCCATGCTTATCAAAAGCAGCAAAAAACAGCTTGTTGAAAATTCACAAAAATTACTTGTATTATTAGTTCCATTTTTTTTTTAAATATGCCATTTTATTTATTATTTAAATTGATCTCCAAGTAAAGCCACCAACACCAAAGTTGCCATGTTAAGTAGCTATTAAATTTTTTAGCGTTATACTAGTAAACATTTTTGACATGTTTAGTACACTATTTTATAGTAATTTATATTACAATAATTTTGCTTGCGAGCAGCCGTCCCGCCGCGCGCGGCGCGGCGGCGTCGTACATACTTCTGTGCCACGTACATGAAAACACCGCGCTCAAGAAGTGCGGCCTGAGGTAGAGTAAAATACCTAAAGTTCTGGGGAAGCCTCGCCTTAAATACCATCACTAAAATATTAGTGACATACCATCGACAGACTCCTCGTCCATATCCTTTACATTGGAGACGTGCACCAATCCTTTACTGTTGTCCGCGTCAGGTTCCTCGGCCATCACTCGCACCTTATACTTGGCGTACGCGGCGCCGTAGCGAGTGACGTCATCCGTCAGCCCGGGAGCCTCATAAATATTGTCTTCACCTTCATCACTCGACAGGTCCTCTGGAAAGTACATTTGATTTCTCATTTTTTTTCCGGGCGTTATAAGTGTGACTTGTGTGTCTGTATGTCTGTCTGTAGCATCGTAGCTCTCAAACGGATGGACCGATTTTGATCTTGTTTTTGTTTTGTTTGCAAGAGCATTTTATTTAGTATTCTTAGCTATATTTCATCAAAATCGGTTCAGCTACTTTTAGTTGTCGGAGGTTTTTGAGTTTTCTGAGCTTATACTTGTATCCGAATTTAAAAAAGGAGGATGTCAAAAAGCGTGTTTTTTAAATGTTTGTTACCCCAACTACAAATTTATTTGAAAAAATATTTTATTATTTGAAATAATATAGGTACTTCCAGATTGGTCCCATATCAAACGTCACCAAAATCTGTTCAGTAGTTGGGTTTTTAAAACAAAATTACTGGAAATAAATATATCATCCAAGTAAATGTACTTGTGTATATTGTAGTTGGTTGTTTCAGTTTTTTTTTAATAAAATAATTATGATGATTTTGGTGCTACAGGCGAAGGACAGGAAGACAGGGCACGACAATAGGCTTGTTTCCACTAATAACAAATTGCTTGGTTTCTAGTTTCTAATTATAAATGAAGAGACGTAGATAAGAAAAAAACAGTCTATTTCTCATAAAAGTTAAAGATTATTAATATTTTTAAAAAATAAATTCGAAAAATGGGCATTAAGTGACGTGACAGCAAACACCAATCAGAAAGTGTTACGTAACGCCACGCAATTTGTTGTTGACGTTTTCCTACAACAGAGCAGGTTACTATGGTTACTCCGTATTGTTTTGACACTTGACAAAGATGTAAACAGTTTGATTCCGCATGGATTTCGCAAACTGTGACGTCATTCAAGACGGCATGACATGACACTATTCATAGTTTTCAAGGGAAATCTAAATTATTATGCAAGCTCAGTTTCGATGGCGCTTCTGCCGATTGATTGGATGTTTTGTGGAAGACTAAGGCTGTGGCCCCATGTTATCCGGCACGGCGCCGGATCGGAAACAAAAGCCGGCCGGCGCCGGAATTCGACGTTTTTGCTTACTAAAAAACGTCGGGTTCCGGCGTCGCGCCGTTAAATTTCACGGCACGCCGCCGCATCCGTGCCGGATGACATGGGGCCGGGCTATTATAACAAATCTTTTAGACTTTTTTCCCGAAAACATAGAAGGCTATGGCCGGGTTCCCACTATGCCGGACCGGCAGATCTGCCGTAAACCGGACAGAGTGTTCACATTACACCGGATCCCACAACAGTCGGACAAGCACCTCAGTTGAATTTGGACCTGTGCCCACAATGGACGACGAAATTGTTGTGTTGTGGTGGTTGTGGTACAGAAGGCAAAATAAAAGAAGAAAGTATTGGGTACATCCTATTTTACGGGAAAGATTTTCACTTGGGACATTTGAAACATTGATGGGTGAACTTAGAAGTGACGGATCAAAGTTCTTCAATTATTTTCGAATGACAACAACCACTTTTGACGATTTACTGGGACGACTTTCACCAGGCATAAGAGTACGAAATACAAGTTTCAGAGAATGTATTTGCCCAGAACAAAGATTGGCCATATGTTTAAGGTAAGAGTGTGTGTGTGTGTTTTTTAGACAATAATTATTAATTAAAAATGCAAATTAGTCATTTAAGTATTTATTTGTACTCAAATTTAAAACCCTTCAAAATCTAAATATTCTGAATCTTGGGAGTATATGGAATGAGTACTAGTTGTTGTTGGCGAAACTGGATTCCCTGGATTCGGATTGGATGACTGGGAAGAAGTTGATGGTATAGGTGTTGTTGCCTGTTGGTTGCTACTATTATATTGTGTAGAGTATCCAGAGTGATAATCCTGCGTAGGTGTCGCCTGTTGATTAGGATGTGTGTAGTATCCAGAGTGAGTATACTGATCTGGTCCGGTCATCTGATTATAATGACGCCAATGTCCGTAATTTGGTCTCTCATAATTCCTACTTTAAATTTTTTGCAACATTGTCAGGACGCTGGCTTGAAATTCTAAAGTCTCTTCGATAGTTAAAGTGTTCAAGACTGGTATAATGCCTTTGAAAAAAGAAAGATGATGGTTTTCTTTTTCTGGTTTCATTCTGGAATCCAAAAACTTTGACATCTTCTCATTTACTTCTTTATTATCAATTGTTCTTTTATCTTTAATTAAAGTTGAACGAAAATCTGATTCCATGCCTTCTTCAGTCTCGGTTCTTGTTTTTTTTTGAACCCGACTCATGAGGCGGTCGAGGTTCGGAGACTTTTTTCAAAAACATTAATAGCTCGTGATATAAATAATTTCGTGTCTCTTTGGCCGAAGATCCAGATTTAGACTCATCTTTTTGTTTTTTCACCGTCTTAAGCCACGAATCTCGTACATTATTCCATTTAGCTAAAACCAGTTTTCCTGAAATAAATAAAAAAATATCAGAATAGAATTTGTTTATTGGTGACGTATAATGTAATATGTAGTAACAAAAGTTTTTTTTTTCAGATATTTAGCTTCAGGATGTTCATTCAAAGAAATACATTACTCATACAGAGTGGGCGTTTCGACAATAAGTAAAATAATAAAAGAAATGAGCAACGTAATTTGGGAAAACCTACAGACAGATTTCCTTAAGCTGCCTGATACTGAGAGAGAATGGGAGGACATCGCTTTAAGATTCGAAAGAAAAGCCAACTTTCCTCACTGTATTGGAGCAGTAGATGGCAAACATATTAGAATTTTGAAGCCAGCCAAGAGTGGTTCTATGTTCTTTAATTACAAGGAATATTATTCTTTTATATTAATGGCAGTTGTCGATTCAGAGTACCGATTTATTTTTATCAGTGTGGGTTCGTATGGCAAGGAATGCGATTCCACTATATTAAAGGATAGTACATTTTGAAAAAAGATCAATGATGGTACTTTAAATGTACCAAAGCCTCGACCACTTCATACAAACATGCACGAGGAATTACCGTTTATACTAGTTGGCGATGAAGGCTTTGCTTTAACACCTAATCTCCTGCGTCCGTATGGAGGTACACATTTGAATAATGATAAAAAGATTTTTAACTATAGATTAAGTCGAGCAAGAAGGTACGTTGAGTGCGCTTTTGGTATTCTAGCAAATAAGTGGCGAATACTCCATCGGCCTATAGATCTGAACGTAGACACAGCAATTCAAGTAATTAAAGCTTGTACAGTCTTACATAATTATGTTAGAGAAAAAGACGGTATAAATTTTGAAAGTTACCAAAATATTGAAAATGGACAAGAACAAGAAACGAGACCCGTGGATCGAAATGGGTCGGCTCGAGGTGGCCCTAATGCCAATGCTATACGGACAGCATTTACTAATTATTTTGTTTCGGATATTGGTTCCGTTCCGTGGCAGGCAGCAGCTATAAATTAAAATTTGTGAATGCATTTTTATCATTAAAAATATTTAAAAAACTCACCGTACAAAGAGTCTTTCTCTTTCTTCCAGTTCATCGAAGTTTGGTTTCAGTATTAAACATACTTCACGCCATGCTGCTAACTTTAAGTTTTTGTCTTTATAGACATCTTCGGTCTTGTCCCACAGAACAGGTCTCTCTTCGACAAGCGTAATTAAAGTTTCTATTTGAATGTCGCTCATGCTACACGTCTACTTTACTCAGAAAATGCGAGCCGAATGAAGTGCGGGGAGCACGGGCGGGGCGGGGAGTACGGGCGGGGCGGGGAACATGGGCCGGAACTGGTTCACATTACTCCGGTCCGGTGATTTTGCCGGCATTTTGTAGTGACAAAACGCTCCGGGAGACCGGGAGATCTGCCGGTCCGGCATAGTGGGAAGCCAGCCTATGTTTTCGGGAAAAAAGTTACATAGTAATTTTAAAATCATGCATATTCTAAGGAATATGCGGATCTAGCTGCTAATTTATACATGCATAATACAATTAAATTATGCTAGCAATATTATACATAAATACCTAAATCAACTCTCTCCATAGCTCGCACCATGTCATCTTCATCAATGCTGCTCTTCTCTGAGTCAGGGTACTCATTCCTCCAGTTGTTCTCATCATTCGAGTCATCATCATCACATTCGTCATCAGATGACTGTGTGTTATTCGTTCCTAGGACTAGGTCTGTTTCATAGTGTTCTATGCTGGAATGTAGAAATATAGAATATAGTAGAATAGTAGAAAAGTTTAAACATTTTCCAATGTAAGTTTGTTGAATATGTATTCAACTACATTGTTATGTACGCTGACACCTTCCCTAAGGTCATTTCACTTTTCTAATTACATATATTATGTAAATCAAATAGTAATTGTCGATTTAACCACTGAATAAGCAGTTCTAACACTTGATAATAGATTTCCGACGCCCTGGCGCGGAACCCGCCAGCCACCCTTTTTTGTTACAGTTTTTTGCTTATGAGTAATTTCTAATTTTAAATATGTGCATGTTAGGTAAGTTAGTTATAGCTCTGCCACCATGGCGAATAAACCGGAATAAACTAATGAGAGTTCCATTGGTTCTATAGAACTATGATGTCATAAAAAAACATCTTTGATTTTAAAATTCAATGATTTTATTATTAACCATCCTTCCGGCCCGTCGAAACTTGTCTACATTCTATATTTCTTTTCAAAATTACAGCACACATAATATGGGTAAAGACATTTTTACAAACAAGTGTCACATGCCTGATAATTATATGAAGGTTATGATTTTCATTGTTTCATATGAAAAATCACACACAGACACATTTACCCATTTACATTTACACATTTATCCTATTATCCATATCCTTACATTTACACATTTACCCCTAATTATATTGGAAAATATGACAGATTATTACTAGATATTTTTTATTTATATAAATGTCCCGTCTATACATGGTGCTATTTTATTCATTAGGAAGCGATCGATACATACAATGTAAGCAGTAAATAGTGTTTTTTTATTAATTTATAGTAAAATGTAACCACAAATTTTTAATAAGTGAAAAGTCTTTAGGGTTGTTAGATACTAAGGACTGCAACTAAATTTGGTGCTCCAGCCTCAAGTATTAAAGTTAGGCTTTTACCTCACAAAGTTATCCAGCATAGATACATCAAAACCGCTTTTGGCTGAGATATATAAATCATATGCATACTGCACATTACTTTCTTCATCATTTGCCTTTTGTAAATCAACTAAATCTATCTGATCTTCTACGTCTGTGGAATTTAGACCCCTACTACAGTTGATAACCTCATATCTGTTGATAGAAGATTGCTCTTTGCGCTCTTTCCGTAATTTTTCGATTATATCTTGGACATTCGACGTTGATTGCAGCTTTATGTCCGATTTAGGTACAATGCTCTTGATATGTGATGCTTCCTGAAATTAACAAGTGGTTCTATTACATTCAGCCAGATTCAGTGTAAGCCCCTAATTCAAATTCAAGTTCAGATTCCTCAAATTTATTAGCTATAAGTTTTACTTTCAAAACAACAATTTTTTGGTTAAGTTCATAAGGTTTCTGTTTTATTATATCCGGAAACCTTATTATTTGCTAAGCTTTAGTTAGCAAACATTGGACATTTGTATCACAAACATTCAATTACCAGATGAGTTGTCAAATGAACTTTCTGGATTTAGATAGTTTCTTGAAAAAAATAAATTTGTTTTTGGGAAAATTATATTTGATATTTCATAATTCAGATCATAGATTTTATTTTTATACTGTAATAGGTTTGCACTTGACCGTCAACTCACCTGATGTAAAGTGACGTAGTGGTCTACAATGGAGTGCACTTATCCAGAAGTAACCAATTCACTTACGATTTAAAGACTATATCTATCAGGGAGGAGGAGGACCCACTCAGAAAGCGCATTCCACAATTTAGCAGACCGCATGATGAAAGTGGAATTAAAGTGATAGATAAACGCTGCTGGTATTTCTCACAATGGGGTCCAAAAATTTATTTATTTATTTATTTATTATTACATTACATTCATGCACTACCCTTACAGAATTATCCTATTGCGATAGTGCACTACATAGTCTATATTATATTCTACAACACTCCAAAACCCATCACACTGGTCAGGACAAACATACTGTGATAAAACATAATTCTAGATCGCCTTTTGGAAGATGCAGGTGTGTAGTTCAAGGCATGTATGGTACTGTATTGACATTCATCGAGTTTCATTATTAGCCTTTCTTTTTATTTTAATACTTTTTTATTAACTACAACACAACAATATACAAACTCAACTAACTAAACTACTACACAAAAAGCTTAATTTTAATACTTGAATTTGTTGTATGTTTATGTGATGAGCATGGATGTTTGTTCTGTATCTGGGTGTTTCTATGTATCATATGTATATAAATACAACAAAAAAGTATATGTGTATTCTATCAGCCATCTAGTTCTATAGTACAAGCTTTGCTTAGTTTGGCCTAGATGGTGTTCTGTGAAATGTCCACAAATATTTATTATTATTATTCATGCCCAACTCTTGTACTTACTTAGACACGAAATATAACAAATATAAACACACCCATATATATCCAAAAGAATAGTAGAAAAAACCTATGTACTCATTCGACATGTGAGAATTCTCTAGGTGGTGAAATAGGCAGCTAAAAATGCCTATACTCTGCTCTAACAACGCAATAGTGACTTATTAATGTCAAGGTAGAAAATTAACTATACATATAGGTTTACCTGGTTTGTAACAGTGCCGCGAAATACGAAGAGTGAAGACGATATCTCTTCAGAGTCAGTCTTCTTACGCTTGCACATGAGAACGAGAGCATCTTGAGGGTTGTCTTCAAGTCTTCGCTTTACTCTCAATACCGTCGATGAAGCCATTTAGTTTAGGGCTCTTGTCTTATCTTATTTATTGTACGCTACATGTAATATATAAGCAATGTGCATTGTGCACTATTAGTTTAGTTTGTGAATGTTCACAGCCCGTTTAGTTTAGATTATAAACATAAAAAGGTACTCTTTCTCTTTGGGCCAGGCGATGTGCATCAAAGCAAGCATCACAAACACACACACACACACAAACCACAAACAATAAAATTGGAACTCTCCTCCCCCTATTATTCTCCGCGGCTCTACACTTGTGCCGTGAATTCACGGCGCGAATTCGCGGCTGTGGCTTGCAAAGAGAATACAATAATTCACTTGTTGTTTGACTTTGACATCAAACCTATCATACTTGTATCCTCTTTGGTTTGAGGTGGTGCCTTGCCTATCAGGGTTACCATTTCTACGGCAATTGCCGTGTTATACGACAATTAGGGCCGCTTGCCATAAAAAAACACGGTACACGGCAGAACATTGATTGCCGTATCATAAAACACGGCAAACAGAGCGAAAGAAAAAATACACCAATAAAGTAGCAGGCAACAGCTACTCTACAGTTAAATCGAACACATTCCATAGACACGTCATCGAATACACTTGGCACTTCAAGTGTAGGTGATTAAACATCATACATCTCTCTAGAATACCAAGGACCAATATTACGATTATAGTAGGGACACCCCCGAGAGGTTAAAAATATATCTTAGACATATATATCTCGTTCTTTACGAACAAAGACATTCATTCGTGCTTCAGACGTTGTTTATGAAACTTTAAGTGACTGAACGAACAGCCTACTATATTTAAAAAAAACTGTTTTCTATCCCTCAATATTATCCGATTTCATTCTTTTTAACCGACTTTCAAAAAGAATGATATCTACAATGAATGATATTTTTATGTTTCTTCACCGATTACTCAGCTAATTGTGCATTGAATTTGATGATTATTTTTGTATTTAGTAGATCATACTTCAGAAGTGGTCTCATATACATTTTATCAAAATCGATGCTGGACTTTCTTTACGAACAAAGACATTCATTCTTGCTTCAGACGTTATTTACGAAACTTTAAAAATTAAAATAGTGAAAAACGCAAAGTGGAAATAGTGACTGAAGAGCTTACTGCACTTCAAAAAGAACTGTTTCTATCCCTCAATATTATTCAATTTCATTCTTTTTCACCGACTTCCGGTTATCAATTTGGTTTGTATGTTTTTTTTTATGTTTGTTCACCGATTACTCAGCGAATTGTGCATTGAATTTTGTTGGAGCAAAGAGATGCTACTACATCTATTGTAATGTAACCTCTATGTCAGTGTGACAGGCTGGTTAGGTATTTTGAATGAGAATTCAAAATTGTTTGGAAAACTGTCAATGAGAAAATGTTTATCCATCGTGAATGTTTTTACAATGTTTCTTGTGAATAATTAGTGTTCATTGTAATGTATTTCTAACAATTTGCATTAAAGGAGATTTGCGCATTATACTCTGCTTTGTGTTCCTAAATCTATTATCATAGTAGGAATAATATACAACTGATAGACGGAGGGTTCTATCTGGACTATCAATGGTTATGAGCCGCGCAGAAAAATGAACAACGGCGTAATGAATTCGCAAGAACCCGTGAGTAAACATGAAAACATGAGTTTAGCATCGTTTGAAAAACTGGAAGGTGCCATGAACTATAACTCGTGGAAATTTATGATGGAGTTGTACTTGATACATGATGATCTTTGGGAGTTTACGCAGACTGACCCCAATGGTGAAATAGGCAAGAAAAGAGACCAGAAAGCACGAGCTAAAATTTGTTTGATGGTAAAACCAGAGTGCCTCATTCATGTGCGTCAAGCAAAAACAGCCAAGGAGGCTTGGCAAGCTTTAGAGAAAGCTTATGAAGATAAAGGGCTAAATAATCGTTGTAGGTTATTGTCAAAGCTTGTGAGTCTGAAACTGGAGCAGTTCCCGACTATAAGAGATTATATCACAGCATTGATGACAACAGCACAAAAACTGTGTGATTTAGGAAAAGAAATTGATGACGAGTTATTGGCTGCCCTAATGCTACAAGGATTAACAGAAAATTTTCAAGCTATGAGATTGGCAATTGAAAATTCGAATATAGAACTTACTACAGATTATGTGAAAACAAAACTTTACCAAATGGAGGATATACACATAGCTACAAACACAAACAGTCAAGCTCTTCTGTCAAAGAAAAAGAATCTTAATGCTACACATAAACAAAAGAAGTTGGAATGCTTTATTTGCAAAGGACCTCATAAAGCGAGAATTTGTCCAGACAACCGAAGCAGAAAGGCTGACGAGGCTTCTGTGGCGTTGGCGCTGGCGACTTCAACTTCAGAATATTCTTGGATAGTCGACTCTGGCGCTTCAAATCATATGACTTCAAGGCGTGAATGGTTGCATGATTTGAAGAAGTATGAAAGGGGAGTGACTGTTGCCTGTGCAAATGGAGAAAGGCTGCAAGGTGTTGGAAGTGGTACAGTAGTAAGTAGAAAACCTAATGTTACGATTGATGCTATGTATGTTCCAGGATTAGCTTCAAACTTACTTAGCGTCAGTTGCAGTCACAAAGAGAGATCTTAACGTTTTGTTTTTCAAAGGAGGTTTTCATATAGTGAAAAGTAGTAATTGCAAAATACTGGGTGAACCTTTACTTGCAGGTGTAGAGGAGAATGGTGTGTACAAATTGAAACAGAGCTTGGAGCACACAGCGTTGGCGACTGCTATCAGTAGTGACATGGAGTTATGGCATAAAAGGATGGGTCACCTTGGCGTACGTAACCTTAAATTATTACGTGATCGCATGGCGACAGGGGTAAGTTTTTCAAACAATATTAATACACTAGAGTGTGTAGCTTGTCTGAAGGGAAAACAAACCCGACAGCCATTTAAGAAAAGCAGTGCAGCTAGTAGAGCAACCGATGTACTTGAGTTGGTACATACCGATGTCTGCGGACCAATGAATGTAGAGTCATTCAGCGGATTTAAATACTTTCTTACGTTCATTGACGATTTTACGAGAAAAACCTTCGTTTATTTTCTGAAATGTAAAAGTGAAGTATTTGAAAAACTTGAAGAGTTCAAGACCTTTGCGGAATTGCAGACCGGAAAGAAGTTGAAGGCAATACGTTCCGATAATGGCAAAGAATACCTAAATAATCGGATGCAAGATTTTATGAAGAAATGTGGAATCCATCATCAGCTAACTGTGGTGTTTACACCCGAACAGAATGGTATAGCAGAACGAGCAAACCGAACAATCGTTGAAAAAGCAAGGAGCATGATCCAAGAAGCTGGATTAAGCAATAAGCTTTGGGCCGAAGCGGTGAAGACCGCTGTTTATCTCAAAAACAGGTCCCCAACGAAAGCAGTCAAGAATAAAACCCCTGAAGAAGCTTGGACTGGAAAGAAACAAAATCTGAAGTTTATGAGAATCTTTGGGTGCAGAGCATTTATGCACATACCTGATCAGAAACGCACCAAATGGGATCCGAAGAGTAAAGAGTTGCTTCATGTTGGATACTGTGAAGATTCTAAAGCTTATCGTTTGTATGATCCAGAAACCAAGATGGTCCACAAAGCTAGAGACGTTGTTTTCTTTGAAAAAGAATTTTACTCCAACAAGAGTTCAGAAACAAGAAGAGATGAGACTCTTCTTACGTTTGAAGATGAATATCTATCAGTGGAACCAACGAACGTTATGACAGAAAATACGAGGTGTGAAATTGAATCTCAAGAACAACAAGAGTTTCCAATTGAAACCGAAGATGAATCTATAGAACACAACGAGACTGTGAGAGAAATAATTGGAGATTCATATCCTATTGAACCATCAGCAGACAGCAATGAAACGGAAAGCTGTGATGAGTGGGAATCACTTGATGGTAGAGATGATGACGATGTAGAGGACATGCAGTCAGAACTCAACGAAGAGATTGATGAGGTACTGATGCAAGAACCAGAACACCCCATAGAGAGAAGATATCCATTAAGAGAGAGAAAACTTAAAGAATTTCCAAATCACATCACATACCAAGCTCTTGAATGTAATTTTCCACTTACAGTGAGTGAAGCTTTATCGAGAAGTGACAAAGAGAAGTGGAGAAACGCAATTGAGGAGGAGATAGGTGCTCTAAGGAAAAATAACACTTGGACACTAGTGAAGCCACCAAGATCGAGCAACATCGTTGATTCGAAATGGTTATTTCGAATCAAAGAAGAAGCGGGGGGAAAGATACGCTATAAGGCACGACTTGTTGCGAGAGGCTTCAGTCAACGCAGAGGTGTTGATTACTTTGAGACATTTTCACCCGTAATCAGACACAGCTCTTTGAGAGTGCTTATAGCCTTAGCGGCTAGAATGGGATTGAAAATTGATCAAATGGATGTAAAGACAGCATTTTTAAATGGAGATTTAAATGAAGTCGTTTACATGAAACAACCTGAAGGGTTTGCAGTAAAAGGTAAAGAAGATTACGTTTGCCTTTTACAAAAGTCATTGTACGGCCTTAAACAAGCTCCGCGAGCATGGAATGCGAAGCTTCATTCTGAACTCACTAGGCTGAAGTTTAAGAGATCAGAAAATGAGCCATGTGTCTACATGCGATCACAGGAAGATAAAATTATCATCGTCGCTGTGTATGTAGATGACATTTTAATTTTCTGGAACAATGAGCAAGAGATGCTGAAAATCAAGAGCGAATTGAAATCCAGCTTTGAAATGAAGGATCTCAATACAGCTGAATTGATGTTGGGAATTCATATTGTGCAAGATGCTAACGGGATTAAGCTACATCAGGAGAAGTATGTAGAAAAAGTTTTAAAAGCATACAATATGAATGATTGCAAGCCAGTGACTACACCAGCAGTACCAGGCCAAAGATTGGAGAAACCAGTGCATGGTAGGAAGCCAGATGAAAAGATTCCTTATAGAGCATTGATAGGCTCTCTTATGTACTTAGCAGTTTGTACAAGGCCAGACATAGCTCATGTTGTAAATCACTTGAGTCAATTCAATGAATGTTACGAGGAACAGCATTGGACTGCCGCTAAACGTGTCCTGCGGTATCTCAAAGGGACAAAGAGTCATGGTTTGAGATACACAAAAGGAAAACAGCAAGAAATGATGGAGGCTTTCGCTGATGCCGACTATGCAGGTGATAGCGATCGCCATTCATATTCTGGTTCAGTGTTTCTCATTCAAGGAGGAGCTGTATCATGGCAGAGCACCAAACAGCGAACTATAGCTCTAAGCACTGCAGAGGCTGAATATGTATCACTGTCAGAAGCTGCAAGAGAGGCAATATTTCTGCGACGATTTATAGCAGAAGTATCGGATGGACATGCCTTTAATTTAGATAAAGCTGTGACCATCTATTCTGATAGTCAGTCTGCCATTGCTATAGCGAAGAACCCTGTACACCACCAACGCACTAAGCATGTAGATGTGAGGTATCACTTTGTGCGTGAGGCAATTGTAAATAATCATGTGATACTGAAGTATAAGGAGACAGCATGCATGGTTGCAGATAGTTTAACGAAACCACTTCCACGAGGGAAGTTTGAGTGGTGTTTGAGAGGTATGGGTGTGTGTTGTTGAGAAGCATGATAGGTGTGCGAATGGACATAAGGTTAAGGAGGAGTGTTGGAGCAAAGAGATGCTACTACATCTATTGTAATGTAACCTCTATGTCAGTGTGACAGGCTGGTTAGGTATTTTGAATGAGAATTCAAAATTGTTTGGAAAACTGTCAATGAGAAAATGTTTATCCATCGTGAATGTTTTTACAATGTTTCTTGTGAATAATTAGTGTTCATTGTAATGTATTTCTAACAATTTGCATTAAAGGAGATTTGCGCATTATACTCTGCTTTGTGTTCCTAAATCTATTATCATAGTAGGAATAATATACAACTGATAGACGGAGGGTTCTATCTGGACTATCAAATTTGATGTTTTTTTTTGTATTTGGTGGATCATATTTCAGAAGTATTCCCATATAAATTTTATTAAAATCGATGCACTACTTAGGTTTTTGTAACAAAATAACTGGTAAAATATCAGCCTGTAGAAATCTGAATAGCAAGTCGCCTAATAACGCATTGTATTGCGTATTTTGAAGTTGGGTTTTCAGTTTTTTAAACTATAATTGTTTATATAGCCATGGATAGATGTCCATTGCCAAAAAAATGAATCTTAGAAATCGGTTAGTGCTTAAACTGTTTTATCCTATTTGTATTGTAGGTATGATAGATCACGATCATTTTAAGTATCTATGTATAAAAAACTGCTTTTTATATGAGACACGGCAATTTTTGGAATTTTGAGCCAAAACACGGCAATTCAACATTCATAACACGGCAGTCAATTATTTGGCTACAATTATTCTGACGTTGGCGGGAAAAAAAAAAAAAAAAAAAACTTTTTTTTTTGTTGCCAGTATAAAAACTTGATAAAACTACCTGAACCTACCTTTTTGATTGTGGTCGGTGCGTGAATGGGACTATAATGTTTAGCAAAAAAAAAAAAATGTCAATGTCAAAAAATATTTTTTACAGTGTTGCCATCTCGTGCTTTCTATATCGAATTGTAGCTATAAACCAGCTCCATCGGCTACAAAGATTGAACTAAATAACAAAAATTACCTAGTTTAAATAGATTAGCTTTGCAACAAGCATGCTAATCGTCAAATGCGGACATATTTGCGTAAAAATAACATTCCGAATTCAGCCAGATTTGAACTGAAAGGAATTCGTCGTTTCTCTCCCCACAAAAATTGATCATCTAACTTATAAACGCATGTTGAAATCTTATTCACTGAATAAGGACTTGTCACTTTCTATCAGCCGGGTACTATCACGACCGAAAATGGAACAAGACACTTTAATTATATGCCCTTATTCATCGTTTATAACACACACATGCACACGCACACATTCACCATCATACGCTCACCATCATGCACACGTTTAGTTTAAGCAGGGCTTACTTTTCTATTTATAAGGAAGATACTTGTAAAAGTATCTTCCTTTACTTTACGACTGTAATTGCATAAGATTAAATATAAATGTAAATCCTTATGTAAATGTTAATCCGTAATCCTTAATTGGCCTTAAACCAATGATAGATATAATTATATAAGTTATATATTGTACGTTATAAATGGCTGTAGATTTTGTTGAATATATAAAATAAAACAAATAAATAAGTAAGACGGTGTATCATTGAACACATTAAATCAAACCGCTATAAAAAATGGTCGTTACCAATTACCAATATAGGATAAGATTTTTTCTTGTGTCAAAGACTGACGTAGACTACTAGTCGTATTAGATCATAATTTCTGAAACTTGTCATCTTCCTAGAAGATGTGTGAAGTCTGCCAACCTGCACTTGGGCAATAAAATGAACTATATTGTAACCTATTGTTATGTATATGTTTGTATACATTTGACCATTTCATAATGAGGTGACAATGGTCAGCGCTCAAATACTGCGTCAGTACATATAAACAGGGCCAATTTGAAGGGTCTTGTTTACCCAGTATTTGATTTTTCTTTCATGGAAAAAGATGGCACTAACAAATTCCAATAATTTTAACAATATATAATTTATAAGGCAAGACAAGAGAGAGGCCTATATCCAACAGTGGGATAGAGAAGGCTGTGGATGATGATGATAATTTATAAGTACAATATTTTTTTCATACTACTTGGCTACTATAAAAAAATTATCTACTTTTTTTTATAAGTTTGGCTTTATATTAAAAATGTGTTATGGCAACATAGTTTTCGATTTGGTTTTGGATGCTCCATTTTAATTTTTCTTTTCAAAATTTCAAATTGTATTTTTGATTTGTTGTTTTACGTTTTCTGTCGATAAGCACTGTTAATAGGTGTAGTCCTAATTGTTGTATTGAAGAATATGTTCAACGGAAAATAATTTTCATTATAAGTACCTTATTCCTGAGATCGAACTGAGAGGTCGACGTATTTTGTCGATTTATCTCTGTAATTTTCTTTTATACATTATGTATTTATAGCACCAGGTACAGTGTAAAGTGTATTTAAAACAATTCAAATAACATAACTTTGAATCAGAAAAAGTTCTAGGGACAAACAAGATCAATGGCAAAACTCATATGGGACTATAAGTAATAATAACTACCTAGTCATCATATGAAAGTAGTCATTGAATGGCACCCAAGGAACGGGCGACGACATCATGGCAGACCACCAGCTAGGCTCGATGGTCAGATGCCATTGGAAAGCATAGACTGATGTCAATTGATGAGACTTGCCACTGGACAGGACTGGGATGTATGGCGTAAACGAGAGGCCTATACTTAGCAGTGGATGGATACAGGCTGAATTGATAGATATGAAATCTTTGAGCTCTGTTATATCTTTGCATCAGCTTTTCAGCAGATCCATAACACATGTAATAATGTTTATTGTTATTACATTGTGTTTGAGTTCCTCCAATAACGCAGGGTAAGTAAGTCTTGTACCTAATTTAACTAGAAAAGGGATTAAATATTCTATTCATTGCAATACTCTTAATTTATTTTGAAATTATTATCTGGGATTGTGACAAAAACAACTGTGCTGTTAGATAACAAAATATACTTACAATTATGTTAATTTTATCGGTTCATAGTGATACAACAAACACACATGGCATAGGTATTTATTACCTGTGTCTTTCCATTTGCTTGCTATTTATTAAGTTTAAAAAATATTTTAACAATTTGGCTCTGGCAGTGTTTAACTTTAAAGTGTTCAAATTGTCTACCTTGTAGACAACGCTTTAATAAACAATTTCCACCACTCACACAAGGGTTAAATACATTCCAAGTTAATAACCTTAACATTTTAACATTTTATAATTTAGTGCTTTCGTGTTTTTTTTTTTGGTAGCAAAGTATTTCATAATACTATGAGGAGTCCTTATAAATTAACCTTTTCTGTCTGTATGGAGTGTAAATACAATAGAGTGTGCATACAACAGCTCTACGTTTGACCACCATTTTCCAGATTTGAACAATGCATGAAAAATACTCATAGTCCAATGTTTGTCATTAACCGCTCTAGAACCATACCCTCTTATAACAAATGTTACTAAACACCTTTGCAACTGGCAAAGGAGTTAGGTTATCAGGCTGTTGAATTTGTTTGCGCTCACTGTGACTAATATGGGGTGTAAAGGACGAATACTTGTGTAACTCCGCCTCATAAATGCGAACTAAGCTATTTATGATGCCGGTCCTCAGCCCGGATAAAGGAGGAAGGCACAAGTAATCATCTATACACTGGACTCGTTACTTGATGGAGGGATTCCGATCAAGCTGGACACCCTGCCTGCAGGAGTATTCAGAACTCGGATTCAGGTTCGGTTTTGGAATCTATATCTCAGTTTCTGTCATTCTCTATGGAAATGACAGAAACGGACATATAGATTCCGAATTGATTCTGAAACCAAATGAGTTCTGAATAGTGGAGGGCCCTCATCTGCTCACACTACATAGCATTTGAGACCCACTCTCGTCTGTTTGAAACTGTACATTTCATGGAAGTGGGTGATTCAGCATTTTTGTGCCAAGTTTAATGTTTTATGCCTTCATAACCGTGAGATGTACAGTCTTTAAGATTGTTTTGCTATACTTTTTTTGAGGAGAAGAAGTTTGGAAGGTTGGTGGAGGAGGGGTGTTTTGACAGCAGAGGTTCAGCGCTAACGGTATACACATTCTCTCTGCTGACAGGAAGTGGGGTGGAGTTGGCAGTGAATGGTGTGCGCTATGTTATGCACTACACCATTCACTACCAAGGGGGTTGTGGGGTGGTGAAGAAGAATGGAGAAGGTTGAAGGTAAGCGGTTTGAGGTGTTGGAATAATAGGGGATGGTAGGGGTTGTTTTGCTATAGTCTGCCATGTTGTCCCATATCGTATAATGTGCGACCGTAGCGAGCGGAAAAAAGGTTTTTTAATTTTTCAGTAAGTAAATATGCTGTTTATCGGGCTTCTAGCACTTTAATGTCCCAGATGAACACCAAGTTTGTCATAACAATAAATGTTCTATTATTTTTGGGTAGTTTTTTTTTTTTTTTATAGATTATAGATCTACGATTGACGACCAACTCGCCTGATGTTAAGCGACGGTGTGGCCGAGGATGGAGCTCGTCGATCTAGAAGATATCTATAGGAGATATTTCATTTTCGTTTTAACGAGCACTCAGCGCTTGCATGACCGAAATAAACAAAAACATATGTAACAATTATGCGCGCAAAAAATATAGTGGTGTTTTTATAAAAACATGCTTTATTTTTAGTACTAGTGAACCCACAGTACTTCCATGCCAAAATAGTAATAATGCGCGAGCGAAGCGAGTGCGAAACTTTTTCAAGCATTTTATAAAATTATTTAAGTCTGGAAGGATTTCGGGGGGGGGGGGGGGGGTAGAACCATCCAACCCCCCCTGCCTATGGCCTTGATGATAATTATAATGATAGCGATGATGATGACGATATAAATTAATCAAACAACAATTGATTTTTATAAGACAAGATGAGGGCTATAAATCCTGCACTGACGTCCCGCTTGGGGTATATTATATATTTCCTCCTGTTTACATCTTCCTGCGAGCTATCCCGAATCAGCACGAGGCCTTGCGATGCTGCTAGCTAGCGCAACAGCTCCAGTGGCGACACTGGCGACCATGTAAATGATGCAATGCTGCTGTTTGGGTGACATACCTAACCTATGCAAGAATGATGCTGAAGTTACTTCCAAACAGAATATAACGGCTACTTCGTGCAGCCCTTTGGAGATTTTAATGTTTTTAGGGTTCCGTACCTCAAAAGAAAAAAACGGAACCCTAAGAGCGCTTGTAGACGCACCGGACATCGATCCGGTTTCGGCGAAAACCGGACTGGACCGACGTCCGGTGCGTCTACACACACCAACGCACTGGCGTGGATGACTGTCTTTCGGACGCCGGACCCACGTCCGGTGCATCTACAAGCGCTCTTATAGGATCACTTTGTTGTCTGTCTGTCCGTCCGTCCGGGTGTCAAGATCTTTATCTCGGGAACGCGTGAAGGTATCGTGTTGAAATTAAAACCATATACGTAGATCGTATAGGTAACGTCGAAAGATTATTAATTAATATTAAACTAAATGTACATTTATTTAATTTACATCTAGTTTTTTTTTTACAGGAGATTTCACCCGTTTTAACGAGCGCTCAGCATTTGTATAAGTCAAGTAAACAAAAGACGGGTAATAAGCATGCGCGAGCGAAGCGAGCGCGAAAATTGTAGTAGTGTTTTTATAATAATATGATTTATTTCTCATAATAGTGAGCCCACAGTACTTCCATGGCAAAATACATAGTACTAATGCGCGAGCGAAGCGAGCGCGAAAATTTTGAAAGTTTTAAAAATGAAATCTTGGAAGTCATTTGATTCATTGATCGTGTTAGCGAGCCTAGGTTTCTGTGGCCCAGATGAACCAAACAAGTATATGTGTTAAAAGAAAAAATGAAATACCCGACTGAATAAGAGTGACTTTTACGCTAGCAAAAATTATATTTACAACTATTTGAATGCATTGATTGCCAATTTATTATTCCTAAATTTAAATATATAACTTTATAGAAAATTACAAACATATCTACGCGCTACTTCCTTGGCAGTCGGAAAACAATTTGGTTAGTGATTATTTTTAGGTGAATTATATGCATCTATTAGTACGGCACTTTAAGTCTTGTTCGATCTTTTAGAAATTATTAACGCAAGAATATTTTTTATGTAAAATTGGCTTGGATCGAATTGAAAATTTTGTGGAATATCTGTATTTTTATTGGTTTTCGAGTGGAGACCACGTACCGGCAAGCGCAGCGTAGGAAGACCAGCCACGAGATGGACAGATGACCTCATACAAGTGGCGGGAAGACGCTGGATGCAAGCCGCTTCCAATCGGTCTTTTTGGAAATCCATGGGGGAGGCCTATGTCCAACAGTGGACTTCTTATGGCTGAGATGATGATGATGATCTGTATTTTTTTAACATAAGATAGATCTACGACTGACCACCAATTCGCCTGATGTTTGGCGATGTTATTTTCTAGTTTTACGAAGGACGAACTTTTTATATGTTCATTCAGTCATTTCATATCTTTAAATAATGCGCGAGCTAAGCGAGCGCGAAAAAACATTTTTTGTGAGAAATTATGCGTAAAATCGCTATAAAAGATTGTAAATGCGCATTCTTTAGAATAATTAAAAGAAACACTTGTTTGTTACGAAATAAATCGTTAGAGGTTACAAAAAACGTTTTTATATTTTTGCAAGAGATGTATTATTATAATTACAAAAAATATAGTCTGTAACACTCTGGAAGCAAAGACGAATCTAATGACACCTCGCACATCAAAATCGGTCAAGTCGTTCAGGCTGTAGGCTGTCATATTGAAACATACATACCATATACATACATACACTCGAAAAACATTACCCTCCTTCTTACGCAGTCGGGTAAAAATATATAGTTTCGATTTGATATGCGCGTTTGTAGCATGCGCGGGCGAAGGACCGACTAGAGTCATACTGCATCTTTAGTAAAACTGTTGTTATGACAACCGCGCATCAAGTGTAAGTATATTTTATAACATGCGTGCCATCTACGATATTCCGGCACTCTAACAGCATGTAATTTTTTTTCCGGCCAATGCCATGGGGGGGGGGGGGGGTCCGGACCACCTGGACCCCCCTATATATACGCCCATGGCTACGGCCCTGCCCCCACTTGTTTGTACGGAACCCTCGATGGGCGAGTCTGACTCGCACTTGTCTGGTTTTCTAGATGTTAGGGCAATACATTGTTAGTTACAAATTATCAAATTTACTTATTTCAGATGTTTCACATCCATCAAATTATAATATTTTCATGTCAAAAGAATTAAAATGAATATTATAATAAATAACAATCTTATTGATAATTAATAGGTAAACAAACAGACAGAACATATATTATTATTGTTATTAGAGATGTTTATTATTCAAAGTACTTTTCCTGAAACATGTCCCACGGCAGAATAGAGGAACTATTGTATTTGTCAGGTCTGTCGCGCGATGACAGCGCCGAGTCTAGAAGACTATTGTAACAAGCGCATTGTCCTGCGTTATCGTGCACGCACTTTTTTCATTTTAATCTGACGAAAATACCTATTATTGTATTTTTTGCGCTAGGAGGTTTGCTATTTTGTTTTGTTGTAATTAATAAAGGCACTTGCCCGAAATAAAACAAACATGAAAATATTGGAAGTAATAAAATAGTCGTATAATTTTCATTACGTGCTTAGAAACGTATCGAATATCCGTACACGCGGTCTTGTACTCATACAACACATAGAAACATGATACAAAACCACAAGGTAGGCCCGTCTGGTACAGTAAAATATGCTCTATTGCTTAGAAGATAAGGAAAGTTAACATATCAACTTATGCCGGTACTACGTAGAAATAATGTAAACAAACCCACTGCGTGAGCACACATAGATAAAAACTACAACACATTTACACATTTATAAAGTTGTGTGCAAACGCAGTGGCCTCAATATTGCCAATTGAAATCAACATCACATGTTTTTCCATTTAGTAATTTTTTCGTGTCTTGATTATATATTTAATAATTAATTTACTGACGTAGAAATACACAAGTTAATTAATAAATTGTTAACTTCTAGCCGGTTAACATTTATCGATAGTTAAATGAGTATTTTAGAGTATAAAACAATTCCTATAAAGCCTGCCATGCATGTTGCGACATAATATTTTTGGACAGATTATATAACAGATTTTAAAGTGTGCATGTTTCCACGGGTCATTTTAATGCGCACTAAAATAATGTTGAGTATGAAATAATCATTCTATTTTAGGCTGATCTTGATATTTGTCAGAAATATTCGAGTACTTAATTCTGTAAAACAGGATTGAATATGAGTAGTAGACCTCATGATCACATTGTTTTGCGGATAATGCCTGTAAAAACTAGATAGATAATGCACACACTGAACACAATTGTTGCCAACAAGTTTGTTCTCGCGAGATGTACTACTTTAGCACAACTATTAGTTTAGATAGTCAAGCCCGTGATGCTTAGGTTGATAACATTGACAAAATTGTATACTTTTGTCAACCTTGACGAAAAACCACACGATAAATGTGATCAAGTCAACGTAATTAATACAGTATAGAAGTAACGCGTTGGCTATATCTTGCTCACTCACTTAGTCGACTCAAGCCAACTTTAACCGAACAAGCGTTACATTGCCAAGCGTGACGGGACGGGTCTCTTCCAATTCCAATATCCACAAAAAAATGCGTGCCTAAAAAGTTTTTAACTAAAGAAAAGAATGTAAATACCTATTAATAATAAATTCAGTCACTATAAAGAATAATTTGACAGAGTGATATTTGTAATGGACTTGAAATAGGAGGAACATTATGTCCATGGTTGCGAAGAAGGCCAATTCTTTTGTGTATGTTATGCCCTAGTCATTCCAAACTGTGACTCTAGAAGTATTCTTAAAAATATATAAAACTTACATTCGATCATTACTCGGGTATGGTTTCCAAATCTGGAGTTTACTTAAAGAAGGATATAGACTTACTTCAAAGTGTCCAGAGAGAACCCACCAAATTACCATAATATGCTTTTCGTCATAAACCATGTGATGAGAGATAGAAAGCACTGTGTCTCACTACACGGCTACGGGGTGACTTCATTGAAAGTTTTAAAATAATGAATAGTTTCTACAAAGTATGATGCAATCAGTTAATTCGTGGGGCGTGTGTCGGCTGCGTCACCAAAGACCATCAAAGAGTACAATTTAATTTACAGATAGCCATTAAAGATCGGTACGTGGCGGTGATAGAGGCCCTGGACCAAAAGTAGGCGACAAATCAGGGCAAACAGCTGAAACACACCATGAGCACCATGTACACCATGAGTATACATGCTCACCATCGAAGGCTCTTTCTTGCGGCGGCGTCGTGTGGTGGGTCGTCCTCTTCCCTTACAATATGGTTGAGGAGGGTGATGGCTGGCACATGCTTCATACTCGTGATCAGGTGCTGCTTGTGGGTCGCCGGTTTGCTCGTGGTATACACACAACATAGTAATAAGTAAATTAAACTAAAACAAAATAATCTTCCCGTAATGATAAGTAGTAAAAAATATTTGTAATCATCACAAAGGTCACGTACCCTGATGTCTGTAGAGCTAAAAATTAAATAAAAAAATTAAAAAAATGTTTCTACAGTCTGCCAGACATAAGAAGCCTACATACCATAAAAAAGAACTTGAGAAAAAGCAGACGTCACAACATCTTAATATGGCTTTGATCATCACATAACCTAAGCAAGAGTTGTTCGCAATTGAAATTGGTTGCCTGAAGCCTTATCCTAACAAAATGAATCCTTTAAAAATAAATCTCAAGGGTAGGGATTGAATCCACAACTTGCAGGTTAGAAGACAGGCAGTATATGTGAAACATGTAAATTAATTTTTCTATTCTAAAGCATTGCATTTATTTTTTAGAAAACTTATCACGTCATTAGCTGATTTGACTCGTCTCACTGTACATATACAATAATGCCCGGGTTATAGGGAATGCAATTTTATATTATGCGGTCGAGCGTTCAAAACGCAGCAAAGTCGTTGAAAAAACGCGCGTAAAAAACGCTCGTGCAAATGACGCCTTAGTGACGTCACACTACGTAGGAATTGTAGTTTCGCAATTATTTTTTTATGGCAGCCCTGATGCCTACTCAGCCTATTGCCTGAGTGCCTGTTGTGCGCATAATTTATTTATTTTAATATTTGTATCAAGTATAATTGGTTTTACTAGTTACATCGGAAAATTAATAGCTCTGTTTTAAAAGCAATACAATGGCTGCAGAAGATAATTGGAGAACCCCGGCATTTCGCCAGAGTGTTGTGTCAAAAATGTAAGTGCATAATTTACATTTATTGTAGCCTAGAATTCTAGATGGTTTCCATTCCCTCAGACATATATTTAGCCCTGAACTTGACGGTTGTATATTTTTAAATGTACTGGACCTGCCAGGGATGTGTCAAATTAACAGGCACAATAGTTGACAAAAACTTTTCACCTCAAACAGTATATTATTTGCAATTACCTATGTACTACCACAAAAATCAACGCTCTTTTGCTGTACTACTGTCGTATAATACTTAGCTTACCATCCATAGGGATAGTATGTCATGTAAAAAATATTGTGCAACAAATCAGTTGTAAACGATAGGTTAAAATCTCAGATAGTCAAGTACAGTGCCTTTAGGCAGCAAACCGAGGTCATGAGTCAGGTTTTCAGTGAATAATGTCTTTTAACTATTACTTGATCCTAAATGACTCACAGTTGCAATAACATTATGTATGTACCTAATAAAATGTAATAAAAGTTATTTACGAGTAATAATTATTTGTTTTTGTACTATATGGAAAACATTGCAAAGAAACTATGAAATAAAAATAAAAAAAGCCTTTATTTCATCTACACTACTAAATAAAATCAGTACAAATGTCAAAAATATCAGTTTTCAATAATTACAATAATTGATTCACTTTAAAATATAAATATTATTATTATTATTATTGGTTATTAATGCAATCTTCTTCGTCAATTTCACTTAGATGCCCTCAATATTGTATCTGTGTCATGAATTTTCTTCTACATATATCTATTATTGTTCTTGTGTAGATGTCACATCTTTGCTGTAGGCCTCCCCCAGTTTTTTCCAATATTTTCTATCCCTAGCTAGTCTCATCCATACAAAATGCTAAAAAAAATCAGCCATTTCTTTTATTGCGATTGCCAGGTCTTTTAGTAAAAATTTCAATCCAACGTCTACTTGGTCTTCCTCTTTTTTCGCTTTTCCTCTCTTGGTATCCATTCTATTAATAAAATAAATAAATAAAATAAAATAAGCCTTTATTCAGATTCTTATATGTAACATTAGTTATTTAATTTTTGATTTAGTTTGTATCTGCTTGCCCTTTGGCAAAGGCCTCCCCTAGGGTTTTCCAAAGTTCTTTATTCATAGCCTATCTAGTCCATGTTGCTCCTGTAGCTGTTTTTACTTCATCCTCCCATCTCTTCCTTTGTCCTCCTCGTCTCCTTTTTCCATCTCGAGGGTACCATAGCATGACGTCTTTGGCCCATTTAATTTTTCTACTTCGTATTGTATGTCCTGACCATTTACATTTCAATCTCCTCACTGTGTATGTCACATCTGCCACACCGGTTCTAGCCCTTATATCAGTCAGTTTCATTCTGTCTTTCAGCTTGACACTTAACATGCTCCTCTCCATTCTGTTCTGACATACTTGCAGAGCTTTTCTTTGCTTATCTGCTAATGCCCATGTCTGGCAGCCGTATGTCATGCATGACAATACACAGGTGTTGAATAATTTCTTTTTGTCTTTTATTGAGAATTGCGGATTTTTCATTATTTCTTTGAGCGACCAATATCTTATCCATGAATTATTTCTTCTTGTTTCTATTTCTTTTTGTGTTTGGTCTACTGGTGATATTATTTGACCTAAGTATGTATATTGATCTACATATTCTATAATGTTGTTATTTACCTTAATCGTTTTCTGTAACCCATTTGTCATTAATTTTGCTTTATCAGTGTTCATTGATAGTCTTCACTCGCGTCTGCTAGCTGTTGTAACATAATTTGTAGATTTTCTGGCGTTTCTTCTAAAATTATCAAATCATCTGCAAATTTCAAATGATGTAATTTTTCCCCGTTTATGTTTATTCTGTAAGTATCCCAGTTTAGCTTTCTAAATATATGTTCCAGCACAGCTGAAAACATCTTAGGTGATAGTGGGTCTCCCTGTCTAACACCTTTTTCACATCCATTCTATAAGGGGCCGTCCATTAATCACGTGATTTTTTTTAGCATTTTGTAACCCCCCCCCCCCCCCCCCTTTTTTTGGTGGATAGGATCGTCATGGTACCTGCCGAAAAAGGAAATCCCTGATAATTAAAAACAGAGTTTTTGTGAATTGATCGTCCTGCCCTGTGAGAGACTTTACATTGGTTACAAGATGTTATAAATGTCAGCAGTATGGCCATGCGGCCATATCATGTCACGAGCAAACATACACGTGCGATCACTGGCGATCTGGGTCACTAAATAAAAGAATGTACGAAAAAGTCGGACGAACCAAAATGTGCTACATGTTTGCGATTCAAAAAGCTGAACAATCATAAAACAGGTGCTGCAGATTGCCAGGCCAAAATAATAGCAGAAAAAAGATATGTAAATTCCATTGACTATGGGGGCGCCTAAGAGCGCCGTTACTCAAGTTGTATTTGCCTTTCTACTCTATTTTATTTCATTAAAAAAAAAAAACTTTTTTTTTACATATATTTTTGTTTTGTTTTTAATATTTATATATAAATAGTTTTATCGATGATTTAGATAGCTTCTCTGTACCCGAATCAAAGACGTGTGAAGAGGAAAATTGTAAACAGTATCTGTCTTCTTACAGTAAACACAGAATATACATAGTGTTTATAAGAATTTTGACATGTTATACCTAATTGAAAAGTTAAAATTTGCAATTCAGAAAAATACGGTAAGTGTTCGCATAAGTAATAAAAATTATAACATAAAACCGTGGATTACGCCAGGTCTCATTCGCAGTATATTTTAGATAGTATTAAAAAAAAAAAAACATGTTACTTATGTGATATTATTATACATTAATCATTTGCCTACTTCTCGCCTGACAAACAGGAATACCTAGTTCTGGCATATAATTTATATTTTACCTAAGTTAATTTGTGTATTTAAATAGTTCTTTATATGTACAAATTGTTTTATACAAATAAAGTTATTATTATTATTATATTATTATTATTGACACCACTCACATAAAAATACGACAGGCCGTTTAGGCTCTAGGGCGTGCCAAAGAAATATACATACATACACTCGAAAAACATAACCCTCCTTCTTTCGCAGTTGGGTAAAAATAGTAGCACTACCAAAAATTTATCGAATGGAGGTATTTCATTACACAGGTTAGTTATCTTTAAATACAGATATAAAGTATAATCTAATTTTATTCTGAAATTAAGGCATAATATATGGGGCCACGTGATTTTTTTTTAGTATTTTGGAATGGAATATAATATTCCTTTGCGCCAACGACTAGCTAAAACTATTAAAAACCTAAGAGATTAATTGAATTACTTTTTTATAACGTAAAAATAAAAATAAAATATCTTTTGGATTTAAGTAATACTTAAGTAGAGCTATGCATATTTTATCTATATTCATTTTCTCAATAATTTATACTTATGAAATTTGACACACATGTTTAGAAGCTGGTATAGACTTAACATATACAAAAATTGTGCAATTCTGACAATATTACAAACATACATGTCGAATTGATAACCTCCTTCTTTTTGGAAGTTGGTAGAAAATGTATTGCAGTTTGCCGTCATAAGCCATAATATTGCATTATTTACAATAATTGTTTTAGCGAGGAAGTAATCCAGCGTTCCGGCATGCATGTGGCACGCAACAGCAGTGAGATGGAGAATCATGTGTTTATGAAGGCCAAGACTCGGGAGGAATACATGAACATGGTCGCCAAACTGATTCTACATGTTCGAGAGATGTGTGAGTTGGATTCAACTACAACATATAAAGAAACTTGTTTTTAAAAAAGTCTCATGTTCATCAGTTTTTTATAGTTAATATTTCTACAGGGTTGGCATTTCATTATCGTTCTGCTATTTACATTCATTCATTCATTCTTCATTCAACTTACAGCTCAATTAATAGTGTCTGCCTTCTAAGGCATTGGTTTGAAGGACAGGCGAGTTGACTGTCATTCATAGACCTAATGTAACAAAAGTAGTTTCTTTTTTTTGTGGATTCAACAAGGTTTTTTTCTCGTATAATTTCACATTTAAAAAAAAAATACACTAGCTTGTCTAGCTCTTGACCAATTTTTGGTATTTGTATATTTACATCAAATTAAACCCTACAATGTTGCCAATTATGAGACTTTATTACCGTTCAAAAGATGCAGTCTTTTAAGTGTAGGATGTAAAGAATGATGACAACACCATTGCCTCATGAATAGGTTCCCGCATGCTTCAAGGTTTCCTTCCTTCCTGTTCAGTACATGATCATGATTTGAATGTTTAGTAACGTTTAGTACTGAAGCCAAAAAAAATATTACAGAAACATATTTGTTAATGCAAATTATTTTTATTTTATTATATGACGTACTTTTTACATGTCTGTTATCTATTGTTGGAGTTTTCCTCCGTCCACTAATATCTGTACCTACCGGAGGTTTCTATCTTAAAATGATATATAAAAATTCCATTTCATATTTTTATTGCACAGTTATACAGTTTTTAACATTTAGTTTTGGTGGAAAGACTGATTGTGACTTGTTTTAATGAAGATATACTGGTGGATGGTTAATATTAAACAGAGTTGGGCTCATATATATTTTATGCATAAAATATAATTATATAATAATACTATTACATTATACAAGTCTTAGCAATACTTTAGTGTTGAGAAATTATTTTATCTACTCAACTGGCTAAAAAAAAGGTGTAATTTTTGTGTTGTCTATGTATGTTTGTGTATTTCTATATAATTTTCCTCAAGCTAAACGCTTTGGCTAATTGAGATGTGGGAGGTATAATTAAATTTGTCTTTCCTTCATAAGTATCACAAGCTACATTTTACGGAGTCAAAAATCATGTTTTCATTTTACATAACATTATTTTTTATCAATAAAATTATCAAAAAGCTCATGCTACAAAAGTGACCTTATAGCTTAAACTGTATTTTAATAAACATTCCAGCTCAACCCAAACCAAACCAAGGCCAGCCCAACATGCAAGCTCCCAACCAGAACCAATCAGGGCCCAGTCCGCAGGTCCAAACACAACAAGGCCAGAACCAACAAGGACCCAACAACCAACAAGGCCTCGCTCCTGATCCCATCAACGCACTCCAGACTTTAGCATCCCAGGGTTCCAGAAATCAGATGATGAACATGGGTCCGCAAGGGCAAATGCAGCAACAAGTCATGGGCCAAAACCCGGGCATGCAAGGCATGCAGGGTCAAATGGGACAAGGCCCTATTCAAGTTTCACAAGGGCCCCAAGCTCAAACAGCTACCAATTTGCTTCAGACCTTGAATCAAAGACCTCAAATGAATATGCAACTACAGAATAAACTTGGGGGGCCGATGGGAATGGGCCAGTCCCAAATGGGGGGTAATATGGGAATGGGCGGGATGGGAAATCCGATGGGAAGTCAGTTGCAGAACCAGCTCTCCGGGCCGAGTATGCAAGGCCAGATGATGCCGAATATGTCGATGCAGAATCAAATGCAGGTGCCGATGAGTGGGGCTAACACTATGGGGCAGATGCCGTGTAATCAGGTGGGCATGGGGGGGCAGATGGCGCCTAACTCTATGCAGGGGCAGATGGGAGGACAAATGGGTGAGTATAAGCATACTTAATTTATGCTGTTTTTATGTATGTTTCTATATGAGCACCTACTTTGATGTGCGAGGTGTCGTTAGATTCGTCTTCACTTCCTGTGTACGATCTCAAACGTACAGGGCACATTCCTCAGTTGCCGTTTATCTACAGATACGTGCTGTGTTAAAACTACGTTTACTAGTTTCCATAGTAAAATATTAACTATAGTCGAAGATTTCGGCTCAAAAATACGCTTGAGTAACTCGTTTGTTCAAATAAAAATGTGTAGCAACCACATTAGTTTTCGTAATACATACATACAATCACGCCTGTTTCCCCTTGCGGGGTAGGCAGAGCTTCGAAGACCACGAGGCCGCTTAACGCCACATTTGACCTTGGTTAGAAGGGTTAGATGGAAGGGAGAGGGTATTAGAGGGTTAGAGGGGATACAAGAGTAAGATATAATATTGGCTTGCACTCTATCCCCCACAGAAATGCCAACTTCCCCCAAGTCCCTTAACTGACTTATAATATGCCTGGGAAGAGAAGCAGCTGCTACATACTAAATTTATCTTTTTCTCCCAGTCCAGCATGAAATATAAACGTATTTATGTCGTCTATATCAGAACGGTGTAATGATGTTGCAGGCGGCATGTCCAACAACCAGCTGGTAGGCATGAGCATGCTGCACATGGGCGCGCGTGCGGCGCAGAAGCAGGAGGGCGGCATGCTGGCCGGCATGGTGTACGCGGGCGGCAGTCGCGCGCCGCCGCCCAACCAGTTCCTGCGCCAGAGCCCGAGCCCTTCCGCACCCTCGCCGGCTATGGGCGGACCCAGCCCCGTGCCTATGGGTAACACGTCGCCAACCACCTCACCTTGTGCGCGGACAGCATTATTAGCGAGCCAGTTTCATACAATAGTCTATGATTTGTTTATGTATGTTCTAGTCACAAATCACAATCTAAGTCACGGATACAGTCATTTTCAAATTCGAGTCCTGCTTCAGTAAAGTAGTGACGTTTTTACTGGAAGCTTCTATGGAGTTTTGCCGACAACGTGAAAATATAGGTTTCTCCGCTTTTTTTCTTTTTTAAACTACAACTTATTACCATGACGTTTCCGCCAAAACCAAGATTCTGATTCTATAGTGAAGTATATAAATGGTGTGTTATGTTGCAGGAGTGATGGGCGGCGCCATGCCGTCCCCCATGTCCGGCTTGGGTGGGATGGTGGTGGGGAGTCCCTCCCCCTCCGCACCCCCTCATCTCCAGCATCACGTGCAGCCGCCGCAACGGTCAGTCACATTCACACATCTGTAGCAACAACAGAGTTGTCCAGGGTTACTAGACAAGTGGCAATCTCTTTAACAGACTTCCAAAAAGGAGGAGGTTCTCAATACGTCGGAATCTTTTATTTTTTATGTATGTTCCCCGATTACTCGAAGACAATGGGACCAATTTGAAAAATAATTTTTATGTTTCAAAGGCTGCTCCCATAGAAATTTTATCAAAATCGGTTCAATATTTTGGTTTTTAATAACTAAATAACTGGAACCATACATATGTCATCCAAGTAAACGTATTCCATATTTTTAACTCAGGTTTTGTTAAAAGTTTTTTAAACAATTAAATTATCTTTTCCTACGAACGCATATGCTTTGCAATACTAAGAAACTGTGACGTGCCGTCACGTGACATTTCGTTATCTAATGTCAATGTATAAGGGACATTTACTGTTCCAGTTCTACGTGCAACGTGCCTTGTCCACTCTCCCCTGTGCTATGTGAGCGTCGTGGTGGCAGCCTCTACTAACGATATGTTCAATTGCAGTAGCGTCGGTATGGGCATGGTGGCCTCCCCCTCCTCCTCCCTGAACACCCCGCTCGGCGGGGGGGTGGGCTCGCCGGGGGGAGAGGAGGTGGCCTACAGGGAGAAGGTGCGCCAGCTCTCCAAATACATCGAGCCGCTGCGGCGCATGGTGCAGCGGATGGTCAGCGAGGGAGAGAGTGAGTCGCTGTCTCTTTTTAGCCGATTTCCAAAATGAAGGGGGATTCGATTCGATTGTATGTGTTTTTTTTAATATGTTTGTTCACAAATTATGGATTGTTTTTAATAATTATTTTTCGATTGAATCTATTCAGTAGTTTGGTTTTTATAACAAATCAACTGTGTCTTAAGTGACGTTTATCGGTAATTCCGCTAGTGTTAATATTTTTGTAGATGTGGAGAAGCTGACTAAGATGAAGAACCTGCTAGACATCCTGTCGAACCCCAACAAGCGCATGCCGCTCGAGACGCTCATGAAGTGCGAGGTGGTGCTCGAGAAACTGGACTTCAAGGGGAGGGAGGGGGGACTCGGCCTGCCCACCACGGGGAAGGTATGCTCCCTGGGAACACTCGAGTAGAATAGAAAATATGCATGATTTATTTTTATTTGGTCATAATAAAGCTAACCATAAATGATCCATTCCACAAAAAACAAAATCAAAATACATTCAAAAACAAGAAGTTATAAGCATTTTAATTTCATGTTAGACAGAGAGCACACGATAGCGAACGATGACGTCATGGATGAACCATTCGCCGTACAAATTCAATACAAACTGTTGTTTCGTGAGAGAGAGATAGAGCACTAAAACTAAATGTTTATATCTCGCCAGTTTATTGACCGATTGATTTTTTTTCATGTTATCAATTAAAACTACTATTCATATGAAATAAAGTTCATGCGTATTCCCCATTACTGATACTATTACAATGTCATATAAGCTACTAGCTGCGCCCCGCTGTGTCACTCGCGTAGTGATGAAAAACGGTGATCGTTTTTCACGCGGGTCATGATGATGATGATGATAAAGTATAGCCTATGTCCTTCTCCAGATCCTAAAGAATGTCTGTACCAAATTTCATAACGATTGGTTCAGCCGCTGTTACACTATCACATAAGTCGCTGTTTTATCATAAGTCATAGAGATGGGGTCAAATGCTTGCGTTAAACAATAAATTAAAATTAGTGTATGCCGTAGCGAAGATGTTAACAATTTTAGTTTTGCGAATTCTCAACGTAATGCTTTCCGAAACGTTGGATTCTGTCAAGATAATGCTTTCCCAAATATTTGATAAAGCGGTCGCGTTACATTATAAACGAGGCAAAAACAAAACTTCAATTATTTTTTATTCGTTGGATTCATCTTAACACATTTATATTAATAATTAATAATAACGTAGCGCTCGTGGCGTAGCTTGACTAGGTGTTCCCGAACGATCACGATCATGTTAAGCAACGGACGGACCGGTCAGTCTTCGGATGGGTGACCGTGAGTGGCATTTCTTTCTGAGTGCTACCGTGGGTCGGATGACACGTTAAATTGTAGGTCCCGGTTGTTCAGCAATCGTCAAGCCAAGTCAGAGGCCTTTCGGCGGCTTAATAACTCTGACAATAGGGCTGGCCACTCAGTCTATACGAACTTACTTACTTACTTTTTATATTAATAATTTATCCATTACTAGCTGCGCCCCGCGGTGCTACCCGCTGTTTTACATAAATTATATCAAAGATGATATTATTTTTCAGAATAAAAAAAGGTAAAGCCTATGTATTGATCTAGGGTGTCAGTTACCTCCATACAAAATTTCATTAAAATCGGTTGAGCCGTTTGTGCGTGAAGAAGTAAGAAACATACGAACACACAAACTTGCACTTTTATAATATTAGTGTGATTTATTAACGGATTATATTCGTCTAAAAGAATAAAATAGTTTAAAAATCTTAGCGCACACCCTTATATACTTAGGAATCAAATATCTCTAGCGTGTATGAGCCTTATTGAGCTACGAACCAGCATATTCATCATCATCATATCAGCCATAAGAAGTCCACTGCAGGACATAGGCCTGCCCTATGCAATTCCAAAAACACCGACTGGAAACGGTCTTCCCGCCACTTGTATAAGGTCATCTGTCCATCTCGTGGCTGGCCTTCCTACGCTGCGCTTGCCGGTACGTGGTCTCCACTCGAGAACTTTTCGGCTTCATCGGCTATCAGTTCTACGTGCTTTGCCTTGCCCACTATCACTTCAAGTTGCTAATCCGCCGTGCTATGTCGGTGAGCTTGGTACGTCTACGGATACTCAATCAGCATACTCCTAGTTGATACATCATGTTTGTGACTGGTATATGGTGGTACGTGTTTGCAGGAGCAAATCTTCAACCCGTTGCTGGAGGTAGTGAACAACTGCTTGCAGTCTCCGCTCGCGAACCACACGCTCAAGCGGACCTTTGGATCTACGCTCGACGCGCTCAACGGACCGGAGATCAAGTGAGAATCAACGTGTCATTGCTAGTTTCTTTTTTTTATGGGATCAGCAAGGTTTTACTTCGAAAAAAGAGGTTTAAGAGGAGGAGGAGGTTGGAGGCTTGGGAGGGTTTTTAAGGTTTTTGTGTTGGATAACTATTGTGCGAGAACTGTCTCGCACAATAGTTATCCATTCATCATCATCATCATCTCAGCCATAAGAAGTCCACTGCTGGACATAGGCCTCCCCCATGGATTTCCAAAAAGACCGATTGGAAGCGGCTTGCATCCAGCGTCTTCCTGCCACTTGTATGAGGTCATCTGTCCACTTCGTGGCCGGTCTGTTATCCATTATTAAAAAAAATATTTACGTTATCTTGTCTTGTCTTGCACTCGATCAGTTTTTGGTACTTGTTGATTTACGTCAAAGTAAACCCAAAAATCTTGGAGTGCGCTTGCCTAGAAGAAACTTATTCAGTCGCGATTTGAAGAAACCCAGAATAATCTGGGTTTCTTCAATAGGTATTAACCTATTCGGAAAAATCAATTCAAGAATTTTGTTCCACATTGTGGCGGTGCGCACAATAAATGTAGAATTAAACCATTTCATTCAAGCATTTTTTAATATCCACCATGAAATGATGTCGCTGTTTATGCTTTTTGACGTCCGACAGAAGAAAAGTCAGGAGGAATAATTTTAAGCAGATCAGATGCACACTCACCGAAATGTGTACGATAAAAAACCGAGAAACTAGCAACTGTGTTGTTTCCTTTTGCCAGAAATCTCCCGCCGCCTCAGAAGATGCCGAAGTTAGAAGAGCCCGAGATGGAGATTCCCGACGTACTTCAAGGGGAAATAGCCAGACTGGACTCCAGGTTCAAGGTAAGCTTCGGACGCAGCAGATCTAACCCTTGTTTCTGGTTTCAACTGTGTAACGTAAAACAAGCTATGTTGACGTGAATACTTCTATTAAATAGATCTACGTTTGACCAACTCGCCTGATGGTAAGCGACGGTGTGGCCGAGTATATCATTTATATCCAACATTTAATTACTCCACACGATAGTTCAAGAATCAAAAATCCCTTTCGTCGAGTGAGGACTGTGACGTGTCGCTCACGGCGGAGGGGAAACTCCGCTATTTTGTAATTGTTTTTTTAGGTACATTGGGCTTACATATTCATGTAAACATTCGGTCGTGTCCAGCCATACAGCCACACCCCGATTTTTTTATATGTATAGATCGATTTCTAGCATTTATTGATTATTTATAAATCTAAATATTTTAGGGCGAAATAATTTTACAATTTTAATTTTAAGTCGAATATGTAAGCTACTTGAAGTACATAATACAAATACTATGTAGCATACGACAGTGTAAACTACTATGGACTACAATTTAGTCCTTCGAGCCAGATTGCTGCCATGATCATGAAACGACGCTCGACACGTGCTGCATGTAGCGAGGAACTTTGGATAATATAGCAGTATCTGTTTCTTTTGTCTCCATTAAGGTTTCGCAGCTCATATCCCCATAGCTTTAGGTTCCAAGCGTCGACTTATGACCCGTTGAGGCTCGGTACGGGATTCTACAGTTACTCCATCGAGCCGGATAATCAAACAGAATAGGTTAAATATATAGATAACTATTTATTAATAGACCAAAATACACAAAAAATATAATTATGGCTAGGCTTTTATTTTAGGCAGCTTAAGTTAGATATTCAGTTTGTCCTGCTCTCACTCCGCTCCTCTGCAGGTGTCGCTAGAGAGTCTGCAGCTGCCCGGAGGCGGCGGCATCTCCCTGGTGGCGGCGCTGGACGACGCGCGGCTGCCGTGCGTGCCCGCCGTGCACCTGGTGGTCCCGCGCGGGTACCCGGAGTGCGCGCCGGCGCGCCGCCGCCCTCGGCATCCGCCCGCCTCGCCCTTCCTGCACCGCCTAGAGAAGGCGATGGATGCGCGCTGTGCCAGGTACGCTTCATCACCTCATCGTCATCATATCAGCCGCAACATGTCCACTGATGAATATACCGGGGGGTATGTCCAGCGGTGTCCCCTCAGTCCCCTCCTTCTGTCAACAGCCACAACATGTCCACTGCTGGACATATCCCGCTCCCCCTCCTGTTACCACAACATGTCCAATGCTGGGCATACGCCCCCTCCCCTCCTCCTGTCATCAGCTACAACATGTCCACTGCTGGACATATCCCCCTCCCCCTCCTGTTACCACAACATGTCCACTGCTGGACATACGCCCCCTCCCCTACTGTCATCAGGCACAACATGTCCATTGCTGGACATGCCCCTCTCCACTCCTCCTGTCATCAGCCACAACATGTCCACTGTTGGACATGTTGTGGCTTGGAGTACCCCACAAAGTTGCTAGCTTATCGGTTTTTTAGGGTTCCGTACCTCGAAAGGAAAAAACGGAACCCTTATAGGATCACTTTGTTGTCCGTCTGTCTGTCTGTCCGTCTGTCCGGGTGTCAAGACCTGTATCTCGGGAACGCGTTACGGTGTCGAGTTGAAATTAAAACCATATACGTAGATCCATAGTATCTTGCTGCAGAAAGAAAAATCAAATTTATCAGTTTTCGTAAAAAAAGTTACAGTCGAATATGTCGTAAAAAATGCACATTTCGACACTCACACGGGAATCAAAACCTATGGGGACCCCTTCCCGTTGACCTAGAACTATGAGATTTGGCAAGAGCATTGTGTTAGAGTACACATATAGGAAAAAATCCGAAAACTGGAATTTTTTAATTTAATCACAATAAAATAGTGTCTTTATGCAAGGAATGAGGGTCAAAATTTCAAGTGTATTAACCGTATCATGTGCGGTATTATATGAAAGAGCTTAATTAGCACAAGCTAAAACAGGTTTTTAAATATTTTTACGATGTATATTTTTCGATTTATGAAGGAAAATATAAAAAAATATATATAAATTCCCCCTTTTATCTACTAGTTTGTACGGAACCCTTGGTGGGCGAGTCTGACTCGCTCTTGTCCGGTTTTTATCGGATTCGTTTCGGTGAGTGTGTATCTGGTCAGCATCATCTAATTCCCCCTTGCCCTTTTTACTATCGGACATGAAAAAGCGTCATCGTTTTATGATAGATTTTCCAAAAAACCGAACGAAACGCTTTAATTCCACTTTCATCGTGCGGACTGCTAGATTGTGGAATACGCTTCCTGAGTGGGTCTTTTCCGATAGATATAAACTGGGTGTCTTTAAATTGCGAGTGAATTGGTTTCTTCTATAAGTGCGCTCCATCGTAGACTACCAGGTGAGCTGGCGATCAAGCGCAAACCTATTTCTACAAAAAAAAACATATCTCCCTTCCCCCTCCTGTCATTAGCCACAACAACGAACTTTTTATGTTCAATGCTGGACATAAAAAGTTCGTTGGAGGTTACGAAAAATCACATTTTTTTATTTTTGCGAGTAATTAATTATTTTTCTTACAAATAAATATAGCCTATGACACTCTGGAAGTGAAGACGAATCTAACGACACCTCGCACATCAAAACTGGTCAAGCGTTTAGGCTGTATATATAGAAACATACATACATACAAACGCACATACACTCGAAAAACATAACCCTCCTTACGCAGTCGGGTAAAAACATGTAATTTTGAATTTGATAGTGTTGTTATTTAAAATATTATGGGTATTAACTTTTCAACCCTCCTCCAGGTTACCAAAAAGCTGTTCGGTGGGTCAACTGTTGGACGCTTGGGAGATGAGCGTACGGCAGGCTTGCGCACCCGCACCCGTGCCTTACACGCCCGTCCCAACGCTGGGACTGTGAAACTACACACGTATGAGCAACTCTATGAGTATTGGAATAAGTGTAACAATCAAAATGTGACGTTACAGGAGATTAAGGCTGCGTTTCCAACGAAGCGGACCAAAGCGGTGTACTAATGAGGGTTTTTTGAAAAATTTCCGATAGATGGCATTAGTATAAAGTTTTCTGAAATGTGCGTTCCAAATGTTGCATTATATATATATATATATTTTCTATTAATACATGATAAAAAACCTTCAAACAACGCAAACTTCTGTTTTTAAAAATTATTTTGATGATTTTATCATTTATGTTATCATAGGTTCGATTTATTCATTTGACAATATATAGGAATAGACGTATTTGAACACCAATACCAGTAAACACCAGTTGTCCCACTTGACAATTGAAACGCTTGAAGCGCCATTTAGTGAACAATGTAAAAAGAAAGGATTTTTTGTACCTATCATTGACCAATCACAAAGCTGTAAATATTTCGCGCGTTTTGTGCGCGCTCAGTTAATGCACCGCGAAGATACGCTTCGATTCAGTGGAAACACATTCTGAACGTGTGTAGTAATGACGTATAAAGATTATTATGTATGATTGTTTTTCGAAACATAACCGTTTGACTTTTTTTGAGAGCGCGAGAAATTCGTTTCAGGAGGCTGTTTGTAACCGACTTCAAAAAGAAGGAGGTTCTATATTCGACTATGTTTTTGTGCATTTCTGTGTCAAAATTGTGGCTAGATTTTGATAATTCATTTTTTTTTATAAATAGATTTTGACCACGTTTGACCACCAACTCAACTGATGGTAAGCGACGGTGTTTTTGCGTTGGATTCAATGTAGCTTTTAGGTCCCAATAGTTCTAACAATTTTGCTTTAGTTGTTTATTAATAATTTCCAATTAATTATATGATTGTTGGGTTTGAGAGTGTGCTGATGAAAGTTGGTTGTTTTAGTTTTTAAAACTATAATTACTTATAGGATTCAAAATTTTGTTACAAATTTATAGATAGTTCAAAAATTACACACATCCGACGAGACTTGAACCCGCACTATCCCGATCTGTACCTGTATCTGTATCTGCCTTTACCATTTTGGCCACGGAGGTGTCACGTGGGGTAGTAGAAACTTTCTAACAGTATTTTTTTGCATAAACCAATTAGCGTTGGTGGCGCCACCCGTAACAAAAAAATTGATTGTCTGTAAATTCGGTTTACGGATAAAGATAAAGATAAAGATAATTTATTAGCATACAACACGAGAATTTTATACAACAAGTGCATAAAAGATGTTACACTAAATTTAGTCGCTTAAAATCATGTTGTGCCGATTAGGCGTACAAATGTCAGGTAGACAGCATCATGCACATGCGAAAAATTAAGAAATAATAATAATTATTATTTGTTATTAGATTAAAACACAAACCAAAAATATATAAAATATGACAAAGCAGAAGCAATAAAAGATACACATAATGTCAATAAAATTAAAATTTGTCATTTAAAAATCATTGATAGAATAATAACACTTCTGCAATAACAATGCCTTCAACTTTTTTCTAAATAAATTACTATTCTGGTCTCTTATTGACTTAGGAATCTTATTGTAGATTTTAGGATCCATACGGACGATAGTTTAACGTGACAACGTCATAACGACATATCGTCCGCGCGCGAGCTCCAAGGAATGTTGACGTAACGAGCTAGAGTGAGATGAAGCGACGGTCGGGCGCGGCGCACACCCGCCCGCTTCCTCAGCCACCGCGCGCGGTTGTAACGGGACAAGGAGCGTAACGTAACGACAATGAGTCATCCTTTTTCGTGCATGCAGCCGGCGTTTATCGATTTATTCGACGTTGTCACGTTAAAAAGACAGTTCGAAAGTTTCGACCATCCCACGTGACACCTCCGTGGCCAAACGTGTCTTTTCACGTTTTCGGCAAAACTCCATAGAAGCTTCCAGTAAAGTCGCCACTACTTTACTGAAGCAGGACTTGAATTTGAAAATGGCTGTATACGTGACTTGTGAGAACACATATAACTTGTTTTATTCTAGAAACTTGAAGAAATCATATTACTTGAAACTGTCAACCGCTATAAGTGGAGCGAAATCCATTTAAAAGAAATGGTAGAGACAGCGTCTCCACTCAAGTCCTAGAGAAGCAGCGCTTCAATCGCATTCCGTCTATACATACTATTAATTTATTCTGTGGTTCGGCGCACAAAGGCGGGCCTGTCAAATTTAGTTCCATAATTTTGCCGTCGGACTTCGGTGGTGGCGCGGAATCTGTATCAATCCGAGATTTTATTTATACTATTGTTGCATGACCGTGTTTAGATTGTAAGTCTTAAATGATATTTGAACGTAGTATAAGTACATAATTCTATTACGAAGTATTTCTATTTTATAAGGCTATTTTTAAGGGATCTTCACAGTAACTAATGATTTATTTACAGATGTGATAATAAATCTGTGATAATTTAAATATCATCGATTTTTAGATAATAAATATGTACTTATTGTAATGAAAAAGTATCAAAAGTATGCCGAATTTTTTATAGGTTGTTTGTAGTCGGAGAAATATTGCATAATCTGCTTGCTATTTATGCAACGGTTAAGCAGTAGTGTGCATATACATATATTGTGGTCTTCCAGATTAATTGAAATATATTCAGTTGAATTACAGAATAGGGGATATGCATGTTTTATTTTTATTTGGCCATAAAAAGGCTAACTTCCCCAAGATCAATTTTCCCAAAAAAAAAAAACTTCAATAATAATCATGTCATACACGCGTACGATAGTGAATGATGACGTCGCGCATTATATTCGCCGTACAAATTCAATACAAATTTGTTTCGCTAGAGAGGGACAGAGCATCCCGCTCCTAAATCTTTAAAAAAATATATTTCGGAAGTTTATTGACCGATCGAAATATTTTTTTGTAAATGCATGTTATCAATTAAAACTATTGTTCCTGTAAAATAAAATTCATGCATATTCCGTATTACTAATTTTCAGCATTTTTTTCAATTTTATTTACAAGATTGTATTAAGTAAATCTATTTCTATAAGTTACATTACGTAATATGTACCTATTTTATCATTTCTTTTTCTTTTCATATGAATAAATAAATGAATAAGGTCCCTTTAGTGAAATGTAAATGTTTCTGAAGTCTCGATGTTGTAATGTGAAGTGTAAGAAATCATTTGTAATTTGAATAAATAAATATTGCAGTATTAGTGGTGTGTTATTTTAAATTCCTTGTATTTAGGGATAATTTTTTACCCCAGATACAAACTATTTGTCAGTTAAAATATTGGTTTCTTTTTCTTAAGTCACATGAAAGAAAAGGGCAGAGCTAGAATTTATTTAGACGTAGACATATATTTATTTATGGAAGACACATAACATCAAGTAAATATTAAGCAACAAAACAAAAAAGAAACGCTACCGTATATAAGCTACTATATATATATATAGGTATAATATATATGACAGATACTTTTATGTGAGGATTGAAAAGTTAGCCTATAATAAATAAATTCTAGGTTCTATCAGTTCCTGAATTAAACCTCTCTTTTATGTACTAGTATTTTGGTATAACATCTAGTTTTTATATTAGGGGAAAATGATTTGTTCGAAAGTTCGACCACGTGGCACCTCCGTGGCCAAAATAGTAAAGGCTCCCAAGCACCGGTCGGAATATGCGGGTTCAAGTCCCGTCGGATGTGTGGGATTTGGGACTGTCGTCTGTCTGTAAATTTGTAGACTAAAAAATAGTTGATTTTTGTGCCTGGAAGGTTTGGTTGATTTGCTGAAATTTCTTAGAAAAAAATAAAAATTAAACTCCATGTATAACATTAACACTTTAATTCTTACAATCAAAATATTTAGGTACATTTAAAATAACAAGTGAAACTACGTTGCTTCTAACTGATAAAGTGATGGAAAGTCATTGGCTTCTAAGATAATAAATCCAATGTGATCCGTTCGTCTTTTATTATAGTAAAAACTAAAAAATCAACCCATGTGCTTTTTAAAGTTATAGTGAATAGAGTCTATTTGGATAGAAAAAATGGGAAGGGAAGTAATTTCTCGATTGCACAATAATGAAATTAAAAGCAGGGCCCTCAATGCCACACCAGTTCTCTATCCGAACAGACTAAGTATCTTCTGAGCTATGTGGTTCATCTTCGGCCACACCGTCGCTTTCGAACAGGCGCCTTGGTAGTCAAATGCGGACTTATTCGCAAAGAAACGTTTAAACTTATGACTTAAAGTCTAATATTCAGTTTCCATAATTTTCTTGTATAAAATACGTTTCCAACATCAGACGTCGAGGGGAAATTCAAATTTCAAACAGTTTTTTGTACTTGTGGCTAGCTCAGGTATATTTTGTATGTGATCAGAATGTTTGCGACATTTAAGATTATTCGATATATTATAACGTCATTTAACTATTAAAAATGCTCCTTATTTCCTACCTTCTAGAAACTGATTGAATTTGTAAAAATAGATGGATCGGTTTATATAAGGCATACTACGAATTATTGGTAAATATAATATAAAGAATAATCTTATTTTGCAGCAAGCATTATGTTATCTTACAATAGGTGCATAACCTGGCTAAAAGGACAAAAAACTGAAATTTGAATTTCCCGCCACACGAATTAACGTGTTACAACATTTAATTCCTGCCTAGCTTATGACATTTAATTCCTGCCTAGCTCCACACAACTCCACAGATTCTCGTTTTAAAACCTATATTTACAAGGAGAACTGGTAAAGCCGTGAGCGTGGCTTGTTACGCGTGCAGTCACCGTGTCGCGCTGTAGAGCCGCAACACGACCAGTGTCGCGCGCCCGGCCAGCCCGCGTGACCGTGACCGCAACCTGTAACACGTATAATATGTTACGGCTATAGTTTTGCGTGTCTATAGATGGTAATGGTGAACATGTTTTTTTTTTAATTTATTTATTATTAATATTGTGCTCGGCGACGTCACCATCCCACATGATGAAAATCTAGTGAAGGCCGAGCAGGACAAGCTCAGCAAGTACTTTGACTTAGCTCACGAGATAACCGCCATGTGGGATGTTGACTCGATGATCATTGTTCCGATAGACGTATAGGTAAACTGTTTAATAGCGAAGAGTCTCGACCAACATCTCAAGAGGCTCTCGCTTGTTGGTTGAGTTAAGGGTTGAATACAGAAGGCAGTTGTCTTGGAAGTGGTGCGAATTCTCCCGAGGTTCTTACTAAGGTAAATCAAACTTATCCTTTAGCCGAGGTTACAGTAGTCTGTAACCTCGGCTAAAGGATAAGTTTGATATTGAATGCGCATTTAACATACAATATTTATACTTAGTCATCACTCAAACAAACTTGGTAATGAATAAATTTGGTAAATGGTACCTTTATATCCCCCAGGCATGGTGGCGCCACAACCGCATGTGGCATCTCGTTTTCCTCCAGAAGAGCAGAACGCGCAGCAGTGGAACTGGCCTGTGTGGGACTTGCCTACTCGAGCACAGCACGTGAACGGACTTCCCTGAGGAATCAATGTGAAACCATTTGATTTTCAATAAAGGAACGAAAACACTATAGGATTTTTGGCACAGAATAAATAATATTACTATAATACATCCCTTAGTGGTAAATTAACAAGTTGAAGTAGCAGTGGGCAGGGAACATATAGCTCGTAGAACTGATGGCCGATGGGGTCGAAATGATCCTAAGTGAAGACCGCGCACCGGCAAGCACTGCGTAGGAAGTACCAGCCACGATATGGACAGATTTCCTTATACAAGCGGAAAGACGACAGTGGTTGTACGCTATCCGGTCTTTTTAACCCCAGATCCAAAAACAGGGGTGTTATAAATTTGACTTGAGTATCTGTGTATCTGTATGTCTGTCTGTGATATCGTACCTCTCAAACGTACCTACTGATTTTGATCTAGTTTTTTTTATTTGAAATATGATTTTATCGAGCTTGTTCTTGGCTATATGTCATCAAATTCGGTTCAGCCATTTTTTTGTCGGAAGTTCTAAACTTACACCGGTTGGGAATGCATTGTGGAAACATATGTCCAGTAGTGAACTTCTTGTGGCTGAGACTATGATGAGGTGCCTCCTTTACCTTGATAGGTTTGTTGTTCAGGGTGACAGCGAGCAGGTAGGCCCCGGGGGTGGGCGGTGTGAACGCGATGCTGTACGTCCCGTCCGCGCGGTCCTTCACGGCGGCGGAGGCGGGCCGCGCGCTCGAGTCGCGCCGTCTGACGTACCCTGCCACCTGCAGATATAAACCCCTCTTTGAAATAAACTAGTGTTAGCTAATCCGTAGTAGGTTTCACAGGCGTAGCCAGGTTTACGATTCTTGATTGTTCCATTGATTTTTGGATCCAGTCACGATACGCCTTCGAGGTGTCTTAGGGCACCCTATGTGTAAACTCAAAATACTTAATTCGTTTACTTGGATGACATATTTTCCCTTTTTTTTTAATTATATATAAACAGGGCTGGTTTGTATAAACTGTCCCACTGCTGGGCGCGGGCCATCTTCTCATTGTGAGAAGGGTAAGGCCATAGTCTACCACGCTGGCCAAGTGCGGGTTGGCAGACTTCACACATCTTCAAGATCATTGAGAACTTTCAGACATGTAGGTTTCCTCAGGATGTTTTCCTTCACCGCTTAAAGTTGGCGGCAATCGACAATACGCACATAACTTCTAAAAGAGGTGCGCGCCGTGGGATTAGAACCCACGACCTGTGGATCGCAAGTCATAGAAGGTCTCCCGTCCCGACTAGGCTGCCGGAAACTTCCCATTTATTTTGTATAAAAACCAAAGTACTGAACCGATTTTGATAAATAATTATGGGACCGCCTCTGAATTATAACCTAACGAACAAAAAAGGATCATCGTAATTTATTCATAATTGACGAAGTAATCGTTGAGCGAACACAGAAAAAAGTATACAGTCGAATTGAGAACTTCCGCCTTTTTGGAAGTCGGTTAATAAACGTGTTTGTAACACACAGTTTACCAACCTGTTCCCCACCGCACCAGACACGCTCCCCGCTGCTGTCCCGCAGTTCCAGAGTCGTCTCGTGCTGGCAATCCACTCTGAGATCTTGGAATCCTGAAATCATTTTAAGTGGTCACCAAGCTAGGCATTTTGACCACAGCTCACCTGATAACCAATGACGGTGTGGTCTATGATGGTAAATACACTTATCTTGTTTCTCATTTTTTTTTTTGAAAAGGTCATATTTAATCGATTATATAAATTTTTGGATAACAATAATACAATAATATTCTTAGTAATAACCGATTCGGGTTCAAAAAAGGGAAAAATACATCGATTAGCGGTGTTTAATATGCTAAAACGTATATGGGATGATATTAATGTAAAAAAACCAGGTGTGGCATTATTTCTCGATCTGTCAAAAGCATTTGACTGCGTAATCCATGAAACACTACTTAACAAAATGGAACACTTACGTATCAGAGGGCTCGGTCTAAGTCTAATGAAATCATATCTAAAAAAATCGTATGCAACATCATCTCTACAAGTATATAACAAAAAAACAAAAACAATAGAACATATCCAATCAAAGTTTGAAGAAGTTGCGCTCGGTGTCCTCCAAGGAAGTATTCTTGGGCCACTCTTATTTCTAATCTATATAAATGAGTTGCCTAAGCTGACCAACCCCACATGTGTAATGTTTGCGGATGATTCGACATTATAGGTACATACATTCCAAAAACATCCACAAGCGCAGACTTAGAAACTGAACTAAATACTAAACTTGAAAACATTGTAACATGGTTAGAAGAACCTAAAACCTAAAAGTAAACATCGATAAAACTAAGTTGATACAATTTTAAAACTACAAATAAGAAACACTACAGCTAAATATTTAAAACAGGGGAAATACTGTTAATATTGTCGGCTTGTCATGGTGTATTGTATCCTCACCTTCAGTGTTCAGTACACTGGTGACGGGGTCAGGCGCCTGCGTGAGCAGCCTCCCCACCAGGGTGGAGTCCTGAGCGGCGGGCGCTCGCGGAGCGAACCGGAGCTCCAGCTTGGGGACTTCGCCCGCGGGACACTCCGTCAGCTCCTCTAGCCGCCGGATCACCGGTCCGCTCAGGGAGAGCATCTCTGCTTCCTTGCCTTGCGTTAACAGCTGGAAGGTGGGGTCAAGTACTTCATTCTCAGTTTCGTAGAATATTATCATTGTATCATCCATGATACAAATAAAATAGGATAATCCATCTGGTCCCACCTACTTAGTTGGGAACTAGAAGGTGCCTTAGAAAACACTGCAGCACCAACGCACAATGTACATCCAAGCCAAATTTAAGCTAATATCCTAACTATATATAAAAGCGAAAGCAACTCTGTCTGCTTGTTACCTCTTCCCTGCTAAAAGGCTGAACCAATAGTTATGAAATGACACAAGCACAGAGGTTCTTTGAGACCTAGGACATAGGCTATATTTTATCATCATCATCACAGATTTTCGTCACTACAATGCTGAAACCGCTGCAGCTATTTTAACTATATATTCAGGTGACTGCAAAAACTTGAGCCGTCGATGGATGTGGAAACTATTTTCTATAGGAAATATTGTATGAAAGGAAGATACATCCTTCACATTATTTTATAGAGCTCTATCTCTGTTTTAACAATCTTGCCGACCTTCGATGGTACGTATCACTACGCTAACAACGAGTCAGACCCTGACGCCATAAATATTTCAGATCACAAATCGAGAGGTTCGGCTAGAGGCGAACTGCTAGGTATCATTTTTACCGAATTCAAAAAGAAGGTCAACAATTCGGCTGTATTTTTTTGTTCTTCTTTCATGTTTGTTACCGCAAAACTCCGTCGTTGATAAACCGATTTCAAAAAACCTTTTTTGTTTCATATACTTTCAGATTGGACCCATAGAAATTTCATCAAAATCAGTTCAGTAGTTTAAAACTAGATTGCCTTTGCGCATTTTGAAATCGGGTTTTCTAAAATAGGCCTGTGACATTATTGTTGACTTATTTGAACTTGATATTGTATGTGAACTACTAGCATTTCAGACTATTCCTACTGTAGAAAAAATGTGTGGAGTTACAAATATCCTTAGATAAAAAGGACATATTAATTAATTTAACAGAAAAAACTCACGATATTAATGGTCAAAAGAACCCGGTTGGAAGACATCGTTCTTTTGACCGATTAAATGGCGAGTTATTTTTGGTTAAATTCAACAGTAGGTATATATGAATACTCACGGAAGTTTTAGTACAGTTAAAAAGCACATTTTGCTGAGTAATTAGCTTTGGTGTCAGTGTTCATGTGTTATGCGTAGGAGTACGGAAGCCTCGGTGTGTCAGTGTAATTCGTACTTTGCCAGGTTGATCGTTACCTCGTCAGCGAACTGCACAGCTTCCTTGGCGTGCTGCGCCCTGTCCTCGAGCCGGCGGTGCGTGTCCTCGACCCGCTGCCGGTGCCTGTCCCGCGCGCGCGCCGCGGCGACGCAGAGCGCGCGTCCGTGCGCCTCTACCGCCTTGCGGTACTGCTCCGCCCACGACTGGATTTCGGCTTCTACGCACGCCGCTTGCGACTGGAATTTAGTTATCGTTTTATTAAGATTAAGATTGCTCTCCTATATCATCTTACTCTATTCAGAGTTCCATGTCCACGTCTTAGCTCCATCAGATCCATGACGCCAAATGATTGTATTTTCATCTATCCACTTTTTGACTCCTTCATCAGATCAGCTCGATGATACCGAATTATTGTATTTTCATCCAGCGGCGTGGCGGAAATCTTTGTGTGAAGAAAGCGGAAGATGAGCAGGAGGAGCCACCACCTTTTCGTCCGCGTGGATTCTCCGCACGCGTCTGTCAAAGTGACAACATCCGTGAATCAGTGCTTCTTGCATTTATGTGCATGTAATTTATATTTATTTATTTATTACTAGCCTATAACGGGAGTCCTATTGGCACCGCTTAATGCTCCTATTCGAGTTTCCGTTTATAGTTTAGTTATCACCCGCAGCTATATGTATCTTCTCTGTCAGTCAGTCCTCGTTCTCCCTCCATACTCACGTCGATCTCGTACGCGTGCAGGTGCAGCGCGCGCGTGGCCCGCGTGGCGTGCTCGGGCACGTGGCGCGCGCGGTCCCTCGCCTCCCGCACCGCGCGCCCGCGCTCCGCCGCCGCACGCGCCGCGCTGCACAGTGCGTGCCCGCCGTGAGAGATCACGCAGCACTCGCGGCATATCACCTCAACAACGGACAAACATTACAAGTGGACAAAAGACATAGCATCACCATTTTTTACTGACTTCCAAAACGGAGGAGATTCTTACTTCGTCGGAATCTTTTTAGGGTTCCGTACCTCAAACGGAAAAAACGGAACCCTTATAGGATCACTTTGTTGTCTGTCAAGACGCAAGGGAATCAAAACCTATGGGGTACTTCCCGGTGACCTATAACTTTGAAATTTGGCAAGAAGCATTGTCATATAGTAGGTACACATAAAGGGAAAATTCAGAAAACTGTACATTTTTAATTTAATCACAAAAGTAGGGTCTTTATGCAAAGAAGGAGGGTCCAAATTTTAAAGTGCTTTAACCGTATCATGTGGGGTATTTTATGAAAGAGCTTAGGTAATTATCTGAGTATTATGTGAAAGCACAAGCTAAAACAGGGCTTTAAATATTTTTACGATGTATATTTTTCGGTTTATGAAGGAAAATATAAAAAAAATATATGATTTCCCCCTTTTATTTAGTTTGTACGGAACCCTCGGTGGGCGAGTCTGACTCGCTCTTGTCTGTTTTTTTTTTTAGTTTTTTAAGCGATTACTTGTGCAGTTGACAGTCCAGGATATCTATATATATATTCTAGAGCGTGTCGACTCAACTCTACACGGGTTGACAATTGACACACTCAAAGGTCGAAACGTCAGCCATTGTGGGAAAGCCACGCTTCTCCAACAATAGATGGATAACCAAGTTTGTGTGTCTATAAACGTATTGAGATCTATTTACAATGTACTGGCTGGCAAGAACTCACATTGACCGATAGAAAGAAACACTTTCTGCGCGCGGATGCCAATGGATTAGGAACTTACCTTAGGTACCTAAACTTATCATTGTAATACTTTGCTTCTTAAATGCTGGACTGGAAGAAAAAGAAAAACAGAGAATGTACCAGCTGCTTCTCTTCCCGGGGATACTGTAAACGTCAGTTAAGAGACTTGAGGGAAATTGGCGTTTATATAAGCGATGGGCTGACCCCCAATCACTGCAAGCCAATATTATATCTTTCCCTGTAACCTTCTAATGCCCCTCTCCCTCTCATATAACCCTCTAACAATGGTCAAATGTGGCAACAAATGACCTGATGGTCTTTGATTGTCTTTGGCCTAACCCGTAAGGGAAAACAGGCGTGATTATCATATGTATGTATGTAATACTTTGCAAAACCTGGTAAGCCAAGCTTGGATTCCATTCTAACCTGGTGACACGAAGAGCAGTACACACAGAGCTCTGCCCTGGGATGCTGGGTGCAGAACCTCACCGGCAGCGGGTCGATGGCCTGCAGGGAGTGCCGCGCGGTGGCCTTCTGTCTGCCGTGCGCCTCGCCGCAGGAGGAGCAGATGCTCACCAGGCACTGGTTGCAGCGACTCTCCGCCTGGAAATATGCGTGTTTTGGGTTACCTATGTATTATCCGAATTGTGAAATATCGAGTAATATTTCCCTAAAAACTAAATGTAATTATAGTTAAAAAAAATAATTACTGACTTTAAAATACCCAATTTCGTTTACTTACGCGACATATTTTTTTTATGCAAGATAGGTCTATGATTGACCACCAGCTCGCCTTAAGCGACGGTGTGCTTTTCCAGTCATTTTGTTTTAAAAACTAAAGTAGGTACTGAACTGATTTAGTAATCGCGTAACGAACACACAAAAAACAAAAACCGGACAAGTGCGAGTCAGACTTGCCCACCGAGGGTTCCGTACAAAGTAGATAAAAAAAAAACTACCGGTCGAAGCTAGTCATTGATAAAAGGATATCATGTATTTTTTTTACATATTTGGTCATATTCCGAAAATTCCACATCGTAAAAATAATTAAAAACCATTTTTAGCTTGTGCTAATGAAGCTCTTTCATTCTAATAATACCCTACATGATACGATTTAACTCACTTTAAAATTTGAACCCTCATTCCTTGCATAAAGTCCCTATTTTTGTGATGTTTTGTAAAGCATCTCAAGAGTATTGCTAATAGTTATTTGTGCAACAAGAGAGCAAAGTCGTTTTTTGCTGCGAGTGCTGATTTTGATTCCTGAGTGTGGCGAGGGATTCAAAGGCACGAGATGCAAAAAACTTTGCTCTCGTGTAACACACATAACTTTTCACTTCTGCAGCGAGAACACTTTAGGAGATAATAAATATTTACAGGCTAAATACCAGTTTTATTTGCAGTAAATCCTACTTATTTTCATTTAAATACAACAATAAGTTAAAAATTCAATAAATTACATTAGAAGACATAATTATCTTTTTGCAAAATTTCTTCATAGTACGAAATTCCGAATGTATTTGTCTTTGAGGTCGAATTCAAAATCGGAACTTCGAAAGGGCTGGTCTTTGTCTCTCTCTCTCTTTCTAATGGCGGGAAAGAGATAGAGTGTGAATGTTTCGAATTGTATGATTAATTCAAGGCTGAATAAGATATTCGCGGCTTTCTGTTTTTTTTTATTAAAAAGTTACTTTGTCTCACTCAGTGCGCATTTTGCTCACTGATTTCAGGCAGCAAAACCTACATGTTTGAGCTACTGAAGTGATTATATTTTTTGTCAACTTCTCGCTGACACGTAATGACGCTTACTGAAAGAAGACAGAGAATTTGAGACGTTCGTTTTCGAAAGAGTTTATGTAAGTAGCACAGAATTCGCCCTATTACATAGGTAAGTAGGTAGGTAAGTATCTACCTCTCCACTATTCTATATGGTTTCCTCAGAGACACTTGAAGCTGATTGTTAATTTTGAAGCCACACCGTGCTACAAAACGTCAATAAATCACGTTACGATCCATGAACCCCGATCCATTCCCAATGAGTGTAATACCCAAAATATCCCACAAAGAGTGGAAAGTAACGCGTCTAATGTACCGTCCCGTTTGTAACGGTAATTTGTCGAAATCGTACGTGTTCTGGTGAGAATTCGTACGGATGGCTGCCGACACACGTGGGGATGTTTTAAAATAAATCGTGACGGTTACGATTATGAATCTTTTACGGGAAACGTATTTTCTTAATAGTTAAATACTGAGATGGCGTTGTATATATAAGTATTTTTTAACAGACTTCTAAAAATAAAAGAAGTTTGTCAATGAATATGTTTCTTTTTGGATATTTAGATATGTGATTACTTCGCCAATTATGAATGGTTTTTAATGTCTCTTCTTTGTTTGTCCATATAATTTATAACATAATCAGTTCAGTACTTTGGTTTTTATTACAAAATAACTGAAAAAATGTTATCCAAGTGAACGAATTGCGTGTTTTAAAGTCGTTTATTTTTTCAGTATTATTTTCTGACAAACTACTGCTTGGGAAAGAGCGATGATTCTTCGACGTGATGTCAATCAGTTCTTACAATACACCTATTTTGCTTTGCGGGGTAGGCAGAGCATCAATGTCCAAAATATCAGCCAAAATACTCACCAAACGAAACAAATGAGACCAAACTCGGTTTATCTTGCTTAGTTGAGAAGTTCCTATAGCTGTTTTGCTGATAATCATCAGAACAGCTCCATGGACCCATATTATAAAATTGTCACCGAAGATACTACACCAAATTTGAACCCAAAATCGGACATCGGAAAGTGTTTCTAATTTAGCTTCCCAAATTCATACCGAACACACATACATAATACATGCATACATACAAATATTGCTAGTTAAATAAAAGCACAGTCTCTGAAATGTATCGAAATAGACACACAAACAGATTTGAGTCACGCCGAAATGCAGGGTCTAATTTTTTGGGTACGAGAAGTCGTAAGTACCTTATTATCATTACTGCAGAGATCGCAAAGCACGTTAACTCCGTCCTGGGTGGCAGCCATCTTCCGCAGCAGTACGTAGTTGAGGGGTAGTGCCGATATGCCCCCCAGCGGTAAGGGGGTCTCGTGGCCGCATGTTGGACATAGCACGAATTGTACGTGCTTACCGGATATCTGGAAATATGATAGAGATACATAACATTTGTTTATCTCTGATGCAGAGTCCGTATATGCGATATGACTGACTAGTAGGTGGATGTGGATGGCAACGATAAATTGATTTATTCTGAAGGTATGGAAACTATCAGTTGAGTACAAATACAGACAGTGTCCTAACTGTCTCTATAAATTGTTCGTTCGTAAGAAATATCCACACTTTAACCATAATAGAGTCTGTTTGGAAAGATAACTATCGTACCAAAAAAAAAGGAAATTGAAGTCTGGATTGTTTTGCTAGTCGAACAAAATAATGAAATAAAAACAACAGCACCCTCAATGCCACATTAGTTCTCTTTCCAAACAGACATACTCACGTCCGTTGCAGATGGATTCGGAAAGGATCACGGAATTTTAGGCATTCCGAGGACAGGATTTTTATAATCATGGACATTCTGAATGTGGCTGTAATTCGGTGCGATTGGATTATTGGTTAAGGCTTGGGATATCGTTTCGAGGCTCCATCTTCTATGCCTTGGCAGAATACTCAATCTACAATACCTTCCGTGTAAGTATCCCATATTTCTTCTGCTTGACCTCCCAGCTGCCGTCAGAGCCCGAATGGCGCAAGTCGCTCTCGTACCCCGAGCCCGCAGACCCGCCGCCAGAGCCCGAGGAGTCACCAGCCTCGAGCTGGATTGATCCTGCAATTATGGCACACAAATAATAGTCTAATAGACTAGCAACACAATCGAGACGTCTGTTCCTGTTTTTTGCCAAGATGACCAGCATGACCATTACCCTGGTACCTACCTCGGCAAAGAATACAGCATCGATCTCTCCTGTCCGTAGTAAGAATCTACCAACGGGGAACTGATTGATGGCGTATACCGCCATCAATCAGTTCCCCGTTGGTAGATTCTTACGAATAGTAGATTCTTCTTCTTCTATCACGAATAAGGGCGTAGCTAAATATCAGGCAGTGATGGGCAACAGCGTTTCTAGTGTAAGAAGCTACACCCCTATGGTCTCCAACCCGCATACCCAGCGACTAGTAGGAGAGGCTTACGTCCAGCAGTGAACTAAAGTATGCTGATTATGATAATGATTACGGTAAAAACGTATTTTCTCATTTTAAATAAAATTACGAAAAATCCACTAAAAATATCAGCTGTTTAACAAAAATAGTTCATTGACCCCTAAAAATGTATGGAACAGCTGTAAAGGTACGTTAAACCGGTTTTGCTGTTCGATATATCTTTATTAGTCTTTAGCTCCTGAGTTTCACATATTACTTATGTAAAGCCAAATAGTACCTACCTGTTCCAGATTTTACGATCCACGGAGTCACTCAACCAACGGGTATTTAATCCGGTTGCGACAGGACCTGACTAATGTTTATTAGTCCAATTGCCTACTGTATCCGAGAGCGAAATTCGGAAACAAATCCAACACTCTCACAAATGATGGACGTGACAAATGGTCTCTGAGTCAACGTGCCTTGGCAATGAAATTATTTATACCAACGGAAGACTACTCACTGCACTGAGTACTAGTTTACGTAATACTGCCTTGCAATCTGTGATGTTGTGTTAGTGATTGGCGTGTGGCATATCTGCCTGTGGCGGCCTTGGGTGAGTCATGGACTAAAATTAACAGACTGAGATAAATATGTAACTATATTTACCTACAGATGCTTGGGTTCTGTAGTACAACGAGAAAAACATAAAAAATTGCATATGCGTCTATCTGTCTATATGTCAAAGCTGTTTTACTCGACAGACACCAGCAGAGTTGAGAGAAGAGATAGTTCTTTACTTACTTGAAAAACATTACTCTCGTATTTTGGCAGGCAGTCACAATGTAGATATAAAGTTGATATAATGTTAGTGAAGTACCTATTTAAATTACAAGTAAAAAAAAGTATAACAATAAGAAAAATAAAGAAAAACGAAAAGGTAAAGCTTAGAAAACTCAAAAACCCCCAACCAAAACATTTCCATCACGCCTCCCCCACAGAAAAAAAACGGCTGAACCAATTTTGATGAAACATAGCTGAGAATATTCTAGAGAAAATCCTCTTTCAAAAAAAGAACTTTCCATCCGTTTGCGAGGTACGATGCCACATACAGACACACAGATATACGTAGATACACACGTCATATAAGTTTGACACCCCTCTTTTTGGGTCGGGGGTTAAAAACGTTTTTCAGTATTACACGTGTAACAAACCGATCCTTCATAACTAGTATTATAAAAGCGATAATAAATATTGTCTGTGGCAACACCAAGCTGGTGTCCAATTTTTATTACTATGCCAGGTTTACTTGTGTCATGGCTACCTCGAATGAACTTCTCCACCTTTAATCTGAAGCAGTCTTAATTCTGACACATAGACTGCATTAGCGTGATGTATCGCGGCTGTAACGCGCAGAGTTCAATGAATCGACCTGGAAACTGAATCATAACAATGTGATATGGGCCAGAAGCGTTACTGACGTGTATTTACGTTATCTCGAGCGAATCTTTCATGTTTGGATCCAGTTCAGTTGCCGAAATCTAGTGGAACCACAGATTACGTATAGTAGCTAAAACATTAAACGCTATGTGAATAGACTGCAGCGCATGGACAAAACCCTTTATGAATGATAATAAATGGCCAAGGGCGTGTCGTACCACGCGCAATGTAGGGTTCCTTAGTTACATATCATAATTTATGTGACCTTAAAACAGGGTCGCTTGTTTGATACTATGAACATATGAGTTAACTTATGTTAATTTAAATGAAATATTAATTTTTGACTTGTCTAAGTAATTATTTTAAGTTGATCGACTATAACTCGATAACTTGTAAATCATACTTAGCCGTGATAGTTTTCCTTTTAATTAGATCATATATTCTACTAGCACGAATTTTTTCATATCTCCAAAGTCAACCATTTAGCCAGTAGAAGGGCCACGTGACTCTAACAAAAAATATCACTTCAAAGCTTAATATTTCGCAAACGGATACCTAAATTGAAAAATAGTTTTCGCATAACCCCGACGTTTTTTGATTACTTATTCAATGATATCCCACACAATGAGGTAGATGAGAAAAATAATTCATTTACACACTTTACGTTGGTAACCCAAATTTTTTTTTCAATACATTTTATTCTATTACTTTCTCGGCACAATTGATATACCTACGTATATATACCAAATTACAGCTTTCTAATACATTTAGTTTTTGAGCAAAGCCGCGGACGGACAGACAGACAAACATATCAAAACTATAATTAAATATAAGGGTATATATACTTATGAGGGTTCCTTGTTTACTACGGAACCCTAAAAACTAGATCGAAATCGGTCCATCCGTTTGAGAGCTAAGACGCCACAGTCAGACACACAGGTACACATATATACAGATACACACGTCAAACTTATAACACTTTTTGGGTCGGGGATTAAAAAACCAGCAGTAGGTCAGCTTTTATAGACAATATAGATCTCGATCAATAATCACAATCGCAAGAACAAGTACATACTTAAAAAAACGTTTTAAGTTAAACGGTTTTATTGAATAGGAAGTTAATGATGTAGGTAGTACCTACATCATTAACTTACATCATTAATTAAGATAATGATGTAGGTACTACCTGTCTCATTGATGAGGTTTTTATGTATGTATTGTTCTTGCGATTGTGATTATTGATCGAGATCTAGGTATATTGTCTATAAAAGCAAGTAGATAATGTATTTACGGTATTTTACTAGAAAATCCCTTTCATTTGATACCCATATTGTGGAGGTTGAGTTAAAATATGAAATCCGCCATTTTGTCTTCTCTGTTGTCGCTATCTTGGATTTACAATAATACAGAATATACTAAATTGTATTGCCATCAGGACTAAAGGTGTATACCAAATTTCAGATCGATCCGTCAACTGCAAGGGGGTACAATTTCAATTACTAAATTTGACCCAAAGAAACAAATAAACAAACAGGTCAAACTAAATAAAACCGTTTAAAAACCAACAGATTACTAAACATAAAGAAATAAACAAACAACAACTTACGACCAGCTGAATAGCTCCTCTATATAAATACTACAAGAAACGAATCAAATTATATGCAGGCTGTTAAAATCAAAATCATTGTCTAAAACAACTGACCAATAGAAACTACATCTTTTGCAATCGACACCTCGTCCAAAACGTTCGGAAGGGGAACTTTCGAGAGTTCAAGTAGTGCTGGTTGTTGTGAAAAGTGAATAAAGCATGGTTTATGGTGTAGTCCGGGTGTGTGGCAGACGTGGCAGGAGTGCATCTGGAGAGGTCGTTAAGATTTTTAATGGGACGTTAATAGCTCGATACAATGAGCCCACTCTGGGATGTACTTTGTTGAGTGTTTCTCACGTGATTCAATTTTAAAACATCTTTATGTGATAGTGTTCCGCGGTTTCACCCGTACATTGATAAAAACGGTGATATACGAGTAGTCTCCAGTAAAATAAAAACTATGTAGCAAAAATATACATAGAGAAAAGTATAGATCCTATCTACACTTTACCTATATATACCTAGGTATATAACGATAAATTACTGTACTATGTGAAGATAGATCGTTATATTAGGCAGGTATATCACACCAGCACAGCTACACATAGTATGACCTGCAGACAGAAGCCTTACAAATGTGCGAAGCGTTACAGAGTTCCCCGACGACCTAGCTTCCTTACCTAATCACCCGTGTGAGATTAGCTTCCCACCTACACCTAGCGCCTTGCAAGCTTCGACTGTAAAAAAATATTGCACGAAGCAGCCTTTTGAAACTCGTACAGACCATAGAAAAATTGGGGACACTGCGCTGACCAAAAAAAATCGTATCAAGATATACTTATTTGCCATGAATTCACAAGAGTCCTGTGCACAACACTTGCTGTTCACTTTTCTACAGGCACTTATATGATATTTTAACAGTTATTTTGTTATACTGACCTTGACTGAGTCTGGCCTTGTGGCTCAGTTGGTAGTATGTCTGCCTGCTAAGCCTGTAGGTCGTGGGTTCGATCCCCACCCAGGGCAAACACTTGTGTGATAAGCATGAATGTTTGTTCTGTGTCTGGGTGTTTCTATGTATCATATGAATATATTTACAAAAAAATGTATATAAGTATGTATTCAGCCGTCTAGTGTCATAGTACAAGCTTTGCTTAGTTTGGGCTAGATGGTGTTGTGTGAAATGTCCACAAATATTTATTTATTTATAAAAACCAAAATACTGTTACTAAATCTTTGTAAGCAACAAAAAGGTAGACGGCTCGCCTGATGGTAAGCGATAACCGTTGCCTATGGACAACTGCAACATCAGTCATTTATTGTTGCATTGCTATTTGCACGAGAGGTTATCTATTACTTACAATATTTAAAAAAAACTAATTATAAATTACGACGGGATACAACCGATGAGATTTTATTTATACATTATTGGGTTCAACCCAAATTTTCCTGGTATAGGTACAATAAAAAAGCGGTGTCCTTTACCACACACCTTTACTTTTTTTTCCTTATGCTCATAACTCTGTCTGTCTGTCTGTTTGTTAGCTTTTTACAATCATATACAAACCGATCGTTATGAAGTTTGGTGAAGAGATAGTTGTGGACTTGGTGACAGACATAGGCTACTTTACATCATCATCATCATCACCGTTTTTGATCACTTCGCGGATGAAACTGCTGGTCTCAAGTAGATTATAATTAATGTTGCTTTAATTTTTGTCTTCGCTATTTGATCTTTCCTTTCTAAAGCTCAAAATAATTATAAAGTAAAAGTAGTCTGACCAACAGTAAGCGCATAAGAGGTTGAAGAAAATTATGATTATTTTTTAAATCTTAGATAGATCTACGATTGACCACCAACTCGCCTGATGTTAAGCGACGGTGTGGCCGAGGATGGAGCTCGTCGATCTAGAAGATATATATTCACTCTAGCCTTGACATTCTAAGATTGTAGTTCTCAGGAAACACAGAGATGGCGGCAAAGAATTTCATTCCTGTGCAGTACACATCAAGAACGCGAACCGATATCGCTAAATACTGCATGTCAATGGGAAATGGGTGGTAATGCGACGACTTTCTGCAAGTCTTCTAGAGAAATGGTGAGGGTGGAATAGTTACATAATTAATATGAAACAATCCCTTTCTGTTCCATGTGCAACACCGGTAGCAAGAACAGAAAGCTGTCCATCAGTCTACCCTCTGATGTGGAATGATAAACAAACATCCATCCATTTCCCGATAGCACTGGAAGCAGCTGATGCGAGCTGACACCGGAACTGCATAATGCGCCTGTAAATAGACAAGCCACCGGCGGCGTCTATGACAAGCACAAAAATTTACTGTTTACACAATACTAAACAGTATAATAGTATGAATAGAACAATTATTCTGCTGTATTCTAATTATATTTAAATGAAGAGAGACTTCTGTTGCGACTATTTTTTTTATTTATTTACATTACTTATACAATATAAACTGCACTCAATTTCTCTTTGACAAAAACATTTAATAAATTTACCTTCGTGACAAACGTGTATACATAAGCATAAATTACTCAATTTTATTTAAAAAATAATATCGTACGAGTATATTTAGTTGCGTAAGTGGCAAAAGGAAGGTAATAAATATAAGTTTTCGGTGATATCTGCGAAAATCATAGATAAGAGACATCGAGTTTTCTCAACTTTACTTCAAACAAACTAACCTCCATCGACCTCACTCCAGGCCTCCGCCTCTCCCTCCTGCGGCAAGTCCTGCAGACACCTGGTGCAGAAGCTGTGTAGACAGCCCAGAAGCCTTGGTTCAACCAACTCCTTCCCACAAAGCTTGCACTCCCAATCTTTCACCTATACCGTGAGAAGTTATTGAATATGAATACAGGAAAGAAGGAAACCGAATGAGAATAGGACGTTGACTGCGTGTCAATCAAGAATTTGAGGATGATTTTGATCGTGAAGTAAACTAAGTTAAGGTGCTACGATTTTCAGACAAAAGTAATTTTACCAATTATGATCAAATAGAGTGTAATACTTTTACGTTTTACAATGAAGTAATAGTTGTGGTTAGGTCTAAGTTAAGGTGGTACGATTTTCACACAAAAGTAATTTTACCAATTATGATCAAATACAAATAGAGTATAATAGTTTTACGTTTTACAATGAAGTAATAGTTGTGGTTAGGTTTTAGAAAATCCGACGAATTGAGAATCTCCTACATTTTGGAAATCGGTTAAAAACGGATCATCTAATAAGTGGGATTGAAATCAGACTTTAACGTATAACGTAGCTTACACACCAAATTTCAGCTTTCTAGGACTTCAGGAAGTACCTTATATTATTGAGGAAAATAACGGGATAACCCCCAAATAGGGGTTGGAGGGTGAAAGTTACAAATGTTTTAATTTTAGCATTGTGTGTGTGCAAATTTTAGCATATATACCAAATTTCAGCTTTCTAGGACTTCAGGAAGTACCTTATATTATTAATGAAAATAACGGGATAACCCCCAAATAGGAGTTGGAAGGTGAAAGTTACAAATGTTTTAATTTCAGCATTGTTTGTGTGCAAATTTTAGCCTACATACCAAATTTCAGCTTTCTAGGACTTCAGCAAGTCGTTTATTTTTTTGTTAATCAATGGCAAATAGCGTATTTTAGGTATCAATAAAATCGAAAGTATAAAAGCTAGATACATGATTTTTTTTATATATTGTATGTCTACTGACCCCACTTGATCCTGAAAATTTGAACTCTCTAGTGTTATCGGGGCTGAAGCTATGAGGGTCTAAAAATCCGACAAATCGCTTCGTGTAAAGATAGTCCCGGCCGTACGTACCCGCTCGCTCACATGGCGGGGGCACGGCCGTGCCCCCAGATAAGTATATTTCAAGAATGCAAAGGGTTCGTTTCAATTCTTGAAATCATTCCAAATCCTTGAAATTGAATATTGAAATGAATCCTTGATTGAAGCGAACCCTTTGCGTACTTGAAATACATACTTTTCAAAATACATTTATTTGGATGACATTTTGTCCAGTTATATTGTTAAAAAAAAATCTACTAAACGAATTTTCATGATAACCAGTTCGAGATATTCTTTTGAATAAAAAAAAATACAAATTGGTTTATAAATGTCAGAGGTAGCAAACACTATAAATACAACCGAATTGAGAATTTTCTCCTGTTTTAAAGTCGGTTGAAAATAAACCCATAATAAAATATAGGTCACGGTCAAAACTTTTTTTGTACCTGACTCTTCCGTCTCCCCCGTTCTTCATACGCCGAAGTCCTTGGAGGTATTGCGAGGTTGCTCACAGGACGACTCTTCACATGCAGGGGACTGTTCCCAGCACTAATGGAAGACTGATCCAATGACTTTCGCTTGTCTTTCTTCCTTGTGAAACTCCCGAAGATATACATTATGCGGTCTATTTCCATTTTACGACAACTTTTTGCTATTTATTTACCGTCATGTTTTTAAACTATAAAAAATGTTTATTCGCATGTTCAAAATCGCGTAATGTGTAATATAGTAATGTGAATGACAGCTTGTTTGCATAGAAACGTATTTGTAAACGTATCGTAAAAGACAACGTATAAATAAACGTGCGCCCACCAGGACAGGCGATTAGCGACTGAAACAAGATTGAAAGCTGAATTACAGCTCTTTGGAGTTACATAGTAAAATAGCTGTAAAACAGAAAAGTACGAGAACACTATTTGTTTTATTTTTACCCGCTTACACAAGACGGAGATGTTTTTGTTCTTTAAACCGACTTCAAAGGAGAAAGTTATCAATTTGGTTTATTTATAACCCCGTCATTCACACATGGTCAAGACCAGCCACGAGATGGACAGATGACCTCATACAAGTGGCGGGAAGACACTGGATGCAAGCCGCTTCCAATCGGTCTTTTTGAAAATCCATGGGGGAGGCCTATCTAAAGCAGTGGTCTTTTTATGGCCGAGATGATGATGATGATAACCCCGTCATATATTATATAAACCGGTATATAAAAGTACTTTTTATTTGAAAGTATATACTTTCAGATTGGTTCCATCCATCGAAATTTCTAAGGTAAGATATGTTTGGTTTTTAAAACAAAAAATCTGGAAAAATATGTCAACGATTTCGGTCCACGTTCTTGATGCGAACACAGGAATGGAATTCTTTGCCGTCACCTCTGTGTCTTGAGAGATAAGATTGTAGATTTTTAAGGGTGGTTTTTGTAAGGATTTTTTCAATATCTTGTAGATCGACGAACTCCATCCTCGGATTCCTCGGCCACACATCAGGCTAGTTGGTGGTCAATTGTAGATCTAATGTAAAAAAGTCATCCAAGTACACGAACTTATTTTGAAGTTGATTGTTTCGGTTTTTTAAACTATAGGTAATCATTTATTCAACCAATCTTTACGAAGATCAATATGATAAATGTTGCCTCTAAGTTCTATTCTTGTCGTTCATCCACCCTTGTCATTTCTCATTGCCTTGGGGGTGAGATGAGATATTTTTGTTTTTGATGGAGTAGCTTCTTACAATTATTACAGCATCGCGCTTTCCATTTCTGAAATCGTTTTAATGAATGTTGGCATCATATTGGGTACTCTGCTAAGGTAACCGATCTGGCGCTTGGGCTATTTTTTGTGAAGTTATTAAGAAAAAAAAAACAACACAGGTAAAACCATACGATGCTAGTTTATAAATCGAATTTATCTGGGGCGCCCATTGCGTCGTTGACCCAGATTTGGCGGGAAAACTAATGTCAGTTGGCTAGGTGCTATTTTTCGCGCACCCGGACGAACTGATTTTCTTCTATAGATTTTCTGGACAACTTTCATTCATAGATTCTTTTTGTCTTTTCGTCTAACTGCTTGTACAGTGACCTATTTTGAAGTGAAAACTTGTTTAGGCGCGCCGTGCACTTTATTATGTGGGTATTGAATGAAACCATGGAGTTAATCTGATTTCGTCATCTTTAATGAAACAGAGCTGTCACGCTCGGCTATGTAACCCTCGTTCCGGTAAAGTCGGCTCGAGTTGACTATGGGAGCGAGAGAGATATAATCATGTAAATAGGGCCTCGAATTCTGTATAGTATACTTAGTTTTTTTTTTGTTATACTATAGATCTACCATTGGTCACTAACTCGCCAAATGTTAAGCGACGGTGTAGCCCACGATGGAGCTCTTCGATCTCGAAGATATCTTGGTTACACATTTTTTGTTTATTATTTTATTTTACTATACTTAATATAATATATGATTATGATTTATGGTTTATTATTTATTTTTAACCTCCGACCCAAAAAGAGCGGTATTATAAGTTTGACGTGTGTATAAATGTGTGTCTATCTGTGGTATCGGCGCTCTCAAACGGATGGCCCAATTTTGATCTAGTTTTTTGTTTGAAAGAGGATTTCGTCAAGACGGTTCTCAGCTAAGTTTTATCAAAATCGGTTCAGCTGTTTTTAGGGTTCCGTACCCAAAGGGTAAAAACGGGACCCTATTACTAAGACTTCGCTGTCTGTCTGTCTGTCTGTCTGTCTGTCTGTCTGTCTGTCTGTCTGTCTGTCTGTCTCCAGGCTGTATCTCATAAACCGTGATAGCTAGAAAGCTGAAATTTTCACAAATGATGTATTTCCTGTGCCGCTATAACAACAAATACTAAAAATTAAAAAAAATTAAATATTAAGGGGGGTCCCCATACAATAAACGTGTTTTTTTCGTATTTTTTTGCTCAATATTAAAAACGGTAACAGGTAGACGCTTCAAATTTTCACAGAATATTTACTTGTATATTACCTTTCAAAATAAATAATTAAATAACAATAAAGTAAATATTAAAGGGGGGCTCCCATACAACAAACGTAATTTTTAAGCAATTTTTACTCGATCTCAATTAAAAGGTAGAAACTTGAATATTTGTAAGTAAATATTTAGAAATATATTAACTATAAAAATAAATACCTAATCTAATACATAAAAACTCACAAAATGAAAATAATCCGTGCATCTAAACGCGGTGCGAGCGCCGGTTTAGCGGGGTAGCGGGGGAGGTAACATCACGGAGCGAGCCATAACCGCGCGTATTCGCGCGAGCGTCGTCATGCTGCCCGGATGTGTATCGAAAACCTACCTATAAGTTTGCAATTTACTACTTGGAATTTCGTTGATTTCTCGTTATTTTATAAACAGAACTAAACTTTGTAGTATTATAGATGATAGTACGGAACCCTTCGTGCGCGAGTCCGACTCGCACTTGGCCGATTATTTTTTCTATTTTTTGTTTTTATCGGGGATTTTTGAATTTCATAAATAGTTATTCTATAAATTACACGAAAAGAGACGTTGAAGATATACCTATATACATAGCCTAGACAAAAGTACCTTCTACCCATATAGGTAGGTAGATCAACACCTTCGCAAATAAATCTGACCGTTAAATTAAATTAACCTCGGCCACCGGCCCGTATTGATTATTTTCTATTCTAGTTCGATCATTTATTTGTGTGACTGCCGGACGGAACTACGGTTTATTTGTATGTGCTATTGCTAGTTCAATTTACTGACACATGCGCTGGTTTAGTACAGTATTGAATTCAATACTTTATTGTGAAATGGGGCATTGATTTCAGTTGGAAGTATGGATAGTTTACCTTGAAACAAACAGTACCTGGACGTGACCTAGATAGTACCCAAGGGCGTCGCCAGCCCATGGCCCAGGGGGGGGGGGGGGGGGGCAAGTAAATTTTTTTTTTTTTATCAGCCCTGTTTGTACAAACTGTCCCACTGCTGGGAACGGGCCATCTTCTCATTGTGAGAAGGGTTAGGCCATAGTCTGCCACGCTGGCCAAGTGCGGGTTAGCAGACTTCACACATCTTCAAGATCATTGAGAACTCTCAGACATGTAGGTTTCCTCACGATGTTTTCCTTCGCCGTTTGATGTTGACGGCAATCAACAATACGCACATAACTTCGAAAAGACATAGGTGCGTGCCGTGGGATTCGAACGCAGTTCAGTTAGGTAATATTAAAATCAAAAATCAAAAAATCTAAAATCATTTATTTCCCAAAAGTACAAACTTATAAGTTTAGCCATAGCCACCAAACTAGGTGCAGAAAACACCTGTATTTTGGCGGGTAGACTTCCTAACATGAATACATTTTTTGTACATATATATTTGTAATAAAAGCTATAATTTTACATGTTATGTTAAATGATTTAGTCAAAAATATTAAAAATGGATTTAGTGAAAATAATGAAATTAAATTTAATCTAGTCAAAGCCTATTTCTTATAAGTTTAATCGTCTACTCAGATTCGTCAAAAATAGTATTTAAAAATGTTATTTGTGTTACCTTGTATGTATGAAAATATATTATGGAGGATGAGAAAAATATGAATTATAGGTACAGGCACAATTGCACGGCCTTAGGACGTTGGTTGCTTTGGTTGGCTATATTTTTTTAATCTCTAGGGGGGGCAACTGCCTCCCTTGGCGACGCCCTTGATAGTACCTATAGGCTATAGGTCTAAACGTACCTACTAGTTAGGTGCTTAACTAGGCACTTTTACGCTTCAACAACTTTTGCTGTAGGTATCTAGGTCTTTTTTTAAGCAAGATACGAGTAGATCTACGACTGACCACCAACTCGTGGAGCTCGCAGTCTTAAAGATATCTGATATTATTTATTCACTCTAACCTTGAAAAATCCTACTCTGTAGTTCCAAGTTTGTTATATTGTTAGTATGCTCAGCTGATTGGAATCGGTTGTTTCAGTTTTTTAAACTACCTATCTATAATAATTAATACATCCTAACGTCTTTGTTGAGAACAGCCCCCGTATTCAGAACTCATTCGGATACGGAATTGATTCGGAATCTATCTCTCCATCTCTGTCATTCTCTATGAAAATAACAGAGACGGAAATATAGATTCCGAATCGATTTCGAATCCGAATGAGCTCTGAATATGGGGGCTGAAAATCAGCTCAAATCAAATGCTTGGTGTTAGAGTCAAGGTAGGGTACTTGTTACAGTCGTTATCGCGGCGAAAGTTTGGGGTTCCGAGTACCTACAGAATAAATGAGAATCTCGGTACAACTTTACTGTTCTCTATCCTTTTATCAACAAGTCATATTAACTAGATCGTTTAATGAACTAGATTTAAGTACCTAAATAATTAGAAGAAAGTGAAAAATTATTCAATATACCTAAGTACATTAGACTTAATTTTATAGCTTTGCAGAAAAGAAGTCTAAAGTAGGTACTTTATCTAAAACATTGAACTCATAGCTCATAGGTAATAACATTGATATTCGAGGTTTATCAATTCATAAATGAAACTAAACTAAATCACATTACAAAAAGCACATTTTCTCATCGCTCAGTTTGCTAACTAGCGTAGCATTACATGCTTTGAAAAACGCTAAGTAAAGAATTTATGATCCCGCACGAAAAATCAAAACTCAGACTAAGTATAGGAATGAATGAAACCTAAGAAATCTATAATCGTGATCTTGAATTTGATTTGAGTAGGTACTCATCACGTTTTGTTCCAGAACTTCATTTTCTGGTTTATGTCTAATTTTCAATAAGTCCATCCCGCGCAAGTGGGGGGGTCGTGGCTTTTTAAGCGCCAAGAACCTTCACAACCGTGAGGTGTGCAATCTCAGGGACTATTTCCGAAACGAGTGTGGTATGCGTTGTGATGTAGTGGCAGTTGATAAGGGTCTGACGCCTCTCTCCTTGGCAAAAGAAAACTGGCACAAACCAACGGTGCTCAGCATCGAAGACCGCAAAGACGTATGGGAGAGCAAGGTGTTGCACGGGCGGTTCTACAGGGTGTTATCAGGACCCGATGTAGACCTGCCTGCATCGGTGAACTGGCTGCGCTTCGGTGACCTCTTTGGGGAAACTGAACGAACAACTATCGGAAATAAATCATGAAGGACGGTACGGTCGACATTTGCCGGGCATGCCACCGTCCCGGAGAATCTCTCCGACATATTGTTTCCGGTTGTTCGCATCTTGCTAACGGCGAGTATTTGCACAGACACAACCAAGTAACCAGGATCATCCACCAGCAACTTGCCCTTCAATACGGCCTTGTCGAGTCATAGGTGCCGTACTATCAGTACGCACCAGCGCCAGTTCTCTAAAATAGCCGTGCTTTGCTCTACTGGGACCGTTCTATCATCACGGACAGGACTATTGTTGCCAATAAGCCTGATATCGTGATCGTAGATCGGTCTCAGCGCCAGGCAGTACTCGTCGACATCACCATCCCACATGATGAGAATCTCGTGAAGGCTGAAAAGGACAAGCTCAGCAAGTACCTTGAATTGGCTCACGAGATAACCGCCATGTGGGATGTTGACTCGACGATCATTGTCCTGATAGTCGTTTCGGTGAACGGTGTCATAGCAAAGAGCCTCGACCAACATCTCAAGAGGCTCTCGCTCGATGGTTGGGTCAAGGGTCGGATACAGAAGGCAGTCATCCTAGACACGGCACGTATTGTCAGGAGGTTCCTCTCTCTGTAGCTCCTACCACCGGCAGCTTGAGCCCCGCTGCCGGCGGCACTCTAGTTTTAAGTTTTTTACAATATTTATGTTTTTTTATATTTATATTTATGTTGCAAAAAAAATAAAATTAAGATTGTAAATAAATAAATGAGATTAAAGATATAAATACAATACGTATTACAGATAAAAAACAGAACTCAGCCCCCGTATTCTGAACCCATTCGGTTTCGGAATCGATTGGATTTGTATATCTCCGTCTCTGTCATTTCCATAGTGAATGACAAAGACAGAGATATATAAATCAAATCGATTCCGAAACCGAATGGGTTCAGAATACGGGGGCAGGTCACAGTCCCAAAGCAACGTTCCCAAAAGGCTGGCGACATTGCCTCGTTGGATAGCAATCCAACGAGGTAATCCGCTGACCGAGGTAAGCGCCAGCCCTTTGGTCATTTGTTCTTTCTATCAATCGCATAGAAATTTCTTTAAAAAGCTGCCACGCACTTGGACCCCATGGACCTTTAGTACTGGAACCGCAAGCCTTTTATCAACATCAAGCAAAAAAAAAAAAAAACAATGTGACACTGACATTCACAGAAATAATAACTGTCAAAAATGTAATGGCGAGGGACGGCGACGGACGACGAGCGAGCGACGAAATATATTTTTATTTTATCGTGCTCTAAATAATGTTTATTTATAATGAATGTGTATTAATTATATCAGTGCGTGTATCGTGCTAACGACGTGTGAACGGAACTCCCGCAGCTATGTTCAACGTAAACAAACTATGCCTGTTTTCGTGCCTGTGTGTTATTGTTATTGTTGTGTTGTATTTCCAGGCCGAAATCGCACGACTAGAAGATAATTATCGAAAACTCGGTATGTGGTATCTTTCCACTACATCTGTGCTAACAAAAAGTTGCGAAGATACTCTTCTTAGAGCAATATTTGGTTCTATTTCAATTATTCAAAATGAAAGTAATTTCAACGCTCAAATAGCCACTTTCCAGTTTAAATTTTAATAACTGAGTTTTACAAAGTACAGTGCCTTTCGCTTAATTTATCTTTAATTTACAGAATATAGATTGACCCAGTCTCATACAGAATCTCGGCAGTTTTTCCCTAAAGCGTCAGATAAAACTGATGATGATACTGTGATCATATACAATCGAGTCCCAAAGACTGGGTCGACAAGCTTCGTCGGCGTCGCCTACGACTTATGCAAGAAGAATAACTTTAAAGTGTTACATATCAATATAACTGCGAATAGACATATCATGTCGCTCAATAACCAATACAAGTTTGCTCAGAATGTAACAAACTGGAGTGAAATTAAACCAGCACTTTATCATGGTCATATGGCATTTTTGAACTTTGAAAGGTAAATATTTTATTGTGCTTCTAGTATAAAACTAAGTGATGAAATGAGCTAGTCTCGCACCTGATTCATGCTTCCTATTTATTTCCCCATAGTAATATGACTCCAATTTTAACAACTCTGCTGCAAGTATATAGAATAGAATATAATTTATTGTTCAATTGTGTACAGAGATCTTAGGAATATTTGGTAATAACAATCGTGTTCATAAAGAACATACATAAAACGTGTTTATAACTAAAGTTTATAGCTACATAATTGGCAAACAGTTTATAATGATTAAATAATTTTGCTCTAAAACAAAACTACTATCTATGGTCTTAATATTAATTTTTAATTCAAATTATTGCAAATTGTTCTGCTTTATTCTTATGATTGGATTTTGTCGATTTAATTGAAAAAAAAAGGAAATAAAATCTAAAATTTGCAAATTATTTTGTATTCATTCATACATTGTAAAAGATACTCATTGGTGCTTGTTAGGGACCAAGCTTAGTCCTAAAATTTAGAACTAAACCTTGTGCGGAAGAGTTGAGAAGCCTGAAAACTGGCTAGCAAAGTGCTTTTCTTTCAAATGAGCTGGTACAAATTTTACTGTTAAAATAACTGTTTACTTTACCCATTTACCATACTTAGAAACTTTTCATACTCAAATAAACTTTGTAATTTCTGAATTTCCAGGTTAGGGACAACCTCCAAGCCCATATTTATAAACTTAATAAGGAAGCCACTGGACAGGCTGGTATCCTACTACTACTTCCTGAGGAACGGAGATAATTTCCGACCACATCTGGTTAGGAAGAAACATGGAGATAAAATGGTAATATACACAATTTAAAAATAAGTTATAAGTTGCATTAAAATGTATAGAAAATAGCAGATATCCTATCCATCCAGATATCCTGTTAGTTTTGGTTGTTCATCTTACCTCAGATGAAATTAAAAGTTTGTCTTGAACGGCAGATTAGAGTAGTTAGGGATTTGTTTTCTGCATTAAAGGCCTAGTCTGGAAATTGTTATTAATTCTTGTACGCTCACACTGTTTTTGGAAATTTGAGTTATAAAATTCTATAGCAAATACTTAATCTACATAACTTTCTGATTTTCTACCCTTCCAAAGTTATTCTATAAGTTTATATTATTTTATAGTCATTACTTCAGTACAGTTTTTGGTTTTTGTGCTGGTTTTTCACGCCACCACTCCACTAATGTCGAGTTTCCAATAGAGACATCAACAACTGTACATCGGTATAGTTTTCGAAAAATGGCTGGTAAATTATTACAGCAGTTTTTGCTATACAACCAAACCTGAAATCAAACTACAAAACTAACCCTTATTACACTTATATAGATTTTTTTAATGACTGTTATGTTTGGACTGCTGAGATTTTAAATCGAATAGAAGTTATAAAACTACTTGTTCATAGACTGTGTTATGTACTTCTGTATAAGGAAAACGGCAACCTACATTTATAAGCAAATTATACTTTGCACCTTATGGCTGTGTACCAGGGGTTAATATTAAGAAACTGAAATTAATGACGGATCACTAGTCTGCAAAACATGTGCACAAGTACTTAATGTTATCTTCATCTATATTAGGATGATTTACTAAATATAACATCTTAGAATTTGTATTGTAGATTCTGTAAGTGCTGTTTTTCTTTTTTTGTGCAAGTAGCACGGTTGGTTGGTTAGATTGTCATGGTTTAGGTAATTTTAGTACTTAACAGTTTTTTATAGTCAGTTATAAGCACAAATGTAGGTTGAAAGCATTTACCTATATGTACATTTTAATTGTTTTTTTTTTTTTTTTTTTCAATGTTTCGAATTAATACTTATAATTATGTTAAAAATATTATCAAACATTAAGTGAGAATATCAAAAAATATTATAAAAGACACATTAGTTGTTTGTGTAATAGTGTGAATATAAATGTTTCAAATGTGATTCCACCTGTTACCCCCATAGAAACTGCATTTTTTAAGGAGAAAATGTAGCCTATATGTATTATAGAATATAAACTACATTCAAATTCATTTAGGCGTTTTAGCCTAAAAGAGTAACAGACATGTACAATGTACAAGACATGTATGACATGTCATTTATAATTTAGTAGATTTAGTTATATTTTTTTATTTGCTTATGCTATGCTATAACATTTATAGGTTTATTACATAGTGTACTTAATTACAAATGACAAGTGGTTAGAAAACTTAAAACCCATGTTTTAAAAAGCGGTCGAACCGATTTTGATGAAACAGCTGAAACACTCAATCACATGCTCTTTCAAACAAAAACTAGCTCATATCGGTCCAATAGTTGTGATCTATGATGCCACAGACAGACCTCCTTCTTTTTGAAATCGGTAAAAAGATTGGTATCTCCCTTTCAACTATCACTATCCAATTTACTTATTTAAGGGCAAATAGTTGAGACAAACATTTTTACTTTACGTATGTGTATTTTGTAAAATTCTCCGAATTCAATTTATCTAATCTATTGGGATAAAGGGTGTCCTTTTATATTTACTCATTGTCATATCTCAGAATTTATTTATCTAAAATCAAAGTTGATGAATTTTGTTACAAGTCTCTCTTTAGTTCAAAATCGCCAGTTTCGCTCGCACATACCTATAGAATAAAATGACTGAGAATGGACTTATAAAAGAATTTGTCACACCAAGAAGATATAAAATGACTGAATGGAAATAGGAAAAAATTCGTCACACCAAACACCAAAAAGCAAGTTAACCCAAGCTAAGTTTCACAGATAAAAAAATATTTTTAACAAACTTAAAAAAAGGTTTTATCGAAATCGGTTCAGTAGTTTTGAAGATATGAACTTCTTTAATTTTAAAATATGAATTTTTCAACAACGCTATTCGAACTACTCGGCGGATTGAACGAAATTTGGTAGATTTATCACTCATACTATGTAAAAGGATCTGGTATACTTTATAACCCAAAAATTTGGTGTTACAAAAGCAGTGAAGTATGTGTGAAAATTAAACGAACTTTCCTAGTGAAGTTTGTTATATTTTTTTTTTGTTTCAAGCAAAACGAATAATATAATAAAATACCATTAAAAAGTAATTTAAAAACTTCAAACCAATCTAATCAACTGAAAAGGGAGAAATAACACGAAAAATTAAATCAAAACTGGGCGTATACCTAGTAGGTACACGAACTATTTTTTGACGAACTTAAATCAAAATAAATTTTGGAAAAAATTTGTGATGTTGCTTTCTATGTTTGGTAAGATGAATTTTTTCATAAGTTCATTCAGTCATTTTATATCTTTAAAAATGTTGGTATGCGACAGCGAAATGGAGGATTTCGAACTATAGACTGTTCAGGCCATCACACACGATGGAGATGTTATAATATATTATAGAACATAGAACTTCCAACATATTATTTCAATATCAATAGTCATACATTTGAATGATGCACCAAATACACAATGAAGTATGTTTGTATGGCTGGCGATACTAAGTATTATAATAATAATATTACAGTATCTTTATTGTCTGTGACGGGCTTTATACATTTTCTGTGCACGTTTCAGACATTCGACGAATGTGTGGAGAGGAAGCAGTCTGATTGCAATCCAGAAAACATGTGGCTACAGGTGCCTTTTTTCTGTGGCCATGCAGCAGAATGCTGGTAAGTAAAATATAGTATATTAAAAAAAAAACAATTTCATAGCACGAGGCGAACTCGCCTGGTGGTCAAACGTAGATTATTTCCTAAAAGTTATAGTTTGTTCTACATCTTTTCTTATAAAATTATTTTGAAAAATGATCATATTTGTTACATCAATGTATGTACGTTCGTAAAATATGCGTGTTTTTTATGTACTAAACTAAGTACGTTCATGTGATACCTTGAAAAACCTTTTCGGTCGTGACTTATGTCTTTTAGAAGGCGCCATATTGAATTCAGTGTGACGTCACGTAGCGTATAACTGGCATACGAACGAAACATTTTAAATTTATAAAAATAACTGTTACTGTACGGGCTGAAATTATAACTATCTGTAGTTGACGGATAAAAAGAATCGAATTCAAACATGGAATTTCCATTTCAGGGTGCCAGGCAACCCCTGGGCTCTAGAACAGGCGAAACACAATCTAGTCAACCACTATCTACTAGTAGGAGTAACAGAAGAAATGCTAGACTTTATAACCATATTAGAGGCGACACTGCCTCGCTTCTTCAAAGGGGCCACCGAGTATTACCTGAACAGCAATAAGTCACACTTGCGGCAGACCAGCTCAAAGATAGAACCCAGCCAGTCAACTGTAGAGAAAATACAAGAATCATCCATTTGGAAGATGGAGAATGAGTTGTATCAGTTCGCGTTGGACCATTTTAAGTTCGTTAAAAGAAAACTGCTAGTGAAAGAGGCGGATAACGTTTCGCAGATATATTTCTATGAGAAGATACGGCCTAAATGACTTGGAGTAGATAGACAATGGCGTAACATAAGTAGATAAATGGTTATCATTCCTTGGTGTGTATATTGGAAAGACAGTTTTTTTTTTATAAATGAATTTGGTGTGTTGTTGATCACATGTCCAATAATGTAAATATAAATGGCGAACTGTCGACCAATGAGAAGCCTTACTTTCGAAATTACGAGCTGTGATAAGTAACTAATAATAGCAAGCACTGTAATTAAAAGTCAGAGTTCTCATACGCCATATTTATTTTCATGTTTGGACAAGTGATAAAAATACTTTACCCCATTTTCAGAATCTCTGATTAACTCAGTTTGTCTTTTTAAACTACTGTGATCTGTCCAGATTTTAAATAGTGTGTATTTAAATTTCGATTCTACATAGTTTATTTTTGTAAATTTTTCTATACTTAATGTTTACTTATTTATTATTATTTTTAATGGTTAATTTTACATACGATTTCACTGATATATTAATTTTAAGAAATCAGAGATTGTGTAAGTGGGCTTAATTTAAGGGCCTATATGAATGGAGTTTGTAATCTCGTTTACGCATTTCCATTTTTTTTTTAAATATTACCTATATTTTTTAATCGCCTAAATGTATTTTCGACAAACGTACGAGTACTCGATTATAATATTACATAATCGATGTTCTTAAAAAAAAAATAACGTTGGAGAAAAGAAATAAGATATTTCATATCTCTTCCAGGTTAATACACAAATAACAATGTTGAGACTATTTTAAATATTAAATAACTACTAAATATATTAAACTGAATATTAAATTAATCTAATAAACCACAAAATGCTGGTCGCATTGCTATATTGAATACAATGCTTATTCTTGGGGCAAAGAAGCGACCAATATTTTGGTCCCGAGTGGCGTCGACCAAAAATAGAACAAGATTCTAGTTTGAAGTGCCTGTGTAGATACACAGATATATAGATACATACACACATGTGTGTGTCTATCTGTGGTATCTTACCTATCAAAGAGATGGACCGATTTTATTGTTTGAAAGAGGATTTCATCGCGATTGTTCTAGCTAGCATTGTGTTAGCTATGTTTCATCAAAATCGGTTTAACCGTTTTTTGTCGGGGGGTTTTTGAGTTTTCTAAACTTATATTGTTCTGTGTGAACACACAAATGTAGAATCTATTTTTTTTTCTTGAGAATTTATTTTAAAATGTGGATATGAATCGAAATTATTTTTTTGTGAAACTTTTGTAATATGGACGAGATTCCTTTTGATCAGATTTGTCGTAAGTACGTTTAGGTAGCTTAAAAAATGTAGAAATGTGTAAGCGATATATTTGTCTCTATACGTGCAGGCCCTTAAATATTTTTTTATTGAATATGACGTAGCTAGACTGTTAGATCAATTTTAACTTATGAAATCACTCTGTAGGCCTCAAATACTTAGTTTTTATTAGGTTAGTAAGAATAACTATAGATTATTGTGCTCATTTTATCAAATTGGAAAAGACAACGGTTCAATAACATTGACTAACCCTTACTTTAATTTCTTTGATTCCTTGACTACGATGGAATAACAATATTGCAAGTGTTTATATTATTTGCTTACAACTAACAATATTTTAATGTTTTTATATTTAGGGTCAAGGGCAGACTTATGGCGGGAAATTCAAATTTCAAACCTTTTTTTGTATTTGTAGCTAGTTTGGGTTACTGTTGTAAATAAGATTGTTCTTTATATTATCACGGTACTTTAACTATAAAAATATACGCTAGGAATTGAAAACCTCCTCCTTTTTTGAAGCCGGTAAAAAATGGACCTCATTGCTTACGTAAGTCTACAAGCCTCTTGAAATAGTAAAAATTGATTTCTGGACTTATATCAATAGTAAGATGCATAATCGATAAATAGATTGACCTGATAATATAAAGAATAATCTTAGATTGTCCCAAACATTGTAATTACTTACAATATTACCCAATCTAACTATAAGGGCAAAAATCTGTTTGAAATTTGAAATTCCCACCGCATTAAAGTTATTAAATTGTAGATTCAAACAAAAAATTAAAATAGATTACAAAATTCCGAATAGGTACTAAAATATTATTCCAATTATTCCGCTTCAGTATGTTTACGTTATTTTCTTTTGTAAATACATTAATATTTTTTATAAATTATTTACGTACTTGCAATGGAATATATATATAATTATATATACATATATACAGTCAATGAGTTCTAAGTACAGGATTCGGCAATCATCCATGAATTTTCTTCTCTTGTAATAGAATATAAGTATTATTCCCGTTTCACTTAGTTTTCCATAAATACAACTTCTCCACTAATCAATACTTTTTCTACTCTTTGGATCAAATATTATAGAAATTAACGTGGTTTTCACACATTTTTAAATAAAAACTACGGGTCACTCACGTCTGTTTTGAGCCGAAATATCCGACTATAGTTTTAACCGCATTCGGCGGTCTTTTTCAAAGGAGCAGCACACACGTCACTCTCGGTCGGTGACGCGCCTTGAATGCGGTTGAGACTATAGTCGGATATTTCGGCTCAAAACAGACGTGAGTGACCCGTAGTTTTATTTAAAAATTGGATCAAATAATTTGTATCCTTTTGAATTTTCACAATATTCAAATACTGTAGTCGCTATAGGATAAAATTTGTTAATTTTCTCTCTAGGCATATGCATCATTGCTTTGTAACCGAAAACTGTGAGACGTATGGTTTCTTACCAGTCCACTTTTCTTCTGGTGACAAAAAACCGAGACCTCGTGTTGGATATTTGTTTGTTACATATGCTGCAATCGCCACAGCTTTTGCGTGAATGCTTTTGCAATCAATCAAGCAAGCATACATCTAGCTCTAACAATGTGCAGTTTATTCGTTGGCATAAACTAGTTAATACGCGGTAGAAGTTTTGTGCATTATTCAAGACTTATTCAAAAGCATTTTGAATTCATTAATTAAATATTCGGTACCATTATCAGCTCTGAGATTTTTAATCTTGCAATTAAGTTGATTTTCTACCAGGTTTTATACTGACTTATCTTGCAATTAAGTTAATTTTCTACCAGGTTTTATACTGACTTAAAGTAAAAAAGTATAAAAAAGTAAAAAATGAGTACGAACTGCATTTGTTTTTAGCGCGAATATTCGAATATTGTTATCGCGGGCTGATTACGGTTTTTGATCGGGGTTTGGATTTGACCCGCTGCGCTGGCTGCAATTTCGCCATCCTTGTATTGTACTCAGAACTCACATAGACTGTACATAGAATAGAAATACTAAAACTTTTTAGTATGAACGTGTCGAGTAAATGTTTCTATCAGTTTCATTTAGTGTCATCTCAAACTAATACGAGAAAAACAGTTTGTAACCTTCAATACGGTTATTGTTGTGTATGTTACTGGCCAAATCCGATTTTAGGATAAACCACTTTAACCTAGGCCTAGCTATGTCGTTCGACTAATTACGGTTATTTTTACTATGGAAACTAACGTAAAAAAGTAGTTACAATTAGTTTTTTTGTATCACCTTAAAACACTTTGTCTACTTCCGTTATGATTTCATTTGGGCCTATTACGGGAAGTATTTATTTTTGTATTCTTATAAAGTAAGTACTAATAATTCTACGTTTGAATAGTAAGTATTATCCGTAAAACTGGGTTTATTCGGCTTGACACGACGCTATAAAGTGCAATTATATGCGCAACATTGCCGGATTTCTTGTTTCCTGTGAGATTAATTTTCGTAAAGGCACAGGTCTTTTCAACTAGTAAGTTGTCATTGAGGTCAGTACTGACATATTAATCTCACTGACAGATGTCAGATAAAATCATTAATCCAGGAAACCTAATTTAGCCTAGGCTAAATTTTATCCTATGATCAGGATTGGCCTTTAAGAAATGTAAATTCACGAATACATCACAAAATAATATCCTTAAAATGTATTACGAACATACTTACCTTTATTTTTATATAGTTATTCGATGAATGCTTAGGTACATGTTGTGATATTTTGAAGTCCATCCAGCGACTTGTTGTTTCATTTAAATGAATATGATATATTTTTTACGTTATCCGTTATTATTTGCTAGCGTGATCTGTTTTGCTTAAATGGGCTAGTGTATCGTGCGTTTTTCCATACAGTCGAATATTGTTTATTCGAATATATAATCCGAATTTAATTTATTTTTTTAATTTTTATTTACGCGGCTCTCGCACATTTTTACTCTCAATGATGCCGCCAACCCGGGAAGACATCGTCGGGGAATTGGTGGTTCTGAAAAAGACCGCCTAATGCGGTCGAAACTATAGTCGGTGATTTTGACTCAAAAGAGATGTGTGTGAATCGTAATTAAAAATGGAATTATACATAAGCAAACTTGACATTTTATCAGATTTTTTTATTTGATTGGAATCATGAATGCCTGATACATTTTCTGTTTTGATCAATTTCGAATTTAACTTGTAAAGAAATTGGAAATAGAAATAAACAATAATAATATATGCTATGTCTAGTTCTGGGAAAATGCGGGATACACAACTCTCTTAGTTAATTGTTGTTTCTGTTGATGTTGAATGCGACAGAAAAATGCTGAATAAAGCTGCCATTTTATTTCTTACATATTCCTATATATGCATATTTTAAGAATACAATCACACATTATTTGATATTTGAAAAATTTTATGCGTTATGTAATGAATATAAACGATTGTTTATACCAAATAGACAAGGTTATTATACCGCCTTATCGGATAATTGTCTGTGGCAATGAAATTCATTGTCATCGAAAACTAAATCGTCACTCTGGGCTTCAGTTCAGTACCCTTTCTGCTGCCTGATCGGTAGTGCTAATGTGTATGACACTGAACTGTTCGAAGAAGAAACAAACCGGACAAGTGCAAGTCAGACTCGCCCACCGAGGGTTCCGTACAAACTTGTAGATAAAAGGGGGAAATCATATATTTTCATTCATAAACCGAAAAATAACATCGTAAAAATATTTATAAACCTGTGTTAGTTTGTGCTCATGAAGCTCTTTCATATGATACCCCATATGATACGGTTTCACTTCATAATTTGGACCTTCATTCCTTGCATAAAGACACTATTTTTTGTGATTAAATTAAAACTGTCCAGTTTTCGGATATTTTCCTATATGTGTACTATAACACAATGCTTCTTGCCAAATTTCATAGTTCTAGGTCAACGGGAAGTACCCCATAGGTTTTGAGTACCCCTGTGAGTGTCGAAATGTGCGTTTATTACGACATATTCGGCTGTAACTTTTTTTTACGAAAACTGAGAAATTTTATTTTTCTTTCTGCAGTAAGATACTATAGATCTGCGTATATGGTTTTAATTTCAACTCGATACCTTCACGCGTTCCCGAGATAAAGGTATTGACACCCGGACGGACGGACAGACGGACAACAAAGTGATCAACAACACAAGTGAGTGACAAGTGAAGTGAGTGAGTGAAGTGAGTGTATAAGGGTTCTGTTTTTTTCCTTTTGAGGTACGGAACCCTAAAAACAGTTCGTTGGATAAACGCCCACCTCATATGGACATGGTCTTCATGACCATGATCATTCACTTTGGGCTTCAATAGAGTCAGGGTCAGTAATCAGAAATCAGAAAATATTTATTGTATATCTGTGTACAAAGGTGGTAATATAAAAGTAAGTTTCAACAGTTTGTCCATCACGAACATACAATATTACTCGTAACTTTTTTTTTTACAATGACAATATACTATGGAGATAAATTATAGGAATAGTTACAGTTGTCTGTTAATGGCCATGATGACCATTCCCAGTGTTATAAAAGATAGCCGATAAGGCAGCTGATTAGTTGATTCCTCAAAATCAAGATGAAGTACACCATTGGTTCTCAGTGCTCTGCAAATGAACACCATTGACAGAGTCATTTAGCCGATGAGGTCGCTGGCAAGGGCGTCGCCAGCCCATGATCTCTAGGGGGGGGGGGGGGGGGGGGGGACGGCTGCCCCCCTTGCCCCCCCTTGGCGATGCCCTTGGTCGCTGGTAAGCATTTTCTAACTTCAAGGATATAGGTGGTAAGCACAAGCTTTGATTGTATCTTAACTTGATTTTATCATATTATGGCGAGTATTTTTTTTTCTACAGTGAGCCAATAAATTTCGCACGGTTTCTTAGGGCCCAGTGTAAGGTGGCGCCGCTGTCTCGCTCGCACGCAAAAAAAATATCCAGATATTATATTATTGAACGTATTTTTAGCTAATATTATTATTTTAGGTTCATGATAACATTGTTACAATGTGTTATTGTTAAATAACTGTTAATTTTAACTAACTTTCAAAAAGATGTAGGTACTCATTCAACTGTATGTTTTTTTATATGTTTGTTACGATTACTACTCAGCTAATTATGACTTGTTTTTTATTATTCTTTTTTTGTTTGGTAGGTAAATACCTCAGAGGTGGTCCCTTATAATTTTATCAAAATCGGTTTGGTAGGAACTTTGGTTTTTATAACAAAATAACTGAACAAATGTCATCCAAGTAAATGAATTTCGAAGTCGGTTTTTTTTTCAGTTTTTTAAACTATAATTATAATAATTGTATTCTATAAAGTACCTACTATATTTTCGTATTGGCACAATGGCAACACCACTATTCCCACTAGTATTATACTAAGTAGAATCTAAAAATACCGACAGTCGAATTGAGGGCCTCCTTTTTAGAAGTCGGTTATAAAAAGTATCCCGTGCGAGCGAGACAGCGGCGCCATCCGATTCTACGCCTTAATTACCCCATATGGCCTAACATTAGATCTACTGTACAGCACATAGAAAAAACTAGACAATACACGCTATACAATGTATACTCAAGCGTAGTTTGTATTATAAGCATTTAATAGATTTATTAGAATAAGTGAAAATGTTCTTCCATACATAGTAAGTACTTAATCAATCGTTTGTATATCTTTCAATATAATTAGAATTTAAATCGATGTAGTGATCTATATTGTTTTGTAATGTCAAAATGTTAAATGTAATGTCAAAGTGGTTTTCTACGAGTATTTGGATCTCCGTTCATTAGGGTAGCTTTTCACCGGAGCTAAGCGAAGCTACGTAGCAACATGACGCAAATAAAGAGGCATTGTAATAGAGCGGACACCTCGGGACACCACTCATTCATGACGTCACGCTCAGTATTGCCCGAAGTTAAACTCATATTCCATTAAAATTATTCAGAATCCAAATTTTTGGACATAAAAAATATAACTTAAATCATTTCGCCTTTGAAAATACCAAGAAAAAAAAAAACAATTGAACAATGGATTTATTTTATTTGTCTAATAATTAAGAGTATTTTTTCTATTATTTTTTTTCGTTTTGATTCTTAAAAGTTGCAACTCGTTCGAGTCCGTTATTACTATGGCTCTATAAAGGATGGTTCACACATACAATTATAATTAAGACAATTACTCTTTCATACATTCTCTAACCGGAACTGTGACTTCACTGATAAGTGTGAACCGACCTTAATTGTGTCAAGCGTAGCAATGGATGCATCTGTGTCGACCAATAGCATCGCTCTATTTGCGTATTTGTAACTAACTATAACTATAATATAACTGTCTTTAGCTACATAGCTTATGTTGGCTCTGTTGGAAAAGCACCTTTATAGACGTGATTATGAATGTCCTAATTGCTCGAAAAAAGTAACAAATAATATGTCGAGGGGGATATTAGTTCGGATTATCGCGATATATATTCGATTTATATTTTCGTCTTTGGCCAATTTTCGTGTTCCTGCATTGTTTTGTTTATTGCGATTGTTACAGTCCGTTTGGAAAGATAAATAATGTAACATTGAGGGCGCTGCTGTCCTTATTTCGTTATTTTGTTCATCTAGCAACACAATCGAGAGTCCCACTTTTTGCCGCGATAGTAACAAACAAACCCGTACTGTCTTATAATAAAAAAAACGATTGCGATTTGACGCCCAACGAGGTTCGTAATTTGTTAAATAAAGGACCTTCGGCCTTACCGAAAAACGTTACTTAACTTTAAGCATTGCTTAACATATTTTGCCGACTTCTCGCTGGTACGTACCTAATGACACTTGCGGAAAGAAGACAGAGTTTAAGACGATGGTTAAAGTTAAGCGACGTTTTTCGGTAAGGTCGCTTATTGCCAGCTAATGCTGAGATAGAACCGGTTTGTGACAAAAACGACTGTAGTCTTTGTTTATTTTTAGCGTTTCCATGTTGTGGTTGTCTTTGTCGCAAATATATATATATATATGTCTTTTGGTCGACAATCCGCTATTGTTGATATTATAAGACAAATAGAAAAACACACTTTAACCAACCAGTAACTAAGACAACAGGGCCACGGTCCCGAACACTTCCTACAAAAAAAGTAGGCGGAGATGTGAATAAAGGTCACTGAGTGAAATATTAATTTTATTGGCTCAGTTTAAGTCAACGAACTCTGTTTACAGTTTTTGTTATTGAACATGTTTGTATTGTAACTGATGACTGCCATAATATAGGGCAAGAGGCAGTCTGTTTGCCTGTGTGTTCATTGTAAATTACATATACAGCGTGTTGTGTGATGTGCGATCCTATAATTAATGAGGGGAAATAGGACACCATTTAACATTGAAAAAAGAGATACAAAGATATTTTTTCGTAAACAAGTTCGCAGTAACATTTTTTTTTAAATCGTAATATTAATAGAAAAAATGTCTTTAAAAAATATACCTAATGTAACTTTTGGAACGCAGCTTTCATAGAGTTTCATACTACCTACTACTATCTATCGACAATTTTCAATTTTTTTAATGACATTAAAACTAATTAACTCGATGCTCTGTACAGGTGCTCCTGGACCAGGTTCTTCTGGTTTGCTCGAACATTTTTTGAAGATACAAAATGTTTGAAAAGTTATGTTACATACGAATGTGTTCTGACACGGACGGAACGGAATTGATTTTTGGAGACATCCTTTCATAGCAAATGCATACATAATTTAACTCAAAAACTCCGTTAATGTTTAACCAAAATATTTTTTGATCCAAATAAACTAATATACCTACATGATTCATAAATGGTATCGTAAGAAAAACAGACTTGACTTGATTCTTAAGTCTTAACTGAACGGTTAAGTTTCATAATTCCATTAAGTCCTTTAATATTATCAAAATTGTCAACATGTGCGAGCGAGACAGAAGATTCACTACCTATAGCCCTTAAATATGTTATTTATTTATTCGTTTCTCAATTCATTCATTCATCTTCAACTCAAATCATTTTTAGATTAAATTCATTTAAATCAGTTGATTTAAATATAATTTTTGTCAAATATTATTTTATTATTGGTGTATACACTTAAGGTCCATATCGAATTTAAACGTACAGTTGAATTGAAAGCTAGAATTATTATAATTAAGTATATTTAGAACAATGTAATAAAAGTGTAGTCAATATTATTTTTAAACTCGCAAATAATAATCACATTTATATATCTAAGTTACCTGTATAGACCTCTATGTACAAATTTGTACTTAATTTATTTAAAAAGCCACACGTATTTGAACTCTGTTATTTAGGCTCAAGTGGCTCGAACTTTGGTAAAAAAAACTTGTGATCGTCTAGATTATATTTATGTCGATTTGTGTTTTTTTTTTAACTGTCATTGTTCAGAATCTCTGCACTCACTAGTTTATTGTGCAAATAATGTTTTAAATAAAATTAAGTTTTTAATTGCATGTTTATTTTTTTGCTCCTTAGAGCCGAATTATGTGAATTAAAATAATTACAATTTTCAAACAAATAATGTCATACGATATTATTGATAAATATTAATAATTTGATAATATGTCTTTAAAAAGCTGTTTATTTTATAATAGCACTTGTTACCCGAGTGCGTAAGGACAGTTATGTTTTTCGAGTGTATGTATTTATGTACTCGTATGTGGGTATGTATATGCATTTATAATCTTGTAAGGCAATTTTACGCGTACTTTCTCACAAAAAAACAACACAAGTCGTAAGTTAGATTGCTTTTCTGCAGTCGGGTATTTTGTTTTTCTTTCAATATAGATACTTGTTTTATAAGAAATTAGTCAAATTCAATTTAAATTAACAACTAAACATATGACATAAAACATGTTATATCATTCTTATCTTATATATGGGGTCCGATTCTCGGATGAACTTCGAGCCATTAGGTCCTTTTGTGCTTGCCCCTTTCTTTATTCATTCGCACCAGGTTTTCCGAAGAAGGACTGCATTACCTTCAGAATATCACCTGATGTATTCCTATACCTATATTCCTCCAGTTCCGGGTATGCAGTTCCTAGGAGGTCCAGTCGCTTACTTGCCATTGAGTCGCAGCTACACATGATGTGCTTCATGGACTCCTCCTCTTCCTTACAGGTCCTACATATGGGGCTTTCAACAAGTTTTAGTTTGTAGAGATGTTATAACTTTATTCTATGAAATTTGTTTGTTTGTCGTAACTTTTAATGGCACACAACCTTACCTGTTTTTTTGCTCCAGTTTATTTGTTAGTTACCTATAACTTGGAAGTATGAGCTCATCATAAAAGCAACCGTCACCATTATTTAAAAAGTCGATAACTGGCCGAATCATTTCCAATCAAAAATTAATAGGGATCGTAATTACACATTTACATGTCCCCAATTCTCCGAAACTTAACTACCTACATTTTACTTCGTAATTGGTCCGTACTTTCTTATGTGTCATTATGTTCTGAGAACTTTTCTAAACGTGACAATTATCGTAACTGTAACGTTTAATAAACCATACTCGTCCTTGGCTGTCATGCTCACGGTTCACTTGAAATATTGTCACGGCCCTAATCAGCGCATTTCTTATGATGTGCAAACACCCTCATCCGTCACGTCTTGCAAGCGTGCATCGGCCCGCGGCGATTTCATTCAGGGCCCATCGTTAATTATTCAATCGATCGTCTATCCCCCTCGCACAACTGCCGTTGTCGCGGGCGAAGAGAGTCGGACACTATTCTGTCAGCGGACACCATAGACATCAACCGAGAGGTGTAGCTTCCAATAGGCTCAGTCGTGCTTTGGGACTGACTACAAGCGGTTGGCCCGCGATGCCAATGAGGTTCCAACCGCTTGCGGAGATGCTATTACGAAGGCATAACTTTCGAATAACTATAAACAGAATGTGCAACCGAAAATTTTGAAAATATATTAGATCTTTTTGAATTTAACCGGTTTTGTTTAGTTTGTTATGAAGTTCGTTTTACGAAGGTCGCGTCCTTCAATCGATAAACTATTAATTGCCGGCGTGTGATTGCCCGTGGTCATCAGACAACGGAACTGAACGCGTGTTTTTGATGTATATTTTATAGAAGATAAGTGCCAATTGAGAAATTAATATAATTTCAAATGTGAGAACTAAGTGTAGTTTGCATGTTCGCTGCAAAGACTTTGTATAAAACCGCATCTTCATGGAATATGGGCATCTGTTTGGACACTGGTGAGTATTAAAAACTGTGACGTATTCGTTTACAAACTAATATTTTACGTATTATCATTCCGTAACATTGGAGCCCAACGCTGCATTAATACGCACAGGGACACTGTTTGGGCGCCAAAACTTAATGCCCTTTATTGACGTCATTCTTTATCTGTAGTTATTAATGATGTTGATTTATTATATGTTAACGGCCAAATAAAAAGGTATTTAAATGTACACAATATTTTTATAGGCGCGTATTCATTTCTAAAATACTGGCGCCCAAAGCAATTTTATCATATTTTACTAAACTGATTAACACTAAAGTTTAGGTAGGTACTTAGAAACGTCCAAAACATAAAATAATGTTTAAACAGGTGTCTGACTCCTTGATCCGTGAGCTTGAGCTCAAAAAACAGCTGTCTTATATTTATAATCCAAGTGTTAGAAGGAAATTTAAAAAACAAAATTTGTTGCTTATTTTTGTCACTTCTCTAGGAAAAAAACTTGCTAAGTTAGGTATTTAGTTTGTTTTCTCACGTCGCAATGAATAGGTAGGTAAGTAAAATAAGGCATCTCTTGGAATGGAATAAGACAATTATTGTATTAAGAACTAAAATACTTGTTTCAGCAAGTGTCCGAGCAAAATTTTTAATATTTTACTGGTTAAAAAATATGTACTGAACCGAATTTACATTTTTGTGGGACTACCCCTGAGGTAGGCACTTCCCTTTCAATAGAAAAAAAACAAGCGAAATTGGTTCACAACTGTCGAATATGCGAAAAAAAATAGTCACATTGAGAATGTTTTCTATTAACCGACTTCCAAAAAGGAGGTTCTCAATTCGACTATGTTTTTTTGAAATGTTTGTTCATGGATTACACCGCCAATTGTGTATAGTTTTTGATGATTCTTTTTTGTTCGGTAGGTAATATCTCAGTCCCGTATCTCATATCTCAGGTCCCATATACATTTTTAATCTAAATCGGTTCAGTACTTTGGTTTTTATAACAAAACTAACTGAAAAAACTGTCACTCAAGTAAACGAATTGCGTATTTTGAAGTCGGTTTTTTCAGTTTTTCAATCAACCATTATTTATTTAAGTCTGTTGAAAACATAGATACTCTTTATTGTCTAAAACACTAATTACATATTGAAATAAAAACAAATTTTAAGGTCTGTGGTCACAGGTGAGAACGGACGCTGCAAAGTGTTCGAAACGTCAGACCATGAAATTATGTAAAGTTTACGCGATAAATCCATAAAAAATTGTTTTCATTTCAATCGTAAAAACCTTAGAACACTAATTACATAGTCAAAAATACTTTACAGGCTTGTGAAACTACTGACGTCCTTATCGCTCTCTTAAACCGATCTCTTACAAGTATCCTTGCGATGGAGATGACAATAGGATAAACAAGACAGGATATTATACTGTTCGTGCTGTTAAAAACAACACGGATTGTAAATTTATTGTTCGCTTATGATTACAATCCGTATACACACACACAGATGTAAATATAGTTTTTTTTCTTGCACTAAAATAGCTTAATTCAATATTATTATATTCTGACCAAAACGACCCGAGGCCGAATAAAAAAAAAACGTCTCTGGTAGTGAAGACGAGTGGAAGAGAGGGTTCGAATCCCGTCGGATGTTTACATTTTTGTAGGAACTGTGCATAATATTGTCAATAAGTACTGCCGTATCTAGAGATATTTTCTAGAGGGGGCCTGGCCCTAAGATCTCGATGTACTTATTTGGGTAACCTAAAATCCTGGGGTGTGCCACAGACTATTCTGGGGGGCCTAGCCCACCCGGCCCTCCTTATATACGCACATGTCAATAGCGTATAGGTCGCTGGCGTATATCTTCTTAAGTCTCCTAGTACATGTTGCAGAACAAAGCAATGAAGATGTGGAGACGACAGGCGAGCGGACCCGGGGACCCAGCGCGTGGGCAGGACGCGCCACTCCTCCCACTGCAGTGTTCCCCATGCAGAACACCAGCCACGTCAAGTTCGAGCCCCCCAACTGTCCCGTCATATTCGTACTCGGTGAGCTATCTCCTTTTGGGAATAATACTAGGGAATATGCATGATTTATTTTTATTTGGTCATAAAAAAGCTAACCACACAATGACATTTCCATCACGTAACCACAAATAGATCCATTACACAAAAACAAAATTAAATTACTTCAAATATAAGAAAGTTACAAGTCTTATAAGCATTTTAATTTCATGTTAGACAGAGAGCACACGATAGCGAATGATGACGCCATGGTTCAAGTTCGCCGTACAAATTCAATACAAAATTGTTTTGCGAGAGAAGGACAGAGAAACCCTCCCCTAAAACTTCAAATGTCATAAAATCTCGAAAGTTTATTGACCGGCTGAAATATTTTTTAGTATATGTATTATATTTTAGTATAGTATAGTAGGTAAGTAAGTTCGTATAGACTGAGTGGTCAGTCCTATTGTCAGAGTTATTAAGCTGCCGAAAGGCCTCTGACTTGTCTTGACGATTGCTGACCAACCGGGACCTACAATTTAACGTGTCGTCCGACCCACGGTAGCGCTCAGAAAGAAATGCCATTCACGGTCACTCATCCGAAGACTGACCGGTCCATCCGTTGCTAAACATTGGTGATCGTTCGGGAACACCTGGTCAAGCTACGCCACGAGCGCTACATGTTATCAATTAAAACTATTATTCATATTAGGTAGAATAAAATTCATGCATATTCCCTATTGTAGTGTTTCGTTTCGTTCGGATTTTGGAATATCCACCATGAGACGGCGATGCTTTTTCGTGTTTTTAGTACTGGCCGAAAATATGTAGGTATATCGTTTGTTTGTAACGTTGTTTTTTTCTACAGGCGGGCCAGGCAGCGGCAAGGTGACACATTGCGACAACCTGATGCAGGAGCGGCGAGGAGTAGTCCACATCAACATGACGGATCTTCTCCAGCAATACGCCATCGGAAACGGTAAGCCAAGTAGGTACCTTTTCCTGTAAGTACTGAGCAATTAGTCGACCATCCCGTCCAAATAAAAACGTATTTGTTCTACGAAAAGAGGGCTACGTAAGCAGTAAAAAATATATATATAATTATATATTTTGCAAAATTACTTGTGGCAAAAAAATATTTAGTGCTCGCGAGATCTGCTATTTGAAATTCGTTTTTAGGATTTAGGAAATATTAACAAAATCTTAGTAAATTTCACTTTTCAACTGAGATTTCATAACGTTGCAACTCGACAAGCACTTGACCGATTTTTTTACCACGGAATTTTGTTACCACGGCGCGACACATGCCCAAAGAAAGTGAGTATGCGAGCCTGAACGATGGAAGATAGACGCTGCTTGATGCCGGGGTCATGCAGAATGGAGTGGTTTGTTCTGAATTCAGTCCACTTTATCTTCAGCATTCTTCGCCAGCACCACATTTCGAGAGCATCTATCCTCTTTTTCTCACTCTCTCTTAAGGTCCACGTCTCAGCAGCGTAAAGAAATATGGGAAAGACGAGTGCCCGTACAAGTCGTATTTTCGTGGCTTTGGTGATATTCCTGTTTCCCCATATTTTCTTCAGCGTGTCCATGGCTGATCTCGAGATAGCCATCCGCCGTTTGATTTCGTCAACACAGCCTCCGTTGTTTGAAATCAGTGCGCCTAAGTAGATGTATGATTGAACGACATCACAGTTCGCTACTCTTGTTACTTCTGGCGAATTATTATTAGCACGATCGACAATCATAATCTTTGTCTTACTGCGGTTTATTTTAAGGCCAAATTCGAGACTGACTTGTTCCATCCTACTCAGAAGCTCCATATGATCGATACTTGTCGCGAACAAGGTGGTATCGTCTGCATATCGCAGATTTGAAATTTTCTGGCCTCCGATGTTGATTCCATCTGTCCAATTCTCGAGGGTAATTCTCATTATGAGTTCCGTGTATATGTTGAACAAAAGTGGAGATATAATACACCCTTAACGAACTCCTGCGCTGGGGTGGAAATGACGCGATAATACTCTGTCATCTGTCTCTAATCATCTGTTCTAACAGATGCCGTTCCTTTCTCGTAGAGATGTCTCAAAAGGTGAACCAGGTGCTTAGGTGTACCCATGGCCAGAAGCGTTTCCCAAAGTTTTGGCCATTTGACCGAATCAAATGCTTTAGAGAAATCAACAAAGCATATGTAAGTCGGTTTGTTGAATTCCCGAGACTTTTCAATGATTTGCTGGAACGTTAGTATTTGTTCCCGGGTACCCTTTCCCTTCACAAAGCCAGCCTGTTCCGGAGCAATTTCCTTTGAAAGGTACGACTTGAGTCGTTCATTTAAAATGTGGAGTAAAATTTTGCTTGCGTGTGAGATCAAAGCTATTAGACGGTAGTTACTGCACCTTTTTGTCGAGCCCTTTTTGTGAAAAGGAACAAACACCGTATGAGACCATTCTTGAGGTCAAGATCCTGATTGCCAAATTTTGTTACACAGGGTATGGAAAACTTCCACGCCATACTCCCCAGAAGCTTTAATGGTCTCAATCGGTATAGCATCCCTTCCAGTGGCTTTCCCCTTCTTAAGGTGTTTTATTGCAGCACGGACCTCATCCTTGAGAATATTCGGTTCCATCTCATCATCTTGGGGTTCTGTTGGAGCGAAACATTGGGAATTTGGATCATCGAAGAGTGATTGACAGTATTGCTTCCATGTTACCGAAATAGAATCTATGTCTGTGACTGTTTCTCCCCGACAGTTCTCAGTAGCCCATGTTTTGGAGTTTAGTGCTTTAGTAATAGACCTTATCTTCTGATGTAGATCTCGTGTTTCATGCTTATTGGAATGGGTTTCGACTTCTGCACATATACTCTGAAGATAATTACTACGATCTCGCCTGCATGCTTTTTGTATTCGAGCTGATTTTTCATTTAAACACTTTGTGTTAGCTCCTGATGCTTTCATTTGTCGCCGTTGTTCTACGAGGGCAAGAGTATCATCATTCATCCAGTGTTGTCGCTTTCGAGCTTCAGAAGGTGTCCCGGAAGCAGAAACCGCAGTTTCGAGAAGAACCTTTGCCTGATTCCACAATTGATCAGGAGTGGCAGATTGAGCATCCATGTCAGTCCATCGCGTCCAATTTTTCTCTAGCGCATTCACAAACTCAGGTATATTGGCAGGTATTTTCCTTTGCTTATCAACTTTCCTAGCTACCTTAAGTTTCAGCTGTATTTTAGCAACTAGAAGTTTATGGTCTGATCCACAGTCAGCCCCAGGTAGAGTGTGAAGTTTTCTTACAGAAGTTTTCCAGCGTGAACCGATCATGATGTAATCTATTTGGTTCCTATGACCTGTTGGTGATGTCCATGTATACAATCTCCGTGGGTGGTTTTGGAAAAAGCTGTTGCATATCACCAGATTGTGATCGGCGGCAAACTCTATAAGACGCTCACCCCTTTCATTCAGCTGTCCGAGACCAAACTTACCTGCACTTGGGCCAAGTTGGTCAGCGTGTGAACCAATCTTTGAGTTTAGATCTCCCATTAATATAAATAATTCTCTTTTGAGTATTTTGGACATGGTACTTTCTACATCGGAGTAAAACTTTTCCAAATCTTGAGCACTTGAGGTGCTAGTTGGCGAGTATACCTGTATAATGTTAAGATTCACAGGACTTGCTTTAAGTTTTATACTTAGAACTCTATCACTTACAGGTTCATAAGCCATCACACAGTTGTTAATATTTTTTGGTAAGATAATAGCAACCCCATTACTGCTTGTTGAGTCATTCTCAGAGAAATAGATAGCGTGCCTATCTGTGAGGAAGTGACCATTGTTCTTCCAATGCGTCTCACTGAGGCCACAAATGTTAAGCTCGAATTGGCATATTTCATTTTCTAGGATAGTGAGCTTTCCTGGCATTAGCAAACCGCGTACATTCCAAGTGCCTATCTTCTGAATGTTCCGCATTTTCAATGAGCTTGAGGTTCCAGTAGTCCATTTTCCATGAGGTGCCTGGTCTCCTACACTCACATGGCCGGTAACCAATTTAACACCATCTGCCCGGACGCAGATATGCGCCGGTTGCTAAGCGGATCACATGGCCTCCGTTGTCTCTTATTTTGTACCTTCATGATGACTTTCTTGGGAACATAGTGTGGTGGTTTCCCCTTGCCTTCCACACCGCAGTAGTTTCCGGATGACCGTAAACTGATGTCAGATGTTCGACTGTGCAGAGGGTGCTGCTGCCCACCCAATTTGGTATCCCTTTGCCGGCTTTTACGGCACCCACGGGAGGATAGGGAAGGGGTGCTATTCTTCTATCCGACACTCCACGGAAAAAACACTCTTTTTGAGGGAATTTAGTCCCTCAGGGCCTGTGATGACCACTTAACGGGTTAATTGACCGCCGCCCGTGGCTCGGCGTTGCTGCTCGTTTTGCACCACCCGGGGGGCACGTGTAGGGTGGGTTTTATCGTGGAAAAGATGGTAAGTCCTACGGACGCGAGCAGCTGACACCCCCCAGACTATACGTTGACTATGTTTCCTAGACTATACGTTGTCAAATGAAATGCCATAATTTATTCATTAACTATTGTGATTAATTGTATGATTTTGATAAATATGTTTGTGTGATTTAATTTTGTGGTAATATCTATGGGTACAACTAGCCCGTAATAAATTAATTTTGATTTGATTTTATATCTTTTAAAATGTTAGTATGTGCGAGCGAGACGGACGATGGTCGAACTACGGATTCTTAACTAAAATGAGCTTTTTTTTATTCGCCGATAGGCTTGACCGTCAACTCACCTGGCTCACCTCAAGCTTATTGAGCTTTTTATAAGTAAGACGCGCGAATAGTCTATCCAGATAGACACTAATGTGGCACTGAGGGCGCTGCTGTCCTTGTTTCATTATTTTGTTCGATCGAAACCTTAGTTTTCATATTTTGCCACGATATTTCTCTATCCAAAATTCCAAATAGTTTTTTTTTTATAAATCATAGTTTGGCGTTTTGATACTGCATATTATTATACTTAAATCAAATGTCTACCATCACTAACGTTTCAATGTCATCGTAAATTCCGTGTTCGTCAGCATTGAATGCATTAACGTTGTGGACTCACGTGTCACGGCCAATTATTGGCGTATTTTATAACACGGCCACTGCGAAATGGCCAGGTATTACATAAATTTATAACATGGCCACTGCGAAATGGCCAGGTATTACATAAATTTATAACATGGCCACTGCGAAATGGCCAGGTATTACATAAATTTATAACATGGCTACTGCGAAATGGCCAGGTTTTACATAGATTTACAATAATGTCACGACTCCGCAGCTGTCTCTTACACAGTAATTGTTTAGACAAATGCAAACGTTTCTATTTCTAAAAACGCTTAGTGAGATCCCAGGTCCCATAGTATTTTAGTTTTTATAACAAAATATCTGGAAAAATATCTCATCCAAGTAAACGAACGAAACGTTGCGTATTTTGATGATTTTTTTTAGTTTTTTTTTTAAACGATTACTTTTAGTGATCTTTTTGTTTGCCCAATACAGGATAATCTACACTCACAAATGAGTATTGAACTTCCCCTAGATTTATGCAACTCCGGTAGAATTAAAATTAGCGCTAAAATGGTAACCTACATACGAGTACATTTTTCTTTTTCTTTTTTTATACATTATAGATCTACGATTGACCACCAACTCGCCTGATGTTAAGCGACGGTGTGGCTGAGGATGGAGCTCGTCGATCTAGAAGATTCACTCTAGCCTTGAAAGTTCCAAGATTGTTGTCATAAGTACAGTACTTATTAAGTATGTCATTTATCAATGTCTAATTTAGTTCGCGACGATTTGCACTTTCTTTCACAAATTCATAAAAGAATGGGGGTTCCTCTCAGGCTAGGACTTTAACCGACTTCCATAAAGGAGGAGGTTCTCAATTCGAATGCTTTTTTTGTATGTTTGTCTGGCAATTACTTGTGAATTGTTTTTGATGATTCTTTTTAGTTTAGTAAGTAATGCCTCAGAGGTGGTCCCATATAAATTTATCGAAATCGGTTCAGTACTTTAGTTTTTATAACAAACTAATTGAAAAAATATCGTCCAAGTAAACGAATCACGTAATTTGAAGACGTTTTTTTGTCAGTTTTATAAACTAAACATTATTTCAGTATGTAAAACAAATTCGCAATAAATAGTCTGTTCCCTTAGTGCACTAATGCGGCATAGAGAATGTTGCTGCCCTTATTTCGTTATTTTGTTCGAGAACAAGGCGCTGTTGTCCTTATTTCATTATTTTGTTAAATTGAAACGTTAGTTACCATTTTTTGCCGCGATGGTTTTTTATCCAAACACTAACTGCGTAATGAGTATCTAGAATGAATAAGTTAGCACAGAATATATATAATAGTAGCCTATAGATACGCAAAAGTCTCAAGCCATTTTTAGGGTTCCGTACCTCATAAAGAAAAAACGGAACCCTTATAAGATCACTTTGTTGTCCGTCTGTCCGTCTGTCAAGACCTGTATCTCGGGAATGTGTGAACATATCGAGTTAAAATTAAACCATATACTCCATAGTCTCTTGCTGTAAAGAGAAAAATCATACTTCTCAATTTTCATAAAAAAAAGTTACAGCCAAATATGTCGCACAAACGCATATTTTGATACTCGCAAGGGAATCAATATCTATAGGGTACTAGGTAGGTACAAGGAAGGAGGGTCCAAATTTTAAAGTGCTTTAACCGTATCATGTGGAGTATCATATGTAAGAGTTTTATTTGCACAAGCTAAAACGGGTTTCGGTTTATGAAGGAAATATATATATATATATATATATTTATTAGCCCTCTTTATACAAACTGTCCCACTGCTGGGCGCGGGTCATCTTCTCATTGTGAGAAGGGTAAGACTATAGTCTACCACGTTGGCCAAGTGCGGGTTGGCAGACTTCACACATCTTTCAAGATCATTGAGAACTCTCAGACATGTAGGTTTCCTCACGATGTTTCCTTCGCCGTTTGAGGTTGGCGGCAATCAACAATACGCACTTAACTTCGAAAAGACAGAGGTGCGTGCCCCGGGATTCGAACCCAAGACCTGCGGAACGCAAGTCGAACGGTCTCCCGACTAATATAAGTAATTTAAAAAAAATATAATTTCCTCCTTTTATCCTTTTAGCCGGAAACTTATATAAGTAATTTAAAAAAAATATAATTTCCTCCTTTTATCTACTAGTTTGTACGGAATCTCGGTGGGCGAGTCTGACTCGCACTTGTCCGGTTTTTTTATATCGCATTCCTGCCGAAAAGCGGAGTGTTGCCCTGTACTATCACAATTTACACCACACCACATACCGTTCCATATAATCTACCCAACAAAATAGTACCAGCTAAGTCTAATTTATTAAAGAGTCCAACGTCCTTTCCTATCACCAAATCCACTCCAAACACTACTTACTTTTTAAAATATCTATATTTTTGTTTGCTGCTCGATATCTTCTTTCCACATTAAAGGAATTAAGGAAGGTATTACACTACCCGATTTCACGGACCCTGGGTATCGGGTGCCTGCCCGGGAAGTGGGAACTTTGGAGATCAGCGGGGTTACTCTGAACTCTTATAGCGATGCGAAGTTCGCTCAGCGCCCGTTTTTAACTTGCTTTTAACCCGACTTCGTAAGAAGGAAGGTTATGTTTTTCGAGTGTATGTATTTTTTTATGTGAGTACCTATGTCTATTTATGTATGTTTCTAAATGATCGCCTACAGCCTAAACGGCTTGACCGTTTTTGATGAGCGAAGTGTCGTTAGATTTATATTCACTTCCAGGGTGTCATAGGCTATATTTTTTTGTAATAATAATAATAATACATCTCTTGCAAAAATAAAAAAAACAACATCCAACGAACTTTCTCGTAATAAACAAGTGGTTTAACTAAAAATATTCTAAGGAATGCACACTTATAATCGTTTACAGCGATTTTACGTATACTTTCTCACAAAAATTTACACTCAACAGCGTATCAAGCGTAATGAAATCGTAAATTAGAGACTGCAAGAACTGCTTTTCTGCAGGGTTATTTTTTAATATGTCGTGAAATGAAAATGGCGCGCGCAAAGTAAATAAAAAAAAAAGTACACCAAGAAGGTTCTGAGTCTGAGTTTTTAACAAATTAAAAGAGGTTGTATGATAAATTCCGCACCATGGAGGTAGGCAGGAGATAGTAATTAGGTTTAATGATGTTTTGAATTCATAAACTCAGTGCACACGATGTTCTAAATTTGAATTTACTTTTTTTTTATATACACTATAGATCTACGATTGACCACCAACTACACTTACTTACTTACTTTATCCTCTAGAGAATAAAAACGGCTTTTGCACTCAGATATCGAAGAGCAAAAATACTCTTTCCGAGACGGGGGGATGAAAAATATTTTTTTAAACTTTTATAGCTAATTACTTAGGAAATATGTGTTATACTCGTAAATCGGCGATTATCTATATAGCTATTTTCCTATCATACTTTAAAAGAATCCCCCCAGTTGCAAATACTGCGATCTGCTCCATACAAACGGATTTATTTTTACTAGACTAACTTTGTTCCTGCCGATAAAGCCCGATAAATCGTATGATGTAAAAGGCTTTCTACAAACATCAGCCACCTGAGGCAAAATACACAATTGTAATACATTTTTAAAGTGAAACTGTAGTCCACGCCCCCCTGGGAACGGACATGTGTTTCTATCAAGGTTTCGTACCGTACGTACTTACTGAAGATGTATGTATTGTTTATAATTGTCTTTAGTTGATAGGTAGTTTATATTTTAGGCCTAGCATAGAATGAGTTGGGAGCAGAGTTGAATTAATTAGGAATAGTTGACTCAAATAGACTTAGTTTTAGTCTTAAGTCAAAGCAGTAGCTGGATCTAATTTTATGTGACTAAAACGTTTATATGCCAAAAGCTACATAAGTATTTCAATTTCAAGTTAGACAGAGAGCACAGCACCGCGGAAGATGACGTCACGCATCACGTTCGCCAGACAAATTCAATACAAACTGTTGTTTCGCGAGAAAGGGACAGCTTCCCATACTAAAAACTTTAAACCTTTATATCTCAGAAGTCAATTGACCGATTGAAATGATTTTTCTAGTGTATTTATTACATTTTCATATATTAACCACTATTATTCCTATAAAATTAAATTAAATAGTTATTAATCCCTATTGTGAATACGGATGCTGGTGTACCATATTCGAGCATTTGAAACACTTGCATGTGTACGAGAGTGTCTCTTGATTAATGGTAAGTGGTAGGTACCAACTTCTTATATGTGTCCTCTCCAACAGACATGCAAGACTTCGGCAACCTGTCGAGTAAGACGGTGACGGAGGTGCTCATGCTGGAGATGAAGATGGCGCCCACGGCCAGCACCTACCTGGTGTCGGGCTACCCGCGCTCCATGAGGGATGTCGCTGAATACTCTGACAAGGTACCTTACCTCACTACCTTATTACCACCATCCCATTCCACTACAAGAGTAGCTGACACTCACATTACCTCCCAATTCTTATTAAAATTCCAAAATTCTGTACTCAACGACTTCGGTCTACGTTCTTGATGCGTGCTGCACAGGTATTCTTTGCCGTCTTTCTCTGTTTCTTGAGATATTCTTGTAATTTTCTAGGCTAGAGTGAATAGATATTTTCTAGATCGACGAGCTCCATCCTCGGCCACATTATATGATGAAGTCGAAGATGTAACACGCTTACTTATTCAATATTTTTAAACAACACCAGGTTGTACATGGTACTGGAGATAACGTATAACCTGGGCTGTATGTGACAACGTCTAACGTCCTTAGAAGCCCACTTATTTTATGTTCCAATATATGAGAATATTGTGCAATTGTAACAATTTTACATGATAATATTTTCCAAGGTTTTCGCGATAGTCATTCATTGAAATGAAACAAATTATGCAAAATATACGCGATACAACCGTTAAAATTTGTTTCATTTCAATGAATAGTACACGATGTCTTTCTGGACCTATCTATCAACGGCGAATCTTGCTAGTTTGATTGTGTGGAGACTATTGCATGGCGTGGCGCGCAGTACAATAGGCCTTCACCATTTAAGAAAAGTTGTAGGAAGGCTTCGGACGGGTCTTCTTTATAAGACGCTTAGCGTCTAACCTATTTTAAGCGTTTCTCTTTATTTGTAACAGCCTTTTAAACAGAGCTGCGTCATTTATGTCTGTTGTGCGAGATTTTCCCAACTTTCGCACGTGTCACATGCAGTGTGATGGCGATTCAGGATATCTTTGTAACGCAAATATTGTCCTCCGGGTGTGCGCTTTCCCTCCTTCAGCTGTAAGTAGAAGGCAGCTCTAACATTCAACGCCATAACAACTGATCTTTAATCAGCAAAGCTTCGATTCCGCAAAGCTCAGTTCACAATATTTCAGAGTTTGGAACTTGCAATACAAACAATATTACATACAAACATGTCAAATTGATAATCTCCTTTTTTGCAGTCGATTAAAAACCATCTTTTCATAGGAAAAAAATTAATCTGTGTTTAAATTATAGTTAGTCCTCATTATATTTCGTCCGCTGTAATCACTATCGGACGTACTCAGGCCGGTAAATTATCCTTGACACCGATGGGGCCTAACATTTTTGTCAGTGTCTTCGAATCGATCAGTTCAAAGTAAAATTTTCAAGAGGTAGCTATTAGTTATTAACTTTTTGGGCTAATGGCACCACTTTTGAAGTAGTCACAGAAATGGTTAACTTTCAAATTTAGTAAGGTAATATTTTTAAATGATATTGGGCTTGCTACGTGGTAAATATGGTCGCGTCCGATGGACCAAGATTGTCAGCGTCACACAGTGGGTTCCTGATGGAAGAGGTTGCGCTTCTTCTTCGTCGTATCGACGATCCTTTTCAAATTAGCAGTTTTTTATACTGTTTTCTCCCAGTATTAGGCTATAGCGACCGAGCAGGGAGAAGCAGCGTAAAAGTCTTGTGGTGCGTAAGACTGAGGACACCGAGGGAACGAGATTAAGTGCTGGTCTGCGAAGGTTGCGCTGGAAGGCCTAGAAAACACCGACGTGACGATCTTGATACATTCCGGGAAGATTGACAAGAGGCAGTGATAGATCGCGATTTGTGGAGGGAAGTGGGGAGGGAAGCGACCTTTACGACCTTTACCCAGGGGTGGGACAATATTTTTTAATAAACAAAAAAATATTTTACAGGCTCTTATTTCTGTTATCGCAGGGTTTGTATGGGCTCATGTTAGACATCGAAACAGTGGCCCAATGGAATTCATCCATAGATTCGATCACATTGAAATTCGGTATATACATGTAACTTCGACGGCCATGCAAGAATATGGTACTGATGACTTTTTTACAATGCTCGCAATATTCATGGCGATGACCCTTTTGCCTCATCTCTGGGGCCTGTTTTCCCTCACTCTCTCTTTCATGCTCTCTCTCCATACAGATGTTGGCGAGATTCCCATCCAAATTTTCTCGTGAGTTTCGCGGCGACATTGCGTATCTTGTCTGGGGCTAATAGTTAGGTGACAGATTCCCTCGAGTCCATCACCCAGTCCTCGTTTAATTATGTGAACACGCCTCTTTCTCATATCACAGAATAAATTAAACCACGATCTCTCACATCCCAGTATTAGAGATTCATTTCATTAATTCATTCATTCATTGTTAATGTGACGTAACTCATCAATCACCGGTCATCGAGCCTTTTTATATATTTCCCGATTTTATCTCACTTATGGACAAAAACAGTGAAATGGAAAAACTGACTGAATTTTATCTGTTCTATAGAAAGGTTTCTCGAAATGTTATAATTTGTTGTTATGGCAGAAAAAGAACTAATCTTGGACTCCAGTTGGACTTTCTTTTTGAAGTAAACTTTTTACCCGACTGCGTATGGAGGGTTATGTTTTTCCAGTTTATGCATGTATAGAAGGTATAGGTATAAGGTAATATGTATGTTTGTTTTTATATAATCGCCTACATGCTATACGGCTTGACCGTTTTTGATGTGCGAGGTGTCGTTAGATTTGTCTTTACTTCCCGTGTGTCATAGGCTATATTTGTTTTGTAATAATAATAAGACTCTCGCAAAAAAATGCGCTATTTAGTTAACTCTAACGGACTTTCTCGAAATGAATAATTAATATATTTAACTAGAATTATTGTAAAGAATGCGCTTCTATAGACTTTAACATCGATTTTACGCATACTTTCTCACAAAGAAAATGCACACTCAATCACGTATCAAGCGTAACGAAATAGTAAGTTACATTGCAAAAATTGTTATATGCAGTCGGCTATTTTGTTAACCGACTTCCAAAAAGAAGGAGGTTATCAATTCGGTCTGTATGTTTTTTACCCGACTGCGTAAGAAGGAGGGTTATGTTTTTCGAGTGTATGTATGTATGTATATATATTTCTTTGACACGCCCTAGAGCCTTGACCGATTTTGATGTGAGTGATGTCAATAGATTCGTCTTAGCTGTGAGAGTGACACTGGGTACATCAAAATTAAAAAAACATAAGTTAGGCTGCAAAAACCTCTTTTCTGCAGTCGGGTATTTTATTTTTCTTTTAGCATTGATACTTGTTTCTTTTGTTTTTCTTTTTTATAGATGTTTAATAAATACCATTCCTTCTATTTGAAACAATAAACTCACCCCTAGCATTACGTCGGCTAAAACGCAATAAACCTGCCTTCGTCTTCGCCCCAACGTCCCATTGTGGGGTATTTATCACCTCGGTACTTATTACTCCTGGACCTGGTAGATGGTTATCTGCTAATGTAATTGGTGTCAGGCGGAACTATTATACAGGATGTTCGGTTGTTCAGTTACAAGTGAAACATACAATGAGAGAATTTGGTATAAAAGTCTTTATACATTGTCCAATAATTTATAACATAATAGCTTGACTAAATTGTAAAAAATAACTGAATGGAAGAACTCTTTCTATATATCTAGTATGTAAAGTTAGTATTTATGATCTTCTACTAGGCTTAGTCTAGTCTATATACTACTATGAAATACTGAAAGAGTTTTATATACTACCTATCCGACAGCTTATGATTTATCCATTGTATTCAAAGAAATGACATCTACTGCGATTTTGCTGAATATAAAAAAAAATAGTGTGAGTTTATCTATCTATCAACCGTATTCATTGTACTAATATTGTCTAGTACAAGAGAAATTGAAATACAAAGAATATTAATTTGCCAAACCGATTTGCTGAGAGATAAACCATTGAAAACAATATCACTGTCAATAGTGAATATTTTAGAGTTTCTATAAGTTTTTCTGTGGCTGTTAATCTTTTATTTTGCATTGTTTTTAAGAACAACTTATTAAATCTTCGAATAATAATATGTCAGTCATCTATCCGAACATCCGGTACACTGTGTGGTGGTAACTAAATTGATTTCTTTTTATTAGGTGACGATGGCAACCCCGTTAGGCTTTTGTTGTCGTTTTGTTTGTTATTCAGGGTCGGCTGTGATTAGAAACACGAATGCTAAGGTAGAGGACCCTGCCATGTTGATGGGAATATACGTACAGGGAAAACCTATTCAAGGTAGCTGCATCGGGGTACTACTGGGGTTATGTTTTATTTTTATTTGAAATTGTCTGCGTCCCGCGGTTTGAAAATCTCATCCTCGTAGTGATGAAAACCGGTGATGATGATTATGATAACATATAGCCTATGTCCTTTTTGAGGTTCTAAAGAATCTCTGTGCCAGTTTTCATCACGATTGGTTCAGCCCTTTAGCCGTGACAATGTATCGAACAGAGAGACAGACAGGCATACAGAGTTATTTTCGCTTTTATTAATATTAGTTAGGATATCTAATCCAGCCCATCTGTTGGTTGTTGGTGTGGTGAAGTGACATGTCGTCTTCAGCATTGGCTGCCAGAATTGTGAATATGCATGATTTATTTTTATTTGGTTATAAAAGGATAAAAAAACACAAAAACACACACATAAATAGATTCATTGCACAAAAACAACATTAAATTACGTTCAAAAATAATAAAGTTACAAGCATTTTAATTTCATGTTAGACTTAAATAGTGTAAGTGGTCTAAAGGTTGCCGCTTTAGACCTCACTGAGCTTCGACGCGAAATCCTTGTCGATAATAATGTTGTTGTCTGAGGCACATAATCTGGGCACAAAAATCTCTGATGCAATACATCAGACTGAGGATCGTCAGAGATGGAAAGACATTTGTCGTCATCTGCCACACCAGGGTCGGGAGCATCACGACGCTCAGCAGTGAGCAAACGAATAGAAGAGAGAGAGAGAGAGAGACTTCTAACTGAATCAATATCTAGTGCCTAGACTACCTAGTATTTAAGGCTTAGTGCATAACGAACGATTAAGGAAAGGTCCTAGACCTTGCTGTAATATTTTTAATTTTTTTTATTAGACTGAGAGGATTTTTTTTTTATTCGACGATAGGCTTGTGCTTAAACGTCAACTCACCTGGTATTAAGCGACAGTTACGGTCTACGATGGAGCGCGCTTGCCTAGAAGAAACATATTCACTCACGATTTGAAGACACCTAGATTATATCTATTCGGAAAGACCCATTTAGGAAGCGCATTCCACATTTTGGCGGTACGCACACTGAAAGTGGAGCCAAAGCGTTTCGTACGTGTTTTCGGAATATCAACCATGTAACGTAGTCGCTTTTTCGTGCTAGTTACTGTCCGATAGAAAAATGGGCGTGGACATAGGTGATGAGCTGACCCCCTGTCACTGCAAGCCGACATTTAGTTACGCTATTATGGTTACGTCTCGCAACTTTGTAACTACCTTCAAATGTGGTATCAAACGACCCATAAATGAATTAGTATTTTGATGCTCTGACTCATTGAGGAAATACCGACGTGATTTTATGTATGTTTTGAACAAACATGAACAGTTGTACACACTCGTATTTGTTATTCTAGACTTGACGGATACCTACATTTGGCCATGAGAGAAAGAAATTAAATAAGACATGATACACATTTACAGTATAAAATAAAAAATGTTACCCATGCCGTCCTTTTTGACCTAGTGTCTTTTGCCGTCCAAGCGACACAAAATGGGGGACTCCAGGACACAATGCTACTTTCGCTGAAACTAGTGCCCCTGAATCATCTCACATAATTGCGTGGTGACGAGGCCCACGACCGGCGCATCAAACACAGCTTAAGAATTTACCAATTCTTATTTAACACTTGAGTACCCATCACGCGTTATGAGAAAAACTATTTGAAAATTATGTCGTACCAGTTCCTTTGAAGAGCAGGCTTCTCAGGCAGAACAACGCGCGGGCAGAGAACCAGTCAAACATCTTGAGTCTTATCGGAGTATGTCATGCGGATTAGGTCACCGTTCATCATCATCATGTCAGCCATAAGAAGTCTACTGCTGGACATAGGCCTCCTCCATGGATTTCCAAAAAGACCGATTGGAAGCGGCTTGCATCCAACGTCTTCCCGCCACTTGTATGAGATCATCTGTCCATCTCGTGGCTGGTCTTCCTACGCTGCGCTTGCCGGTGCGTGGTCTCCACTCGAGAACCTTTCGGCCCATCGGCCATCAGTTCTACGTGCTATGTGCCCTGCCCACTGCCACTTCAACTTGCTAATCCGCTGTGCTATATCGGTGACTTTTGTACGTCTACGTATCTCTTCATTTCTGATTCGATCTCGTAGAGAGACTCCGAGCATAGCCCTCTCCATAGCTCGTTGCGTGACCTTGAGCTTCCTTATAAGGCCCATAGTTAGGGACCACGTTTCAGTGCCGTATGTCATCACTGGTAACACACACTGGTTGTAAACTTTCGACTTGAGGGACTGGGGAATATTGGACGAGAAGCCGCTTTTAAGTTTCCCGAACGCTGCCCAGCCGAGTTGCCGTTATTAGGGAAGATTATTTAATATATTACCTATATTAAATTCTAGAAACCTAAACAAAAATTGACGTTATCTAGACCGAGTAATTTACACATTCCATTCTCTATGTTGTTTGTAAATTGCAAATCATAATGAGGTAGTGAGTCATGACTGAAGTCATTACGCTGTATATTCATACCTTAACATAACCTGTCTATAGGGTTTCCGTTGAAAAGCAAATGTAGGTTTTCATCGAGGTGCCTATTTATTGATAGACAGATGCTTGAATTTGATTTCACCCTATCATTTCTTAGATTTTGTGTGTAGGCAAATGGTCGCGTCAGCAACAGAATTTCAGGGTGACTAACGACGGCAATCACATTGATGGGTCTACGAGTAATTAAATATTCCTCTTGAACCCACAGGTCTACCGGCCTTGACTTATCAGCGGATCCGTGATAAATAAAACACTCCTTTCCTTTTCATTACGCTGCGGTGCCGATGGACCCACCGGCATGGCAATGTTGGTCTTCATTAGATCTCAATAATTAAGCATTTCCTCTTGAATTAACCGGTGGAGTCCAAGGTCGATCTAGAGTTGTGTCCATAACCGCTTGCAATAATAATACATTTATTTATTCCGGACAAAAACTATATAAAAATGTCAGTAAAATTAGTTAATAAAAATTAATAAATTAGATCTTAATGCAGTAATCTGCCCTCAGTCTATTTAGACCCAAGAATAATGTCATACATTACGATGGATTATAATAAACTACCTTGGATTAACCGAGAGGTGTGCACTGCTAATAATGAGGCATTGTCTTTGAATCCTTCGTGGCACCACGGGCGATTGAAATAATCTATCTGCACTTACTGTTAGGACCACGGTTATTTGGCAGGCATTCCCCTGAATCAGTCATTGGGTCCAAAGGCGATTGAAATAATCGGTCTTGACTAGGATAGTTAGGGGTTAACTGTAAGTTAAGTAACTGTAAGTTGAGAAGTTTCCAGCAACCTAGTGGTGAGACCGTCTGACTTGCGATCCGCAGGTCCTGGGTTCGAATCCCACGTCACGCACCTCTGTCTTTTCGAAGTTATGTGCGTATTGTTGATTGCCGCCAACTTCAAACGGTGAAGGAAAACATCGTGAGGAAACCTACATGTCTGAGAGTTCTCAATAATCTTGAAGATGTGTGAAGTCTGCCAACCCGCACTTGGCCAGCGTGGCAGGCTATGGCCTAAACCTTCTCACAATTAGAAGATGGCCCGTTCCCAGCAGTGGGACAGTTTGTATAAACAGGACTGATTGAAAAAAAAACGCGTGTTGTTTTATATTATAATATTTGGGTGCCATCGACAATACGTACATAACTTCGAAAAGACAGAGGTGCGTACCGCGGGATTCGAACCCAAGACCTGCGGATTGGAAGTCAGACGGCTTCCCGACTATGCTGGCTTATTCCATTAGATAAGTCAGCGTCATTAGGTACTGTCGATTTCCAATTTTCATTAAATGCGTTAAGATCATCACGCTAGTGGTTCTTACGCCTTCTAGGGCAATGTCAGGAATCCACTGTGTGACGATCTTGGATCACGATGTATCCTTTTGAAACTTCAGATATATGAATAACATTTAACATTCTTGTTCTTTTCAACAGATACAAACGATAAACGGCGTGGTGTTAGTGAGCTGGCGACAGCGCGTTCTCGAGCGACAGATCGAGTACGGAGCTCGGCTGGGACACGTGGTGCTGGCGCTAGCGAGGATGGAGCTGACCAACTTCTACAAGCACGTGATGCCTGTCGCTGACTACTTCGACCAGGCGAACCTACTTCTAGCGGTGAGTTCCTTAGCGATAGTCACTTAGCGAGCTGGCGACGTCGAGTACGGACGGAGCTCGGCTGGGTATGTGGTGCTGTCGCTAATGAGGATGGAGCTGACAAGAGCTGGGCTCTACATGCACGTAATACCTGTCGCCGACTACTTCGACCAGGCGAACCTAATTCTAATTTGAAGTGGGGGTGATAAGACTGACGTCCCGCTTGTGCATTGTGCATTGTGCATTTCTCCCCGCCAGTCTACTCAAACCGACACACTTACTTAGTAACAAACAGACATAATTAAGTTTTGTTTTCGTTACGTTTACTACGCTGTTGAGCATACGTTTCTTTGTGAGAAAATATGCGTAAAATCTTGTAAAAGATATATTTAAATGCGTATTCTTTAGAATAATTCTAGTTAAAATACTTATTAATTACGAAAAGTTCGTAGGAGGCTTTGATAAAGTATCAACGGGATGTAGCGTCAGTCCTCAAAAACGTCCGAGCTCAATGAGGTCTAATTAGACCCCTTACATGATTAAAATAATGTCGATAAAAAAAAAAAAACGAAGCGACAAAATACACGTCTCTAGACTTCTCAATCTAAATCAGGCTTTAGCGCGGCGACATGGAGTCTTTATATCAAAATCTTTAAATTCGTCATTGTTGGTATTATGAGTATCGGTCAACTCAGGACACTATATTCGTGAATTGTGTTTTAGACTTTACGTCCACGTGATAGAAAGTCATTGGTTGGAGGTTACGAAAAAATGCATTTATTATTTTTGCGAGATATGTACGATTATTATTAAATAAATTACAGTTTAAAAAACTAAAAAACACGCTACAAATTATTGTGGTCAAAGTTCATTACAAGACTTTTCTAACAAATCCAAACAGCTATGATACGATGTTCCATCATGAAGTTCAGTTCATATCTTCCGGCTCCATCATCAGATCAGTTCGACAGTACCATATTATTGTATTGTCATCAGAACTACATACAGCTGCCAATTTTCATGACGCTACGATCCTTGGAAGATGGTTAAATTAGTTACCTTAGATTTCATTACATAGTTACATACAGGTCGACCTAATAAAAGCGTGTTAAAAATATATAGCTTATGACACTCAGGGAGGGAAGACGAATCTAACGACACCTCGCATCAAAATCGGTCAAACCTTTTAGGTAGTACGCGATCATATAGAAACACGCATACACTCGAAAAGCATAACCTTTATTCTTGCGCAGTCGGGTAAAAATATCATATCTTAAGAAGATTTTTTTATTCAAAAATAGCTAGCGTTTTGGTTGTCCGCTATCTCACGCAACATTGTGGTCTACGATAGAGCGCTCGCCTAGAAGAAACCGAATTAAGTCGTGATTTAAAAATACGCAGATTATCTACCGGGGAAGATCTACTGAGGAAGCGTATTCCAAAATATTGCAGTTTGCACAATGAAAGTGGAATTAAAGCGTTTCGTTCGAGTTTTTGGAATATCCACCACGAAACAGTTAGCACCTAACTGTAAAGTTATCCAGGCCAAAACTATAACTTTGATCATTCATAACTTTGATAGCTATGAGGCCATGAAACCATAGCTAACAAAGCTATGACTGTTCGCAAAATACGACGAAACATTTCGAGAAAAGGTTAGAGGTCCAATGCGTTGTTTGTGGCTCTATTATGTCACCAGATAATATTTGTTTTACCTAACGCTACTAAATAACACTTACTTTAAATTCTGTACCTACTTTGTAATTTTATCAATACCAAAACATAATCAAGAAACGTACAATAATAATTTCATATGATGTAATACAGGTATCGCAAACGCAGATACTACATTATATTGAGCTTGGAGTTTAAATGGTACACAAAACTTTTCAAATTTCTCAGTTTTCGTAAAAAAAACGTTACAGCCGAATATGTCGTAAAAAAAACTCACATTTCGACACTCACAAGGGTATCAAAACCTATGGGGTACTTCCCGTTGAACTATGAAATTAGGCAAGAAGCATTGTGTTAGAGATTAGTGTGTTACACATATAGGAAAAAATCCGAAAACTGGACACTTTTAATTTAATCACAAAAATTTGGGTCTTTATGCAAGGTAGGAAGGTCCAAATTTTAAATGGCTTTAACCGTATCATGTGGGGTAAGATATATATGAAAGAGCTTAATTAGCATAAGCTAAAACAGGTTTTTAAGTATTTTTACGATGTATATTTTTCGATTTATGAAGGAAAATATATATAAATTCTCCCTATTATCTTCTAGTTTGTACGGAACCCTCGGTGGGCGAGTCTGACTCGCTCTTGTCCGGTTTTATTTTTTAGTTTTTTAAACGATTACTTGTTTTACACCAATTGAACAAAAACAAATATTACAGAACAACTTACAAAACTAGTATGAGACTGTATGACACAAGGGCGGATACGTCTTCTCCCGAAACGCGTTATCACTTCATCTACTTCAATGGATACGTTTTTATGGACGTGGAGAAGTGCTAGTCCGGTTAGAGGTTCGACGTTATGACAACAGGCGGCCTTATCGCTAAAAGCGATCTCTTCCAGGCAACCGTAATATGGAGATCAATAAATAAAATAAGTAAAAGTGGGTGTGCAATAGTAGATACATACAAAAAAAATTGATGTGTTGACGTGTGAGGTGAGTGAAAGAAAATTAACATCTATCCTGGAATAGGCACTGGCTCTTAACTAAGCACGACCGACTCATCTTTCTCTCCTATCGCTATCTATTCGAGCTTCAGTAAACCGTAAAATTATACATTATCTATGTGATCTCATGTAGTAAAGCACAAATTATAGAGTGCCCTCAAGTGACGCGACGCCGCCCGCCGCCGCCGCGTCGTCGCGGTCCAGACCTCATGCATGTTTGATATAAAAATGACCAGTTGAGCCGACAGTCTCGCATGTATTCGTATCTTCCCTTTTTAATAAATTATGTTTCGGCTTTTGTGAGAATTTTGTGGAAGTTTCTCGGAATTATTATATCAGCAGGGTTATCATGGAACGTAGATAAATAGAGTTTCCACCGTTTTATCCACCTTTCTAAGGAAATAATTGACAACGGACATAATAATGTGGATAAAAATGGTTTTTCTATCTTCTATGCTAGGCCAACTGTGACATTAGTGTACTTTTTAGGGTTCCGTAGTCATCAAAGATTTTTAAAGTTTCACCATACTCGTTCGTCTGTCTGTGCCTTAGCTAAAAGACTTAGAAAACTGTAATTTATTTTGGATATACATATTAATCTCTCCGACAAAGTGATAAAAATATCTTCAAAAAAATGGGGACCTCCCCTAAACGATAAGTTTTTAAGGTTCCGTACCCAAAGGGTAAATACGGGACCCTATTACTTAGACTCCGCTGTCTGTCCGTCCGTCTGTCACCAGGCTGTATCTCATGAACCGTGATAGTTAGACAGTTGAAATTTTCACAAATGATGTAATTCTGTTGCCGCTATAACAACAAATACTAAAAAAACAGAATAAAATAAATACTTAAGGGGGCTCCCATACAACAAACGTTATTTTTTTGCTCGTTGTTGCTCGAAATTGATAACGGCAACAGGTTGAAGCTTGAAATATTCACTGAATATTGAGTGATATTATTTACTTCAAAAATAAATAATTAAATTTAAATAAAATTAGTATTTAAGGGGGTTATTAGTATTTAACCATACAATAATCGTGATTTTTTGCCTTTTTATAGATTTCGCATTTGGCCGGTTTTTGTTTATTTTTGCAAGAGTTGTATAATTGTTACAAAATATGTAGCATATAACGCTCGGGAACTAAAGACGAATCCAACGACACCTCACACATCAAGATCGGTCAAGTTTAGGCTGTAGCAGTTAATATAAAACATACATACAAGCACCCGAAAAACAACCTTCCTTTTCGCACAGTCATGTAAACGTACGACGACGCGTGTTTCCTTAGAAAACACGTCCATGTGGCAATGTTGACAAATCGATGGTCATCTATAAACCAGTGTATGCGGCGATCGATTCACGGTCAACGGACAATGTCACGAGTGTCACGGGCCATCTCGCGTCACTGTCACAGCGCCACGCAACCACTATGACTACAACTGACCCATACTGTAGTTAGTTCGGTAACAAGTAATCGTTTAAAAAACTAATAATAATTATAGTTTAAACTGAAAAAACCGACTTCAAAATACGCAATATAACGCCTGTAGAAAAGTGATTAGCTAGTCGCTTACCTATGCGTATGCCTCGTAGTCGGCCTTGTGGCTCAATTAGTAGTATGTTTACGTCTACCTGCTGAACTGAAAGGTCGTGGGTTCGATCCCCATCCAGGGCAAACATTTGTGTGATGAGCATGGATGTTTGTTCTGTGTCTGGGTGTTTCTATGTATCATATGTATATATTTACAACAAAACAAAAGTATATATGTATTCTATCAGCCATCTAGTTCCATAGTACAAGTTCCACTTTGCTTAGTTTGGGCTAGATGGTGTTGTGTGAAATGTCCACAAATATTTATTTATTTATTTACCTATACCTATGCGTACATATACGACTTGCTATTCACTTTTCTACAGTAGTTTGGATGATACTTTACTAGTTATTTTGGTATAATAAAACCAGCCAAGTCCGAGTCGGACTCGCGCACGAAAGTTTCCGTACCATTATTTATAAAAACGGCAAAAAATCATGTCTGCCCCCCTTAAATATTACTTTTATTTTAATTTATTTTTAATTTTTAAAGTGAATAATATAACTCAATATTCTGTGAATATTTCAAGCGTCTACCTGTTGTCGTTATCAATATCGAAACAAAACGAGCAATAAAATAACGTTTGTTGTATGGGAGCCCCCTTAAATATTTATTTTATGTTTTTTAGTATTTTTTGTTATAGCGGCAACAGAAATACATCATCTGTGAAAATTTCAACTGTCTAACTATCACGGTTCATGAGATACAGCCTGGTGACAGACGGACAGACAGACAGACAGACAGCGGAGTCTTAGAAATAGGGTCCCGTTTTACCCTTTGAGTACTGAACTCTAAAAAACTGACTTTAAAATATGCAATCCAGGGGGCTTCGAGTAATCGGGGAACATACATAAAAAAAAAATCTGACTAATTGAGAATCTCCTCTTTTTTAGAAGTCGGGTAATTTTTTTTAGTAATTATGCAACGCGAGGGGTAACAGTATGGAGAGGGCTATTCTCGTGGTCTCCCCGAGATCGTATCAGAAAATTAAGAGATCCGTAGACGCACGACAGTCACTGACGTAGCACTGCGGATTAGCAAATGGCATTGGGCAGGGCACATAGCACTTAGAACTGATGGCCGATGGGTTCTCGATGATTGATGGTCGAAAAGTTATTGTGTGGAGACCACGCACCGGCAAGCGCAGCTAAGGAGGTAGGAGACGACCTCATACAAGTGGCAGGATGCAGGCTGATTCCAACCGGACTTTTTGGAAATCCATGGAGCCCTGTATCCAGCAGTGGACTTGTTGTGGCTGAGATGGTGATGATGATGATGATGGAATGAGAGTATTGGTGTTTTGAAATATATTTTTTCACAATTTCATCCCAATACTAATATCTTTTCACGATCAAACTCCTGAACGGATTGTTATGAAATTTGGTACAAAGGTAGCTGAGAACATGGACGGGCTGATACGGACATAGGCTAGGTATATATATTTCACTCACATTACTGTTTTTTAAATTAATATTTGAGTGATACCTCGGGGTGCAGCTAGTCTCTAAAGTTAGTTAAAATTCAATGGACAAAATGCCGCAAGGCCGCGTTTACTAAATTAATACAATTCTTGCTGTATTTAATATTTATACTGCATACGACAAACAGAATACATGATTTTCGTGATAATGATATATGTGTGCTTCATACCGGATGCCAAGTGCTGAATTATTTAATACTTGCTTTAGGCAACTGTCCTACTAGCGAAGTAATACTAAGATATGTCTAAAAATATAGTTGAGACGTGGCGTGCGAGAAGCTAGTGAACCGTTAATTGTAAAAGAATCACTGGGAGAAAAAAAAATTATACAAAAAAAATAATTAAATGGCTTTATTTACATAATTATCGTTTAAGTTGATGCCTCTAGTCATAATTCAAATTAATAGGGTGTAAAATGAAAAAAAATATAATCTGAAAATTAAGAAAACGGCAAAATGCACTCTGTAATTATAAAATAAATCCAAATAACTGATAAAGTTGGGTGCTTTTAGAATTATAATTTTGCTATTTTTAATTTCAATTAAACTTCACAATTGCTACTCAAATCATATCGAACATAAGTCGTGAAGTCTAAATCAAAAGGTTGTGCTTACGTGGTGTACTTTCGCACTAAATACAGCTACAGTAAATTTGTGTAGAATCTGTTTGGAAATTCCCAAGTTTTTGCCACTACAGTTCTCTGCTCCTAAATATTTTATACATCCTAAAACATTAACATCATTCTTGGACAATTAAACAGCGTTTATACCGTAACTATACGATCCTTTAGAAAAACTGTCGATATCGCTGTCGCATCGCATAATCGCTAGCTAGTGGGACAAGTGATTAATATTTTATTCATGCAATGCAAGTCGGCGCGCCAGATGCTGTTGACACTTTTCTTCAGACAATATAAAAGACAAATGTTAACAAAATTAGTATATATTTATGCTGGAGGCTGTAGGGTTGGTGATAATGAGACACATGATGGTATCGGTCTAATTTATTGTAACAAACAACTAAGCTTACCTATATACTACGTGCTAGAGGCCTCCTATCTATATCAGTCATACTCTTATTATTTATGCTAACGTATCCTAAAGATGACTTATCATTCTACATATAATCACGCATCACGAACACTAAACTATGTGGCTACATATAAATAAATGATAGACACAAGACAGTATTGTTTTCATGTCTTAGAATCTTCATCTATTCTAAAATACTCCATACTCCATCTAGTCTTGAAATATTTTAGGTATGAAACTATCAGCGATATCGAGATGAGGGTCATTGTAATCATATCATATCGTTTTAAATATTACTCTACCTGCATGTGTCACAATGAATAAAGTACCTAACTTAAAATGTTGGTAGTTCACCATTCGTAATGAGAAACTTTATAAAGAGTTAATTCCTGTTTAATTCCAATATTGAACCAACTTATTACCTAGTATAAAAAGAAAATGTTGAATCATCGGTGATCTTTTATCGAGAACGAAGCTTGATGAATTTTCAAACTGGGAAGACAACTGGTTCTGAGTTTTTTATAGAAGGGGCAGCAAATAAGCAGACGTCTGGCCTGATAGTAAGCGAAAACTGTCGCCCGCAGACAACATTAGCGGCGTCGCTGTTGCTTTGCTAGTTCGAAGAGGTGCTAGTAGAAACCTTTTTGGACGCTATATGTAAATAAAAATGTAAATAACAGAAGTGAAAACATCATCAAGGTGATGCTAATAATACGAAATAGCAGGAAAGCAATGACGCGTTGACTATATCTCTCTCGCTCCCGTAGACGACTCGAGCCGACTTTACCCGAACGAGCGTTACATAGCCGAGCGCGACGACTAAGATATTCAATAAGTACTCACAACAGCGCGCTAAAGAAGTTTTCACAAAAACCGGCTGCGCGTCGGTCCTTGAACGTGCGCAAGGTACTGCATCAAAATGTAAATAGAATGTGCTACGCCAAAGGCTACACCTCTAAGAAAGTGCTACGCTCCACGGATTATAGATGGTATTAACACCCGTCCAAACGCAAAATTAAGTTTGTTGGTAATGAATTACCTTTTTTTCCCTAGTCTTCTATTATATTATTATATAATACTATACTTCGGCTGCAATATTAACCATATAAAAATTTAAATTAGTTGAATATATTATTAACATGTTTTTATTTTAATCATCATAATTCGTCAATATTACAATTATATTATTATATATAACAATGTAACGTCACATTCTAAAACTAAAACTGTTTCTTCCTTCCTGAATGTTATATTTGCGTAAATCCTGAAACGTTTCTTGTGGGAGCCAGTTTTCATGTTGATTTTTTGTCTCATGATAAAAAAAAAAAAAAAAAATATATTTGATAATTTATTTATTTATTTTGCCTTTAAATTACCTACCAAAATGAAAACTACACCAAGAGATAGTTTAAACAATTTATTTAAAAAAAGGGTTTCCTTGCGTCTGCTCTTCATATTACGTATATAGAAGGCCACGTTAAGCTTGCTTCGACCATACGTCTCATTGTATGGAAGTCTATCTGTAACGTAATTTTTCAGTATAACTTGTATAGATATGAAAGGGGGACAGAGGACTAAAGTTCCTCGCTATTCTCCTCTCTCATCATAGCCTTGGGTTTGCCATGTACTACATGCTTGTCTAAATACGGTTTTTGGCGTTTTTGCCACTTATTTCCCCTTTTGCTGTCCTTATTTCGATTAGAAGCACATATTCTAACATTAATATAAACGTTCAAAGTTCAATTAAAATTTCATTAAAAAATTCAAAGGGAAGAGTCATCGCTCAAATAAAGAATGAATTACTCGTATTAAGGAGCATTCTCTACCAAAACGGCACATATCTCGTGGGTGTCTATTGAAAAAAGAGTCTTATTTCTTAAAACATACGGTATGAATAAGTCTGAAAGGTGGACGGTAAATTTGACCAATTACGGCCCTTCTTCATACATATTTGACGAGTGGTAGAACAAAGTATGACAAAACTATCGATGTGGCCAAATTATGGGGTTCCAGTCTACGGCGGCTACTTTTGAGTATCGATCTGTTTTTATGATTTCTTCAGACCATGACAAAACGATTTATTTGTATATATGTAGTTTCTTTGATATATGCGAGTTTTCAAAAATCATACTTCGTAAATCAAAAATTTTAAGCCAGTTATATAGTTAACTAGTTATTTTTTTTGCATAATTGTACAGAAGTCGTTAATAGTATTGGTTACTCGTATTTGCACGTTTGATCTGGATCAAATGAAATCAAATATATTTTATTCTTTCGACATATTATTAGACTTATGGCATGTAGCCACGGAGTATCTGCAATAGCATTCTCAATAAAAAAAAATACTAGCAAACTAAATGAATAAAAATGTTTTAGCAGTTATAGCACCACTTTTTTTATCAGCCCTGTTTGTACAAACTTAATTACCACTTAATTTATAGTAACTAAGTTGTGGAATACGTCTCCTGAGTGGATTTTCCCCGATGGATATAATCTGGGTGTCTTTAAATCGCGATCTAATCACGAATCGGTTTTTTCTGGGTAAGCGCGCTTCATGGTAGACAACATCGCTTAACATCAGGTGAGTTGGTGGTCAAGCGCAAACTTATATTGTATAAAAAAACAATCCATTAAACATTCTTTAACAAACTTCAGAATGTCATTCTTTAGTGCTTGTTTTAATATTGTCAGGGATTTTATTAAAGAATTCAATACATAAACAACAATAAATATAAGCAATTTAAGTGGATGACATACATACATTATTAACTAAGTGACCATTCTGAATGCAAAGATACTCGTAAAAACAGCGGACTACTTTTTGCACTCCCGATATGAGGCTTACAATTAAAAAGTTTTGCCGAGATGAATACGAAACACACACCTATCCTACAGCGTTTTGCTGAAGCTCAGCGGGAAGACCTTCTGAGGAAGGACATTCCATTTTTTTTTATTGTACGTAAAATAAAACTAAAAAGAAATGGTTGTCTGTAAAGTCTATTTTTCTTTTTATCAGCCCTGTTTGTACAAACTGTCCTACTGCTAGGCGCGGACCATCTTATCATTGTGAGAAGGGTAAGGCCATAGTCTACCACGCTGGCCAAGTGCGGGTTGGCAGACTTCACACATCTTCAAGATCATTGAGAACTCTCAGACATGTAGGTTTCCTCACGATGTTTTCCTTCACCGTTTGAAGTTGGCGGCAATCAACAATACGCACATAACTTCGAAAAGACAGAGGTGCGTGCTGCGGGATTCGAACCCAGGACCTGCGGTTCGCAAGTCAGACCCGACTAGGCTGCCGTAAACTTCCCCGTAAAAGTCGATTTACGGATGATAAATTTACATGATAACGATGCGTCACAAGCCGAACGCTTAGGCCAATCGTGCCTCTCTATCGCTTGTTCCGCACTCTCGCTTGCATGCTCGGCTCAGGCGGAACGTGACAATGAGTCATGCTTTTTCGTGCGTGCAGCCAGCGTTCATCGATTTATAAGACGTTATCACGTCAAAAAAATTTGTTTGAAGTTTCAAAAGAACCTAGTTAAATAATACGAGTATATAGGTAGTAACAGCATTTAATTTAGTATTTCAGCTCGTGGGATAATTGACACGTGTACCGTTTATTCTGTGTACGAACTGACAGTTTCGTGACTAATGTTTGTATTCGGTCACTAGTTAGTAGCAGCGTGACGACCGTGAAATATCTAGAAGATAAGTGTCATGATTTTTAACCGACTCCAAAAAGAAGGAGGCTATCGATTCGGTCTGTATGTTTTTCACCGATTACTCTGCCTATTGTACGTTTATTTTGATAATTCTTTTTGTATTTGGTAGATCATACTTCAGAGGTGGTCCCATATAAATTTTATCAAAATCGATGCAGTACTTTAGTTTTAATAATAAAATAACTGGTAAAGAATCATCCAGACAACTGTAGAAAAGTGAATAGCAAGTCGCGTGTGTGTTCTTCGTGACGCGACTTGCTATTCACTTTTCTACAGGATTTATATCTATTGCGTATTTTCAAGTCGGTTTTTTCTGTTAAAAAAACTAATAAAAAACAAGTTAAGGTTTTCTAGTTTAAAAAAACTATAAGAGTCCGTAGTTTGACTATCATCGTCCGTCTCGCTCGCGCATACGGTCACATTTTTTATATTTATATGGGAGATCGCGCGACAACATTTCTCTGGTATTATCCGTTTAATTTAAAATAAAGTAATTAAAATCATCAATATGCGTCTATTTCCACCAAAAGCACTAAGATAAATACCACTGGAATCAAAATAATCAATAAATTGGTAGATATTTTAAAAAGCAAACAAAATTCTTAATATTAATATATTTCATGTAAATGTTGTGCCTACGAGGCATATTTTAGTTGTATTAAAAAAATATTGTTTATGTATATGTGGAAAATAATTGCGTCACCGAAATCAATGTTATAGGTATACCAAGCCACCGAAACTCGTTACTTACCTTAACAAGATAATGAAATAAGGACAGTCACAGCAGCGCCCTTTTCTAACGAAACAATAATAATAATAATCTTTTGTTTCAGATCAGTTATAGTAATAATTTTAATTTTAATGGCACATTATAAAAAATACTAGCAATAAAATCAAATAATCAAGCAAAGTTAGTATATACTACAAAGACAACCAATCTAAATAAATATATTAGATAATTATATTTGAACAATCAGATATTTAAACATAATGTCAAAAATTAAATTAAAATGTCAAAAAATATAATTAAATTTCAATTACTGTCAACATGGGTAATTTTGGCTCTGCGTCAAACATTGTACGTGGCATTTTTAGAAGGTTTTCAGTTATTTTCTCAAGAGATTAGTAGTCAATACGACTGTAAATTAATTAATATATTAATTTGACTACTAATCTGTTGGAAAAAAATCGATAAACTTCTAAAAAGGCTACGTACAATGTTTAATGCAGAGTCAAAGTTACCCACGTTGTCTGTAAAGTATCGATCAATAATAAATTTGAAATTTGAAGTATTTCGAAATAAATTTGTTCTGTCAACATGTTGCCGTGCAGCTCGGTATAATGGGACAGTCGACGCAGCCTGCTCATGGTAGCAGCATTGGTTGATGAAGGACATGGCGTAGCATAGAGGCGGCTCATAAACAAATACTAAACATATATTAAATAATGACAACAGCGCCCTCAATGTCGCATTAGTATTTTACCCGACAGATTCTATGAACCTATAAGACGGTGCACGTTTCTTACCTGAATCCTGTAATAATTAATAGACTTATGTAATATTAGTTTCAGGGACACTATGAATTTTTTGTTAACGACCTACTGTATCTTTTTATTTTTAGAGTTCCGTACCTCAAAAGGAAAAAAACGGAACCCTTATAGGATCACTTTGTTGTCCGTCTGTCCGGGTGTCAAGACCTTTATCTCGGGAATGCGTGAAGGTATCGAGTTGAAATTAAAACTATATACGTAAATCCATAGTATCTTGCTGCAGAAAGAAAAATAAAATTTCTCTGTTTTCGTAAAAAAAAGTTATAGCCGAATATGTCGTAATAAACGCACATTTCGATACTCACAAGGGAATCAAAACCTTGGGGTACCTATGGGGTACTTCCCGTTGACCTAGAACTATGAATTTTGGCCAGAAGCATTGTGTTAGAGTACACATATAGGAAAAAATCCGAAAACTGGTCATTTTTAATTTAATCACATAAAAATAGTGTCTCTATGCAAGGGAATGAGAGCCCAAATTTTAAAGTGAATTACTTAACCGTATCATGTGGGGTATCATATGAAAGAGCTTCATTAGCATAAGCTAAAACAGGTTTTTAAATATTTTTACGATGTATATTTTTCGGTTTATGAAGGAAAATAGAAAAAAAAATATGATTAGTAATTTTGACTCTGCTAGTTTGTACGGAGCCTCCTTTTATCTACTAGTTTGTACGGAACCCTTGGTGGGTGAGTCTGGCTCGCACTTGTCTTTTTATTATACTGGTGGTTCTTGAACAGTGGTTTCGTACCACCGTTAAAGGACCACCAGTTAAGTTGGCAAAAAAACAAAATCTTTGCTTTCACGTTTTGCTAGGCTGTGTAGGTAGGTATGAGGTTGATAGTAGATTTTCTGTGTCGCTCACACATACTAACGAAATTTCTTTCGATTGAATCCCACATTATAAAAAATACTACATTAAAAAATAATCTTTGGGTGTCCACCCAAAGATTATTTTTATGCATTCCCATATTGATTTTGAAAATGGTCATTAACTAAATTATTGACTATAGTTTGTAATTCTGAAAAAGGTCACGGACTCTGGTATCTGTGGAGTAAAAAGTTATAATAAAAAAAGGTTTGAAAGAAAATAAAGTTAAATAAAGACTTGTAAAAAGGTTAAGAATCAGTGATCGACACCTTCTATTAGTACTAACTATTATGTAATCTATGCCCATGCTGCCCTATTGTTCCTATACGACAGGTGTGGCCTCATACAAGATGCAAGACTTGGCAACAGTAACCGTGCCACTCATGTTATTATCTTTAATTAAGGAGGAGTTAAAGAATTATGTGCCCTAATTTTTCGGAAATCATGAAGGCTTTCGTGGAAGGAGAATAATATGTAATTTCGGTCACAGGCTATCGGCAATACTAGATAGATTTATAGACTTTTGTCAGATTGTCTACTAGTATGGTACATTTATAGTGTTGACTTTTGTCAGATTGTCTACTAGTATGGTACATTTATAGTGTTGACTTTTGTCAGATTGTCTACTAGTATGGTACATTTATAGTGTTGACTTTTGTCAGATTGTCTACTAGTATGGTACATTTATAGTGTTGACTTTTGTCAGATTGTCTACTAGTATGGTACATTTATAGTGTTGACTTTTGTCAGATTGTCTACTAGTATGGTACATTTATAGTGTTGACTTTTGTCAGATTGTCTACTAGTATGGTACATTTATAGTGTTGACTTTTGTCAGATTGTCTACTAGTATGGTACATTTATAGTGTTGACTTTTGTCAGATTGTCTACTAGTATGGTACATTTATAGTGTTGACTTTTGTCAGATTGTCTACTAGTATGGTACATTTAGAGGCGGTTCAAAACGTTCATCGAATTTAAACAACGGTATTCATTAATAGAATATACTCTCCTTAGATTAGATGGGTGACCGCAAAAAGTTAGTGCTGTCATGGTACGCCATGACAACACTAACTTTTTGCGGTAAAGATTACAATTCATGATCTGTGATCCGTAGATCACAGACAGTGACTTGTAATCTTTTAACTTTACAACAATGTTTGAATTCATTCGGATGCACGGATGGTATAAAAATTTAAAAACTAGGACTAACCACACAGCTTTCACGAAGAATAGAGTTATTAATAAACTCAAGCTCAACTTTTAGGAAATAATGTAACATATTTAAAAAAAAAGTTTGTATGTATTAGTCATTTAGTTTCCATAGTACAAGCTTTTCTTAGTTTGGGCTAGATGGTGTTGTGTTAAATGTCCATAGGTGGGCACAATTAATCCAAAAGTTAACTTCGTTAATCGTTAATTCGTTAGTAAAAAAGTTAACTTCGATAATCGGTAAAGAGTTAAATTCTAGAAAATTTTACTCAAGTTAAAGTTAACCATTAAAAGTTACCCATTTAAAACTTATACTGCTTCAGTTCATAACTATGTTTCATCAAAATCGTTTTTTTAGGGTTCCGTACCTCAAAAGGAAAAACGGAACCCTTATAGGATCACTTTGTTGTCCGTCTGTCCGTCCGTCCGGGTGTCAAGCCCTTTATTTTATTTCAAGGTTAATAAGTTTTCCAAATTTGTCTTGTTAATAAAAAATATTGTATTAAAAACATATTTAATGTTTATTAATTTAAATTCTCAGGTAAACGGCGAACGGAATCCAGAAGAGGTTTACAAAGATTTCCGCGCGGCCGTACTCCAGATCCTCGGCACCGCAGGCGAGCAGTCTAACGGCATTAGAGGAATACCTGGAGAAATCGTCGGCGTAGAGCCTGCCCCGGAAAGAGGGGAGAGGAACGATGCGACAGGTGTTGAAGGGAGAGGGACTGAGTGGATTGATGCGAGAGAAAGTGAGAGGAGAGTTGAGGCTGTGATACCTTCAGTTCCTATTCCAGTGCGGCAGCCAGTGTCCTTGCCAGTAGGACCGTCGACTTTACCAGCTCCTGTCGGGAACCCGATGTCTTTACCTACTCAGCAGAGCGAAAGAGTTGTTACTCCTAAGGTTGGTAGTTTTAAATGGTTTTGATTTAAGATTTCTTTTTACCGACTTCAAAAAGAAAGAGGTTAAGATTTCGGCTGAAAGATTCGGCTTAAGATTCCCTAACATATGGTTGAGGAGGGCGATGGCTGGCACATGCGTCATACTCGTCGTATGCTCATCGGGTGCTGCTTGCGGGTCGCTGGTTTGCTCGTGGTACGCACGCAACAAGTATAAGTACTTAAATTAAAATAAAATAATTTTCCCGTAACGATAATTAGTAAAAATAGTTTGTAATTATGACAAAGGTCACGGACCCTGGTGTCTGTGGAGATCAAAAAAAATATAAAAAAGATTTCGGCTGTATATTTTTTGTTTTTGTTGATTTGATTTTTTTTATTTGAAAGGATATAGTTTCAGATTGGTTCCATACATATTTCATCGAAATAGGTTCAGTGGTTATGGTTTTTTAAATAAAATTTCACATTTTGGAGTCGGTTATTTCCGTTTTTTTTTTTCAATTATAAGCGCTAATGTGCTTAGACGCCAATTGTTCGTTGTCTAAATGTACAACTTCACTAATTAATCGACTTCAAAAAAGGAGGAAGTTATTGTAATCCGTCGGTTGTAAACAGATTTGAAACTTTTTTTTTTATTGAAAGGATTGGTATACTTTCGGATCGGTCCCATAAATTTCATCCAAATGGTTCAGCAGTTCGCATTTTAAGACAAAATAACGGGAAATGTATATCATCCAAGGCAACGAAATTACGTATTTTGAAGTCAGTTGTTTCAGTATTTTAAACTATAATAATTATTTTTGTTTTAAAATACCCATGCAAGCAGCTTTAAAATTCTATTCGATACAATGCTTATAGAAGTACTTTAGAAAGCCGAAACCTTCACATAACTGTATTGGTGCAGACAATAAATAAAAAAAAAAATAAAAAAAAAAAAAAATTGTGGACATTTCATACAACACCATCTAGGCCAAACTAAGCAAAGCTTGTGCTATGGAACTAGATGGCTGATAGAATACATATATACTTTTTTTTTTGTAAATATATACATAGGATACATAGAAACACCCAGACACAGAACAAACATCCATGCTCATCACACAAATGTTTGCCCTGGGTGTGGATCGAACCCACGACCTTTCAGTTCAGCAGGTAGACGTAAACACACTTCCAACTGAGCCACAAGGCCGACATCTACTATTTACTGATACACTCTAGGGCTAGGTACTCGGAGATCGTCCTTGAAAAGAAGGGGAGAGGGGTCGCTAAAAATCACGAAATATTACAAGGGAGGAGTATTTAGTACAAGGGGGAGTTTATTTTTTTTCGTTGAACGTAGGATTTATAAAATGAAAAGCGGGGCGTGATTTAAGATAGTGTGTACCAAAAAATACCTACAGCTTGGAGGGGGTAGTCTAAAACCGTACCACCAAGGGGAAGGGAAGGGTTAAAAAGTTGCTACAACCCCTTGCCTACGATGTGTCAGTCTACGACATCAGTGACTCGACAAAACGGTAACAACGCGATGCACACTATTTATCACCGTATGAATAGAGAGGTCGACACTCGACAGCGGATGCCCGCCTTGACCTATTGAGACTCGCTTATTTGGAGATATTGATAAAATATTGAGTTTTTTCGCGTACCCCACATGTAGTAGATATACTTGCTTATTTACACGTGGTATCGTTACCGACTTTATCATTACTGCGTATGTGTAGTGATTTGAAAAGAATTGAGGGCCTAACTTTGGACATAGCTAGACTATGTGCCTAAGAGCCTACCCTGGGGGCTTAAAGTCGGGGCCTACCTCAACTCCAAAACTGAATTAGCCACTAAAGTGGTTAAGGTGTGGATTATAGGTATTGCTCACATTTTATTGACGGATCAGTCAAATACCAGCTGGAAGCTTTGAAGTCGATTGACTGATGAGCCGAGAGGTTATTTGATGATGATTAGCTAGTTGCCAAGAAGCTACTTAGTCTCGAGCATCGCCGCAAAGTAACGTGTCTGGCAATATCCTATCGGATCCATTTCGTCGAGTGTGCGCAAAAGCTTCACGATCTTAAGTCCACCTTCCCCATTCCACTATAGGACAAACAGAATTTCGGCATATTACCATCCATTTCTCGTTAAAATTGTTTACAATGATTTAGGTCCACTATTTGATGCGTACTACATAAGAGTGGAAATATTTGCTATATTCTCTGTTTCCTGAGAATATAATCTTAAAATTGTAAAGGCTAGAGTAGATAGGTATCTTCTAAATTGACTTGTGCTCCATCCTCGGCCACACCAACGCTTACCATCAGGCGAGTTGGTGGTCAAATGTAGGGTACAAAATAATTATACAAGAAACAGATAAATATGTAATATTAGATCACTGACGTAAGTAGCATAACATAAGGTGCATTTGCAGACTAATTCTTTTTACTTTCACTCCCTAAGTTGTCTCTGTTTTACAATTGTTATTTCTATACTTAAAATTTCCAGGCTGAAGTGATCAGAGTTCGAGGCTCGTCTACAACTCCTGCGCTCCTGTGGGTGGTGGGAGGACCGGGCAGCAACAAGGCAGCCTTGTGCCAACGAGCGGTGGCGCAGAGGCCTGGGTGGACGCACTACAGGTAAGCTGATACACGATGGAGGTGGTCTGATGTGTGGAGACCATGTACCGGTGAGCACACATCAGCTACAAGATGGATAGATGACTTCATACAAGTTATGGACTCATTTGTTATTCATCTACTTTGAACTTTCTATGTTATGGCGTATATTTACACAATTATAGACCTAACGTTTCATAAAAGTTGCAATAAAACGCTGGATGCAAGCCGCTTCTAACCGGTCTTTTTGGGAAGTCCTTGGGGAGGCCTGTGTTCAGCAGTGAACTTCTTATGACTGAGATTATGATAATAAGACTTGACATTTTGAACTCCTTGCAGCAGCCATGGTCACGGGTAAGACTAGATAACAGATATCTGATTTCGTTATGAAAAACTTAAACTGCTTATTTTAATTTTTTTGTCTAAATAAAGCTTTTTTTACATTACCAGTCTCGGCCAGCGTCTTCGGGCTATCGCAGACGCAGGAGGTGGACCAGCATCAGACGGTGCCCTTGCTAGAACTGCCATCAGTGGAGGAGAACTGGCTCCCAAAGAGCTGGTGATCAAGCTAGTGAGGTCCGCGGTCACAGACGCCTCGAGAAGTGGACATGGGTTGGTGCTGGATGGGTTTCCGAGAGATAAGGAGCAGATGGAGCAATTCCAGACTGAGGTAATAGTTATTTCGATTGTGTTAAACTTGCTCCTAATAAATTGTTAACCATGCTAGTGTGAACTGCGATTATTGAATGAAAATGTACTGGTACTGTACAGATATCCAGGAGATCTAGAGTAGACGTAACAGTGCCAGATTGATGTAGGATTGGTTGAAACCGTTTACAAAAAGGATTGGATCCATAAATGCTGGTAACCGAGCTAATTAGAGATAGTCTCTGAGGCTTTGAGGAGCGGACAAGCGCTGGTCCTGCATAGGGTATCCTTTTGTATCTCATAAAACTTGTTTCATAATTTTATTTCTCAGGGCAGGCTTTTTATAAATTTGTATCAAATAAAAAGACATTTCCTGAAAAATTGTTTTCATAAAAAAAATACGCATGGCAACTCATATGTTGACACACAATATTAATTATACATAAGAATTTGTTGTCAATTTTTTGTTTCATTAAACTTTTCCTCAGAAATTTTGGGTTTCGCTCACAATTATACTATTGTTTTCCTTTATCTATAACGTTAAGGCTTACACATGATGGAAACCCAACATCAAGGGTGGTTGGACAACAGTACGATCTTTAGTTTTTTTATGTAGACATAGGTTTGCGCTTGACCGCCAACTCGCCTGACGTTAAGCGACGTTGTCTACGATGGAGCGCGCTTAAGACACCCAAATTATATCTATAGTTTGAGCTATGAACTGTATCCATCATGCTGTGATTTTCGTACGTCTCTGGATTTCTTCTTTTCTGAGTCGTCGAAGTGAGTGAATCGAAGATTTTTAAGCTTTTGAACTTTCTTGTTTCGGGTACTTTTTGTGACTAACGGCGTTTGTTAATTGATGATTTCCCTTATTATATTTATCTGTTTCGTTCCAGTTCCAGCTGAGTCCCCGCATGGTGCTGCTGGACTGCTCTAAGCTGCAGCTGGGTCGCGGCAGACGGGACGACTCCGTGGCCGCGTTCAGGAGACGGCTGGAGGTGTTCCGTGAGCTCAGCCTGCCCATGCTGAAGACACTCGACCAGGACCATCGACTTATGATCGTCAGTACATTTAAACAACATATTCTATTATGAAACTTATTTATTTTTGGAAATTCATAGGGGATGCCTATGTCTTACTAGTAGACTTGTTGTGGATGAGATGACCGGTCTCGAAGCTTAGTAGGTAGTATGTCTGCCTGCTAAGCTGTAGGTCGTGGGTTCGATCCCCACCATGGACAAAGATTTGTGTGATGAGCACAGATGTTTGTTCTGTGTCCGGGTGTTTCTATGTATCAAATGTATTTATAAAAAAGTTGGTGATTGGGGTAGATGGCGTTGTTGTGCGATGTCTACCAATATTTTTTATTTATTTATTATTATCTACGATGAAGCGAACTTTACCTTATCCTTATACACATTGTATATCAATAAACATGGTTACATGCGTATGTAACCATGTTTATTGATATACAATGTGTACATGTGTGTGTATGTGTGTGTCTTCATGTGCGTACATGAAGTTTGAAATTTCCGGCAGCCTAGTCGGGAGACCGTCTTACTTGCGATCCGCAGGTCCTGGGTTCAAATCCCGCGGCACGCACCTCTGTGTTTTCGAAGTTATGTGCGTATTGTTGATTGTCGCCAACTTCAAACGGCGAAGGAAAACATCGTTAGGAAACCTACATGTCTGAGAGTTTTCAATGATCTTGAAGATTTGTGAAGTCTGCCAACCCGCACTTGGCCAGCGTGGCAGACTATGGCCTAACCCTTCTCACAATGAGAAGATGGCCCGTTCCCAGCAGTGGGACAGTTTGTACAAACAGGGCTGATAAAAAAAAACTCACATGGCTTATTAAGCCGGAAGTGTGCGTATTGGCTATAGTTTCGACTAACATACAGAGCGTATCATCAGGGTTAGTACACGCGCGATCAACCTGTCATAGTCATTGTTTATTGTTTATTTTACATTGCATTACAATTACATGCATAGCATAGGTACATACATAATCACCCTAATAGGGTATAGCAATCTAGTGCGGAGCGGAACGGTTTATTCTATTATGTGTTTGTCTTTAAAAAACTCTTCTATCGTATAATAGCCTTTTTTAATTAATATATTTTTTAGGGTTTGAGAAAAAATCTGTATATTTTCTATTTCTTTGAGCTGCGTTGGTAAATTATTATATATTTTGATAGCCATAGAATGAGGGCCGGAGCTGTGTATATATAGTTTGGAAGATGGCAATATCAAATTATGTTTATAGTTCGATCTCATTAGGCAATCTCTTTTATAAGCTAATTTTGGGAAAAATTGAGGGTGTTTTTTTATGAATATGCAGTTTTCGAAGATATATAGAGAAATTAATGTCAGAATTTTGAATTTAATGAAATAAGAACGGTGAAAGTGTGGTATATTTATGTCAGGTAGTTTAATGTTAGCTATAATACGTAGACATTTTTTCTGTATTACAAATAAATCATTTGCGTCTACACTGTTCCCCCAAAGCATCACACCATATTTAATCCAGGCAAACGCGTATGAATAGTAAGCTGTAATAGCTGTATCCTGGTCTGTTGCTCGTCGTAGTTCTCTGAGGGCGTATACGAAGCTTGACAACTTAGCCTTCAGCTTTTTAATGTGATTTTTCCAGTTGACATGCATGTCAATATCGATGCCAAGTAATGTGGCAGTGTTAACGCACTCTAAATGATTATAGTTATGAACATAGTCATAGTTATGAACCACGGTTATAGCAATGAGATGAGAATAGTAGGTAGATAAAGTACACAATTATTACAATTTGACGTAAAAATAAACAGAATTGGCCAAGTGGTTGTTGAGATATGACAACCAACTTGAGATTGCGTGTAACAGTGAGGGCGCGTGGATGTGCTTGATGCATTTTAGCGCATAATAATTTTCTTGATTTTACGTTTTCTCCATTTATAAAATTATTATTTGATGACCGAGCGAGCGAAGCGTCTCTGCATCAATTGACCAAATTTTCTATCGCTTTTCTATACGGCTTCCTAAGCCAACTTTATGTAGGTATTAAGTACAGATGATCCAAGGTGACCTGCAAATAAGCTCTCTCGCGAGGTCTACTGTTCGTAGAACTACTAGTGTATTTATGCAATAATGGGAAGTGTTTCCTTTTAAAATAACCTTGAGCGAATGTCGGAAAAATTGAACTTGGAAGTAATTTTTTTTCGTATAAAATGTATTTGTATAAGCACATCAATTTAATTAATAGACAGTCATTTACTTAATAAAACGCATTTAAATTTACGACTACACATTATTGGTTATATTCACCTATAATTTAAATCTACCCTCTTATCAAAAAAATTTATCTACATGACAGTTAAAAAGTATAATAAAATCGATTAGCGAACATGATTTAGTCATTATTTTTATTATTCGTGTGATATAAAATAGAGTAATTTTATTTTTAGGGTTCCGTAGGTTCCATTAAGTAGTTCCAGTAGGTTAAGGATAGCCCTAGCCTTAGGCGTAGCCCTAGGCGACCCTCAGACCTGCAGGTAGGACTCGCCGGCAAGGGCGAGTGAAACACCAAAATGTCAAACGAATACACCATTAATTGCTCTATTATATAGTTTGATTTTACCGCCGCACCTTTTTTTGCTGTCAGTTAATAAATAGCTCAGTGAATAACTCTAAATTAACACTGGCACTGGAAATATAATTTGGCAAGCATATTATGGCATTGGCTACAAAACTATCACAAGCGACAAGTTCTTGGCCAATCGCGTTGTTTTGCTCGTCATATGACTAAGTCCCGAGCAGGAATGTTCTACTAATGGTAAGCGCTTAATTTGCCCATAACAATTCATTTTTAGCCGACCTTAAAAAGGAGGTAGTTCTCAATTCGATTGTATTTTTTAAAAATGTTTGTTACCGCATAACTTTACTTTTTATTTATTCCACATAAGTCCCATTAAAATTTCTTCAAAATCGGTTAAGTAGTTTGACTTTAATACAAAATAAGTGAAAAAACAAAGCATTGGCTTGCAGTCACAAGAGGGTAGCCCATAGCCCACTTATACATTATTTCTCCCGGGAAGACTAGCTGGTGTATTCTGTTTTTCTTTTTTTTATAGTCCAGAATGGAAGAGCCGAAGACTAGGTCGTGTATTCTTTGTTTTTCTTTTGTGTATAGTCCAGCATGGAAGAGCCCCCGTGTAAAACTCACTTATTATATGAAATCACTCTTAAGCAGTCGGATATTTTCTTTATCTTTTCCTATAGATACCAATGAACTGCGGCTATTATCTCCGGAACCCAACCATGCGCGTGGCTCAACAAGTTTTGTCTAGTATTGTGTAAAGGAAGCTCTAAAGCCGCGTTCACACCATCCGGGACAGCTACGCTTCACACTAGTGTCTAGGCTCGCTGTTGATAATATCATACCTAACTCGGATCATTTTCTGCATTCTTTCCATTTTTTTTCGCATGAGACGCTTGATAATATGATACCCCATTACAGCTTCATTAGCACAAGCTAAAACAGGTTTTAAATATTTTTACGATTTATATTTTTCGGTTTATAAAGTAAAATATATAATTTCCCCCTTTTATCTACTAGTTTGTACGGAACCCTCGGTGGGCGAGTCTGACTCGCACTTGTCCGGTTTTTTTATTAATTCGTTTGATCCAGCAGTTTTCATAAGTAGTTATTGACTAAGTGTTTCGTTACCAGGTGGACGGCGACACGGACTCGCCTGACGTCCAGGCGGAGTTCACAAGCGTCCTACTGGAAGAGATGGAGAAGGCGGAACTCATCGCCGCCATGCCGCAACGACCGCCACCTAACGGACTCAGATCAGGTATAGTTCGAAGTCAACTGTCTCGCTCGCACATACCAACATTTTACGATCCAGTATATTGGGCCGGCAGTGGCGTAGCTAGGCGTGGGCGAAAGGGGCCCTCGCCCACGGCCACGCACTTCAAGGGGCCTCTTGAGGCCCCCCTTTAAATAAATAATAAGGTTTTATTTGAAAATAAAACCTTTTTCAAATCTATATGCTTTTCAATATTCTCCCACCGCGTAGTTATATTTTTTCACTATCATGTGAGTAGGTATGTCGTGTCGAAGTGTGTTTGGTAAGATACATTTGTTGGGTAGATCTTGGGAACGAAAGAAAAGGAGCCTCGCTGATGCGACTTCGCCCACGTCTATATTAGTGCACGTTACGCCACTGATTGGGTGTGGTGGGCATACCTACAACCTTGGTACGAGAGCGGACCGCAAATTTTTGAACCTACTTGATACCACGATGAATATACTCAAAAATAGTAATATAAACCAGTGTGTAAAACACTCAAAAATATCGAAAATTAATACAACTGGCAATAAATTTAAATCACACTTCTTCGTAACCTCTATTTAATATCTTCTTTCTAATTTGTTTGTTAGCAGATATGTCATCAATGCAACAGTTTGCGCACGCTATGTCCCGCATGGGCGGCGCTATGGCTAACGGACACGCTAACGGAGCGCTCCGGAACGGCGCCGCGCACAACGGAGCCCTGCCTAACGGGGTCGGGAACGGGTTCCTACCCAGCAACAAGGTAACGATGATTACCTAAGCCCAATAAGATTTTGTCTATAGGTTATACTTACTCCTTGAATATGAAGTGAAAGCATGGTAAATCTCAGTTCTCAGCACTTTCGAGGATAAGATCACATCCTTAAGGCCTTTAAGTATCTTGAGCACTTTCGAGGATAAGATCACATTCTTTAAGTATCTTGGCCTTAAATATTTCGGTGTTGCACTTTCTAAAACACACAGATGGGTATTGTCTCTACCTATTCACAAGTCACGACGGGCGTCTAGCAGCGTTGCTCGACGTGTCTCGACTGAAGACAAGTCGGGCGATTACCATACTTGTGGCCTGCCTCACAGAGGTGGGGAAAACCTATCATAAATAATTGTCTAAGCCGCCCAAGAACGTACCCAGATTTTTTTCCGTGAGTCCAGGTCCAGATTCAGGCAAATGATTAAAAGAATCACTTAAGTAAAGAGTTGGATGAATTGAGTGAAAAAGCTGAGAAACAGATGGCCCGCCACTCTTTCGTCCAAAAACTTTTACTTATCGATTATCGAAAAAAAAATACCCGGTTCAGAGAGAACTTCTAGTGTATTTTACCTATATTTTCGGGTCTGTAATCCCCCTCCCCCCTGGAGATCGTCCTTGGCCGCCATCACAGACTAGAAGGAGCAGAACACATTTTTGAAAACTGTTGAGATTATTTTGAAAAAAAAAAAAACTTTTTAATTATTTTTTTCACATTGCAAAATATGGAATTTGTTGATAAAAAGTTTCCTGACCGAGTAATTCGCTTAATATCAGGTTGAGCTGGCGGTCAAGCCCGAGCTTATTTTGTATAAAAAAATTGTTACTTGCGTTACAGGTGAAGCCAATAATAGAGAACGCGTCGAAGATCCCGACCGTCTCACAAATGACGCACGACGACGTGAGACGGCTATACGAACAGAGTTCCGGAGACTTACCCCTCAACACGCATATTTAGTCCTTTATTTACTTTGTAATATACAATACTTTAGGTGCTTTAGGTTTTAGGTGCGTACAATAAAGAGTTTATCTATCTATCTACTTTAGTTTAAGGATGTGCTCGGCGCGCGCAGCTATCTCTCGCGCAGCAAACATTTTTAAACATATATAATCATTCAATAGGGATTCTTATTCTTATTTGAGGTGCGGGCGATGGTCCTGCACTGACGTCCCGCTTGGGGTTAATTATTGGGGTACATTCAATAGGGATATTATAAAAGTGAGAAATAAATTTGTTTATTTTGATATGAGAAATAATAAAAAAAAAAAAAACTTTGATATCTTTTAAATTGGCTGATGAGTAGTAAATTATATATTTTTCACTACTCCGTCGTTATTTTACAAGTTATATCCGAATAAATTTCTTTTTAAATATTTCTCCTATCTAAATAAATTAATTCATTTCTTACTTTTCTTATATCCCTATCCAACACCTACTTTCATGCCAATTGGGTGTCCCTTTTAGAAAAAATCTTAATTATATTCTAAATGACACTCAACGCCGCGTAGCTTAGGTATTTTACTAGCAGAGTATCGATCGGGGACTTACACAAATTTAATATTTTTGTGTATTATATATTTTTTTAGTACCCAGTTTATGGTGATTTAGTCCTTTGATTAAAAATCTCAAGTGTATTTTAATTGAATCACGAGGTCGCGTTAAGGACTTTATGCTAAATGATATAAAAGACGCACTATTATTACGCATAGTTAGTCCCTTTTCATGTGTATTTTTTGGCCCTTTGTTATTTAGTCCCTTTCAGCAAAAATGTCTATTGTATCCTAAATGATACACAACGAACAGTCGAGAAATTTATGAGGACATTGTAGGTGACTTACTCTCATACTCATGAAATTATTTTTTTAAATCCTTTTAAAATGTTATATACATTGCCCATAGACAAAGAATTATTCCTCCGCATTCAAACTCGCCATAGATAGATAGACAAACTCTTTATTGCAGTCTATGGTCATGCTATATTTTGACTTATTTCTAAATGCACACCGAAAATCGATAATTGTATTATAATTGAATTAAACATATATATATATATATTTTAAATAACACAAATATCAGTAATATAAACGTGAATCAACCACCTACAACTATAAACGGGTTAAAATCCGATAAAAAAAAAGCTACACCATTAAATTAATTAATTTTTTACACGTTGGTACTTTCTGAAAAAAAAAGTTTTTGTCTTTGCTATTGGATACCAGCGAAACTCTGTGAGAGGATATCGAGAAAGTGCCGAATAAAATTAATGTAGTATTAAATATTACATAATAATGTAGAATTCAAAACATATTAGTAAGTAATTTAATTCATATTTTTATTATTTATAAAATCTGATTTAGGTATATGTAATTTGAAATCCAAATGGATTTCAAAATAAAAGAACTTACCAATTCAAACAACAAAGAAGTACAGTTATTTTTGGTCATGTGTGTATTTGTTTACACATGTAACGGTTTTGTAGCGCTCGGTTATATTGTCACGGAGATTGCAAACTGGGGTGAAACTATTAAAGAGATTTACAGACCAGGGTGAAGTTGTTAATGAAATTTGCAGACCGGGCTGAAATTGTTAATGAAACTTGCAGACCGGGCTGAAATTGTTAAAGAGATTTGCAGACCAGGACGAAATTGTTAATTAAATTTGCAGACCGGGATGAAATTGTTAAAAACATTTGCAGACCGGGATGAAATTGTTAAGGATATTTGCAGACCGGGGTGAAATTGTTAGAGAAATTTACAGATTGGGGCGGAAGAAGGCATCGCCGCCATGCGTCATTACCACCACAAAACAGATAAGAAGTATCCATATTGAAAGAAGAACAAAATACCCGACTGCAGACGAGCGAGTTTTGCATTACTAACTTACGATTTCAGTACGCTTCATATACTGTTGAGTGTACGTGTTTTTTTTGTAAGAAAGTATGCGCAAAGTCGCTTACGCATATTATAGATATTGTTATAGATGCGCATTCTTTAGAATAATGCTAGTAAAATCATCATCTAATTATTACGAAAAAGTTACGAAAAAACGTTTTATTTTTATTTTCGCGAGTCTTACTATAATTATTACAAAAGTGTGGCCTATGACACTCAGGAAGTGAAGACGAATCTAACGAAATCACGCAAATCATAATCGGCCAAACCCTGTTTGTACAAACTGTCCCACTGCTGGGAACGGGCCATCTTCTCATTGTGAGAAGGGTTAGGCCATAGTCTGCCACGCTGGCCAAGTGCGGGTTGGCAGACTTCAAACATCTTCAAGATCATTGAGAACTCTCAGACATATAGGTTTCCTCACGATGTTTTCCTTCACCGTTTGAAGTTGGCGGCAATCAACAATACGCACATAACTTCGAAAAGACAGAGATGCGTGCCGTGGAAATCGAACCCAGGACCAACCTACATACAAACATACATACACTCGAAAAACATAACCCTCCTTCTTGCGCATCTGGTAAAAAAAAACAATTATTGCGCAGTTAGGGTCAGCGCTATAAAACCGTACTGCTACCTGAGGGTCCACTATGAACTCTTATGATGTTCAATATTTGCTTGCGCTTAAATTGATATAGCACTTTTGCAATTACGAGATTGAGACAAAAGTCCATTCATAGTTGACACACTTGGATTTTCGCTCTCTCGCTAGTGGCGGCAGAAAAAGGGCGATATATTTTGAGAGGTAAGTACAAACTGTGATATGTGGGAATGTCATTGGTTATAAGAGATTATAGTGTGCTCAAAGTTGTCCGGAAAAATAAGTACTGTAAAAAGGACCAATTACCTGTATGCAGAAAATGTTATAGGTACACTTATGCATTATTATGACAACAAATAATGTAAAGTGGATGCCGATATTATACATAATATTTTATTCGATGTATGTAGAAATACGGACCAAATAAGTTAATTTTCTTACATAATTAAATATTCTAGTTCGTACCTATGCCTTAGCGAAAAGAATTGAAAATAAAGGGACCGCCACTATCGTAACTTGTTTGGGAAATCCACTCATTTGAAAAAATAACAACATTCATTCTTCGTGTCGATGGTTATTGTTTGCTTTTATATATATTTTATATATAAGTATATTTAATTTTTTGTTTATTTTTTATTTATTATTATTACTTTTTATTTAAATAACAACAGTAGTAGTATTTTAATTCCATTGCGTAGTGATCGAATTTCCATATTGTTCGAAAAGATATTTTTATCTGTGTCATTTCGACAGAATGAAATGGTATATCTATCTCTGTCATTTCGATACAAAATAACAGAGATGCAGATATCATATCCCTATATCTACCGACTAGAATTAGAATAACCATGCTGAGGACTCTTTTCAGTTTCGATACTCGGCTAGGCTCTAACCACGTTCTATCTGATTCGGATTCCGTTCGGAAACTATATCTTCATCTCTGTCATTCTGTATGTAATTGACAGAGATGAAGATGTAGATTCCGAACGGTAACGATATATTTTTTTGTTCGGGGTCTGGCTAATTGTTTTGTTACTCTTTTTCTATTGTGATTCCCACAATGGTAATCGTAGTGGGTATGAGTATGTTATTATGAGTTGAGTATGTTGTGATTCATTATCTATTTATCTAGTTTTGAAAGTACAAGTATACGTTTAGAAAACGCAAAACCCCCCGACAAAAAAATACGATTGAACCGATTTTTATGAAACATATTCACAACACTCTCGATGAAATTCTCTTTCAAATAAAAATAAAAAACTAGATCGAAATCGGTCCATCCGTTTGAAAGCTACGATGGCACAGACCGACCCACAGATACACAGATACACACATTAAACTTATAACACTTCTCTTTTCAATCGGGGGTTAAAATACACTATGAATATTATAATCCAATAATATCACTGAGTTACTAAGATAGTTACTATAAAAAAAAAACTTAAATATTTGAGGGAAAAATCATTTACTCGTAATTATTTGAAGGATAAATCGTTAGCTCCATCTCTAGGCTTTTGGCTGAGGTATAGATTAATTATTTAAGTAATAGATTAGATAATGTTAGAGATATTTAAAATTGGACCAAACTATCGAGGAACAATGTATTTGGACCAAGTACATTATTGTTACTTATTAAATAAATAACGCACATATGAATTTTGTAAAAAGTGCCTTGGTGTATGACGGTATTTTTAGAAGTAATTTAACAAAAGCGCAAGTAAATAAAAATAAATAATAAGTATTTAGAATTACGGTATAGTTAATTATTAATATATTTATAATGAAACGATAATAAAATAAAGTTACTCTTTACGAGTGCTTAAAAAAAGTAAAAAATATGTTTCTATAATGAGCCATGTCGGTCAAATTTCACTATACCAGCTGGTATGGTATGGTATAGGAAGCATTCACTTAGTTAAAACCTATCTATATAACCGATATATAAAACCAGTACCACAAGCGTTCAAGCAGTCTATTATTACAATATTTGTCTCGCTCTTTCTACAGTAGAGAGAGCAAGACAACTGCTTGCTGAACAACTCGCTATGTACTATTTCTACACCTGCCTTCGTCACTGCGCCTACGCTTGCATTTGTGGAGGGCAGGAGCGAAATTACTCCCGACAAGGCACTTCGAGCTTTGCGGATCTATTGTGAAACTCACACTTGATACTATGTGTTCATTCTGAACCAGCTCTACATAGACGTATGCAAACTTGACTGTGAAAATGTTGACATTGGCTCATTGTAAGAAATATTTCTCTTGCAGCAAAGATAAAGGCAGGCGGAATGCACAGGACTATCAAAAAACTGCCATTAAACTAACTTTTGCAAATTATACGAAATCATATTTAGTTTAAATCAGAGAATAGGAAAGAAACATATTTATTACGCTTAATATCATGGTTGAGCATAAAAATGATACTTATTATACTTATTTTTTCTCTAGTTTGAGCATAATATGGTTTCGTATACTTGCAAAATCTGGCTTCACCTCTGTTCATTCAGTTTGCCTTTGACTGTAGTCTGAGGTATTTCCAGGAAATCATATTTTTTTATCACAATTAACACGATATTATAGAGAGTAAGAGAGTAGTGATGCATATAAATACGTACCTATATTTAATATAGTTAGGTTATACTAGGTTGACTGGATTGGGTATACTCTCGAAAGGAACTCATTGCACTCATTACTTTAATTTATTTCACTATAAGGCTAATGTTGAAATTACAAATAAATAGATGCTTTATGGCAAAAAATAATACTTACTGTTTTTACATTTATCCGCGAAATGTAGGTGATATTTTTTTACAATTATAGATTTAGTTGCGTATGATACCGTGCTGACATTTTTTTAACTGTAGATATTAATAACTAGAATGAGTTGCTTCCGACTGAGTATATCTTTTCCGCTTAACCCTGTACACGTAGTTATATTATATGTATAAACACAATCAGGGGCCAATTTAGTCGTAGATAAATATACAGCGTTTGGGTGATATATATATAAATGTGTATACATATATGTACGTAAATAAATAATAAATATGTAATAGAATAATATTTCGAAGCAAAAAAATATCTAGTAATAATTTTAACCGACTTCCAACTTTAAAATGAGGTTATCAATTCGGTCTGTATGTATTTATTTGTATATTTGTTCACCGATTACTATAAATATAAATTTTATCAAGATGCAATACTTTGGTTTTTACATCAAAATAACTGGTAAAATATCATCCAAGTTCCTGTAGAAAAGTGAACAGCAAGTCGCGTATGTGTTGCGTATTTTGAAGTCGGTTTTTTCAGTTTTTTTAAACTATAATTATATTTTTACCTGTAAGTTTTAAAAGTAAAATCAAAATTTGTCGACTTATAGGATTTCATCACTTATTCCTCGAATTATGTGGTATTATATAATACCCATATAAACATTTAATTAAACCGACTTAAAATATATGTTGCATATGTGATTTTTTTCCTAAAATGTATATGAAACATCGTACGAGTATACCTACGAAAAAATAAGTAATAAAAGTTATGCTTAATGTACCTTAAAATCAAGTTAAATTATATATGAAATGAATCACCCAAACATGTTTAGTAAATTGTAGATAGATAGAAAAACATTAACACTTCGGTACCGAGTCAGAAACTAAGTAGATAAGAAGCACTTTTGTATGGAACTTACTGTGGAAAAGTCCGTCTGTATTGCCTTTCTTTGTCCCTTACATAATTATTTTGTCTTTATCGACATTTTATTTAGACGTATCTAAAAATCACTGCAAATAGAGATGTTGCGAAAAAGTCAAAATGCACAAGATTTGAGTTTTACGTGACTAAAAGGTAGTATTACTAAAGATTACTAAAAAAATACTAAAATTACTAAAGAATTTAGCGGTCGTATAGTCTCTACGAAATGTTGCGAAGTGCTACGAGAAGACCTTTTGTGTAGGCGTCTGTCGTAACTCTGTCTACACATACCGTAGCGGTATCTTCGTAGCGATACGTAGACATTGCTACGTAAATTTCGTTATTTTACCAACCGCCTGTAAAGACAATGTTTTCGTGCGTAAGTAATTCTACATATACGCATTTCTCTCTTTGCAGTAACTTAACAGCTTTGCAAATTTTAAAGATTATTGTCATTGTCATTTGTTTTCATTGGTACTTTTGCCAAATAGTTCTTTGATTTTCTTTTAATAAAAATATTTTTATGAGATACTGTCAACATGGGTAACTTTGGCTCTATGACAAACATTAGGTATATATAGCTTTTTTCAAAGGTAATTGATTTTTTCCCCGAAAGATTATTACTTAATTAATTAGTACCGTTTTGACAAAAAAAAAAAAAACTAGGAAAAATCAAGAACCTACATAAAAAGCTAGATATAATGTTTGATACAGGGTCACAGTTACCGTTGACTGTAGGTACAGAAAACGAATAATATTTATTAGTTTCTTACTCTTACTGGATCATCAGTCCACTATTGATGTTTACATCATAACAAATGTCTGGAAAAATAGATTTTACACGTCATAACGTTGTTTTTTTTATGAACTATTAAACTGTAACTTTGTAAGAGAAAAGAAATCACTCAAATGTAGTAAATTGACACTAAAAGTGACGTAGTTCTATTTAAGTTAATACTTACACTTATGTGTCTGTAGTCTTCAATAGTATGTTAATTTTTCTATCAATAAAGGCACAATTTGTAATTTTGTAGTGTTTTCATTCGACATTGGTTTGTTACTATCAATCGTCGCCTAATCAAAGGTAAGGATCTATCCTTGAACTTTACTTTGGCTATTGATTTATTGAAAATTTTAGTTGGGTATCTATGGGTACAGAGATAAGGTAAGATATTTTAACTTATCTCTGTACCCATAGATATCCAACTGGGTATCTATGGGTACAGAGATAAATTAAGATATTTTATTTGGGTATCTATGGGTACAGAGATAAGATATTAGAAGGCGCCCGAAAAAAGTGTTGATTAACCGTGCGAAAGATTTGTCTACTTTTTAGGGTTCCGTACCCAAAGGGTAAAAACGGGACCCTATTACTAAGACTTCGCTGTCTGTCTGTCTGTCTGTCTGTCTGTCTCCAGGCTGTATCTCATAAGCCGTGATAGCTAGAAAGCTGAAATTTTCACAAATGATGTATTTCCGTTGCCGCTATAACAACAAATACTAAAAATTAAAAAAATAAAAATACTAAGGGGGGTCCCCATACAATAAACGTGTTTTTTTCGTATTTTTTTGCTCAATATTAAAAACGGTAACAGGTAGACGCTTCAAATTTTCACAGAATATTTACTTGTATATTACCTTTCAAAATAAATAATTAAATAACAATAAAGTAAATATTAAAGGGGGGGCTCCCATAAAACAAACGTAATTTTTAATCAATTTTTACTCGATCTTAATTAACAGGTAGAAACTTGAATATTTGTAAGTAAATATTTAGAAATATATTAACTATAAAAATAAATACCTAATCTAATACATAAAAACTCACAAAATGAAAATAATCCGTGCATCTAAACGCGGTGCGAGCGCCGGGCCGCGGTGTGGTGGTGGCACGAGCGCGAGGCGGTTGCTAAGCAACGGCCGCGCGGGTAGCGCGGCAGGTAACATCACGGAGCGAACCATAGCCGTGTATTCGCGCGAGTCGTCATGCTGCCCGGATGTGTATCGAAAACCTACCTATAAGTTTGCAATTTACTACTTGGAATTTCGTTGATTTCTCGTTATTTTATACGATTTTCTATTATAGATGATAGTACGGAACCCTTCGTGCGCGAGTCCGACTCGCACTTGGCCGATTTTTTTTTATTTAACCTGTATTTTCCTACTGCTGGGAAAATCCATATTGAGCAAAAAGAAACTTTCCAAAATTTGGATTTTAAATAACCAACCAAGTATGAATTAGTATACATACTGATAGTCCGAAAATGTTTATTTTTTAGCCACATTACAATTAGATGAATATAGATATATATGATAATATAGATGATAGAAATAATATGGTTTATTAACTTTAGCTGATACTTTATCAAAGATTTGTGTATTCCACAATTTAGAAGTTAGTAGAACCGAAACGTTTCGGTCGTATTTTGAAACATTTATCAAACAAGTATAAATTTAGAAGATTCAAAAACCCTTGACTGAACCCTCGGCTGAACCGATTTTGATGAAACATAGCTAAGACCACTCGTTGAAATCCTGATTCAAACAAAAACACAGTAATAGGGTCCTGTTTTACCCTTTGGGTACAAAACCCTAAAAGCTAGATTTAAATCTATCCATACGTTTGAGAGCTACGATGCCACAGACAGACACAGATACACACGTCAAGCTCACACCCCTCTTTTTGAGATTAAAATTGATTTCGTTTTTTCATGAGTCCAGTTCTCCCATAAAAGAACCTTCTATTTACCTTACCTTGCTCTAGGTTATGTTAAAAAAAACTAAATTGCCTTTATAAAAGAAAATATTACAGCTATTTTTCGCTAACTTCACTAAAAATCTTGCACATACAACTCTTGGCGCTTGAATAACAAGAAAAAGTTGTGATAAAGTCCAAGAGTTAAAAATATGACAAACGCATTGAAAACAAAGTTAAGAGGGGTTTAATCCTAAGTTAGGATTAAACCCATCTTAAGCCCTAATCCTAACTGATATTATAAAAGCGAAAGTAACTCTGTCACTCGTCCGTCTCTGTTTTTTACCTCTTCACTGCTAACGGCTGAACCAATCGTTATGAAATTTAGCACAGAGATTATTTAAAGCTGGAGAAGGTCATAGACTATTTTTATCATCATCATCATCACCGTTTTTCATTAATACGCGGGTGACACCCCGAGACACAGCTAGTTGCTGTGTTTTTTATATTTAAGAGAACTATTGTGCGATCTCCCAATTAAAGAAAAAGATCTTTATTTATTTATTTATAATATCTACAGCTTGTTTTTTTTTTTTCGTTACAGTTCAAAAATTAAAAGTGTAAATTTAAACAAAAAGCAAGTCGAAGAGGCATAGCTATTAATAGTACCAACCATATAAAAAAGAGATAGATAGATTCTTTATTTGCACAGAACATTTTTATAGAATATATGCACAAAAAGATGGAATAAAATGTTTATGTAGCTTAATCACGTTGTGCTGCTTAGGCGTACAAAATGATCTAAATCAGATAATATTTAATAATTGTTATTATTAATAATTTAACAAGTTTCTCCCGTTATATTAAAAACTCGTAATTTGCGGGTAAAAGATCGCGCGACAACGATTTTCTTTAGGTAAAAACTTTATTCCACCCGTAGGCCTAATGCAGATTTAATCAGTTTTAAGACTAGGAAGAGTCAGGTTTCCGGCCGTTTCAGCCAGCTCTCCCTCACGAGGTCGATTATCGGCTGTTTGGCACAGTTTCCACGGCCTTGACCGACGCACCCAAAGAGTATTGTACTAGACGCACCGCAGTCGGCCCGCATACTCCATACCGGACAGACGTGCCTCGTCTCTGTCACTACAATCTTTTGGATTACACGCGCTTTAATAACACAAAATGGTAAGTACCACTGAAAAAAATATTAGCTTTATTTTTTGTCATAATTTCAATTTATATTTTTAGTGATGAAATTCTTTTTGCAATGAAAAAGGTGTAGAAGCGTTTTCAAGATTTCAGAATTCTTTTCATTAGTTTCAGCTTGATATGTTACGTCATTTCGCGGTAATAATAGAATCTAAGAGGTGTATTAGAATTGAAAGAATATAATTGTTCAGAAATAGCGTATCGGTGGCTTGTTACATAATAATTGTAGCTTGTGCTAGGAATTCGTGACTAACGAATGAAATGTAAATATAATCCGGTGGAAAATCTTAACCTAACACTTCATATCGAATGACAGCAAAATACAAAACTATGTATAATGGGCTATAATAATAGCTATAATTTGTCATAAAGTTTGCAAAGGCTTTGGTTTGTGATTAGGTAAACAAGATTAGGTAGATAAACGCCTAATTAATTAGGTTTATTTGATTTTTTTAACTATCGCAGCATATTAAAGCACTATTATAATTATAGCGGGATATTTACCGTGGTTCGCGTTAAATATCACGTTAATAATAATAGTGTTTTATTTGATTTTGTTTTTATTTTTGAAATAAGTACCTATACGAAAACAACAAGATACGTAGCTCCCGCCAACCAGGTGATAAAACGACTTGAAAAACAGGTAAGAAAACACACAAAGGTGTGTGTTTTCTTACCTGTTTTAAAAGGTAAACAACATTATCGAAATGGAGACAAATTATCGTAATTTTAAAAACGATTGTTGTTTAGGTACATTGAAAGACAGGTAGGCATTTATCAAAGGGTAAATAAATCCGGGTGGCAAAGTAATGTCAGGTCGTGGTTGACTTAAATCGCTATTAATTAGTTATTCAGGGAACATCTTGTTATGTCTCACGTCTACACAGATGTGCAGCTTACAAAATAACGCGAATGAAGTTCGCTTGCGGTTCACACGTTAAGTACTGAATTTTTTAAGATATACATTGAATTCGTGCAATTGGTTCAAACAAGATTCCATACAGAAATATAGAATAGAATCATTTTTATTCTTTTCACTAAAATCGATTTTTATTTACGACGATGTATCTAAAATAAAATGAAATTTTGTGTAACATTGTTGTCGACCCTCCTTAGGTACAGAGTTTTCGTAATTATTGAAGGTATCATTTTTTAACCAACTTCAACAAAAAAAAGGTTCTCGCTTCGACTTGTTGTTTGTTGTATGTTGATAACACGATTATTTCGCCAATTATGAATTTATTTTAGTTATTGTTCATTTGTTTGACAGGCTTCAGAGGTAGTCCCATCCATATTTAATCGAAAAAAATATGTCATCTAAGTAAACAAAATTGCGTATTTTGGAGTCGTTTGTTTCAGTATTTTAAACTATATGCCAAAATGTATAAACCTAGACATCCATCTGACATATAACTGAATAATTTTGCCCCTCCTTCTTAGGCAGTTGGGTTTTCAATTAGGCAGGGTTTTGGCGAATAATAGGTACTTAGATAATAATCTAGGTACTTACAAGTAAAAAAGTTATCACGTATTATTATCAGGTATTATAAACGTCGCAGTGCAGTAGATATTGTATTTAGTAAGTTATGCAGGAGCCCTTGACCTGAAATACAATTTTTATTGCGGCAATCACTAACTTCCTAACTGTACCTATATCGTACAGATTCTGGGTAACCTAGGAACTAGCCCTATTAAATATTTTTGGGGCAAGTTAATATTATGGAGGAAAAAAATATGAATTGTAGGTACAGGTTACCCCACCGAAGAACTTTATAAGGAGGTAAATGTCCTTACGGTGAGACAGCTGTTTGTCATGAGAGCTGTAGGCAAAACCCATATAATAATTCCGCAACATAATAGAAGAAAAGCTCGTCATGCAGCAGTCCCACTTCCGAAAGCTAGGACAGTATTCGCTTGCCGCCTTCCTCCATACATTCATGCTTTCACATACAATTCAGTGTGCAGGCTCTGTGACATAAAAGAAATCTCACACCGGAAAGCCAGAGCTAAGGTTAAGCAATGGTTGCAGTCCCTCCGATACAAAGAAATAGAGAACCTGGTGAAAGTATACGACATTCATATTTAATAATTAGCTCCTACTGCGTCCATCCACATACATAAACACAACACCCTCACTCACTACAAACACATTCCCTACACATACACACACACATCACACCCACATACACACACACACACATAGACACACACACCACAACAATATGCACAGATTCATACACAACTGGGAGGTTAATCTAGTCAGGTTTATTGGTTGCTATATTGTCCACTAAACAATTCTGCAAATAAATTATAACTGTATAAACTAATATTGACAGGACGGCTAAGATATGGCAGTAGATTTTTTTTTTTTTTTATCTTTTATCTTTTGAATGTAATATAAAACTATCTAATTCTATTTTACTTTAATTATTATTATTCTAATGTTTTAAAACTTAATTAACTTAATTATAATTTACTTATTATTAGCGCGTGTCATCTTGTTACATAACATGTAGGTACATCTGCCTCGGGCTGCCAAGATACCGGCTTTGCCGAGTTTGGGGCCCACTGTGAAACCATTGTATTATTTTAAATCTGACTGGAAATAAATCTTTACTTTACTTTACTTTACTTTACTTTAGGTACAATTGCACGGCCTTAGGACTTTGGTTTCTTTGCAGTTGGCCACATTTTTCAAATCTCTAGCCCCCTTTGCGACGCCCTTGGCTATTGTTAGGATAAGTACCTAGGTAGCTTAAGTAGGTAGCTTATGTGCATTATACTCCCGCTCGCTCTACCAAAATTTCTTTTCTTTCTAATCAAATCGATTCAGGATAAAGGCATCTTATCAGTTAGTGATAAGGTCGAAAGTAAGACTGCAAATTAACAAATCCGTCGATAACTCAGTTACTATGTATAGTTGCGCATTGATAGCGAGTATCGTCCGTATAAATGCAAATAAACCTAAGAGCAATGGGATTTCATCTAAAGAGAGGTTATACTTATTGGATATGAAGTAAAAACATGGCAAATCTTAGTTCTCGGCACTTTGTAAGCAATAAGTATAAAATAAACAGTTTCGGGATGATTACTTTTTATTTTTTCAATGTCTGTAATAATTATAGCAAATAGTTGTTATTAATTTCTTTGTATTTAATTATTAAAATTAGTTATATGTTTTTTTTTTATTTCAAACGAAGAAAGGAATGATGAATGTAACAATAAATGAGTTTTATCATAATACAAAAGATATATAACACCAAAAACATCCATCCCGTTGTCTGTCACACTTCGTATACGGCTAAAGATACGTTAAATAAAAAATAATAAATAAAAAAATTAAATAAAAAAATAATTAAGTTATGTAATTTGTTTTATCATAAATCTATTTAATTAATTTTCTTACCGCTTGTTTCCTAATTGAATGTTGTCGGTGCCTATAATTATGTTAGCATTTAGCTCTTTGACTTATGTTCATATTATTCATGTGTTACTTTTAACAATGTAAACATGTTGGTACCCAATAAATAAATAAATAAAGTAATATTTTATTTTTATGCGATGAAATTTTGGAATCAATTTTTTGGATAATGTATCTAAGAACGAATTTTTAAGATTATAAACAAGGACCCGCTTGTCCAACATACTTTTGGTGAAAATTTGAATGTAGTAATAAACTAATAACTGTTCTAACAAATAAACAATAACTAGCTAGACGATCAAACAATCGATTAGTTTTTTTTTTTATCGGTATTTCAGATTTAGTGCTCCTTCGTCCAAACTTGATTAAAACTTTGTTGGTGGTTTATTTAGCGAAATTTGTTGAAATTAGGTACCCATGGCGCGTTCTAGTAAACTAAGCTAGCATTACACTTCAAATGCTTTTTATGAGAAAGTATATTCAGATTCGGAGCTGCTGTAAATTTTTTTTTTTTCTAAAATGACTCAAAAAAAATACAAAACGAAATTATCAATGAAAGTCAGTCAATGAAAACAAATCTCACGAAACTAATTAATTAATAAAACACAAACCGCCCATTTGCCAGAATTCACACACAATCCGTCATCGCCCACCCAGCAGTCCGGTCGTAACCCTTGCATAGTGAAAATATCTGGATTTTCTCCAAAATCATCCAGTAAAATAAAAAACGTACGGCTGCCAGCGGAGACTTGGCACTATGTTGGTCTTTATTTAGAGACGCCAGGCAGCGGCCGTCAGAACTCTACAGTATTTGTTATGAAAAATAGGGAAAGTTACTGGAAGTTATTGTATTGTGTGGTGATAGTGGTCAGTGTTTGGTTGGAAGTGAGGTTTGACACGAAGGCGCTTATTTTACAGGTGGGTTTTGACTGTGGATGTTAAATGTTAAATGTAAACCTCAGGAGTTTTGTTTACTTTGACACGTCAAACTTTATTAAAATTTGTTGTAAGACTAAAGTTATGGTACTAGAATTGAAAGCTAGCAGAGGAAAAAAGTAGATGTGTAAAAAAAAATAAAGGATAGCCACATAACTACAAAAAAAATGTTATTACGTAGATAGGAATTACATTATTAGACTTCGATTCTCTGTGATAATAACGATTTGACTCCAAATTATTGCTGGAATATAGTCAATGTTTTATGTTATTTATCGATATTGAGCCGGACTTTAACAAAGAGCGTTCTCAAAGAACTTCTCTGGGCCCGAAAAACATTAGTGTTGCAGCTGTACCTACACAGGCGACGGTTATCGCTTGCCATCAGGCAACCTGTCTGCTTGTTTACTAATCTTTATATAAAAACGATATCAATATTAATGTATATTTATTCTTTATTTAATCTAAAGCGATTGAAAAGTTCCACTACCTGATATGGAAGCATCAGATCTGGGCGTTGGACACAAATTAATTATTCAATATTACACATATTTACAGTTTCAAATCGACACATCACACAGAATTGAAATTTGGTGAGAATTGTTTTTTTTTCCTTTTCAAAATTTGATTTTGTAGATAGCTACAGTTATAGCTAAATGACTTGTTAAATAACTTGTTTTAGATTAGATACATCTACAATTGACCACCAACTCGCATGATGTTAAGCGACGGAGTGCCCGAAGATAGAACTCAGCGGCTTAGAAAATATCTATCCACTCTAGCCTTGAAATTCCAAGATAATGGCTCTCAGGAAACAGAAAAAGCGGCAAAGAATTCCATTCCTGTGCAGTACGCATCAAGGACCAAAATCGAATAATACAAATATAAAATACAAAAATCTTTATTTGGCTCAATTTACATACGTTGTTACGTTATATTATAGGAGCCAGTGCCTTCCACAATAATGTATATGTATAATATTTGTATGTTAGGTATCTTGTGACCGTGAAATGTGCCGCCAAATGCCTTAATGTCACGGTCTTTGCTGCTCTGCCTACCCAGTAAGGGTAAATAGGCGTGACAGTGTGAAGGTATATATTAGCTTCACTAATAAAAGCGTTATTTCTAATATTAATAATTAATAAATAATTATGTTTTCTATTTACCTAAATTGTAATTTTATTGTTCTGAAAAGGATTCATTTTCAAAATAAAATGCGCGGTCCTATGTAAATAGGGCGAATTCTGTGTAAAATGCGCTTGTGGCGGTCCATTATTTTCTTCACTTTTCGAATTCTTACGGTGTAGTCTAAACTTTAAGGTAAAAATCTTAGAGTTCCTAATTCGAAAGTAGTTACACAGGTTATTTTTTTTAAATAATAGAGATAGTTTTATAAACAGCAGATATGTACTTCATGAATATAGATAGAAATATTTAATTAAATAACTTTGACAATAAATTTGTCATGAAAAAGGCAATAAATAAAACGAACAAGAACTATGAGAAGTGGAACATTAGAAATAAAGGAAAGTTTTACTACAAAAAGGAAAGCAATAAAATCGAGTCAAACTTTAAAAAAATAAAAAAGTCGGCTCTGAAAAACATCCTCGTTAAAACTTCGTCTCGATTGTTAAATTGTTTGTCGAGCAATAAGCTTTATGTACATTTTTGAGACTTAAATATAATTACGATTCATCGTAAAAGTGAACCACTTGCATTTCGTGCATGTGCGCAAACATATCTCTATATATATCTTTATAAATATAAAAATTGGTTTTCTGTTCGTTTGTCTCGCTAAAACTCGAGAACGGCTGGGCTGATTTAGCTGATTTTGGTTTCGAAATGTTTGTCGTAGTCCAGGGAAGGTTTAAACGTGAAGGTTCCTGTTGCGTACTGCACAAGAATGGAATTCGTTGCCGCCATCTCTGTTTCCTGAGACCTACAATCTTGGAATTTTCAAGGCTAGAGTGAATAGATATCTTCTAGATCGACGAGCTCCATCCTCGCTTAACATCAGGCGAGTTGGTGGTCAATCGTAGATCTATCTTCTATAAAAAAAAAAAAAAAAGAACGTTGAGTAAATATCGGGTCATAGGTGATACGAAGTACTTGGAATTTTCTTTACTTGGTCATCTAGTAACTACATAAAAAATGAGTTAGTAGACGCCAAGCCCCGCGGTTAATCTAGCGAGCTTGAAAATGACGTAAACATGTTGCTATTGACGTATTTATGTATTCAATAGGTCTACTATTTACATAACTACTAGTAATTAGAATACACGTTTTTTTATTGTAATTTGAATTTTTGAGTGTCTTATTTGCTTCACTGGAACCTAAAAAGAACAGTTCGACAGATTTTAAAATGTGATTAAGTACTGTCAATTTCATCGTCATCTCAGCCACAAGAAGTCAACCACTGGACTCCAAACTTTCCAAAAAGAGCATGGATTTCCGTTTGCGCGCGTTCCGACGATGATTTGCAAAGGGTAATATTAACCAAGGAAGTTGGTTCACAATGGAAGGAGCCATAAACTTTACTTGTTCGCTATTCAGCTGTTTAAAGATGTGTCCGCTTCATTCCTACTCTTCGGTCACATATTGTGTCAAGTGGGCGTCACATGAAGAAAAATTAAATGCTAAAATACGTGATAATTTAATGCATTAGCCTATGCCACTTAATAACCGCTGTCAGCAATTTTTATATTTAAATTTTTGGCAATAAAAGTGGACACGGTGTTAACACTATACCCTCCATCCATTGAGCGAATTTTTTTTTCATCTATGGTAACATCCTACGATGATAGCCAACTTACATAGTTGGCACGGTTCAATTCCGTTCATTAGTCTGCGAGTGCCGCATTGTCAGTAGCCTCGACACATGGCAGCTGAGCGCGGAAGCTTGGGTCACTGTCAATGTTGTAGACCGAAATAGACCGACTCTACGCTAGATTTATTCCTGTCTGCACCTAGCCTAGTGATTTGTACTTCCTACAACACATAATACGAAAGTATAATGTTAATATTCCTTACTTTATCGAGGGAATGTGCACTTTATGACTCTTTTTAACCCCCGATCCAATAAGAGAGGTGTTATAAGTTTGACGTGTGTATCTGAATATCTGTGTGTCTGTCTGTGGCATCGTAGCACTCAAACGGATGGACCAATTTGATATCTAGGTTGTTTTTAAAGAGGATTTCATCTAAAGTATTCTTAGATATATTTCATCAAAATCGGTTCAGTCGTTTTTTGTCGGGGGTTTTTGAGTTTTCTAAACTTATACTTGTGATAATTATGATAATGATGATGACATGAAAATAAATATTATGTAAATACTATTTTCCGAATAACATATACATGATGCTCCCAAAGACTCATATATTTTAATACACCGTGTATGGCGTGAATACACACCGTAACTAGAACTAGGGACCGTTTCAAATGAACCAAATTACTTATTTTATGTTAGAGTTGTGTATAATTTTGTAAACAATTATGTACCGTAACGTTGAAGCTCTTTCATACTAAATATTGTTAATCTTTTGTCACGGTAATTATACAGGCTGTTTGGTTACTAACGTAATATTTAATAACAATTGAACTCGTTTACAACTTGCAAAACTTTAATAGGTATTTGTTTTTGTTTTTGAAACTATTATAATTAGCCCGGAATTTAGTTTTACTTTTAATTTTGTATTATTTGTTTGTCCTTTGACCGATTAATATCGTGAGCTTTTTCCGGTTAATTAAATAATATTTTTAATTTTAGCTTCAACCATAATTAAGTGACACATTTAGGAAAAAAAAAACACTTAGGGAATTATAAGATAAAAAAATACTTAAAAAGCATATAAAATAAATATCTTATAGGTATTAATATCCGAAAACTTGTTACTCATGTTACACTTTAAACGCCGTATTTGTTAACTCTTGGGCGATCAAAATAAAGGCCTAGCCTAGTGTTGGGGCCCACAGCGTCCAGTTCGCATCAACGCTTTCCAGATATTATTTTGGCCGTGTTTAAATTAAAGCACATCATCGAGCTGTGTGTTGTCTCAAATAATGATATTACATAGTAAAATATTTACTTCTTTACACCGAAGGACCGAACACCCTGTATAACCGGAGTACTATTGAAATCGCGTCTCGTAGCGTGCAAACAAATCACTCCACTTTTTCAAATGTATTTTTGAACATAAAAGCTAACCTTGCGTTTCATTCTGTCTGTTTTATTTTGAAACGTCAAGGTATTGTAAATGAACTGTTTTCGTAGTTATATTAGAAGAAAAGAAGAAGTTACAATAATTATGGAACAAATTGAGTCACGAGCACGACACGACGTAAATAATAGACAGGTAGAGGACAAAATTATAGTTTAAATTAAACCTACTTCAAAATACGCAATCCGTTTACTTGGATGGCTTGGATGGCATTTTCAGTTATTTTTTATAAAGTGAATATATGATTGTATATATGTATGTATATTTCTAAATAACCACCTACAGCCTAAACGGCTTGACCGATTTTGAAGTGCGAGGTGTCTTCACTCCCTGACCTAAGTGTCACTTAACGTAATAAACAAGTGATTTTTTGTCGGATAAAAACGTGAAATATTACGTAGTTGTATTAAAAGCTATAGATGTCAAAGTTTTTGAAATTATGAGGCAAGGAAAATTTCAGAAATATTACCTTTCTACCTATTTATATTACCTTTCTACCTACAAACATACGCCTTCATATTTTAATAGACCCTTTCTATGTTACTGTTAGCAATAAACCTATTAATATTTGAATAATTAAACTCGTCCAAATGTTAGGTTAGATCGGTCTTTCTCAAACTGTGGGCTGCGGACGAATTTTGGGTGGACGATGCACAGTTAAAGCGTTAGTGGCAACAGCACCCGCGGGCCGCGATGAGAAGTCGCAACTATCTCTCTCGCGCATCACAACATTTTTAAACATATAAAATCATTGGTTAGGGATATTTGAAACTTGAGAAATGAATTTAGATAGGAGAAATATTAAAAAAAAAGTTTTTCCTTTTTAGCAATAAGCAATTTAATGCAACTTTGACATGGGCAGTCACCGATCACAGTAAAATACCAGACTCTATAAACTCTGCTCCAAGTCTAAGTAGTTTCGTCGCCTTCAGCGCTGGCTTGTTGACTACTCCTTTTCTGACATAATAGAATTTTTGGAGTTACAGCTATAACAATATAATTATTTATAGTTTTTAGGGTTCCGTACCTCAAAAGGAAAAAAACGGATCATTCTGTTGTCTGTCTGTCCTTCTGTTTATCTATAATAATGGTTGACTTTGAAATTAATTAATTATATATTTTATTTCTGTCATTTTATTGTAATTATATTGACGTATAAATCGGATTTACCAAAAATAAATGAATATGATCAAGATCTATTTTAGACGGGCCGCGGTTAACCTACTTTGAGAACCTTTGAGTAAATTGCCGTGGAAAGTTCCGGCAGTATACCTACTCACTGAAATTCTGTTTCGTTTCGCTGCCGAGTCAACCGATCTCTTCGCGTGTTGTTGTTGATACAGTTTACTTATATTATATGGATTGCTATGAATTATTCAGATGTGGATAAAACAAACATGGTGAAAGATTAGACCGCAAAGGCGCCTAATATCAGTTGAATTGGCGATCAAGCGCAAGCTTAATACCATGTATAAACAAGATATAACTTTAGGAAACACAACAACTCCCGACAAAACGGCTGGACTGATTCTGATGAACAGCTAAGTGCACAAATCCTCTTTCAATAAAAAAAATACTAGATTGAAATCGGTCCATCCGTTTGAGAGCTACGATGCCACAGATAGACACACAGATATACAGATACACACATCAAACTTATAATATAACCCCTCTTTTTGGGTCGGGGGTTAAAATATCTAGTGTCAAAACTTAACCAAAACAAAAAAAAAACAGGTGCATAAAATTATATAGTTTTTGGGGAATGCATTTCAAGTAGGCTAAGTTTAAAAGTCAATTATCTAAATCATCCTTGATCAAGGAAATGGAAATAAGATGCTTGTTTCACACAATAAATAAACCGATGGTTAGTGGATACAACACCGCGAATTGGGCTCACTGCAATTGGGCAATGGTAACAAAAACAATCTTGATATCAGCATTGTATTCTAAGCTTTAGAAAAGTATATTGTAGGTTATAACATAAGTAGTTCAGGGTAGCTACTTTCATCTCCTTTCGCAGCGTTTGTACAAAATCGCTCTTATACAGTTTGGTATTCTTTTTGAATTACTTTATTATGTACTAGTTTATTAGTAGAGAGAAAGAGATAGAGCGTAGAGCAAGCTTACTGCGTATTAGTTATCCAATGATATATTATAGATAGATAGGTAGGATAGGTGGATAGGTTTTCCCCGGCTCTGTGTGGCAAGCTTCAAGTAATAGTCCAGTCAAAATAGACAAAAAAAATAATATAAGTTAGCCATAATTCGCATAGAGCTGAAAATTGGTATAGACGTTAAATAAACCATTACTAATCAAATGTCAAAAATCCCCTTCGATCCTACTTATAAGGCCAAGATACTAAAAGGCCTTTAGGGTGTGGTCTTATCCTTTAAAGTGCTGATAACTTTTTCTACCATGCTTTTACTTCACTTTGTATTGCAGCACTTGCGATAGAGTCTTTAAGACCATGTTTGGCCTAGCGAGCCACATCAGGGCTCATGCTAGGAAACCATAGTCCGGGGTCGCTGTCATCGAAATCGATGAGGAGGACTATATATATTCAATGAGTACCTCTCTATAAATAAAATCTCATTTTAGTTATCATGTATATCATGGTATCTTAGCCAAAGGAAATCCTAACGTTGAATTAAAGCGTGAGTGAAGCACTTAAAAATATTCCCATCTTCAAATATTAATATTTGCATAATTTTTTTTTCAGGCGCCTATTGATTTCAGCAAGAAGCCCATCGTTTGGGTTCTGGGCGGGCCGGGCTCAGGCAAGGGCACGCAATGCGAGAAGATCATCGCCAAGTATGGGTTCACTCACCTTTCCACCGGTGACCTACTCAGGGAGGAAGTGAAGAGTGGGTCTGAGCGGGCGAAGGCACTTACGGCCATCATGGAGTCAGGTGAGGTTTTTAGGGTTCCGTAGTATATACGAGCGACCCTTATAATTTCGCCATGTCCCTCTGTTTGTCTGTCTGTCCGTATGCCAGAACGACATTTTACTCAATGTATACTATCTATAAATAATAAATAAATAATGTATACTATCAATAAATTCAATAATACGCAAAAAATGCCCTACATAAAGGAAATTTGGCATATAGATATGTTCCGTCAATCGCTACAAAACGCCGTATTCTGTCTTCTAAGCTGTAGGTGTTGATTCGATTCACATCCAGGACATTGTTTGTGTGATGAGTATGAATGTATTTTCTCTTCCCAGGTGTTTCTATGTATAATATAGATATAGATATTACAGTATAAGAAACTGAAACAACGAAGTTCAAAATACGCATTTTCATTTACTTGGATGACAGATTTTCAGTTATTTCGTTTTCAAAAAAAAAACAAAATTCTATAGGACCAATCTGAAAAGTATATTTTAACTTTTACTTTCAAGTAAAAAAAAAACAAATCGGTTTATAAATGACGAAGTTATGAGGTACCAAACAAAAAATACAACTTAATTTGATAACCTTCTTTTTGTAGTCGGTTAAAAAGTGTGTAATTTACAAAAAAGTAATTAAGAATTAGTAATTCTATCAAATATATGAATAGTTCCCATAATACAAGCTTTGCTTAGCCTAAGACTATCTTAAAAAATGTCTAGTCTGCACTCAAATTCTTTAATCTGTCAATGCTACTGGTCGCCTTTATTTGATTAATTTTTGATTGTTAATTTTATTTATTTGTTATCGATAAAATTTTAACAATCTGACAATTCCCAATTCCAGGTGGTCTTGTCCCCAATGACGTTGTTCTGTCACTGCTGAAAGAGGCCATCGAATCTCGTGCTGAGAAGGCCAACGGCTTTCTAATAGACGGGTATCCTCGGGAGAAGTCCCAGGGTATCGCGTTTGAAGAAGCCATTGCACCTGTCACTGTGAGTATTGTCTACTTTGTAATCTTGGAGCCTTCGGATAATACCAGTTTTGATCCAAAGCTCTTCAGTAAAAGAAAACTATTTGATTAGACATGAATTTGCACTAGTAGTTGCTTGATTTGATACTACGATCATATTGATTGATTTCGCGATGTAAATGGGATTTTTGAATTTTTTGACTGGCCTTGTGGCTCAGTTGGTAGTGTGTTTACGTCTACCTGCTGAACTGAAAGGTCGTGGGTTCAATCCCCACCCAGGGCAAACATTTGTGTGATGAGCATGGATGTTTGTTCTGTGTCTGGGTGTTTCTATGTATCATATGTATATATTTACAAAAAAAAAAAGTATATATGTATCCTATCAGCCATCTAGTTCCATAGTACAAGCTTTGCTTAGTTTGGGCTAGATGGTGTTGTGTGAAATGTCCATAAATATTTATTTATTTATTTATTTATTTATTTGTACTAAAATAACCTCTCCAAGAATATTTTATGAGTTGTTAGTCTAGTACTCGTTACCTAGCTACCTACCTAAAGCCTACTGTGTGTGCTGCAGCTGTACACCAGCCATTTAGCCGGCAGAGCACACACATGACTCTAAAACCATTAATGTGATGCTGTAATCTAGCAAAAAATATTTTTTCAAAGTTTAATATTTCATAAACAGATCTCTAAATTAAAAAAATGTTTTCCCACACCCGCTTTTATAATTATTATTTACACGTGCTATTAAACGATTGAAACATTCGTTAAGAAGGTACATACTTAGCTGATAACTCGGCGGTGAACATATAGGCTACATTTCATCATCATTATCACTATTTTTCGGAACAAGTTTAAAAAACTAAAAAAAAAAAAAAAAAAATACGGCTGAACTGATTTCGATTAACATACTTAGAACACTCTCGACCAAATTCCTTAACAAACAAAAAATCTAGATCAAACTCGGTCCATCCGTTTGAGAGCTACGATGCCACAAATACACATCACACTAGTAACACCCCTCTTTTTTGATCGGGAGTTAATCTCTGTTCAGCTAGAGAACTAATGTGGCATTGATGGCGCTGCTGTCCTTATTTTATTATTTTATTTAGTCGAGGTCACAAATTATCATAGTAGTATGTACCAACTTCGAGACGTTAGTTCCTCTTTATCGCCACGATATAACTATAATTAAACAGACTCTAATGTAATAATTGAATTTGAAACACATGCTACTCAGTTATGATAACGTCGTTATCATTTGTCTGCAGGTGATACTGTACTTCGAGGCGTCATCGGAGACATTGACGAAGCGGCTGCTGGGACGCGCCGTGTCCTCGGGCCGCTCTGACGACAACGAAGACACCATCAAGCTGCGGCTGAAGACCTTCCTCGATAACAACGACTTGGTGCTGGCGCAGTACCCCGACAAACTGAAGAGGGTCAGTACACTAGAGAGTTACCTAGAATTTCTACCAGCAACGATAAATACCACCTATTTCAACTCATAATGCAAAATAAAATTCTCGGATAGCGACCGATCTGAAGACGACGTACATTGTAATTGAAATTAAACATAAACCTTAGAAAACATGACGTACATTGTAGCTTAAAAGTCTCCGAACATGGTTCAACCTAAACGTAGATACCTGCTCTGGGTAGCTATGTTGAAGATACAGCCTTAAAGGCCGTCACAGACACAGCTATAATATATATTAATATACCGTACTATAATATATATTATAGCAAGCTACCACACACGGTGATGATGCTATAATATATATTTTGCCTTCATTTCATTGATGGTTGGCCTAGCGTTTGCACGTGTTTTGTAATAAAGGGTGATTTTAAAACACAGTAATTATGAATTCAACAAGTGCATTGTTATTGGAATTGACAGTTCTTCAGATGACGATTCTGATGTTGCTTTAGAGATGTTAGTTGCCCTGTCAGGCACAAAAATTAGTCACAATCTAAGTCACGTATACAGTCAATTTATAAGTCGAATCCTGCTTCAGTAAAGTGGTGGCGACTTTACTAGAAGCTTCTATGAAGTTTTGTCGACAACGTAAAAATCGTAAAATGACCACGTTTCACTACTACATTTCACTTGCCCACACTCATGTACTTGATCAAACACTTAATGAATTAAACTGAGGGTAGTTACCAATGTTTTTTAAGTTTATGGAAATAAATATATCTGTATTTGAATAAAACACCACCATTTTTATAGCATTAATATTCAAAATAACACAAGTTTAGGAAAAAAAAACAAAGCAACAACATGTTTCGATGACGTTCCTGCCAAAACTCTCTTTAAACATGCTGTATATCCAAAATATGTCTTGCTATACCATAATTTATATTAATATGCGATAATATAAAAATATGCAATATATAAATTACGGTATAGTTTGGTTACGTCATAAAAATATATATTATAGCTGCGTGTGCGGTCACTCGAAAATTTGTATAGAAAATATATGGTAATATGTTTAGCTATAAAATATATTAATATAAATTATAGCTATGTCTGTGACGGCCTTAATGATAGGCAAACTTCGGTAGGAGATCAAGGATAAAAATTCCTATAAAGTCACATACATAGAAAAAAATATGACAAAACAGTATCGTATCATACTCGGATACTCGGCGCCTTCCAACAATCTCGGATTCCTCACCCGCTCCCCGCGCTCGCCTTGTTTCTAAAAGTACTGTGGCGGTATGGCTCATTTTTGCCAGCCCGCAACAGTTCCAATTGATGTCACGAGCGAGCGGCAACCGACACGACAACCATACGTGCACAAGTGTGTGTGTGTTGGAGACATCAACTTCCTTATGTGTCACTGATTAGCGCGCCGTGTTGTATGGACGTGTGATTGAATATACTTTTAAATAATTTAAAAACATCTCTATAATTACATCAACACAATATGTTCCCAATGCCAAAAAACAGCCAACTAATAGTTAAGCAATGCTGACGCCTGCGTATATCCGAGTCCGCTGCAGTTTTCTAAATAATATGATTGCTAGAATGTCGATTAAGTACGAGTATGTTCCGTCTTGATGATAATTTTACTGAGTCGATAAACCATATACTTACATAATATGTTGGCGTCTTTGAAGTAACGAACGGTCTGGCGTTATCATACATCTTTTTTTGATTAAAGAAACATTTTGACCCATATGAATATACTATAAGAGTAAAAGAGACCAAGATGCCACAAAAAAAGTATGCCGTTATTAACCCCCCACCTAAAAAGAGGGGTATTATAAATTTTACGTATGTATATCTATATCTAATATATGTGCGTCTGTCTGTGGCATCCTAGCTCTCAAACGAATGGACCGATTTTTATCAATATTTTTGCTTTAAAGAGGATTTCATCAAGAGCGTTCTTAACTATGTTTCATCAAAATCGGTTCAGCCGGATTTTTTGACTGGACGGGAACGAACAGGTAGGGAAGGAAGTGCGGAAATTTCAAAATAGGAAATAGTGCACGAACATATAATGTAACATCACTGAACAGTTTGTTATCTGTTATTTGCAGATAGACGCGGAGCAGTCTGTAGACACCATCTTCGCGGAGGTAGAGGCAATCCTGGACCCCCTGGTGCGAGCCGTGGCCTAAACTAACTCTCGGCGTCTTCAATCACACAAACTGTACATAACTACTGTAATTTTACTTTAATACTGTTGATTTATTAAATTTATTGTTTTTATAAGCTCTATTTTACTTGCAAACTTCGGGCTCAAGCACACGCGGCGCGACGCGCGACGCGTCGTTTTGTATGTTTTCTGTTCATTGTACCTACACAAAATGAACAAATAAAAAGATAACAGTAAAATAACACCTACAAAAGTAGTGCAACAATAATAGGCGGCCTTATCACCAATAATTATGGTTAAAAAAACGTCTTCAAAATACGCAATTTGTTTCCTTGGATGATGTTTTACCAGTTATTTTGTTATAAAAACCAAAGTATTGAACCGGTTTCATAAAATGTATATGGGCCACCTCTGAAGTATGACATACCAAAAAAAAAAAGAAACTTCAAAATCAATGCACAATGTGCGGAGTAATCGGTGAACAAACATACAAAAAAAACATACAGTCTAATAAATAAATAAATAAATATTTGTGGACATTTCACACAACACCATCTAGCCCAAACTAAGCAAAGCTTGTACTATGGTACTAGATGGCTGATAGAATACATATATACTTTTTTTTTGTAAATATATACATATGATACATAGAAACACCCAGACACAGAACAAACATTCATGCTCATCACACAAATGTTTGCCCCGGGTGGGGATCGAACCCACGACCTACAGCACAGTAGGCAGACATACTACCAACTGAGCCACAAGGCCAGTCAAAGTCTAATTGATAACTTCCTTCTTTTTGGAAGTCGGTTAAAACGATCTCTTCCAGATCCTCTGATGACGATACAGTTTCGTACAAAAAGTAGGTACACGTGCGCTTGCCTTGCATAGTAATGGAACCGTTACTATGCAATACTACCTATCCATTGTTTTACCGTTGCTGTCGGTTCTAAAAACTAAGTTTAAAAAAATATACGGTGGTATATAGAAGAAGCCTTGGGATTGTTTAATTATTTATACAGAACAATTTCAATCGATGGCGGTAATATTATAATTATTTATTGTGATCTTGGATGATCTTTTAATATACTAATTTAGCCAACGACGTCGTTGGGGTTGGTTTTTTTTTATTCGAAGCTTAAGGGGTCACAAGGGCTCCGACAATCCAAATTGAAAAAAAAGTTAACAAAAAAAGAAATAAAAATTCCAATCCAATCAGATTCGTTCAAATGCAGTATTTTCTATGACCATTGGCACGTAACATGCAAGAACGTAACACTGAAAATTAGACTGTTTAAATAAATTCCAAAAGTCTAATTTTCAATGACAACTGCATAGGTAGTCCCACGGGGATTACCAGACGAAGGGGACCAGTTCAGCAAGGGCCCTCCTCTTCAACGCTCTGCCCAGATACAACTAAAGAGTCTAGAGCCTTCTGTACATCGGCGAAGACCTCGTCTGGGTGTCTTTCCGCGTTTATCTGTAATATAATCCACAATTTCTTATGTTCTCTACAATACGGTTGATATTAAGCGGTAGGTAAAAGAAGTGGATGGACAGTTACAAAAGTGTGTGATGGGAAAAAGTGAAAATGGCTGAAAATTTACAGGGGCTTTAAACTTAAATTGTGGCCTATTGAAAAATGCTATTACTCTCTGTCAGAATTTATTGAATAAAAATATCATTATGAACACAAATAATTAATAAAACAATATGGGACATGATCATTTAACATGATTTAATATAAAATTCCTGACTCAACTATTAATATTAACTTCTTATAACAAATTTGTACGTCGCAGTGCGGCAGAATGTCTAAGGGCTAATTATTGTATCCTAACACCTTTAATGTACTGACATTTTAGACAAATAAATATTTCTGTTTTAATTTCATCTCCTCTAACGGTGCAAAGTTCACTCGCGCCCATTGTTCTTGCTTTTTCTGCAGTTACGGGCTTGACACAAAAGTTAAGGCTATTGTTAAGGCCACGCTTACCCGCTAAAGCAGCAAAAAACACCTATTTGAAAATTTACAAAAAATACTTGTACTATTACTTCAAGGTCAAATTTTTTGTATGTTTTACTAATACAAAAACATGATTGCTGAAAAAAATTGGTTGTCTGTAAAGTTTAATGTGAAAACATACGTCCGCGCGCGAGCTCCGAAGAATAATAAATGAAGTGACGCGGAGTCACGGACGGTCACGCGCGGCGCTCTGCCCACCCGCTTCCTCAGCCACCGCAAGCGCGCGCGCGCGTAAGGGCACAAGGAGCGTAAGGGGACAATGAGTCATACTTTTGAGTCACACTTCTCGTGCATGCAGCCGGCGTTCATTGATTTATTAGACGTTGTCACGTCAAAAGTCTTGATAGCTTTATTTTTTGAAAAAAAAAGCCATTTTATTTGTTTTTTAAATTGATCTCCAAGTTGTTTATAGCCACCAACACCAAAGTTACCATGTTAAGTAGCAATTTTTTTTGCGTTCTATTAGTATACATTTTTGATAAGTTTAGTGCACTATTTTATAGTAATTTATTTATTTGTTTTATAATAAATTTGCTCGCAGCCGTCCCGCGGCGCGCGGCGCGGCGGCGTCGTACGTATTTCTGTCCCACGTACATGAAAACACCGCGCTCAAGAAGTGCGGACTGAGGTAGAGTAAAATACCTTAAGTTCTGAGGAAGCCTCGCCTTAAAAACGTCATGTTGAATCGTGATGTTTTTAACAATCGCTTTTCATTTTATTTTTGCGAGAGTCTTATTATTATTGTTATAATAAATATAGCCTATGACAGAGAGTGAAAACGAATCTAAAGACACCTCGTACCTACATTAAAATTGGTCAAGCCGTTCTCGAAAAACATAACCCTCCTTCTTACGCAGTCGGAAAAAAATGGGTGCGAGCCAATTTTGAAAAAGTGAAAAGCCAATCCAATTTCACGGAATATTATCAAACGCTATATATTTAGTACAGGGGGTTACCACAATCCAAAATGTAATCTCTATTTCAATATTACTTTGACCTTTGTCTTGCTCTCACAAGTGTAGAAAGAACGAGACAAAAGTCAAAGTAATATTGAAATAAGACTGAACGCTTGTGGTACGGCACTAGAGAAGATTAGCCACAATAAATAATAATAATAAATATTGGTGGACATTTCACACAACACAATCTAGCCCAAATTAAGCAAAGTTTGTATTATGGGAACTTGTCTGATACGTATATACTTTTTTTTGTAAATACATACTTATGATACATAGAAACACCCAGACACAGAATAAACATCCATGCTCAATACACAAATGTTTGTTATAGCCTTGACAACGTATATATACCTTGCAGATTTTGTCCCATTGTTGGTGCATTACTGCAGTATTGTTCGCGTAGAATGTATCCAGCCGCAGCTTTATGGTTTCCTCGTTGTCGTCTATGCGGTCCGAGTGCGCCGCTCGATGCATCAGTCGATTGAACAGCGTGTCATGAGATGCTTCCAAGTAGATTACAAGCTAGAAGTAACAGAGAGCTTGATTTACTTGATGACTATGAGAAAACTCGTGATCACCGTGCCGCTTGCTGTTTGGGTGGCTGGCTTAAACAAATAATAAGTAAATATTGGTGGACACGAGACAAAATAATTTGTGGTATGATCTACCACAAGTAGTTGTTTAGGCGATACGCAGACGAAGGGCCGACGAGACAGGAGATTTTGTATACAAGGACAGAACGTATGGAATCCTATTTCACGGACAAACACACTAGTGGACAGGACAGACCGCGACTTATGACAAGCATTTTTATCAGCTACGAGCGCTAGAGCTCGTTACTAGAATTTCGGGGACAGACAAGCGAAAATGTCCGCGGCAACTCCGGACAGAAGCAGTTATTCCTGTCCAGTGCGCAGTGGATAAATGTGCCCAGTGTTAGAATTACTTTTTGAACTTTTTGACCCCATTGCCTCCGCCAATGTTTCGTCATCTAGTTCATCTCGTCTTGAGTATTATCTAAATCCGTCACAGTTTCGTACGGTTCGAATACCGTATTCAGTTACTACTTTCAGTTTGGCCCGGCTTCATCCATGTGCATCCATGATTACAGACCGATTGATTGTGCAACGCATAAAACGATTTGGAAATCTGGACATGTTGTCGTTTCCAAGTTTTATGCACCAAAATATGAAGAAGCCACCTAAGAACTTTAAAATTTACCTACATTAGGAGGGTTGATAACTTTTTCAAATGCATGAGCCTGGTTTTTCTCCCTCGGATATCCATCGATGAGAAATCCCCTTGCATTGTTAGCACGAGACTCCATGGCTTTTAATACAAGGGATAAAACAATATCAGTCGGCACTAGGGCACCTGAAATTACCAATAAAGAGTTAATTTAATTGTAAAATTGATACAATGTTTTTTTTAAATAAGGCTTCACAATTTCGAGCTTCTGACTTCCGAAAATTTGGAGAGTCTTGGAACTTAGAAGCTGGAAAGATTATCTCGTCCTCCGCCCTATGTCCAGTTAGTTAACTTAGTAGATTTGAATATGAGCGAGTTCACAAATATCAAAAGCCTAAGTATTCACACTTTAGTTGAAATTCTTTGCTAAAAATTATATCTACTTACGCAGACGACTCTTCAAACCTGATACAGTCAGATTTGACAGCCTACCTTATGCCTACCTAAGACTGTGCGTAGATAGACATAGGTATATAAAGTAGTTATAGTTTAGAAATCGAATGTGCGAGTTCTCAACTCTGCTTTGGGGTATTATTATAAGACAATAAGCTCCACTGCCCTGATATAGAGTCTGTATGGAAGAACTAATGTGGAAGTAAGGACGCTTATTTATTTTTCTTTCCTTATTTATTTAGTTCAACTAAGGCGTTAGTTCTCATTTTTCTACGACAGTTCGCTATCCAAACAGTATGCACAGGGTTTCATGTTTTTATTTCCATGGACCTAAGATACAAAAAGCTCCACCCAAATATACATATTATATGACATCAGTCACCATTTTTAAGCTCTCAGTCGACATGACCACTAGGCACCTGACATCAAGATCACGAGGTGTGCTGCGATACTTTTGTACACCAACGAATAGGTACAACTGATCCCTTATTATCTAAACCTTATACTCAAAATAAGTCAATCATTCTAAATGGTGCGTATTTGTGTAATAAGATTTTTTCAGACAAGTTTTTTCACTTACCATGCTCCAATGCATTTTCAAGACACTTTTTGTGGTCGCCACCTTTCTTTATCTCCTCCCTGACCAGATCGCCGGTAGAAATGTGTGTATATCCATACTTGGAGATGATTTTCTCGCATTGAGTACCCTTTCCCGCGCCTGGTCCTCCAATAATCCATACGATAGGCTTTCTACTGTAGTCGATTTTTGGCTGGAATTTTAAAATAATTATCGTCTATCGACTATTCCAAAGTTGAGCAAAAATTTGGATACTTCTTCGTGACCGCCTTATCGAATGGTGTTGGCATATTTATATTAAATAATAAATAAATAAATATTTGTGGACATTTCACACAACACCATCTAGCCCAAAGTAAGCAAAGCTTGTAATATGTAACTAGATGGGTGATAGAATACATATATACTTTTTTTTTTTATATATACATATGATACATAGAAACACCCAGACACAGAACAAACATCCACGCTCATCACACAAATGTTTGCCCAGGGTGGGGATTGAACCCACGACCTTTCAGTTCAGTAGGTAGACGTAAACACACTACCAACTGAGCCACAAGGCCAGTCTATATTGGTAGAGGTTGAGACACCCCGAAACAAGTCCAGTAGGGATATTCAGAACTCATTCGGATTTGGAATCTATATATCCGTCTCTGTCATTTCCATAGAGAATGACAGAGACGGAGATATAGATTCCGAATCTGAATAAGTTCTGAATACGGGGGCTGGACGAGGGTGTAGACTGTAGATGGTGTTTTCGTCCTGTTTCGCTCGCACTCATCTCGTCTTGGCACCTCTTAGCCTCTTTTCGATATTTTGCGCACGAATCAAAGGATCTCACAAGCTCGCGATGATAAGGATAATTCAAATGTACTTATTCATCCATTTAGTTGATTGCTAGGTATATTTGCGTGTAGACGCGTATTTGTATTTGTAGAACGAACGCGAGCTAAAGTTTTTGGTGTAATATCATGATTGCTATGAAACCGAAAAGACTTCAAACGCAAAGATTAGGCAAAACCACAGATCATAAAAACAAGGGTGTGAACTATGATCTGTGGGCAAAACCATCAGGTAATTTATAGTTCAAAAATTGCTCCCAGGTACAGATCGGGATAATGCGGGTTCAAGTCCCGTCAGATGTGTATAATTTTTGCTAACTTCAAATTTGTAGATACATCAGTGTGTGAAACACTCAAAAATATAAAATAAAATCATCAGCAGTTTTCACGTCCAATATGGCGCATGTTCGAAGTTCAGCACTCGTAGAACGTTCTTTGCCCAATGCATATTATTTGAGGAGAGATTCGAGTATACTGCCGGTGTATATATGTAAAGCTAAGCAAAGTATAAATGTAAAGCTGCATTTTTGGTATGTTATTTGGAACCCTTAGCAGAGAGCGAAACTGCAATTTGCAAGCAAAAAAAATTATGCTATCCGCATAATATGTAAAAAAATGCAAAATTTTAGTTTTTTTTTAAACTATGGGATGTTGGTCATTAGTTAAGTATTTACATTTTCCATCATTTTTAAGTTCAAAAAGTTTAGAACAATAGCATCATCAATCTGTATGACTAATAGTTTTTGAGGTAAGTATAAGATTTAAAAAAAACATATTTTGAAAAGTATTGAAATTTTGATTTTTTCCACCTAAATATCGGCACAACCGCTCGTATTCAGAGAAAAGTTGTGAAAAATTCAGTTTTAGCACATTTTAATTTTAATTCAACATTTTAATTATCTTCCAAATGAAAGACTTATTTTGCACTTATATAAGCGCAAAATAAGTCTCTAATCCGTCTCTTTAAATCGTCAAAAACTCAAATATTATAGTAACCTACTTCTTGGAACAGGGTGTTTTGCGACATCTCAATTTAAATATGTTATCGACAAACATTGTGTTACCCACATAAATCACAGGGTTTTTTTTTTGATTCCGTCCTTTTGAACTCTAGTAATTGTAAAATATTGGCTTCACAAAAGTCTATCTATATGATAAGTAGGCCACATGCTACTTCTAGCTACTGTTTAACATATTCGCTTCGAGTCGCATCGCATCGCATTATGTCACTTTGGCGCATTTCTGGTTCACCTAGGACATTCCCAATATAACGTGATATAAATATACGGTACTACCGTAGTATTATTATATGTTTTTGATAGTACTGCACAGCCACCCGCGCTAATTCTCCAACACTCGAAAATATTTTATATTACCTTTCGCATGTAAGCCTTGCACTTCGGTGATTGACATTGTAAAGGGCAAGCAGGTATTTTATCGATGAGCTCTTCATCACATTTCTTGCAAAACTTTTGCTCATTCATTTTGAAACGTAGTTATTTACATATATCCTACGTGTGTATTGTGTTCATTTTTTTATTTATTGTTTCGTGGAAAAATCCAAAGGACAAATCACACGAAATTAAAATATGAAATTATATTCTTTTTTTAATTTTTTACCAAAGAGGTTTTATGGATTACTAAGAAGTTAGCATGCGCTGACATGCTAACTTTAAAGATGATTTGTACCTACATGACTGATGACATTTGATAGAAAATGGTAGTCACAGAAAAGAAAAATCTCCTATGGTACTACTAATAGTGCCATGCAGTAGTGTCAATGGAAACAAACAGAAAAATGTACAAACCTGCAGCTGCAGCAAAGCTGCAGCTTACATAGTTATTGTATTCTCTTTGAGCTGCAAGAAAAGCAGTAGAGTCTGTTCAATAAAACAGGTGGACCGATTTCGAACTAGTTTATCTTGTTTGAAAGTGTTCTTAGCTAAATTTCGTAAAAACGGTGCAGCCATTTTGATGTAGTTTTTTTTTTAGTTTTCTAAACTTACTTTTTCTATTTATTAAGCCTTAAAATTTAAATAACTAAAAAAACTGTTAATTTGAACTTTATGTAACTGTAATTTATAAGAGGATTCTGGAATTTAAATACAGGAATCGGTATTGTGAGAGCGGTTCCGTAGTCAAGGTTTGTCCCCGACGACTACGGGGAGTCTGCGAGCTCAGCCATCAGAGGGTCGAGATGCGTCTCCACCTCTGCGAACACCTCATGTGCTGCCTTCTCGGCGTTTATCTGCAACCAGAAAACATTTCATTTTAGGATAGTTCTGTGAGTTTTTTTTGTGGGTACTGAACGAGACTGTGGCGTCACGCTCGGCTATGTAACGCTCGTTCGGGTCGGCGAGTGAGATAGTCAAGCTGTTACTGCTGTACTGCTGTTTCGTATTAATAACGTCGCCTTTATGAAGTTTTCACTTCTGTTATTTGGTCTTAAGCACACGTACACACTTTTTTTTTTGTCGATATCTTTGTTTCTTTCTCTCTTACAGTATATGTTTCTCCGCCATCTCTGTTTCCTGAGACCTACAATCTTGGAATTTTCAAGGCTAGAGTGAATAGATATCTTCTAGATCGACGAGCTCCATCCTCGGCCACACCCTCGCTTAACATCAGGCGAGTTGGTGGTCAATCGTAGATCTATAATGTATAAAAAATATTGATCAAAATCTTTCTTTTACACAATTTGTTGTTTTTTTTTATTCGACGATAGGCTTGCGCTTGACCGTCAACTCACCTGGCATTAAGCGACAGTTACGGTCTACGATGGAGCGCGCTTGCCTAGAAGAAACCTACTCACTCGCGATTTGAAGACACTTAGATTATATATATTCGGAAAGACCCATTCAGGAAGCGCATTGCACATTTTGGCGGTACGCACAATGAAAGTGGAACCAAAGTGTTTCGTACGTGTTTTCGGAATATAAACCATGTAACGATGTCACTTTTTTTTTTGGTGTGCAAAAAAACAGTCTATGATAACGCCAGACCGTTCTCGCGTTGGCTCGTAAAGCCAAAGCAGCAAATGTCTCGCCATATGCCAAAGTCGAACAATTTCGCTTGACATATCTGGCGATATAGTGTAGACAACTTACCCTCCTAACTTTGTGAGGATACTGCGCCAGGACCAAGTGGTTGTGGTCGTTGAAAGTCTTCAGCCTATGTTTGATGGTCTCTTCGTTGTCATCGGCCCGGCCCGAAGTCTTCCCGCGATGGAGCAACCGCTCTATCAGGGTCTCATCAGATGCATCGAAGAATTTCATCATCTGAACATAATCACTTTTAGGTAGTTTCAATCGTCGCGAGTATCGGTGATGCTAAGCTAAGATCAATAAGGCCTAATCTAATATGCTAAGTATATTTGGTTGCACACAGTTTTGTGGTATGAAAAACTCAAATCTCGGCGTGACCAGGCGTGACAGAATATTTTGACCAAGTGAGCGAATCGAAGAGAAAAAGAAGGGTCTCAATTCGATTGCATGTTTTTTTTTGTTTGTTGCCTCATAACTCCGTCAGATATGAACCGTTCCGAGAAATATTTTTTATTTGAAAGTTTTTTTATCTACTTTCAGATTGGAACTGAAGACCATAACGCCTGTGTTAACTGACAAATGTATTTGTCGTACAGGTAAACATCTTCAAACGACAGGGCGCGCGCGAGGCTGAGAAACCCGAGATTGACGAGTGGCAGAGAGTGTCTGATCTGTATTTAATTCAACAAGTAAAGAGCTTACAAAGGATTCGTACAAGGAACAAACGCTGTGGATTCTTCCCGTTGTTTTCCGCGTCCCTCATGCATCCAAAGTATGTGTGCTGCGCTACCACTTGCGCTAATCTCCGAGTCCTCAAAAACTGCGCGCAGTATAGCTGGGGACTCGCCACAACATACGCCAACAATACACCCTCTCAATTTGCTTGACGTGTTAATTATAACTGGCGAAACTATAGTGATGAGATCGCAAAATCTAAAAGATAAAACTATGCCTACAGTGACAGGTCCGATGGTCTTCTCAAACTCGATGGCTTGCGACATCTCCCGCGGAAACCCATCTATGAGGAAGCCATTGGCTTTATCTGTTTCAGCCTTGATAGCTTCTTTCACCAGCTCCAGAACGATAGAGTTAGGGACGAGGCCACCTGCAATTATCAAAGTTTTTTAGACGGTTAAAAAATAATGACCATTTTTTATTTATTATGAATTATCGTCGGTTTGTAAAATCAGATGTTAATAAGCGGCGCAACTGGGGGAGGCTGTCGAAGAATGTGTGGAAAAACTGTGTGATATGTGTGTAAAAGGTATAAATATATCACCGTCACCCGCCGTCATAATGAGAGATTAGTCATCTAATACGCCGCCAAAGTGATTATACTTACTATATTCTGCAATATTTTTTGTGTATGTTTATATGAGATAATATTCTCATTTGAAAACCATGGATTTTCGTTGTTAATGTTGCGCTGGATCATTACATTTCCCCTAATATTAATTTATTGGATAAGTAATTATTGAATTAGGGCGTGGCTGCATGACACTCAATCGTCATATTATGCAACAGTTGGATCCATAACAAAGATATGGAGTTCTCCTCTGGGAAAACCCGATGGAAATCAAGTTGGTATTTAAATCACAACAAAGTTTTTGTGTAGACAAAAACAATTTGACTTATACCAAAATTTTTACATGTTAAATAAAGTTGATAAGTATATAACTAATAAAAGCACTTACCCTTCTCCATGATCTTAGCAATGTGTTTCCCACGCTCGCTATTCATTTTATTCATCTCATCTCTAAGCAGATTTCCGGTAGAAATGTGAACAAACCCGTACTTGGCGGTAATCAAACTACATTGCGTGCCCTTGCCTGACCCTGGACCACCAAGAACCCAAATGACAGGTTTCTTGCCTAAGTCGAGAGATAGCTGAAAGTTTTATATTAATTTAATTTAAGGTGTCAATTAGTTAGAATCATCTTATCTTACATAAGCTTTGGATATACAAATTTCCGAACGATACTTCGTTCTTTTATTCAAATTTTTATGTATGAACTTATAAGTTGTGGAATACACTACCAGAAAGAATTTTCTGTCATACCTCTGCGGCTTGAATGATAAAGGACCTGTCCATTCTCATGTGTAGACTATATACGGCGGCGTCTTTGCTTGTGTACATAGGTCTCACCAGTCTCACTACCGAGACTAAGAAACAACTTGGCTGAACGATTAAGCAATAAATACGTTTCTGCAGAATTGATTGTTCTGGTCGATTTAAATGACCTTTCAGAATGGTTGGTTTCGTCCAAGACTGATCATACAGTGACGTGTTGCCTATGATTTTGCCATGGGTTACAGATATATCAACCTACCGGATCCTAACTCTGACGCAGCTAAAGAGTTGTTTGACTGTGTGAGTCATCTCAAGTGATCAATAGTTTAAGAACATACAATGGGACTGACATGTTTATATAATAAAAGTCCCAAAAATAAAATGAATAAAAAAAAAAAAAAAAAAAAGAAGTCCATAAGAAATCTACTGACTGATGGACGTAAGTCTTCCCCATAGTTTCCCAAAATGATCGTTTCCAAGCAACCTGCAACCGAATGTGTTCCTGCCACTTGTGAGAGGTCGTCGTTGTTCTACGCTGCTCTTGCCAATGAGTGCAGTCTCCATTCGAGAGCTTTTGATCCTATTGACCATTCATTCTGCGTGCAGTGCCTTACACACTGACATTTCAATTTGCTAATCTGTCAAGGCTGTCAGAGATTAAAATTACTAAACGAAACGTCTCTTACCTTCTGTTCTTGTTCTTGAGCTTCCTTACAACTCGGACACAGAGCTGATAAAAATTGTGCAACAGGGCAATTCGATGATGGGCATGAACCTTGCCAAGGGGCCTTAGCGGGTGGCTTTATACTTGTACCTACTGGCTCATTTTTACATTGACAACAGTATTTGTTCAGTTCCATAACACTTTATTGTAGATTTTTGGAATGTGCGCGTCCGTTTGTTCTAAAAACTGTAAATCCGTGTTACATAATTTTTTCAGCTCTTCCAATCGCTACGGAGGTTTATTGGGATTATTTTAAACTATTCATTATTTCAGTGCTTCGCACAGACAATATTTTTTTCGCTGATGGAGTTGTCAAGGAGTTGTTAAGAATTTTGTTGTCAGTATGCAATCTTGATGTAAATTCTAAAACATAGTAATTTCCTTTGTCCTCTTTGGTAGAGAGTGTACGCAAGAAGTTTCAAAATACGTTTACTAAATAAGTTTTAAAATAATACCAAGGAACAGGCAAAAGGTGGCAAAGAAAAATTGTCTCTATAATACAAGTAGATAATAAAAAAAAAAACAACACGAAAATAAATCAAACCAACTGTTTTTGAGGTCCTCCTCAAAAAATAATTGTTGTACGTACCTACTCGGTTGACGCCCTATTTTTTTATTTTTTTCGTGTTATTTCTCCCTTTTCACTTATATTGTTTTCAAGTCGGTTTAATTTTTTTAAATAACTTTTATTAATTCATTTTCAATTGTACCTATTTATTCGTTTACTTGAAACTAAAAAAAATATTTACCAAACTTCACTGGGTAAGTTCGTTTAACTTTCAAACATACTTCAATATTACTGTAAGGCCTAACGGCCTTACCGAAAAACGTTACTTAACTTTAAGCAATGCTTAACATATTTTGTCAACTTCTCGCTGACACGTAATGACACTTGCGGAAAGAAGACAGAGAATTTAAGACGACGGTTAAAGTTAAGTAACGTTTTTCGGTAAGGCCGTAATTGTTGGATTATAAAGTATGACAGATACTTTTACATAGTATGAGTGATAGAACTACCAAATAGCGCTAGTAGTTTGAATAGCATCGTTGCAACGTTCATATATAAAAAATATATATATATATTATTTTAGTCGCTTTGTCTGTTTGTCCGCCCATTATAAGACCGTGTTATCAAAGGCCAATAATACGTTTTGAAAAAAAAAATGGTTGTCTGCAAAGTCGATAATTATTACTATAATTATTACGATAATTATTTTACATGATAACGATGCGTCACAAGCCGAACGCTTAGGCCGATCGTGCCTCTCTATCGCTTGTTCCGCGCTCTCGCTTGCACGCTCGGCTCAGGCGGAATGTGACAATGAGTCACGCTTTTTCGTGCGTGCAGCTGGCGTTCATCGATTTTTAAGACGTTATCACGTCAAAAACCTTTTAGAAATCTTTCGCGACTAGCATTATTATATATTCATTAAAAACATAGTTCAATAAAACAAAAGATTAAAAAACTAAACAATAACCTGTAATGTAGCAAAATAAAAACCCATCACAATTAAATTACGCTAAAAACCTATGCCTCGAGAGCGGCGTCCTCAGGCAAAGGCTCACTAAGGATTACTGTCGGGGGGGCGGCGACGGCGGGGGCAGACATGGCGAAGGGGGGCGAAGGCGAACTCGACCTTTTGTGTGTCTTCTCCATAGTGTCTGATAGAATCTCTTTGAGCGTCGATGCTAAGGCTTTCGGGTTGCCTGTGCTGTCAACCTGGGAATAGAAGGTTAGACTATGGGGGAGTGATTCTCAAACTTCTTTACGTAATACTACAGCACTACTACTACAATACTAGGTACATACACTCAACGATCAATGGCATGAGAATTAGTGCCCATAGATGAAAAAATTAAATATATGGAAATATAAAAATTGCTGATAGTGGTTATAAAAATATGTCCATATTTTTGTACGTGCGTTTTAGTACATCACTAGTAAGGTGGTTTAAACTAAATCATTAAATTATCACGTATTTTAGCAATTAATTTTTCTTCACACGGCCACTTGACGCAATATATGACCGAAAAGTAGTAATGAAACGGACACGTTTTACACAGCTGAATAGCGACAAGCAAAGTTTATGGCAACTTCCATTGTGATTCAACTTTTTTGGTGTGGCCGCATTACTTTTTATTGTCACGTCTTCACGTGATAACCGATTCATAGCTAGTTGGTTTCTAGGTGCAAGTTAAATGCAGATTTTCCCAGACGGACTCTCCAACCACTACAGGCTAAATAAGAGTGAATCTAAGAATTACCCTGATGACATGCCCGCCAAACCGCTTGTGGACATTCTTTACTTTGTGCGCAGCTTCCTTTACGATTTGTCGCGCCGCGTTGATTTCGGACTCCGGCCTGCCGAGCTCTGAGAGCCGGCTCTGGAGTCTCGATGCTGCTACCTGAACAACCAGCACATTTCTTATACCACCTCAGGTCCATTCATACTCTTTTTTATACAAGTTCGTATGGAATATTTAAAAAAGGGCGTCATTCCGTTTAATTGTAGATACATACATACCTATATCAAAACCCCGTATGAAACATTCGGCCTTCAGTTTAATTTTTTTACATGAAATTGATCTACGATTGACCACAAACTCGATGATAAGCGATGGTGTAGCTGCGGATGTAGCTCGTCACATAGAAGATTCATCCTAGCCTTGAAAATTCCAAGAAAGAAGAAGAAGAATTCGGGAAGGCGGAGGGAATTCCATTGCTGATAGGATGTGCAATGAATGGCCCTTATAAAGCGGTTGCCAATAAATTCAATCATATCTTTAGATTGTAAGGAATGCGATGTCATATGAAATGTGAACGTGATTTGTGAAATGTGAATGTTTAGAGATCCGGGTTTGATAGAATACCTATTGACTCAGATTGTATAATCGACAAACACCTTCTCCTTACCTCGTTATCGACTTCTAGCGCGACGATCTTCTCCGGCCACTTCACCTGCCGGTTGAATATTGTGGACATGCGAGGGTTCTTCGGGAAACCCACCAGGATGAAACCCTTGGCGTCCAGCTGCGACAGCATCGCTTCTTTTACCAAGTCCACTGTTGTTTGCTGGTGAATAATAATTACGAGTATAGTACTTTACATCATGGTATAGGTAAACAAATTTATCTGATTTCTTCTGTGTTACACTACGATAACGAAGGGGAAAAATAAATCTAACACCCCTTCGCAGGATAAATTAATATGTAAAGCTGTTTATCCTGCAGTAAGTATTGTAACGTGCACAAATTATCCCTTTCGTATCGTTGCACTGTTTTAGTTTTGACTCCTGTAGCTTATAAGAAGCTAGATGGACTGTTTTTATTCACCTGTCTAAGAATGGAGGTAAGGGTTTTTGTTGTAATGTGCATGTATGTATATATGTGCATTTGTGGTACACGTCCCGGTTTCCTTTCAACTACAATCTTGAAATTATTAAAGCTCTTACCTTACCTCAGAAAACATAATTAAAGCTCTGATTGAAAATTTATATAAGCAAATGAATAAATTACTTTTAGATTAACATGCTCTCCAGACTGGACCACATCGTCGTTTAACATCAGACAAGTTAATGCAAAAATGTATCTCTATTTTGTATTAGGAAAAAAAAACATGTCATCAAAAACAATGCGTTTATTAGGTGCCAGCCAGTCATTAAGTCTCTGCGAACTATCTCATCATTAACAAACTGGATTAAGATGGTCCAGATTATTATCCTCAACATCAGTGTACTCTCATCCAAGACTCACTTTTACATTATTAGTTTTAGGGATTTTTGAAACTTCTGAATCGATGCTGTATGGTTTTACACAATTTTAGAGCGGCATGAACTTTGATGAGTCATGATACCAATAAATCGGTGTTACTGTTGCAGTTTCTCTAGGCCGGTTCTAATAAAATAATGTAATCAATATTTTATTTATCTAACCTCAGGTATATCATCCTGCGCTTGCAGCCTGTCAGCAATCAGCCTACCCCGGGGGGTATCCTTGAGGGCCTCCGCTCGCACCAACTCCCCCGGCCGGATCATTGTGTACCCTGTAATATCCGAGATTGTCTGGGCTACCGTCTGATTGCCAGCTCCAGGAACGCCGTTCACGAATATCACGGGCAAATGGCGGATCGGTGACATGTCGTAGATCATTTCTTCCTGAGAAAAAAAAAACAATCATGATCGGTAACATATAAATACAATAAATGGGTGGTAGTGTCCAGACTTTCTGCTTGTCGTGTACATAGGGAAATAAAGAAGGTACAATGAGGTTGCGAATTTCTTGCGCACATCCGCTTATTTGAATCCAATAGAACACAGCAAGATAAGACTGTACGGTACTCCCTAGTCAACCTACTCTATAGCTTCCGGGTGGCTGCTCTACCAAAAAGACGGTACAATCACTCAAAAAATGACCGGCCCTGATATAGATAAAGTACTTACTTATCCGTCCCGGTGAGAAGTTTTCTCGAACTTTATCGAAAGTTGCAGTTTTTAGGTTTAGCTAGTTTGGCCTCAGAGGTGAGATAGAGGAAAAACCGCAATTTATTTTTGGCCGAAAGAAGGCAAGCTTCTGTTAAAATTTGCGTTGAATTTGATGAGATTTTCACCCCAGTCGGAAAAAGCTTCGACGAAAATCACGAAACTTTCCTTTTCCGAACTCTTGGCCAACCAAGTAGAAAGAGCCAAGAAGAAACAAAGAGAAGCGTACTGAGACTAATTTATTGTTAACATATTAGCTTAGATCTTGGTAAGTAAGTGCAGTGATTTTTTATAGTAACGAAATTCTCTATTAGGCGAGATTCATGTAATCAGATTGACATAATTAAAATAGGAGAAATAATTGCGCTAGACGCGGCCACCTGATTATGTTCATAGCCCTGTCAAATACAGGCAGAAGTGATTTCAATTAACTTACATCTTCCAGACTTTTGGAATAGAAACAACCCATTTTCTACAATAATTATTTCACACGACTATTCGATGCTTTTAATTATTTTCCACAATAAAATTAACGAAATAAAACAACATTTCCAAATAAGTGACAGTTATTTGAATGCGCGTCTAGATTATTGACGGTTTTCGAAAAACACTGCAGCTAATAAGAAAAGTATCACCTAAATAAAAGAGGTTTTAACCTAGTCAGATGTAAAGAGATCTGTTGAAATAGTTTTTATTATATGTTTTACTATTCGACGGAAACGAAGCAACTGTTTGGATGGAGACTAATCAAAAGCCAATCATGGCGTCGGAAATGAGCTGATATGCTGACAACCTGTCTGATGGTCAATTAGCTGAATGCAAGGTTTCAATGGGTATTTGTAGGGATTGATGCCAGACAGTCAACGTAAATGGTCGTTGCGCTATACACATACTTTTTTGCGCTATACACATACTTTTCTGACCTATAAGATCACACTTTTCGGCAAGTCTGACTCATGTATTGCTAACCAAATGTCGCAATGAAACGCCTATAGCTCGTGTCTCTGAGGTTTTCCAAACTTCTGGCCTGTATTTGTGTACCTACCCGACTCTATTATTTATCCATGCAATGCCTGAAGACTTAACTACTTACTAACCTTTTTCAAGTATATACCCCTTGTGAGTTGTGTACTTTTCGGCATTAGCAAGAAACAAATTAGATCTGTTTTTAACGGTATGGGGAAAAATATTTAGAGCTAGTTTTTGTCGCTGCAAAAAAAATCCAATCATCACAATATATGTACATCAATTTCTCATGAGGGAGCATACAAGGTATCACGACCATGCTTATTATTTTAGCATGTATGCAACTGGTTCTTTCTGTGCTGGCAAACTTAAAGTGTTCGTCAGACTCCCCACCAGTTCCCAAATACCACCTGATGGAAAGGTGCTATCGTTCCAAGCTGGGTATAATTGCTAAAGCGAACTTTACCTCACTCTCCAGCTGCCAGAAGCTAGGCATAGATAGGAAGGGCTTAGCGCTAAACTTTAGTCCAGTGAAAGTGAGGGGAGGAGTGGAATACTCGTGTGAAGTGTTGAAGTGTGCTGAGGCAGATGGAGGGTTGTCGCTAGTGAACGATACAGCATTCGATTATTACAGCCTTTACGCGAAACCTCTACGTAAGTAACATGTCCTGTGCCTTAATAGGAAAAAATATATAGTCAAGTGCATGTGGAATCACGTGCAGTTATTCCGTATCCGCACATCACAATGTCGGCCTTGTGGCTCAGTTGGTAAGTAGTGTGTTTACGTCTACCTGCTGAACTGAAAGGTCGTGGGCTCGATCCCCACCCAGGGCAAACATTTGTGTGAAGAGCATGGATGTTTGTTCTGTGTCTGGGTGTTTCTATGTATCATATGTATATTTTTACAAAAAAAAAAAAAAAAAAGTATATATGTATTATATCAGCCATCTAGTTCCATAGTACAAGCTTTGCTTAGTTTGGGCTAGATGGTGTTGTGTGAAATGTCCCCAAATATTTATTTATTTATTTATTGATTTATGTGAACTTAAAACAGCCTAGGGCTTCTTGTTTGATACTGTGAACGTACAAGTTGATTTTGTGAAATTGTTCGTTGAATTGTTTGTGAAATTGTTGTTGTTGTTGTTGGTTTATTTACTCAAGTATATTTTATTTATTTATTATTACTTTTTATCTAGTTATAAGTACTTATTAAAGTTGATCGAATATTATTCATAAAGCCTATATACAGCTAAGTAACACTGATAATTTTCCTTTTAATTTTTAATCCTGGCCGCCATATAGAGGGGTGTTACAAGTTTGAAGCGTGTATCTGTCTGCTGTGGACGATGACAACTCTCAAACGGATGTACCAATTTTGTTCTAGTTTTTTTTTTTAAACAGAATTTCATGTTTCATTTCGATGTTCTTAGCTATAGCTCGAACATAATATATTTCATCAAAACCGGCTTAGCCGTTTTTTTTGTCACGGGGTTTTGAGTTTTCTAAACTTTTGTTATATGTGCTACCATGATTTTTTCAAATTGTAATTATGTACATTTACCATCATACTAATAAACACTGAATAAGCGCATTTTAGTTAAACAGTGTTTTGTTCCGTTTTCACGCGTGACAGTTCCCGTCTCACAGAAAGTGACAAGTTCGTATTCAGTTAATGATTTTAACACGCGCTTTTAGGTAAAACAGTAAGTTGGCGAAGGGACACTAATAAACATTTAATACTCAATGTTTCACAAACAGATCCCTATATTGAACACACTTGCAATATTTTCGAATGGCCTATCCGCAACAATACAGTTAGGTATATAATTTGTTAAATAGGTAATTGAAGTAGACGTGGGGGAAAAACATTTTCATTTTACGTGTAGGGGAGTTACCTATCCTAAAAAAACCGGACAAGTGCGAGTCAGACTCGTCCACCGAGGGTTCCATACAAACTAAATAAAATGGGGAAATCATATATATTTTTTTATATTTTCCTTCATAAACCGAAAAATATACATCGTAAAATTATTTAATTCCTTGCTCACCACTCGGATCCGAGTGGGGCGGCGCTATAATAGCGGCGCCTACCACTCGGATCCGAGCGAGCGTCCCTTTCATTTTGTAGTAGTCAGTAAACCGCCGGCGTTTGAGGCAATCAACGTTTCTTTGCGCGGCCACTCTGTACTTAATCGCCTAAAAAGTTTTGGTTCCCAGCTGAAGTGAAGGGTCTGCAGGGGACGAAGAATGTGTTAAAAACCTGTTTTAGCTTATGCTAATGAGGCTCTTTCATATGATACCCCACATGATACTTTTTTTGTGATTCAATTAAAAATGACCAGTTTTCGGATTTTTTCCTATATGTGTACCCTAACACAATGCTTCTTGCAAAATTTCATTGTTCTAGGTCAACGGGAAGTACCCCATAGGTTTTAACTCCCTTGTGAGTGTCGAAATGTGCGTTTTTACGATATATTCGGCTATAACTACATAAAGAATAGTATATCAGTATATAATAATTAATATTTACATTATAACTCCTACGCATTTTTTGTTATTGTATATAAACTTGTTTATCTTTGTAGTATTCTAGTTATCTATGTAGTATTTTAGGATTATTACTAGTTTACATAAATGGTAGAAATATAATATAATATTATGTATTAAGCTTTTTCTCCGCTTGTAGTAGGGAGCGGACTGTAGCAGTCTTCGACGCGGGGTATCCTAGCGAGGACTTTTATGCAAATGTTATTTAAGATCGTTTTTCCTGTGTATGTAAATAAATAAATAACTTTTTTTTACGAAAACTGAGAAATTTTATTTTTCTTTCTGCAGCAAGATACTATGGATTTGCTTATATGGTTTTAATTTCAACTCGATACCTTCACGCGTTCCCGAGATAAAGGTCTTGACACCCGGACAGACGGACAGACAGAAGACAGACGGACAGACGGACAACAAAGTGATCCTATAAGGGTTCCGTTTTTTTCTTTTGAGGTACGGAACCCTAAAAATACCGCGTCATATCCATTCGATCAAACTTTATCAAAGCATCCGATGGTCACAATCCATCGGTTTTAGCTTTGATTTAGGCCTTCTCGTATTTTTTTTACACGCATTGTTTTTCAGCGAACGTGAACTCAACGTGCGTTCCGTCAGTAGGCATGTTCCACCTTTTACCACGGCGTCTGAACTACACGGAGGGGCGAGTGATTTGTCGTAATCTAACCGGTGTGTTGCCTGATATTACCAGCGAGCAACGCACTGATGCGCTGGCTGGAGTTCTGGCAGGTGCTGGCGTGGACGCGGCGTTTGCTGGCTGGCGGAGGCGGAACAGCAGCCATTTTGTTGGCGATAGAGGTTATAATATAGCCTATAGACCATTCTTCTTATAGGCCATTCTTTGTCTTACTATTGATATAAGTTACATCGTATGTTTTCTCCCAGCCCCAGATCTACGATTTTTTCAAACCGGGGCAGAAACTTGATAGTGTCGCCCTTCCAGCGTTTGAGATAAATTACTTTAAAAACTCACAAATGTACCTAGCTGGTTGGCGCCTTTTTCTTACAAGTAAGAAAAAGGCGCCAACCAGTACGGTGAGCCAACCAGGCTTCCGTGTACCTAAGCGCTTTATGGAGCAAGTTTTTTTTTTATTTTTAATCATATTATTTATTTTTGGCGCCCCCCGAAACTGCCGCCCGGGGCGGGTGCTCCGGTTTGACCCTCCCACGATATGTATGTTTTTTTGTATCTTTGTTCAGCGATTACTTCGTCAATTATGAATTGATTTTGATGATTATTTGTTGTGTCGACTTATAATAAATATAATTTATTTCCATAGGTGATTCTCTAGACTGCACGACATTCCGTGCCTGGGCCCCAGGCCACCCTAGAAAAAACTACACCAAATTTGACTGCATGCTCATCACACGACGCAAAACTTGGCTTTCCGCTCCGTGCAAGAGACGCGTGCCGGTTTTCTGCGAGCTCCTACCTGGAGGACCTTACAGGAGAGGAGCAATCTTTGTTTCGAGGCGACGAAATGAAAATGGTAATACATCGCACAAAAATTTTTGTTACCTAACTTCCTAGGTAATAGGTACTAACTGAAGCTAATCGAGTCTAGACCTAGACTAAGTCAATGCCAGAATCTAAAGGATATTTATCAAGGACCACATTGTTGTGCTGGTTAGAATGTGTGCAGCTGTAATGTACCGACAACTCTGCAGTCTTACTCTTAACTTTATTAGCTATGCAAAGTTCGCTCAGCGCTCGATTGTATCTTGCTATTTCTGCAATTAAGAGAGTGACACAAAATTTGAAGCGATTATTAAAAATATCACAATTTAAAGTAGGCTAAATGAGCCTACTTTATGTTAAACTCGATATTCTTTTGTTTTATGTTTCAGACACAGTAATTAACCCGAATACAGATATGGGTGAGAACAGTTAATGCGGTGAAAACAATATAATACAATACAAAAATACTTTATTGAGACCATAGTATAATAACAATATGTACATGATTAAGGCGTAAGAAAGGTACAAAAGGCGGCCTTATCGCTAATAGCGATCTCTTTCAGACAACCTTTAGAAGATAAAAGAGAAATATGAATTAAAATCCAAATTTGGAATCCTATAATTTCAAAAACAAACATTCTTCTTTCTTACTTTAGTTGCTGTTAGAGATCAATACCTACCATGGACAATTTATTATGGATACATGCGATACATGATTGGATTTTATTTTAAGAAGATTATTAATCGTACCTATCGTATTATTAGAGATCTTCCATTTCCCTAACGTACATTGGTTGAAGAACATTTCCTAATAGGTACTTAAAAATAATTATTTCATAATACTCGAAAGCATGATATCTAGACAATCTAGAGTTTTTAAGCATATGAAAAAATCAAGCAAATATCACTAAGAAACAATTGTAAAATACAATTTTTTAGCTTAGAAAACTCAAAAGCACCCAACAAAAAAACGGCTGAACCGATTTTACTTTGCTTGACTTGCTTTGACTACGATGTGACTAGGATAAACTGGGATTTGTTTAACATTAGTCATGTTATTTTAAAAAACTTTTGATAAAAGCAAATGTGCTAACTACTCGAGTTCTAAAGCCCTAATGAATGACGACCAGAAAAAAGAGTTTTTGGCGGGAACGTCTTAGTAACGTGTTGTTGCTTTGTTTTATTTTTCTAAACTTGTGTTATTTTCAACATTAATGCTATAAAAATGGTGGTGTTTTATTCATTAAGTGTTTGATTAAGTGCGTGAGTGTGGGCAAGTCAAATAAAGCAGTGAAACGTGTGATTTTACGTTGTCGGCAAAACTCCATAGAAGCTTCTAGTAAAGTCACCACCACTTTACTTAAGCAGGACTCGACTTATAAATTGACTGTATACGTGACTTAGATTGTGACTAGAACATTTACAACTTGTTTTATTCAAGAAACTTGAAAAAATCCAAATACTTGACACTGGCAAATGCTTTAATGCGGGTCCAATACAAAAAAGAAGAAGAAGACCAGAAAAAAACATGTGCATAAAATAACATTAAGAGTTTTGGCGGGAACGTCCTCGAGACATTTTGTTGTTCTGTTTTATTTTCCTCAACTTGTGTTATTTCGAATATTAATGCGATAAAAATGGGGGTGTTTTATTCATTAAGTGTTCGATCAAGTGCGTGAGTGTGGGCAAGTGAAATAAAACAGTGAAACGTGTATTTTCACGTTGTCGGCAAAACTCTATAGAAGCTTTCAGTAAGGCCACCACCGCTTTACTGGAACACAACTCAAAAATGACTGTTTAAGTGACTTTGATTGTGACTAGAACATTTATAACTTGTTTTATTCAAAAAACTGGAAGAAATGTTAATTATATTTGACACTGGCAAATGCTCTAAGCGGGTCCAAATTCAATTTAAAAATATATAAATATACTGGAAACGGGCGGTAGGTACAATAGGCTGTGGAAGTGTCAAGTGTGTACTCTTTAAAGGTAGATTTTGTGATTGTGTGAAACGTAGTTTTAAATTCTCTTTGATTGTGTCATTTGTGTGTGTGATGCATTGTTTTGTTTACAAAATTTGAATTAGTATCAGATTTATCAGTAGTTTGCGTTTTAATTTATACCAAAACAATTAAGAAATGGGTCAAGGGAAAAGCCAATTTACAGAAGAAGAACTCCAAGATTACGAAGTAAGTAAATTATCTTCACAAAAATCGACTAGTTGTTTATTTTTGTTCGACTACGCCTATGTATGACTAATATTCTTTTAATTTACAGGATCTCACGTATTTTACGAAAAAAGAAGTATTATAGTAAGTATTACATTTATAGAAAAAACACTTTGCTATTCTTTAACAGTTAAAAGACAGGATACTCCCTGATAATTATTAAGTTTTGGTGTGCCTTACTAAGTTGAATTTCCAAATAGTACCTACCTACTATAATGAAAACCCTATGCAGTAAACTATTTTGAAAGATTTCTTTGTGTGTTTCAGTGCACATAGCAAATTCAAAGCCCTAGCCCCAGAGAAGGTAGGTCACAACAAGAATGCTAAGCTGCCAATGGCCAAAATCCTTCAGTACCCTGAGCTTAGGGTCAACCCCTTCAGAGATAGAATATGTAAAGTATTCAGCTCTAGTAATGATGGGGACTGCACATTTGAGGACTTCCTGGATATGATGTCTGTGTTTAGTGAAATGGCACCTAAAGCTGTCAAGGCTGAACATGCATTCAGGATATTTGGTATGTTAGAATTATTTTTTATAAACATCAAAAATTTACCTTGCCTAAGCTGCAAGGACACAGTTGTGATCACTCACAGTTGTGAGTTGTGTTGTGTTGTTGTCAGTTGTGTGTTGTGACTGAGTTCTATTTTTTTGTCCTTGTAGCCAGGGCAGGTGTTGCAAATGACAAATTAGAAATCTGATGTTATTCTTTATTTTATCAAATCAATCTATTTCAGATTATCACATGCACCAATAAATTTACATTTAGCTTACATAATTTTATAAACTGTTTGAAGTTGTAAAGATTGATTTATCGGCTTAAGCAAGTTAAATCTATTTGAAATTTGAATTTCCTATTTGAAATTTGAATTTCCTGCTCTTTGTATGATGTCATGAATTAATGACTAACCCTAATTTCTTTTTGTCTATTCAGATTTTGATGGTGATGACATGATAGGTGTGTCAGATCTGCGTGAAGTCATCGAAAGGCTTTGCGGACCTGAGATGAAGCTCTCCGATTCAGAGATACAGCAGCTTGTGCAGAATGTTCTGGAAGAGGCTGATTTGGATGATGATGGAGCTCTCTCCTTCGCAGAGTTTGAACACATCATTGATAAAAGCTCAGATTTCTGCCAGTAAGTGTTTATGCATACTTGTACTTAGTTTAATAAACATGTAACTTTTAACTGAATGATAATATAGATAACTAGCTGTGCCCTGCTTTTAAAGTCAGGCGATGACAAAAATGATGATATTAAAATGTCCACCTTCAGTACCCTTAGTTCATGTTATGATACTTTACAAAAAATGTTTTAATAGCACTCTGTAAAGCTCATGTCACTTCCACATGTAAGCACACCACACATCCATATAATACATAGAAACAACACCCAGTCACAGAAGAAATGTCCACGCTCATCACCCAAATGATTGTCCTGGGTGGGGATTGAATCCAACATACAGCTTAGCAGGTAGACATACTACTAACTGAGCTATGAGGCCGGTTATCAATTCAGTTGTTCGATTATGAAAACATTAGGATTAGAGACAGATATAGTTAAGCTTTTCTAATATTTAGTTAGGATACTTTTATTAGTATTCAATGAAATACTTAATATTATTTATTTGGCGTTTGTATTCATACTTCATACATATTTCTTATCTATTGTTTACAGTTAATACTATCAGAAGCAATAGTATGTTAATCAGTCAGTTTAAATTGTAAAATATATAAATCCGGCAGATAGAGCCTTACCAGTTTTGCCTCTCTCCAGCTCTGCCTCTGGATTTGCTAAAAACTACTAAGATGAGCTTGAGTTCACACAAAAATTTCATGAAAAAAGACACTTTCAGTTTTCCCCAAATGTTTCTATAAAAATTATAAAATAAAAAAGTCTCCAATTTCAAAGTTATCACTGAACAAAATAATTTGATAATTATCACTACAGTTATCATTAAATTTTTGGCTAATAATATTTGGTTTGTTTCAGCACATTTAGAATAAGGCTATGAAGACAACTCTCTGATCCTGATTCTCAATAATACAATAATTATATCTCATGGTCACAATTAATATGAAATTATTAAATCATAGAATAGTTGTGTTACTAGTTGTATCTGCATTATGCTGCCACTTGCCTATTTACCTGCTTAAAAATAAGTTTGTCCCTCATAATTTATTTATTTATTTATTTATTTATTTTAGAAACACCAACAGTATACATATTACATTGACTTAGTAGGTAATCTCTAATATAGGTTCTGATATGTATACCTTTAACAGGCGTCTACATCATTCTTTAACTAAAACTAAAACTATATTAATTTAAACTAAAACCTATAAAATAATATAACAGTGATATTATAATCTATTGCGTTCAGTAAAAAAAAGTAATAACTTAAACTTGAATGCGTTAAATTTGTCGTGAAGTAATAATTCAATTCATTCACTTGCAAAAATTTGTCTAGGCTAGAAAGCAGTTAAAATTAACGGCAAATGGTAACTTATGCATTTGTGTTGTGGATATCACTTGAAAGCAAGGTCTAAATTAACCAGAAGTCTAGCATATCTAAGAGTTTGAAATATTGATGAAATACTAGCCGAGCCCAGCAGTTTTGCCCGCTTAGTGATGATATTAAATTGTAGTTTTTTTTTCAATTTCCGGTCCTCAGCATCTCAGTACCAAATTTCTTATCAATGGTTCAACCATTTCATCACGAAAAAGTTTATAAAAAGACAGAGTTACTTTTTCTTTTAGAATATTACTTAGGATGTCAGAGCTGCAGTTTCTTGGATTAAAATCAATTCCCAACTTTCCTAGCTCACTCTATTCTTGCTTTTAGGACGTGCTTTGAAATAATCTCATTTTTAACTAAATTAGATCTGATCTAAATATAAATGTATATTAAATGTTAAGCATAATTTATTATAGTTATTATTTTTAAAATGAAATTTCCTATTATTGTATTTAGAATTTTCATTTGTGATAATCTAGTTTTTAATTTATACACTTTTTAATAAAAATTTACTGCCAGATATATTAACCTTGGTTTCATTATGAGTAAACCTAACCTTATATTAACCTGAACATATTTAGAATGTTTAATATTACAGTGATCATTTTTATCCTGATCAGTCCCACTGGTGGGCAAAGTATTATTCTTTAGTACTTCCATACTTTATGGTGCAAAAGTTTTAATGCCATGAATTACAAAAGGAGCACAGTATATACCTCTATTTCTTAATGGGCCTAGTGGAACCCAATGCATGCTGTTCTTGGCCAACAGGTCATCTGACAATTAGTAGATATCTGGCCCAGTTTTAGGAACACATATCTCAACATCAGAAGCATAAAGTCAGATGTTCTACTTTTGGTGAATAGGTACATAATGGCCTTATAGTTTTGATGTAATAAAATAAGGTTGAATGCCTCTTGTGACAAAGGTGACATCCAACCTTATGTTTTGATGAGATATTTCTAATGAAATTATGCAGTCTGAAAACATCTTCTATACTGCATTTCATGTCTGGCTGGCATATTTGTCATTGTTAACATAAGTAGTGATATTTGTCCAACATTGGATTTATGTGTAGATAAAATAGGCAATATTAGCAAGGATTTAAGGTATTGTCTTAAGCAAGATAAATCTACAATAGACCACCAACTCTCCTGATGTTAAGTAATAGCTATAGCTGAGGATGGAGCTCATCAATCTAGAAGATATCTATTCACTCTAGCCTTGAAAATTCCAAGATCGTAGTTAAAATAAAAGAGAAATAAGGCAGGAAAGAGAAATAATTTAAAGTTGATACTTAGCTGCATAAAAGACAATTTTGTTGCAAATGGAAACCACATTATAGACCAATGTAAAAATATGTAATTATTAATCTTATACATAATATAGCCCAAAGGTTTTAGATTAATTTAATCTAAGAATGCTAATTCTGCAGATATCCGGGCAGCTTCATTCTCATGAATATCCAAGTAGTGAAAAATGAAACAAGAATACACAGGAATGCTACAGAAATGAGTAAGATTCGGTTCAGTTTAGGAGTGGAGGGGTTGTGTGTACGGTCCAGAATGATGAAGCCCAGCCCTCCCATTGAGAAAAGGAAGCTCGATGCTAGCCCTTCCATGATGTATTGACCGTTAACGCGATTTGGCATAAATGCTACCGGCCTGCTATGGCCGTGCTCGTCAGTCGTCGATCCCACGCTTGGTGGCTCCACGATCACATCGTAAATAATTCCTGAAACAGAACGACGTACTCAGCAAATTGTTGAACTGTAAAAACGGCTCTAATAAGAATATTACTAGAAAACAACACCCACCTCCGGTAACCAAAAAATAGGAAAGCAACACTAAAGAAAATGTTGTCATTGCCGATGGAGGCTGCAGCCATACCGGCTTTTTAATCTTGATATTAGGTATTTCGAGCACATTAAATGGGATAGCGTACAAAGCTTCCATTTTAGCGTTTAAATTTTACGCTATTAACAAAAACGCTTCTCTTCTCGTCTCGTCAGTCGATGACGTTTTGACACTAGGTTTTGTTTTGACATTTGAATGTCTTTGACGTTGACATCTGTTTTGTGTTTACGTTCCGATAAAGAAACCCTAGCAACGATCAAAATTGTTAAGAACTACTACTATTCATATAACATTAAATTATTCTAATTGAGTACAACATTTGTCTTAGGATAATATTTATTTATGTCGTAAATGCTTTTATTTTAATAATTTGACCACATTATAGAATGATATCGATATTCTATTGTTTGCGCAGTTCTGCGTGAAATGGACTTAGATTAAAACTCTAATATTTTTAACCAATCAAGGCCGCATGTTTGTCTTAAATGTTTTTCTATTATTGGCTTTAAACACATACCCGTACATTTGACCAATGGCCAGTCTCAAATTGTATTAAAATATTCAAAGTGACGTTACAACACTCACGTAAAGTCAAGTCAAATGTCAAACCAAATTATTCTGTCTCTCGATCTCCTTTTCGATTTTAGTAAAAATTGAATAAAATTAGCTCTCCGGATTTTATCGTTCCCAGAAGGTAGCTGATTACTCTATTATTGTTCGGTCGTGTAAATTGTGAATGTGATCGTGTTTTGTGTACGTGAATAGCGCGACAAATTTAATTCAGGAGCCGTATCATCGTGCAAATGTGCTAGCCAACAGTTTTCGCACAAAATGTTATGGACTGTGGATTTTTCGCTAATATTACGATGAAGGGTGGACTGTGTGTTATTTACACGTCTCTGTTGACAATTTCAGTGCTTTCTAGGTGAGTTTATACAAAGATTTTCATATAAAAATATTGATTTGCTCTTATGATTTTTAACTGGTTTATTGTTTTGTTCTCAGCTGTGCTCTATTCATTTTGGTGGTGTCAGAAGCTTTGCAAGCTGAGGGTGGAGTGGAAACGAAAGTTGACCTTTCTGGGCTGCACAATGTCAGTCAGAAAGCCAGCAATGACAGGGGGACAATTCAAGAAATGCCAGACACAGCTGACCATGGCCCTCCTGGGCTTGAAATTGTGGAAGAAAAGAAACCAGCTGTTGAAAATCAAGAGATGATATTTGCTGACGCGCTATCATTGAACTCTGTCACCACAGATGGGTAAGTGACTTATACTCAAATTTTGACCAACATAAAGGCTATGCTGCATCATAGGCAGTTAAATATTTTAAATACCTAAATATAAATACAATTAAGAAAAAAATGTTAAATAAGTACTGAAAACTGAAATGGGACATAATACTCTTATTTTCTCTTAAAAACTCGGGTTAAAAATAAATTTGTAGTGGTGTAGGTAATGTTATTTAGGTATGTTTAAGTAGAATTAATTTAATATTTTATCACTAGTAGTTTTCTCACTGCTATTAATACACTTATGCTCATTACCCATTCAAATGCAAATCAATTTTATGCATTGTGTTTTGGTTAGTACAATCCAACCAGAAACCTTCAAAACAGGAAACAAAAAAGAGTTTCCTTTCATCTCTAGGAGAATGGTTCTAGAAGTAGGCTAATAAGAAAAAAAAAAAGTTGACTAAACAGATGTTAAAACTAATCAAATCTGAAGTTTATAGCACTAGTGGACAAATTGGTGTCTAGAGAGTTCAATTTTATTGACCTACATATTCATCTCAAACCCAAATATTAAGAAAGGTTTAGGCTAGTTTTTTTTTTACTGCAGGAGAAAAAAAAAACAATGATTACATAATCATCTACGGTTAGATTTTTTTTAAAATCTTATTTTGAAAAAAAAAAACAAACCTTAGATGCATAGCCATTTGTAATTCCAATCTTAAAAAATAAATAATAATTTGAAAAAAAAAACAGATAATGTTTAGGGGTAGATATCACTCTCTCCTATTGGTATGTAAGAGCCTGCAACAATGTTTCTCTGAATTCTTGACTTAATTCTTCTTATTTCTAGATTTTAGGGTTTAATTTTGTATGTTCTAGCTGATGTGTTGGCAATAAATTTATAAAAAATATCATAGAAAATTAGACCTAATATTCATAGCATTAAGAGTGATATTCATGTCAGAATGTGAACCCCATTATTATTTGCACTATAAGTACTATATCATTTGAAAGAATTGTTGTTTTTTTATGATAATGACTATTAACTTACTCAATGTTATGCAATTTGAGTATATTTGCTTACATGAAAACAATTTACTTATCCATTAACCTTTTGCAATCTGATCCATAATGAGGAAAAAAGCATCAAGACGCCGATGGCACCCAAGAGAACAACCAAGACCTAACCTTATCTGATTTGTCCTCATTCTTTTTATAGTCTTTAACCTTTCATTATGTCTATTAAGGAAGATTCACTGTCCAACATTGCAATATTTGTATCTATAAAGTATTAAGTTGTACATTAAAATGAATAGCCTGGAAGAGATCACTCTAAGCGATAAGGCCGCCATATAAAAGCCTAGCTATGATAATTTTTTCTCTGTATTTCTTTTTCTGTATTTGTGGTCTTTTAATAAAGAGTTATCTATCTATCTATCTATCTATGAATACAAAACAAATAATTACCTAATAAAGAAGTATCTATATTAAAAAGAAAAACAAAATACCCGACTGCAGAAAAGCAGTTTTGCCATCTAACGTATGATTTTGTTACGCTATGTTACGTTTTGATATGCTATTGAGTGTACGTTTTTTGTGAGAAAGTATGTGTAAAATCGCTGTAATAGATTATAAATGCGCATTCTTTAGAATAGTTCTAGTAAAATCACAACTTGTTTATTACGAAAAAGTTCATTGGAGCTTACAAAAAACCCATTTTTCTATTAGAGATGTATAATTAATATTATAAAAAAATATAACCAATGACACTCAGGAAGTAAAGACGAATCTAACGACTCCTCGCATATCAAAATCGGTCAAGCCGTTTAGGCTACAGGCTGTCATATAGAAACATACATACAAACACTCGAAAAACATAACCCTCCTTACGTCGTCGCGTAAAAAGAAAGCTTCTTGTCTGTCTATCTGCTATATTTTATTATAATTGTCTAGGGTTATTGAGTAAAGTGCATTGTGGCTAAAAATTCAACAGCTATTATTAGCCAGTGAAAGTGAATGGCACTTGAAATTGTTTTATTATGTTCTGAGCATCTGTGGAACAAGAGACTTTGATCTCACTAACTCTAAGTAAATACAAGCTTTATTTTATTGTCAATTTAATTTAATTTACTTGTTATTTCCAGTATAATGTATTGAATCCTATTCTATTTATATCATAAAATTGAAATACCTACCACTGACTAGTCATGAAATCTCTAAAACAGTTAAGTTATATAAGGTACAAAGGTCCACAAAGAATTCCATGAAAGCATCAAATGAATAGTTTGATATGAAGGGTAAAAATGCGATGGATTTTCCATGAAGTCACTGGTGAATTATTATTCAACTTTTTTGACATAACAATATGCACATATAAAAGTGATAGCTCCAAACTATTACATATTAACTGTGTTTAAAAGAGGAATTTAGGAGTTTTCGGCAGCCTAGTGGTGAGACTGTCTGACTTGCGATCCGCAGGTCCTGGGTTCAAATCCCACGGCACGCACCTCTGTCTTTTCGGAGTTATGTGCGTATTATTGATTGCCGCCAACTTCAAACGGTGAAGGAAAACATCGTGAGGAAACCTACATGTCTGAGAGTTCTCAATGATCTTGAAGATGTGTGAAGTCTGCCAACCCGCACTTGGCCAGCGTGGCAGCCTATGGCCTAACCCTTCTCACAATGAGAAGATGGCCCGTTCCCAGCAGTGGGACAGATTGTACAAACAGGGCTGATAAAAAAAAAAAAAAAGAACCAATGGTCTCTCACATATTATATTACTTATGTCAATAAGTTTATAACAATCAAAAACAAGAAAGCACGAAAAAGCGACATCGTTACATGGTAGATATTCCGAAAACACGTACGAAACGCTTTGGCTCCACTTTCATTGTGCGTACCGCCAAAATGTGGAATGCGCTTCCTGAATGGGTCTTTCCGAATAGATATAATTTAGGTGTTAACTGTTTTCGAATCGCGAGTGAATAGGTTTCTTCTAGGCCAGCGCGCTACATCGTAGACCGTAACTGTCGCTTAACACCAGGTGAGTTGACGGTCAAGCGCAGGCCTATTTCCAATATAAAAATTAGTTTACAGAAAACATGAACATCTAATATAAACAAATTAGTTCTTTACACTAAGAAAAAAAAATAGTACCAAGTATCATATATTAAAAAGTTTTACCAAAGCTTGTTAAAACTGTTATTTCCATACATAGGTTATTTCTCGTAGAGAGTTAATAAAACATTACATTATGTTTACTTTTTATTATTCTTGTCTTGAATATAATTATAGTCAATTATATAATTTTGATTTCATGGCTCCGTCAGTCAAAATATAACTTTCACTTTATAATGATGTGTATCATTTGTTATAGTATCTAAATTAATTGATTTACAGGCCTATTGATAACTAATTGTGCCTTGGACTGTGCTTAACATGTTTTTTTTTTATTGATTATCATTCGTCACATTCAGATTCAGATTCAGATATATTTATTGATAGCTAATACATACAGACATGCTAGGTGATACATCATTTGGGGCGATGGACCTTTTGGCTCACTAGACCTTGTGACCCTGAATGAGTACGAGTTTCGCCGAATTCCGAAAATGTTGATCGTTTCGGAATTTGGCGAAGATCGCAATTCCTCTAAATGTGGCAAACTTATACATCGAATACCAAATGTACACAATCTCTGTACCAAAGTGCTTCTAAAAAAATGTAGGATATACATATTTCTAACCTAGTAAATACGTAATCATGCTGCAAGGTGTTCATATCGACGGTTAAAAGGTAATAGGCTATAAGCGACATTTTAGTCAAAAATGAGTTAGGAATGCTAAATGAAAAAGCGGAAATTTTTAAGTAAGATAGCATTCATAATTAATAAATTTTTGACTAAAATGTCGATTAAATACCCTATTACATTTCGACTACAATGTCGCTTATATACCCTATTACATTTCGACTACAATGTCGCTTATATACCCTATTACCTTTTAACCGTCGATATTTACGATGCTATGGGTGTATTTACAGACGGACACGCCCACAGTGACAATGTCAGCTATTCACATTATCGTAATGTCCGGCGCATGCCTACAAAAAATCCACAATAGTTGATACCTACATAAAACAAGTGGGCGATCTTATGGTTGCGATGTAGTATTTGGCACAGGAAACTGGCAGGGAATGTCTAATGACAGATGTACGTACGTTTTTCGACACTTCTGTTATAGCCGAACCGTTTAACTGAGTCTGTTCCTGAGGTATGGGAACGGCACGGGAGGGTTCACATGTAATAGCAACGCTGACGTCACGCGTCATTTGATGTACCGTAATATAACTCCTCCCGTACCGGTCCCATACCCCAGGAACAGACTCAGTTAAGCGGTTCGGCTATAACTGACAACTTTTCTTTAGTTTTCAGTTCCACCTACGGAATGCAATCCTCTATGATAATTTCAGTCCAGGTATCTGGAAGAGCCAGCAGGGTGGCCTTAGATTCGTTATAAGTATATATTTTTTTATTTGACAAAATTAATTTCCACAGACTCCGGGGTCCGGGCCTTTTATAAACTATTATATGTATTTTTTAACTACTTATTTTTTTTATAGTTATGCAAGAGGAAGACAAATGTTTTTAATTTAACCTAAATTAAAAAAGCCTTTTAATACTTTTAGACATAAAAATTAAGACATAAATTGACATTAACATCATATCACAAACATAAATTAACATAGTCACGTCATTCGTCAACATCGCCAACATAAATTAACATAGTCACGTCATTCGTCAACATCGCCAACATAAATTGTAATAATCACAAACATGTAAAGGCGCATAATTTTCGTAATTATCATAAGAAAGTTAAACATTATTTTGGAAACAGATTTGTAAAAAGTTAAAGCATTAATTGTGACGTTTTAACTACTACATTAAAAATGATCTGCAGGTATCTATTGTTTGGTGTTTTCGTGAAGCTAACATGCACAAATCTATCAGAAATACATTCAATAATTTAATGAATTTTATGTTGCTATAAAAAATAGACGCCGAGTAGATAGCCGGGGCAAAGCTATCGAAGTCTATTAGTCAAATATTATTTGGTTCCGCACAATCGCCCTTCACACGTTCAGTCCGGTTCTTTCATTGCAAAATAAATGAAACTTTAGCGCATGCCCGTCACGCTCCAAGGGTCGACACACTGATGGTTGGGGTACTTGGGAACCGCAAGCGGTTCGAACCGCGGTCCGAATCACCCAATGGGCTGAAATCAAGTGATTCAAACTGAGATTGCTTCATGTATTTGCATTTCATTTTGTTCATGCTTTTGATTGAACTTTACTGGGTAGGTTTGCCTGTTACCTGACAAAAACCGATTCCGCATCAAAAAATACGGTATCTCTGACATATATCTTGTTTGAACTGTTGAATATTTTGTCGGTAGCATTTAGATCGACAATCCATTTGCCATAGCTCACAGGTACACACTGAAGTCTGTGTGGTGGAAGATGGTAAGCATACCATATGCATATTTGGTCAATAAACTATTGTGTATACGAAACTTGGAATGAGGCCCGGCTATCAACCTGCTGAAATACTTTTCACCATTAGGCTCTTTAGTAATGGAGAGGGCTATGCTCGGGATCTCTCTTAGTGATCGTATCAGGAATGAAGAGATCCGTATACGTACCAAAGTCACAGACATACCACAGCGTAGAGCAAGTTAAGTGGCGGGAAGACGCTGGCTGCCAGCCGCTTCCAACCGATCTTTTTGGAAATCCATGGGAGCAGCCTATCTATGTCCTGTGAAGTTCTTGTGGCTGAGATGATTAGGCTTTTGGTAACAGATTTACAATTTACGCGATGTGATTTCTTCATGTTGATCACAGGTATGGAGTAGTAAACCCTTTGGAGTTTAGTTACTCTAACGATCGCGTTGCCATCGCTAGTTGCTACAGACGTACGCCTCGCAGTATTTCCATCATTTCTCAGTATGAGAGATTAAGAAACCGCTTAATCCGAGAAATAAGTCCTAATAGGCTTGAGTCATAGCTGCTTTAGGTACTTTACAAGCTTGTCGTGTTCTATGCGGATTTGAGGCCAAACACGCGCACCCTTTTGAACTTGAGGTTCTCGGTCATGAAGATTTCCTTCATGGTTTTCCTTCGCTAATTTTAATATATAATATATATATATATATATACTATTTTTATTTTAATACAGAAATAATATTAATACTCTATGAATAATACCTTAGGTTTGTGTTTATTATCATATTTTCGTATTATAAAGATTAGGTTATCAGACTATTCGTCAGAGATTTTGGGATGTGGATGATGTGTCAACTGAAAAAAAAATCGTTTACGGGGAAATAATGTTCGATATTTCATGATTTATTCGGAGCATAATCCTATACTACAGAGTGCGTCTTGTCTGGTACTAGTATGAATCATAGTTCCCACAGTCAGACGGCATGGTGGCACTATGGGAGCCACATGGGCCATTGAAACTGGCGGCCTTGCCACTTGTTCCGCGGGTTTCCCTCGTCAAGGCCCATCGATTTCATCGCGGATGTAGATCGAATCGGTTAAATTGTTTGTCGCAGTTTATATTGAAATTTTAATCGTGTTTACTTCCGACGCTCGGGTTCTGTTTTGGTGAAACTAATCAATGTATCGAATTAGATTTCAGTGGTGGCATATTGAACTGACTGACGGAAAGTCATACTTCAGCCAAATTAAAGAAATATTTGTCCATTAAGATGCCATCCATAAACTACGTCACACGAATTTCTTGTTTTTTGACTCCTCCCTCCCCCTTGTCACAGCTAGCTTAGGACCCTTCCCGCCTTCGTGTCTCACAGTGTCATACTTCGTCGACCCTTCGTCCTTCGCCATTCATAAATTGCGTCGACGTGTGACGCAATTTATGAATGGCCCCTAATCACGAAATATTTTTTAGCAATTTTTAACCCCTCCTTTCCCCCTGGTGATGGTACGTGATGAGGTTTTAGACTAAAACTCGAAGAGCTATTTTATCTCATCCAATATTTCGGCGTTCCCAGCACAAGAGCAAATAAATAATTTCCACTCGCCATTTGGTCGTTCGTGATTTGTTTAATCAGATCATTTTTCCATGTGCGAATCAATCGTGAAGGCCGACACATTACCGCGTGACTATATATACCTATACTATGTCACATATCGCGATCATTCTAACTGCGTCACTTTATAAACGAAATATACTTGCTTAATTAGCAAGTCAACCAGCCAGCCACATTGTACCCTATTTTATTTTTTATTTTTTTACCCCACTATAGATCTACGATAGACCACCAACTCGCCTGATGTTAAGCGACGGTGTGGCCGAGGATGGAGCTCGTCGATCTAGAAGATATCTATTCACTCTAGCCTTGAAAATTCCAAGGTTGTAGGTCTTAGGAAACAGAGACGGCTATTATTCTATTTATTGTGTATACATTTAAGGAATATAGTTTAGGTCCAAATTATAAATTGTACATTGTGAAAATTGTAAAGACTGTATTCTGTTCGTGTACCAATAAACTAAATAAATAATTCTCACTCGATTCTAAAGTCAAAATTTCGAACGAAACGTTTTAGTTCCATTATAACTGTGCGTGCTGCTACAATATGGAATATGGTTCCTGAAAGCGTTGAGCAGCAGTAATCTGCGTGGCTTCAACCCGGAAGGTGAATAGGCTACTTCTAGGCATGCGCGCTGCAATTAATTTGAAGTCAATCAAAAAAAAAACATTCATAAAGAACTATACCTCGTTTGATTTGTCTATTGAAGACGTTAAAAATGATGAGGTAAACTTTCTTCCATACATTTTTTTATATACGTGAGAGGAAATCCCTGCTACCTTATCTATTCCCTAGAACTATATACATTCTTGGAATTTTTAAAAGTAGAGTAGAATAGATATCTTCTAGATCGACGTGGTCCATCTTCTGCTATACCGTCCCCTACTATCAGGCGAGTTGGTGGTCAAACGTACATTTGTTAAGTACATAATATAAATAATAATTATAGTGTAAAAAACTGGAAAAAAACCGACTTCAAAATACGCAATTCGTTTGCTTGGTTAACATTTTTTCAACAGCTCACCCACACTATGTAAGTAGGTATGCTTGTGTGTTTACATGTTATTTAGAAGACTATATGTAAAACGTTCCACCTTAAATAAGCAATAAATGTTTAAGAACCGCTATTTGTTGTCTACTATTCTAATTATGGTACTGCAAACAGATGTTACGGTAAATTGTTAAACGTCTATTAAACAATCATTATTACACAATCTTACGCAATGACTCACATTAATCATCGAACGACGGTGTATTTACAATCGATTTAGTTTGTACTACCGACTGTAGTTGCATGTCATGATTGCTTGCGGCTTTTGATTGTTTGCGTGCGTGTGGCTATCGCTAGATTCGTTGGACACACACACAAAATGTGGATGCGCAGTTTAGGGGTGTCAAACTCGTTCGACAGAAGTGTCACTTGGATTACAAAAATTTACCAATGTACCTTTAAATTATGTCAGTCAGTTGTCTCCAACGAACTAATCCATTTAAAAGCAAAACAATGAATAATAAATATAGAAAACGTAAAAACCATTCACATAAAAAAATGTGATCTGACTTAGATGATAATTTAGCTACGTAGAACATTCTCGATCGAATCGTCTTATCTAGACTAGTAATTAGATCAAAATCGGTCCGTCCGTTTATTAACTACGACGCTACAGCAAACACAGATACACCCGTCAATCTTATGACACCCCTGTTTTGCGTCAGGTGTCGTAAAATTTACAAAGTTAGACCAAACATATTTATTGTGTATTTTTATTTATAAGCCAACAAAAATCTAATAATTTATCATAGTCTTCTTAGTCACAAGAAGTCCACTACTAGACGTTGTACGGCCCACAACCAGTATCTTCCAGCCACTTGTATGTTGTCTGTCTACCTTGTGGCTGATCTTCCTACGCTGCGCTTGCAAATGCGTGAAGCTCCGCTCGAGAAGTTTTCGGGCCAATCGGCCATCAGTTTTACACACTATAACCCCTTCAACTTGCTAGCATTGTGTTATGTCAGTGACTTTCTTGTTTGCCTACGGATATGTAGCGTTTTTTAAGGTGCAGAGATCTGCAGTTTTAACACGGGTCATAGCCTGCCCTTAATTTTAAGTAAGACCGCATACGTCCCGTGGATCGTATCTTTGTCACCCTTAATGTAGATTACACGAAACTATTACATTTACAATTACGTTTATTTTAAATAGTTTCTATATGAGTACACAATAAAGTTCTATTCTATTCTCTCCTATAGTATAGTATAGTATACTATACTATACTGTACTATACTATACTATACTATACTATACTATACTACTCTATTCTATTCTATGCGAGTGTAGCTCGTGCGCGCTCGTCTATTGCAACAACTGTACCGACTACCATTAGACTAAACTTATTAAAATCGCTCTATCGAGACGGAGTCGAAATGAAAACGAAAGTGTGTCTAAATTGTAAGTTAGTTTTCGTGAACAGTCGGCGAATAGGTTTTAACTTTTAGATCTGCTTGATCGTAATCTAGCGCCGGCTGTGTATTTCTTTCTTATCCGACTTACAAAAAGGAGGAGGTTCTCAATTCGACTTACTTCGCGAATTATGAATTGATATGAGGATTCAGAGTTAGAGCTCCGATATAAATTGTATCCATATCGGTTCAGTACTTTGGTTTTTTTTTTTTTTTGAACTAAGTATAATTATTATTTTGATCGAAGTTTTATTTTATCAAGTCAGAATTATATTTTCCTCTTAGCTATTACGATTTAAGAACTAATTTGCTACTTTCCTTTAACATAGATACTTGTTACGTATTACAGTAAACAGTAATTTAAAACAAAATATGTCAATACAAAAAAAGTATTTTATCAAAAAGGTAGAGATATTATTATAGCGCAGCGTAGGAAGACCAGCCACAAGATGGACAGATGACCTCATACAAGTGGCGGGAAGACGCTGGATGCAAGCCGCGCGCAATCGGTCTTTTTGGAAATCCATGGGGGAGGCGTATGTCCAGCAGTAGACTTCTTATGGCTGAGATGATGATGATGAGTATTATACTAATAAATCACTCTGAAACAGTGAGTACTCTGGCTAAAGCGGTCTTATCTCTAGTCCAACGTTGTTTGAAGTGTAATTGCGAAAAGTGGGCTGTTTTTTTTGCCTTATCAACGTTTACGGTGTGTACATATTACTATTACGTGCGGGGTACTCTGTCGCTTGGAGAAATCTGTAGTCGACGATTTCGGTCCAATGATGTAGTATACGTAGATAGGATGCCCCGGCTCTGCGTGGAAAAACTCAGGTAAGATAATCGCCCGACTCGTCTTCAGTCGCGACGCGTCGGGCAACGATGTTAGACGCGTGTCGTGACTTGTGAATAGTGAATGCCATCTTGTGTGTTTAGAAAGTGCAAAACACCGAGACAAGTAAGGCCAAGATACTAATAAGCCTTAAGGCCCGGCTAGTCCGCAAAAGCAGTAAAACAAAGCTTTTTGAAAATTTACGAAAAATACTTGTATTATTAGTTCAAGCTCAAATTTTTTGTATGTTAAATATTGATCTGTTGGCTAGGTTTCGCTAGAAACAAAAACACGATAGATATAAATCTCGATAGCTTTATTTTTTGAAAAATATACCATTTTATTTATTTTTCCCATTTATCTCTAAAGTGTTTAAAGCCATCAAAACCAAATTTATTACCATGTTAAGTAGCTATTACATTTTTTTAGTGTTCTCTAGAATTACATTTTTGATACGTTTAGTGCATTATTTTATAGTAATTTATTTTACAATAAGTTTGCTCGCGAGCAACCGTCCCGCCGCCTTGCTTCAGCTGTTCACCCGCGCCAGTTAGAGCTGGGTCGTTTTGAGTTTTACGAAAAACGAAACGAAACGTTTTTTTTATAGAAAAAAGCGTTTTTAGAAACGGTTGTAAAAAAAAACGGGTTTTTTTTTAAATATTACAAAACATATATAACTAAACTCTAGACACGTATAAACTCGACAAATGGCAAATGTGGAAGCATGATGCCAACATCAAGGGAAAAAAAACTCTAGACAATCAGCCGTATGACGCGATGAGTTGACAATTAGACTTTTTTGCTTGATGTTGGCATCATGCTTGCACATTTTAACAATAATTGTTAGTCTTATTATTAAACCTAGTAATTTAGACTTAAAGTCTAATTTTCATTGCAATCATTGCTTCTTACGTTGTTTACTAGGTGGCGCGTCAATCGTACAATTACTTGTGATCAATTTCAATACCTGTTGCAATATTAGCATGAACTATTGACACGCGCATATAAATTCACCTGAGCGAGAAAAACCAGTTTTATTTGGTTTAGGTATTGTTTTTATTTTCCCACAACTAAATTTCCATAAGATTTATAATCCTAGCATCCATCCACTGGACTAAAATGACAAATCCATTTACAAAATTGGTTTCTAATTTCAGTCAATATTAGATTTTATTTGGTTAACTTAAAGAGCTTAAATTTCCATCAATAATATACTTTTTCCGTTCAAATATAGAACTTTTCAACAACAAAAAATCCTAATACTTGACACTGGCAAATGCTTTAATGCGGGTCCAATACAAAAAAAAGAAGGATGGCCTCCTCCTTCTTCTTTTTTTTGTATTGGACCCGCATTAAAGCATTTGCCAGTGTCAAGTATTAGGATTTTTTGTTTCTTGAATAAAACAAGTTGTAAATGTTCTAGTCACAATCTAAGTCACGTATACAGTCAATTTATAAGTCGAGTCCTGCTTCAGTAAAGTGGTGGCGACTACTAGAATCTTCTATGGAGTTTTGCAGACAACGTAAAATCACATGTTTTACTGCTTTATTTCACTTGCCCACACACACGCACTTTATCGAACACTTAATGAATAAAACACCACCATTTTTATAGCATTCATGTTCAAAATAACACAAGTTTATGAAAATAAAACATAGCAACAACACGTTACTAAGACGTTCCCGCCAAAAACAGGCCATTGTCTAGTACCAAATAGCTGGATTACTATTCAATCAAAAGTAGACCGTATTCAATAGAAATAGCACATACTATTATATTATTCGATCATGAAATCGGTACGTTTCGTTGTTTCTATATCACTTGCAATTTTTTAGTTTTACGTGAAACGAAACGGATTTTCCTATAAAAAGCGTTTCTTGATTGCTTGAAACGGTAACACAAAACGGCCAAACGGTTGTAAATAAAACGTTTTTTTTTTCTTATTTCAGACAATATTAGTCTTTAAGTTGTTATGTTAAAGAATATTTTGCCTTGTAACGGTAACACAAAACGGCCAAACGGTTGTAAATAAAACGTTTTTTTTTCTTATTTCAGACAATATTAGTCTTTAAGTTGTTATGTTAAAGAATATTTTGCCTTGTAACGGTAACACAAAACGGCCAAACGGTTTTAAATAAAACGTTTTTTTTCTTATTTCAGACAATATTAGTCTTTAAGTTGTTATGTTAAAGAATATTTTGCCTTGTATCATTATGTGGTTAGAAAATAACTGGTTTCTAATTTCAATCAATAATAGACTTTATTGAGTTGAGATAGAGAACTTTCTAAGTTGGGCCAAAATGTAGTTACAAAAAACGAGTTTACTATTCAATCAAAAATAGACCGTATGCAATAGAGATAGAACATTATGGCTCATAAAGTGGATACGTTTTCGTTTTTCTCGGTTCGTTATTTCTGCTGCACTCAGCAGTCGCGCGACGCGATTTCGTTCGTTCGTTTTTTTTGTAACTGGTTGTGTCATATCGGCATAAGCGTTTGTTCGTTTTTCGTAGAGTAACTAGTTATTAAAACCGTTATAGGAAAAAACGCCCAGCACTAGCGCCAGTCTGTCGGTGACCACTGTCAGCGATGGTACTGTGTCGGATTGCCTCGCGCGCCAAATAAAATAAATTACTATGGGAAATCATAGAACAAAGAAACCAAAAAATAAGCGAACGCGTAAGCGCAAAATTTTGGCTCATATAGAAATGATGCGATCCCGAAAAAGGTAAATACCCAGTTGCAAGTTATTATTTCCTAGAAATATACATGTAAGTATTTATATAGATCACTCGCACTCGCAGTTCATAAACCTATGAGTTCTACTCTCATACTCTCATACTCGTATAAAGAAAATGTACTTACTCTTACCTGATGTTCAAATATTTCAGTTATGAAAGATGTGTGAAGTCTGCCAACCCGCATTTGGCCAGCGTAGTAGATTATGGCCTTACCCTTCTTATAATGAGAAGATGGCCCGCGCCCAGCAGTGGGACAGTTTGTATAAACAGGGCTCATAAAAAATAAATGTATACATAAACATACATACACATGCTAGCTGCATCTCGCGGTTTCACCCGCGTAGTGATGAAAAATGGTGATAATAATATATATATATATATATATATATATTCTGTCTTTCTCCAGGTCCTAAAGAATTTCTGTTCCAAATTTCATAATTATTGGTTCAGCCGTTTAGCCGTTTAGGTAACAAACAGACAGAGAGACAGACGACAGACAATTTCGCTTTTATAATCTTATATGATTCATACGTTTGAAAAACATAACCCACCTTTTTGCGCAGTCCGGTAAAAATACACCGCGGTCGCGGCAGGCGGCGGCGCGGCATCTTTGAACGCATCACGGACTTTGAGAGTACCTATATAGGTATATCGCCGTCTGTCGCGCGCCGCCCGCGCCACGCGTAGGTAGGTAATTTTTACCCGATTGCGTAAGGAGGGTTGTTTATCGAGTATATGTATGTTTGTATTTATGTATGTAAGGGTGTATGTGGGTGTATATCTATGTATGTACTATGCATATTTTGATGTGCTAGGTGTCGTTAGATTCGTCTTTACTCCCTGAATATCATATGCTATATTATATTTTTTGTAACGCATTTTTTGTACTCTTGCAAAAATAAAATAAAATGTTTTTTCATAACCTAGAACTTCTTCGTGATAAATAAGAAATAAGTAATTTTACTGGAATAAAAAATACACACTTTTTACAGCGATTTTACGTATACATATATTACGTATTTGAGTATAAAATATTTTAGATAGGTAGTTTCATAACATTTATATTTCCACCACAAATACAGGGTGTTAGGTTAGTTAGGTACATTTATCAGTGATCGACCTTGTTAGCATTATTCTTGTATATTGCAGATCAAAGAAGCATCTTGAAGTAATCAACGAGTCTTTGATAACATTAGAGCCAGTTGATTTGAATACTTCTAGGATTTATTGAGCACTACAACCTTATTTATTTTACAAAAAATGAGGTTTATGCACATATATTTTTGTAACTGCAAATTCCACCTTCCACGGGCCACCTTCTCACAATGAGAAGATGGCCCGTTCCCAGCAGTGGGACAGTTTGTACAAACAGGGCTGTTAAAAAAAAAAAAAAAAAAAAACTGCAAATTTGTATGAATTGGTAGGTAGACCAGCAATTTATGTGAAAACCTCACGCAAAAAAGTAAAATAAATTATAAAGCACCTGTTTGTATAATTAAAATATATCTTATGTGCATTAGCCTCGTTGTAATGATAAAATGTGTGGTTGCTACAACGTTTAATTTGATATTACAGAACGACCGTCAATAAAAACTCGCATAATCTGTCCCATACTCCACCATGTGAGAGTAATAACATCGACATGTGAGTTGTGATATACTTGTGAGAATAGAACATAAAAAAGAAATAAAACAGGCACGAATACTGCAACCAAAGAAGATGAAATATGCTACAACTGAAAGATCTGTTAATTTTTTGATATTGTACTACGGTTGTTTTTTATATTTTTATTATGGGAAACTTTAGCTTGACCACCGATCCCGCTAGTTTTGAACGACGTTTACGGTCTACGATGGAGCGCGTTTGCTTAGAAAAACTCTATTTTAATTGCGATTGCGACGTTCTGTTACATAATGTAGGTATAGAATCAAAGAAAATCCGTTCAGGTAGCGTATGCTGATATTTTTCAAGGCTGTACGTTAAAAATAACAACAAAGCGCTCTGTTTTGTTAAATAATGTAGTTTCAAACCCATTTCTTTCTATAATCACGCATTAGGTGTAAAAAGTAGAGTATGCACTTCGGGGATAAAGGTGTTTTTGTCTTGGGCGAGCTTGAATCCCTCGTTACACTCCGGATTCTAAATTTGTAACTCTGTAAATAAGTAAATCTGTAAATATGTAAATATGTAAATCTGTAAATCTGCAAATCTGTAAATCTGTTAATCAATAAACAAACAAAATAGACAACTTATTATTTATATTATTTGTAGTAAACTCTCTCAGGATCTTTTTAAAACCTACAATAATTGTAAGTTATTTTGTTATAAAAATCCAAAGTACTAGACCGATATTGATAAAATTTATATGGGACCACTTCTGAAATCACTTACCAAAGAAAAAATTATCTTCAAAATCGATTCACAATTGGTGGAGTAATCGGTGAACAAACATACAAAAAACATAGTCAAATTGAAAACCTCCTTCTTTTTGGAAGTCGGTTAACTAATGGTATTGCAATATAATTATAAAATTAACCTTGTTGTGTCTGCTTGTGTTTATTACCTAACATCCTGTATAGACCTTTACATTATTGTCAAAGATATTTACGTGATATATTTGACCTGTAATATGTAATTCTAACCAATATTTATGAAATTTGGACAGGAGATTCTTCAAGACCTGGAGAAGGACAAAGGCTATATTTTATCATAATCATCATCGTTTTTCATCACTACGCAGGTTACACCGCAGGAGCATAGCTATTATTTTATAAATGTGATAATTTAGTGTTTTATGTGAGTTAGTGAGTTAGTTGTTGAATGGTGGTAGATATACCCACATAATATGACATACTTAGGCTTTTATCCCGGAAAAATGAACGAGTACGAGTAGTAAATTATTATTTCATAGATTTTCAAGAAATAAGCTTATAGATTGATATCAGTATATCACAACTTACTTGCCACTACAATGTAATGAAGATGTGGCTCAGACGAGTCGTGCGCGGCTCGGCGCGCGGCGGATCGGTATCGCACTAAACGTACGCCACGTTTTGTGCGGACGTCGCGCTCTCATAAAACGCGGAACAATGCCGGAAACTGAGGTAGCGTAAAATACCTAAATTTCTGGACAAGCCTCGCCTTAAGGATGTGATTTTATACTCGAATGTGCTGAGAACTGAGATTTGTCACGCTTTTACTTCATATTCAATAAGTATAACCTCTGTATAGATAAAATCTCATTGCATTTCCCTCAAGTCTCAACAAGTCTCAAGTCCTTCAACTTTACCGCGGCTCTACACTTGTGCCGCTGCCAAAAGCTTTGCCATTTGGCAAAGCCTTTAAGCTCTCTTAGTTAGATGACCTAAATAAGCATTTGACCTAAACCTAAAAAAGTATCGAGGGTGTGTCCGATCCTATAGCTTATCTCTTTACTTTATATTCCGCTATCAGTGAGTTAGCGTCTGTTGCGATTCCTGCTTATCTCAGCTTTATTGTTATCGACATTGGATAGGTTCTCGTAGTGTTGTTGACGAACAAATCATCCCAAAACACGTTGGGTCGTCCCAAAACTATAACATTTTGCATTATGACAAAAGCATTTTGGATATATAGTTTTTCATATGACTTAAAAACGGAGTAGGTTCTGAATTCGTTTTGTATTTTTACATGACTGAAGGAGGGTTATGTTTTTCAAGCGTGTGTATTATTGTATGTATGTATATGGGTATGTATGATCACCTACAGGCTAAACGGCTTGACCGATTTTGATGTGCGATGTGTCGTTAGATTTGGCTTCACTGCCGGAGTGTCATAACAATTTTTTTTTGTAATAAAAATATTGCGACTCCCCGAAAAATAAAAATGCGCTTTTTCGTAATCTTCAACGCACTTTTTCGTAATAAATGATTTTACTAAAATTATTATAAAGAATGCGCATTTATGCTCTTATTACAGCGATTTTACGCATACTTTCTCACAACAACGATACGCTGTTGAGTGTACGTTTTATGTGAGAATGTATGCGTAAAATCGATGTAAAAAATTATATATGTAAAATAACTTGTTTATTACATTACATACATACCTACATTATAATATAAAACTTGTGCAAATTTAGAAATTGTAAGGTGCTGAAGCCTCACGTGTTCGAGTGAAACTCTCATTTGTCCTGTTTTATTTAATCCAGACATCTGAAAGTTTCAGATCATGACCGTCCGAGATCTTTACATTGTCGACAATGAGGCAAGGCTCGGGGTAGCCGCCGCAATCGGTCGTTCAACCCGCGGCTGAGTTATATTACCACCGCCAGACCGAAACAAGCGGTACCATTGTGTCTCGAACAATTCTCCCGGAAACGTGAGATGCGTTCGAGAAAGTGCGTTATAGCTACTTACAGTAAATAATACATACAGTGTGACAAAGTTTTTAGAATGTCGTTGAGAGCGCTTAAGAAACTACCGCCTATATTTATTTATTATAATAGTTAATAAGTATTACTAAAATGAAAACAAAATATTTTACTATAATTTTTTTTTTTTTAATATTATTTTTTTTGCGTTATGACGATTTTGTTTTTCTTAAGTTGTCATTTTTAACCGACTTCCAAAATGGAGGAGATTCTCAGTTCGACTGTATATTTTTTTGCTGACGCGATTACTTCGCTAATAATGAATTGATTTTGACTTTTTTTTTGTTTGGTATGTAATATTTCACAGGTGGTCCGATATAAATTTTATCAAAATCGATTCAGTACCTACTTTGGTTTTTAAAATAAAATAACTGGAATAAATATATCGTCCAAGTAAACGAAATTGCGTATTTTGAAGTCGGTTGTTATATTGTGTGTTTTTAACTATAATTATCTACAAATTTAAAGACAGTTAAAAAAAAATTGTCTGTAATGTCGGTTTACGGTCGATAATTTTACGTGATGACGTCATGATAGATGCGTCACAAGCCGAACGCTTAGGCCGATCGTGCCTCTCTATCGCTTATTCCGCGCTCTCGTTCCGGCTCAGGCGGAACGTGAAACTTTTTCGTGCGTGTAGCCGGCGTTCATCGATTTATAAGACGTTATCACGTAAAAAATTACACATCCGACGGCACTTGCACCCCCGCATATCCCGAGCTGAACTCGGGAACCTTTACCATTTTAGCCACGGAGGGGTCAGGTGGGATGGTCGAAATTTTCAAACAGTCTTTCAAGCGTTGGTAGCGCCACCCGTTACACACGCTTTGTAGATACTTAAGTGTGTAAAACACTTAAAAATATCGTTTTTTTTTTTTATCAGCCCTGTTTGTACAAACTGTCCCACTGCTGGGAACGGGCCATCTTCTCATTGTGAGAAGGGTTAGGCCATAGTCTGCCACGCTGGCCAAGTGCGGGTTGCGAATAAAATTATCTACGTTGTAATTTTTTCGAGTAATCTTTTGTCACCCAAACCTTCATTTCAGTACATACGAGCTATTATCGTAGTAACTGTTAATTTTGATAATGCGATAGAGGCGCCGTGTTTATAAGACTTGAGTGGTGGCGCGGACTCTCCATGTCACACTGTTCACCAGTGTAAGCAACATGCCAAAGACGCCTCGAAATAGGTGTAACGTAAGTGCACACATTGTAATGAATATGTTTTGTTCTGTTGCGTAAAATTGAAATGTTCATTGCAATTCATTTGCGTACGAAAAGCATAAATTGTGTAGACGCGAAAACATGTAATATTTTAAGTGTGATTGCAAATAATTACTTGAAAGGATGATTATCACTGGGTAAATGACTACTGGCCTCACAGCTCAGTTGATAGTATGTCTGTCTGCTACGCTGTAGGTAGTTCGATCCCCGCCCAGGACAAACATTTTTGTGATGAGCATTACTGTTTGTTCTGTGTCTGGGTGTTTCTATGTATCATAAGGATTAACTGACTTCAAAAATGAGGTTTTCAATTTGACTGTATATTTTATGTTTGTGACGCGATTATTCCGCCAATTATGGCCTGATTTTTTTAAACTGAAGCAACCGACTTCAAATTATGCAATTCGTTTACCCAAAGTACCTATTAGATACAATTTAGATTTGTTCGACAAATAGTACACACTGTTAGATAAACGATAAAACAGCCTTTGGTCAAGACAAGCCCTACACAAGGGGAAAGTGATAAATTCGATGTATGTAGAGCCGACCACTTTTTGTATACAACCACGCCCTTACATGCCAATTCGATAACCTATCTTGATCCCCACATGATAAGACATATTTTCCATTGATCAGAAAGTTGGATAGGATTGGTAGATAGTATCCGTATAAATGAACTGGTTTGAAAAATAGCGACTGTTACGTGTAATCGACCTTGAGATGCAGGAAGTGCTCGGTTCGTTTGGTTTGCTCTAATTTTGGGTTGTTTAACCTTAATTGGAAAACAAATTATGCACGAAAATTGTTTAGAAGTGATTGAATAACAGGTAGCATTGGTTGCATAAATGTTAGCTAACCAAATCGATATATAATGATGGATATTTCTGCATATAAAATGTACCGTCTTCTGTGACCATGTTGCTAGCATTAAAAGCATTGAATGAGAACAGTACATTGTTTTTTGCTGTCGATATTGTCCGATACTATTAAACGTCTTTCAGTTTTTTTTTTTTTTAGTTTGGCGGTAAATAAACCAGTCTTTAAAATAATTACAATTCAAAATACATCACATCAAAATCATGAAATCTAAAAAAAAAAACAAGTCTCGCAACGCGGCACCTCCTAGGCTTCAGAAACAATAAATTCGATGCAAGAAGAGTAAACATTTATTTATGTAAGTAGCCTGATTCTGTTGAGCGTGCTCAAAGTGTCTTGGTGTCTGAAGTTACCATCGAAGCTGTCGTAATCATAAACAAACCCCATACACCACGGGTGGGGAATCGCCTTTTAATAACGTTAAATCTCTCTCTTTATCACTAACTGCACTGTAAATGTTGGCACTCCACTCCGGCACCTTAACCATCATGGGTAAGCGGTGCATTTGCATTAGAGATGAGACACGCATCCGGATAATATCCGGCTAGTCGAATTTATTTCGGTGAGTGTGAATCTTATCTTTTATTTTTTTAAATAGACCCACAATAAAAATGAGAAATCGGTAAACATAAATAGAAAGAAAACATAGGTTAAATGGGCGATTTTTTTTAAGCCTGTTAAAAATATAAATTATTCTTAATAGAGTCTGTTCAGCTCGAAAACTAATGCGCACTGAGGGTGCTGCTGTCCTTATTTCATTATTTTGTTTACCAAGACCACAGAATACCATAGTAAGTATACTTCGAAACGTTAGTTCCTCTTTTTCAACCGACATCCAAAAAGGAGGAGGTTATCAATTCGACTGTATTTTTTAAAGTTTTTTTTATGTTTGTTACCTCATAACTTTCGACTGGGTGAACCGATTTAGATGATTCTTTTTTTATTTGAAAGCTGGTGCTTCCCGTATGGTCCCATTTTAATTTGGTCCAGTTCTGACAATGGCATCCATGAGAAATCGGTTGCTTCAGTTTTTTAAACTATAATTATTGCTACTATCGAAGTATAAATAAACAGATAGAGTCTGTTGTAACAATATTATTATGATGCTGATCAGTTCACAAATGTATCAAAAGTCTATAATAATGTGTGGGAGCGAGCTAACTCTATGTTGTAAACTTGTGGGACTGGGAATATTTCAGTTATGCCAGCATGATCTAGCCCTGACCCCATCTCTATTCGATAGTTATTGGCCATGAATATAGTCCACGGGCGCGGTTATGTTATTCCAAATGAATTTCTTGTTTACGGTTGTCGCAGGGAAAGCTATCGCGGAGTCTGGGTGGAATAAACAGTGTCGCCGCGCTATGAGCAGGCCAACTGGAATAATCCGACGAGAATATTTCCAAGTAGCTGTACCTGCAACTTTGTTTACGCATTACACGCGCGAACCTAAAAATCTGAGTTACCAAACTTCATTAGCAAAGTTTGTTTAATTTTCAAGAAATACTTATTTTTGTGATAAAATGTAAGTATGCCAGACCCTTTAAAAAAATGTTATGAGTAAAAAACCTGCCAGGTTTAGTTCACATTCTCCCGTTAGTTTAGGCGTCCATCGAAGACACCCTGCAGATAGGCAGATAAAAAACCGGACAAGGGCGAGTCCGACTCGCCCACCGAGGGTTCCGTACAAACTAGTAGATATATTTATAATATATATATATATATATTCCTTCATGAACCGCAAATTACACATCATAAAAATAATTAAAAACCTGTTTTAGCTTGTGCTAATGAAGCTCTTTCATATGATACTCCACATGATACGGTTAACTCACTTTGAAATTTGGACCCTCATTTCTTGCATAACGACACAATTTTTTTCTTATTCTCTTTTATTTCATATTCCATTGACCCAAAAAAATACTTTTCTTGTTGGAATGCCAAAAATCCGTACTCAACGATATCGATCCACATTCCTGTTGCGTACTGCACAAGAATGGAATTCGTTGCCGCCATCTCTGTTTCCTGAGACCTACAATCTTGGAATTTTCAAAGCTAGAGTGAATAGATATCTTCTAGATCGACGAGCTCCATCCTCGGCCACACCGTCGCTTAACATCAGGCGAGTTGGTGTACAATCGTAAATCTATAATGTATAAAAAAAAACATATCCACCTATAAATATTATATAAATACACATCCACTTAAAAACACCCGAAAACATTACCCACCTTGCGCAGTAAGGTAAAACATTAAAAAGTAAAAAAAAAACATTGCAACCCAATAAAATGAAAAACCATAATCGTATTACAAATCTCAGTCTACTAATGAAATACCCTTTGTTTCCAAACACAATAGTGCCATTCGCAGCTTAGCACAAATATTCACAGTAAAATTTATACCAGATTAGATTAAACGAATTTTCCTCAGAAATTAATGTTGTTTAAGCTTACTTTCCACTAGTAACATGTTAGTAAAGTTCTTCTTCGTAATACCATGGCCTAACCCTTCTCACAATGAGAAGATGGCCCGTTCCCAACAGTGGGATGTTTGTACAAACAGGGCTGATAAAAAAAAAACATAGACCGATACTTGTTCTGTATTTGTCTATGGTAAATACTCTAGATATCTTATATTTACTAGACTATACTTTTATAGTCTAGTAAATATAAGATTTGTGACTACATAAAAGACGACCAAGAAAATTTAAGATACAATAAGATTTTTAAAGATATTTAAATTAAAGTGACAAAGAAAGTGTAAGTGTAAGTGATTTTTACTGACTTCAAAAAGGAGGAGTTACTCAATACGACTGTATTTTTTAAATTTAATTATGAATTGATTGTGATGAATATTTTTTTTGTTTGGTAGATCACACTTCAGAGGTACATCATACTTTCCCATAGAAATTTCATCAAAATCGGTTTAGTTGTTTGGGTTTTAAAACAAAATTGCGCATTTTGAAGCCAGTTTGTTGTTTCAGTTTTTTAAACTGGTTAATTATTTGTCATAATTTCATAATGATGCTAACTAATATCTAATCTATTATAAAAGCGAAGTTTGTTACCTTTTCACGATCAAACGGCTGAACCGATCATTATGCTATTTAGTACATAGATGCTGTGGACCTGGAGACGGACATTCATCATCATCACTATGACTATCAAATCAAATCTTTTATTACTATAAGAAAGTACAATGTAATTACATTAAATGAAGTAACTATAATGAAACCGCGGAACGCAGCTAGTTTATAAATCGAGAATTATTGTGAATCTATGTTTTTAGGTATTTTCATCTCATAATTCCAAAGAATCCTCTAAGTTGCATTTATTGCGATCTGCTCCGTACAAACGAATTTATTTTTACTAGACTAATACTTAACAGCTCACGACAAGTGAAATGGCAATAGGTTAGAACGAAATGGCAAAACCGAATGGTAACCGAAAACTATTGAGCTAATAAGCTCAATAGATTTTAGTTAAACAGTGTTTAGTTCCGTTTTCGTGCGTGACAACAAGTGACAAGTCCGTATTCAGTGAATAAGATTTTATGATGCGTTTATAAGTAAGACGGTTTTATGATTACAGAAAGCTAGTAAACAACTCTTAATCGTCCTAATTCATACGTCGCAAGCTTTTATTACGTAATTACACAAAATAGCTTCTATCAGTTTCTCAACTTTATAATTTAGCACCCCGGCGATTTGCAAGTTTCCAATCTGGCTGCTAGTGCAGCCAGATTGGAAACTTGCCAATCACGCCAGTGTGAAAATTGCGGTGAGCCCGCGTGCAGTATTCAGTTTTACGAGTATGCAATTGAGTGTCATGAGTAGGTTTTGATTTGCAAGTTAAAGTGGCAGTGGGCAGGGCACATAGCTCGTAGAATTGACGGCCGATTGGGCCGAAAAGTCTCGAATGGAGACCACGAACTGCCAAGCGCAGCGTAAGAAGACTAGCCACAAGTTGGACAGAAGATTTCATACAAGTGGCTGGATGCAGGCCGCTTCTAACCAGTCTTTTTGGAAATGGAAGACGCTGGATGCAAGCCGCTTCCAACCAGTCTTTTTTGAAATCCATGGGGGAGGCCTATGTCCGGCAGTGGACTTCTTGTGGCTGAGATGATGATGATGAGTAAGTTTTTCACCTGGTTGCTCGCTTCGCGCTTGCTTATTATAGTCCGACGCCACCTCTAAATTCAATGACGTTAATGGCACTGACAGTTACTAACAGTAGAAATTGCGATAGAAAACTCTATTTTCAAATTCACCGCTAAGATTTAGGTATATTATCTCGTTGCGCCCGGAAAGATTATACAAAATAGGTATAATTAATGAGCATATATACAATTAAGGAATAATGATTAATAAAAGTAATGTTTGTTTATACTTTGTACTTTTGACGGTTATTCCCCATAGTAGTATGCGTAACATTGCTGTAAAAGATTGTAAACGCGCATTCTTCAGAATAATTCTAATTCTCAAAATCACTTGTTTATTACGAAAAATTCCTTGAAGGTTACGAAAAAGCGTATTTTTTCATTTTTGAGAGAGTCGTATTATTATTACAAAAAAATAGCATATGACACTCAGGGAGTGAAGACAAATCTAACGACACCTCACACATCATAATCGGACAAGTCGTTTAGGCTGTAGGAGTTCATATAGAAACATACATGCAAACATACATACACTCTAAAATCATAACCCTCCTTAAGCAGTCGGGTAAAAAGAAGAAACGATGTTTGCCCAGGCGCATTCAGCAACAGTCTTACCACTACAGCTTGCAAAGCATGCTGCCAACCCGTCATTCGATGATCCCGCTGTAATCACGATCGCAAACCGGCGATGTGCTAACGCCCTAATCTTGTAACTCAGCAGATGTCTATCTGCTGAGTTACAAGATCACACGCAGACAGACCGTCTGGTCTGCCTGCCACTTGTTCGCGTTTCACGATACCGACACGATTCCGAGAGTGAAAACTGTACTCGCTCGATAAATCTCCGCGCCTGTCTATACTTACCAGCTGGCCTATCATGGGATAAATTGTTTAATCCACGTTGTTTTGTCACTATATTATGTCATCATCATCTCATCCATAAGAAGTCCACTGCTGGACATAGGCCTCAATGGAGTTCCAAAAAGATCGGTTGGAAGTGGCCATCATCCAGCGTCTTCATTCCACTTTTATGAGGTCTTCTGTCCGCCTTGTGGCTGATCTTCCTACACTGCGCTTGCCGGTTCATAGTCTCCACTCGAGATCGTTTCGTTTCCAACGGCCGTCAGTTCTACGTGCCCACTGCCACTTCCAACTGTCAGTTTTCACTATCAGTTGTCAATGTCCTAGGCACCGAAGCGTAGAATATGCGCCGATTCTCTAGCGATCAACTTTACTGTCACACAAGTCATTGGCGGAGTTGCGGCAACACAAGAAATTCAATTCTCTCTGAAATGAATTTACTCCGAAAGGTGGATAAAACGCTGGAAAGACTATTTATTAACGTTTTATGGTAACCCTGCTGCAGGTAATTGAGCTCTGGACCGCGCTGTTCCAATGTAACAACAAATATTCCAACTTTGTTTCATTCTCACGTCCCGAATCTGTCGGCTTACTAGGGCGTTGTGTAAAATATGTCAGCCTAAGTCACTGCAGCTGCACCCATTGCACTGTGCGAGTGGACAGTATTAATCAAGTAACTTTTGAGCCTTACCGATTTGAATATCTACGAGATCTTAAATATTATAAACGATCTCTACATACAGTATCGTGCACAGACGAGGTATCGTGAGTTTGTTTTGTCAGGACTATCGATCGAGTTCGAGTGCCAGTGATAAAATGAAAACTCATTTTGTAGTAAAAGACGAGGAATAGAGTAGACCGATATATCTGCTCTTAGGTGCTAATCACCCGCATTCTTATATACTATATAATGGGAACTGAAAAAGCACATAAACATACATTTTTGAAAATGTACGACAGTCCGCATTATTTATTTTAGACTTTATTTTAGATTTTTTGATTTATTTTAATTATAACTATTTAGTTTTTTATACTTTTTTCCAGTTTCTATAAATAAAAGTATAAATAAATAAATATTGGATGACATTTTTCACACAGTATAGGTAGGGTGGCTAGTGAATTTGTTCCAAATTTTGCTTAAGTACCTGTCTTTTGTAGTGACGGGCAAAGTAACGTACCCAGCCTTCAGGGCTTTTCGAAATAGAACGTGTACTATTCATGTGTAATGTATGTGTAATGTGTACACATTCAATACAACAAATACATGTGTTGTACTTCATAAGGTATTAGATATCAAACTGAGCACCAACGCGACGCTAGCAGTATGCAACGTACTTGGTCTGTTTGACAGCTAATACCATCTATAGTACAACACAATTCGACGCTATAGCGCGGCGTCAGGCTAGCGCGACGCGCGCTGTTCGGCAGTCTTTTATTATAAGCATTCAACTACAGGCTAGGCTGTTTGTACTTCAATCCAATCAATAATGTTCGTGGGTGTATTTAAGTGCCATTTGTCTCAGCTTTCCCATGCGGTACGGTATGCGTGACTAAATGAATGATTTATAAGTGGAGCAGATGAATGATACGCCGTCCGGCGTCCCTTGCCCATGAGCTGTGTAAAGCCCACGTTGGAGAAATGGTGCTTTCTCCATTTGTCGCCTACGCACCTCGTGACAAACGCACCTTAATACCCGCAGCCTTCCTTGTCTAGTTAACATTTAACCGATGGCTGATCACCTGGACACCTTAACGACGAGGGCTTTCAGACAACTCATTGGCACAAAAATACCTGTGTTCTGGCCGAAAATGCAGGAAATAACTTCACCGTATGGATCTTCTTGTACTAAGAGTGATGAAAAACAAGTAAGAATTACTTTTGCGGCACTGAAGAGATTTGGTAATTTTTAAATAAAAAACCGATGACATCACGTGCGGCACGAGCGGCACGTCGCAGTGCAAGGCGCGTCACCGACCGAGAGTGTGTGCTGCTCCTTTGAAAATACCGCCGAATGCGGTTGAAACTATAGTCGGATATTTCGGCTCAAAACAGACGTGAGTGACCCGTAGTTTTTATTTAAAAATGTGTGAAAATCACGTTAATTTCCAAAGTAAGATTTGGTAATTTTTTATTTTATTTTTTGTAAATGGGAGGAAGTTTTTGTTTTATGCAACTGGTGATGAGTCGAGAAAGTCGCTTGATATTAGCGTTCATGCTTGTCCATTACAATCTCCTAGAAGTTAAATCTCGAAATGCCCGGCTATTTCACTGTAATTCATCATCATCTCAGCCATAAGAAGTCCACTGTTGGACATAGGCCTCCCCCATGGATTTCCAAAAAGACCGATTGGAAGTGGATTGCATCCAACGTCTTCCCGCCACTTGTATGAGGTCATCTGTCCATCTCGTGGCTGGTCTTCATACGCTGCGCTTGCCGGTACGTGGTCTCCACTCGAGAACCTTTCGGCCCCATCGGCCATCAGTTCTACGTGCTATGTGCCCTGCCCACTGCCACTTCAACTTGCTAATCCGCTGTGCTATATCGGTGACTTATGTACGTCTACGTATCTCTTCATTTCTGATTCGATCGCGTAGAGAGACTCCGAGCATAGCCCTCTCCATGGCTCGTTGCGTGACCTTGAGCTTCCTTATAAGGCCCATAGTTAGGGGCCACGTTTCAGTGCCGTATGTCATCACTGGTAACACACACAGATTGTAAACTTTCGACTTGAGGGACTGGGGAATATTGGACGAGAAGACGCTTTTAAGTAACTTCACTGTAATTATTACCCTTCAAATAGTTCAAATACTAACGATAGTTCAAATAGTACATAGTAACCTCCGCTTGTCGGCGGGACTGCAGTTCTTCTTTGGAGTATTGTTTTTTTTTTTTTTTTATATGAATGCATTGAAATTGAAATTGGCTCAAGATGTTTGCCGTTACATATACATAATATATCGTTGCAAATTTGTTCGTGTGTATTGTCTACAATGTATGAATTCGCTGCATTCAGCATTATCCGCGGGCGCTCCAATCTAAGCGATGCGTGCGAAAGCGCTGCAGCCGAACCGTAAAAGGAGCAGCTGTACATTAATTAAACCCAAGAAAATGCTCCATGATATAGTGAAAATAGTCTATAGTTCCCTCATATTTATAATATCTCTCGTTGTAATGTTGGTTAACCGGGACAGTGTTACATTGTTGCCAATAGTACTTATAAATCCGAAATACATTTGTTTGAATCTTACTTACCTGAATCCGTTTCATAGAACTGTCTGATTCCAGTGCTCTTATTCCGTATGACCATCGGCCGCGTTTCGTAAAATTGACGTCGCTGTGTGACAATGAAAATTAGAATTTAGAGTTTTAAACTTAAGGTGGTAATTTCATTGTCAATCTCACGTAACGCGGCCGATGGTCATACGGAATCAGGGCCCTGATGTTTTACTTGACACGGGTATCTGATTCCATAAGATTGTTAGCCATATGTTTCACTTCCTCGAACAATAATTATTAGGCTAGGTTCGATAGGTTTCTATTTTACTATATCCAGAAACCTTATTTTTAATAATATTTGGTTATCAGATCAGATATATCAAGTATTAGGTTATTAGTAGTCTTTATATTATACACAGAAACTTTCGTATTACAAATATTGGGTTATCAGACGACTTGCCATAATTGAAATTACTGGATTTTGGTATAGAATATAGATATATGTTATAGAAAAAATCCTTTTCTGGAAAATGATATTCGATACACCGTATTTCGAATTATAGATAGGCAACCGTTGCTACTACGTTCGGGACGGGATCAGCTCGTATAGTTTCCATGCACATGTATTTATTTAAATGGCGCGTCTACATACGAGTGGATGAGGTCTTCAAGTCTTCAGTACAAAATTGTCCTTTCGTTTAGTAAAAAACAATATGCTATTTGCGTATCGATTATCTGTTTAGCCAGTCAACTTACCACCTGGTTTATTGTGTTCCAGTGAAATGCGCCTTCCGAGTAAAGTGAGTAGAAAGTAAGGTGTTCTTTGCCGTGTACATAGGATTATTTATCACCCTCATTATTTTACTATAGTATTGCAAGTCATTTGCGCGCGCGATTCCATCGTGCGCGAGTCGAGGTTTGTATGCGTGCGTGACGATCGCTCGCGCTGTCGGGCACACATACTAACGCAATGTCCGTCTTACTTATAACGCATGTTAAAATCTTATTCACTGAATAAGGTCTTGTCACTTTCTGGCAGACGGGAACTCTCACGCGCAAAAACGAAACAAAACACTGTTTAACCAAAATGCGCTTATTCAGCGTTTATAAGTGAGACGGTGTGTGTGTACGCTGATGCTACATGAATACTACATGTATAGGATTGTGCGCGCTTGCGAATTGCAACTATTGTATTATTATACGGGTTTTAATCCGAGGGCCTGACGCTTTACTGTCATATAAAAACGATTTATGCAGTTTGGTTAGCATTGAGCAATATTTTCTCTTTGAAATGAGTTGTATTTGAAGTAGTTATGTTAGACAATTTGTATTGTTCCGGCTGATAGAGTTCAGGTTGTTTGTTTGTCGCGCGGTTTGTTATTTATGTATGTTAGTTAATTAAAATAGGTAGCTAAGGTGAAACGGTAGAACGTGATTTATGATCTATATCTTTTCTAAATATTGTATTTATAATACGACTCGCATAAGACGTACGAAACGCTTTGACTCCACTTTCATTGTGCGTACCGCCAAACTGTGGAATGCGCCTCCTGAATGGGTCTTTCCGAATAGATATAATCTAAGTGTCTTCAAATCGCAAGTGAATAGGTTTCTTGTAGGCAAACGCGCTCCATCGTAGACCGTAGCTGTCGCTTAACACCAGGTGAGTTGACGGTCAAGCGCAAACCTATCGACGAATAAAAAAATAAAAAAAAGACTCAAGAGTCGAGTTGTTCGACCATCGTCCGTCTCGCTCACAATACAAACGCATACAAACATTTTTATAGATATAAAACGGTTTTCTGTTTATTATTATTGACATGTATCTATATTATAAGTGAACATTGCTTACAATTTAAGAATTAATTATGAATCAGGTAAAACGGTTAAATGAACTTATAAAATTGTCTCACAGAACACTAGGAAGCAAAATCATAAGTTTTCAACGAAAATTTCATTTTGATCAAAGTTAATTTTCACACATAAAAATCATTTTCACCTTAATAATTTGTACAAAATATTTTAATTAGGTTACGCAGTCGGGTAAAAAAGTATATATTATCTTGCATCTAGTTCTATAGTATGTATAAGCTTTGCTTAGTTTGGGCTAGATGGTGTTGTGTGAAATGTCCACAAATATGTATTTATCATTTATTTACTAAGTAGACACTGATACGAAATTCTTAAGAGGATTTTTGGAAAGAAAAATCTAATTTTGGCGAGCATTGTGGTATTTTTTGAAACTGACAAAAGTTTGTTCTTGTAACCACATTGTTGGAAAGTATAATTTTTATGACCTTGGTTCCGGGTAAAATTTTGGAAATGTCCTTTGTTATGCGTATTTTTTTTCTTAAAAACCTAAAAAATCGGCATTATTTTAGCGTTGATAAAATCTAGTGGGACGGGAGTCGCTTATCTGGCAACACTGTATTAATAAACTACAAATAGACCCCATAAATTGCGATCAATAGTTTAAAAGACACGCTATAAAACAAGTGATAAAGTACCCTGTTTATACTCGTACGAGGCACCAATAGGTCTAGTCTTATACGGGAAGTGGAAAGTGTAAAACGCGTCAAACCCGGGACATGTATGGTGTCCAATCAAGCGTGATTAAGATGCGTACTAATCAAAGTAAATACTCTCGTAAAATACTTTACTGGGCTCTGCTGTGAATATGTGGTCGTGTCGGTGCAGCATATCAGAGCTAATGGGGTGGGAACACACTGATAGTCTATTCTAAATTAGAAAGCTGGATAGTGAGGCCTGCCCCCTTATTCTGAACCCATTCGGTTTCGGAATCGAATCGATTTGTATATCTCCGTCTCTGTCATTTCCATACAGAATGACAGAGACGGAGATATACAAATCGAATCGATTTCGAAACCGAATGGGTTCAGAATACGGGGGCTGTTCTGATATACGCTCACTAAAACCTAAATTGAGGACTAAAACTTATGCCGTCCGCGTTTACATATTTATTCGCGGTTAGCATAAGTAGACATGAGTTTTAGTACTGTCAAATTTATAATTATATTTATGTCAATAACAACTGATATGCCGTTTTAACCACCGACGGAAAATGAGGGATTTTATATTAAGTTTGATATGTGTATCTATCTGTATGTCTGTCTGTGCTATGGCATGGTAACTCCCAACAGATTGAACCGATTTCGCGATTTCGGTCTATGTTTGTCGGTTTTATGTTTTGTTTGAAAGAATATTTGATCGAGATTGTTCTTAGCTATGTTTGAACAGAATCTGTTTTGTCGTTATTTTTTAATTTGCGTTTTTTTTTAAAGTTTTCTAAATGTTTAAAAAAATAATTCAAGAGAGACGTTGTTACTACTACTTGTTACCGTTGTAGTTGCTAGAATCTGCTTGGATAAAGAACGATCGCGGCAATAAATGGGAACTAACGTTTTGGCTTAACAAAATAATAAAATGAAGACAGCAGCGCCCTCAATACCGCATTAGTTCTCTAACTGAACACACTAAATCTGATTCGCGCTTTCGCGGCGCATGGCTCGCGACAGTCATAGCCAATTTTTTTCTTTTTTCTGTGAAAAAAGTGGCCACTTATAAATTTGCGCCATCCCTGTGTTATCTGATTCCATGTTTAAATTTCCGAAGCGGTTTCCACGGTTCGCGTGGGCAGAGTGCCAAGCTCGATCGAAAGTTACCACCCAAAGGCAGGCCGCCCAGGAAATTGGAATACTTTTAATGGCATTGTAACTTTCATTGCATCAAAGTCGATTAAATAAAACAAGAGTGGTCAGGAGAAACCGCTTCAACGATGTTACTGTCGAGTTTTACTACATTTATGTTCTAGGACTACCTATGTAGTGTAGGTCGGGTGGCATCCCACGCGCTGAGAAATTTTCTTTCTGTTCGCAATAGGATGAAAGATTTGTGAGATCGTGCACCAAGAGGACATGCTGAAAGTCGGCACATTACTATATATTTATTTTACTGCGAAGAGCGTTATCACCGGCACTCGAACTCAAACTTAAAATTAACGCAAACCACGGTAAATATCCCGTTAATAATAATAGTGTTTTATATAATTATGTACACAAATTTGTAGACAGTTCAAAAATTCCACATCCGACGGAACTTAAACCCGCATTGAAACCAATCTCAGTTATGATCCTCTATAGGTGGTGGATCTTCAGCTATTCCCCACTTTCTCCGGGAGCCTCGGGTGCACTCGCATTTCCCATCGCCCGGTGAAATGTGCGCTCTGCCTCCACATTATTAATAATGGAAAGTCAATATAAGCTACAGCATATTGAATTCGTTGTCAGCACTGGTATCCCTTTAATGAAGTGGGCGGATCCAACTCTTAATTGTGTTCTTGTGAGATGGTATGTAGTAAAATGTCTAATTCGCATAATACCTACTAACATAATTCTAATTTAATACTAGGTATATTATTATTAATTTTTTTTTTTTGACAAACCCGTGTAAATATTCTACCATGCATCGTCATCCAAACCAAATGTGTATACAAAATTTCTGCAAATCAAATGAAGTAAGTTCATATAGACTGAGTGGCCAGCCCTAGTGTCAGAGTTATTAAGCCGCCGATGCAAATCAAATAAAAAATCGTAAAAAGAGAGAAAAAATATGAGAGTAAAAATTATTGCCAATTGATAAAACTTATGATTTTTTTTAACTTATTTTTATTTAATTTGTCTTATGAATCTAGGAGTAGAGAGAAGTAGAGAGTTTATTTTTATTTTTAGTTACGAGTTTTTTTTATTATTCAATTTTGTCTAAAATTCGACTTTAGTGTAAGTCGACTAGACAAGTGACAACATTTAAGCGATCCTGACTAGGTCTTAGCTGTTTTTTGTTTGTCTATCTCTGCGTAATTATCGGAAGCATAAATATAACACCACTGCATGATATTCAATAATGTATTTATTGTGTTAAAAATAATCGCTTAGAATCTGTTATATAAACATGTTTTTAGAACTTGAGAAAGGATTTATATTATAAATTTTAATTACTTAGTTGTACCTAACATAGTGTGAATAAAGTATTTTGTAAAGTAAACATTTAGCGTTTATAACATTTTGCGAAGTGGACATTTTACTATCACCGGGCAAATTGAAAATCGTGCCGAGTGAAGCAGTTAAAGTGCCTCTTGCCCGCAGCTTTGATGAGGTCGATAAGTACATTTCGTTACGTATTTCGATGTAATATATTACCATACAAAGCTAATTAGTTTCCAAAAAAGCCTATCTGATTAGGTCTCTGTTTTGAGTAACATGTTTGAATTACATAATTTCAAAGTGGGTGTCCACTTAGTTGTTTCTGTCGTGCCTGAGGCTAGTCTAGATTGCTTTTTCGGTACTACATTGTATCAACAATATTACAAAACATTAGAACAATGTGAATTTAAATTATAGTAACTCTGTATTATGTAAACCAATGTAGTGGAACCGTGCTGAGGAATATACTGCTTGTTTCTGCAGCAGACAGGCTAAATTCCTAAACACGATCAAGGACTGAAGAGCTAGGTAGCTAGCTCTGATACTCTAATAATGTAAATTATGCCATATTAATGATTATAATATAATGATTATTATAATGATTATGTATGATAAAGCACGTACATAGATTAGAGTATCAGAGTTAAACAGTGTAGAATACAGTTTTGTCTTGTTGTATGGAAAAAAACCGCTTAACGTAGGTACTAGTGCAAATTGCTGTCGCAACGATTTTCTTAACTATAAATAATTATATAGAACAGGCCTCATGGCTCAGTGGTAGTACGATTGCCTCCTGAGCTGTAGGTCGTGGGTTCGATCCCCACCCAGGGCAAACATTTGTGTGATGAGCATGGAAGTCTGTTTTGTGTCTGGGTGTTTTTATGTATCATAAGTATGTATTTACAAAAAAAAAATATAAATGTATTCTATAGTTTACTTGGATGAAATTTTTTCAGTTATTTTGTTATAAAAACCAGAGTACTGAATCAATTTTGATAAAAATTATATGGAACCATCTCTGAGGCAATACTTACCGAACAAAAAGAATCATCAAAAACAATTAACAATTGGCGGAGTAATAAACATATTACAAAAAAAAACATACATTTTCCTTCTTTTTGGAAGTCGGAAAATAGGACACGATAAGCTGTCTGTTAGTAAAAGCACGCATGCTACCTACTTATTAATTTTGCAACCCATTAGAAACCTATTCAGTACAGTTTATTGAACATAAAATTAGTTCTAAATACTTCTACCGTGCCATAGATAATTTAATTAATTAGTTTCACATGTTTAATGTTAATTACCTGAAGATAGAAATCAAGTGATATCTCCTTTCATTTAGTTTTCTTCCTTCGTTTGTATTTCCCATGAAATTTAAAAAAAAGTTAGCCGTCACACAGATGTGAAACAAAAGGTCAGAAATATTCAAATATATCACATAGAAGTAACGAAGTGTGTAATAATAGTTACGCGCACGCACACTAAGGACTCGAGAAAGGTAACGTAGTGGAAGCGTGATGGCATACACGGCATACAAGGCGCGCCAATAGATGTCACACATCGAAAACATACAGTAATGCGTTTTTTTTAAGTTTTTTTTTTGTAGTAATTAGATCTACGTTTGACCACTAATTCGCCTGATGGTATAAGTGATGTTGAGATGTATGAAAAAGAAAACGTTTAAAAAAGAGAGACAGGAACAAAGAGTTCCAGTTATTTTCGCTTTTATAATATTTTAGTTAGGTTTTAGGATTACAAACAAGGTGGTGGTGGTAGTTGTGCTCCGTGCAAACGTAATGAAACTTTTATGGAGCCACAAAGAGTCGTTCGATAATGCAGCGCACTTCCGAATCGTCAATCTTCGTTAGACAAGAGTGAGGATATCACTCACAGCTTTCACCTTCAATGGAATATCGATTTGCACCAATGATGTATTATACGTGGACAGGTTATCCCCGGCTTTGCGTGGCAAGCCTCAAGTAAGGTAATCGCCCGACTAGTCTTCAGTCGCGACACGTCTGGCAACGCTGTTAGACGTGTGTCATGACTTGTGAACAATGCCATCATGTGTGTTTAGAAAGTGCAACACCAACATATAATAAATAATAATAATAATAAATATATCTTTATTGTACACCAAACATTACAATAAGATAATGATTATTAGATATATAAGGCGAAGATACTAAAAAGCCTTAAAGATGTGGTTTTATCTTCGAAAATGCTGAGAATTAAGATTTGCCATGCTTTTACTTCATATTCAATGATTATTACCTCTCTATAGATAAAATATCATTAATTTGCATATCGAAATATGGCATTTCCGTACTATGAGCTTACCTTTAATGGTGTTTAACACGATTAAACGTTATACGTATTTATTGATTAATTATTAAAATTACAACTTCTTTTGACGCGCCGAGCACTTCATTTTGTGGATATGAAATCAACCTGAGTGCGTCACGCTCGGCTATGTAACGCTTGTTCGGGTAAAATCGGCTCGAGTCGTCTAAAGGAGCGATAGAGTTATAGTTAATACCTACGTAATTGCTATACTGCTAATTGTACGCCGCGGTTTTACCCGCGTAGTGATAAAAGTTGATGGTGATAGTGAACAGTGATGATGATGATAGATTGTAGTCTATGTTTGTCTCTAGGTACCCAGCTGTGTTATTTTAGCCTCTATGTCGTAAAAAGTCAACAAACAGACACAGTTTTCTCTTTGGCGTCTAGAGTTTACCCGTTATACTTGTTTTTCAATTATTATTTTTTAAGATTGTCTACAACTCTACATCGCTCGTCTCGCTGAGGTGGGCAGAGGCGGAAGGATCTTTCCGCTTGCTTGATCCTGACATTATATTTGCCTTCTTCGGTTGCATTTGACATTTAACATTTTAGAGAAAGCTCAGGTCAAAAGTACCCACTTTTGACCAGCTATATGTTAATACATAGATGGGTTGTCTCCGGCTCTGCGTGGCAAGCCTCAAGTAGGGTAATTGCCCGACCTGGCTTCAGTCGTGACACGGTGGGCAACGCTGTCAGACGCTAGTGTCATGATTTGTGAACTGTAACTGTCAATATCTCTTTCTGGCAACAAGGATTCGTATATCTTTGCATTAAATGTCGCTGTTAGTCTGCACTATAGATGTATATAGGTAAAGCATGATTCGCCATGTATTCACTTATTCAATGAGAATAACCTCTCTATAGATTGGAATCTCTTTGCTTTTGACCTGATCTTTCTCTAAAATGTGTTCGATTAGGTCGTGATCAAGTCGCCTTCATCCTTGGCTTACACCAAGACGCGTTGTGCAAGCTGCTTCCTGTGGCCTTCACAGGCCCGTGTCCAGTGGACTTGTTGTGGCTGAGATGATAATGACGAGTCCTATAGCGGTTACTCTACTGTTAAGTTACATAACCGTATATAATTTGAACATTGCATGTGCCTTAAATCAATATCTAAAACATAATCATCACCAATTGCATAATTGTTGGTAATTAACACCTACGTTTTTAATCTACATTTTAAAATTGAATCGCCGCCAATCATGAGTCATTAACGTAATCATTAATCCGAACGTTACTTCATGGTTGCATAACTGTAATTTCGATTATATGCCCTGTCGGACTTTCAGATTTCAGTTTGTCGTGATCAAATAATTGGTTTAGTACCTGACCAAAAAAGTATGATCAATTTTGACTAATTTGGTCTTCACGCTTCAACGAACGTCATTTGTCTTTCAATCCTTATTATAATATATATACATAGACATAGACATCATTTTATTGTAACAAAAAACCACAGAAAATAAAAAATCATACACACAAAATAGGTCACAAAATAATGTTTTTGACAATCCGGCCCCAGCTCAGCATAATGCTAGTTGTAAACAACCAGCGCTGGTTTTCCGCTGGAACCACACTATACACTATACGTTGGTATACATTATACATAAATATTTATAATGATAAATATGTATTTGTTAAATCATATATCTTTCTCGTTCATTAGTAGAGCACTTTCTCTGTTTCAACGGTCCCGGGAACGATGGCGGCATACAGTCTGAACCGCCTGAATCAATGTCTAACATTTAAAAGAAATGTTGAGAAAGTGTCGCAGTCAAGTCATTGAGAAATCTACCTACTTGGCCAGTTATAAAATCGGCGACACTTCCCTGTGATATCACGCCTCTGGATATAAATCCAGCCGGAGTGTTATTGGCATTGGGCGTTTTACTGTTATTGCTCTGGGATTTACTGCGTTTTGACATACTGCAGTGAAATCACCCTCGGCCACGGCTAGATTTAGTTCTGCTTTGGTTGGAGTAACTGCAGCGATTGTGTTATCAATTTCGTTGTTGTGAGTTACTTACGGTTGTTTTAAACCGACTGTTGAAGAAGGGAAAACTATATTTCGAGTGTATGTGCGTGTGCGTACCCTATACTGTCAGTCTGTTAACTATTCACGGCTTAACGGCTGAATCAATCGTTATGAAATTTGGCACAGAGATGCTTTAGGGCCTGGGGAAGGACATAGGCTATATTTTGCATCATTATCACCATCACCGTTTTTCATCACTATGCGTGTGACAGTGCGAGGCGCATTTAGTGTTCTATAATGCCTCCTGTAGTCTAAATAATTTGATCGATTTTGATGTGCGATGTGTCGTTAGATTCATCTTTTTGTTCTAAATGTGTCAAATTTACTTATCATTTTACTAGAAATATTTGAATTTCTATTGCTCGTAAAATAAAACTATGTTTTTTTATCTACATTTATAAGTATTTCTGTTGAACTCGGAAAAGTATGAGACTATCTTTCGCGTAAGTCAAAACATTTTGGATCTGTTGCCTGTAGAAAGCTCTAAATTAACAAATATTTCAGTCTGAATCCTCGAAGTAGTTTAAAATAAGAATTATGTAGTTTTCTGAAAACAGTATGTATAATATGTATGTGTTTAAAAACAAGTATAATTTACTATTTTGGTTATCAGCTATCGGGTTCCCAAAGTACAAGTTTTGCTTAGCTTGTGATGAAAACGGCTCACCAATTACTTTTTGTAGAGAATCATCAGCAAAGTTTTGCAGTTTCATTTTTGATATGAAGCATCTGCACTACTACGTATACTTATTTCTTCAAGTATAGTAAATACCTAAAAGGTAATATTTTGTTCAAGCGGTGAACTCACCAAGCGGTCACCGCTCGCACTTGTCCGGTTTTTTTATTCGCGTATCCGTTAGAACTTGTTTCATTTCACTGAGCAACAATCGCTGAAACCTTAGAAAACATTATTTTTTTAGGTACGTTTAATTTTATTTATTTATTTATTTAAGTCCATCAACATTGTGTACAATAACAATATTCGCAATAGGTTTTATATAATAATAACATAATTACAATTGCCACAATAATTAAAGATGGAGACAGCATGCATTAATGGAGCGAACAAATAAATTATAAAATATTGTACGTCAATTAATAATGTTAAAAGTTAATATTTCATTACGTTTTCTTGCATTTCTTCACTGTACTGGTCGAGTCTCGGGACTCGTCACTCGGCGTCATGTTTTCAAGTTGTTTATTGGCATGAAGTGCGGTTTGAACATGTGTTTCTACTTCTGAGACGATTGTTTGAACACCTGACGGGCTCGAGTCTGTTAAACGTTTGCTTGTTTTGCAACTTTGAGTTGTGCTGTAATTGCAGCTACTTTGTTATGTGCCATCATCATCATCATCTACCGTGTGACACCTGCTACAATGTAGACTATGAATTATTGAATTGTCGAGTGACTGAGTTTCCTCATAAATAATAAATATATATTTGTGGACATTTCACACAACACCATCTAGCCCAAACTAAGCAAAGCTTGTACTATGGAACTAGATGGCTGATAGAATACATATATACTCTTTTTTTTGTAAATATATACTTAAGATACATAGAAACACCCAGACACAGAACAAACATCCATGCTCATCACACAAATGTTTGCCCTGGGTGGGGATTGAACCCACGACCTTTCAGTTCAGCAGGTAGACGTAAACACACTACCAACTGAGCCACTAGGCCAGTCATAAGTATAAAGTCCATAAGTCATAAAGTCCATAGTGAGAGAGTCGCCTTCCATCATAATCGAAAGTTAATAATTCATAGTATTTATAGCTTTGAAAATGAAAAGACATCGTATCAAAATCAAAAGCATTATGATCCTATTCAGACGTTAATGGAGCTAACAGACGATCGAATTGTTCGCTCCGAACATGCAGCGAACATTCAAAACCGATCGTGATCGTGTTCACCGAAATGACATAAGTACTTTGTTGTCTGTGACATCACAACCAACTATTTTGAACGTTCACTCCTAACAAATCTGATCGTCTGTTACTACCTGTAGTCATAAAAGGCTAAAGGCATAAACAAATAGAGAGAGAGAGAGATAGATTATTTATCTTTATTTAAATTAGGATTGATAGACGTAACTGCATAGCCTGATTCTTAATTCATTTGCCACATTCGTTTCGAACGATTGAAAGTGAAACATCTATCGTTGATCAAATAAAAAGGGAAAATGTAAACACACATTCCAAGTGCTAACACTACTGTTGACGTAACTTCTTGTTCTTATTTGCGTTGTTTGTGGCTCAGTCAGTAGTATGTCTGCTTGCTGAGCTGTAGGTCGTGGGTTCGATCCCCACCCAGGGCAAACATTTGAGTGATGATGATGAGCACGCATGTTTATTCATGCACGCATGTGTCTGGGTGTTTCTATGTATCACATGTATAATTTACAAAAAAAAGTATATATATATATATATATATATTCTATCAGCCATCTAGTTCCATAGTACAAGATTTGCTTAGTTTGGGCTAGATGGTGTTGTGTGAAATGTCCACAAATATTTATTTTATTTCAGATAATTCTCATATTTACAGGTCAGGTGGGTAAAGATCATTCGCTTTAAGTTCGCAGGAGGTTTTCCGGACTACGTACTTTTGGTCATCAAGTTTTCATAGCTTTTTACAGGGCATGAGTTAACAGATTTGATTTAAAAAAAAAACGTAACGCTCCTTCTTGCGCAGTCGGGTAATAAAAGGGTATATAACCTATTTATGACCTTTCTAGAACTGAAAACGACAGTTGCGATTTCTTGTTGACCAAATAACAAAAGAAAAACAAAATACCCGACTGCAGAAGAGTTACGTTTGCAATCTTACGATTTCTTTACGCTTGATACACTATTGAATGTATGTTTTGTGTAAGAATTTAAATGCGCATTCTTTAGAATGTTTCCAGTAAAATTATTTATTTACTACGAAAAAGTTCGTTAAAGGCTACGAAATAGTGCAATTTTTAATTTTTGTAAGATTTTTATTATTATTATAACAAAAAAATAGCCTATAACATCAGAGTAAATACAAATCTCACACATCAACATCGGTCAAGCTGATTAGGCTATAGAAGGTAATATAGAAACATACATACAAACATACATTCACTCGAAAAACAACCATCCTTCTTGCGCAGTCGGTTAAAAGGGGAAATGTAAACATCCTCATCGTTCCACGTGCTCACATTAACTCTCACGTAACTTGTTCTTATGACGTCAGCATTTTCGTTATCTCAGATAATTCATACATTTGCAGGTCATTGCCAGAGATCATTCACCAACAGATATTGATTATCACCCCACACGTGTCCGTTCGAATGAGTGGTTTCGATACGCATTGCAGTTTTATCTGGTAAAGGGGCCATCCACAAATTACGTCACACGTTAAGGAGAGGGGAGGGGGTCGACAAAGTGTGACATTATGAGACAAGGGGTGGGACGGGTTCTAAGCAAGCTTTGACAAGGGGGAAGGAGGGGTCCTAAAACTAAGAAATTCGTATGACATAGTTTATGGATGGCCCCAAACTATTTAGATGTGGTTTGGTATTGTTTGATTGTTAGCCACCTTTGCTTGGCTCAAGATAAAGATAAGCTTGCTAAGTTGACTGCCAACCTCCAGGGGAGAGGCACCAGATGATGATGACTAATAACCAGATGTAATTGTAGGCTTCGTTAAGGCGATTGTATTGGAAACTTGAGGGAAATTGGCGTTTATGTAGGCAATAGGCTGTCCCTGTCACTCCTAGCCAATATTATATCATCTTTCTCCCTAAAACCCTCTCCCTTCCATCTAACCCTCTAACCACGGTCAAATGTGGCCTCAAACGGCCCCTCATGGTCTTTGATGCTCTGCCTACCCCCCGTAAATATAAACAAAAATAAGAAAAATTGGCGGGATTTTATGTATTGCTCCATTATTCATTTAAAAGTACAATCTTTAAGTTCTACTTAGAAAATTAGCCTCCGTATCTTGAGTGGTATTTCGTGGAGTATGCCAATAAACCTTGTACGCAAGGTGAGTCTCGACACAGTCGTGAAGTGGGCGGGTCAAGTGCCTCCTGGAGCTGAATAGGTTTCATCTAAACTTATTTTAGACTTTAAGAATTTATTTTGAAACTTTTTTTGTTATAAAAAAAAATTAGTTTTATGTACTACTGATATTAGTATAGGGCAATTCTACCGATATAGCATTTTTACTTTTGGCAACAGGTGTAATACCAATCTTGTAGGAAAATAAGACTACAAATTATAGTGAGGTAAAATAAATGTGAAAGACTAGATAAAGAGTAGATTAGGTTAAAGATCTCTAATGTATTTCCGACAATGTTATTCGGATTTTCTGTTACATTTTATGAAGCAACTTAATCAAGTCCAAAGGGTCATATCTCCACTGCCAGAAGTCACCTTACGTCTAAAAAAACCTTAAGCCACAGAGATAAATGCGGACAGTCCCTAAGCCGAAATTGGTAGAAACCTGTGGTTGAGGCCAATCCGTATCTCTAATGGATCGGATGAATGAAAGTTAGGGCTTAGATGGCAAGTACGTTTTTGTCCTTCGATGTTAGGTAACTTAAGTTACATAAGCCTAGTTTGTACTGTGCGAGTAATATAGTCGAATGTCGCATAAGCACATTACGCTAGAAAACATTGGAATATTTACTTACCAACAACTCGCCCGATGGTAAGCTACTTTGGAGCAGATGAAGTCAATTCGATCTAGAAGAAATGTATACAGCCTTTAAAAACCCTACATTGTATAGTTCTTAGGCAAAAGACAGCAGAAGGGAGGCATACTCTAGTGCTGTACGTGCCAAAAGACAGCAGAAGGGAGGCATACTTCAGTGCTGTACGTGCCAAAAGACAGCAGAAGGGAGGCATACTCCAGTGCTGTACGTGCCAAAAGACAGCAGAAGGGAGGCATACTCCAGTGCTGTACGTGCCAAAAGACAGCAGAAGGGAGGCATACTCCAGTGCTGTACGTGCCAAAAGACAGCAGAAGGGAGGCATACTCCAGTGCTGTACGTGCCAAAAGACAGCAGAGGGGAGGCATACTCCAGTGCTGTACGTGCCAAAAGACAGCAGAAGGGAGGCATACTCCAGTGCTGTACGTGCCAAAAGACAGCAGAAGGGAGACATACTCCAGTGCTGTACGTGCCAAGGATTCGCTCAAGGCGCGCAGCTATCTCTCTCGCGCATCACAACATTTTTAAACATTGAGTACAGATATTAAAATATTGAGAAATGATTTTAATTTGATAGGAGAAATATTCTAATATATATATATATGTGTAATACTGAGGAGTAGGAAAATATAATCTAGTTCGTCGCCAGTATAAATGATATCTGAATAAAACTTTTTTTTTAATGTTTCTCCTATCTAAATAAACAAATTAATTTCTCACTTTTCTAATATCCCTAAACAATATTTATAAAAAGATTGTGATGCGTGAGAGAGATAACTACGCGCGTCGATATCCACTTTAAGAATTGTAATTGCTACTTGACTAAATCACTAATTTAGTGCGAAAAATGTTTTAGCTAGATTGTAAGAGTGACCTCTGTCCGGTCGATGTAAGAGTTGGCCAGAGGCCAGACGGACCGGCTCCAGCTTCTAGTCTACGTCCAGTTATTGATCCGGGTGGGTATACCTAGTATTCGTCGGCTGGTACTAGCTTGTTGCTGTGTGTATCTATGTATGTATTTACGACGTTATGACATGTCGAAAAATATGGTCTCAATTTGGCTTATCGAAACCTTGGGGGCCAGTTCCATATTCTGAGAGGTATTCGTATTCAACTCTTACAGTAAAAGTCACTGCTTTAAATAAAATAAAACTAAATATTCGGCAAATGAATAAAGAAAAATAAGTGCCCCAAGTTTTATAGCCTCAATTTTCAAGAAATATGTAAGACAGAGCCAAAAATGAGAGATAAGGATAAAATATAATGATATTCAAAGAAAAACAAATAATCCAATAACATAAATGCGATTTTCGTAACGTGATGTCGGTTAAGTTATGTTTTTCGCGAGAAAGTATGCGCAAACTTAAATGCTATCAATTTTAACTGCTTTGGTTTCCTTTTTAAGCACTCCTGAAAATTATAATGAAATTATATTCTTTTACACATTTTTTAAATTAAGATGTACTGTCTTACTACTGGCTAAAGTCTCCCAATTCATTACTTCCATTCTTCTGGATCTTCTCTTTCACAATCTATAGTTTATCATATATACACAATACACATTATATTATCATATAAGTGTACAAATTATCTATTAACCGATATATTTTCTTAATCCACATAATATATATGAATCATTATGTATTCCTAGTATATACAGAGGTATTATGGCTCAGTTGGTATTGTGTTTACATCTACCTGCTGAACTGAAAGGTCGTGGGTTCGATTCCCACCCAGGGCAAACATTTGTGTGATGTTTGTTCTGTGTCTGGGTGTTTCTATGTATCATATGTATATATTTACAAAAAAAAAAGTATACATGTATTCTATCAGCCATCTAGTTCCATAGTACAAGCTTTGCTTAGTTTGGGCTAGATGGTGTTGTGTGAAATGTCCACAAACATTTGATATTTATTATTTATTTATTATTATCTCTATGATTATTTAATAGCTGAAATCAAATGTGTCACAGGGGGGTAACGAATAATAGAATTAGATTAACTGTGGGCAACCTTTAAACGTAACACCAGACAGCTGGCTCTTCTTGTCACTTAGTTGTATAAAAATATAAAAAGATTGTCATTCCGCATATTGTGCAATTCACCGACAGAAACTAATTACGCTTTCTCACTTACACGCGTCTCCGTTATCAATAGGCGCCAAATCTCTGGAATGCGATTATATACTTTTTTGCTAGATAATTGTGATATTATGGCTGTTTTTCCTCATGATTATGATTAATTTTACACGAACGTATGTTCAATGTGCGTGCTTACACTCACATACGCAAATATACTGCGATACGGTGATACGGTTTGTTTTTAGGGTTCCGTACCTCAAAAGGAAAAAACGGGACCCTTACAGGATCACTTTGTTGTCCGTCTGTCCGTTTGACTGTCTGTCCGTCCGGGTGTCAAGACCTGTATCTCGGTAACGCGTGAAGGCATCGTGTTAAAATTAAAACTATATACGCAAATCTATAGTCTCTTGCTGCAGAAAGAAAAATCAAATTTCTCAGTTTTCGTAAAAAAAAGTTACAGCCGAATATGTCTTAAAAAACGCACATTTCGACACTCACAAGGGAATCAAAACCTATGGGGTACTTCCCGTTGACGTAGAACTCTGAAATTTAGCAAGAAGCATTATGTTAGAGTACACATATAGAAAAAAATCCGAAAACTGGACATTTTTAATTTAATCACAAAAAATAGTGTCATTATGCAAGGAATGAGGGTCGAAATTTTAAAGTTAATTAACCGTATCATGTGGTGTATCATATGAAAGAGCTTAATTAGCATTAATTAAAACAGGTTTTTAAATAGTTTTACGATGTATATTTTTCGGTATAAAAAGGAAAAAAAAATGATTTCCCCCTTTTATTTACTAGTTTGTACGGAACCCTCGGTGGGCGAGTCTGACTCGCACTTGTCCGGTTTTTTTTTAAAGATAAAGATAAAGATAATTTATTTGCATACAACACGAGAATTTTATACAACAAGTGCATAAAAGATGTTACACTAAATTTAGTCGCTTAAAATCATGTTGTGCCGATTAGGCGTACAAATGTCAGGTAGACAGCATCATGCACATGCGAAAAATTATATAATAATAATAATTATTATTTGTTATTAGATTAATACACAAACCAAAAATATCTATAATATGACAAAGCAGAAGCAATAAAAGATACACATAATGTCAAATAAAATTAAAATTTGTCATTTAAAAAATCATTGATAGAATAATAACACTTCTGCAATAACAATGCCTTCAACTTTTTTCTAAATAAATTACTATTCTGGTCTCTTATTGACTTAGGAATCTTATTGTAGATTTTAGGACCCATACATACGATGCTATTTTGCATCAGTGCTGTCTTTCCTTCATGTACGCGCCGTTTGTCTTGGTCGCGCCTATTTCTTACAGTAGTATCAGATAGTGTGGGGAATCGCTCCCGGTTTGTTTTTACAAAAAGGGCCGTTTCTAAAATGTATAAACACGGAAGTGTAAGAATTTTATACTTTAAAAAATAGGGCTTACAACTATCTCTTTTTTTGAGTTTAAACATTGAACGAATACAGCGTTTCTGCCTTTTAAAAATAATAATTTTATTTGTTGAATTTCCCCAAAAAATAATCCCGTACCTCAAAATTGATTCAACTAACCCATAGTAGGCTTTAAGTAAAGATTCTATATTTAGAGTACGAGCTAGTTTGGCGATGGCATATGTTTGGCTACTTATTCTTTTCGAAAGGTGCTCTATTTGTGATTTCCAATTCAATTTTCGGTCAATATATAATCCAAGAAATTTTGAGCTTTCTACTTCATTTATAATGTTATTGTCGTATGCTACATTAATATTACCTTTGTTTGTTTCTCTTTGTCTAAAATGCATTATATTTGTTTTATTTAGGTTAATTTTTAAGTTATTGTTGTCAAGCCAAGATATAACTGAGGTCAAAGATTTAACAATATCGTTTTCATAAGAGTCAAGTGTTTTACATGCTACGGTGATAGTGCTATCATCTGCAAATAATGTCATAGGTTGAGATGTAGCATTAGGCAAGTCATTTATGTATGCTATGAATGAAAGTGGTCCCAGGACACTACCTTGTGGAACTCCGTACGCCACTTTGCGTTCATACGATCTATATATTTCTTCTGCTTTCGTGTTAAGATTGACTCGACTGATTTCCGTGATTTGTATTCTATCTGCTAGGTAAGACTCTATCAAATCTAAAACGTTACCACGTATTCCATACGCTTCTAATTTACTAGCTAAGATTCTGTGATCTACGTAATCGAACGCCTGCGTCATATCACAGAATATGGCGCACACCGGAGTGCTTTTATCCATACATATTAAGACGTTTTTAATGAAATCGTATATGGCCATATTAATACTTCTATTTTTTCTGAAACCCTTTTGTTCATTGCATAGAATATTATTTTTCTCTAAATAATCATTTAACTCATTATAAACATACTTCTCGAAAATTTTTGAAAATATCGATATTAGTGCAATGGGCCTATAGCATTCCATTTTCTCTCTATTGTCTTTTTTAAATAAAGGTTTAATAATGGTAGTTTTCAGAGAACTCGGAAATGTGCCTGTGGATATACACAAATTAATAATATAGCTTAGAGGGGTACATACATACTCACTTACTGATTTTATTATGAAAGTTGAGATTTCGTCATCACCAACACTTTTAGTGTTTTTAAGGTTTTGTATTATTTTGCTTATTTCTTGTGGCGTGCTTGGTGCCATGAACATAGAATCTTTGCTATGATTTATATTAGCTGTCACTTTATATCCTGACTCAGGGACCGGTTTTATTTTATCTATGAAAAAATTATTAAATGCGTTGGCTATAGCTATCGGATCCGTTATATCTTCATTATCTTGTTCAATTTTTGTTATGGCTTCTTTAGGTAAATTTAATTTGGTACTATTTATGATTTGCCATGCAGTTTTTGACTTGTTATGAGATGAATTTATCTTAAAGTTATTTTGTGCCCGTTTAGTTAGAACAATGATCTTTCTAAGACGTTTTGAGTAATTAAGGAAGATACTTTTATTTGTTTTTGTAGGATTTAGTCTATATTTCCAAAGTAAATTTCTTTTGTTTTTGCTACAAATTTTTATGCCACGTGATAACCACTTTATGGATTTATTAACTCTAATAATAACTGTTTTAAGTATATGGAAAGCACAAACTATAGTATAGTTTGAAGTTTGAAAAAAAGTAATCATATGCAAGATTTGCGTCAGAAAAGCTGTATAGTTCTTGGAATAAAACATTACTAAGACACATTTTAAATTTATTAATATTTTCAACAGAATAATCACGCTGCTTTTTCCTCCAGAATTTAAGTAGCGCGTTTTTATGGACTGGGAACTTCATTACTAAAGCACTGTGATCAGATAAATCTAATTCGTGCACTTCCGTATTACAAATCTTTTTACAGTTATATGCCATATTATCGATACATGTTTGGCTTGCAAAGCGAGTCGGTTGTTTCACCGCCAATTTAAAATTATGGTTTCCTAGAATTGATTCGAAGTCTGATGTCAAATTAGATGCTTTTAATATATTAATGTTAAAATCACCAGCAATGACGATTTGTTCATATTTTTTGTTACTCGTCATGCTCAATATTTTATCCAGTTTACATAAGAAAGTTTTTAAATTTGATGTTTTAAAAGTGATAACTTCTCATAGGAGCGTAAACCGCTAAGTTACGTAACGAAGTGGTTTACAGGGTAACGCGTTACGGCGCCAGTCTGTCTGGCTAGATTAGTTTAAGTTATCACTTCTGTCGGGCGTCCCGAGACGCAAAAGTTTTTTTTTTTAATTGATTAAATGTAACTGTAGAGTCATTAATGGTTCGAACCATGCAAAAAATTTATTATTCTTTCTGCGTTTCTACCTCAATATTTCGTCACCACAATCCAAACTTTTTCACTAAATACAAAATCAATTTACTCTCCACCTGTACCAATTCTCGTGACGATTATCCTAATATAATAAAAGCGAAAGTAACTCTGTCTGTCGTCTGTCTCTTTGTCTGTTTGTTACCTTTTCACGGCTGAACCAAACGTTATGGAATTTCGTACAGAGATTCTTCAGGACCTGGAGAAAAACATAGGCTATATTTTATCATCATCATAGTTTTTCATCAATACGCGGGTGACACCGCGGGGCGCAGCTAGTGTATCATATTTATGGCAGATCGCCAACCTGACCTGTTGCCAAATCTGCCATATTTCGTACATGTTAACGATTAAATGTAATATTAAGTAGCTTTCATCGTCTACTGAGCACGCGTGACACATACGAGCCAAGATTGACAAAATATATTCGTATCTGACTTTGTAAACAGATTGGTACCTTAGCTATATGTACTTTAGATAATGAGAATTGTCATGAGAGTTAGTAAAAAAGGTTTAAAAACCTTTGGGATAGGATAGGTATGTATATAGCGTGATAGGAAAATGAGTACTAGCACAAGTTAAGAAACGAGTAAGTAGGGAAACAGGCATATCGTGAAACATGTAAGTCACGAAACGGGCATATCGTGAAACATGTAAGCCGGGAAACGGGCATATCGTGAAACGCGTAAATCGCGAAATAGGCATATCGTAAAACATGTAAGCCGGGAAACTGGCGTCTAGTGAAACATGTAAGTCGGGAAACGGGCATATCGTGAATCGTATAAATAAATACAGAAACGAGTAAATTGTGAGACTTGTTAGTACCAAAACGGGCAAATCGTGAAACGTGTAAGTCAAACTGACAAATCGTGAAATGCGCGTTGTTAGATTACTTTACTATAGTTTTTATATTTTTCTATAACATTAACAACACAGAATGTATAATTGTAAAAAATGTTTTTCCCACATTGTTATCTTATCGAAGAAGTAATATTAATTCATTTAATATTCCCACGCTGAAGTATTTGTCAATTGTTTTATCATTCACGAATGTACCATCAATCAAAATAATCTTAATCGCATACAAATACTTACTTATTAGGTAAATACTTTTTAAATATTTTATCGGTATTTTTCTAGATTGTTCCTGCCTTGAACCTTTGGAGAAATCTTTTGCAGAATCTCTTTACCAATACCATACCACACTTACGTATAATAAACTAACTGCGCCTCGCGATTTTATCGCCATACTTATGAAAAACGGTGATAATCTTGAAATATAGTCTATGGTCGTTTGCGAGTTCTTAGCTCAGTACCAAATTTCATAACAATCGGTTCAGCCGTTCGATTGTGAAAGGTAACAAATTGACAGAAAGAAGTCTTTAGGGATCTTCCTTGTTATTAGGTGAGAAAGGAAATACTAGTTGAGAGTAGAATATCATTTATTTGGAATGTATCCAATATAAGGAATATATTAGTATGTGCCTTAGCTGTACTGGTAAGCAGTATACATTTAACCGACACGTAAAATGTTGTGTCGGTTCTAATGCTCCGCACTTACAAAACTAAATAGCGGCGTCTCGTTCTCGCGCCGAGTCTCTCGCTCGCACCGCTTAAAGATACATGCAAGCGCGTGCGCTCGCGCATTCTTCGGCGGCCGGCGAGGCGCGAGGACGTCGCACACTTGACGTCCACTTGAAAGGTCGGCGTAGATAGAATAGAATAGAATAGAATAACTTTATTGTACATCCATACAGAGTAACTTAAATATAGATAATAATCGGAGTTGAAAATACAACGGCGACCTTATCGCATAGAGCGATTTCTTCCAGGCAACCTTAGGGTGTATAGGAAACAGGCAATTTGAGAAGGAGGTTGTGGTGTACAGTACATATTAAATAACATAATTGTGTCATAGATACTTATACAAAACATAAAATATATAAATACATAAATACTTAACATTATAAAATATATACAGATATATATGTATGTAACATAAATATAATATTATATATATACATATATAAATACATATAGATACAGTCTTAGCAAGAGGAGAGATAATGTTCATGGACGAGGTTCTTGAATATATGAAGAGATTTTGCCTGTCTGATAGAGACTGGCAGCGCGTTCCACAGCAAGACAGCCTGCACGGTAAAAGATTTACTATAGGAAAGGTTGGAATGGGAAGGTGTTTTGATCGCCAGCTTGGAGGCACGGGACGAGCGTAAAGGAATGGAGTGACCTTGAAGAAACTCAAAACGCTCTTTCAAGTAGGAAGGGGTGTAAGGATTAAATAGGATTTTATAAAGGAAGTAGAGGATATGAGAGTTACGGCGAAGGCGGATGGGTAACCATTTGAGCTTTCGACGAAATTCAGAGATGTGGTCAAATTTGCGTAAGCCAAATATGAACCTAATGCAGAAATTTTGTAAACGTTCAAGTTTGTCTAATTGCTCTTCGGTTAAATCCAGATAACAGGCGTCGGCATAGTCCAGTATAGGGAACAATAGAGATTTTACAAGCGCAGTTTTGGTAGTAATTGGTAGGAAATTACGCAACCTTCTGAGCGAAGCAGCAGATCCATAAATTTTGCGACTGACTTGGGCTAGTTGAGAATTCCAAGAAAATTGACTATCTATGTAGATGCCTAAATTTTTAACAGTTTCACTGAAAGGAATAGGGATTCCATCAAAAATCACTTGGGGTAGCCGAGACCAGTCAATTTTGGATACCATACGGGAACTTCCTATAATAATTGTCTGTGTCTTAGCTGGATTTACTGTGAGACCATATTAGGTTTAGTAGATTGAGGTCAAGCTCGAGTGTTTTTTCTCCATACGTCGGGATGACGGTGTTATTGGCGGCGTACAGCTTGAAGTTAAGTTGCTGCGGGTGCTGCCTTTTTGTTCGTGGTATTACTGATATATTGGCACCAGTATCTATCAAGAAGGTTAGGTTTGAGTTCTTGTCGGTGACGAACAGGCGGTAGGAAAGTTCGTTTACGCCGGGTCCCGCCTCAGCCAGCGTATGTTCTAGTTTCCCGGCGTGCTATTCTTGAACGAACACGGAGTAGTACAACGACGCGCTTGCTTGCCGAATCTTCTATGATAATAGCAATACGGCACTGGTGATCCGTTGCGTGGGCTATTATTGTTGTAGGCGCTACTAGGTGAACGATTACGCCCACGCCATTGCTGTGGGCGGTGTTGTTGCTGTTTCAGTGCTGCAACTTCCATGTTGAGCTTCTGAACTTCCTCTGCCAGGTTCTGCATATCGACTTGGTGTATGGGGATGGCCGAAGTTGTTGCTACAGCCGAGACGTGTGTAGCTGACGTCGACTCCATCATTTTATCAGCTAGCTGGGCGAGCTCGTTGAGGGAGGTGTGTTCTTGAAAGGTTTCACTGACAGCAAGCATTGAGCGCACGTGAGCAGGCAGGTGACTAGTCCATATTAGCCTAAGAGTCGAATCTGGTAATTTGGCACGTGCTAGGTTTTGCATCTGTCGAAGGAGCCGTGACGGTTTCTGGTCGCCGAGGTCCATATCGGTTAGTAACCTCTGGAGCTGTCGGCTGTCAGATTCTTCGTATATGGTAATGAGCCGTTGCTTTAGTGTTTTATATATGTCCGTCTCGGGAGGATTAAAAAGAAGATCGCTAATCTGCTCGATGTCAGTTTTGTCCAGTTGCGCGATGACCATCTGTGCGAGCTGCGTCTGGTTTCGTTTTAACTCGTTCGTAGCGGCTTCGAAACTTATAAACCAAAGTCGAGGTTTGTCACGCCAGAATGGTGGAATACGCATTGATAGTGCGATACCAGCGATTTCATGGTGAAGGCTTGAAGGTTCCGTTTTCTCAGATCGGTTTGCGTCCATTTGTTTAATTTTCAGAGTGCGTGTTCTTCTTTTCGTTGAAATTTCGGGGTCACCACTTTAGGGATCTTCCTTGTTATTAGGTGAGAAAGGAAATACTAGTTGAGAGTAGAATATCATTTATTTGGAATGTATCCAATATAAGGAATATATTAGTATGTGCCTTAGCTGTACTGGTAAGCAGTATACATTTAACCGACACGTAAAATGTTGTGTCGGTTCTAATGCTCCGCACTTACAAAACTAAATAGCGGCGTCTCGTTCTCGCGCCGAGTCTCTCGCTCGCACCGCTTAAAGATACATGCAAGCGCAGGCGTGAGGACGTCGCACACGCGTCGATGCTGTGCGCTGCTACAAGTCGCTTCGTCTCTTTCTTTCGCTTTTATAATATTAGATAGATAAATATTAGATAATGTTTTACAAATAATTCGAATGTTACTTACATTTCGGACAATAAATCTATAGAGTTGTGCACTTTACAACTCTTAGTTTATTTCAATATGTGTTTATGTGTAAAAGTATTATAAACACAGTCTTTTAAACTATTCGGACGACTTCTTATACGGACGGCTAATTTTTCAATCCCCAGATAAAAACTATTTGTCAGTTAAAATGTTGGTTTCTTTTTCATATGTCATATGACAGAAAAGATTAAATTTATCTGACAGATCCTTTTATCTGAAGATTGAAATATTTACCCTTATTAAATCGTCCTCAACATTAAAACAAGTGTTGTATAATATTCTGCTTTAATCTCTTCGAACGATGTACTTCGTAAAATGATGTTAGAACTTCACGTACAGGTAAGTTCGTTCAGTCATCGCTTATTGTACCTATATTTTAGTAATATATTATATAATCGTATTATTGTATTATATGATCGATTCGGTCAAAGGTTTGATACAAAACAATTAGTCTTATAGAATTCCCTGAATGTAAACGTTGAGTCACGAGAAATCGCTGAAATATTTATGAAAACGGTGCGCAACGCCAATTGTGTTCTTCAGAGGAGCATTTTCTACGTATTTTACGGACAAAGTCCAAATATCCAACAGCGTCGTAACACGTGCAAGCTATTGACCGTTTAACAGAAATGTCATCCTCGGTCACACCGTCGCTTAACACCAGGCGAGTTGGTGGTCAATCGTAGATCTTTCTTGCATTAAAAAAAAGTTTATTTGTAGTTTGATTAATTAATAAATACATGTCCGTGTTTTTTTTAAATATTATTTACAAATTTCGCCAAGTTACTTAATAAAGCATTGACCAACGATATAGACGAGCGCTATTTTTTGGTCATCCTACGCTGCGCTTGCCGGTGCGTGGTCTCCACTCGAGAACTTTACAGCCCCATCGGCCATCAGTTCTACGTGCTATGCCCCCTGCCCACTGCCACTTCAACTTGCTAATCCGCTGTGCTATGTCGGTGACTTTTGTACGTCTACGGATCTCCTCATTTCTGATTCGATCTCGTAGAGAGACTCCAAGCATAGCCCTCTCCATAGCTCGTTGCGTGACCTTGACCTTCTTCATAAGGCCCATAGTTAGGGACTACGTTTCAGTGCCGTATGTCGTAAACCTTCGACTTGACTCGACTTGAGGCACTGAGATATATCAGATTGACGTATTCGTCAACAACTTCAAGAGTGTTCCCCACAGATATTTGGGTGTGCACTACATGGGCGTTCGATATAACCTTCGTTTTGTCCATGTTCATTTTGAGGCCCACCCGTTGGGAAACTCTATTGAGGTCTTCGAGCATCTTGCTAAGATGTCGAAATTATGGAATAATTTAGGATTTATTTATCTATAAATTCTGAGCGGCCATTTTGTAGATACCCATTCAAGGGTAGCTATCATAGTATAACAAAAAAAAATCTTAAAAACGGGTTTAAGGATTTTAATAAATGTTTACACCTAGTAAAAAATCATATTATTTAATTATATGGCGTTTGTCACCCAAAATAGCTTGATCACTAAACAAAATTACTCAAATTGAATTCATATTTTGAAAGTGGCAATGGAAACCCTACACCCAGTTGATATATTCGACGTGATATACATTGTAATGGTGACGTATGGCAACATTAGTCGACGTCGCATAATACTCTTGAACGTTTTTATGATGAGACATGGCAATACATGCCGTTTTCATGATACCTACACTCACGGACTGAAATATTTTCTTTTGGAGCTCACAGTGATTCATCCCAAACTTGACTCGTTTCCGCGTTCCAGAATTTTGCATTTGATTCAGCGACTGACTAAAGGCAGTTGCCAATGCAGACAAAGATATAACAGAAAGATGGTATGTTACTAACCATTATTATTGAAATGACAAAAATCCGTTCCACGTTCTTGATGCGTACTGTAACAGGAATGGAATTCTTTGCCGCCATCTCAGATTCCTGAGACATACAATCTTGGAATTTTCAAAGTTACAGTGAATAGATATCTTCTAGATCGACGAGCTCCATCCTCGGCCACACCGTCGTTTCACATCAAGCGAGTTGGTGGTCAATGGTAGGCCTATCTAATGTAAACAAATCTGCTTAATACGGGTTTAACAGGAAAATAACAACCGCCATAACTCATAACAATTGAAGTAGAAGTGGCAGTGGGCAGGGCACATAGCACGTAGAACTGATAGCCGATGGGGCCGAAAGGTTCTCGAGTGGAGACCACGCACCGGCAAGCGCAGCGTAGGAAGACCAGCCACGAGATGGACAGATGACCTCATATAAGTGGCGGGAAGACGCTGGATGCAAGCCGCTTCCAATCGATCTTTTTGGAAATCCATGGGGGGGGGCCTATGTCCAGCAGTGGACTTCTTATGGCTGAGATGATGATGGTTATTACTCATAAACATTTTTGTTGTCATACTAAAAGGAGTTATAATTACATCGAATTCCCGATATTACTTTCACAATTTCTTCTTAAAATTCACTTTCTAAGAAATATAATGTGGAATTTTGGAGCGACATTCTTCCTGTGTCCGGAATACTGTATACTACGGTTCACTGACTCCGCAATCAGGTTCATTGTTTCATTATCTAATTGAATGTTTTAGTAATGAAGACTTCAGGTCGTTGACACTACGCATGCGTGAGTGCCAAGTTGCGTAGACGCAGAATTTTAACAGTGCAATTTTTAATTTTTGTGCTAGTTTTATGACATACACTCTAAAAACATAACCCTCCTTGCGCAGTCGGATAAAAAAGTGCGAGCCAGACTCGGCCACCGAGGGTTCTGTACAAACTTGTAGATAAATGGGGGAAATTATATATTTTTTTATATTTTCCTTCATAAATCGAAAAATATACATCGTAAAAATATTTAAAAACCTGTTTTAGTTTGTGCTAATGAAGCTCTTTCTTTCATATGATACCCCACATGAAAGCACTTAAAATTTGGACTCTCCTTCCTTACACAAAGACCCAATTTTTTGTGATTAAATAAAAAATGTACAATTTTCGGTTTTTTTCCTTTATGTGTACTATATGACAATGCTTCTTGCCAAATTTTACAGTTATGGGGCAACGGGAAGTATCCCATAGGTATTGATTCCCTTACGAGTGTCGAAATATGCGTTTTTTGCGACATATTCGGCTGTAACTTTTTTTTATGAAATCTCTGAAGTTTGATTTTTCTCTGCAGCAAGAGACTATGGACTATGACACGCGTTCCCGAGATACAGGTCTTGACAGACGGACAACAAAGTGATCCTATAAGGGTTCCGTTTTTTCCTTTTCAGGAAAAACCTTCCTGTGTTATAGTATTAGTATTATTTTTAGGATTCCTTTTACGGTACCCTATAAATAACACTTTCTAAGCGTTGAATGGAATTGCGCTTTTCCAACGCGCTTGGTAAAATCAATATTGCTGCGGTATCGTGTTTTAAAGACACCCGGATTATATCTATACGGGAATACACACTTAGGACAATTAGTCTATATTTCTTTCAACTACCTACACCATTGAATATTCTGGAAGGTTACCACAATCTTATTTCAATGTTACTTTGACCTTTGTCTTGCTCTCTCAACTGTAGAAAGAGGGAGACAAAAATCAAAGTAATAATCAGGCCCTGTTCGGTAATGGAGACGTTCAGTACTCCTATTCACGACTTGTAGGATTTGGAATCGGATAGGAAACTATATCTCCATCTCGGTTATTTCCATACAGAATGACAGAGATGGAGATATACGATACACCTTCGGGTCATTAGCACCAGGTGTCAGAGACGCAAGTTTGTTTTACCCAGTTGGCGTAGACGCAGAATCACAGTTGGCAGGAGTTCATATCCTGGGCTGTATGTAAACAATGACTCGGGTATCTTGTTATGTCATCCGTCACAGATGCAGTGTTTTAAGAGAAATAGATTGGTTTGTTTTATTTTTGTCGAAAAACAAAAAAACACACTTTTTAAGTGTTGGCGTGAGCTTCAATGCCAACTGTTGTTAGCTAATTTGAAAATAAGAGTCTAGTTATTTATGCTTATCCAGTCACATAAATCTACAATAAATCATCGGAATATGATAATGTTTACAAATGCGATAAGGTTAACGTCTCTCATAAAACACTGATTTATTATTTACGCAAAAACAAATATAAAAAATAGGCGTAACTGTTAAAGACATTTATAGTCTAGTAAAAATAAATCAGTTCGTATGGAGATCGTTTTAAATGCAATTTGGGGGATTCTTTGGATTGATGATAGGAAAATAGCTAAAATATTTAGCGTCGATTTATAAACTAGCTTCGCCACGCGGTTTCATCCGCGTAGTTATAAAAAAAATATAATGATGATAAATAACCTCCGCCTATCAAATAATTTCCGTGTGCAGATCCACGGCTATCTCTGTACTTAACTGATCTTGCCATTCTTCTTGACTGATTTTGATGGTCTTTTGCGTTCTTGGCCATTTGCGTCGATCCCCTTAATTTCATAATGATCCGTTCAGTCGTTTGATTATTATTAAAGCTTTTATAATACAAGTTAATAAAAATGAAATTATGACAATACTTCCGTTTAAATAACAACTTTGTTAGTTGTTTTTATGTGGTCACAAATATTATTTTTACTGGACTATTAATAATATGAAGTTAGGCAGTCTGAGGACTGATTTGGACTAAACACGTGGACCCGTGTTCAGTTTAAAGATTGGATCAACGCGCGCAGTTATCTCTCTCGCACACCATTTTTAAATATATAAAATTATTGAGTAGGGATATTAGAAAATAGAGAATCGAATTCGTTTATTTTGATAGGAGAAATATTAGAAAAAAGTTTTTCTTTGTTTTTTTTTTAAATTATAGCATATAATTAGTAGGAAAATGTTATGTTTTTTCACGCGAGTATAAGTGATATCTGAATAAAACTTTTTTATATTTATCCGATCTAAAAAACAAATCATTTCTCACTTTTCTCTCCCTTAACAATGATTTTAAATGTTTAAAAAGGTTGTGATGCACGAAAGAGATAGCTGCGCGCGCAAGTCCAAGACTAGCGTCGGTCCCGTGAGGTCGCTGCTCTAGAAGCCACTTTAAAAGCCTGTGACAAGTGACGCTCCTGTTGCCGCGGTCTGCGAGCTAACTAGGCTAGGCGGTTTATCCGCACCACTGCACCCGATACCGCTGGAAGAGTTCTACGTACTGAATTTGAACTTACGACAATTTTACTATGTCAACGAACGGCGCACTTGGGGTATAATATATAATATAATACTATTAACATCTTCAGTGCTTGGGGTCGAGTTTTTTTACCCGTCTGCGCAAGAAAGAGGGTTTTGTTTTTCTGCTGTATGCAATTTCCTATGTTACCCAGTCTAAATGGCTTGACCGATTTTGAAGACCGTCTTGCCCATTTTTCTATCAGATGGTCAGAAACACGAAAAAGCGACATCGTTTCATGGTGGATATTTCAGATGTCCGATCGAAGCGTTTTGGTTCCACGTTTTTTAGACGAACTTCTCGTGAAATGCGCTACTTGAGGACGTTTTAGATATGACTTCGGTGTCTTCAAATCACGAATAGGTTTCTTCTAGGCAAGCGTGCTTGATCGTGGACCGCTGTGGCGGTCAATATCAGGCGAGCTGACGGTCAAGTGAAAGGCTATTAATGAAAAAAAAGTGCGAAGGGGCAAAGTAAGAGTCCAGAAGGCGTCTGGCCCGTGTTCTGTCTGAACTACTAATGGATGTCCAAAAATTCAGTGACCCGATGATATTACATAATTATCATCTCATTTTCATTCGATTTTGGCTGATTTTCACAAACTATATGCGAGTCACCACTGTGTTATTGCTCTACAGTTGAACTGGCACCTATGTCTGGTTTAGCCACTCGTCGTATCCCATTTCAGATCAATCAGTATGTCGTCAACTAATTATTAATTCATCAGATCAGAATACCAAATACCACTCCGACAAATCTTTGGACAAGTTTCGGTTGCTCAAAAGATGTTTATCCAGGCAGGTCTGTCTGGTGATGCAGTTCTTCTATTTCAAAACTATGATCGAGATCCAGCGATATTATTATCGAGAAGGATTTCGCGTCGGTGCTCGAAAACGTCCGAACTCAATGAGCTACGCGGTAACCTTTAGACCACTTTAGACTTAAAATATTATTTACGATGTATTTAAAAAAAAACGGTTTTCAAAATATTTACAAAAAAGTTTTAGTTTAGTTTTGGAAGTCGGTTATTACAAGTAATCGCTTAAAAAACTTTAAAAAAAAACTGACGTCAAAATACGCAATTCGTTTAATTGGACGACATATTTTTCCAGATATTTTGTTATAAAAACCAAAATATGAACAGATTTTGATAAAATTTCTATGGGACCACCACAAAAAAAAACAAATCAATCGGTTGAGGTGTCTGCGAGTAATCGGGGAACATATATAAAAAAATATTCCGACGAATTGAGAACCTCCTGCTTTTTAGAAGTCGGTTAAAAATATATGTCTCTAAATGTCTCAATCTAATTTACGCTTTAGCCCGGCTTCATAGAGTTTTAATCAAAATCTTTAATTTCGTCATGAAACCCGATAGGTTTCGATCAACTCGGGACACTTTGTTCGTGAATTTTTATTTTAGACTGTGTCCATCTGATAATAACGCCATTGTTGAGATCTAATGAATGCACCTTATATATTTACATATAAAGAACAATCGATTTTTATCTACTGCGGCTGGTTAAAACTGGTACGTGTATGTGGGTTAATGCTCGGCCATGAATGTCATATTATCCAAGCGTTATAAAGAACTACATTGAATCGGTTTAAAGAATACCAATAGGGAATATGCATGAATTTTATTTCATAGAAATAATAGGTTTAATTGATACATACTAAAATGTAATACATATACTAAAAAAATATTCGAATCGGTCAATAAACTTCCGAGATATAAACATTAGAAATTTTATGGAAGGGATGCTCTATCCCTCTTTCGCGAAACGACAGTTTGCATTGAATTTGTACGGCGAACATGTACCATGACGTCATCATTCGCTATCGTGTGCTCTCTGTCTAACATGAGATTAAAATGCTTGTAACTTTCTTATTTTTTAAGGTATTTTAATTTTGTTTTGTGTGAAATTGATCTATTTGTAGTTAGCTTTTTATAACCAAATAAAAATAAATAATGCATATGCCCCTATTTGTTTGTTAAAAGTACTATGTTTAAAGTGTTACACATAAGCGCTTTAGTACTGACAGGGAAAGTTGAGGTTGGATTCCCGCTGAATATCGAAATTTTGGAACTGGCTCTGTCATTGCTCGTTTGTAACCCTCGACCCAAATGAGGGGGTGTTATATGTTTGACGTTTGCGAAATAAATAATTTAAATTTGTATCTGTATATCTGTGTGTCTGTCTGTGGCATCGTAGATCTCAAGCGGATGGACCGATTTTGATTCAGTCTATTTGAAAGAAGATTTTATCGAGAGTTTCTAAACTCACTTGTTATTAAAAGAAAAACAGAATGTACCAGCTGAATGTACCAAGAATAAGGTTTATGTATAATGTAGTAAGTGCTTTTTTTCGACGCGGGTAGTCGCCGACGACAGACGTATTTTTAAACTGCTCTCAAAAAAATATTGAAAAATATTCGTCGGGAGACCGTATGATTTGCGAACCGCAGGTCCTGGGTTCGAATCCCGCGGCACGCACCTCTGTCTTTTCGAAGTTATGTGCGTATTGTTAATTGCCGCCAACTTCAAACGGTGAAGGAAAACATCGTGAGGAAACCTACATGCCTGAGAGTTCTCAATGATCTTGAAGATGTGTGAAGTCTGCCAACCCGCACTTGGCCAGCGTGGCAGACTGTGGCCTAACCCTTCTCACAATGAGAAGATGGCCCGTTCCCAGCAGTGGGACAGTTTGTACAAACAGGGCTGATAAAAAAAAATGTAGGCGATAAGCTGAGCCCCCGTCACTGCAAGCCAACATCATCTTACCATACCTTGCAACGCACTGCCTACCCCGTGAGAGAAAATGGGCGTGGTTTTATGTATAAGCCAATATATCTTATATCTTACCTTTGTATCCCCTCTAACCCTCTTATACCCTTCCATCTAACCCTTCTAACCAAGGTCAAATGCGGCGTTAAGCGGCCGGCCAAGTTATTTATGAACGTTATAAAGGGCTGTAGATTTTGTTAAATAAATAAAATAAAATAAATAAATAAATAAATGAGTATGACTGGCCTTGTGGCTCAGTTGGTAGTATGTCTACCTGCTACGCTGTAGGTCGTGGGTTCGATCCCCACCAGGACAAACATTTGTGTGATGAGCATGGATGTTTGTTCTGTGTCTGGGTGTTTCTATGTATCAATGTATATATTTACAGAAAAAAAGTATACATGTATTCTATCAGCCATCTAGTTCCATATTACAAGCTTTGCTTAGTTTGGGCTAGATGGCGTTGTGTGAAATGTCCCCAAGTATTTATTTATTGTTATTTTATTATTAATCCTATAGCGTCGGATTTCATCACTAACCAGATCAGTACCTCTTTGTGTCTCGTTTTCGTATCTGTTGACATGCAGTTTGACATTTAAAGTTCAATTCGGCGACCATTGCGCCGATATAATTAGCTACTGCAGATAAGCGAATGGTCACAACGGAAGACGGAGTCTGTATGTATGTATGTATGTAACGTATTACACGGACGAATTGATGTTTAATGTTTTGCAATGATGGTTCAGATAATATACAAATGTTACATGCATTGTAATTATAAATACTAGTGATTGTCCAGTGTTCGAAATTCGATTGTAATTCACTATGGAAGCTACGGTTTCTCATTGATTATTCTGGCGCGAGTCTGAATCAACTAACGCCAAACTGAGCATGGAACCGTTGACTAAGAATAAAAACCATCCACGAGCTCCATCTTCGGCCACACCGTCGCTTAACATCAGGCGAGTTGGTGGTCAATCGTAGATCTATCTATCTAGTACTTATAAAAAAGACATACATGCACTCGAAATCCGAGTCGTGTAAACCAATCCGTGTAATTTGGAGTGGGTATGTACCCCGAGTTGCAGCTTGCAGCGCAGGCGCAGGCCCGGGTCAGACCACGACCGGGCGCGGTTACGTAAACCATTGTCTTCCACGTAATTGACTCCTACCAGCCGCATAAAGATGTCCGTTCGACGGGCGTATTGGAAGCACAGTATACTAAGAATATCTTAGTGTACTATGTTGGAAGCGAGCTGCATAATTACACTCGCATTTAAAGCGATCACGATTGGCTTGAACTTCAAGTTGCGTTTTGATATGCGAATACAGCTAACTGTAGAATAATGCAAGCAATCGTTTAAAAAACTATAAAAACCGACTTCAAATTAAGCAAATCGTTTATTTGGATCATATTTTTCCATTTATTATGTTATAAAAACCAAAATACTGAACCGGTTTTGACAAAGTTTCTATGGTGATCCCATAGAAACTTGGCAAGCAAAAAATAATTTTCAAGCAAGAAATCGTTCCAGGCGTCTTCGAGTAATCGGAATAAAAAATATTCCGGCGAATTGAGAACCTCCTTCTTTTTGGATGTCAGTTAAAAATTGATTTTCATGCCACCTGCTCATTAATGTTTGTTTTTAACCCCCGACCCAAAAAGAGGGTGTTATAAGGGTGACGTGTGTATCTGATATATCGGTGTGTCTCTGTGGCATCGTAGCTCTCAAACGGATGGGACTATTTTCATCTAGTATTTTTTTTTTGTTTGAAAGAGGATTTCGTCGAGGGTTGCTATGCTTCAACAAAATCGGTTCAGCCGTTTTTTTTGTCGGGGGTTTTTGCGATTTCTAAACTTATACTTGTAATGTCATGCAAATTATATATTTTAAGCCCTAGGTCTTAAAATCTGTCAGTCTGGCAGTTTTTGATTTTTAACATTAACATGTTACAGAAGGTTATATATAAAGAAACATTATATGCGCATACCCGAAATAAATAAACTCTTTTTCGGACAGTCGGGTAAAAATTAGCGTTACTGCATAGGGTTTTTTTCGGGCCATTCTTTTCAAACCGTCATCAATCACTCGTTTCAAAGCTATAATACAATTATGTATTACAATGCAGACAAGCAATTAAAAAATCTGTAATTGTAGTACTACTTTCTCCTTCTTGTGTGTCTTCTAAGTCAGAGGTTCTTAACTATTGGAAACATTCAAAGTTGTCCGCAATTTTTTTTTATGTAGAAAAAGGTTTGCGCTTGACCGCCAACTCGCCTGATGTTAATTTACCATTACATTCGTGTATAAAATTTTCATTGTGTCATTTATGGTCCCAGTCGAGAAAAGCATCTAAAATGGTCGAAGTCGTAAGAAGATTTTTGCATATTTTTAGGGTTCCGTACCTCAAAAAGAAAAAACGGGACCCTTATAGGGTCACTTTGTTGTCCGTCTGTCAAGACTTGTTTCTCGGGAACGCGTCAAGGTATCGAGTTGAAATTAAATCATATACGCAGATCCATAGTTTCTTGCTGCAGAGAAAAAATCAAACTTCTCAGTTTTCATTAAAAAAAAATGTGCTGCAGCCAAATATGTCGCAAAAACACATATTTCGACACTCGCAAGGGAATCAAAACCTATGGGGTACTTCCCGTTGACTTATAACTGTGAAGTTTGGCAAGAAGCATTGTCATATAGTACACATAAAGGAAAAAATCCGGAAAATCTACATATTTAATTTAATCACAAAAAACATTGGGTCTTTATGCAAGGAAGGAGGGTCCAAATTTAAAGTACCGTATCATGTGGGGTATCATATGAAAGAGCTTCATTAGCATAAGCTAAAACAATTTTAAATATTTTTGATGTATATTTTTCGGTTTATGAAGGAAAATAAAAAAAAATATATATATAATTTCCCCCTTTTATTTACTAGTTTGTACGGAACCCTCGGTGAGCGAGTCTGACTCGCACTTGTCCGGTTTTTTTCTAAGTGGTTCCTCATGACAAAAAGTTGTAGAGCCACGGATTTAAATCATCTGGATTATCCATCGCGTGCGCCGGGTCACGTGGTTCCCGGGGAGGGGCGACCTCTGCACTCGTTGTGCAACAATGGGAAACAACAGATATATCATCGTGCCCCACTATTACCATCTAGTGAGGACCATCCGACCTAAGGAGACTGCTCTGCAGACGCCGGTACTTCCTGGGAAAGTACGTGATATCAAGACATTGTCGATGACGCGGGGAGATGTATGAGATACGTTCGAAATATGAACGGCTAGGTGAAGTTAGACGAACTGCAGGTCTAATATAAGGGGCGCACAACATTTTATCTATTTATTCTTTTCGTCGTGCGAAAACTTGACCAGGCTACGAAAATCTATACGTTTATCTCTTTTTGTGCGGTGCGCATCTTAGGCAGGATGGACGATCGGTGCGACAAAAGCTGAAAGCAACGTCTAAGACGGTTGAATGTCGTTTACTGCTTTTAGGGAATAAAATAAATACGAGAATTATTTTAAACTGAAAAAAAATTTGAAAAAACGGTAGGTAAATTGAAGTTATTTTTATGATAAACAGGAAATTTAAGTAACAGAAAAATAATAGGTTAATTTGTAAGAAAATTTTCGGTGACGGTTGGCACAAACCAAACAAACAAAGCAATTGGTCAGCGTCTTTTTAGAAATAAAAAAAAAACATCAACTAAGGCTTTTCTTTTTATATACATATATAGATTATAAAAGAGGAGGTCTATCTCATGTCGTACAGGGATGTGAAAACGTTGGTGGAAAACAGACGAGTAATTGGCAAGTTCACTGACAATAGCCATGCTCTTAAATACGAGTACTGAATGAACATACAAGTAAAACAACGTTTAGTGAAAGACAATTATGTTATAGGCTATAGTTATTTTATTATGCCAAGAAATAAAGCTTTCTAACAGCTAGCCTTTCCAAGGAGCTTTTCAACCAGCCGCCTCGTTAAAATTTGAATCTATCTAGACATTCAAACGAACTATGTGGCCGGTCAGCCCAGCCATTGTACTAACGGGCGGATACAGTTGTTTAACGGCGACATGCATTGGATTTGTAATTGTTACATTGTATTCCATAGTTGTGTGTAAAGCGATAAGAACAGGCGGCAGGCCTCCAGCTATATGAAAGGACCATTCGTTTTCAGGTCACAGAGCAAGACCTGCATAAGATCGGCTTGGAGCTGGAAATTAAATTATGTAATTGTAAGGACCTACATAAATATGTTTAATAGTGTTTTAATAGAGGCTGAAAGTGACTCCGTCCAATTGTGATAAACTTATTCTACACACTTTGGCATCGAAATTCTCGTACTGAAAATCAATTTTGTGATATTTGTAATTGTATTTACTTTGCTAGAGCCTTTGCTAAACGCTATTATTTTTTCGCTGCTTGTATCAAAACCTTTAGCAACAACACTCGTTGATCCATTCAGTTATTTTTTGACCAGAAAAAACAATTGAAATATGACGAGATATTAATATTTATAGGTTACTTATTTTATTTTTAAATATTATTAACTGTTTAATGGTATCGAAACATGTAAAAATAGTACAACCTAAGAGACAATTTCAGAACAAAATACGAGAATACTTCCACCGACCTATTACGTAATTTTGCACATTTGATCGTTTCAAACTTGCGTGAAATTCAGACGCTTGAAGCCATTTACATAATTTATGTCTTTGGTCTCGTGCCCTCAAGAATTTTCCGTCACAAATTTGACGGCGCGAACAAAATTACACAGTTCAGAATGCTATCTCTTGTCTACCGTCTACGTCTCCACTGACGTTACAGTTGCTATGTCTGCAGCCGTAACTGCTCCATGAATAGGTTCATTAACATCTTACAGACTAGTTCGATAACAATTGTTTCAATAATATTTGTCGTTACAATGAATCGTGTGCACGTTTTCTAGAATAGATTAAATACGTAAATAGACACGGAATACGTAAATTATCTTATGAAATTTTTTCTATTGTGCCGTAATTATGTTGTTTCTGATTTGAGTTGAGTATTAGAATTTCAGATGTGTGATAGCTAGTTATATATATAATGTGCAGTTATGTATATAACTAGCTATTAGAAAAAGAAATTTTGAATTATTAACAAAGAAACAAAATATCCGATTATGTTTAATTCTTAACTATGGAAGTAAAGGTGGGTTTAATGACATCTTACGCATCAAAATCAGTCAAGCCTACTAGGCTACAAGTTAATACAAATACTTCTAGCCCGTTTAACTATCGGACAGCTAGAATCTCAAAAACAAGATCGATTCGATATCCCAAAAAGCCGAACGAATCACTTTAATTAAATTTTTGTTGTGAGGACAAAAAATATGGAATACGCATCTTAAAAAGGCGCTTTTCATATAAATATAATCTGAGTGTCTTTAAATTATGAGTGAATTTGTTACTTTCAGGTAAGCGCGTATCATCGACTGCAACTCCGCTTAATATCAAGTGAGTGGCGGTCAAGACGTATTACTGAATAAAAAAATACAGATTCATTTACCTACACACCTGCTTCAAAATATATTTTTTATCAGCCCTGTTTGTACAAACTGTCCCACTGCTGGGAACGGGCCATCTTCTCATTGTGAAAAGGGTTAGGCCATAGTCTGCCACGCTGGCCAAGTGCGGGTTGGCAGACTTCACACATCTTCAAGATCATTGAGAACTCTCAGACATGTAGGTTTCCTCACGATGTTTTCCATCACCGATTGAAGTTGACGGTAATCAACAATACGCACATAACTTCGAAAAGACAGAGGTGCGTGCCGTGGGATTTGAACCCATGACCTGCGGATCGCAAGTCAGACGGTCTCACCACAAGGCTGCCGGAAACTCCCAAAAAAATACATTATCTTAATGATTTCTTGACACAATATTTTGCTTCATGTGCAGTTGTGTACCTATGTAAATATGCAAGAGCTAAAAAGATTAATTGATCAATTTCGAGACTGACTTATTTTCAACATTTCTGTTAAATGTATCATTGTTGATCGTCGTCGTATCCTCATTATGTGTAGGTAAATTACACTAATACCATATTCTCACGAAGGTACGACAGTCGTAGTACCTATGAGTATTACATAGTAGATGATATGATAATATATTATTTCTAGAAGTATAATGGTAATGGCGATTAATTTTCTTTACACTTAATCGCAAGAAATTGTTGGTCTGTATACTATCATTGGAGTTCCGATCGTCTGTTGCATTATTCATGTCGTTTATATATGGAGTGTGGCTGCGGTCAGCGCGCGTACTGATCCGTTACTTCACGGTACATCGTTCTCGCATTAGCTCACTGCGGTCTCGCCTTCGAAACAACCCTCGCTACATCGTGTACACTTAGCCTATCCCACTTCTGATCTTCACCAACATGCCTACATCCCAATTTATAAGCTTTAGAAAATCTAACCACGACACGAAAATTATTTCTCCCAAACGGCTCCCATTATTGATCATTATCAAGGAAAACTGCCGCTTTATATAGTTTATCGTGTGAACCGCCTTTATCGTTCCGATCTCCGCAACACGTTCTTCGCTTAGTGAAATACTGCATCGCAATGAAGCCGCTGCATAAATCGATTTCTCTTACAAATATATTCAATCAAAGTTTCTCTAATACTTGTGGATTATGGAATCCTTACAAATGGTCTTCGTACGCTCCGACCGTATCTCTTGATGCAGTGTCGTGATGAAGTGATCGCACGTAGCTATCGGTCAAATGCTAAAGATCTACGTGTCAGTTTCCTGGCAGACGGCGAATTTCTCGAGCCCAACCTGTTTGTGAGGTTTAGCAGAAAAAATTGCGGCCTTGCCACACGAGGAGGTGTTTTAACGACAGTCTAGTAGAGTCGTGTTTCTATCGGTGCTCGGAAAGTAATTTCGCTCTCGACAGCCGACTGTACTCGCCTCAGTAATAATTCAGTATGGCGTGTGACCGCGTAGACGATACTTGTGTTCCGTACGAACGGATGTCCAATATTTTATGCATCGCGATCGTAACTTACAAAGTTTAAATTCTGACGGATACGTGCCCTTTTCGAATGTGTCTGTGTTAGTCTCCCGTGATATTGGATTGTGGTATCGTTTATGTTGCGTGAGTTTTATTCGTAGGGGTATATGGGAAAATCCTTTGCGTGTTTGCAAAACATCGATATCTGTTTGAAATTGAACAAACCAATACATTCAACACGTTGTCTACTCATCTAAGCGATATTAGCTAATCATTTTTGGAAATCTGCATCTATGAGTGTAGTCTGATTAGATTCTTATTTGATTGTGATAACTTATTTTGTCAATAGAGTGATGCATACATCCGTACTTGCAAATTTGATTTATTTATGGCAAGTGCAAATTATTTGTTCGAAATAATTCTAACGTGAAAACAGTAACCGTTATTTATAAATGTGGTTTTAAAATATACATGTATCAATTTAGAAATTTTATTTGATCATGAGATTGCGTTAATAAATGAAATTGTGTTGTCTGGAAGAGATCGCACTAAGCGATAATGCCGCCAATTAAAAGCCTAGCCATAATCTTTTTTTTATGTGTCTTTTTCCGTGTATACTGTGGTCTTTTAATAAAGTGTTATCTATCTGTCGTATGAAGTAGAATCGTAAAACTATTACGATGCAAAATTACTTCGTTATTATAATGTTATATAATAATATCATATTAGTCTTATCTAATAATATCTTAATGTCTCTGGCTTATTTACTTTTCCTTACCGTCTCTACATTTCACTTCCAGTGAAATCTCGGCAATAATTTAAAACAAATAAAGGTCTGTATAATATCAGTCAAAATATCTCTGTTTCCATTTCCTAAGCTCTATTTCAGCCATCAAAGAAATGTCAGAGATTATATTTTTAGGTGTTATAATTTTGAAGTGTGTATCTGTGTGTCTGTCTGTGGCAACGTAGTTTTTAAACGGATGGACCGATTTTGATCTAGTTTATTGTTTGTTTGAGGATTTAATCTAGAGTGTTTTTAGCCATGATCCATCCAATTCAGACGTTTTTTGTCGGAGGTTTTGAGTTTCTAAACTTATACTTGTCTTACGTTCTTTCTCCTTCTACAATTATTATATCTAGGCATGATCCTGAGCTTGTGAAATTGAAGCTTAAAGATCAATTACACAAGTGGCTAATGGCAATAAATGCGTCTGTCTCAAGGTTTCAGCTACCTTATCTCTCACTATTATGAAATGTTTTGATGCTCAAATATCATTCTCGGTAGAAAAAGATACATTAAATTATTCTTGGAAAACAACCGTGCCTGCGCAAACAGCGTGTAAAGTCTAAGATACAAAACTTTTTTACGACTCATATATTTAGAATTTAGAAGTCTGAAATATTGGGCTTCCAATATTTCAGACTTCTACCTAAATTTACCTAAATACCTATTTTTACCTAAATTTTATGAAACAAACTCGATTATGTGATTATGTTCAGAGCTGAGATTGAAGAAAGTTTGATTAGAACACTGTCAATGGCTCAGCTCCTTGGTTAAATTCATGCTGGGTTTGAAGAGATCGAAATTAAAGAAGTTTGAGAGTTAATTAAAAAAGTCTGTCCCGACTGGAACAATTTTGATGTATGGAAGTGTCGTCCTTATTTTTAACCTCCAACCCAAAAAGAGGAATGTTGTTATAAGTTTGACGTGAATATATTAAATACATGTTTAGTTGTGGGGCTATCTGTACCATCGTAAATCTCAAACGGATGGACAGAATTTGATCAATTGATTTCTTATTTTTTTCTTTGAAAGAGGATATTATCGAGAGTGCTCTGAGTTATGTTGCATCAAAATTGGTTCTGTCGTTTTTTATGTCCAGGATTGTCCATTCTAAACATACTTGTTCTATTTTATCTGCTATTTATATTTTCATTGTTGTGTATTGATTTTATAAAGCTTATGTAGACGAGTCATTTTTCTGTAGCTACATGATTACATTTTTAACAATTCGATTTTGAAGTGATAACTTCTTATGGAAGGGTAAACCGCTTTGTTACATAACGCTTTACGGCGCCAGTCTGTCTGGCTAGATTAGTTTAAGTTATCACTTCTGTCGTGCCTCCCGAGACGCACACGTTTTTTTTTACTTGCACTTAGCTAAGCCAGGGCGTCGTCGTTTTTTTATCGAGAATAATATCCTTTCCAAGTGGGAGTCAATGGATATAATCCTGATGTCTTTAAATTGATAGGGAATAGGTTACTTCTAAACAAGCATGCTTCATCGCAGACTGCAACGGTCGCTTAACATCAGGCGAGTTGTCAGTCAAGCGCAATCCTATCTATGAATTAATAAAAAAAACAGTTATTTGAGTTCCTATATACACACTGTGACATTTGTATGTTTTTGCATACAACAGATTGGGCTCAACAGTGTCTCGACTTTTAGTATCGACCGAACTCGGTTGATAACTTTTTTTGTAGTAATAGGTTTGCGCTTGACCGCCAACTCGCCTGTTAATTATGGGTCGTTGCGGTTTACGATGATGTCGCGACAACTTGATTCATATAGGCAGTATGGACACAGTCGGTTAGTGAAGTGTAAGTGTCGATTTATTACAGTGTTATCGGTTTATATTTGTCTGTAATATGAGAAATCATCTTAATACGGAATGCATATAGAGATGAATTAATACTAACTTATTTGTATTTGTACTCTGTATTTACTTGACTGTGTCCATACTGCCTACGTATGTATAAACATATCGACGGAGTTCGGCCGATACGAAAAGCGAGTATAGTCGAGACTTCCACCCCAGAAGTTAACAACACCAATAACAGTTAAACACTAAAGTCATAAAAACTACACCATGATTTGTCATGCAGCATACTCGTTATCACAATTCACGTTAGGATACATTACAAATGAGAAAGTATCTCGTGCTTCTCGTTATGTTTTATTATCTCTGTCTGTTTGTTTCGTGATTTACATCACCCTGTGTCGATAAATTATGAGCTTGCTCGAATAATCGTTAAATACTTATCATCCTTTAAGTTATACATTTTGGAATAATGTATTTGAAGCTATTATCTAAATTGAAGTAATTATCAATTTTGCAATACCAACCTGTATCGATAAAATTTGAAAATGCTATAATTTTCTCGAAAGATCATAGAATACATTCATTCTTGAAGTTAGAAATTTTTGATGATGTATTTGAAGATATTATACAAATTGAAATAACTTGTGATGAACATGGATGTTGGTTCTGTGTCTGGGTGCTTATATGTATTTTATTTATTTATTTAAGTATACAAAACAGAATGTAGTCTTACATAATACAAGATAACAGGTGATAATCGATCAAAACCAGACTATAGTCCAAAGCTTGTATACATTATAATAATAAATGAGCAAACACATTTCAGGTATTCTATAGTTATAATTATATGTATTATGTAGTTACGAAAAAATATATATAAAAGTATCAGCCATCTAGTTCCCATGTTACGAGCTTTGCTTAGTTTGGGGTTAGACACAAATGTGTGCAAAAGACCACCACAAAAAAGTCAATTTACCAACACCAACCATAACATTTTAAAATACGGTATTTTGTTTAAAAGATCATAATATACTTATCATCCTTAAACTTAGATATTTTTGGATAATATATTTGAATATATCATTCAAATTGACGTCAATTTTCCAATAATCATCTCGATAACAGTCAGACCTGCGCGCCGCAAATTAGCAAACCTCCAGTCCAGTCTGTGGCAGCTTCTTGTCACGCTCGCCGCGCTCGACGTCTCGTCAATCTCTATTACTCGTGCTCTCGCCGGCTTGCGACTTCCTAAACCGATGACGGGCTTATTAAGCCCTAATTGACGTTTGGTTGCAGGTTGTAAATTCGGATTTTCACTGAGATAGAAAACGTGAAAAGCTGCGCGGCCGAGCCCATCGGCACGATTTACATAGTCCCCCTCGGCGAGACGGCTCGACTAATGCCGAGTGTTACCTAGGGTAGTCTGTTAGGGCCCGTCTTGCTTAAAACGGAATTTTGAACTTGGGCTTTTGTTTGTAGTGTTAAATTAGGTGCTTGTTGGATATTTTTAGAGGCGCTACGTCTTTCCTATAATTTGCATTTTCGTTAGTTGGAATTTGTATTATTGTTATGGTTTCAAGTTTTAACATAGTTATTTTTTCCGCATTATGAATGTCTTGTAATTATTGTAACATACCAGATTGTTTTAATTCACAAATTAGTGCGGGATACGTGTAATTTAAAGTTGAAAATAATGAAATAGTTTGTTCTTTAACACAAGTCGATAAAAACCACTTTTTGAAGAAAAGCACTTATCTTATGATTCAAATTTTTCAAAGTAAAGTCTTTTCAATGTTGTGTACTTATATATAGAAAAGTGTTTTTGGCGGCAAAATAAGACGGGAATTTCTGTGATAGTTTTTGGTATATCATAAACATTTCACTTTCATTTCTGAGACCCTAGACTCACATAAAATGTAGCTAACGTGGCCGCTGGGTCATTTTACCACAATTTTATATTTTGGTGTAAAATTGTATTTGGCTTATAACAAGAAAAGAGAAATGAAAATTACGAATATAAATATGAATTTAAATGATGAAAAGTAACTGATGTTTCAGATTCTGATCAATCTATCACATGAAGCGTTTATTTGCCAATTTGATATATTCAGCACATGTATTTTATATTTCAGAAAACAGAATATTTTCCCTTTAGAATGTGATACTATGGTTATAATGGTGGTGACGAAGCTAAAATCATTGATGTTACAATTTGATAGTGTTGTTATTTATGTCATGATCTGATTTAATCGTGTCAACCCTGACATAATTTTGTTTTATATAATAATCTTAATGGTTTTAGCGAAAATGTCTGTTTTATGTTTTCATGTTCTTATCTAATTGATTTGGTGTATGTATTAAGTTTAAATGAATGTTGTTACTGTTACACAATATTTGTAATTATAAATTACTTTAATAGATATAATTACTTTAATAGACTTAATTACATTTGCAACTTAGTCGCTTAGTGTTATGTATTAATGTGTCTATTTAACGACGAAAAAAGTAGTGATCATAAAAATTACTCGTACACTAAATAGTTTGACAATTTGATTTGAATAATTTAGTTATTACTAAGATGGAAAACACTAAATAGACACATTAATACATAACACTAAGAGACTAAGTTGCAAATGTAATTAAGTCTATTATTTATTATTGTGTCTATAGATTGTAGGATGATATTTTCCCTCCATGAAGGGTGTTTGCTGCGACGCCATCTACTGACCGATTTTGGTCAAGATGTTGTCAAGATATAGTAAAGTCGTAAAATCTTAGTATGGAAATGAACCACTGCAATAGCAAAATATATCATGCACAATCACAACACAGACTGAACTAAGTTCAAAAAAGTATGTGGTCTCGAGGTCTACTATTCGTAGAACTACCTACTAGTACTACCTAATTAATTTATTTTTATTAATTCCTCTTTGACACTTTGTTTACTTTTATAGTTACGAGCGTGTCAATCTTAACTTTAAGAAATCAAGACAAAAAAGTAATATTTGCCGATTTTTATGAAAATCGTTTTTTGAACGTCTTTTATATTTTATATCACTCTAAACGTCAAAAAACTTAAACAAATTTACTACATCCCGTTACGGCGTTCTCGACTCATCCATACAACGGTTTTTTTTTTGCGAACTCGTTTGACATAGATTAGATGACAAACATGAGATAAAATTGCTATTTCTAATGTCAGGAGATCTTAAAATGTTCGACAAAATTATTATTAAAGAAACAAATATATTATAGGTTGAATTTAATATAAGTATGTAGAAAAAGTTTCTAGAAGCATTGGCTCATTTTATTATTGAAATTGAAACAACTTTTTACGAGTTTATCGTGAATATTTCACTTTATTTTAAGACCTGATGTTCGTGGTCACAACAACCTCACCTATGACCGTTCAGGATACTGCGTAGTGTTCAAAACGTCAAGTCTTAAAATAAGGTGAAATATACACGATAAATTAGTTACATAAAAGATGTTTAATTTCAGTGGGTAAAAGCTGCGAAAATCTAAGAACTTTATTATGTCGAAGGCCAACAAATTAAGATGGCGACTGCGCCTACAGAATTGCCGTCAATGTCAACATTTTATGTGTCTTAAATTTTGAACCTCATACAAGTAGCAGGAAGACGTTGGACGCACGCAGTTACCATCAGACATTTTTGTAAATCCATGGGGGAGGTCTAAGTCCAGCTGTGGGCATCTTGTGCCTGAGATGGTGGTGATGATAATGGTTATAAATTAACCAAATGAAACCACATTCTAATAGATTCAGTTCACCTAGAGAACAAATATAACATTGAGGGCGCTGCTGTTCTTATTTCATTATTTTGTTCAGTCGATACTCAAACTACAGAATATCATAGTAGTATATACTTCCAGACGTTAGTTCCCTTGTCACAATAGTTCTATATTTAAACAGACTCTACCAATGGTATTTAAAAATTATAATCTTTGGTATTATTATAGGAAATGAAAATTCATAAACCAACAATCGTCCTAAACACAAAAGCGTATGACACTCCACTTCATTTGCAAGTGATCCAAATAATGCGCAACGTCCCTTGAAAAAGCATTTCCAATTTCCATGTCATTACCTGTACGTATGCTAATCAGCCAATATGCAGGTACTCATTATCTATAAATCGCACTGGAGTAACCTTGGAGCGATGTTTTAAATAGTTTCACTGATATAAAAACATACAAAGTAAAATTAATACATATACTTACAACAAGTAAGAATTACAAACACCAGATGTAATAGCTAAAACATGCTAAGGAAATATTGAGAATTTGCGTAATCATAATGAAGAGATAGACGACCATATCTGTAAAGACGATACAAGAAATAAAAATTACTATCTGAAATTAATTTAGATAAAGAGATATCAAGATAATATGTGCACCGGAAAGTACTAATATTCTACATAGTCATGAGGTTTTTGGCGGGAACGTCTTAGTAACGTGTTGTTGCTTTGTTTTATTTTCCTAAACTTGTGTTATTTTGAACATTAATGCTATAAAAATGGTGGTGTTTTATTCATTAAGTGTTCGATAAAGTGCGTGAGTGTGGGCAAGTGAAATAAAGCAGTAAAACGTGAGATTTTACGTTGTCGGCAAAACTCCATAGAAGCTTCTAGTAAAGTCGCCACCACTTTACTGAAGCAGGACTCGACTAATAAATTGACTGTATACGCGACTTAGATTGTGACTAGAACATTTACAACTTGTTTTATTCAAGAAACTTGAAAAAATCCTAATACTTGACACTGGCAAATGCTTTAATGCGGGTCCAATACAAAAAAGAAGAAGTACATAGTCATAGCAGAAATAATGGCGACAGATATTGATATTTTCATACCAATAAATGAAACACCTGTTATCTAGTTTTGCAAGTGTTCGTGACATTGTAAAGTGAAATGTCAGGACTTAAAATGAATAATATATACTAGATACACGTGTTAGATTCGTTAGTATTACTAATATTAACTTGTTGTCTGGCAAAACTTAACATACAAAAATGTTTTGTCCATTTCCTTGGGAAAGATTATTTCTACCGTCAACTCATCTGGTGTTAAGCGACAGTTACGGTCTACGATGGAGCGCACTTGCTTAGAAGAAACCTATTCAATCGCGATTTGAAGACACCTAGATTATATCTATTCGGAAAGACCCATTCAGGAAGCGCATTCCACATTTTGGCGGTACGCACAATGAAAGTGGAGCCACAGCGTTTCGTACGGATTTTCGGAATATCAACTATTGGCTTCTGTACTACAGTTATTAACAGTTTAGGAGCTTTTGTGTTCCATAAAATAGTTTTTATTTTATTTTTGTACTAAATCATTTGAGTTTTAATACGAATTATGCAGTTACGCTGTACTATACATCTGTCAGTGTGTGCATATGTCTATATGTATATCAACGACTTGCTTTCACGATTCAGGTCAGTAGAAAACCTTGAATGCGGCACTATGCCCATTTAAACTCCTAGTTTTGTATTTATAGACGACGCGGTACGTAATACGAGATTGCGAACGGTTCCGCGAAACCGATATAATTCTGCAGTTGTAAATGATCCTTCCGTCATAACACAACGATATTAATATTGCCGAAATACCTTCTAATCCATATTATATGTTATTTATTCAAAAAATAAGAATAGAATTTCAGTTTGAAATGTATCTTGTACTTGTACTTATAAAAATATAGTTATTTTCATTGTAATTCAGTTCCGCTACAGGGACGAAGTTTACAAAGATGAAATCAATATATCCAAAGTTAATATCTTAAGTCGTATTAAATCTTTTTCAACCACATTTCAATTTAATAATAACACCGACATCTGTTATGCTGTCTATCTTTAATCTACATTAGTTTGTGAGTCCTTCTGTTCTTTACCATAAATATTTAGTTAATAAATAATAAAATTAAATAATACCGACTTTGTGTTTGTATTATTTTTTTTACTGACTGGAAGTCCTCTAAAGCCTTTGAAATCGTATCGTACATCAACTAGGTCAATGTTCCTGTCTCGTTGTGTTTGATTTACTTCTTTATGAAACGAGGACATTAGCAACAAATCTTCTGGGCTTGTTAATAAACGTATATTATGACGAATAAAGAATTTAACTGGATACTTATTTAAATTTTGTACCTTTTTACGAACTGCCAAAGAAGGGTTATGTTTTTCGCGCGTATCTTTTATGTTTGTACATTTCTATACTACCTCGTATCTTCCAAATAGCTTCATGGATATCGATGGTTAAGGTATCGTTAGATTCGTCTCAAAAGCGCAAATGTGTTAAAGTAGGTTGAGACACATATTTTAAGACATTAGCGTTTTTGAACAAAATTAAAAATGGTAGATTTTTTGCATTGAAATTACGATGGATTTTTGGCGCTACATTGTAAGATGTTACTGTTGTTAGTAAATTTTTACAACCAAACCTAACGAGTATGGTATCAAAATGAAGGAAATTATAAGGAGATTACAAAAATATTTATAAGTCATATGTTTAAATTTAATTAGGAATAATAAATTGGCAATCAATGTATTCTTTTATGCAGTCAAGTGTTTTGTTTCTCTTATATAATATATATATTTATAATCCGTTATAATTTTTCCTGTGTAAAATAATGATTCAATGTAAAGCTACCTTTTACCACTGCATACATTTTTGTCATACAAATCAAAGACCTAACTACGATTAAATTTCCCTTTAGAATTCTCTGCATTCCAATATCTCAAACGTGATTTATAGTTGCCTGGTTCTAATTAGTGGTTGTCTGCAATAGAGCCGACCACCGCTGTATCTCTTGAGCAGTTGCGACAGACTAAAGCTGTAGGAATAGGTCCCAGACAATAGTCGGTAAATACTGGGTTATTGCGGTATGTCAGTGCAAACGGCATTCATTATATCGCGCCCACTGTGACACTGGAGCTGATGCCGCGTGGGCGATTAGCTCTTGATCCACTACCGGTCCAAATGTCTCCCTATCTGAAGCTTGTGAAAGCATACGGAAATTGCAGTCGCTGTCAACCATCAAATTTGATAGCACATAAGCATACAAAAGATGTGTCTTTAGAATAGCGGAGAATGTTTGAATGAGTTACTTTTCTTTATGAAAGCTCTTTGTTCGCGGTGACTGCTGTTGTTAATGCCATAGCGTCTCTTTATCGCGATGATCTCAGCTCGGCCGTATTTAGACATTCTTGCTTCCACCGACATTAATTTCAATTTAGAATTTCTTCGCGTTCGCATTATCCAGCGGAAACTCGGATTGATGTTGATTTATACATTTGCAATAGGTTCTCATTCGCACTCTATCATGACTTGATCCGCTGATGGATTTTTCCTGTCTATTGATTTATCATATTCATTTGTTGAAATGCTTAGATGTTGAATTCGGTTGGTTTAATTTAATTTATTTTCTCAGCATGATAGCAATTTCTAACTGCAGAAACTGAATACCAGTTGTCGCAGGTCACTCGATAAGCCATCGGTTACAGGCTCTTGGCCAATAAATTCAGATGTTGCGTTGGGTTACTAAATTCCCCGGTTTAATCCAATAGAAATCGTATTGTGCAAGTTTGTTCGGACACCTCTGTGAAAATACATTAGGTTTCTAGATTGTAGTTAGGAACACTCTATAATTTACATAGATTATTATGGAATTTTATCTACAATCGATAACATACCCTGTTTGGCTAATATAATTGATTACCCTGTTTGTCTGATCTTTAGTTTAATCTATTTGATCAGTTTTTATACATATTATGTACCGGTTTGGAATGTTTATATGAAGCAGTAACCTTTATTGCATAATATTTCAACTCCGTGTTCTAAAAACATATTGTCGCTATATTAGATTTTTGTCGATATGCAAATGCAAATATTAATTAAGAAAATTCTCGATCTTTTATTGTTTGTTGTTCAGGTCGACACTCAAACCGAAATCATGTTTATGATAGTCTAATTCTAAATTGTCACTGTATCTGTCCATATTTTAATTTCATGTTGTCTGCCTAGATTCGGCTGCATTCCTTGCAAGCATGTCGTCTAAGGGACGATTGGATTGGCTATTGATATTGTCCTAGCAACAGACTCCAAAGGATAATGGTGAAAAGTTATCTACAGTGCAGTCACTTTGTTTCGTTCTGATCAATCCATCAATATTATTATTTTAATTTCTACAGTAATTATATTTTTAAACAAGTAGGATACAAATGACTGCATAAAATAATACCATTACGCAGCTTTTGCTATTGCAGATATTGTAAGATCACGAATATCACGTAATTCATATACATTAAGATATAATATAGACTCAAAGCACGCATTTTCGCTGTTGCTATTGGGCAAATGCATTCTAGTAAATGCCAAGTTTTTATCATTGAAATTATTTATACCATTATTAATATTATCGCCACTAAGTAGACTTAAATATTAATGCCATTACTTAGTAGTTGCGGTGGCTGTTTTAATGTTCAATTACTTCTATAAATTACTATATTAAATTACATCAGGGCAGTACTTATGAGCGACTTGGCTTGAATCTGGAATGGATTCTGTTTATGTTTACAAGTGACACTCCAGCCAGGCTATCTAAATAGGTGCACTTTCTATTAATATTTTCCATGCTATTAAAAACAATTTAATGTTATCCTGTACTTTCAGATTTTACTTTGATTTATTTCTATCATTTCTGAAAAGGTTGTTAAAACTGCTCACCTTCTTATCCAAGTTTACAAAATAGTCTTGCTTTTACATATCAATTGAATTAATGTAATTTGTGATACGTATGTTTACCAAGCTTTTATCTAAGTTCACGCTGTGTTAGTACGGTACGGGCAAACACCAAATCTATATTAATAGAAATAATTTTTGATACAAAATAAATCTAAGCCTGAATAGAAATTCGCCTGATGGTAAGCGATGGTATGGTCGAGGAGGGAGCACGATTGATCTTTAAGATATCTTTTCACTCTATCCTAAATTAACTTCTACGCCCGGTTTTATTCGTCAAGCGACAAATCCGAACGGACTCCCTTGACGAATGGAACCGGCGATAACCGAATGACCGATGATGATTCGGTTACTCCATCCGATGGATGGAGTAACCGAAACTTCAACAAAGAGGTTCTTCTCGGATGCAATAGGGGCAAACAAACTTGTGCGAGAATTAATGCCTGTCGGAACGTAACATAACATAACACAGATGTTGACGGGACATATGTATAATATAGTATAGCATAAGATAGAATAAGTAAAATAAATTAATAGATAAATCTCGAAAAAAGTAATATAAAAAACTAACTCTTACTGCAATGGGCAAATTGTAATGCATTAGGAGATGCAGTGAACTCTTAAGAGTCCCAAATGGCTAATGGGTCCATCATTATCATCTTGCGCACTTTTCATTGCATTAATAAAAGCCATTATTTTAACAGTTTATATTTGATAGTTTTTTGGATTTTTTCAATTACAAGATTTGTTTGAATCTAAAATTATCGTGTCGTAGTTAGTTACTTCATCTATCAGTAATCTGTCACCGTCTACAAATATGACATGTAACCTTCATGGAGAAGTCCCCACGCATTTTGCCCGGTTAAAGTATTCATATACAGTACTTGTATATCCTTAGCGAGCTCAGTATTGCGAACCTGCCCGCCCACCTAGGCCGTTGCACCTACGCTGCACTAGCGCAAAATGTATACAAATGTACACCGTAATCGTACCTCGCTTCGCAATCTTCGTAATAAATCTTGAGCAGATAGATGGTCCGCTCTTAGCTATTGAGATGAAATCGAAAGTTTGACTGACGCGAGACGTGCGTTACTTGGATTTATTGTATAAATAAACCTGGCCGTCTCTACTGCGATATTTTCAGACGTCGGTCGACGTCGTTCTACGCTCTTGACTTTTTTTGTGTGGTGTTTTTTTTTTGTCGATTTGTGTGTTTTGCTATTTTCTCTTTCATTAGGATTTTTGTTACATGATTGATGAAAGACTATCGTCCAGTAAAGAAAGTATATGTATGTTTTGATCCCTGATGCAGGAAGTGAAGTGAGTTTAGAGAATTTTACTCAATGCTTATGACTGTGTAATATTTGGTGCGTATCTCGAAATTTATTTCATAATATATAATAAAATAAAAAGCCGAGCTATATTTATGTTTTCTCTGTATTTCTTAGAGTTATCTATCTATCTATCTATAATTTTCCTCTATAATTTTCAATCAATCGATCAATAACACTTTATTGATACCATAAAAGTAATGAAGTAACAAAATACACAAATAAAATAATGGCACAAAGAGCGGTCTTATCGCTAACAGCGATCTCTTCCAGACAACCTTAAGATGTATAAAAAAATAAATAAATCTATCACATTCATTTGAACGAATTTAATCCCACGAAAAATTCAGTGACGTTCAGTACCTAGTCTGAATATTTCGTTGATGCCTGTTTGAACTTACTCTTTTAGTTTTTCTACAATTTGATCGAACGAGCTAACCATGCGAGTCTCTTTTGTATTAAATGTCGTATGAAACTGACAATTGAATCAATTTACTATTCGTGTGTGTATGGTAGACGTCCAATCTCGCGTCGTCTAAAATGGATGTGTTGAATTATTTGAACATGACGTTTCGCCGATCTGGTCATTTGCGTATCTGGTTAAATGCGTCTATTGGCCTCTTGCGTTCTTGGCCATTTGCGTCGATCCCGCCGTATCTATTGCTATTATTTGATTACTCTACTGTTCGCAGAGTCACAAATATTATAAACTGTTGTTTATCCTTTTGGTTTTTCTACATTTTACTTGTCTGTCATCCGTCCTCATCCGTCGGATACACGATAATTAGTACGCAGACAAGGTCGACCGTCCGATTGGCCACGCCAGTGGGCTCGCGTATTGCGTAAACGTCTACGTCTCTCAATGGATGTCATTCATTTTTTTCTATCTTACAGTATTATAGTTTTTTTTATTTCTAATATGTATTCTATTTTTTATAATGTCGAATGTTTCGTTTCTTCTAGGCAAGCGCGCTTCATCGCAGACCGAAACTGTCGCTTAACAGCATGCGAGTTAACGTCAAAAATAAACCTATCTATGAACTCAAATAATTATTGTTTAATAAACTAAAAAAAAAAACAATTCAAAATTTGCAATTCGTTTACTTGGATGAACTACAACAACTTAACAAACTCTTATAATATTTTTTCATTGCTTTGTTTTCATAACTACATTGTTTTCATACAAAATACGCTTACATTAAATTGATAATTCTCTGCAAAAATATATCATTTAAGTAAATAAATACGTTCAGGATGTCCTGAAGTTAATCTAATTATCGTTTTTACTCAAAATACTTTAACGTCTTCCGTTTCCTCTGCTCCCCTTTGTGGTTTCTGTTTCATAATGTTTTGTATACTTGGCAACACGCGTGCATTTAAATGGCGATTAGTATTCTGTGTTTTATCTTTGCTTCTAAGATGTTTCATCTGAATTTGGTTATAAATAATATTCTCATTTTCATTTCGATGTCTGCATAATTTCGTTTCTTCGTTTTTTTATCCATGTCTCTGTAGAAGACAGCTGTCTGGTTTAATTTGATTATGTGATATTTTCATTCCTCGAACGTATTATGCTCGTAAAATCTTTCGTATATTTTCATTTTGGCAGCTACATCAAAATAGACAATCTTTATCAGCATCAGATAATGGAGTTAATATTTATCATCATACATAACTCGTGTAAATATACACTGATTATAAATATCACTGTCGTCGTTTGCTTTAGGCTTAGCGAAATTAGTTTATTGGCCTTTGATAAAACTTTACGAGTTTGTTCTATTTATACACTTAATACTATCGTTATGTCATACACTATTTGTAAGTACTTCAATATTACGTATCACATTCTGTACTATAAACTCTAGTACATGAGTAGATCACTCGACGCGTGTACGTAATCCCACGTCATTCCACGTGGATCTAGGAATCCCACGTTGATAAGTTTCTGTTTACTAGTTTTATCATCGTGAATCAGCGATTCATCTGTGATCTTGATTGTATCTTTAGTTTATCTTCTTGAATCGTTTTAGACTAAAGATATTGGTCAAACACAATATTTGTTGCGTAGTTGTTGCAAAATATAGATTTTTAGTAATGTGCTTACACACGGTTATGTAGGTCTCGCTTTGGTTCGGTTCATCGGACGTTTTTTGCCCGTTGGCTATTTGTAACGCTTTAATTATTCCAGATACATTAACATAGTTACGCGAGTAGGTCACACTCAGAACGCTGCCCGAAGAACTAAGAACTAATCTTTGCCTGAAAGTGTCTATACTTATTGGTATTTCTTATTTTATTGTTTTCTCGAAACTGAGATGCTCTCACGCTCTAATGGATTTTCATCAAGACTATTTTTATGTTCTATTGTGTCGTTTCTAAATGTACTTAAATATCTACGTTGTTTTTCTAAGTATGCTTCATCTATGAGTACTTTGCTCATTTTTCATTCAATTTACTCCCCATTCTCCGTCTCCCCACAAACAAACGATCCATTGTCATCCACTACTGCGCCCGTCTCAAATCTCGGTAGTCCAATAAAGTAATCGTTTGTGTGACTGTCACAATCACTGCTCATCGCTGTTCTGACTGCTTTCTTGTTATTAAGCTCATTGAAATGTTTGTTCTCATTCTCACCAGGCGCATCTATCTGCTTTAATAATATATACGACTTATTTGTATTTCGGAATGAAGTTCCTTATAGCACGTTTAAATTGGTATAAATACTAATAATAATTAAAATAATATGCAGTAAGTATTAGAGTAGGTATTGTATTTTACGAATGTGTGCTCGGTTGAAAAAGTGTTACATTTCGACCGCCACAAAAGCGTCAGAGACTCAAACAAAACCAAACGCTATTTTGCCACTCCGTAACTAAATATTTTTTGGAAAATTTAGTTATGGTCGAGTGGCAACGGACAATATATTGATGAAAGTGAACGAAGTCACCCTTAGCGATTAAACTAATTAAACGGGCGAGTTTAAGCTTTGACCCTTGTTCTGGTCAAGTCATTAATTAACTTCTTCTCACATTATTGCATCTATTTTCCACTTTTAACCAGATGCTTTTGTCATATCATTCAACGCAACTCTATTGATATTATTGCTTCCTACATACATCTGATTGCCATAAGTAATCTTCTTCGCCAAAAATATTTTGCTTTCACCTTCTGATATTTTCGCCTTTTGCTGCTGATATAAAAATACTTCCTCTGTTAATATTTGACTGTCGACGAAAATATTGACTTTTGTCTGCGCTTTTGTATGAAAATACGAGTAGAATGGAAAAGTGCTCTTCGTAATGAATTTCCTAACATAATGGTTCTATTATTAAACCAACCAAATATTTCGGTAGTTCTTTATGTTCTTTGTTTTGCAAACACTATACAAAGTCTTGAGTCATCTTTGAAAGCTTCACAACACAAAACCTCGCGATGCTGACTTTAACCTTTATTTATGTACGGATTTCATACCACAAATCAAAATCCGGAAAATCCTTAAATGTCAACGTTATTTTAGAAGTTGAACAACCTCATAAAGTTATGCACATATCGGCTAATGGGGAATGACTATCCAAAATTCTATTGACAAATTTTGACATTTCATTCTCTAGTTACCAGTCGAATGTGATGGACAAACAAACAAAGTGGCTTGTAACATACAGCGAGGACGTGACATAAACGTTTAAGAACATCGTTCCGAGTGGTTTTAAAGTGTCAGTACTAATCTGTGGTCGTCCTCTCGTGGATTGCTGGATTATCGGCTGTTATTAGTCGCTGGGTGTGGGGTGTCGAGGCGGTGCCCGTGGCGTGGCAGTCTCGTGGTACAGTGACAGGCGCGGGGGCTCGTCGCCAATGCGCGGCCCGCGCCTGCCGGATGTCGCCGCCGAGGGCGCTCCTAGCGGCGCTGCTCGTGTGCCAGCTGCTCTCCTACGGTGGCCACCAAGGACTCACCAAGATATTCTACACGTAAGTTTATTAGGAACACAGACTTTAATGTACGTCCGATCAAACCTTCCTGCCGACAGCCGACAATTCCTGCTCCTTCGAGCCGAATCCGACAGGTTATATTTTAGTGCATAGTTAGTTGATAAACAATGTATTATTTCGTTTATTATGTCAAGACATCGAAGTTGTTGCCTAACTAACCTAACTTGTTGACTCACACGCCGAATCAGACCTCTCTTTTCATCAAAAATATTGATGAATGAAATGGTCGAAAGTGGGTTTGATCCCCACCCAGGACAAACATTTATGTCATGAGCATGGATGTTTGTTCTTTGTCTAGGTGTTTCTAATCTTAAGTACCTATGTATTTACAAAAAAAAAGTATACATGTCTTCTATCAGCCATCTAGTTTCCATACTATGGAAAAAAAACAGCCCAAACTAAGCAAACCTTGTACTATGGAATCCATAGTACAAGCTTTGCTTTGCTTAGTTTGGGCTAGATGGTGTTGTGTGAAATGTCCACCAATAATACAATATAATAATATTTTAAAAATACAAAATCCCAGAACGTACTTACTTCGGGAAAATGTGGTAAGACAACACTATAGACAGTATTACGAACATTCTTGAGTTGGTTTCATTTTGTTCTGTATTTGCGTCTTATTTTTATTGCGCAATCAACCATAGATCATACAGTTGTAATCAAATTAAAACAAATCAGAGATGTTCGCAATATAGTTCATATGTACATATCACATTTTCTGTAAGTGTCATTCCTTTATAATTTGCAAAAAATTGCAAAAGCGAAATGGAGGTCTGGTACCTACGGCGTATTTAGTCTTTAACAACCAACGACTTTGATGTCAGGAAATAATACATCGGCTTATCAACTAAATACACGCGAAAAGAAGATACTCCAATGGATCCGGCTCGAAGGACCACCTATTAGTGCCACGTTTATACTGATTGGTTGGATGTTCGGAATGCCGACGCTACCAGCCCGAACGAATTGGCTTTAATAGACTCTCGCCAGCTCCGACGTAACCAATTTACCAGTTTAGTGAACAAATTATTATTTTATTCTATCAATACATAACCAGCTTTAGGTAATGAGATTCTTATCAGCGATGATTACTTAAACTCGAACATAACAAACTTAGAACACATGTATATTTTCTTGAAACGATAATAATTATTATCTAACGAAAGTTGCGGTCTTAACGGATTGTAATTGGATTTTAGGTTCACAATGTTTTGCCGGTTGAGTTTATATATTGTGTATTAAATAGCCTAATATCTGTAACTGCACCTATTTCAATAAAATAAAATAAACTGTTGTTGCGTGATTGCGCGTCTACGCCTTTGCGGTTCGCTTTTTTAAAATTTCGTTATAGCACCGAAGTTCAAAAATTAATAGTGCAAAATATATTTTTTATTCGTAAAATAGGCTTGCGCTTGACTGTCAACTCACCTGGTGTTAAGCGACAGTTACGGTTTACGATGGAGCGCGCTTGCCTAGAAGAAACCTATTCACTCGCGATTTGAAGACACCTAGATTATATCTATTCGGATATACCCATTCAGGAAGCGCATTAGTACAAAAATTACAATTGAATTGCCTTATCCAAATGGCAAATTCACTTTGCGATGTACGAGTATGTTTACACATCTCGAGTCTTGCCACTTGACTTTGAATGCGTGTTGTCAATAAGCATCGATCGCAAACAATGTGGTATGAGAACATTGCGCAGATAGCTCGATACGGCTTCTTAATCTCGGATAGTGGTTTACCATACGCGGGGGCTTGCAGACCTGTTCAACTGATAAATGTAACGTCTACACGTGACGCGTGACGGCCACACGCGATTTGAAATCACACTACGAAATTATTGTTTTATAAGATTGCTTTGTTGTGTAGAAATATACCACAGACATAGTAGATGAAGCATGCGACTTCATTTATATGAAAACCTAGCGTGCCACATTTTTGGTATCCACTGTGAACTCACGCAAACGATTTAGTGATGGCATGTTCCATCCGCGCGAAATCTATTCAACCCAATGCATTCGCGCGCGTGTACGCTAGTAATTAGTTGACAAAATATCCAATCGGAAGTATCAGGTATATCACCTGAAATTAAATAAATCTTAGGTTGTCAACTGTGATTTTTCATCTTACTGTTGACACGCTACGTACATACACTTGGGGTATCTATAGAAGTCTATGAAAGCGTTTATTATCGTTTAGCGGTTTATTCAGGTGTTTAGTGTAATTTTACGTATAATTTAACTTTTTTGCTCTTGAAGGTACATATACGCCTAACTTGGTAAACACACTTCTTGATGAAAAATCGTCTTGAGTCAATAAAAGAATCAGAAACCAACGATTTTGATCCACTTTCAAAATGCATAGTGCACAGGAATGGAACCCCCTGCCGACATTTGTGTTTCCTCGTAAATCTCTAAGGAAATTTATTTTTCTTGGAATTTTCAAGGTGAACAGATATTTTCTAGGTCGACGAGCTCCATCTTCGGCCCCACCTGCATTCGCTTGTTGTTTAGGCGAGGTAGTGGTCAATCAATAACACTTGACACCACAAAAAAATATAAAATAAACAATATAGGTACACATAATAATTTGGCACATATGGGGGTCTTATCGCTAAAAGCGAACTCTTCCAGACAACCTTAGGATGTATGTATATCTCATGTAACAACATTTATATGACAATGCAGACTGATTGTTTCACGTCTTCATTCGTGCTGAAGTGATTCTTATGTATTTTGCTTTTAATGGTATGGATACAAGTTTTTCTGGCCGACTAAAGCTGGCGTGCGCAAACGGTTGGATCGATTATGTGACGAAATATTTGATTGATAGGTTTGAAACTATTTGTTTCAACTACATCAGTCCAATTTATTCCACCGTTGGACCTACATGTCTTTACCATTTGATGGAACACCAGTCAACCTAATTATTAGCTTTCCGCTTCCAGGCAATTTTAACTTCCCTATATCCTCACTTCGACGTTTATTTTCATCAATATAGATAATTTTATACTTATTTCTAGAAATTATGACTAAACAATTTAGAAATAACGAAAATAAATGGATACAACAAAACAAATATAACAATAAAATATAGACTAAAATACTATTACTTGCAGTTCCACATTAGGCTCATTATATTTACAGTTGACTTGAAATTGTTAGAACCAATCTAAAAGTTTGTATAATGAATGACGCCTTATCGCTAAAGACGAAATCAATCTTCCAGGAAACTCTAGTGTGTTTACCGAAACATTAAAGTGAAAAATGGCATTACAACTATAAATAGTAGTTAAACTTTGTTTAGGTCAAAATATCTCTAATATAAATACAAAAAGGAGTGGCACTTAGCCTTTCCATTTAACTAATGGAATACACAAAATGCCTAACTTAATACCTAGTCGTGTCTCGATCCGCGCCACGCGGCTGCGTTGAATATTTATTGGCCACCCTAGATCCTTTCGCGTGGAAATATACAAATTATTTCACACCAATTTCATATCTATTGGATTCTAAATTAAATAGGTATCTGTGGAGTAATTCCAAAGCTATTCGGTTGTTAGACTTTGAAATTATACGACTACAGAATTCTAAGCTGTATTCTGAGACTTACGATTAAAAAAAAAGGTTGGACAAACATGTCTTCGAAACGATGATTTCAAAAATCAGTTTTTTATCTGAGGTTGTATTCATCTTTACTTCGCAGTGTTATAATAAATCTATATTTATACATAATTAATAAGATACAGTCTTAACCCGTTACAGACGGGTTAAAATCTGTACATTAAATATATTTGAAAATTTTGATTGGAGGATGCATTACTATTGATACAGAAGCCAAAACAGCATTTTTTATCATTTTTGTCCTTCTGTCTGTCTGTACGGTGTGTCCAATGGACGCCGAAACTACTGGACGGATTTGAACGAAATTTGGTAGGATTATTACTTATACTATGTAGAAGGATCTGGCATACTTTTTATCCCGAAAATTTGACAGTTCCTGTGGGATACATTAAACAATAACAACATAATCGAGCACCACGTGGGTGGACCCCGGGGCGCAGCTAGTAGTAAATAAAATATCAAATAGGATGCGGTCATGTTTTGGAATTCATGAAACATGATTGTCTCAATTGGACACAGTGTTCAAGCGTAAATCAAGTTAAAATGCTACTCTACTATAAAAGTATTACGGTCTGTTTTTGATCAACACTCTTATACTCTACCGCTGTTCACATTGGGCTACTATAATTGTTATATCTTGCAGCTGGATTGCATAAACAATCAATATTTGTACTATGTTTTCTGTTTGCTACTCTTAATAAATATTCGTGAAACTATTATACGCACGTTTTGTAATATTGGAAGAAAATTCTTGAGCATAATTGCTTTATATTATCTAGATCGTAACCTTTATAAATGATATTCAAGTGATGTTAGTCTCCTTCAGTGAGCAAGCATTTCATTTGCATACGATAGTATTTGTAGCCGTGTTGTCATTTCATAACCTACTTTGTTCCAGTTTAGTCCCAAAGGCAGTTCTCATACGAGTAGTAGGTACTGGTAGTAGTTCTAGTAAGTTACAAATTGTACCACACTACAATTCACATCTCGAAATGAAAACTGTCTTTAGGACTGAACTGGAACAAAATACATCGGTTATGAAATGACAACACGCATACAGATGCTGTCGTATGCAAATGAAATACTTGCTCACTGATGTGAGAAGGAAAGTTTAACGTCACGTGAATGTAATTTATAAAGATTACGATCAACGAACAAAGGTGGCGAATAGATAGCGCACTGGCGATCCAAGCCGATGACATTATACTAATTAAAACTACTGTTACAACGCCCATTGTTTACACCCGCCGCCTATAAATGTTTAGACCCCCTTATTAAGTAATTACATATACTTCATACTCAGTTATGACATAAAACGGTAGGTTTAATGAGGTGGTACGTTAGTTAATATTCAATTACCAAGCCCATAAACGCGATGATAGCTTCCTGCAGTGATGCAAGTTTTCTCCTCGTTACAGGTTACCTGACACCGGGCAGCCTCCAGTGCTCATATCGCTGGCGGACAACGCCAACTTGGAGCTCAAGAATCCCGACGAACTGCTGTTTGTCAACGATTCGGAGGAACACAACGACACCAAAACGTTCTCTATCATAGACAGCGACGCTCTGGTAGACGAGACCGAGGAGAGTGGAGGGAAGGAGAGCACAGAGCCGAAACTGATCGTCAAAGCGCGGCCCATACACGAGGCTCGCCAAGAGGAGGCCACCCAACCACAGACAGAAGTGGATAGCACAGAATCTCAAGAGGAACAAAAAGAAGTAACAGAAAACATTCCAGTAAAACCCGAGATCCCTCAGGAGGACATACCTTCCTTCTCAGAGTGGGCGCAAAAACAGCTCGCCGAAGCGGAGAAAAAAGACATCGTCTTGAACCATTCGAGTCAACCTAGTCATAGTAATACGAATTTTAGTAGTAAAAGCACCAAGTTACGATCGAAGAATTATGCGTCGCTCGTGTGCGGCGCCAAGGTGGTCGCGGTGAACCCAGAGGCGGGCTCGCCAAGCTCTATCCTGTCTCCCAACAGGGATGAGTACATGCTCAACACTTGCAACAGCCGGATCTGGTTCGTGATCGAACTTTGCGAAGCGGTCCAGGCTCAGAAAATAGAAATAGCCAATTTCGAGCTCTTCTCTTCCACGCCTAAAGATATCGCCGTCTATTTCAGCGACCGGTTTCCTACCAGGGACTGGGCCAGTGTGGGCCAGTTCACAGCGCAAGACATGAGAGACGTGCAAAGCTTCGATCTCTATCCACACATGTTTGGAAAATTTATCAAAGTCGAGATGCTCTCCCATCACGGCTCTGAGCACTACTGCCCGATATCCCTCTTCAAAGTATACGGCACTTCGGAATTCGAAGTATTAGAGAAAGAGAATGCACAGCATCCAGCTCACATAGATGATGACGAAGACGATGAGATAATAGACGTACCGGACATCCCAGCAGTAGAGACGGAACCTTCTAAGAATCTATTCGGATCCGCGAGAGATGCCGTCATGTCTATAATGAAGAAGGCCGCTCAGGCGCTAGTCAAGTCAGAGGTTCCTAAGAACGCTACGAGCGAGAACGATGACACGTCGACCGACGAGGTCTACAAACGATGTTGTTCGCCCAGCCATATAATAGTGTGTGATAACTGCAGTGAGACCCTCTACAACGAAGTGTTCGAGTTAATCAGCTGCAGCTCGGATAGGTTAGTGAGTTTAGTACGTCAAGCGTTCGTTCGCGACACGCTGAAGTGTACCGGAATCTGCCAGCCGTACGGCTTGGACTTCAAAAGTACAAAGACTATAGAGTTTAGTGATGAACGCGTCGATTACATGAACGCTCTGTTCCCGAAAAAATATTTAGCCGCCTTGTGTAATATGTTAGCTATTAAAGAGAAAAAGGTAGTTTTAAATTCTAGTTTCGAAACTGAGTTGAATGTTACCATTAATATGACGGCAGATGAGTCATCTGCGACTTTGCGCGGTGAAACGAATTACGAGCAAGAAGTCAAATTGACTCCAGACAAAATGAACGGTTCGGATGACAAGATCAATGAAACCGTTCAAGACGAAAAGCCAACGCCTGAGATACTGGAAGAAAATACCCAAGTTCCTGTAGATTTACCCAACGAAGAGAAAGAAACTATAGAAGATAAAAAAGAAGAAACTATTATGGAAGAGAAACTGACGCCAGAACCGGAGACAGTAGCTCAAGAGACAGAAAAAGTAGAAGTTACGATTGATCAAGACAGTAAAGAAGTTCCTAAAACCGAATCCAAGAATGGTAAAGCTGAATCTGCAACAGATAAGCCAAAAGAGTCCGGCAACGGTGAAGAGACGGGCGATACTATTCTCATAGATAATGATAATTTCATATCGGACTTCGACCAAATGGCGGTCGATCCGACGCCGACGGGCGCCCAGGCGAACACAAATCAGAATCAAGCCCAAGCCACTTTGCAGAAGGAATCTGTGTTCTTGAGGTTATCTAACAGAGTAAAGGTGTGTATACAGTTTATTTTTTACATGAATGATGCCTGTACGAGTGTGTATTTAGCCAGAATAAAAAGTATAAATTGTGTATCTTAAAAAGTGAAGACCAACTTATACTTGCATTTCTTAGCGAATGAAGGATATTATGGAATAATAATAAACACACTTTCTCACAAAAAAAATACGAATGTCATGAAGAAATAAACAACATTATAGTTTTCTTGAAAGTGACAGGAAGATGCTGGATGAAAGCCGCTTACAATCGGTTTTTTTTGAAATCCATTGGGGAGGCCTATATCCAGCGGTAGACTTCTTATGGCTGAGATGGTGATGCTGATAATAGTTTTCTTGCCATTTATACTTTTTTTTTATCATTGTTATCTCTCCATTTCAGACACTAGAAAGAAACATGTCGCTCTCCGCGCAGTACTTAGAAGAACTGAGCAGGCGATACAAGAAGCAAGTGGAAGAAATGCAGAAGACCTTCGAAAAGACCGTGCAGCAAATGGGCGAAGAGAGACGCAGGAACAACGAACGTGAACAGAAATATATAGACCAGATGACTATCATGCAGGAGCAAATAGGACTTATGGCTGTAGCGGTTACCACACTAATGGAAGAGAGAGATAGCTGGTTCGGAAACATAAATTTCTTCAAGTTTGTTATACTACAATCAATAATTATAGCTATAGTTGTTTACTTCTTCAAGAGACGGAAAGTAGAGCCGGTGATCGTGACGATTCCAAAGAAGGTCAGAAAAAAACAAGATAAATTTAGGAGGAAATCTGTGGAAGGCGTAAGTGGGCACGCCACACCGGCAGCGAAGAAACGGAGACCGAGCGAAGAGGCGCTGCAGATTGCACGGCAATCTGCCGAGGAAAGCAGAGACGACGACGAGGGGGAGTGGATAGTAGCCAGGAAGAACAGAAGGAGAAAGACCTCCATTATTCACAGGCAAACGGAGACTGAACAGATTTGGTCACGACAGGACAGCATCGGAAAGCTACACGAAAACCCCATACCATTAGATGAGGAGGAATTTTTCGCTCCAGTCACGGAGCCGAAAGAATTTAACGGAAGCAACGGCAGCGAATCTTCCCCTCCGCCCTCGAGAGACGCGGCGAAAACGAACGGTTCCTTCTTCAATAATCTAAAAAGCAAAACGATGAAAACCCGTCGGCTCTCTTCGCCGGCATTTCTGAAGACGTTCAGTCGACAGAGCAGCAGAAGCACTCCTAGCCCTGTGGTGCGTAATTTAGAACCAATTTTTAATGGCAAAGTGTCAAAAAAGACCGCCTCAGAATCCCCGACGGGCAGTCTCTGGTCTGAATCTACTGAAATCTCAAACGGACAGGACAGCGTCAGCGGCGGCGGCAAAAAGAAGAAAAGTCTGAAAAATATACTGAAGAAAGTGTTTTAAGGACTGTTTTTTTTTTATAATTGTGTATATTCAATCCGCTTAATGAGTTTAAGCTATTGTAATTTATTTCATTGCGAATATTAATTAATTTTAAATTATTATTGTATGATAAATTTGTGTATTTGTGGATGTGTTAAATAGGTCGGGGCGGTGTGTAGTTTTATATATTTCTATTTAATTATCGATTTTTTTTCCTATACTGTTTAACGACTCTGGGTTCTAATTTTATTTTCGATTGCGTATAGTATGGCGATAATTTTAAGGAGGTTTAAAGCCTTACAGGTGACTGTTATTATTTTTTGTTAATTATTGATGAAATGATCGGATTATTGATTTGTTTTTATGTATTTATTATGAGGTGGAGTGTTTTGTTTGTTATGTATGCCGTGCTATTGCAATTTAAATCATGATTTTATTAAATTATCTGTTTGACATCTATTTTTTTTTAATCATTGTATTCTTTTCAATTATTGTTTTTCTTTTATGTCCTACTTTGAAACATCTTGTTTTAAAAATGTTTCACTTACCATAAAGGCTGTATGAAGCCGCCTACGCACCGTCCCTACTTCTCGCACGTAATATTGCGGTGTTATTAGAACTCAGGTGCCAATTGTGATAAATTAGGAAGCCTAATTTTATTGTTAGCTTGTCTGTTGATTTGTGCTGAATACCTAAAATGTAATCTTCGGTTATAGACCTGTATATAAGTAGATCACGTTGGATGTTTGTGTTGATTTCACCATCTAACTTTACTGACTCGCAAGATCAATACAAGTGTTCTTAAGTTTTTACTTTATTAAGATGTGACTCATGAGAACAATGACATGAAAATAAATTGTGTATTTATAATAAACTGATATAAAAGGGGGTAGCTAGTAATATAGTAACGATTACTAAGTATGAACTATGTACAAACTTTTTAAATGGATGAATGGCCTTTATTATTTACAATACAATATACAAACTACATAATAGGATGGATGGATGCATGGATGTTTGTTCTATCTGGGTGTTTCTATGTATCAACTATGTATAAAAAAAAAAGTAAATAAGTATGGATTCTATCAGCCATCTAGTTCCCATAGCTTTTGCTTAGTTTGGGCTAGATGGTGTTGTGTTAAATGTCCACAAATATATTTTTTAATGTCACCGCAATTATAAAGATAATCAAAATGATCCAGTGTTTGTTGTCTTCTTTGAATGTTCTTGTAATGTAAATACAATCCTATACTATACAAAATAAGACTTAGTTTTTAGTGAGAAATGGCGCGTGGCAGTAGTTTAATAGACTTACAAGAGTGTAATTGTTTTTATCAGTAAAGTTAGATGGTACTTACTAGTCTTTGACGCTGTCAAAATGTCGATGCCGTCGACTTATTGAAATTGGGAGAGTGTGGCGGGGAGATAAATTTGACAGCGCCAGTGCATCATAGCTAGCAGCATGATTACTTTATCTGTCACTGCACTTGTGCTATGGGGATTTTCAAATGTCGCTTCTTCGTCTAAGCAGAATTCTTAATAGTATTTATATATTGTTTCTTGCTGCAAGCACCAAATATAGATGGCGACACTAGTGGTTTAAACAGATGGTTCGGATATTTCAACACTATTTGACTTACATCAGTGTTAAAAAAAACTGCTAAAATATTTTTCTTTATATTTTAACGAAGAGTTTTGTTTGTAATTTCAAAATTTCAGACTGTCGGATTGTTGGAAATTTGAACTGTTTATAATAATGGAAATCTTTGTCCATTTCAGTTCTGTTGTGCGGAGAAAATAGCGATTATAGATGACAGCTAAAGTTTTCATATTGCTAGTTTTACTGAAAGTTCCGAAGATGTAGTGTTGGACATTAAAATGTCGCTTGCGTGCGGAGTGCGTGTTGTGGCGTGACGCGGTTTCAACGGGAACTGCAATAAATGCATTCAGTTTAAAGCAAGAGTTTTATTTTTATCATATTTACAACTAACCCTTTAAGAAATCACTCAACGCGCGCAGTTGTCTCTCTCGCACATCACAACATTTTTAAACATAAAATCATTGAATAGGGATATTAGAAAAGTGAGAGCTAAATTTGTTTATATAGACAGGATAAATATTTAAAAACAAGTTTTTCTTCAATATCTTTTAAATTAGCTGAGGAATAAGAAAATATATGTTTTTTTCTAATTCCGTCGCCAGTATAAATGATATCTGATAAAACTTTTTTTTAAATGTTTCTCCTCTCTAAATAAACTTTAGCTCTAATATCCCTACTCAATGATTTTGTATATTTAAAAATGTTGTGATGCGCGAAAGAGATAGCTGCGCGCTTTAATCTCGACCTTAATATGATTCTATACGCATGCCGCGGAAAATTCAAATTTGAAACAGTTTTTTTTTTTTTTTTGTTAATGTAGCCAAGTATCTGTAATTGTTGATAATAATATTTTCAACAATCTATGATTATTCTTTATATCATCAAGTCATTTCGTTTACCAATAAATATATTAACCGAGAAATCCATTTTTACTAATTCAAACAACTCGGTATATGTAAGCAATGAGATGCATTATTAACCGACTTCCAAAAAGAAGGAGGTTATTTATAATTGTATTGACGTGATCATTTAAAAATAATCTTGGATTATCGCAAACATTGCAATTTCTTTCAGTAGTTACCCAATATCAACAAGGAAAAAACTGTTTGAAATTTAAATTTTCCGCCGCAAGTCTGCCGTTGGCCCTTAACCGCCCATGTCGGACATTTCTGACAAGTTTTTAGAGCCCAACCAAGATTTTTGACGCTAAGTAGGTGGAATGGGCCGAAAAACTTTTGTCGGAAATATCCGACACGGCCGGTTAAAGGGTTAACATTTATCACAGTAGTACTAATAGATTAATTAATGTATAACACACTAAGTATATACCAAAACGCAAGCGAAATAAAATTTAAAAATATAGGGCAATTTCTGCATTATAGGCCTATTCAGACTAGCGTTATTCGCTACCGCTATGGGTAGTTAAAAAAGTGAGGAGCTTTTGTAATTTACGACAAATTATAAGGTCCAAACCAGTTCTCCCACTAGTTGAAACATTGTAGAAGGTACATCACTAAATTGTATTATAATATTTTATAATCTTTCCGCCTTCACCAGATAATATCTCACACAAGCGATTACGAAATGTTATACATAACAAAATCGTTAAATCACTTCACTACCATTAGCGTAACAAAATATACGTACAGCATGACAATAACAATGTCGGAACGTCCTTGCATTCAATCGCACGGGCATTCAATAATAAAGGCTGGTTATTTGTGTGAAATGTGATTTAAATATTGTTGTTAATAAGGGTTTTTCGATAGATACAATCTGGGTATCTTTAAATCGCGAGTATATCGGCTTTTTTTATGTAAGCGCGCACCGATTCATTATGGTGGCTTACAACAAATATTTCGTAGCGCGCTAGTCACGGATTTACAAAATATCGTTGTAATTAAAAACGACACTACAATTATAATTCAAAAATTACAAACACCCGACGGGACTTGAACCCGCGCGTCGATCTAGTTCGATATCATTGATATATGTGTAAAACATTAAAAAATATCTAACGACACCACAGCACAGTTATAACTTTTAGTGATAAAATAGTATAGAATTAAGTTAAGCTAGACTTCCCTAAGTACGAAGTTTTCCAAATTGCATATGACACATAAGTTGTGTTGCCATAAAATGGAAAGACCTGTTGTTTCAAAGCAATAATTTACCAAAGCAATAAGTTACCATGCACGGATAGGCTACTATTTCTATTTTTACTTTTACATTATACATATTTGATAAAACGTATACTGCAAACGTGCAGTAGAACACCTGAACCTAGATTTAGCCTCGTAGATTTTTTTTTAAAACAAACAACAAATTATAGTAATAAAATATATATTTAGAGTATCTTCACACTCGAATCTTTACTTCTTCTTAAATTATATTTACAAAATCTTAGTAACATCTTATTTATCCAACCAATAGTTTTCTACCTATCAAACATAATACGTTTTCGATAAGAGAAAGAAAAGAAAAAAATACAGGTATATTATACTTGTCAATATTGAACAATAAAATACATACTCATATGGAGCACTTACATTAAAGAAACGAAAATATTTTCATTTACTTGTACTATTCTGTAGTTACTCGTAGCATTTCATATGTGTGTAAACTAAACCAATATTAGTACAAACCCATTATTTACTCCAGCTGCCGTTGACATTGACGTTATTATTAAAAGAATTTTCAAACCTTAAAGTTTCCAACAATTTTAACAAACAATTCAGTTTCTAAATAAAATTATAGGTTCCAATCAAATGAAATCGGATGCCTAGGGGAAAAACAGTTTTCTAATTTTATATTAACAAAGGTTCGCTCAAAACATGTTAAAAGCATCCTAGAGTTTGTTCAGAAACACTAATGTGGCATTGACGGCGCTGCTGTCCCTATTTCATTATTTTGTTCGATTAGCAACACAATAGAGACAGTTCCCATTTAATATCACGAGATTTATTTTTCCAAACAGACTCTCTCTAGATATTTAAGGCCACCTTAGAGATATATTCATCATAGACAATGCACGGAGATGGACTCTTTACTGGGTCACTACTTCCGTGCTCATTAATATGCAAATCTTGCCTAAAGGTGCAGTATGTTTACCTCGACTTAGTACAGTGCTTATTTTAACCAGATAATTCTTAATATGTAGTACAGGTAGAGAAGACTTCGCAATCACAGTTAATTAAATAGTCACACTTGCTAGCCGCTTCCAACCGGTCTTTCTGGAAATCCATGGGGGATGCCTGCCTATGTCCAGCAGTGGACCTCTTGAGATGATGATGATGACTTGCTATGACGCAATAAAGCGCAATTTAAAAAGTCCTCAAAGCTACAAAGCTTAGAGCGTTGACGTGAAATGGCGTGTTAGTTTTTACAGGCTGTATACCGCTTCCTCCCCTTTCTATAAAACTGAAAAACGCAACAATGCAATCCCTTCATAGTAATTAAGCCATCAGCGAGGTTACTCGCAACTCATAAAGCGATACAAAGTTCGCTCAGCGCCCATTTTTATCTTGCTTTTTCTGTATTTTTTTTTATCAGCCGTTTGTACAAACTGTCCCACTGCTAGGCGCCGGCCGTCTTCTCATTGTGAGAAGGTTAAGGCCATAAGTCTGCCACGCTGTAATTATTTGATGTCCTGTTTTTTTTTTTTTTTTCGACTGGTACCGTTTTGCACAGAATTATTAACCAGTCACAGTAGTAAACCCAACTACGAAATAATATTAACCGACTGCAAAAAGTCCTTCAAGTCGACACACCGAACTTTGACGAGGCCCTTCTGTCTCGCCGCAGCGTTGAGACTCTTCGCGGCGTCTTCCAACCCATCCCTGGTGTAAGGCTGGCTCCTGTTCGTCGCGAAGACGATCTCGTTCACGTCTTCGTACAGTTTGATGGAGACGATGTGTGCGAAGTGGTGCTTGAGCGTGTCGAATATGGAGGCTTGGAGTGCGGCGTCGCGGCAAACTAAGTTCAGGATGAATTGACCTGGAACCAAATAGAAGATGGTAAGTTTTCTTAAGAACATTAAATCCGACAAAGTAAGAGTTAGTAATTATGACAAAGGTCACGGACCCTGGTATCTGTGGAGATAAAAAAAATATTTAAAAAGTAAGAGTTACACTCGCACACCGAGGATTTCGTTCCTATGCGTGACATAATACATGACACTGATACCAGGGCTAATTACTCAACAAAATTTATTTTATATATAAGAATAATGTGGTCAGAAGATATCATACAAGTGGCAGGAAGACGCTGGATGCAGGCCGCTTCCAACCGGTTTTTTTTGGAAATCCTTGGAGGAGACCTATGTCCAGCAGTTGACTTCCTGTGGGTTGAAATGATGATGATAATATTTAAGAATATTTGTAACTTCACATATTTTCTATAGCAGGAAAACCTTGAAATGGTAGGCGTTCACAGACAATATCAAGTTCAGATAAGTAAATGTTACAGACCTATTTTCTTTATCCAAAGAGATTTTAACACTGCCGTTTACTCTATTTTAAGTTTATGTCACATGACACCAACTGTCAACGAAACGTTCACTTGTTAATATTACGTTTCTTTTGACGTAATAACGTCTTATAAATCGATGAACGCCGGCTGTGCAGCCAGCACGAAAAAACATGACTCATTGTCACGTTCCGCCCAAGCCGAGCGTGCAAGCGAGAGCGCAGAACAAGCGATAGAGAGGCACGATCGGCCTAAGCGTTCGGCTTGTGACGCATCGTTATCACGTAAAATTATCGTCCGTAAACCGACTTTACAGACAATCATTATTTTGTGAAATGGTTTAACCAACCCCTTAGTCAAGTGTTAAATTCGCCGATTTTCGGGTGGCCGTTATCACGTGATCAAAACCATTTTTGAGGGTTGGATGTTTTGTAAAACCCCCTCCGAAACTGGCTACGTCCATGATTCTCACCGTCATCAGTGAGCAATGTTCTGACGTTCTGTAGCACGTGGTTGTGCAGGAACTCCCGCGGCGGACACGAGAGCCCCAGCGACCGGTCCTTGCTGTCCACGTCGTATATAACCGCGCCGTATTTACTGCCTGCAAATATTATAAACATTCAATGAGGTTCATGCACGCTACAGATATTTGAGTTCACTAGAATTTTTTGACTAGTTGATTCAATTGGATGAGAGTAATCCGTCTGTATTTTACACATGTCTCTGCAAATAAATACCTTGATTTTGAAAAAATAACATCGCTGATAAACCAGAAAAGACTAGACCCCAACAAAAGCATTAGCTCGTTATTCCTAATTCTAACCTCTTAATTCATAGTTCTAGCTCTAACTAAATGGCAAACAGTATATAAAGGTGTGTGAGCGAGAGGAGGACTACGTCACAAACTACATTATTGACGTCTCTTTTTTCTCATTTTTGCGTATAGTACACTGATATCGCTGTATTTTCGACATTTTTCATCCAACTTTAATATTTTTTTCATAGTGATTATTGGATTATCAATAATTACAAATATACATCACAAATAATAAAAGTTATAAAAAAAAATCGACTTCAAAACTATTCAATGAGCTGAAAATGAAGAAATTACAACAGCTGTTACATAATACCGAAAAATTAAATCAAAACTGGGCGTCTACCTAAGTAGGTCTGTACATATCCCAGCTAAAAAAACTTTTGCAATCCAACTTATACTTTTTGAGATACATGTGGACAAATATACATACACTTATGAAATTCGGCACATATATTAAGAAGCTGGTATAGACTAACATATGTAAAAATTGTGCAATTCTAACAATATTACATACATACATATCAAACTGATATTTTTTTGCAGTGGATTAAAAATGTGCATGAGTTCCATTGAGTAAATAATGATATCATACACTGCGCAATAAATTATTTATTGTACATACTGTAAGATGACAGTCAAGAGACATTATACAAACTAGTGTAACAACTAGCGGCCTTATCGCTAATAGCGGTCTCTATTCCAGGCAACCTTAGAATGGAGAGGATATAGGAAAGAAATATGACGACTTGGCTATCAAGCTCACACCTATCAAGAACAAAAAAATAATAAATTCAAGCGCACATGACCAGAGATTTTCTTAGAGCGACAAGTCTTAGGAAAAACTTAAATCTAACTTATATAACTAGTGTGTTTCTCCTCGGGAAGTTTGAAGCGGAAACACATTAGTTATATAAGTTACATTTAAGTTTTTGTACATGAATTTCCGCAAAGTAACGCTTGATTCATTTTTTTTTAAGTCTTAGGAAGTTTATTTAGTAATCTAAGGTTTATATATTAATAAATAATAATACATATTTTATAAATTGAAGTTTCCGGCAGCCTAGTGGTGAGATCGTCTGACTTGCGATCCGCAGGTCCTGGGTTCGAATCCCGCGGCACGCACCTCTATCTTTTCGAAGTTAAGTGCGTATTGTTGATTGCCGCCAACTTCAAACGGTGAAGGAAAACATCGTGAGGAAACCTACATGTCTGAGAGTTCTCAATGTGTGAAGTCTGCCAACCCGCACTTGGCCAGCGTGGCAGACTATGGCCTAACCCTTCTCACAATGAGAAGATGGCCCGTTCCCAGCAGTGGGACAGTTTGTACAAACAGGGCTGATAAAAAAAAATTATATATATTAATAGTAACCTTTCTTAGCCTCATCGTCCAAGAAGTTCAGTCCATCTTTTATCTGCACTTCGAGGTGGTCGTCAGTCTTCAGTTCGAAGTGATCCCTAGCTATCTGCAACATGGCCGGGTCTATGTCCACTGCGGTTATCTGTGAACCAAATAATATTTGGATCAATAAAAAAAAATACAACTTTCCAATGTTTTTTGTGTTATTATATAATATATTATACTTTTATATATATTATCAAATTATTATGTCTTTCTATTTATCAAAACTACTTTTATATTATTAACCCCCCACGGAAAAACGATGGGGTGTTATAAGTTTGACGTGTCTGTCTGTGGCATCGTAGCTCCCGATCGGATGAACCGATTTTGATTTTTTTTATTAGTCGGGAGTGTTCTTAGCTATGTTTCATCAAAATCGGTTCAGCCGTTTTTGTTTGTTGGGTTTTTTTTCTAAACGTATACTTGTAAAAAATACTTTTATAGCGTCAAAATACTTTAACATTTTTTTATATTACCAACATTACCTTGTATATTATAGAAAAATACCTTCAAATTATCAAAACATTTCCTGAAGAACATGCAGAGCCCGCCGCCGCCGAGACCGAGCACAGCGAGGTTCGTGACGTCACCCGTCCGCGTGACGTCACGCACGCACACACTCATGAACGACTGGTACGTCGATATGTGGCCGAAGTCCACCACTAGCCGAGTCTTCTGCTTGGTTTTCACTGGGAATATAATCCAAAATTAGTGAACAATCATGACCATTGACTATTTTCAACCGAATTGAAGAGAATGAACAAATGAATGTGTACTCTACTATCAAGAATTTGTTGGTGGTATAGATAATTTTACGAAAAAAAATGGCGGAACCCTTAAGTACATAAAATGTGCTTAAGGCACGTCAAGCACATTTTTTTTACGTGTACTTAACGGACTTGAGTAAAACACAATTTTATCAACACCTTATTTTATTTATTTTTTATTTTATTTATAATAGCTTAATCGCTTACTCACCCAAAGTTAGGCGATGTTCCGGTCTACAATGAAGCACGCTACGCTAGTAACCACTAACCTTCTTTAAGTTTAGCCTCCGACTGCACCAGCAGCTGATTATGAAGGAAAACGAGTCGCCGATGTGTGGCGCTCTCTATAGACACGTCCTCTATGACGAAAGCGCCCGACATCGGCGAACTACCCTCGTATACTTTCACCCGGCGGCCCACGTCGCTGCCTAGAGACAGGAACGGTATCTGCGGAATAGAATATCATCATCATTTGTATGAGCATCTCACCTATCCAGTAAAGCTGTAAGATATGAGCATCTCACCTGTCCAGTAAAGCCGTAAGATATGAGCATCTCACCTGTCCAGTAAATATGTAAGGTATGAGCATCTCACCTGTCCAGTAAAGCCGTAAGGTATGAGCATCTCACCTGTCCAGTAAAGCCGTAAGGTATGAGCATCTCACCTGTCCAGTAAATATGTAAGGTATGAGCATCTCACCTGTCCAGTAAAGCCGTAAGGTATGAGCATCTCACCTGTCTAGTAAAGCCGTAAGGTATGAGCATCTCACCTGTCCAGTAAAGCCGTAAGGTATGAGCATCTCACCTGTCCAGTAAAGCCGTAAGGTATGAGCATCTCACCTGTCCAGTAAAGCCGTAAGGTATGAGCAACTCACCTGTCCAGTAAAGCCGTAAGGTATGAGCATCTTGGCAGAGTGCGCCAGCTCTTCCTTCACGGCGTCGAGGGAGTCGAACTGGTGTCCGCGGTGCAGTACAGCGACAACTAGTCTCCCGAACCTCGCCGAGTCCTGCAGCTGTCGCCGGCCCGCTGGAGTACCGAAAAGCCACTCAGATTCCCTGGAATTAGTGCAACAATTTCTTTCTATAAAAATTTGGAATAACATGAGATGTAGGTGAGGACACTTGTCTTTAGCAAAAATTATCGCTATGTCGTAAATGGTTTTAGAACACACGAAAAATGGTTTAGCACACCTACAATATTTTTAATTGCCTATACAATGATACCCCTCAACAGGGTTACCCCACCTTATGGTTAGACGAGAAACAAAATATCACCCCTTTACGAGGTTTTTTTTAATGTAGTAATAGGTTTGCGCTTTACCATCAACTAAAAGGTACCTTACCTTACCTTACGTTTTAGGTACCCTAAAACTATTATAAGCCTACCCTAAAAAAATGTCTTTGAGCAAAGCCGGGGGCGGATAGAAAGACAGACGGGCGAATACAGTGTAACTAAAACGATTTTTGTTAACCTTTTTGCCTACAGAACCCTAAAATGTATAATTCCAGCAGCAACTAATTTCTGCGTCGAAAATTTATAATGAAAACCCGTCTCTATTCAACTTTCATTATCTCTCATCGTCCAGCGTTTATATCTACGTCCATAAAGTTATTTGTAAAGTTTTATCTTTCAGATCGGCGAGTAGGCGAGTAGGCGAGTAGGCGTCGACCCTCGTCAGGTTATGACGACTTGACGACGTTGCCGCTGCTGTGATGTTTGTGCAACAATATGACACGCCCGAAATAAACTACGAAAATAGTGCAAGTGTTTTCATTTTAATGGTAGGTGCAAACTGGAACACTACAATGGGAAAGGTGACATTGCCCTTGCGTGGGAACGATAACAATACATTATTTTAACCGACTTACAAAAAAGAGGAGGTTCACAATTCGACTGAATGTTTTTTATGTTTGTTCAGCGATTACTTCGCGAATCATGAATTGATTTTGATGATTCTTTTTTGTTTAGTAGGTACTACTTCAGAGGTGGTTTCATATAATTAAATCGATCCAGTACTTTGGGTTTTAAAATAAAATAACTGGAAAAAATATATCGGCTAAGTAAACGAAAATGTATATTTTGAAATCGGTTGTTTCAGTATTTTATAAGCTACATTTTTGTAATAATAATAATAAAACTCTCGCATAAATATAAGATGCGATTTCGTAACCTCCAATGAACTCTTTCGTAACAAATCAGTGATTTTACTAGAATCATTCTAAAGAATGTTCATTTAAATTAGGTAATCATACAGTAAGTTTGTGCATACTTTATCGTAAACAAGTACACTCATCAACATATCACACGCAACGTAAGCGTATAATTTATACTACTAAAGTCTTTCTTATGCGGTCGGGTATTTTGTTTTTCTTTTATAATAGATACTTGTCCAGTATGTACCCTAGCTAATATTATAAAAATAAAGTTTTTAGGCCATTATGTTTTTTTATTTATACGCCATAGTATATAGCTTAGTATATTGTACAGTTATAGTATTGTACTAGTATTATAGTATTATATTGTACTTAGTTATAGTAAAACATAATAAGAGAGAGGCCTATACCCAGCAGTGGGATACGGAAGGCTGTCGATGATAATCAAATCAGTCATCATGTACCTACTGACAAAACATAACTCTTCTTGCGCAATAGGGTAAAATAATAACCTATCATATTTGATCATATAAAACAAACATATTGACTGGCCATGTGGCTCAGTTGGTAGTATGTCTACCTGCTAAGCTGTGGGTCGTGGGTTCGATCCCCACCCAGCGCAAACATTTGTGTGATGAGCATGAATGTTTGTTCTGTGTCTGGATGTTTCTATGTATCATATGTATATATCTACAAAAAAAAGTATATATGTATTCTATCAGCCGTTTAGTACAAGCTTTGCTTAGTTTGGGCTAGATGGTGTTGTGTGAAATGTCCCCAAAATATTTATTTATATTTATATCTAATTTTTTACTGAATTCCAAATAGAATAGAATATTAATTATTGCCATAAAGTGACATTACTAATAATTTCATTGTATAGAATTATAATATTATGAATGCTTTTACTGTGGACTCGTCTGATTTACAACTTTAAAAGCGACAAAGGTGTGAAGATATTGTGGTTTATATATTTTAGCCTAATTCTTCGAACATCGCTGCATTTTTCTCATGCATACGGATAACGTTCAGCGCGTCCTCGTATTCTTCTATTTATATACCTATGTATATTTTCCATTGAGAATATTTTGGAGTTCCGTTTTTTCTGCAACTGCATTACTAAGTAATTCTTCATGGTTTGCTAATCTACCTTTTAAACCTGAGTTCTTGTCTAAAATGTCTTTATATTCCGTAGAATATTCCTCGTGGTCTTTCATTAATTTGATATTAAGCTCCTGCACTTTTCGTAGCTCACACGTGAGTTCTCGTATTTGATTTATCGATTCAGCTAAACTTAAAGTTTTAGTTTGCGGCATCTTGTTTTAAAACATACTTAAACTCAAACAAATTAGTGTTTGTGTATAGTTCTATATATATATATACATATAATATATTTATATATCGATTTTATTCACAGTAACTAAAAATTAAAAATGCATCTGTAATTGGTAGTATTTTTGCAGAAATAAAAATAATAACGCGCGATGCGAGGCGGTATCATACCGTAATGTTATCTTGCAGCCAGTAAAGATGCATGGAACAAGGCAGTATCATGCCATAGTGTGCATTTGCAGCAATAAATATAAGTACGGCATGTGACAGTATCATGCCATAGTGTACTTTTGCAGCCACTAAAGATGCACGACGCGTGGCAGTATCCTACCGTAGTGTACTTTTGCAAAAAGTATCATACCGTAGTGTAACCTTTCGCATCGGTCTCAGCGCTAGCGGCCGCCCGGTAGGTGACTCGGTGCAAATGAATCACGCGCAACAAAGTTGCGGGTAGCTTGGGGTGCTCTATACGATGCGCAGCAGTTGACAAACTATTTTTAAAATAAATTCACTGATAACTTCTTGATTTTTGAACCGATTTTCACAACATAATACTAATGTAGTAATTATTTTATGGGCAATGTTGTCATATAAATTCCATATGACAACTCTTACTTTTGACAATTTTTCAATCAAGTATTTAAGGACCGAACAAACTAGATGCTACCGCGAAGCACATTTCGAGCAAACTAAAATAGAAAGGTTCTCAATTACACTGTATGACTTTTTTGTATGTTTCATGATTCTTTTTTGTTTGGTAGGTAAATACCTCAGAGGTGGTCCCATATAAATGTTATCAAAATCGATTCAGTACTTTGGTTTTTAAAACAAAATAACTGAAAAATCCAATTAAACGAATTGCGTATTTTGAAGTCGGATTTTTCAGTTCAGTTTTTAAACTATAATTATAAGTTATTAAGTTATGTTATTAAAAAATATTGTATAAGGCTAGAACGTACCTTGTTAAAAATTCTTGTATTTTGCCGCCTTATAAAACACACATCAAATTTATATCACGATTCATCAAGTCCTGATATGGAAACCTGTACTATTTTATTTTTATTAACGCAATACACAGATTTTAACTTTCGGAAACACAGGTTTTTTTTATATTTAATTAAGCTTATTTATTTGTTCTTGTACATTAAATAGTGTGCTATAAAATAATATTGTATTATGTTATGAGTATTTTTAAATATATTTTTTTTGTACGTAAACTATTTTTTTCCTCACCAAAAACGGCGTCCGTTCCAGAGTTTCCCCAAACTATCTTTGAGCTTATTCTTGGTTCGATGCGATGAAAATCCGAGTTGTTTGCTATAACGAGCTACACATGTATCATAACAGTTAGTAGAAGGCGGGTGTGGTCCACGAATCGGGCATGGATCCAACACGCCTTCGTCCTGCTGCGTTTATAGCTTGGAACTAATATAAGTACGACGCATAAACGTCAGCATGACTTAAAATCGATGTCACATAAGTTTTTTAATGGCTTATGTTTAATTAATACCCAAGCATAGTAAAAATCATTTAACATCAGACGAGATAGCGGTTTACAACCAGTGCGTGTTACCAGTGATGACATACGGCACTGAAACGTGGTCCCTAACTATGGGCCTTATAAGGAAGCTCAAGGTCACGCAACGAGCTATGGAGAGGGCTATGCTCGGAGTCTCTCTGCGAGATCGAATCAGAAATGAAGAGATACGTAGATGTACAAAAGTCACCGATGTAGCACAGCGGATTAGCAAGTTGAAGTGGCAGTGGGCAGGGCACATAGCACGTAGAACTGATGGCCGATAGGGCCGAAAGGTTCTCGAGTGGAGACCACGTACCGGCAAGCGCAGCGTAGGAAGACCAGCCAGAGATGGACAGATGATCTCATACAGGTGGCGGGAAGACGCTGGATGCAAGCCGCTTCCAATCGGTCTTTTTGGAAATCCATGGAGGAGGCCTATGTCCAGCAGTGGACTTCTTATGGCTGAGATGATGATGATGATGAGATAGTGGTCAAGCGCAAGCCTATTTTAAAATTAAAAAAAAAAACACGCCCGAAAATCTTTATAGTTCCAAATTATCCAATTTACTAACTTTTAGTGGGAGTTTACAATTTTTAGTGGGAGTATATATGGGATCGTAATGTTTATTTTGCTATTCAGAAGTATTAATGTTATTTTTAAATTGCTCTCTAAAGGAGGGGTCAAAAAATGTATGGAAGCTGGTACTAAAATAATTGAAAAATATACTCAAAACAATTGTTTGATTTGAAGAAACAGTGTTATTCTAAACATATAGGTATATATACAAGCACCGAATATGCCTCCGTTTTTATTGATTAGGTTTGAATAATATTATCAATATACCATAATATCAAACTAGGTAACATTGTTTATAACTGGTAACTCTGATTTATAGCTACCGCACAACTTCCAATAAATAATAGTTGCACAAATGCACATAACCTTCCTTAATCCTAAGTATTTATTATATATTTCGAATCTTATCTCAAAGAACTGTAGCCAATAGAGTCTCACTGATCTGAATATTCGTCAATGGACACAAATGACGAGAAATGTTCGCATTTGACTGATTTCTAACACGTTTTTTTTTTGCAAATGTCTATTCCGGTGTCATCCTGGGCATCACCATGGTGCTGGATTATTGGATTTTTTAGATTACTGTATTACTCGTATATAATATATAGACAAATTAAAATTCGATTGAACACCCAAGTCGCCGCGACGATTATATTTGAACGGAGGTGTGGAAAGATCCGCATGCTTAGTTTGTGGTTTTTATCATAAACGTATTTTCTTATTTATTCAAGTCAACTTGTGAAATACATATATAGACGGAACTTTGATAAAAGACAGAAACATAAACTGATTGGTATGTACGTGAATACGTACATACCTATCAGTTTATGTTTCTGTTATGTTTATGTTTCTGTACGTGAATACGTACATACCTATCATTACGTACGTGGCAGATTTACATTCATCCAGACCGTCAGATATATTTTTTTACATTTTAATCAAATAAAATAAGAACTCTAGACTAGACGAATATGCCGACCGGAGCACACCGCGGGCACCGCTGGAACTTATTTCGAGTATAATTTACTGAGGTTAATACTTAGACTAGTAGATTTTGCGCTTTGTAGACTGTTGAAGCAATAAACTCTGTGAGTATGTCACACTAAACATCCATCTGACTGATAGGGTAAATCATATTTTACGAGCGCAATTATAATTAATTTATATTATTTTCTCAGAAGCGTGACAGAAATAATTGGTGATGTACGCTTAGTTAAATTATAAGACTAGATAGCAAATACCAGTGAACCAATTTACTGGATAAATTGCTGCAACTGCATCGCCATTAAATTGCTAACTGCTAAAGACATGGACCCCGGAGCCTGTGGAGCTCAATTTTATTTAAAAAAAATATTGGTTGTCTGAAAAGTCGGTTTACGGACGATAGTTTAACGTGACGTCATAACAAAACATTGATGAAATGATGATGTAACGGGACAATGAGTCATATTTTTTCGTGCGTGCAGCCGGCGTTCATCAATTTATTAGACGTTGTCACGTCAAAAAAAAACTGGCTAAACTGATTTCGATAATCCGTGTAGGTTTATATAAAGTTATCAACTGACGGACAATATCAGAAAACGAAAGTACTTAATTCGTTATATGACCCATAATAGTATCCATTGCTTTAATGATATATATTTTTAATCCTTTCTTTCACTTTAAAAGATATACTGCAATTTATTATTTTAATGGCCTTTGGAAAATAAAGAAAATTGGGATTCGGGATTAAAAAAAGCTTCAAAAATTATATGATTTTACTACAAAGTATCAAGACCAGATCTGTTTTTACAATGTTTATAGGTAAAACAGATATTTTCTCGCAAATCTCAGATAAACAAGGAAAAAAATAGATCTGCGTTGTTTACGCGGCGGTCGTTGCGGCGTGCTCGTCTATTTCGGGAGCGCACTGCTTTTCGCATTGTTGGTTAGATACGAACGCCGCCCACGCGACGCGCGTTTATCTGCAGTACCTGACAATGACATGTATGACGGCGTGCCGAAGTGTATGAAGAACAATGATATATTATACATAGATGGTTTTCCCCGGCTCTGCGTGGCAAGCCTCAAGTAAGGTAATCGCCCGACTCGTCTTCAGACGCGTCACGTCGGGCGACGCTGTTAGACGCTAAGTGTAGTTACTTGTGAACAGTGACAATGCTATTCTGTATGTTTAGAAAGTGCAACACCAAGATATATAAGGCCGTAAGTATGTGTCTTATCCTCGAAAGTGCTCAGAACTGAAATTTACCATGCTTTTACTTTATATTCTTTTTAACTAGCCTCGCAGCTCAGTTGGTAGTATATCTGTCTGCTAAGCTGTGGGTAGTGGGGTCGATCTCCACCCCGGACAAACATTTGTGTAATGAGCATGGATGTTTGTTCTGTGTCTGGGTGTTTCTATGTATTAAAAGTATGTATATACAAAAAAAGTATACATGTATGCTATCAGCCGTCTAGTTCCCATAGTTTTGCTTAGTTTGGGCTAGATGGTGGTGTGTGTAATATCCACCAAATTTATATTTATTCAATGAGTATAATCTCTATAGATAAAATCTCATTGATGAAAAACCGTTTATGTGTGTATGAGGTAGAATCATGTGGCTTTCTACTACGTCAGTATGTTCCTAAAGTTAGTAGAATAAACAAAGCGGAGCGGGAAGGTGACTGAACGCTCGCGGGCTAGTGTGACGCAAGTTTCGCTATCCATTATTTTACCCGATAATGCGCAGTGCGCATTTTGAATGTCGAAGCAGTTTATCTTCTCCAATACACTTAATCTGGATGTCTTAAATTGCGTTATTTTTTTGTGTGTTTTTTTCGTTACGTTTTTTGAGCAAGCGCATTATTTCTTAGATTGAAACAGTCGCTTAACATCAACGAGGCGAGGCAGTCAAGCGCAAGCTTAGCTATGAATAAAAAAAGTAAAACCGGACAAGTGCGAGTCAGACTCGCCCACCAAGGGTTCCGTACAAACTAGTGAAAAATGACGAAGGTGTACATTTGTCATTTTTCATCCGATTTAAATATTTTTTAACGATTTTTGTTTAACTTTTGATTTTTGTTCAAAGCAAAAGCGATTGCGAAAGAGGTGAAAAGAGATGACAATCATGCGTTCGTGACGTAGTCGTTCTCTCGCTCACCAAGGATGATATAGATTAGCCCATGCGTTCACTCACGTGTACAAACTATTAATGTATTCTGTGCTCAAACATGCTTACCTACTTATGTAGTGTGAGGGAATGTGTCATTTGTCACAAGCGCAAAGCGGTCGCGTTCTAAGCGAGCTAAAAAGAAAACTTCAAGAACTCCGTAAAATAATTTAAGTCCTAGTGCATACATCTATATACTCAGAATATAAAGATCTCTTGTATGAGCCTCATTCTCGCGTGTATGAGAGTATTTTAATATAAGTTGTTGTTAACCCACCTGCCTTGTGGTACAATGAACACAGCATATTTGTTGACAGCCTGCGCCTTCCCCTGGTCCACTACATACAGGGTGTACCGAGGAGTTTCCTCTCCCGGCTGCATCAGGTCTAATGATACCTGGTCACAAATGTTAATAGTTTTAACTTACTATATTTTAAGATTATGGCCAACTAAGAAAATTTAAATAAATATCTGTGTAGTGGTTTTGCCAATGTTACAGTCAATTAATTATGATGAAATTTAAAATTAGTAATTTTCACACTTTCTCTATGTTTTATAACAAATTTTATTAAAAACAGCTAAGGTGTTTAATAGAAAGAAAGTAAGAGAAATAGAATTTGATAAACATGGATGCTTATGTTGGATTTTGAAGAATATAAGAATGTCACAGCTAGTCTTTTTAACCGATTTTCAAAAGGTAGGAGGTTTTGAATTTGTCTCTGAATTTTTATTTTTTATGTTTTGTTACATGATTAGTTTGCCAATTATGAATTAATTTTGATGATTTTTTTTTTTTATTTAATAGATGATTTCTTATAAATTTGATCAAAATCTGTTCAGTACTTTGATTTAAATACCAAATAACTGGAAAAAACTTCATGAAAACAAAATTGTTAGTAGGTTAGTTGTTTCAGTTTTTTAAACTATAAATTATATTATTATTTGCTGCATAGATGGTATGAAAAGCTTACTCACCTCATTATCGCCATCTAAATTAGTCCTAGCCAGTCCATTGGTGACAAATGCGGTATCTTGTGCCGACTTGATGTGGCTTTGCAACTCTTCTGGTGAATTCAACCGGAGCATCTTATCTCCCGCTAGGCATACTTCCAAGATCTGCAAAAGTAATTATCTTACACTTTTCAACTATACCTTTACTTAACGAAAGGTAAGCTGTGGTCAAAACGTTCATGTATAGATAAATAAGCACAGTATAGATGACCATAACATGGGCAGATAATCTAATACAATGGCAGGAAGACACTGGTTGCTGGCCACTTCCAACTTATGTTTTTTTTTTTTCAATGTGGAGACTTAAGTTCATCAGTGGACCTCTTGTAGCTGAGATGATGATGATGAAGAAATTTATCTTCATTTACTGTTAGAACCTGCATAGCTCAAATTGTGTACTTAATATTAATATTTCATATAGAGTATTCAGTTCAACAAGAATCCAGTTCCTTATGCTGTTAAATTAGACTCTAATTCAACTTACATTTTAGTATAAAATATGCTTACCAGCTGTGGCATTTCTTTGAATTTAGTTATAACAACTACAAACACAGGTAGGGTCATCCCATCTCCGTTCTCTGCATTTTTCTCTTCTGCCTCGTGACATCTCACCACTCTAAACATCCAAGATTTGTCACAGAATGTTGTTAGCAGCTTTGAAAGGATGTGGCTTTGTAGTAGGGATATACACACAAAACGACCACCAAATTTCAAGACTCTCTTAATTTCACCAAAATACTTGTCTATACTCTGGACAGTTTCTGGCGAATCGTCAGGCATTAAAGCGTCAAGCGTCCCTTTATCAAGAACTACACTGAAAGAATCATTTTCAAAGCTCATGTTCATAGCATCCATGTACAGAAACTTCATGTTACTCCTATGAGCGTTTACATTATTCATTTGTCGTATGACCACTTCAGAAACATCTATATTGGTTATGTTTTCAAAACCTACGTCGTATAAATCGGCGCTAAGACTGGAATTACCGCACCCTGTTATAAGAATGGTATCTTTAGGTTTTATATATTTGTGCAGTTGACCACATAACTCGAGATATTCACCATACCTTAAAAAGAGAAATACAGATCTAATTATTATAAATTAAGTCGCAAATCGTGTATTTTGTTACAACAATAAAAGGGCATAACCTCTAACTTGTATGTTTTTAATCTAACCTACCATTCAAACGCTTTGTTTCCACGTTTTTTAAAAAACTTATTCCAATAATCTTTCTCACTGAATTCTTTATGGCTTTTTGGTAAGAGATTCATTTTATTTAGATATATTTTTACATAGAAAACAATAAAAAATGTCTCGTGTTTGTTTACATTCACCTGCAATAACTTCGAATATTTCGATTGACAGTGAGAGCTCCTATTGACAATGACCTATTGACATTGATAACCAAAATTTCTAATGACAGTCTAAATCTAAGCAATCACTTGTTTATAACTATCAAGTTCAATAGTGATTTCCAGTTGTCTCGTTTATTATCGAATATTCATTTCTTGTTCGATTAATCAATACCGCGGTCCAATACATGATTTGGTCGATATTGGTATGTTAATAGCTAGCCACCATGACCGCGGACGATTAGTACAAGTTTTTTTATGAAGAAACGCAACGATGAAAGTTTTCGTACGCCTCCATACATTTTTTGTAAGCGCCCTCTATGGATTACGAAGAGAAACGTAAAAAATGTATGGAGGCGTACGAAAACTTTCATCGACGCGTTTCTTCATAAAAACTTGTACGGATGCAGGTCATATAATAATATGTAAAATAAACGCGAAAGATTCATTAATATTTATTTAATTTCAGTATTTCCATACTAAACCAAAACATGCCGGTTTTATGTTTATTTAATAGAAAAATAAACAATTTATTAACAGCTACATGACAACGCAAGTGTTGGGAACAATTATTGGTTGAACAACATCAAATTTCCAATCTTTTTTTTTAATACATGTCTTCGATCAAACCATAAACGAGCAAGTGAGTCATTTGAAAAGACATGACTAAGCATACTGAAAACTTAACATTTGAAATTGCCTGGGACCTAAGCAAAATTCAACTTTTTTAACTCAATACTTCGGAGAAATATCAAAATATCGAATGACCACATGTAACTCCCAGTTCCTTTAAACTTTCAATTAGATTATTTGAAATCTTAATATCTGCAGTAATAAGTAAGAAAAAATAAATTCACCTAGGGATAGGGCCATATTTGAACTTGATTTTATCTTATTCATATCATCTTCATTCTACACGTTGACTACGTATATAAACAAGTATCAATGTTAAAAAAAATACAAAATACCCGACTGCAGAAAAGGGGTTTTTTCAGCCTAACTTATGATTTTTTTAAATTTTGATGTACCCAGTGTCACTCTCACTATTAAGACGAAACTATTGACACCACTCACATCGGTCAAGCTGTTTAGGCTCTAGGCGTGTCAAAGATATATACATACATACATATGAGTACATACATACACTCGAAAAACATAACCCTCCTTCTTACGCAGTCGGGTAATAAGATAAAATCAAGTCACTTAATTCAGCATTTAGAGAATCGACAGACAAGTGGCAAGTCAAAATAAGCTTCGACGAAGCTTGACAGTACATACAATGTTTCACGTTTCGGTTTTCGAATCGATTACTATTTGAAATTACTACGTCATTAATTTCTTAACTACATCCCTATTCTCGAAAGTTTCGTTCATAAAGTAGCTGGTTTTTTGGCGGGAACGTCTTAGTAACGTGTTGTTGCTTTGTTTTATTTTCCTAAACTTGTGTTAATTTGAACATTAATGCTATAAAATGGTGGTGTTTTATTCATTAAGTGTTCGATAAAGTGCGTAAGTATGGGCAAGTGAAATGAAGGAGTGAAATGTGTGATTTTACGTTGTCGGCAGAACTCCATAAAAGCTTCTAGTAAAGTCGCCACCACTTTACTGAAGCAGGACTCGACTTATAAATTGACTGTATACGTGACTAGAACATTTACAAATTGTTTTATTCAAGAAACTTGAAAAAATCCTAATACTTGACACTGGCAAATGCTTAATGCGGGTCCAATACAGAAAAAAAAAGTATCTTAATATAATTTCGTTGCGTGAATGGTGAATTGGTGTCTTGGTCCTTGGCAAAGAGTATGTCCTTGGACATATTACTTTATAATTTGTGGTGTCTGATTTTCGTAGATTTACCTACATCGGTTTTAGTAAATTTTTCCACTAGTTTATTTAAATTTATAAGCCATGGAGTAGCAGCAAAATGATTTTTGTAGACTTTCACGAGTTAAAATCGTGGATTCAACCATTGTTACAGTGATAAACCCAGCAAAGACGAACTCGATGGAAATGGAGAAACATAAACAAGATAAATGGAAAGCTTTGGCCACCGTCAAAGCCTTCGATTTAGGTAATTAGCTCATTTATATTATATTCTTTCTATATAGATAGCAAATGTTTATAATCAAAAGACAAGTAGGGCAACCTTCGTTGTTATTTCCATACATTCTAATTCCTGTTATTCTTTTATTTATGAATTCGTTTCCAATAAATTGACTCAGGTCAAACTAATTAATACGTAGATAAACTGGATTATCCAATACGTTTTACTCCATTACTTCCATTTGAAACTCTTTTTTTAACAAGTTTGGTTACATATAAAGTTGAAGAAATCTGCTGCTATTTTAGAGGTTTTATTAAAGTAGAGTAGGTATGTTTTTAGAGTTGAAGTTTGTGTTTGTTTTTTAAGGTTTTTTACTCTTAGTGTAGATAGATATATATATATACAGAGACTAATGTATATAGTTGTTATGTAGGTGATATGATTTAAAGATGATGAAACTATGAGACATTTTTGGTTATGCAAACCATGATAATCAATCAGCTCAGTAGATATAAAGTAATAAATTATGGTCTTAAATAATTTATTGCAATTGTCAAATAAAATTAGATTCGGGGTATTCAGCATTATTCTCTCTAAGAAGCTCAACTACATGAGGTGTGCTTAAATCACAAATGAATCAGTATTTTTTTAGATAAATTTACTTAAATCTAGGCCTTAATATTGTTTATAATCAGTTACGTTGGCAGTCTAACGCAAGTCTTGCATAAGGTGTTAAGAAGTTATTAACAAGATTCTATAAAATAAAAGATAAACAAAATAATCAATAGCAGAGGAGCGAGTTTTGCAGTCTACCTGACAATGTCGTTACACTAGATATGCTGTGGAGTGTACGTTTTTTTGGGAAAAAGTATACACAAAGTTACTGTTAAAAGTTATAAAAGCATGTTTTAGGGTTCCGTACCTGAAAAGGAAAAAACAATCCTTATAGGATCACTTTGTTGTCCGTCTGTCCATCCGTCCGTCTGGGTGTCAACACCTGTATCTCGGGAACGCGTGAAGGTAAACCATATACGTAGATCCATAGTCTCTTGCTGCAGAAAGAAAAATCTAATTTCTCAGTTTTCTTAAAAATAGTTACAGCCGAATATGTCCGAAATTTTTAAAAGATGTATATTTTTCGGTTTATGAAGGAAAATATAAAAAATATATGTTTCCCCCTTTTATCTACTAGTTTGTACGGAACCCTTAGTGGGCGAATCTGACACTCGCACTTGTCCGGTTTTTTTTAAAGTGGAAATCTTAACAGCTTCACCGCAAAACCCATTGTTATGAACTTTGACACAGATTCTGTAGGACCTGGAGATGAACTTTGACTATATTTTATTATCATTGTCACAATCTTTTATTACACTGCGGGGAGCATCTAGTTAATTATAAAATGGGACAGTAATTCGACAAATATACACAAATATACAGTTACTGTCTAAGCTATATTGAGTGACACCCGCCACACGACGCCGCCGCAAGAAAGCTTCTTCTTGCGGCGGCGTCGTGTGGCGGATCGCCCTCTTCCCTCAAACATGGTTGAGGAGAGCGATGGCTGGCACATGCGTCAACTCGTGAACGGTTGCTGCTCGCGGGAGCTGGACTGCTCGGGTATACACGCATGCATGTTAGTTAAGTGTAAATTAAAATTTTGTCTTCCTCTTGCATAACTAAAAAAAAATATGTAAGTAGTTATAAATGCATATATTAGTTCATAAAAGGCAAAGGCATAAAAGGCAATAAATTTGTTAGTAAAAAAAAAAAAAACTATATTGAATCATGCAAACCACAAAAACCACATCATACAATCTAGAACTCTGTGTGTATTTATTAACTATATCATTGGTTGTGGTTGCTAAATATTCTTTCTAGATATCTGTACTATGTAATAATTGTAATAAAAAACATATACAGTATTTGTAGTTTTTGATTGTTAGAAAAATAACAGTTTTTGTGCTACTCAAGTATGTGTATGTATGTAACAATTAATTGTTACATACATACACATTACATAAAGACTCCTTTTGACTTTTTTGTGCTGGTGACTGCATGTACAGGTCCATATGTTGGTGTACCAATTATAGTTTTTGTCAAAGGCGTCAATGATATCAATGGTGTCAATGATTTATTTTTATCTGACTGCATAAGGAGGAGGATATTATTTGAGTGTATATATGTTTGTGTGTTTGTGGGTATGTATATATGTATGTATGTTTCTATAGATATGATATGATAGATTAGATATGTAGAGCCTACAGACTAAATAGCTTGACCGATTTTGATATGCAAGGCGTTAGATTCGTCTTCAGTCCCTGAGTGTCATAGGTTATATTTTTTTGTAATTATCGTATTTTCGAGAGTATATTGAATTTTAATATATTCAGATTCAATATCTGTCTATCTGCCTGGAAGGTCTGCTGACCCTCTTGGAATATATACAACGGTATTCATATAGTTACTCATCCATAATTCTCGAGGGGCATGAGATATTCAACCCAGCATGCATGCTTAAATCCATTATAAGTCGATAGGCGACTATTCTTATTCTTATTCGAGGTGGGGGCGATAGGTCCTGCACTGACGTCCCGCTTGGGGTGTATTGTGCATTCCCCCCTACCAGCATCACCCGAGCCAGCCCAGCTCCTTGAAATATCGGAGCACGGCTCTGGGTTGCTGGCACAACTGCTCCAATGGTGAAGATGAGCAGGCGATAGGCGACTAGTAAGCCGTTTAACTTACCATTAAATTTCTCCTACATTTCCAACTTGGTGCCTTATGTTTAGGTGCGTGTTAATGTACTTTGAAATAGGTATGTATAGTTTGGTATCGAGCTCATATGGTTCATTATCATTATCATCTCAGCCATTAAGTCCACTGCTGAACATAGGCCTCTCCCATGGATTTCCAAAATTACTGATTGGATGTGGCTTGCATCCAGCGTCTTCCCGCCACTTGTATAAGGTCATCTGTCCATCTCGTGGCTGGACTTCCTACGCTGCGTTTGTCGGTGCGTGGTCTCCATTCGAAAAACTTATGGTTCATAAGCTCACTTAATATGGCTTGCTTGTAACTGCTGTCTACTTTGGAGTGTATATTGCTCGGTTGACCTCAGAGGATGCTGCCGCTGCACCACTTTTGCACGCTGCGGTCCAATAGACAGTACCCATTGCAATCTCAGCTACGATTACGGCGAAGTATAGGTCCCACTCGTCACATTAAAAAGCGTTCGGCAAATGTGGAGATTTTCGCGCAGTAGGGCGGGGGAAAACTATCACCCCTCATGGAGTTGATAACGTCGGTATTTCTTTCTGTGATAATATATTTTGATGTGATAACGTCTAATAAATCGATGAACGCCGGCTGCATGCACGAAAAATTATGACTCATTGTCCCATTACGTTACGCTCCTTGTCCCGTTACAACCGCGCGCGGTGGCTGAGGAAGCGGGCGGGTGTGCGCCGCGCCCGACCGTAGGTTCAATTATCATTCCTTGTAGCTCGCGCGCGGACGTATGTTGTCACGTTAAACTATCGTCCGTAAACCGACTTTACAGACAACCAATTTTTTTATTCGGTCTTTTGTCTTTCGCGGAAGATGTTTTATTTAATTTCTACTCCAAAGGATTAAAAAACTTAATAGGCATGCCCCTATCCACCAATTGACAAAGAGGTCCATTAAGCTTGTTCAAAACTATGACAAAAAATAGAAATATTGAAATAGATAAGAATGGAATGCAACCTAATTTCTTTTTAAATATTTTATAGGTATAAAACTGACTATAACTCATTGTTTATACCTCTTTGTCTTCCGTTTCAGGTATTACCCAACAAGAATCAGTATTACATGAAAATATCAAGCACGTCGACCTACTTGACGCAGCCACAACTACACCCATCAGCCTCCTAGTCCAATCATTGGTTAAACAACTCTGCTCTCTCCTGGAAAAAGACAACAACCGCGCCAATCAGCTCTATAACACCATCTGTGAGAAACTACACAGCATGCATCTCATTGATGACTCTTACGCTATGGGAGAATTTGAAGCAATGCGAAGTCAGTATCAAAGAGCTCTATATCAACTGGTTACCGTTGCGAGTGGCTCGGAGATACCTATCTCACTGCCAGCTACTTGGCCCATAGTTAAACCTTCCTGCTTAGAATGGTCACGTTACCATAGGGAGTTTGAAGAGCTCTATTTTATCGCTGGAGGAGGTTTTGGAAGTGTCTTTAAAGCTAAACACAGATTGGACGGCGTTCAATACGCCGTTAAGAAAGTTTACATAAAATCTTCCGATGTGGACTCTGTCATGAGCCATCTGGCTGAAGTCAAGACTATAGCCAGCTTGAACCATCCGAATATTGTGAATTATAAAGCGGCGTGGTTGGAGCCCATGATCGAATCTTCCATGACGAAAAAACACAAAATTCCAATGGATACGGACAGCGATGATTTCTCTCTAAGTGCAGACTTTAGATCTTCAGCGCACCCTAACATCATTACATCGTTCAAAACCCACAATTCCAAAGAGCTCCGTAAGAAAAAAAGTATGTCAGACTTTGTCATTTCATTCGAAAATTCGAACAGTTTCGAAGACTTATCCAATTCAAACGAAGAACTCTACGAATCTGAAAGCGAAGAGGATACATCTACGCAAAATGTTGCCGTCAAACTATTTTCGGATAAAGATTACGAGCACTGCTCCCGAGTTAATCTAAAATGGGCAACACTGTACATTCAAATGACATTCTGCCAGCAAACTCTAAAGCAATGGCTAGACGAGCGTAACAATCACATGTCTCTCTCGCGAAAGAGTTCGGATGACATGACGATCCACCACAGCGACTCGAACGACTCGTGCCTCGAATCTCCAGACATGAAGCACCCTGTATCTTGGACGCATATAGACTTACTTATAGATATGTTTACACAACTAGTGAAGGGGTTGCATTATATTCACTCGAGGGGTATTATCCATCATGATATAAAGCCGAGTAATGTGTTTGTGGAGCAGAATGAGAGTGGGGTCGTGGTTCAGTTGGGGGACTTTGGGCTGGCGTGTCCGTTGCAGCAGTCTCACAGCGGGCTGGCGTTGGGGACGCATTTGTATGCGGCACCTGAGCAGTTGGACGGCCAGTGTAATCCAAAGGTGAGTTGTATCATAAAGTACTATCTGTTGCCTGCTCCTTTCTGCACAAAATTTTGTAACCTGTGCCTAATGTTATCTAAGGTTTTCACAATTGTTCTCATTGAAATGAAACAAATTTTTACTGGCTTATCGCGTATGTTTTACATAATTTTATGACCTCACGTTTGTCTCGTCTCACCTGTGACTATGGACGCTTCAAAGTGTTTTGAAACGTCAGGTCATAAAATTATGTAAAACACGCGATTATTCCGTTAAAAATTGTTTCATTTCAATGATCCTTTGCCTAATTTATACTTACATTTTGTTATGTACATTAAATTTATTATAAAGTAAGGTTCAGTTACTTTATAATAAATTTAATGTACATAACAAAATACTATAAATAGTTAATTTAATGTGATTTGTAAATATCGTTTATAGCAAATGATAAATATCAAGATAAAAATATCTTAATAATGTTTTGGCATCAAATCTAAATTAAGCTAATTATTTATCCAAACCGATTGAAGTCATTGTTAGATGTTTAGTTAATTTTTAACCAACTTCAAAAAATCTGAATCAGAAAAAGGTTATCAATTCGTACCATATGTTTAGTATGTATGTACATCTGTTATTTGTGAACCTATTTTTGTGTTTATTGAATTGGTGTATAGAGAAAGCTTCCAAGTTGGTTCCATAATTATAAAATAGAATATTTAATTATTTAAATTTTTATTTAATTTTTATTGTTTATACAGGCTTATATATTTTTAATACTATAATTAATAAAGTAGTAGTATAACTTCTAACTAGTATGAATAGAATAGAATTCTTTGTCGCCTTCTCTGTTTCCTGAGAACTACAATCTTGGAATTTCTGAGGCTAGAGTGAACAGATCTTCTAGATTGACAAGCTCTATCCTCGACCACATCGCTTTAACATCAGGCGAGTTGGTGGTCAATCGTAGACCTATCTTGCGTAAAAAAGAAAAATAGTATATTAAAATAGCAACGTCCTTTTTCCAGAGCGACATGTATAGCTTGGGCATCATACTCCTCGAAATGGTAGAAGCATTCAGCACAGACATGGAGCGGGTCAAGACCATTACCGACCTCCGCAAGGGTCAGATCCCGGCGCATCTCACCGCAAACTACCCTAAAATAGCGCACATTATCGGTAAACTGGTACAAAGGCGACCCAGCAAGAGGCTAGACACCACACAACTGCTAGAAGAACTCAAAAATCTATCCGAAAACAAAGACGAGACAATAAAATCGTTGAAAGAGGAGCTGGCAGCGAAAAACGATGAAATTCTTAAGTTGAAAATGATGCTAGCGCAGTTTAACAAGCCTTGATGTTGCCTTAACTTGGAGGACCGGTGAAATGCTGTCACTGCCACATCAAAAATCTACATTGTGTATATGAAGTTTAGGTTGAAATTGGACTGCTTCGGTATTTCACATATGACTTTGACAGAGATCAAAATATGTGAGTTTTTTGTAACATCATATCGAAGAGAACTGCTATCAGGTATTCTTGAATATTCAACCTTATTTTGTAATTTTTAGCGTTTATATTTGATTGGCAGTGCTGATTGCCTATTTTTCACCGGTTCTATATTTAATGTGTGTTTGTGTGTGAGGACTATTTAATATATTTGATTACTTAGTAGGTACTTATAGTTTTTTTAAATTAATTTGGTCCATTGACACAGTATTGTCAATGTATTCAAAATCGATGTAGTTGCACTGATTTACCAATAAATTGCAAGGTCAACAATGAAAATGAGTTTCTTGGAGAATCCTATCTTCAAAAATCTATTCCTATCTTCTTCTATTCTTCTTCTTATCTTCTTTGAAGCCAAAGTGACTTTATTTCTGTTTTTCTGTCTGTTTGTTACAGTTTCAAGACTAAACGGCTGAACTTATCGTTATACAATTTTAGTAAAGAGGTAGCTGAGAATCAGGAGACGGAAATAGGCTATATTTCTTTATCATCATCACTGGTTCTCATCACTACGCGCGTGAGACCGCGGGGCACAGCTAAACCCTATATAATCCTAATCCAAAACATATAGCACGTATTTGGTTGCGTGCGTGCGTGCGTGCGTGCGTGCTTGCGTGCATCATGGTTCGTGCGTGTGTAGACTGATGTTATATACTTATTCGTTTATATCGATCTTGATCTTGAGAAATGCTGTGTTCAAATACTTAAACTATAAAAAGGCACAAATGCGAGTTAGCGTTTAAGCGCAAGCCTATTTCCGAATAAATAAAAAAATCTAACTTATACTCTAGATATATAAGTTAGATTGAATTTCCGCAAAGTAACGCCTGATCCAATATATTTTCTAAAAATAAAATAACAAATTAAAAAAGTTCATAAGTTTATTTACAAAACACGAATGTATAAATAATATCTAACCTAATTAATATTTACAGTCTTAATTAAATTCATATTGTTGTGGTAAGCCACTATAAGAGTTCATCGAAATATTAAATGACACAGTAGGTCACAGTATTACAACTTTAGAAATATTAACCAGAGATTTAAAAAGTTAGTAAGTAACAAAGTTGTAGTACTGCGCTCAATCAAGATTTATCGATTATTTGGCGAAAATAGTCGAGATTCTTGATTGGAGCTTGTCACTTGACTGACACCCCTTTTAAAATTCCTAATTTAAAATATCTACGGTGAAATAAAAACAAAACTGGGGGGTTGACAAGTGGCGTTCCAATTTCGTGAACGCCAGTAGAATAGAAAGGAGTTAGTAGCGTTTGTAGAAATATAAACGTTTGTCAGTTGTCTAAGCCTAGCATAGCCTTAATACGCGTATTAAGGCAATACGCGTATTTTTTTAAGTCAACGCGTCTATCTTGCTTGCATTCAGTGACTAAATAATATTTATGTGTAGTACTTGCTAAAGACAGGGTGACTAACTCGATGGAGTTCCAGGAGAGCCACAATCAAGACTAGCTTTACAAATAAGTGGGTCAGACTATATCTAAAACTTTATTTTTCTCTCTACCGTCAATAACAATGTTTTTTTATAAAACCGAATAAGATTAGAAAGACGCTCGCCTAATAGTAAGCGTCCAAGTAATCAGTTTTCGTGTGAATACAATTACTTTCTCATGTAAAGTCCGCGCTACAATAGAAGCGATGGTGAAATTTTCGAACTAAAGACAGGCCCGCCATTGGAACACAGAATACATTAATAGTATGTATGGCTGGAATGCGATTCAAGCGCCGCGTGGTGGCGCGGACTCTAAACGCAGCGTTCAGCTTATGTGATTGGTGAGTCAGTCAAGAAACAGGCGTGAAGTGAGCTTCATTGAAGCCAATAAGGAGTCGTCCGTTAGAGAAGCGTGTCGACCGCGTGGATGACGCCGTTGGTAGCCGGGATGTTGTGCGTCACCACTTGCGCGTTGTTCACTTTGATCCGACCTGCGAATGGAAGACAGATTTAAAGAAATGTATATAGTGATTTCAGAAAATGAACTTATCTGAAGAGTTTTTAGATATCTAGTTTATGCTTTATGTGATAATATAAAAACATATGTAAGTACATATCCATATACAAACATACATACACGTATAAAACATAACCCTCCTTGCGCAGTCGGTTAAAAATAGTATTCAAACGTGGTGCAATATCGTGTTATTTTTTACATAAATACATTCTTAGAGTTATGTATACTGTAAACCCTAGCTGCATCCCGCGAAATCCTTTCATAGTTGACACCTACATATACCTGACAAGGAAGGCACCCTCAAAATGTCATGTCTTTCAAACCAGCTGCTTAGACGCCGTTGTCTGTCAATCAGTCTCTCAGGACAAAGCTTTTTATTGTTATAAATTGACTAAACTAAAGTCCGTTTTTTCGAACATTTGCCATATCATGGTTAGGCCAAAAACCTTTGGTCTGACACTAGAAAGCGATCTGTATGAGCTTCAGCGGCTTAAATTTGTTTTGAGGTTACCATGTCAGCTTAATAAACAGGAAATTATATCGACTTTTGAGCAATGTTCAACATAGTTTGTCAACTTCTCGCTAACACGTAATGCCACTTGCGGAAAGAAGACAGAGAATTTCAGACGTTCATCAAAGTTAAACGTTTTTCAGTAAGACCTTTAATAGATGTTTTTGGAAAATAAGAATGGCTTCAGGCAATGACTTTGCATCACGTGGATGTAAAGTCTAAAACAAAATTCACGAATATAGTGTCCTGGGTTGACCGTTACTCATATACCAACAATGACGAATTTAAAATATTTGATATAAAGACTTATGTGGCCGCACTAAAGCCTGATTTAGACTGAGAAGTCTAGACGCCTATTTCGCCGAATCGAATTATTTTGAAAATTGAAATTATTTTAATCGTGTAAAGGGTCTAATTAGATCTCATTGAGCTCTGACGTTTTTGAGGGCTGACGCTACATCCCTTTGATACTTTATCAAAGGCTTCAGGTGATATTTTAACGGTTGTCCACAACGTACCAGCGTTCTTCTGCAGCGTGAGCGGCTTAGCGTCCTCCATGGAGTTCCTTAGCTGGTAGTATCTCATGCCGGCGCTGTAGAGCGTGCCCGGAAGTACGTGTCGCGCTACCAGCGCACGCGCAGCCGCCTTATCGCTGTACCGGGACATTTCCGCCTGGCTGAGGTGCGCAAACGCACCGTCCGTTGGCGCGAACACTGTGTACGTCTTGCTTTCTGGAAAGTGAAAATGATGAGATTGTCTTTCGAAGTAAAAATAAACTGTCCAGTATCAGTACCTATTCACAGTCCATCTCATTCGGATTCTACTCTGAATCTACGTCAATTATTGTGTATGTAATTAACATATACCTTACATTCCAAATCTGAATCCAGTATATTTATTATGAATACCTACGCTGCTTCACTCTGTGGGTGATGCATCTAAATTGTGATCTGAAGGATGCATTTATATGTCTATGCTCTGGAGTTGCCGGTGGAAGAATAGATTAGTAGGAAATAATTGCAAGGCTTGCTTGCTGTCTTTTCTACAGTGAGTATCTCATAGGAGAATCTGACAGTGTGTTCCGGCTTTAATTTAAAGCATGTATGCTCACATTTCAGTATCATATCTGAAGAAATCATGACGACCTGCCTCATGACGAGATGAGCCTCTCACCTGCCAGAGTAGTCTCGAAGCCGCTGGCCTGGATAGCTTTCAAGAAAGTGGTGAACCTCCTATCGCGGTCCGCTTGCAGCGTCTGCACCAGGTCACCGACCGGCAGCGGGAACATCACCCGGTCTACTGCGTGCGCTATACCCTGGAACGTTCAGAAATGTTCACTTGAAAACCTTTCATCGTGTATCCAGTACCGTATTGGATCCAGAAGGGGGGAGGGGTAAGGGGCCCAAGCATTATGTATTCCGCTACACGACTAATAGCGTATTCCTAGGCGTGATTATTATATGCGTATGTACATATGTTATACGCATCTTTTCCATTATGGGAGTTAATCTCACCTGAGGGATGTGGATATCCTTCTTGTCGTCCAAGACCCGCGCTCCATTGATGGTGGTGACGCGGACCTCGTTCCACTCGACGTCGTGCATGTCGTACTGGTTGACTCGGAGCTGTGTGCCCGCCAGGGAGACGCCGGTCATCTCGTCCTGGAGTGAGCCGATGTCGAACGCCCCGGGGATCACATGGTGGAGGAGCAGCTGTCAACAGAACACCATATTTATCACTGAATATATAGAGCTTCACGACCTAATTCCACCCTCCGCATTTCACTACAGGAAATCAGTATCATTACCGCCCATTTCTCATCGGCCCAAAATCCGTACTCAATGATATCGGTCCATGTTCTTGAAGCGTATTGCACATGAATGGAATTCTTTGCCGCCATCTCTGTCTCCTGAAACTATAATCTTGGAATTTTCAAGGCTAGAGTAAATAGATATCTTCTAGATCGATGAACTCCATCCTAGGCTACACCGTCGCTTAACATCGGGTGAGTTGGTGGTCAATCGTAGATCTAAGTAACATAATGAAACCTTCAGCATTCAGTACTTACGAAGTCGTTTTTATATATTTTATACTGTTGTATAATATAGGAAGGCCTATATTGAAAAAAAAAAAACTGTTATTTGTCTGAACTGACGTTATTCTAAACGAAACTGTAGCTTGGTATATCTGTAGCATGATACTTACACCACTGAGAAGCCTGGGGTTGTCACGGAACTTCTCCTCAGCCTTGTCTGGACCTCCTAGCTGAACCAACAACGTCCTGAACGCCTTGTCAGTGGGCGCGAATATGGTGTAAGGTCCAGTTTCATTCAGAATCGTGTCTAAACCTGACTGCTTCAAGTATTTGGCTGTGGCAAATAGTCCATTCTCTTTAAGGATGTCCACAAGCCCTGGACTGCCCTGACTGGCAAAGTTTAGATGGGAACTTCCTGTCTCAATGCTCGGCGGAACCGTGCTAGATCCAATCACTACAAGATCTTTCGCTTGCTGCGTTCTGTAAGACGGTGTGGTGTTGATGATCGTTGAGAAAGTTGAACTTGGGAAAGTGCTTCTAGGTTCTTGCCTGATGGTATTCCTGCTTGAAGGTGAAGTAATGAAATTTGGAGTGCTGGATTTATACAGGAATCTTTCTGTGCTAGTCACTGGCGAAGGAGAATATGTTTGAGTTTGCGGTTGACTTGTCCTATGGTTATAGGTTGGAGATGGTGATATGGAAGATGGCGTTGTTACGTAATTGAATGGGTTAGAGTGGCCACTCGTACCGACATTTGTAGTGGTAATATAGGTTGATGGACTGTGAGACGATGCAGCGACGTAATCAGTCACGTCCGTTACAGGAATGGGACTAGATGTTGTTGAACTAAACGTTATGCCGTTGGAGATCTTGGCCGGTCCAGGCAGTTTGATCTCGCCATTCTTTATCTTGTTCAATATATTTTCTACTTCTGGTCCTTCTTCGGTCTGCTGTCCGTTCGCTTTAACTCCTTTAACCTTAAATGAACCATCATCTTGTTCTTCCAGGAAAACAAAGGTAACTTTCTTTTTGTTCTGAAGTTCTGTCGGCGTCTTCACTTCTTCAAGTTTTCCGTTCTCATTCTGTCTCACCAGTTCGAAGTTGGCTCCTGGTGGCAATACACCTTTTGTTAAATCGTCGAAAGATACACGACTTTCTTTTACACGATCTTGTGCCTGTGCCTGTGCAATCTCTCTGGCAAAATTTGGACTCTCAGCAGCAATGGCTCCTTTTGGTATTAAATTGGGATTATTCGTTCTGATAACTTCAAATTTTTGTCCGTTTAGATTAATTTCTCGGGACGTGAAATTTTTCCCGTCGAAATCTTCCGGGTTTTCTGCTAACGCTACTTTCAGTTGTTTAAGGATATCGGGTTTCTGTAAAAGCTCTGCGCTCTTTGCTCTTAGGTTGTCATCGAAGCCTTTTGTTTCGCTTTCCTCAAGTAAGTTCTTTATGTCATTGTACAGTTTTTGCTTGTTTCTGTCTTGGGGAGGATTTCTAGGCTTAGGTTTCGGCCTGGGCTTGTACCGGGGGCTGGGTGGCGGAGGAGGAGGGGGTGTCGTGGTAGTTGTAGTGGTTGTGGTCGTCGTAGTGGTGGTGGGATGTTCCTTCTCGTATAACTCTAAGGCTTTCTTAAACAAGTCTGTCTCGTGAGGTTGAATTGGTCTCCTTTTTTCTTGTTCCCTGTTGTAGAAATTATCGTAGGTCTCTGTCGTTGTGTAAATGGGAACAGATTTAGTAGCTTGCTTACTCACAAATTCTTCATGAAGTTTCTCTACTTTTTCTTGTTGTTTTTGTTGCTGCTTCTGTACGAACTCTTGATGTTTTTGAATTATCCTAGCCCTCTCTTGAAGCTCTTTTATCTTTTCCAAATTTTCCTTAGATTGTTGCTCGTAATATTCTTGGATTTGCGCATTTTGGTTGTTCGAAAGTACAGGAGCTTGACCAAGGGTCGGTTGGAACGGAATTTGGGCGTGGCTGTTGAAATTTTGTTGATTGTTGAAATTCAGGTTCTGCGGAGCTAGGTTTGGGGCAGGTTGGATGGTAATTGGGCTCGGGTTACTGAATATTTGTTGATTTTGTGATGATGGTATGGTGGGTAAGAAAGCCGCTGTCGTCGGCCTCTGCTGACCGATATTAACAGTGGGAAGTGGTTGACTAAAATGCGGCGCAGTTTGAACCGGGATATTATTTTGGAAAGTCGCCAATGTCGGAGGTACTTGAGGCACTATGCTTTGCGGATTTTGCCTAAAGGTCTGCTGTGGTGTAAAGGAGTTAGGCAAAGATTGGCTGATAGCTTGCTGAAATTGGAATCCATTGTTGCTTGGAAGTGGGACATTGTTTTGGACCGGGACATTGCTTGGGACGTTCTGTGTGGGCAGAAGACTATTGAATTGAGGGACGTAAGGTTGCTGCAGCTGCGATTGCTGAGAGAACAATTGCTGCTGGAACTGGAGTGGGGAGGGGGCGGGGCTGGTAAGGAGACCAGCTTGGTTCTGGAAGGTCTGCAGCGGTGAGTTCAAGCCGAATCGCGTTTGATGCTCGTTGAAGCCAGGGTGTCCCAGCGTCGCCTGTCTTCTTCTGTCGTATTCATTGTCTAACTGAAAAGAAGACAGAAAAAAATGGTTAGGAAAAGTGTAAAATCGAATTTATCCTTTTATTTTTTTTATAAAGCTGGGGCCCAATTCAGCTATTCAAGACCGCTCCATAGCCGAACCATATGTGGAGCGTTTCCCGCCGGCCGCCATAGTTTTTTTGATTCAGTCACTTTTATGTCATACAATTGACACATTTGATGAAACGTAACACGTCCTTTGCTCGTTACTAAATCAAAAAATTATAGCAGCCGACAGGAAATGCTTCGCACAAGGTTCAGTTACGGATCGGTTTTGAATAACTGTATTACCCCCCTGTAGGAGTAGAATGTACTCAATTAGGTACATTGATTGACCTTAATATTTTTTTAGATTGAAATAATCTATATTTTATGCATGAAGAATATGTAATACACATAAATAACTTCCTCAATCAAAATGTAGCTTTAATTAACATAGAAAACGTGTACAGACTAATGTTGCTTCTCTTCTTTTTGTCGGTAGATAAGATTCATAATTTGTATGTAATTATCCAATTAAGTGTTATGAAATTCAGACTCGTCATGGTCCAGTTCCGAATAAAATAAACAAAAAGCATTTTTTTTCAGGTGAAGGTTTTTTTCAAAAAAAGATTTCGTTTCCTCAAACTAAATTATTAGTTAGTAATTTTCTGGTTAAGATTTAAGAGTTAGTGCGTGACTTGCTGCAGTTCCTTTGTATTGTGATTTAATATAAATATTTCTATAAGTGAGAAAGTTGCGTCGCCTGAAATCAATTGCCTTAGTTTCTGTAGGTAAATACTAGTGTATACAATTGCTTAACTGTGCAGAAATAAGATTTTATTACTTAATCTGTACTGAGTGCTGACCCATTGCTTGGTAAAGGTGTTAAACCTTTGCCTAATAATGCGACAGGCCACTGGGGTCAATTATTAGGTATTTATTTTAGCTTTTATTCTAAACTATGAAGAATAAAAAAACATTAATCTCAATAGATTTGTGATTGATGTCATTTTTATATTTTAAATCATTTTAAAAAATGTGGTAGGGAGCGGTGCGATATGATAAGCTTTGCATAGTAATTTTAACTAATATTCCCATTTTTTGTTTATAAAATAACAATACCTTGTTTCGAGTAGAATTATACCGTTGTTTATTTAAGAACGTGGTGTTATAAGCTACTTAAGTTTTTTTGGCTACGGAACTTGAAATTACGTAGATTTATACCGTGGTTTATTTATTATGAAAAGTGGCTTTAAAAGCGATTTAAGAGATTTTTTGGGACAATGAAACCTGAAATGAAAGTATACTAAACGGGAATCATTAGTCAAGTGTGGGTGTAATAGGATAAACTAATATTCATAGTTACTGCTTTCGCCAAGGTCCTATGTAAATAAGACGAATTCTGTGGCTTTCGCAATGAAAATATTGTTACTGCTTGTAATGCGTGTACAAAACTGTCAATGAACTTGTAAATTAATTGGCCATATCAAGTAATAAAATCGCATCTTCAGTTATAAAATAACATATTAAAATATTACTTAATCCGTCGTCAATCCGGCGTGCAACCGACCTGCGGTTAACCATACGCTATTTGGTTGCATAATGATACCACAATCAATTTGCCGTTAGGTTACATTCAATTTCATAATATTTGTAATCCATTGAGCAAACAAGAAACCTCGGAACAGCTGGTTAAGGGTAACGTCTTACGAATAGCGGGAAATTCAAATTTTAACGGTTTTATGTCCTGTTGGCAAGGAAAATGATTATATAATAAAGAGATGGTTTATGATTAATAATATAATTTAATTTAAGTAATTGGTAATAATTGTAATAAGTCGTTTTTATCATAATTATAATAAATAGATCATGAAGCTAAAATAGGAATAAATACCAAAAGTAAGTACCTACATTGAATAATTTGATATCAAAAAAATGTCGTTTACGAGTGAAACAGCGGGGCAACTTTAGTCTGGGCCTTAATATTACAAATGATATGTTTGGATCATAAAATGTATCAAAATAAAAGTCGATCTAAAAAGTATTTATTCAATAACCAAATGATTAGTAGCAAATTTTCAAGACAAACGATTGTTTTTCTTATTGCAAGATAGATCTACGATAGACCACCAACTTGTTGATGTTAGACGAAGGTGTAGCCGAGGATGGAGCTCGTCGATCCAGAAGATATTTATTTATTTCATTAACCAATCAATGCTTTGGACCTGTGCTCTGGACTGAGGGCTTCCCTAATGGTCTTCCAGGATATTATCAATAAAGCACCCCATGTGTGTCAGGCGGTAGTATATATTCTACCATTTTTTCTTCTTATTGTTAGCATTGCGCCACTTGCACATTTGCCGTATCAATTTCGTCGACAAAATATAGAACGGAGTATTTTATTACGAACTTTGTTCATTCTCATAAATATTTACAATATGCTCAGTTCTATTACTCTTTAACAGCTTAATAAGGCGTAATAACTCAATCGATCAGCAATCATTAATGGACAAACGTGACGATAATTTACTCTAAAAACGTCACATCAATGGATGTTTCAGTTCATCAATTCAGTGCCGATTTAAGTGATAAATGACATGATGATACTACAGTTGGTTTTTTTTTATAATTTTTTTTTGGGGACTTTTATTATGTAAACATGACAGTCCTATTGTGATGTTTTTAATCGAAATCCTCGCGTTTTCGTAAACAAATTCAAAGTTTGTCAAGGATGAAGTATTTAGACATATACATTATTTACGATAAAAACAGCCACAACAAAACACAAAATAAACAAAAACAACAGTCGCCTTTGTCACAAAGCCGCTCAGAATAAAACTTTTCTTCGATTTAAAAGAAACAATTCAGTCTAGACCACTTGCCTAGTATGAAAGCTTAGTCTTTCACTAAACAATGTAGAAAATTTTCGGGCGCAGCCTATCCTCAGTAATTGATTATAATTGCAACGCTATCCATGTCTTGCCCCAATTAATAATTCCTGATGCGCATGCGATTGCTACATAAACATGACGCCCAATAGAGTCATAATATCACTTAAACATTTTGAATATATGTATATCTACTTACAAATGATTCGAATGAATTACACACGAAATGTTTTTATTGGCGTGCAGTGTTACTATTAGAAACTTGAAGTATGACTATTTTAGCTATCTTTAGTAGATAAGATAATAAGGTAATAGTTACACAAGGTATATACATAGACAGGTAATTTATTATGACAAAAACTATACAACAGAAAAAAAAAACAAATAGTACAACAACATATTAAAAATTAAAAATAAAATAAGTTTTTTGTCACAACGGAGCCGGCTCCAGGTCAGCATGATACTAGGGGCCTTACCGAAAAACGTTGCTTAACTTTAACCAATGTCTTAAATTCTCTGTCTTCTTTCCTCAAGTGTCATTACGTGTCAGCCAGAAGTTGACAAAATATGTTAAGCATTGCTTATAGTTAAGTAACGTTTTTCGGTAAGGCCGTAATTGTATGCAACCAGCGCTGGTCTAAAAGGGTCGAAAATAATTTAACCAAACCATCTCGTGCATAATGAATCGTGCCTACGGTTCGTCGTTATAAAGTTAAAGTAATCTAAGCATTTATTCTTTTGTCACTTTTGTGTGAATCACTTAGCCATTACATCCTTGAATGATGTAACGTTCTAAAACTTTCTCCAAAGTATTTGCATACAAAAGACTACCTTTTAGCACATTTGTGGTTGATTTCAACAAAGATATAATGTACCTAAGTGACTTTCCTCCAGAATGTAGGAGATTAGCACATGCTTGCTACGTTTGTGTACTTATATTATTTGTACCACCATTTTAAAGTACATGGACCAATTTAAACAAACTAAGCTTTATAAGCACATAAAGAATGCGTAATAGGATAGCATGATCTTCAAATTTCCAATAAATATTTTAAAAAGTATATATACAACGATCGAATAGCACACGTGCATCCACATCCTCATGTGATGAGGCAGATCTGCGCGCGCAGGAATGCGCTTTCATGCCGCCGATGCGTCACGGACCGAATGCAGGGAGGCGCGCGTGCGCTGCTCTCCACGACACCCTGCACTGACTTCTAACTAACCTGTGGTTGCTAGCTGGACCGACGGCGATGGATTACGAGTGACAGTTACCAATTACCATACTTCACTCTAGCATACAAACTATCTATTAGTAGGTACTAGGCAATAGTTGGGCCTGACATGAGACCGCGCGGTTTTGATTATTTGAATGTCTAATACATTTTTGAATTAATCTAATGGTCTAACATCTGACGGTTATGATGCGGAGTCACCTGTCGAGTCAGCAGGATTATTCAAAAATAGAAAAAAAAAACAAAAGAGTGAGAATGATATTAAGTATAACGTTGTTGTTTAACATCGACCAGAGGTTCCAGCAATTACGGCTCAATTTTTTATTGATTGACTGCTAACTCACCTGATATTAAGCTCCGGTCAGTATAAGATGAAAAACACTTGCATATAAGAAACCTATTTACTAACGATTTGAAGATACCCAGATTGTACCAATCGAAACAATCAAAAGCGCACTCACATTACTATTTTTACAAGATCTTGTATTTGAGTATGTACCTACTTACGAGTACTCACTCATTTTTATTTTTTTTAAACATATTCTTCCCATTCTCTTGCTTCATTTTGAGATTGAGAAATTGAGAATACTCTGTACCTATCTCTGCAAAGGGTCGTCGACCAGCCGCTAACGTCACTCATGCGTTTTTGCCAATTAGAGAAAAGGCCCATTCTGATGGCATGCGCGTGCGCATTTCACTTGCAGAATTAAATATCTACTTACCTATAGGGCTCAGAAACGGCTTTCGTATTCTGATGATTTTGTTTCTAAATCGAATTATATGACACATTACATAACAATCGTATCAGACGTTTATCGTGAAAATGTAACAAACTTCGCTTTTATTATATAGCTTGGATATGTTACTGCTATACATATATATATTAAGTATAAAAATCATCAACTTAGATTCAGTAGTCGTTTTAGTTTTTTTTTTTACTATCCATCATAATGGATAACTGATGTTAAACGTCAAGCTTGCCCACAACAATGCGATGCCACCCAGAAATTAAAATTCCAACACATCAAAGCTATATATGGAAATGCGCTGCGCTCGTCACTGCTCAAAAAAAATCAGAATTGAAACCACGGTAGCAACGTACCTACTTTATTAGATTAGTTTCACAAAGATTACTGCCGGCGTTTGTAACAGTAACTTGACGAGACAACCATATAATCCAGCGCAGCTTGCACCTAATTAGCATTGCAGCCTTCCAAATATTATATCACTTCCGATATGACAAGTCTCAAGTAAGAAGTGAGAGTGGTAATTACGTAACCACCTACTAGATGATAGTCTTGAAAGCGCTAATGTCTATAATCGTCTAACGTCAGAACCTGTACATACAGAGAAGGAAACGTGCGGTCCTTAGGTCCTTAGTTACCGCATAACTCTGTCAATTAATACACTGATTTGGAAAAAAAAGTAATTATGTATTTCAGATTGGTCATACTTATTTCATTAAAATCGGTTCAGAAGTTTTGGTTTTAAAATAAAATGGGGCATTTTAAAGTCGGTTGTTTTAGTTTTTTTTTTTTTTTTTTTACATTTTTAATATTTCCCTTAACACGTGGACAGCGAACGCATTATGCATATTTACTATATAAAGATCCTTCTTACGCAGTGGGGTAAAAATAAACGAACAAGATATGAGTGGTTTCCAATAAAAGCACATAATTTCCTACAATTAGACATTTCATTGTGCAGATTTGTGCACAAGTCCGTCCTAATCCATCCTTCATTCATTTTATCTCAGTTTGAAATTCTCAGACTTTAGACCTATAGATAATAGTTCAAGTCGCGTGATTTTGACTGGCCTCGTATCTCAGTTGGTAGTATGTCTGCCTGATAAGCTGCAGGTCGTGGGTTCGATCCCCAGAGCAAACATTTGTGTGATGAGCATTGATGTTTGTTCTGTGTCTGGGTGTGTCTATGTATCATAGTACAAACTCTGCTTAGATTGGGCTAGATAGTGTTGTGTGAAAGTCGACTACCAATATTTATTTATTTGGGTACATAGCACGTAGGACTGACGGCCAATAAGGCTAAAAAGTTCTCGAATGGAGACCGCGAGCCGGCAAGCGCAGCGTAGGAAGACCAGCCACAAGGTGGACAGAAAATATCATACAAGTGGCAGGAAGACGTTGGATGCAGGCCGCTTCCAACCAGTCTTTCTTGAAATCTATGGGGGAGGCCTATGTCCAGCTGTGAACTTCTTGTGGCTGAGATGATGATGATGATTTATTTATTTGAAAACGCGCGTATCAAATCGTGCCATTTTATAAAACGCGCGGCAACCGCTCGTGTAAACGTGCATAAATGCACGACGCATCAATAAAACATATCCCTTGTCCGGATGAAAGCAGGTTTTCTTGTTTTGTGGAATCGAAAACTATTTGTATTCGCGTGGAGTGCTTTGCTCATTTGTAGGTTTGCGAGTAAAGTGGACATGCAGCTCGTGCGGTGAAAGTGACGAGCTTTGACGACGTTGATAATGCGATGAGTAATTAATGGCATGAGTTGACGAATCCCATTTTAATTAGGTGTTTTATTTGTATTTATACCAATTATATATTTTAAATATTAAATGTAGGAATTGTACGTGTGGATATAAAATTTTGGTGGCGATATTAGGACAAGCTGTAGTGATCTGACCTCACTCTAATTTGGTTTATGTGTGTAATGTAACTGCTATGACAAGTGCGACAATTTAGTAACATACAGCTGGTCTGTATCTACATCTCCGTCTCTGTTATTCTACATATATGGAAATGACAGAAACTGAGATATAGATTCCGAATCGATTCCGAAACTGAAAGAGTTCTGAATGCTCCTACTGATTATTTATGGAACCGGAATGTTGTCAGAGGAAGTTGCTGATGGCATACAATAGTTGCGTATTATCTTTGATATAGTGTGGGAATATCATTGCGTATTATAGAATGAATTTGTTTAGATATCTTTGAAAATTTCATTAGGTATTTACATAGAATTATCGGGGCTCTGATGACAGCTGCAAGGTGGACATAGAAATTTCCAAACGGCAAATAGTTGAATTGATTTGGGCTCACTTCTTAGACATCGTGATCACTTTTAATTTTATTGGTTTTATTAAAAAAAAATATTGTATTCTATTGTATTTTTGACCCCCGACTGAAAAAGAGGGATGTTATAAATTTAACGTGTGAATCTGTGTAACTGTGTGTCTGTCTGTGGCATCGTAGCTCCAAACGGATGGATCGATTTTGGTCTATTTTTTTTTGTTTGAAAGAGGGTTTCATCCAGAGTGTTTTAGCTATGTTTCGTCAAAATCGGTTCAGTCGTTTTTGTTTGTCGGGGGTTTTTGAGTTTTCTAAACTTTTAAGTAGATACTTGTATTTTGTACAAGTTGTTAACCGTATTTGATTTTGAAATGTTCAATGTTCAAATTCAACTTCAAGTTCAAATATCTTGCCTATATTTACACTACTCTAGCATCGTTGTAGCTTTTATTCAATGGCTTAGACGACAGGAAACATTGAAACCGAAACGAAATGAAATTGAGCAACTTGACCCACTGCTGTGCTCGTGCGAATCTTATCTCAGTCATGCGCCCGCGCCGCACGCTACAGCCATTTCAACCGCAATCATGCTGATGACATGTGACATTTCCAAAATGTCATCTTGGTTTCACTTACATTTTGATGTTGATTTGCACAGAACATTCGCCGGCAAGAATCAGAGACATGACGAAATATTGCCTGCAACTCCTTACTTACGCGATTTCATGTAGTAGGTGTATCTTTTGCATATCTCCATTGTACGAAACAGTTACCTGCTTCATAATCAACATCTCAGGCACAAGAAGTCCATTGCTGGATATAGGTCTCCAAATAGGTCATGGATTTCCAAAAAGACCGCTTGCAAGCAGTTTGCTCCCACCATCTTCCTGCCACTTGTAAGAGGTCGTCATTCCATCTCGTGGCTGGTCTTCCTACGCTACGCTTGCCGGTGCGTGGTCTCCACTCGAGAACTCAGTAGAACTTACATGCGATGGAGTCAAAACTCCATGGCCTATAAGTTCTACGTGCTATGTGCCCTGCCCTCCGCGCCGTCTGATATGACATTCAAATTCAAATTCGAAAATTATTTATTTTCAGATCGAAATCCATAGTTATGTGATTACACTTGAAGCAAATACATATATTAGGCAATACAAATTCAAAAATTAATAGGTAGTTTACAACAATAAAATAACAATGCAAAAATAAATCAATAGTCAACGGAGATCTCAAATTATAAAATTAAATGTCAAAAACAATAGAATTTATAGTCAATAATATCAAATTAACATTAGCATAATAGAACTGAATATAGATATATCATCATTATGATTATTATTTATTTATTTATCATTATTATTATTACTTTCGTCATTAACCTTTTCTAACTGGATACATTGTAAGCAATGTAGAAACTGAATAATTATTCGAAAATACCTTCTAAAGCTTAACATACCTAGGTATATAAGTTTTTAACCCCCGACCCAAAAAGAGGAAGTTATAAGTTTGACGTGTGTTACTGTGTGTCTGTCTGTGGTATCGTAACTCTCAAACGGATGGACTGGTTTTATCTAGATTTTTTTGAGAGAGTTTTATCGAGGGAGGTGTTTCATCAAAATCGGTTGAGCCGGTTTTTTCGGGGGTTTTTGAGTTTTCGAAACTTATAAATAAGTACTTGTTTCGTCATTAACTTTTTTTTACAAAGCAATCTAGAATACTGTTATTGCGACACAACATTTTCCTAACGCAAAAGGCAGAACATGCCACTTTTGTAACACAATTGTTTTACAACAAATTGCCTGTTTATATGTAGACACCGTGCATTACACATTAGTATCTACCTTTTACAACTCACAAACAATACATCTCGCGTCTTGTTTGAACTCTCGACACCCTTGTCTAAAGACAATACTGGGTGTTCGGGTAGACGAATCTCATTCTATAGGAAGATATTACATTGTGATCTTGAGTCGGTAAAGACGTATAAAATATGTCTACTCTAACTAATTTCCCCCGCCATTACTCTGATAAATCAAAATAAGAAAAAAAAACTATTAGTACCTGTTTTCTATTTATGGTATGTCTTAATACTTTGCTAAATATTTTTTATCTTCACTAATTGTTACTTGCGTAGAATGCGGTGTCATCGGTTATGTTAAAATCTTATACCAAGTAATGAACGTTTTAATCTAATTAATTTATTTCTCAAATACAGGTCGTTACACAAAATGGTTTAAAGTTATGAACGAAATCAATATGAAATTCACTTAAAAAGTATTCACATCCGCAGGTCGATCCGCAGGCAAAGTAAGTTGTGCTAGGTTAGTGATTTTACTTCCGTAGTACTGCACTACTACCGCTTTAGAGCACATGTTCACGTATCTATTAAATTCTAACGTTTGATGTAAATTGTCGTAGTCTCAAAAATAATTACAAGTATGAGGACATACCTACTTGTAAATGTTTTCTTGTAATTGCAATTATAATGTAATTTTACTTTACGCCGGAAAGCTGCGACCGAGTTTTCTTTACTATACCGCAGGTACTATCATGCCCTTATCATTTCTGAAACATCCGTCTGTAGTTTCAAAATAAAGCAATAATATTTCATTTTGATTTATGTTATGCATAAAAACTTTTAAGCAGTCTACAATTTTTCAGTGTACTTTCTTTATAAGGAATGGTTGCATGAAAGAGATCACCTTAAGCGACAAGGTCGCCTATTAGGAACCTAACAACAAAGACCACTAGTTTTTTTCTGTTTATTAGGTGGTTTATAACAAAGAGTTATCTATCTAAAACATTACAGCATCTTCGTCTTACCAAACACCCAGTACACAACGTCATTGACCTAGCCTAGCGTGTACCGTACCCACGTTGAGCTGTTCAGCCCATTCATCATCTGACCTTTGAATGGTCTTCACCGGAACGAAACCGAAAGCTCGAGCCGGTTGTTCGGGTGAAAGTTATGATATAAGTCCTGACTTAACTCATGTAATATGTTCGTAACATTCAGATTGTATCGGAGCGGAATTCTTGAGGCTTGTTTATTAAGACAGGTTGCTAGGAATGTGAGCTTGAATTTGGGTGAAATTTTTGTTCAGGTAATTGACGAAAGCTTAGCTACATTTGCATTTTTTGGACTTTCACTTTTAGAGCTTATTTTTGAATTAGACTTTTTTAATGTAGAAATAGTATTGCGCTTGACCGCCAACTGGCCTGATGTTAAGCGACGTTGCGGTCTATGATGGAGCGCGCTTACCTATATTATTATTATTGTTTTACAGTCGGTATTTATATGCAAATTTTGTGAGATTTGGCACACCTCTGGATAGATATAGGACTCACATAAAACGTACACTCAACGTCATATCAAGGGCTACTATGAAAATAGCTTTAATGTAGTCTGACTTTTAACCGTTTTCAAAAAGGAGGAGGATATGAATTCGGTTTTATTCAGTCATTGCAATACATAAAAAGGATTTATGACTATATGTCACTTAGAATAATATTTGTTTGAAAATAAATGATCTCAAAAGCATACTGCCTATATATACCTACTAAAAAGCATACTGCGTGTCTACTTTGGCATAATGATACGTTACTGTGTCGAGTACTCTTTACCGTCAAATTAAATTCCCTAACATGGTCCTAATTTATTCCGTCAGGCCGTTTGGCCACGGCTTGCGTCATTCGTATGAACCACGAATAATTTCACTATTAGGTAACGAAGGGTCTGGAAAACGCGACGTCGTGGCGTAAAGGAAGTCGACGTTACGCAGACACGCTGGACATGTAATGAGAATGTAAGAGAACATGAAGAATGTTGTGCAATAGACAAATAATAATAATAAATAATAAATAAATATTTGTGGACATTTCACACAACACCATCTAGCCCAAACTAAGCAAAGCTTGTACTATGGAACTAGATGGCTGATAGAATACATATATACTTTTTTTTTTGTAAATATATACATATGATACATAGAAACACCCAGACACAGAACAAACATCCATGCTCATCACACAAATGTTTGCCCTGGGTGGGGATTGAACCCACGACCTTTCAGTTCAGCAGGTAGACGTAAACACACTACCAACTGAGCCACAAGGCCAGTCAAATGTTTCGATATCCGATGGAATTCCGATAAATTGCGGATATAGAAAGGGGAATACCCGTTCGGTAGTGATGCTTTTTCAACTTAGCTATCTTTTCACCATCCCTATTTAGAATTATCAACTTTACATCCATCAAATGTGGGAATAAATATATTATTTATTCGGCACAATAACTGGCGACAATCAAAATTAATTTGATAGAAGAACTTGACCTCCACAAATTGTGTATAAAGTATATGTATAGTACTAATTTTTTACTGGGTATTGTAAGCGAGAGAGCTATAGCATCTACCGGGCGTCTTAAGTCAAGAAAAACAATTCGAATAAAATACAGAGTACCTATCTGCCTGTCCATGTCCCTGTAAGATTTATGTACCTAATACAAAATACAAATTATTACGCTTTCTTAGTTTAAACAACTGAAATAACTGACTATACAATATACCTACAATTTCCTCTACTTAGAATTCCTACGTAGTTTTTTTTCAGCTATTATATTTTAATAACCAAACTAATTAATTTTAATTAAATTTCTATAGAATAAATCTGAAAGTATATCCTTTAAAATAAAATAACAATTTTACAAATCAGTATATAAATGATGGAGTTCTGAGTCTTTTTTGAAGTAGGCTAATAAATAGATTTCAACCCGTCCTGTGGCCTGATTTCATAACATATTATGCAAAGAAATATTCTGTTTTGCGGTCTGTATTAAAACGCTATTTGAAAACGGAAATACCAAACAAGAGCTTCCTGTAAAGTTTTTTTCCTTTCGTAAGCACTAGATTTTATGTGGTCTAGTTAAATTGTTTGCATACTTGTCCAGAAGTAAAAAATGCACTGGTAGTGTTGCAACTGGTTGGAATTAATTTGAAAATAAATAAGTGACAGAGACCATGTTGAGACACGGATACAGTAGGGTTCCGTAACTAACGCTGTTCTAAAAGAAAACTATTTGTCGTTTATTCTTTGTTTTGACCACTTTGCAAAAAGGTCAATGATCGTTGTACTATAGTGACTTAAATGTTTTGCATATTTATAGCTATATCTTTAATCTTGAATAAATAGTTTTAATCACATAGTGTTCAAAACAATGTCCATTGAAAGTATTTAATATGGCCTACTACTATTATTAATCATGAATTTCTGGGTCTAATAGTTTAGATATGCAGGGGGGCACAATTTTTTTACCTTTGGCGGGCTATATCTCGCACACATCACATCTGAGAAAAAAATGATGTATTAAACCTTAGTCTTATTTTAATAGACTTATTCAACGATGCTCCACACAGTTGTGTAGGGTTGAAAAAATATATATCCGTTCTTTATATATAAGGATACCCCTATTTATCATGTCTGATTTTTTTATTTTACTGTGGCATTTTGTAGCGGTTCAACACATATAAGCCAAATTTCATTTATGTAAGACCGATAGTCTCTGAGTAAAATTACTGTGACATACGAACAGACATTCAGACGCACATGACGAAATTGTAAGGGTTCCTCGTAGTCGCTACGGAACCCCTAAAACCCAATCTCATATACAAGTAAGTACCAAATAGCTGATTGCGTTCTACGATGATAGCCGCTCTTGCTTTCTGCCGTTCAACTTGTCTGGGGGCTAAAAACATGTTTTTTATTCATTGGAACGAGATAGAACAATTGTTTTTGTATTAAAATGTAGGTTGTGATACTCAGAACATGAATCTAACAACGCCTCGTGGATCAGAATCGGCAAAGCCGTTTTTAGTCTAGTAAAAATAAATCCGTTTTTATGGAGCAGATTGCATTGAACGCAATTTGGCATTCTTTTTTGGAATTATGTTATGAAAATACCTGAAAATATAGATTCACAATAATCGCCGATTTATAAACTAGCTGTTCTGTGTGGTTTCACCCGCGTAGTTATGATAAACGATGATGATGAGTAGCCTATATCCGTTTCAAAGTTATCTCTGTACTAAATTTCATAACTATCAGTTCAGCCATTTGATTGTAATATGGCAACAAACTTCTTTTTTATAATATCAGGCAGGTTTATTATGAAATTGTGAAAAATTATTTCAAAACAATAATATTTTTATTTAAATAATACATTTCTTACTACAAAAGGTGGTACAGAATTATACGAACAAGCGAAAAACATTTCCTTCTTTCTTGATCAGTCGGGCAAATACGTCAACAAAAAGAACAACATCAATGCAGTTTATAAAAGTATCATTTCATAATCATCGGCTTACATAAAAGTTTGAATACATAATAGAGTGATCTATAACAAAGTGTCTATAACTTATATTGTTGGACGTTCTTTTCAATGCCTCCTGACAAATAGTCGCGTCTCTATTATTGGTATTATGATCCGAAATACGTTTGTTCGAAACTTACTTTCCGAATCCGTTTCATAGAACTGTCTGATTCCAGATGTTTTATTTGACACGCGTTTTAAATTCAATAAGTTTGTTAGCCATAAATTTCGTTTTCCCGAACAAGTATTAGATTAGGTTCGTTAGGTTTCTGTTTATTATATCCAGAAACTATATTACCATTGTAAACTACCTTTGTACCTTGTTTGGTTATCAGATATATTAAATTAAGTTCGTCAGTTTCCTCTTAATATACACAGAAACTTTCGTATTATAAAGATTCAGTTATCAAATGAGTTGTCAAATGAGCTTTCCGGATTTTGATAAGTGTCTTTTGAAAAAATAGTAGATTGTTACACAAGGATCGCAAGTAACCTATTTAGGCACGAGATTGTTTGGCGCACGAGCGAAACGAGTCAAGATTCAAAACTCAAGATCAAGACGAAAGGCTCGTGATGAGACTAGGGACTCAAGACAAAAGACATAACTTATAAATGGCAAATGCGCTGACCGCGCGAGCCCGCAACCCCGTGAGGGAAAAAAGAAGAAGAAGAAAAATAGATGGTGATATTTCTAATATTTAATTTTCGAAAGGTAGTATTTTCGACCCTGAGTACAGGCCACTTCAAGCGTACTTTCCAAGTATGAGAAACGAAAAATGTATTTTGTTTTTGGGGAAATAGTATTTGACATTTCACAATTGGGATTATATAGATAGACCGTAACCCTATTGTTATCAGATTACTGTAAGAAAACGTATCAGAGCTCGCAAGCACGCGGCGGCTTCTAACTGTTGTTACAGATAATTTAACATGCTATCTTTATGTAAGTTTCACACTCTAGACATGACAGTGCTACATAATTGTACATACTTTTACAAGCCAATCATTTTTAGGATTCCGTACATCAAAGGGAAATAAAACCTTACAAACAAAATACTTACTTGAAAATTGGTCCCATAGATCATCAAAATCAGTTCATTCGTTCTGTTGTTAAATCAAAATAACTGGAAATGTTATGTCATCCAAGTAACAAAATTGCGTATTTGAAGTCGATTGCTTCGGTTTTTCAAACTAAAATAATTATTTTCAAGGACGCGTGTACGTATCAAGTTGAAATTAATATCAAAGCACGCAAAATTCCTTGGAGCTTTAAAAATATTAAGCTTTAAAAATTAACTATACGCTACATAAATCGATGTTTCGTTGTAGAAATTTCGGGCATAGTCAAGGTCTATTTGCGAAGTCTCTCTACGAGATCGAATCAGAAATGAAGAGACAGAAATGAGACGAACGAAAAGAACCGACAAAGTACAGCACATAAACAAGTTGAAATCTCAGTGGGCCTGAGCAGGACTGAACCGATGGTCATAGGGCCGTCAGTTATACGATTTTTAAGGTTTCATTTAATATTGTTCCCATTTATAAAACATGGTTGTCCCTATAAATAATTATATTAACCGTTCTAGTCTGAGTTAAACCCTTAACAAGCGTATTTTAGTTAAAAAGTGTTTTGTTCCATTTTATCAGAAGTTGACCAATAATGGTTTTAACTAAAATGGGCTTATCAGACGTTTATAAGTAAGACAGTAAGTCGATATTTCTAGTGTTCGCCGATACGTACTGTCCGCGCTAGCGCACGCGTCGAGTCGAGATGCGCCCATGCATCTTACCGGAGGTGAAAGCCATGTACTTGACACGCGAGAAACGCCATTGTCAATTATGACATTTCGTGCGAATGAGATAACGATGACAGGAACAATGTTGCCAAATAACGGACTGAATTTGTTTATGAATGGCACGAGAGTTATCGGTCTTTTGTTTTCTTTTGTTCTTTTGACTCGAGAAGTTATGAAATCGTGACCTAGTTTTTTTTCTTTTAAGTTTTGCTTACTTGGAGTTGACATGATTTGTCGCTTTTATTTGGAAATATACGTAAGTAATTATGTGGTAATTATTAAAAAAAGTTCTCAGCAACTCCAAAACCAAGCTTTTGGCTTCAGCTACCCAGCTGCCTATGATCTCCACGGCGATGGGTACAAAATGATACCGCGTCATTAGCGCCGCGTACTTCTCACGCTTTTTACTCGCAGCAACTTCTGCGACAGCTGCTGGCGACCAGATGGATCGACTCAAGTGACAGGTGGCAAAAGTGCTCACCCAAGTGACGTACCACCCAAGTGACGTGACCCAAGTATTTACTCAATATAGTATAACTATAATTATTAACCCTCAACCTAAAAGAGGGCTTTTAGGTTGAGGGTTAATAATTATAGTTGTAGTTTACTTGGATGACATATTGTTCGAGTCATTTTGTTATAAAAACCAATGTACTAAACCGATTTTGTTTATATGGGACTCTGAAGTACGACTCATCAAACAAAAAATAATCATCAAAATCAATTCATAATTGGCGAAGTAAACGCTGAACAAACATACAAAAATAAAAACATACAGTCGAATTTAGAACCTTCTTTTTGTAAGTCAGTTAAAAATGAAATTTTTAGTTATTTTGTTTTAAAAATTGAACTACTGAACCAATTTCGATTAAATTTTTATGGGACTAATCTGAAAGTAATATAGCAAAAAGTTCAAACCGGTTAATAAATGATGAACTTATGAGATAACAAAAACAAGACATAAGCTTAGAAAACTCAAAAACCACCGACAAAAAAACGTCTGAACCGATTTTGATGAAACATAGCCAAGAAAACTCCCGACTAATTCACCTTTCAAATAAAAAAACAAAATTAAAATTGGTTGATCCGTTCGGCAGCTACCATGCCACAGACACACACAAACACGACAAATTTATAAACACCCGTCGTTTTTGCGCCGGGGGTTAATAAAATAAAAATACAACCGAATTGAGGACTTCACCCTTTTATGAAATTGGTTGAGATGATATAATATATTTCTTATTAAATATAAATGTTTCTAAAAACTCAAATCGTAGACGACGCAATAATCAATAAGTGGATAATATTCGTAGCGCGTAATATTTCGTAGCAACGTAAGCGCGTTTATGTCTTTTATGTTACAAAATCATGCGCTACGGTTTAATGTTTTTCCTATTGATCTATTTGCCTTTCTTTCTTTTAGGTATACTTCCTTTTTGCAGTCTAAATAAGTAAGTAATATATTATATAATTTGCCTGTATATTTCATAAAACAAAATACACTTACTGGATTAATAATAATAGGCAATAAGACAATTATAAACTGCTTTATCGGCTTACGCTGGATAACGAGTTGGAATGAAAGTAATGTAATCTAGGTACAAGTAATCGCTTTAAAACTGAAAAACCGACTTCAAAATACGCAATTCATTTACTTGAATGACATTTTTTTTCCAGTTATTCTATTATTAAAACCAAAATATAACCGATTTCGATAAAACTTCTATGGTCCCCTGGAAAGTATACCCTTTCAAACAAAAAATGGTAACATTTTTGCAAACTATACAAAACGTTCCAGGCTTAGCTTAGGCAATCCTGTACATTTAAAGACACCTTAATAATGTGCTTCATCCTAGATAGCTCACATCTTGTTACCCGATGAGGTGGGTAAACATACGGCCCACTCTTAGTCTAAAATGTCTACCTATTTCGTTTTCCAAACACCGGATGTTCTAAAACTGACAAATCGGCATTGTTTATGTTTATCACTCAATTTCTATTCCGTACAGAATAGCCATTAACGGCTCCAATTTCCATAAAATAGTGTGTCAATCCAATATTATTTAACAAACACGTCTGGCATTTCCCCTGCGTTACGTAAATAACAGTGTCATCGTCTCACTGTTGCATAATATACGACAAGTATGCACACAACTTGTTCAAAAAAGAGGTTTATTGAAGGTTTTTGTTATAACAGCAAACTAGGCCTGCGTTTGACACCATTTCCTATTATGGGAAGTGACAATGGGGTCGAAGATGTAGCACGGCATAAATATTAATTTTTGATCGATTTCAAAAAAGAATATTCTCAATTCGGATGTATTTTTTTATGTTTCATACCGCATAATTCCGTGATTTCAAAAATTAAAATTTTGCTTGAAACGTTATGAATACTTTCAAATTGGTCCTATAGAAATGTTATCGAAATCGGTTTAGCATTTAGTAGTCGTTTCTCAGCTTTTTTAACTATAATAATTATTTTAACCATAATTGTATTATTCATGTTATTATATTTTTTTTAATTTTTAATTCCTTAGATCTAAGAGAAACGAAATGTAAGTATATTTCGTTTATCTTAGATCTAAGGAATTAAAACAAAAAAAATAAAGTAAAATTCCTACAAGTACAACTTATTTTACAACCTTTTTTTTTTAATACACTATAGATCTACGATTGACCACCAACTCGCCTGATGTTAAGCGACGGTGATGTTATTAGTTTCAACTACCCCGGACTTTGTAATCAAATCTTGCAAATTAAATTTGACCCACTTCCAATTTCCGATTAACGTAATTCAATTTCCATACAAGAATATTTTTACCAATTATGATCGAAAAGAGTATTGTACAGTATAATATGAAATAATTATAATAATTAGCTAGCCTTTATTGGTGGTAAATCACATTTGTTGAAAAAAAAAAACAAGACAAAAGACGTAACATTAGCGAGTTGACAGCGCAAGTCTATTATCCAATAATTTACATCTCGTCTATTGCCTTAAATATATGTATTTAAAAAAACTTTTGTTAAACTATGCATTGTTTATAAATTCCCATTTCTTCAGGTCAAGGCGCCTAATTCGTTTAATGGTGTATTAAATACTTGACAATAGACAAACGAGTACCTACATCTTGTCTTTGGTTCACATTTAATAACATGGCATAGTTCAGTTTAGGATTAATTATGATTTTAATCAAGTATCATAGCCCTTGTATTATTGTAGGAGATTAAAGATACGCAGTTGATAGCCGTATTGTTTTTGATGTGTTCTTTAATTATTTAATTAAGTTGTATTTGTGGTACAATATTGCGTTGCTTGTGAATATAACTCACTAGCTGAGTCTCCCTGGTTCGCCTGCGATCAGTTTTTTTTTTCATTTTCCTACCATAGGAAAAGGTAAATTCCGTTACATAGTGTTCTAGTCACAGTCTAAGTTACATAAACATTTATTTTCAAAGAGTTCTTGCCTCAGTTAAGTGATAGTGACTTTACTAGAAGCTTCTATGGAGTTTTGCCGACAACGTAAAATGACACGTTTCACTGCTTTATTTCACTTGCCCACACTCACGCACTTGATCCAACACTTAATGAATAAAACGCCACCATTTTATCGTATTAATATCCAAAATAATAAAATTAATATCCAAAATATGTAATAATTAAATTAAATTAATAATATTAGGAAAATAAAACAGAGCAACAACATGTTTCTATGACGTTCCCGCCAAAACTCCTTTTTTATTTTTTTGTGATTTGCCGCCAATAAAGACCGATATTAACGCTAATAAGCAACTAATTTATTGCACAACTATACTAATTTCGATCGCAATTTGGTAAAAATGCTTTTGTATGGAAATCGTGCCACCTTATCAAAAATCGTCTAAGTGGTTTACTTTTAGATTAATTGTAGCATTAGCTACGGAACCCAACCATATGCATGTCTCGTCTCGACCTTAGCTATTTATTTTATGTATTACTATCCCTTATAAAATATAGCTTATTATACTCGGGAAATAAAGATGCGACAAATGCTGTTTAGACTAGACTACAAAAGGTAAAATAGAAACATACTTATACACATCCAAAAACATTATTCTCTTTGTTGAGTGTCGAGTAAATTTCCAGAATGCAAAACTTTTATGGCAGAAGAGTGTCAAGCCTAAATCAAGCAAATTACTCAATTCATTAAACTTTCCATAAATAGATAGGTAAAAATACTTCGTTAAATAAATATTTTTGCAACTTTTCACTTCATTTCACTCTAGAATATATTAAAGTTATGCATATGGCAGACCGATAGCTGACTTATAACCTCTGTTACATCAATCTACATAAAATTTAAATAATATTCACTGATTATAGCGGTCGTATGCGGTAATATATATGTAATTAATTGGTGATGCTATAAACAGTAACCGCTGAGGTAATTTTATTACTGTTATTTAGATCTTTAAAAATTTAAATTTTACTTTCATTGCTACTTTCTTTATTTTTCTCAGCTGGCAATGTCACGGTTATTGTTTCAAATGGGTTTTATGTATAGCCAGATCTTTGTTTGTTATGGGAAATTACTTTCTTATACCGTTTTTTCTTTAATAAATCGATGTTAATTTTGCATAAAAAATTAATAGGTAGGTACTTGTTTTTAAAGTGACCTGCCGTACAGTTAGTTACAGTTTTATTTAGTTTTTGGTTCTACACTATTTGTGCATTCTGCCATTAAGATTATTTATTAAAGTACTTACTCTAGGTCCGGTGATGGCGCAGACCACATGCGCCAACAACAAGCACTGCCAAACGCCCCTCATGCTGCCTGCACTCTCAACGACTAGAGCGGCTGAGTATCATCCCACAACACAACACTTGCCGACCAATGCTCGCGCACTCACCAAACCAATTTCAAAACACTGGCACCACACAAAAAAATACTTTAATATTAGCGCGAAATTGCGAAAGCAAATATGTCAAAAGGTACAGTTTTTTTTTTCTGAAAGTTTTTTTTTCGGCGCGAAAATGAGCGCACGCGTCAATAGTCTATACGGCAATAGCGCGAGCCATGAGATGCGTTCCGTTTTACCACCCCTCCTCCTAAATGCCCCTACTCGTTTCGAAAGGACACCGATGAGAAGTTTTGAGATACTCCACAGTAATTGTAAATGGAATATTGCATAAATTAATAAGGAATTTTAAGTTTGAGGTCACGCGCGCGGAAAAGAAAGTAAAATGGAATGGTGCAGTCAATAAACTTCGATTGACCCATATTTATGTCATGGCCGAGTGGTTCTTCTGCAGTTTAATTTACATTATTCTGAACGATCCAGCTTCTGCAACAGCGTAATTATAGTGATTTGCATTCTAACGTGCACGTTTCTTTTTTTTTGTATTATTTGTTGCTTTACATCTTTATTGATGGAAGGTACTAGATTTAGATAAAATATACAGCAACCATCACAATGCATAAGTTGCTTTAAGAAATAACTGTTTTGTAATGAATATAAAAAAATACTTATCAGTACTTACTAGTATTACTAACTCAGTACTTCCAATGGGTTGTTTTTGGCTATTCGAGAGCGTAGTCTTCGATATCGGTAAAGAAATAAAGTCTTAAAGATTTAATATAAAAATCCCATTTAACAAACAAAACTTTTTTTTACTTTTGGTGGCCATACACATCACATTTGAGGAGAAAATTATGTACGAAACCTTAATCTTATTTTAAGAGACCTATTCAACGATATCCCTCACGATGGGATGGGGTAGAATAAAAATATTATTAGTATTAGGTACATTATTTTATTACATTATTTTAATAATATTATTAAGAATATAATATTATTATTTTGTTTTGACCTCATACGAGTGGCGGGAAGACGCTGGAGGCAGGCCGCTTCCAATCGGTCTTTTTGGAAATCCATGGGGGAGGCCTATGTTCAACAGTGGACTTCTTATGGCTGAGATGATGATGATGATTTTGTTTTGTACTGTGGTTAACTTTTTTTAAGCAATTCAAGTAGTGATTTCTCTTCTCTATATTTACTTCGCGAACTCCATATCTTTATGATTCGGACTGATCAAAAATATTGGCCTGAATTTTACTAATTTAACTCTAGAAAATATTAAAAAATCTTAATTATCTCGATTCTCGAGTTCATAATTTAAAAACCAGTAGGAGACCTATTCACAAGAGAACAGCAATTACACGCATCCGATCTTTTAAGTTTTTAATTCAAAATTAAGATGTAAAATTCAGCCAGCAACAGAAAAAATAAATGTCGCAAAACCGAACAAATTCAAATTAGGAAACGATCCGCGTTCCTTTCGACGCAGAGCGATAAGTCACATCGACCGGGTAAACAGACGATTTCGTCACACTCCCTTTTGCAAGGCTTCATTCGTTTGAAATCTTATGGTAAAATCATTAATCAGGCGAGATATCTTGTTTTGTAAGCGGTAACGTACCATGAAGACAATGGGCAGAGCCGGGATTGAGCCATGTTTAGTGAAAAGAATAATGGTGCATGTCTCACAGGGTTCTAATTGTACGATTGTGGCTGTACTACAATCGTTTTACACCGTTTACGGCAAACCGGAATGGTTGCTGCAACGTACCGGCGGCGGCGCCGTATCAGCGATCATAATGGACGCGGGGTTAATTGAAAGAGAGTTCCAGATTTGAATTCAAATTGTTGCTTAATTTTATTTTTGTAAGGAGCTGTTAGGGCTGTTAAACGAAAGTTCTAGATTTAAATTCAAATAGTTGGACAATATTATTGTATGCCTCACAAGGAGCCCTTCTGTTACCTTGAGTTTTAAAATCAGCAAATGTGTCCCACTTAGATCCATTTCAAACTCCGTGTGTATTCCATATAGACACGGAGATTGAAACGAAACTAAGATAACTGTAAAAAAGCTGTGTCGAAAAGTTCTCGAATTGAGACCACAAACCGCCAAGCGCAGCGCAGGAAGACCAGCCACAAGGTGGACAGGGGATATCATACAAGTGGCAGGAAGACGAAGGAAAATGTAGGTAAGTATTGCAACTCGATCGATTCAAATCGCACGGCTTGTTCCACCCCATTGCCAGTACCTACAGTTTTCAAAACTGGCGCGATAGATCGCTATTGCACCAACGTTGCACTTCGTCACTTCGCAATTCGAAGCCATTGTTCATTTATCGTACAATAATATCTGCATTCGGCCGTTAATCGAGAAATCTAGATATGTTACTGATGAAATAAACCTTTTATTTTGGCACACGCAATGTGTTGGTGCTTCAAGGTTTGAGGAAAGTGCAATGTAGTCAGACGGAGCAGGTACTTTTGGATATTGTCGAAAACTTCTAGCAAAATCTGTGTAGTTTGATAAAATTGTAGGTAAAGCTATATTCTGTACAGACATTTAAAGTTGTCATGTTCACACTTGCACTAACATAGTAATAATTGGCTAATTTTGTGAGAGAGTGAGCGTGCGTGCGTGCACGCATAAAAGGGGTGCATGCGTATGTGTGTAGGTGCATGAGTACACAATACACATACGGCGATGAGTGCTTGTAGAGGAAAGTTATCAAATATGGAATAGTATCCCTAAAATAGAATACCACCATTTCTCCGAAACAAATATTCTTATTCACAAAAATCAGTGATCTTATATCTCTTTCTATCATTATACTCGCGTATAGGTTTCGAATAGTCAATCGAGTGAGCATTGTGAGCACAGTGAGAATGTTTTGTTTTGGAACTGTGAGAAAAGTTTTTAAGGTATACAAAAAAAAATACTCGATAAGTGATTGCAAATAATATTACGTCTATGCAAGTAGAGATTGCAACCTGGTATGTATACGGTATGTAACCCATACCGGGTTGGCGGGTTGATGTGTTAGCGATGAAACCGTTAAAATGTTTTATGAAAATTTGCTATATAAGAATGGAAAAGGACAATGATTCAAGGTTACGTCTTAATATTTATTTCAAACCAGCAAATCAACAATAATCAGTCTCACTCAAAGTCTCAAAATCTCTGATTTAATACAGAATTGATTACTTTTACTCATGGACGGAATAGTAACATTAGTATTAGTAATTATAAATTTTTCAAGCAGGTCTTTCTCTTTACTCGTTATACTGTCCATTTGAAGCATAGTCTTAGAATATGAAACTAATAAAGCTTAAAGCACTAAACTTGTCATAACAACTTAGATTAGATAGATAGATAAACTTTGGTAGCTTTGGTATTTGGTAATATTTGGTATAAATTGGCGCGTCAGAATGGCAACGTGGCAGCTCGCAGCGGTTGTCATGCGAATTTTCTATGATTTCGCGCTCCGTCCCGCGCCGCGGTTTTCATACCTACCGGGTACGGTAACCGGGCCGGGCTGGGCCCGGCTGGGACAATGAAGTCAAAGATGTAGGACGCTTGCCTATTATATACCTACTGATAATTTTCTTGAACCAACCCAGATATTAATTAATAGATTTGACTGGCCTTGTGGCTCAGTGGGTAGTGTGTTTTCGTCTACCTGCTGAACTGAAAGGTCGTGGGTTCAATCCCCACCAGGGCAAACATTTGTGTGATGAGCATGGATGTTTGTTCTGTGTCTGGGTGTTTCTATGTATCATATGTATATATTTACAACAAAAAAAAAAGTATATATGTATTCTATCAGCCATCTAGTTCCATAGTACAAGCTTTGCTTAGTTTGGGCTAGATGGTGTTGTGTGAAATGTCCACAAATATTTTTATTTTTTATTTTTTTTATATCTAAACAGACCCCGGTAGAGCATTCCACAGCCAGCTCTGCCAATCTGTAAGATATAGAACGAAAAGTCTTAGTACTGTAGTACTGCGATCAGAATCCGAACGGAATTTCTACAGTTAGAGGATGTCTATTATTTGAGTGTCTAATTGGTTAAATTATATAATTAGACTTTATTAGGTAATTTAGTTGTTGCGCACGCTCGCGGCTGTAATATGTTCTACAAATACTGACAAGCAAGCTACTACTCGCCGGTGAAACAAGCTCCAAAGTTTGCCGTCCACCATCGAGTTATCCATGAAGTCTCGGGATCTCGAAGTACGAGGTTTGATTGTACTGTACTGTACTGTGAATAACATCATCAGTAGTCCTGTATGAAATCTGGAAAGCTCCCAATTTTTTTAATTGTCCACATCTGTTGCATACTTGAAGCCATGGCCAAAATAGCCACAATGAGGGCATCGAATATCACAAGGCCCCGCGGCAGGCCCAAAAAAGAGATCCTGTAGTACATCGGTTGGACCTGTGATGCTTTTGAGCGTGAGACTTGGAAAAGTAGAAGAAAATCCTTAACCATAGCCTTTGTCCTGCAGTGGGCAAGTTGTGGCTGAAAATGAAGTGAAATATACGGAAATAGAGTACTGCACAATACTTAATTTTACGCGTTTTATTATATGCTTCGTAATATTTCTATGCTTTGATACGTGATCAAACATCGAATAAGTAAGACATTTCCTAACATCTAGGTAACCTAATTTGCAAGATACTTATACCTACACCAACTAACCGTAGAGTTACCTTTATTTTTCAGTTTTCACTTTCTTAATCCCCTGAATTTAAAGTTCAAATTTGTTTGCGCGCAAAACTGATATTTTTGTAACTTGAAGTAAAGTAAATGAAATTAATGGTAATTTTGGCGAGAAATCGATTTAACCTCTAATAAGTTTAATTCTATTGACAAAGAAACCAATTTTCGCAATGAATATAGAGTCAAGTTACATTTTATTGCTACTTTTAAGAGTTTGTATGGGATTTGCGTAAATAAATAAATATTGGTATAGATAATGCAAGTCACAAACGCGCGTGGGAGTTAACATGGGCTAGTATTCTTAGACATGAAAATTGCGTTAGTGTGTAGTGGGGGGTGAAAGGGAGCGAGCTAGTTCCACTCACACGTATACTAAGACGACACACATCCAATCAAAGGCCGCGCGATCTAGTAAATTGCAACATCAATGTAACTCTTATACATTTTAATAGCTTGAATATGGTCATTTTATTGTAATTTCTATTGCGTATTTAACTTAAACAACTTTATGACTATTTCTAACATTTATTTAGATTTAGTATTGATTCTTTTATAGAATTGCTAATATTTAACTTTGCTTACTAATTAATTTTCTTAATTTCAATAATGTGGTATTGAATAATTAGGTAAATAGATATATACCTACTTATATATACATATCTACATATCATATCTTCGGTTTTTAAATTCTTACAATATATAACGATTACATAGAGCTTAACTTATCTCTCAAAAGCCGCCAATTTTATTTCGCTTCATTTTTTTAAATTAATTTCTCAACAAGAAATTAAAATTTCGCATAACTGAGAAGTAAATGTATCAATAAGATAATATATTATGGAATTCAGCAATTTTTTGGATATACATACTTTTTAATAATTTAGATAGGCTTTAAATTATGGTGATAATGAATTTCATTTCCATTGGATAATCTTACTAACAACTAACAATGATAATTTAAAATACTTATAATAATAACAAAAATAAAGCGTGTAGTGGTATCTCGTTGACCGCTGTTGTAGGAAGCTCCGTGTTACACCTGTCAACTATTCCAATCTCAGGACCATTTTCCAATTATATTTTTATATGAAAATTATTAATGAGGAATTTTATTTTCACATACACAGTATAATAAGTTAGTTTTAAAACACGTTATCAGTATAATTTCAATATTATTCTTAATGTTTCTTTTGTTACTTTTTAAGTCAGGTCGAATACAAGTTTGCTAACTATTAAAACTTAAAGTAGGAGAGTAGGAAATAAATGCTATCGCGGGTAAACCCGCGAAACAGAGCAAGTATACCGCAACAAATAACTTACTCAGTCTTAATTAGTATTACAAGTAAAGTTGATAAAGTTATTAAAGGTTACCGGACTCGAAGTGTAAGGTTGGCTGACTTTAAGTTATTTCTTCCTGTAGATAAGCCTTCACAAAAATGCATTAACAAAGAACAAAGACATGCCGCCCGCGCTGGCGTGACTTAGATTCTTCAATTTTAAGGTCGTATTAGCAGGTTTTTGTATGATTTTTAATGAGATAAGCGGATTTATCTAAATTTCTCTCGTTTACTTCCTTGTCACAGTTGTCGCATTGAAAATAATGCGGAGGCACGAGTACTTACTAAACAGTTTTAATGTACGAAGGTTATTTTTTTTATCAGCCCTGTTTGTACAAACAGTCCCACTGCTGGGAACGGGCCATCTTCTCATTGTGAGAAGGGTTAGGCCATAGTCTGCCACGCTGGCCAAGTGCGGGTTGGCAGACTTCACTCATCTTCAAGATCATTGAGAAAGGCGAACTCTAAGACATGTAGGTTTCCTCACGATGTTTTCCTTCACCGTTTGAAGTTGGCGGGAATCAACAATACGCACATAACTTCGAAAAGACAGAGGTGCGTGCCGTGGGATTCGAACCCAGGACCTGCGGATCGCAAGTCAGACGGTCTCCCGACTAGGCTGCCGGAAACTTCTCGAACGAAGGTTATTATCTGAGGGATTTCCTGAAGTGTAGGTATATATGTTTGTATGTATATACGTATGTGGGTATTTAGGTTTATTATTTATTAAAAATAAAAAAAATCACTTTTTCGTAACCTCCTACGAAATTAGTTGTTAAAAATAAGTGATTTTATTACAATTATTCAAAAAATGGGAATTTATAGCGACTGCACGCAAAGTTCCTCTTAAAAACGTACCCTCCCTCAACTTAATGCAATCGTAAGTTAGACTGCAAAAATCATTCTTCTGCAGTCGGTTTTGTTTTTCTTTTTAATATATATACATGTTTATTTTAGTTAATTTAAGAAGGAATAAATAAATAAATAGACGGAAGGCAGTCAGATCAGATCATCCCGAGTGACGTTCAATGGGAGTGGCCTATGTCCAGCAGTGAACTAGAGGGGTCTGATGATGATGATGATCATGTCATTTACCATTGATCTACCAAAGATGTTTCTATTGCTTCGCGTTAGGTCAGCTCCACACCCGTGACGAAGCGGTCGCGTCACGGCGCGCGCCGGTTGCGTTACGGCCCGGTCACCGTGCCATTTGTGCCGAGTCAGCGTGTGGCGCAATTTGAGGATCGTCACGGTGTCACGGTTGTCACTGTTGCCCACGCGTGACCAGTGTCTTCGAGCTACAGACTTGTCTTATGAGGCTTATGCATACAAGAGACATAATATATTTGAATTTAAGGATAATAGCCGTGACCAGCCGTGTGCATTAAGACTATTTTATTGTTTTGGAGGAGTATAATCCGTTTTTCTTTATAAACATAATGGTTAATGGTAATACTTGCTATGGATAATTAGTAAAACATAAAGGCGCTAGATTTCGCGACACAAGGTTACCTACTGCGAAATGTAGGGTACACACTAGAGTATACTCTACTTTGTGTAAATTACAATATTCTTCACAATTCTGTTTGTTTGGAAACGTGGTTGTTACATATTATCTTCAAAATATTCTACAGGTTACTCACGTTTATTTTTGAGTCAAAAGTTTCAACCGCATACGGCGGTCTTTTTGAAAAGGAGCAGCGTAGACGTCACTCCCGAAGAACGTCTCGTATGGTCGCCGTATGCGGTTAAACTATAGTCAGAGATTTCGATTCAAAAATAAAGGTGAGTAACCGGTAAGATATTTAAAGGCTATTTGTTTGGATTTGAGTAATACATTTTTATTATAACTCTATTATAAGTTAATTTTGGACTATGGAGTTATAGCTGCTCCTCAACAAAGCCAGTTAGATAACTAGCGACATTAAGTAGCATATTGTCCAAAGCCACCGTGACGCAAGTATTCGTAACGTACGTTAGATAACACGCGAGGGCACACGACATCACTCGGGTTAACATAATTAAAACCCATTGGCGTACTGTCTATTTCCAAGACAGAGGTTCCCAACGTTGAATCACAGAATAGTATTACATACAGAACGGCTCTACAGCTACACTCCACCTGCCGTCAATCTCGGGTTACTCACGCGCTCCCCGGGTTCGCCCTGTAGTTTAAGGAGTTTGCGTGCACGGCACATTCGAAGCAAGCGTATTCCAATGTAATGTAAGTCCGCCACGCATAGCGCTTTATTGAAATTTATTTACAGTTCTCTGTGCAAAAAAATAAACGTAAAAATTAAACGAGTATAAAAAATATTTTTTATTCAGATGATGAAAAATATTTTTATCCTAGAAACAAGCTTTTATTAAAGAAAAGAGAATCAAAGGGGAAGAAAATATGAATATATTGAAATCTATGTTCACTAAAAACTTTTTTTTTATTTGTAGCTTTAGTTACCATTTTATTTTTCTTCCTATTTTTCTGTCGCTCATAACACTGCGTTGTGCCAAAATAAATATTACTTTCTATGAACCAAAATACCTTACAATTTGTTTTCTTTTTACTTCCAAATAAAAGCTGTTTTGTCCTATAATATAAATATGTTATCACCAAACTTTGAGAGCCTGTAATCTAATGTAGAAACTATAATCTAATCTGGATCGGCCCACATTCCGCTCCAATTATGCCTGTTTCCTGAACGTTTCAACGTTCGGGAAACATTCAGAAAACATAATACTTCTTGCGCAAGCGGGTATAAAGGTTCAACAGTGTCCAAAATTCACGTTGAATCGTGAAAAACACTGATGTCAAGTGCGCGCACGCAAGATCATGCCATGCAAAGTTCTCTAGGTGAAGCCTTATTAGACAAATGTTACGATGATGATGAATAGGTTTTTTGAGGTGATGAAAGACCATTACAATACTTTTCGACATATCATTTTGCTATTACAGATCGTCTTGTAACATAATGATTATCTATTTGACATTTGAGTTAGGAAGTCCTAATGAAAAATTCTATCTAGAATGGCATAACTGTGATACTATTTTCAGAAATTTCACCATATTATAACTTGGTGTGATAGCCGAGGCTAATGCAGTCCTTCTTCGAAAAATTAGATGTAAATGTGTGAGTAAAGGTTGGGGTAAGTACAAAAGGACCCCATGGCTCGAAGTGCTTCCAAAGATTTAAGATAAGATAAGATAATAAGAAGAAATCAAACGGACCTATTAATTGGGAGTGTTCCCAACATGCTGACAAGATAAGAACTATAATTTGGTGTCGCGTCGATCTATCCATTATTTACTCTCTATTGTATCTCTATCTATATTTGTGTCTACGTTTCGATTCTATTCTTTTTCTTCACTACCTATAAAATGAAAAGTAATCGCTATCAACCCAACCTTCATAAAAAAAATACATGTTATAATGTGAATTCAGAACGTCCTGTATATTTATTTTGAAAACATATTTATAATTATTTCAACAGATGCCCATGTCCAAAATGTACTCCCAGGTCAAATTGAAAATCCAATTACCAAACTTTTCCTATACGTTTCATACATATCCTCTACAGCTGATTCGTCGTGACAAGGCAACAAGCGGACAAAGTTACTTTTTTTGCACTATCAGCGCTATCACTCTTAACACCTATTACAACATTTGCTGCAACAAGAATTTACGCAAAAGCAAGAATTCACAGAGCCTAATGTTGTAGCATGACCGCATCTTCGCTTTCTACTGACCTTGTGTGAGGGAGAAAGTAATAACCTGTCAAATTACGGAATCCGCACGTTCTTCGCACGTCGCCGTGTGAGTATGATCATTTTATATTAGCAGGATTTTGTAAGCTGGTGATTTTGTATTTTTTTTTCCATCTTGTTTTTTTTGTGACGGCTAGGTAACTGGACACATACAGCTTACGTCATGTGAAATGATCCGTGCTAAAAAAATTTGCTTGACTCTTTTATGGTCTACGATGGAGCATGCCTCACGCGAAGAAACTGATTCACCTTTACGTTCGTGGTTTAAAGACACCCAGATAAAATCTATCGGAAACATCCATTTTGGAAGCACATTACTGGCTTTGTGGCTCAATTGGTAGTATGTCTGCCTGCTGTGCCGTAGGTCGTGGGTTCGATCCCCACCCAGGGCAAACATTTGTGTGATGAGCATGGATGTTTGTTCTGTGTCTGGGTGTTTCTATGTATCTTAAATATATATTTACAAAAAAAAAGTACTTTTATATTTATTCTATCAGCCATCTAGTTCCATAGTACAAGCTTTGCTTAGTTTGGGACAGATGGTGTTGTGTGAAATCCCCACAAATATTTATTTATTTATATTTTTATTTGACTACGCAAGTGCGCAAGGAGGGTTATGTTTTTCGGGAATACCTATGTAGAATGAAGCACGTTTATACGACATTTATTTATGTAGATATGTAGTATAAACCTAAACGGCTTGACGGATTGAAAATCATACTCATACTCAACATTCCTAGTAAATATTATTAAAATCGGTCTATAAATTGTGCCACATCAAACTTCCCCTATTTTAGGGGCAAATAGCTCATTTATCAAAATTTCCCAACAGAAAAAAAAAATTGAATCTCAAGAAACATCCGAACAGAAGAAAAGCCAGTTAATAGAACAACGTTCCAGACTGTAGGAGGTAATATTATATAGTAATATTATACATACATACATACCCACATTATACATACATACACTCGAACAAAATACTAATACATAAAGCAAAAACTCAATTGTTCAGAAACAGCATTTTTGGAATGAGCCCTATTATATATAATAAGATACCTATAAGTCTTAGAAATCTGACAACTAATTTATTTAAAAAGAAATTTAAAGCCTTGCTGGTTGAAAAATGCTACTATAAGATTAAAGATTATATAGACGATCGTTCCTTATGAACAAAATATTTTAATGTTTAGAATTTTTATTGACACAATTAATAAAAATAAAAATAAAAAATAATTTTATATAATTGTATTATGACATGTTTAAATTGACATTTGATAATTAGGTATTTATATTAGTAGTTTTAAAGATCGATAGCGCCCTCTGATTTGCACGCCTCCTCAGGCATAACATGAAGCACATTAAAATTAAGAACACCAAAAGCATGTTATCACTCATGTTTAACGCAAATAAATTTACTTTGACTTTGACTTTGACTTTGACTTTGACGAAAAAAACATAAACTTCAACGCGCAGTCAGGTAAAAAATAAAAATACACTAAACAAGTAATGTAATCACAAAGGAAGGGCCTATTGTTTCATTTCTAAGTTTGAATAGGTAACTCTTTGTTAAGAACATTAACAATTCATTCAAACAACAGACCTTGAAGAAGCTCTTTTAACGATAATTAATGATTGTTAATTTTTACGATATTTAAATTGCTTTTTGTTGAAATGTCAGCTGTAGATAGTTAAAGATATTTTGTAATTGTTTAGAATGCTTCTGTATACATTAGCTTTATTTCTAAGCTATTTTAACATTATATGTGTATACTCTCAGGTCAAGAGTGCAATTTAAATAAATATTTACTAGATGATTATTTTATATCTTTACACATATGTAATTATTTATTTGGACACATATAATGCTATTATTATTAGTGTTTCTATTTATCATTTCTAAGTTTTTACAGTTAAAATTAGAGCTATTCAAGTTATTAGTTTATTCAACTTAAAGTTTATTTTTTAGAACATTTTTATGTATATATGTTACTGTAAAAGCCCAAACTACGGTAAATTCTAAGATTTACCAACTAGTTATGGTAAAAGTCCGAATTTCAAGCATTTACCACCATTCATTTGGTAAATCTTAATAAACTAAAAATCATAGGGGCAACTATGATTTTTAGGGTTCCATAGTAACTACGAGGTAACTCTTATAATTTTGCTTTTAATGTCCGTTTGTCAGTCTGTCTGACCGTATGTCACAGCTATTTTACGCAGAGTCTATGAGGCCTACATAATTATGTAAATCAAATTAGATGATGTATGTATGTATGTAGATGTATTTTGTAAACCACTATTTAATGCCGTAGTAAAATTTATAAAATAAGTTAAAATATACAGACATTTATTTTTTATGTCAAAAAACATATAACAGGAAAAAACATAAAAAGTATAACAACACGTCCAATTAAAAATAAAAGAGGTTTTTTGTCACAATCTGGCCCCAGCTCGCCATGATACTAGTTGTTTACCAGCGCTAGTTTTCCGCTGGAACCGGAATAATTTATTTTTTTGACCCCCACCCCGTCGTCTGGGGGTTGAAAAGGTATTTTACACTAAGACTGATACAGCCCGCCAAATGTGAAAAAATTGTGAAATTGTGTTGTCCTCGCGGCTTCCTTATGACTCACCGAAAATATGATTTTATTATTATTACTACGTAAATAATATACTCATACATACCTACATATATTCGAAAAATATTAACATCCAAATAAAGTGAAATAGTCTTCTTAATCCTATCCGCCTTAAATCCCAATAGAGGTTACCTAATTTAATCATAATTTGAAAATGTGCATAATAATTATTTGAATTTACTTTTCAAATTTACTTTTAAAAATAGAAATTACTTTTTAAAATATTATTATTCTTTTTTACTTTGCCATATGCTTTAGAAATTCTACACAATACCATACCATTACAATTCCTAGGCAAAGTGTATAAACATATGATTATTTATATATTCCCTAAAAACCCCGGCATTGTATAGTTTACCTAGGCATTTTATCCAGTGCCGGAATTATACAATTTGCCGGTGCCAGTAACATTTCGTATTGGCAGAATATTACTTCATTACAAAAGCACAATAGACAGTATAAAAGATTCTAAAGAGCAGGAACCGTCGCGTGTCATTTGATATCAATATCGAAATATCAATAGTCACAATATGTTAGCTAACAAATATAATAACTCTAAGGTGGTGCAACACAACAGTTGGGCCAAGCAGATGGTATTGCCATGTTTAGCAACTTCCCATTCTGTTGCAAAATTAAAGACGCCATGTGTTTTAGAAAGTTAATATAACAGCTTAAGCTGTTACATATATTAACATAAGCTAATAGTGGAAATATATTTGTTACGTCATATTTATCGTATTCAACTTTATTATAAACTGAAATTATAATTAAAAAGTTATTTTCTACCTTATTTTTGTTATATAAACGTGGTAGATATCATTAATTTAGTTATGTGCTTGGAATCATTCTCACAAGCCAGTTGATTTATGTTTAATCAAAACAGCGGTTAAATTTTTATGACTTAAAATGTGTTAAATAAGAATTTAATGTAGGCTGGCTATTTAAATTTAATATATTATTTATTATTTAAAATGACTATTTAAATTAATTTTGCGGCAACAGTGGCGCCAAACCACATAGAACAGTAGTGTTGTCTCGCTCACTCGAAACTGTAAACATTACTGAAGAACGCGTGCAACGCGCTATCTCTCTCGCGCACCACAATATTTTTAAACATAAATATAAAATCTTTGTGTGGGGATATTAGAAAAGTGAGAAACGAGTTTGTTTATTTTGATAGGAAAATTATTAAAAAAACCTTTGATACGATCTGCTCACAAAAAATACGCTGTACAAAAAATAAGAGAAATGCACGACACGCACCATAATTTATGTCCTTTCTAAGTTATGTACGTAATTGCCACCAACTTGAAACGGAATGTTTTCCGTGAGGAAACCTACTTATCTTATTAAGTAAGTCTACCAACCCGCACTAGACTAGCAGCGTTGTAGACTATGGTCTTACCCCTCTCATAATGAGAATATGGTCCAAGCCCAGCAGTGGGACACTTCATACAAACAGGGCTGAGTTGATTGATTTGATTTTAATAATTATTATAAATGCCCAGAGTTTGGTTATTATCTACCTACCACGAGTATGTTTTTTCATAGATAGGCTAGTTTGTTAGGACATAGACACACATAGATAATAATAATCATTTGCAGCTTATTGAGCAACAGTTCAAACACATTTTAGCAATTCTCGCTACGACGCAATTAAGCACTAGTCAGCTTGTTCAGGCGCTAGAATCCTACTTTTATCTTATAGACACAGAGTGCATCTCGTTCTATCGTATACATAGCTCTTATCTCTTCTGGCGCGCGTGGCAAAGAATCGAATTGTCCAGTTGAAGCGGCATGTCATAGGTCCTTCTAGAATTATACTTAAACGGCAGAACATATAAATCTCACAGATTAGTTTAAATTATTAATTAAAAGGTTGTTTGGAAAATATTGAAGTGGAAATTTTGGGAAATATATATCTACTTAACGTCTTTTTTTATAATTCTAGTATGAACTCAAGATTTTTGTCTTACTGCAACACCGAAGGCGAAGTCTAAAGCTGGCTGGTAGTCATAAATTGGCGGGACAGCCAATTACCGGACTCAGATAGTATTTATAGGTCTCTACGTCTTTACGTCCCAAATAAAAAGCGCTCGACGAAAATAGTGCGGATATTACCATAGCGAGGAGGGGAACTGTTTTTTATTCAATAATAGGCTTGCACTTGACCAACTCGCCTGATGTTATGTGACTGTTGCGGTCTACGATAGAACACACTTACCTAGTTTTTACCATACAACTCCACAATGTACCACTCCTCTCGCCAAATGTCCTGAACATTCAACGGCACTGTCTGCTCTGAAAGGATCTGAATTAATCTAATACATATTCTTGTATACATATGTATATATACGAGTATATAATCTGAATCTCAGAAACAGCTCCAACGATTTTAATGAAATTTGGTTTGTAGGTAGATTAGGGGACGATTATTCGATCTTGCTAGGTTTAATTTTTTGTGAACCCGGGTTTGCTCGTATTTTGAGTCATTAAAAATCCAGGACGCCCAGGTACTAATTGTTTTCAACAGCGTGTCCTCTGTATGCGGAAGCACATGCGTAATGCTTAGTTCGGCATCAGAGGTTCAAGACTTGTTCAAACTTTTTAAACTTGCTAATAACCAAGTATAAAAATATGTATTGTTCAAACTGGAAATAAAGATTTGATTTATGTTTCATTTATTTATTAAGAGATAATTAAAACAAAACTTTACATTTGGAAGAACTTTAATCATGACGATTCAATTGAAATAAACATTGAATTAATAAATATATCGTATAAGTAGTTAATGATATATAGGCGCAACAACCATATAAATCTAATACTATTCCCTCACAAACACATGTTACTCTAACAATATAACTATGACCGCAGCATATACAGGGTGTTATACATTTTCTGCTCATGAATTAAGGAGATAAAAATAAAAGAACTACAAAATATTATATAAGACTCAAATGAGGATTTTCATCATAATTTTACTTATACAGAGCTACTTTTAGTAGCCAGATGACTTGTATCAAGAAAAGATTCGGCGGCTTCATATCAGGATCTGGCTAAACTTTTATCAAATATATATTACGGAACAGCAATTTTTTTTTTTATAAATTTCCAAAAGACATACTTAGAACAAAAGTTACTAGTTAAAATATTACTAGCAAATTTTGTTCTATGACTGAACAAGTCCTTTTTAATTTTAATCACATTGTAAAGAAACAACATAATAAAATTCAAAATAAAGACTCGAAGATCGCTTCAGAGTAGAAACAAGATATAAATTTTTTATCGTAATTATTATTTTTAATAATTATATAATTGCGACGGGCCTCACAGCTCAGTAGGTTATATGTCTGCTTTCTAAGCTGAAGGGCCTGGGTTCGATCCCCACCCAGGACAAACATTTATGTGATAAGCATTGATGTTTGTCCAGTATTTTGTTTGAATCATAAATATATATTTACAAAAAAAAAAACTATCAGCTATCTAGTTGACATAGTACAAGGTCTGCTTAGTTTGGGCTAGAATATGTGAAATGTTCACCAATATTTTAATTTAAAAATTATTAGTAAAGAAAATGCAGTAACACTCTGTATATGAATATAAATCAATTCACAGTTTGGCTTCGCCTAATCTAAACGACACGTTTTATCTAAATAACGATAATAACTATTTACACGTCTTATATTAGACCATTTTACTATAGGTAACAAATTCTAAATCGTATTTAAGAGATCTACTGATATCGAAAACTTACTATAATCCCGTTCGATGTTATATCACGCTATTATATACTTATGGGGTATATATACTTAGGTATATAGAACCACAATCATGCTAATTCATCTAATACTACATTATATAAATATTTTACTTAACATTAAAGAAACTAACAATGTACAAAGTGATAAAAACTTGACCCTCAAGGTCAAGTTTTTTCTTAATGACTAGTTAGACAAAAAAAAACATAATGACTAAAAATTACAATCAAAATATAAGTGAGAGTTCAGTCAATTTTGGAACAAATATTATCTAATACATAATAATTGAACAAAAAAAATCAATGAGTTATATTTTAGTTATGATATATATATATATATATGTATATATATTATGTTAAAGAATCGTATGTTTAAAACATTGGCAAGAATTAATAAGACTTAATATTTAAACTTATATCTAACAAGTTTACAAAAACTCTAGACATCACAAGAACTAACATTGACTAATACCCAATTTTTTATTTTTACGACGCTAACTACAGTTAACCAATCGTTAACTACTGTCCGTTAACGGTTAACTAATAGTTAAAAGGCTTTCTTAAAGCTTTCAACTTTTCAGGGTTTAGCTACAGCCCCTTAGACACATATTAACGATAAATTACATCAAAATATAATATAAATTTGAATTTAGACTGAGAGAGAGAATGACTTTTTTTTTAAATAATACTAAGCAAATGACTGTGACGCTGAATTAATCAATGTACTTATTGTTTGTTTTTGATTGGTAGCTAGGCATTTTGACCACAGCTATTTTGTAATAACTGTGTGCTCAGATATGGTACGGCAAGCCCAGCCTATAATGTAAATAATCTGATTTTAACTGCACATAAAAAAAATTGGTTGTCTGTGAAGTAGGTTTACGGACGATAGCTTAACGTGACAACGTCATAACAAAACATTGATGAAATGCAAACGTTACAATGAGCGTAACGGGACAATGAGTCATCCTTTTTCATGCGTGCAGCCGGCGTTCATCGATTAGACGTTGTCACGTCAAAATAATTTTATACAGTGATCTCTCGGCCTAAGAGCACGACGAAAAAGTTACGCATTTCAAATGTTTTCCAAGTCAAAACATCGGAACAATATTGGCTGAATAACAAACTATATACTAGAGTCCGCACCATTACTGAAGTCCGATGGTAAAATTGTGGAACTAAATTTGACAGGCACGCCTGGGCGCGCCATTGCACGCTGGAACACAGAATACCTTTAATAGTATGTATGACCAAAATGCGATTAAAGCGCCGAGACTATAGGAGTTGAGTGGTGGCGCCGACTCTACTTTTTATACTAACTTACTATATATTCAATTTGTGGATCTCTTTCTCCGCACAATAACTTACTTAGGCAATTTTAAATTTTCAAAATATTATATTAAAAGAGTATAGACTTTAGCGAGTCTAAAATTTATGTGATATGAAGACGTATACAATCTTGTACTCTTCACAAAACTGATTTAATTAGTTAATTTTATTCGCTTGCAAATCAAACGTGACGTCAAAAGCAACAGGGAAATTGATTGTTATTTAATTTATTATAAGATAGATACTTATTTAGATTTAGTTAGATAGCAGATTAATAATAATACTTTTACAAAAACACTGAAATAATATTAAATGACCAGTTAACTTAACTTCTTCTGAAATGAAATTAGAATGCATGTAACTTTTACATTTTTGACGATATTTTGATTACCTACTTTTTACCCGACTGCGTATAAGTTATGCGTTACGTTTTATCGATCTATTATAACATTTTGAAGAAAGAAAAATCCGTAAATATGTCTAGGCATTGTTCTAATAATTAATCTACGTTTTAAATTAAAATATTTAAAACCTGTTTTAGCTTGTGCTAATTAAGCTCTTTCATATGATACCCCACATCATACGGTTAATTTTCTTTAAAATTTAGACCCTCATTCCTTGCATATAGACACTATTTTTCTGCGATTAAATTAAAAATGTCCAGTTTTCGGATTTTTTCCTTAGTAAAAAATAACTCTAATACAATGCTTCTTGCCAAATCTCATTCTGCATTTTTTACGACATATTCGGCTGTAACTTTATTTTACGAAAACTGAGAAATTTGATTTTTCTTTCTGCAGCAAGAGACTATATATCTGCGTATACCTACCGGTCCCAGCGGAAGAGGAGCGCTGGTTGTTTACAACTAGTTTTATGCTGAGCTCGGACCGGATTGTGACAAAAACATTTTGTATATTTTGTGTATGATTTTTGTTTTGTGTTGTATGTTTTTTTGTCACAATAAATATCTGTCTACGTCTATGTCTATATCTTAATGGTCTTAATTTCAACTCGATACCTTAACGCGTTCCCGAGATACAGGTCTTGACACCCGGACAGACGGACAACAAAGTGGTCCTATAAGGGTTACGTTTTTTTCCTTTTGAGGTACGGAACCCTAAAAATGAAGACCATAATGTCTGCCATCGAAGAAATTGAAGATGCATCAAGAAGGTTTTAGTGGGAGTAATCCAACATCCGTCAACTGCGGTCTTATCTAGTAGGATAACAGTCTAATGCTATTCCGCAATGGCTTTCAAAATATTCCCCATCATAACACAGAAAAAGCGCTCGTAGCGCTCGTGGCGTAGCTTGACTAGGTGTTCCCGAACGATCATCAATGTTAAGCAACGGACGGACCGGTCAGTCTTCGGATGGGTGACCGTGAGTGGCATTTCTTTCTGAGCGCTACCGTGGGTCTGATGACACGTTACATTGTAGGTCCCGGTTGTTCAGCAATCGTCAAGCCAAGTCAGAGGCCTTTCAGCAGCTTAATAACTATAGGGCCTTTCAGCAGCTTAATAACTATAACTATATATCTGACAATAGGGCTGGCCAATCAGTCTATACGAACTTACTTACCCAGAAAAAAAACACGCTAATGCCTTCTTGATTCAATACAATGATAGACTCTTACAATGCGACAAACACTGTCTCAACAGGTAACCTACAGTATTTTCTTACTCTTCAAACACTGTCTCAACAGGTAACCTACAGTATTTTATTACTCTTCAAGATTATTATTATAATGTTCAATAATAAATACATTAAGTATTTTGCACACATTGCACATTGTACTATCTTAATAGTTGTGAAGACATTCGATTCATATGGTTGTGATTAACACATCACGTTCAAAATGATAGCTTTTAGACAGTAATGCACGCTTTTAAGTGGCTATGATTTTTGATATTTCGCCCGTTTCGTGCAGTTTCACAATTAAACCATTTATAACAGTAGATATGCAAAATAGAATCTGCCTGAACAACATAAGCACACATTTTACGGAATGCTACTTTGCCAGGTTAGAAAATAAATATGAGTATTTGCGGACTTTTTCTGTAACTGGGCTACGTTTGAACTGCCACCACCAAAATTTAAACGAAAGGTTTATTTATTTTTCCCCAAAAGACACTTACTCCTAGCGGAGTTTTCCCTTCACAAAAATACCAACAAAGTACCTATGTAATAGTAAACATAGAGGTAACTTGCTATGGACAACTGCGAGCGGAAAATAAAAAGAAGGAAGTCATATCTTTATGACTTTCTAAAAGTCTTTAGTCTTCTAAAAGTGACGCTAATAAGTGCTGAAATAACCCACAAATATCATATTTTACTGTGGAAGTAATAAGAGCTTTAAATTACTTTACTCTACACATCCATGAAAGTAATAAGAACTTTAAATTCCTTTACTCTACACATCCAGTTCAGTAAGATTAATAATATTCGATATGCTGTTATGTCGTTTAAATTTATCGTAGCTCCTTCTTGACATCCTAACTTTACGCGTAAGGTAAAACACGTTTACTAAAACATTTACAGATTTTAAAAGCAACAAGAGTATGGAAACTACGAGACTCTACCAGAAACCAAGTCAACTTACTTAAAACATAATTTACGCTATTACATCTACCCAGCCTTAACTCCTTTCGCTTGCTCCTGGCAACGCACATATGCCCTAGATACTTCGCCATTTATCATGTATAAATTGCAAAATAAACATACTTATAATAAATACATGATGTATGAATGCTTTTTTATCATTTACATCATGAATTGATGATTAGTTAAATTGTTGATCTAACATCTGACTCATGTGTTATTCGGTCATCTAGGTTAGGTCAATTCAAATGCTATCGATCACTGAAATTCTGCTCTCTCAATCTACAAATTTAAATAAAGATCAACCCACTGACCTATTGCCAGATACTGTAGGAACCAGTGAGCCATCTGTAATGACGATATCTCATTAATTTAATCTAAATTTTAACAATGGAGTAAGAAAGCATCATGAGAATCTGTAATGGAATAGCTTGAAGGTATAATCTACTTTATATTTCCCGGCTGGCTACCTTTTGTAGGTGGCAAACTTGTCCCCAAGCACCTGTGTTTCAGTGACCTGACTTGACCTTTTAAGTCAGGTCACTGAAACACAGGTGCTTCAGCTTTCTGCTTTCTGTATTACTAAGTTGTGGTTGACTTCTAATACAAATGCCGAGAATAGTCCGGAAATAGTAGTTATGAACCGGAACTGAGTAGAATAGATTAGCAACATAGATTATGATCGAATGTAATGGAAAATTGTAATTAATTTCTACATTCTTGCAAAATAATTTCATTTCATTTCAACATAAAAACCTAGAGTCTGGATAAAGAACTATCTTGGCAATAATATTGGAACCAGAATCTTGATTTAACCAAATAAATGAATATGAGGTCAACAGGGCCCTTAATGCCACTTTAGTTAGGCAGTTAATGTGGCATTGAAGGCACTGCTTTCCTTATATTCTATTATTTCGAAAAGACACTTAACAGGCTCTGTAATTTCTGTTTACCCAAGTCGTTTCTCATTTGCGACAATATATAAAACTGTTCTATTAGACGATCGCAGTTAAGCTTAATCGTTTAGCAATGTTAGATTGAAAGTAAGTTTCAAAACTGAGTAAATGCGTTTCGCAAGTAGTTGCTTCAGGTGAACTTTAATAAAGTGATAGCATTGCAAGTAGGTATTAAATCAGACAGTGAGAGGTACCTAATAGATGCTAACTGGTCAGTAATAGCTCTGTAATACATCGTAATTGATGCTGAAAGCTTTTGAAACGTATTTGTATTGTATTCGAATTGTTGAAATCTTTTTGACACATGTATAGACTAAAGTAATATTCATTTTAGCTTGATGATATGTTTTGAATTGAACAGACATTGTTTTTTTTTTTAAATTAAACGTGAATAAACTAGATACACGAGTACATACGATTACGCTTTTTTCTCTTTGGTGTAAGAAGGTATTTAGTTATATTATGAAAACTAACACGGTTTTTACACATTTATTTGAAGAAACAATGTACTCACCTCTATTTTTGAGCCTAAATCTCAGAGTATAGTTCTGTTTCAATCACATAGGATAGATATTTAGTTTGTCTACGAAGTCATCTTTCTATTTGCTACGACCCTGGCACACATCTTTAGCTCCTTCGTCTTACCTTGTTGAACATGCTTGTTGTTTGCGTGTGCTTTTGACCTGGATTTTCTTAAAGTATTCCATTTGGATATTAGAAACCTTGCCTATTCACGCCTACCTCATAAATACTCACGTCTATTTTTGAAAAAGATCGCCGTATGCGGTTGAAACTATAGTCGGAGAATTCGGCTAAGAAATAGACATGAGTAACCCGTTTGTTCAAAATAAAAACTACCTTCTTTCCAAGTCCGAAACCTTCTAAGCATCCCTTTCTCCATGTTTGTCGTTACAACATCTCATAACAACGTATCCATATGTAATGCTATCATGTTTTTAAACGAAATATTATGTAAAAAATATTTTTTATATCTATGATGCTATCTGCAATATTCGCAATAGAAAATGTCATGTCTTGAAATCAATTTCAATTTGTTATTCTATTAGGTTAGTCACAAACCGGAAACGAATCACGATCAAGACTGTGTTTTTTTGCAAATGATGGTGCTATATTTGGAAAGAGTACCTATGTTAGAGGAATATCATTCTTAAAATATATGAGCAAAAGAGTAACTAAAGCTATGATAAACTATATTAAAGTAATTAAAGTAAACTTAAAAATGTAATCTCACTAGATGGAATACTCACAAGTAGGTTATTAATTTTTTAATCAGTGACGGAATCATATTATGATCCCTTCACTTATTAAGTAGATTCTGTCTCAGATATCTTTCTTCTAAACTCTATATGACTTCTGAGTGGTTAAAAATACCTATCTTAAACATTCTTACATTACTTTGGGGTTTAATTTAACTACCTAATTACTATAGATTATTTTATTTGAGTAGTCGAACCAATTAATGATTAATTTGATAACAATTTCTTACCTCATCTACATACAAATTTATTTAAACGATAATAGGCGATTCTACTGCTATGATAGAGGTGTGAAAATCTTATCTCATAAGGATTACTTACAGAAAATTTCTGTATTGCTCGCCATCACCACGTCTTAGTAAAATTTTCTAACTATAGATAATTTCTACTAAAGAAATAAAAAAATAACAATATATAAAAGACTCAGAAGTCTTACAAGAAAAAGAAAAAAAAAAGTTCGCAAAAAAAAAAAAAACAGAAAAGAAAGAAGAAGTTCGCCAGAGCGATATATAGCAAGCTATGATGATGACTAAATATGGCAATATTTTAATATATTGCTAAAATAGTTAGATAACATTGGTCTAATAGAGCTAGTCCACGAGAAATATTTAGAGACATATAAATAACTACTTCTCTTTTTCTCTCGTTGGTCTGTAAAATGATATCCGTATGCCTGGCTTAAATTCGCCATTTTGGTCGCTGATGTATTAAAAAATAATACAGGCGCAATATTATAAGCTCCCGCGCCGTTGATCTTAGTATCGTAATAGAGGTGTAAAAAAAGCAGCTGACGTCAGCGAAATCTATTCCACGAATTCGAGAGTTTACCCCCAGTTTACAGTCAGCTCATTTTGTTGTGACAGTCATCAAGAAGTGAGGAGGGAAGTAGGCGGGAGGAGGGTATAAACAAGTCACTCGTATCGATACTGGCTCAGAAAATATATAGATAGGATAATATTTAGAGACAGCGCGAGGAGCAGTGATAAGGCCTGAGTGTAAACGAGGAGTAAAACAAAATAGGGTCAGTGACGCGTAGCTAGAAACGGTTGGTTAGGTTGTCACACGTCGGACACTCCATACAATGGCGCGTTAGTAAGTGGCATATACGCAAGTTGCGTCTGCATGTAACACACTCTCATGTATTATGTTATGGTTGTCGTTTGATTGAAGTTCGCTTGTGACGTCAATTGGAGTTAGAGCACTTGATGCTCGCAACGCTTGTCTCGACTGTCACCAAGCTCCGAACAACAACAGCTGCCAAACAACAGGGCGAGAGCGGGGAGTGGATGAGGAATCTGAGATTGGCGGAGGGCGGGGAGTGTCCGTTCTGTATCTATCTTCTGTGTTGTTGGTGCAGTGGTCGCGTCTAGACGGCTAACTTACAGGAGCCAGCGTTGGCCCTGTCTCAGGAGGCTGGTCACGCGCGGCCCAGCATGGCGGCAACGTCGCCCGCCGACTGGGAGTGCAGCAGCGCACGCGCCGGTCGCGGCGGCGCCAGCCTAGGCAGCGCCATCACGCCAGACGGTGTGCTGCCGAGAGGACACCCGGTGACGAACTCGTGCCGAGATGCTTCCGTTGGAGTGATTCGACGTTTTGGGTCCCATCTGAAAAATAATAATTGAGCTCAAGATCACGCAACTATGATATGTTATAAAACTGTAAAGGAACGTTATAACCAAGTAATCACAAAATTATAGATTATTTATACATTCATATAAAATAGGTATAGTCACTCAATATTCCTACTTGTTAGATATAGTGATAATGATTCGAAACCAGCTTTGAAAACAGAACAGTTTCCAAACCTTTTTGGAATCCGGGTTTCGATAAAAGAAAAATAATTCTGTTTTTGAACTTGGTTTCGAATCATTAGTTTCGAACACAGAAAATAGAAGGATTTTTGTGTTTCGCAAGTGGCTGAAGGGCTTAGTTCCGACAATCAGTCACAAGAAGACATTCTAAGACATATGTAATTGGTTTAAATAATCATTCCTTTAGCAAAAACTAAATAAATTCGTATTGAAATTCTACATCTTTAGAAATATTGAGCAACTGGTTCGTTCGAGCTTTTTGCCAATATACCTATACAGGTAGAAGTCTGTGAAATAATTAATTCTAGTCTAGTTAAACTTAGAATGCCTATCAGCCGACATAGAGGTAGATATACCTATATATCCTTATTATAGGCATTAGGAGAACCTAGAGTTTAGAATGAATAGACATGCTAAATATTTGACATACAAAATAAAGTACCTTTCTTTTAGACTTTTTTTTATATTACCCTTGAATTTTCCAATTTTCGTAGAAAATATTACTTACGACATTGTTTTAATTCAAAAAAGTAGAATCAAAATGAAATAAGTTATTTTTTTTCGTTTCAGCTATTTATTTTTTAAATGTTTGTTTCAGTTTGTTGTTGCTGCGGTATTCGTAACTTTTTTGTTTTAGTTTATTTTACATGTTTTCATAAACAATATTTTCGAATCAGGCAACGTTTGTCAAAATTAGGTTAATATATATTAACTAGACTATAATCTAGATATTTTTTTCTATTAAGACTACGCATTAATACTATACATAAATACATACTTTTATTCGTGAAAAAAAATTAGTTGTTCCATACATTTTGTCGTCAACGATCTATTTTTATAGAAAAATTGTATTTTTACGCGAATTTTAATTTAAAAAAAATAAGTGAACTGGACCTCTCGGTTAGTGACTGCTGACTTCTGCGACAACAGTGTCACAATTCAACCAAAAGAATAAGTCGAAAAAAATGACAGTATCGATGACAGCATCGAATAACTATAGCGCCTCTATATATTCACAAGCCCCGACGCTACATAACCAGCCATCCGACCATCTGGCCACTGTCCTGCAAGTTAACGCACCCGAACCGGGGCAAGGCGACGACAATCACTTTCGGACCAGCACCCGCCTGGAAACTACTCCTTTGGGGGTCGTCCATTAATGAGTTATAGTGAGATATCACGTGTATTTTTTTTCGTGGTACTCTCGATTTCTATTCCGAGAATCGGCACGTGACCTTGCCTCGCCCAGGCAACGATTTTCCAAGTCGCTGTGATTTTTTGTTTTTACGGAAAACAAAAAATATTTTTTACCAAAAAAGTCACGTGACCTTGGGTAGGGTAGGGGTTTCTAGTCTAACCTTGTGTCACCAGAGGGAGGGATGGTTTTTTTATTTGATAAAATTGATCTCTACAGACTCCGGAGTCCATGCTTCTTATAAAATAATATGCTTACTTAAGTTTTTTTACAGTTTTTTTTATAATTATCCAAAAAGAAGACAATATTACATTTTTATAAGTAACCCCTTACATAAAAAAGTGTCATTTTGTTTTTTTCTTTCTTAAAAGTTGTTAAAAAAATCACATGATTAATGGATGACCCCTCACGCAGGTAATAACTATGAATAATGTAGAACTGCTCTGATCTGAGCTTGATGCATTAGGCATTCAGTCGACGGCGAGTAATGCTGGTCGTGTCTTACAAATCTTATAATATATACAACTGATTAAAACAAGGTACCTACATAGTTCATACCTTTCTTAATGTAATTTTCGAACATTGGTCAGATACCTAATTATCAATACAATTTGAATATATAATTGTAAAGCTTAATTCCTTAAGACGCAAAATAAATAAACAAGTACTTATTTAAAAAAACTTTTTAAGTTAAACGGTTTTATTGAAAAGAAAGATTATGATGCAGGTAATGTATTTACTATATTTTACTAGAAAAGCCCTTTCAATATAAAATACGAAAAAAGGAATTTGTGGCGGCGGCCATCTTGGATTTACAATAATACAGAATATACTAAATTGTATTGTCATCAGGACTAAAGGTGTATACCAAATTTCAGATCGATACGTCAACTGCAAGGGGGTACAATTTCAATTACTAAATTTGACCCAAACAAACAAATAAACAAACAGGTCAAGCTAAATAAAACCGTTTAAAAAAATACCGAGTACAAGCAAAATTTTTAACCGACTTCCAGAAAGGAAGTCCATACTTTTTTTTATGTATGCTCCCCGATTACTCGACTGGACCGATTTGAAAAAATATTTTTTGCTTGAAAGGGTTGTCCTTTCCAAGTGGTTCCATAGAAATTTTATCAAAATTGGTTCAGTGTTCAGTGCTTTGGTTTTTTAGCCAACTTCCAAAAAGAAGGAGGGTCTCAATTCGACTGTTTTTTTTGTAAGTGTGTTTGTTCAGCGATTATTCCGCCAATTTTTTTAATTTATATTTAGTAGGTAATAAATACCTCAAAGGTATAAAAATCGGTTTAGTACTTTGGTTTTTATAACAAAATATCTGAAAAAATGTCATCCAAGTAAACGAATTGCGTATTTCTGTAATTTTTTTTTTTAGTTTTTTAAACTATCATTATTATAACAAAATAACTGGAAAAATATATCATCTAAAGTAAACTAAGTACGGAATTTGATGTTGGTTTTCTTAGTTTTTAAACTTTTACCTGTTAGCTTTAAGATGAGTTTCAATAGAACTATGACTAAGAGAGATAGAAAAATAGACCTAAACAGAATTTGACAGTCACCAGTCTGTGAATAGAGGTCAATGTTAAAGGGTCATTGTAATGTAGGTTGTAGGGTTATTAAGCTTTCCTGTATTAAGGTGGAGCTCAACGCCCGCAGCTATCTCTCTCGCGCATCACAACATTTTTAAACTTATATAATCGTTGGTTAGGGATATCGGAAAAATGAGAAATGAACTTGTTTATTTTGATATGATTTTGGGCCGAAAGGTTCTCGAGTGGAGAACACGTACCGGCAAGCGCAGCGTAGAAAGACCAGCCACGAGATGGACAGATGATCTCATACAAGTGGCGGGAAGACGCTGGACGCAAGCCGCTTCCAATCGGTCTTTTTGGAAAACCATGGAGGAGGCCTATGTCCAGCAGTGGACTTCTTATGGCTGAGATGATGATGATGATGATTTTGATAAGAGAAATATAAAAAAAATCAGCTAGCACTTCTATGTGGCAACGGAGTAGTGAAAAAACCAAGTATTTTCCTCCTCCTGAGCCAATTTAAAGATAACAAAGAACAACTTTTTTCAAATATTTCTCATATCTAAATAAACTAATTCATTTCTCACTCTTCTAATACCCAATGATTTTATATGACAATTAATTTCTCACTCCTCTAATATCTAATGCTGGGGCTTCATTAGCGGGCTACGGCGAATATTCGTATTAACGCGATGAGTGTGGCCGGGTAGATCGTTGCAACGCGTAGTATTCGGGCGAAGACGATGTATTTTATCGGGGCACTGTCGGTAAACTGGCGCGCAACGCGACACGAATCTTAGTCCGCCTAATGTAGACAAGAATATTAGTCTAGTAAAAATAAGATTTGTGACAACATAAAAGACAACTAAGAATATTGTTATTTAAATGAATGTACTGGTGTTTTGAAATACATTTGACACAATTTCAAAATGATATTATAGAATCAAACTTTGTTACCTATACACGCTCAAATGGCTGAACCGAACGTTATGACATTTAGTATAGAGATAGCTGTGGATCTGGAGACGGACATACGCTACTTATTATCATCATCATCATCACCGTTTTTCATAACTATGCGGGTGAAACCGCGGAACGCAGCTAGTTTATAAATCGGGGATTATTGTGAATTTATGTTTTTTAGGTATTTTCCAATTATAATTTGAAAGAATCCCTCAAAGTGCATTTAATATGATCAGCTCCATACAAACGGATTTATTTTTACTAGACTACATCGCGTATGCCCGTACACGATGTTTTTAGCGCGCCAACGCGACACGAATCTTTGCCCGCTAATGTAGCCCTAGCATAACCAATGATTAAGTGTTGTGATGTGCGAGAGAGATAGCTGCGCGCCGGATGGGCTCGACGCGCGCAAAAACTCATGCGAAATTGTCGAGAGTAAATAATGTTTCTATGGATTTCTTGATTTCTTTTCGTGAATTTTGAGTTGTATCTATAGTATAAGTTCTGTGACTGTAACAATGATCTCCTTTCATCTCACAGGTAGCGCTCGTGGCGTAGCTTAAATATATGTGTTCGAACGATCACCGATGTTAAGCAACGGACGGACCAGCCAGTCTTCGGATGGGTGACCGTGAGTAGCATTTCTTTCTGAGCGTTACCGTGGGTCGGATGACACGTTAAATTGTACGTCCCGGTTGTTTGTTCAGCAATCGTCAAGCCAGGTCAGAGGCCTTTAAGCGGCTTTAAGAGTTATTAACTCTGACACTAGGGCTGGTCACTCAGTCTATACGAACTTACTTTATCTCACAGGTCAGTATAATATTAATCCTGTAGATACTAATTTTCTCAGCGCAGTTGAAAGCACAGAAATTGCTACACAGTCATCAAACGAAACGAATAAAATGAAATATAAATAATTTATAATTATTGTCGCGGCCTTCGATTAATGAAAGAAGGTTTCATTTAACCGGTAACTTTATTAATCTGTTTTAATAATCCGTATCAAGTAACCCGTTTGTACAAATAAAAATTGAAATCCATATCGAGTCCAATAATCCAAATTCGAACGTTATTTTGTAACCGACGCATGTGATATAATAAGTACTTAAAAACTTTTAAGTTAAACGGTTATAATGAAAAGAAAGATAATGAAATAGGTAATGTAATTACTGTATTATATTAGAAAAGACAAAAACCCATACAGTGGGGGTTGTAAAAAAATATGAAATCCGCCATTTTGTGGCGGCGGCCGTATTGAACTTAGAATGATACTAAATATATTACATTGTATTGTCAATTACATTTTAAGGTCATCTAAATTAAAGGCGTGTAGCAAATATCAGATAAATCTGTCAACGGGAAGGGGGTCTTCGATTACAAAATTTGACCCAAAAAACATAAATAACAACCAACAGGGCTTGGTAAATAAAAGTAGTTTGTATATTGTGTTGTAGTTAATACAGGCTACTTATTAAAAAAACATATAAAAAACATAAAGCAGTTTAAAATGAATTGCTGCTGAGGCCATCTTTTATGTCCCTTTAGAGCTGTGTTGAAACCGATCTCACAAATGAGTGGCACGTTTCCGAGACGCGCAATTTGTCTTGTACTTGAGAGCTCGGACCGCATCCATCATGTAACTAATCCGTTTGTAAGGGCGAGAACACACGGGGCTTATGATTGTAGCTGCGTCATTCTCGATCATGATGTGGTCGATCACATACCTACCGAAATAGATGCTAAAATGAAAGTACTATAATAATAATAATAACGTCGTAATCCCGTTAATAATAACTAACGGGATATTTACCGTGGTTCGCGTTAACTTTGAGCTCCCGATATTTCGGCACAGTTACATGCACCATGTTCACGGGGTGTTGTATTCAGGTAAAAATGTTATGTCGCGTAAATCACAGAACATCGTCCTTAAAATAAAATAAAAAAACATTATCGTCCTGTCAAAACATTATCGTAGTGTTCATATTATCAAGCCTAATCGTAAAACGTACAAAATTAAATTTTCAAACTCAAATTAAAAACATAATATACGCAACGAATTGATAACCCCCTGCTTTATTGAATTCGGTAAAAAATTATACGGTCCACGTGAGGGTGTCGAAATTTTAAAATGTCTTGAGATATATGTCAAGTTGACAATGTTTAAAATATATATAATAAAAAAATAAAACATATAAATTATTTGCACTTGAAAATATCTAAAATATCTGGACCATATCCGGATTTTCAAACCGGATTTTCCGGCTTTTTGACATTTCTTCTTAAGGCGCTGAAGAAGGTCCTGCAGCTATTTAATTTGCTCTATTTTTAACCTCCAACGTAAAAAGATGTAAAAATACCACAGACAAATACACATGCGGTCTTGCGCCTGCTAAACAAATGGACTGATTACGTTTTTTGTCTTATCTATAATTCAAGAAAACCCATACAGCTTTTGTGGCAGGAATTTTAAAAATTTTGCTCATAATTATTATACTTTTTAGTAAAAATAAATAATTTTTAAATAATGCTCTTAATTTACTTCGTTTTGATACCTTACTCGATAGGTGTGGTTAAAAAAAAATTACGACATAAAATGTATCGCGAAAACTCCGCCATTTGGTTTAAGTATTTAAAAAAAACTTTACTGAATACACTTAGGTTTTTTGAACGAATCTAACGATACCATAACTGTCGAAATCCATCTAGCCATTTGGAAGATACGAGGTAATAAATAAATTACAAACATACATACAAGAAAGGTGCGGTGCGACATTTTCAATATGAGAAAAAGCACGTAAAATAAATACAAAAAATATATTTATTAATTTTTTGGTGCGAAAAACAACCCTTACTTAGCAGTCGGTAAAAATATTTCAACGTTAGAAAAATTATCTATAAAAGAGTATCACGCGCGAGCGAGATTCTAAAATAGAATCAGTAAAATCCTACATGGAATAAATCATACGATCACGATCTTGTCCTGTGTGTGCCATCCTTATTATTCCAAAGGCACGCACCATAGTTATGTAAGTCACGGTTCCATCTCAATTACAGACCAAAAATGAACTTTTACTGATCAATGAAGTTAAATAACTGAATCGGTGTTTTTTTTTTTCTACGATTGACCACCAACTCGCCTGATGTTAAGCGATGGTTTGGCCGAGGATGGAGCTCGTTGATCTAGAAGATATCCATTCACTCTAGCCTTAAAAATTCCAAGATTGTAGTTCGCAGGAAACAGAGATGGCGGCAAAGAATTCCACTCCTGTACAGTACGCATTAAGAACGTGGACCGATATCATTCATTTGTAGAAGCTGCTTGTTTTTTTTATTTTTATATAATAATTATATTTAAAAAAACTGAAACAACCGACTATACGCAATCTCGTTTACTTGTATTGGACACATTTTTACCAGTCAATTTGTTTTAAAACCAAAGTAATGAACCGATTTTGATAAAATGTATATAGGACCACCTCTGAAGGAAGAACAAACATACAAAAATATACAGTCGTATTGAGAACCTCTTTCTATTTGGAAGTTGGTTAAAAATTAACTATTTGCTAACTGCTTCTCCATTTCTGCATAAGATTAATGATACGCATGTCAGTTACTTCACTCTTTAATGTTTGAGTGTAGGGTAATTAAGTTGAAATGAAAACTTAGCTTAAAAATAAATAGATACATTTGTATCAGTGCACGTGCTTGTGCCTACTTAGTTTTTTGTTATGAAAGGGTTTTGTTCGTTCATAACATAATTAGGTAGGCACAATGATATGATTAATGGTGATGAGCAAAGGTGAAGACATTTTTTTAAACAGCGGCTCATAAAATTATGGACGAATCAATGTCAATAGCTATACAATAAAAAAAATATTATAACTTGAAAGAATAATTAGTGTGTAATAAACACTGAGCGTAGCAAAAAATATGTCTGTGAATAATCATGAGTTTAAAACAAATAAGCTTTTTTTTTCACCCACCACCAGATGCAGTCTCCCAAAGTGCACTTTGCATCACTTTGGATCACTCTCACAAACGTTCGCATTTATAATATTAAATATTAGTGTAGATTATATGATTTAAATTTTTATATACACTATATATATCCCGTGTTTTGCGCAGCAGGTGTCCCGGAGGTCTGCGCGGAAATTTTCGCGAATTTTCCGCGCGCAATTAAAACCTACATTTCTCCTAAAATTTGTATAAAAAACTATATATAAAACTTATATCACAGTAATCCTACTGAATAAAGCTAACTGAATATCTAACGCATATATCTTTTAATTAAATCAAAGTATCCCCTATCTAGGCTTAAAGTTGAGCATGCGATTTTTTTCGCAATTTTTTACGAAAAAACTCATATAAAAAAATATAAAAACCATTTCATACATATTATTGTTTTATTATATTAATGAGATAAGTGTAGATAATACTAATAAGCAGATTCTACTCTAAGCGCGGCGTGATGTAAGAACGCCACTTAATCTAAACATAGAATCGACTAAGTAGGTAAACTTAAAATTCCGATATTATCAGCAGAGTCATCCCAAATAGTAAACTAGATGTCAATATGAAAGCCGGCATCGTGCGGCCATGTTACATAACGCGGTTCACAGGCGATAACGTACGCGGTAACGTTGCGTCAACGCAGTGCGTCTCCCTAACCTTTCACTGCGGATTCCGCGCGCACGATGCAACTAAACCGCTGTTATTAGTAGTTCTACGATGTTCTACGATAGTCTGTCTGTTTGTCTACCTATGCAAAAATGGAAACTAACGTTTCGATTTTACAAAGTAATGAAATAAGGACAGCAGACGCCCTCTATGCCGCATTAGTTCTCTAAAAGAAGTTCGCAAAAAGAAAAAGCGAGATCTTTACAGGATCATTTTGATATTATTAGCGAGACCAAATATGTCCGGAATGTGAATAATTAAAAAAAAAAGCGAAGTCAACACAAATAAAATTAATTAGTTTTTTTTGATGTTTTGATATTTGCAACTAAATCAAACCCTTTAAGGCACTTTATTTATTTAGAATCGTCACATTTGACAAATATCAGGGTCTTTACAGTAAGGATAAGTAAAGGACAATTTGAAAATCACAAGATTTTTCTTTTTATTTTGTGATTACAAACTTATGCCGTAGTTTAAATGTTTATTATGATATAGAAAAAAGTAGCTAGGTAGTAGGAGGTAATATAGAAAGATACATATACATATACATACCCACATACAAACATACATACACAGTACACTCGTAGAACATTACCTTCCTTTACCAGTCCGATAAAAAATACAGCCGAATTGTTGACCTTCTTATTTGTGAAGTCGGTAAATATATTGTGTCATCGTGTTTATTTCATAACAATACCTATTATTCTTAAGCTATAACTGTGGTTACAAAATAATATCGGAGTTCAAAATTAATAAATAGTCCGAGTAGAAAGGCGCATCTGATTAACCCGGTTACAAAACAGAAGCGGGTCTCGGGAGCCCTTCACCGAATACTACATTCTATTTGCTTTATTAAATTTACTAATACCAGATTAAGCTATCGTATTTCAGATGGCATGAATTGACTGTATGTTTTTGTATGTTTGGTACGCGATTATTTTGATAGTTCCCTTCGTTGTCAAAAAATTAAATAATCTACCCTTAAATGTAGGTACGCATTCCGATTTTAGCACTGATATAGGCAAATGGTTATAAATTCTTGGACCCATGTAACTTATTATATATTCTTGGACCCATAGATATAGTTGTTTACAAAACGAAGGCATCTTTTTGGCGCTTGATCGTCAACACAGTGACATTGCGGTCCACGATGAAGCATGCTTACTTAGAAGAAACCGATAATAGGTGTTTAAAGATACCCAGATAATATATATCAAGAAAGACCCGTTATGGAAGCATATTAATTTTTTTGCAGTGCTTATGATAAAAGGTTAATTAAGGTATATTTCCAAATATCATGTCCCTAGGACCAGCAGTTTTCTTAAATATTCGTAAACTATTGTTAGTTAAAATAAAATAAATACAATATTGATGGTCATTTTCACATAAAACCATCAAACATTAACGAAGCAAAGCTTGTACTGTGGGAACCAGATATACTATTTATTAACTTTTTTGGTAAATACATACATACGATACATAAAAACACCCAGACACAGAACAAACATCCATGCTCATCACACAAATATTTATCTTGGAATCGAACCCACAATCCACAACTCAAAGCAGACATGCTACCAGTTAAGATGCGAGGATAGCACAATTAGGAAACTGAGCTTACAATACGTTTATTCGTAACTTAAAGCAATTGCTGTGTACCCTGGGGGGCGATCGCACTAAAATACTTCAGCTGAAGCGCAATTGAACGTCGAACGCACCGCAACTTTTCGCATGTTTCGTATCAAAAAAATCAAAATTCAAAATATTTTTATTTCAGGTTAATTGTACCCATAGAATAAAACAGACCCATTAAATATACAATCAATACAGTCATATAAAATCATATAGTCAAATCATAATCATATAATTAAAATACAAAAACATGTCAATAATCTAGAAAAACAACAATGTATCGCGTTAACGTTTTAGCCACAAGTTGAAACGCAACTGGAGCGTAGCTGGAACGTTCCCGCTGTCAAAAAAACGTTTGAGAAAGGTTACAAAATGTCAGCCGTTGCACTGGATCATTGTGCTTTGTAATAAAAATTATTTTGTGGCATTTTCACCTTATAAATTGCCTCCAAACACTAACCACCTTTGGTTGGCGTTTGAACTTTAGCGCAATACCAAATTTTACCAAAGTTGAACCGTAACTCGACTACAAGCGCAGCTGGACCGCAGCTGAACTATAGACGTTCAAAATAGCGCGATCGGCCCCCTGAACGAATTTATGTTTGATTTTTAAATAGAACTTGATTTATTTATTTATTTATTTACACATTAGGTACACAAAACAAAACACTCTCAATAACAAATAATTAAATACTAACAAAAGATTAGAACTGGAAAGTGTCTCTAAACATGTGCACACAGCATGGTTAGCAGTTAAGTTACATACAATTTTAACAAAGTTTTAATTGCAAATACAAATACAGAAGCAAAGTTTGGGGTAGCAATCAAAATAATGTAGTAAGAGAAATACTAATCTAATAGATAAGTAGGTAATAATAATAGTTACGGTGCCCTCAGAGAGGACGCTCAATCGCGCCGGACTCAGAGGACAAAATATACACTTTTTAAAATTATAAAGCTTATTATCGAAAATATCTACTAGGGCACTGCGACTGGATGAAATATCGTTGTACTGACGACACATACGAACTATAGGAATATAGTAGGATGTATTGTTTTGATATACTTGTAATGCAAAAATTTTAGAGTGAGGATAGCGCGGATTAGGTCTTATATTAAAACAAATATAGGAAAGGAGAGACGGAGAATTAATATGGCCGTGTAAAATTTTAAAAAGATTGATTGAGTCGTCCCTCAGACATGATTCTCGAAATTCGATACAGTCACGTTGAATAATCGAATACAAACGAAAATCGTTCAAGTAAATTTACATTCTTACATCACTATTTATCAAATTACATTTTCACATCACTATTTGTCACGCACGTATTATCTTCACTTCATACTGACATGTAACCTTTGGCCTTTAAATGGTTGCCTGTGAAAGTAGCTGTAGGGCGACCGCTTACGATTTGACATCTCGATTAGGTACTTTAACACAGAGAAACTTAATACTGGGAAAGATGTAGGTATTCTATATCAGGAACAACATGTTAAATGCTACGTTTACACGCTTGCCAAGCCGCGGCAAGCCGCCACAAACACAAGCGTGTAAGCGCAAGCCAAGCCAAGCTTGCGTAAGCTTGTCGCCGATCCGGGTTAGTGTCGGTTTTTGAACACAGATCAAAGGGAGCTTGTGGCGAGCGTTTGCGACACGTTTACACGTTGGCGCGTGTTTAGTGACGCGCACGAGCTCGAACCGAACGGATGTCGACAGACGCTGTATACGATCGCGTATCGACCATGACTAGTTGGTCAAACGATGAAACTATGGCCTTTCTCGAGGTATATCAAAGTGGATCGTGCATATGGAATCCGAAGGACGTAAACCACAAAGATAAAAAGAAAGCAGCAGACGCTTGGTCTCATATTAGCCACGAATTAAAAAAGCCGGTTAAAGAATTGAAGGCGAAAAAAGAAATATTAATTATATATATTAATATTAGTTTCAATATCCAAGTCCGCCATGCTTGCCTGTCCGGAACATACTAACGCACTCGCAAGCGTGTAAATGGCGTCCAAATGTTTGTAGAGGCTTGGAGCTTGCCAAGCTTCGGCAAGCGTGTAAACGTAGCATTAGCTGAGAAAGAGAGTAATTTAATTCATAACACGTTCGCTGCGTTAGGATATACAAATAATCTTACCCAATGATATAGGTAAAATCTCATTGATCTTTCAACAATTTCAATCTCATTCTTGAAACTGCAACAAGCCACTTCAAAATTATCAATCAAATAAAACATTTTTTCAGGTAATAATTATATTTATAATAAAAACCAAAGTACTGAACCGATTCTGATAAAACATACCAAACAAAGAATCATCAAAATAATTTCATAATTGACGGAGTAATCACCTAACAAACATACAGACGAATTGAGATCCTTCTTCCTTTCAGAAGTCGGTTAATTTTTTTTTAAGGATTTTATAACTTTCAAAAGCACAGGGCAGAAAGTTGTTTGAAAATGACACCGCGTCGATCAGAGAACAAAGCACTGGGCAGAAAGTTGCTTAAAAATGACACCGCAACGATCAGAGAACAAAGCACAGGGCAGAAAGTTGTTTGAAAATGACACCGCGTCGATCAGAGAACAAAGGACAGGGCAGAAAGTTGTTTGAAAATGACACCGCGTCGATCACAGAACAAATACACTTTGTTATATTAACACTGATCACACAAATTCATGGCCTAGGCGGGAATCGAACCCACAACATGTGGCTTAGAGGCAGGCGTACATTAAAAAGATGGAAATGTCATTTAAATTAGGATAACATGTCATTATAACAATGCTATAGCATTACTTATCGGACACTGCCATATCCTATCCGCAATCGTTATGCCTACAAAACAAAGAGACTACGGCAAAAGAGGTTTATTAAGTATTTAATTACTTAGTTGCAAAATTCCGTGTAATAGAGTTACGTTCGCTAAACCTCCGTAATTCAAAAGTGGGTTAAGGGGGAAAGTTGATAGGTAGGTACCCCCGTGGTAGCGGGTCCACGCCGACCTCCGTGCTTTACTTGACCACTCACTTTCATTCGTCTTTCAAGAGGTATACAGATAAAAATGCCGTACCTACAACTGCCTCTATTGAACGGTTGGTAATTTTGCGCTTATTTGCGATGAGTTTTATCTATAGGTATATAGAGAGGTTATACCTACTCATTGAGTAGGAAATAAAATCATGGAAAATCTCAGTTCTTAACACTTTCGAGGCTATGACTACATCCTTAAGGTCTTTTAGTATCTTGGCCTTATAACACACAGGATGGCATTGTCACTGTTCACAAGTCACGACACGCGTCTAACAGCATTGCCAGACGTGTTGCGACTGAAGACGAGTCGGGCGATTACCTTACTTGAGGCTTGCCAAGCAGAACCGAGGAAAATTTATCTACGTATGATAATATCATTGCTTAATTTTTACAGACTTTGAAAACCGTTTTACCTGGAAAGTTTTCCGGGATCTTTGAAAATTGTTAATATTATAGAATTCGGTGTGCTCTTTCGAATTTCTGCTTTGCCGCTTGCGCCGCCATATTGGAAAGATGTGTCGCCTAAAATAGCTTTTTGACAATATCTTCTTTCATGCTCATTTTACGATAAAATAGCCAAATAATTAAATTAGAATAAAATTCCTATATTTTGCGTAATATTTTTTTTTTTGTAAATTCAATGGATCAAATGAGAGAAATCTAGATTTTTGTCCGATTATTATTAATTCCCTCGAAAATTGTTCAGGAAAGGTCCATATTGCCAGCAAAAAAATATTTATACATAATTTCACCGATGTACCCATAGTCACTCAATAGAGGCAGATTCAGGGCGGGACTAGTGGTAGCCCTCGCAACTATTCCCTGAGTCCGTCTCTGCACAAGTCCATTAAGTGTAATTATATTAGTAAAAAGTTGATCAGTTTGCATTCACCGTCAACAATGGCAGATCGTCATCGTGTTCCGATTCCGTGCGCGGCCGCCGACGCGGACGTGGGAACTCGAGAAAGTCATGGTTTTGTTGCTTCGCACCACGTTTTGTCACTTGTTTACTTTTATTATTATTGTTAAAGAATTGAACTAAACGGGCACGATTTGTTGCTTCCTAAAGAAGTAGTTAGTCATCAGTCACAAAGAGTCCACTGCTGGACATAAGCCTCCCCCATCAATTTACTAAAAGACCGGTTGAAAGCGGTCTACATCCAGCGTCTTCTTGCTACTTGTATGAGGTCTTTTGTCAACCTTATGGTTTTCCTACGCTGCACTTACTAATGCGTGGTCTCCACTCGAGAACTTTCAGCCCCATCGACCATCAAGTTCTGCGTGATATGTGTATTTCACCTTGCTAATTCCACATTCCACAGTGCTATGTCGATGACTTTCGTCTACAAATTAATTATTCGACTGCAAATGAAACTTCTATGGCACATGGCACAAAGGTAAAGACAAATATAACTAAATAGACAACCTAAGCGACTTTGTGAAGGAGCACGTAAATTAAGAAAAACTTTATTCATTCTAGCTTTTCAAATTTCAAGATGGATTTCGGGAAGGCAGCAGGATGTTTTACTTTTGTGCAGTAATTTGAACCAATATAGTCAAATACGGACGGGAAGATTTACTTTTGGGGAGTAATTTGGACCGATATAGTTAAACACGGACGGGAAGTTTTACTTTTGTACAGTAATTTGGACCGATATAGTTAAATACGGACGGGAAGTTTTACTTTTGTACAGTAATTTGGACCGATATAGTTAAATACGGACGGGAAGTTTTACTTTTGTACAGTAATTTGGACCGATATAGTTAAATACGGACGGGAAGTTTTACTTTTGTGGAGTAATGTGGACCGAAATATTTTAATACGGAAGGGAAGTTTTACTTTTTTGCACGTTTGTTATGTCAATTATATTTGGACGGTTGTGCGACAACTTTCTGTTATGGCATTTGATTACATAGAGTTTTCTTCAAACTTCTAGGACTTAACGACTTTTTGATTATTATTTTATTAAATTACAAAAATAAGTTTTTTGGGAGCTGAGGTTGAAGTAGAAAGTAAAATCAACGAAAAATATGTAAATAAGGAGCATATTTAATTTAAAAATTCATAAATCATAGTAAGTATATTATATGAATTCCTTTCACGTTCAAAAGCCTATTACGAAATTGAAGGCCGAAATTAAATTAATTTTCGATGAATATAAATTAATTCGAGTATTAGGCCACTTATCCGTTTAATCAACGAACTCGATTATATAATTATGAATAAAATTAATGCCTATTATAATAATGATAAACATAATTTTGTATAATAATGTTATCCTTAATGTCTTCTGTAATTTCTATTATACACAGGGTAATTGCTTTACCCTGTTCTAAGTTGAAAGGAGGTCAGTATGCTCACCATGACTTTTACTTTTCATAGTATTGGATAAGATAATAAACCATGTACTTATACTTAATTTACTATCTAACAGCCGTCAGTGTGGCAAGAGCGTGTCTCGACCGTATACTTAGGAGCATATAACGTTAATATCTCATGGACACAAAGTCTAAGACAAATTTCACGAACAAAGTGTCCAGCCTGAGCTTAGATTGAACTGATAAGACATTCTATTTGTTGCTTCGAATTATTTTGAAAATCGAGATTATTTTGTTCTGGTAAGTGGTCTAACCTACATCTAGTTTATAGGAAGGACCGTGGAGACCTATATCTAGTCTAGTATATATATATTATATCTAGTTAGCCTATTTAGATCTCATTGAGTTCAGACGTTTCTCAGAACCGACGTGAAATCGTTGTCGAAATCTCTATCGTTGCTTAGGAGCACGATTATGTTATGTACATCTCGTGCTCAAATTGCTGAATTTAACATTTCACGAAATACAAAATAGAAGAATTTCACTGGTGTCATTTCTTAAACTACTTATTTAAATTAGAGTTTAAAAAACTGAAACAACCGATTTCAAAATACGCAATTTCATTTACACACTTTTGTATATACAAATAATATGTCGTTTATGACATATTATTTCCAGTTACTTTCCAGTTACGAAAATACTGAACTGATTTTGATAAACCACTTTAGAAGTTTTTAAATAAAAACTACGGGTCTGTTTTTGGTCGAAATATCCGACTTAGAATATCCACTTTAGAAGTATTTAACCTACTAAGCAAGAAAAGAATCATCAAAATAAATTCATAAAATTGGCGGAGTAATCCTGTTAAACATGTAAAAAACATACAGTCGAATTGAGATCCTCCTTTTTGGAAGTCGGTTAAAAATATAATAATAGTACGTAATCTACGAATATAATTGATTATGCCCTTCTGGTCAGTGAAATTCACGCTTTCAACGAAATTCCACGAAATTACAGGGGGGCTGAGGAGGGTTGGATATACCGTGAGTGGCTTCAAGAAAAGTATGGTACTGCAGTGGTTGACTTTAGGCACTTTTCCTTTGACTCGCCCACACATCCAAAGGTCAAAATAAATACAAAAAATTATGTATGCCCTTCTCATAATGAGAAGATGGCCTGCGTCCAGCAGTGGGACAGTTTGTACAAACAGGGCTGATAAAAAAAAATATATCAAATAGACATGTTCTAGTAAGTATAGCATAAGAGATTGTTTGACAAAAAAAACTGACATCTCGATTGTGTTACTTAGTTGAACAAAATAATATAAGAGCAACAGAATAATATAAGAGCAACAGAATAATATAAGAGCAACAGAATAATATAAGAGCAACAGTGCAATTATAGTCCGTGTGGAACACGATGGCAGTGCCATTGGTATGCGAGTGGCAGGATGGGGAACTACCCATATTCTCAATACTGCAACTTTTGCTATTTGTACCTGTCGTCCTACTTTGCATACTCAGTTCGCAGCTAGCGAGTTCCACGCAGTCTATAGCTATAAATTTAGCTACGATTATATATCTATTCCTCTAGAAATTCACGATAATGAATTGCATACGCATAATTATGCAAAATACATTTGATTATACGGATAAAGTCACGTCTGTCGCGGTAACTTTACGATTTGTAGAAAGTGAAATTTTATGACGGCGCGAGGGAAGTTGCCAGTTTGTTTATTTGCATTGTTATCAGATATATATGAAGACAAGTATCAATTTTAAAAGAAAAACAAAATACACGACTACAGAAAAGAGGTTTTTGCAGCCTAATTTATGATATTTTTTTATTTGATGTACCCAGTGTCACTCTCACAACTAAGACGAATCTATTGACATCACTCACATCAAAATCGGTCAAGCCGTTTAGGCTCTAGGGCGTGTCAAAGAAATATACATACATATACTCGAAAAACATAACCCTCCTTCTTACGCAGTCGGGTAAAAATTAGAAACTAATAGAATAATTCGACGCGGTAAAATAGACGTCTCTAGACTTCTCAATCTAAATTAGGCTTTAGCGCGGCGACATAGAGTTTTCATATCAAAATCTTTTAAGTTCGTCACTGTTGGTATACGAGTGTCGGTCAACCCAGGACACTATATTCGTGAATTTTGTTTTAGACGCTACGTCTACGTGATGTAAAGTCATTGCATAAGTTAACATACGAAAGAAAAAACGAAACGCTTAGGCACCACTGTGTATGTGTAAGTATAGTCTAAAAAAAGTTCAAATCTCTGATAAAGTTCAAATGCACAAAAATTACTATCTAATCTGGATGAACAGTGCAGTAAAGTTAGCCAAGGTATATATGGAACAATATGCCGATAGTCAAATGATTTTCATATACCTAAAGAACGTTCCATATATTTAAAACTGACAGATAAGTTTTCAACGCCTACATCATTATTTGTTACATTGGGCAATGTAACAAATTATGATGTAAATTTTACTATAATAGACCTTATAAAACAAAATATTGCGCTGGATTTATTAATTGGATCAAGACCACAGACATTGTTTTCCATGGAAATGGTCCAAATATTCTATTGTTATTTGTTTGCGTGTTTGTTTGTGATTGAGTTTATCTGGGGGCCCAGATGAACAATATCTGTGGTCTTGATTCAATTAATAAATCCAGCGCAATATTTTGTTTTATAAGGTCTATTTTAGTAAAATCAGTTACTTCTAGGCAAGCGCACGCCATCGTAGATGGCTACAACCGTTAGTTATCAAGTGAACTAGCGGTCAAGCGCAAGCCTGTCAATAAAACGAGATAATTTACATCTACTAGTTATTCTACTTTGAATCCATTCGTGAATTAAAAAAACCGGCCGTTTTATACAATTGTCGGTACACGCTCATCCAAAATATATGCAAATCAATTCGATATTGCAGTTTCTTTACAAACCAAACAGATTCAAATCAAAATTTATTTAAAATATTATTTGTAAGAAAATTCTATTGCCAGTAAGCCAGAGTTAGCTATCGTAGCATGAGATCACATGGTTGCGCAATGACACACGTCTTCTGTAATAGCAATTATAGCAGGTTCATCGCTTTCCCATCGTGCGTAACTAGCAACTTTAGAGCCGCTGATGGACTTCAATGGGAGATTCTTATCTCCTACGATTCAATTGACAAAATAATTTTGAATACTTTTTTACGATCGATAATCCTATAAACCTATCATTTTATAAAAACCATTACTACAATTTGGGGCTATTGGAATGTTAGACCACAATGAGATTAAAGATAGGGAATATGTATGTTCTTTTATTCGCTCATAAAAAAGCTAACCACAAAAAAACACAAAAACAATATTTAAGTATTTTCAAAAATAAGAAAATTATAAGCATTTCATATTAGACAGAGACCACATCATCACTTACGATAACGTCAGCAGCCATGTGCGCCATATTTTTTTTATAGAAACAGTAGTTTTGCGGAAAGCGCCCATACCAAAATCTGTTTATTGAGTATATATATATTAAATTATCTTAATGTAAAATGTACGTTAATATTTATACATAATATACTACCATCTAATATTTATGTTAAATAATAAATCGAGCATGTGCTTGACATCTCAATAGTATGTAGATATCTGACGAAGATACAAATAATTACATATTATTATATCTGTGATAAAATATAATAGAACCAATATCATAAAAACTGAAAATCATTATGATAGGGACACATGACTACAAAAGATGCAAACCATCGGCTTTACCGAAAAACGTTACTTAACTTTAAGCATTGCTTATCATATTTTGTTAAATTCTCGATGACACGTGCTGAAAGAAGACAGAAAATTTAAGACGATGCTTAAAGTTATGTAACGTTTTACGGTAAGACCGTAAATTAAAAAAGAGATAGCTTATTGCTCAGTATGTCGGAAGGAGCGATCGAAAAAAGTATAAATAAAATAGGTGAAAAATTATATGAATAATAATTACTGACTTCAGAAATGAGATGATAAATAACAGATCCGAAGTGTGTAGTGGACCATATACAAGATGTTGCGGACAAAGCTGACAGCAGCTTATTCAAACCTGGTCAAGTGTTCAAGCCTTAGGCCAGAAAGTTGAAATAGTAAAAGCCTACGCATAAACGTGCTTGTTTGGTATTCTTTTCAAGAGCTATAAAACTTTCCATAGTTGTCATCTATCTATTATACAATCTGTTCTAGTTAAATTTAAAAATATATCTAATCCATGTTTAGTACCAACCTACTTTTTAGTAGTGGGCTATTATTGGTTAATGGCTAATAGGAGTAGGCCATTGTTATATGAGCAAGTGATGATGAATATGGATGTGGTACTCAATACTATTGTTCAGCTAGAATTACCAGACGTGAGCATTTTGGCTCTTCAGGTTATTGACCGAGCGAGCGAAGCGAGCGAAGCGTCTCTGCATCAACTGGCCAAATTTTCTTTCGTCTGTCAGTTTGTTTGTGAGTTTGTATGTTCGTACTCGCGTACAGGGCGTAATTTTGAACCAATTTTGAGGAAACTTAGCGTATAGGTTTTGTCGTCGGCGATTGAATAGGAGGGGTGGTTCCCATAAAAAGAGGGGAAATATACTGCGGCGCTAATTACCAACCGATTTTAATGATATTTGGTAGGTAGATTAAGTACATAATTATTACAACATGACGTAAAAATAAACAGAATTGGTCAAGTGGTTGTCGAGATATGACAAGCAACTTGAGATTGCGTGTAACAGTGAGGGCGTGTGGATGTTCTAAGCCAACTTCATGTAGGTATTATGAACAGATAATCCAAGATGAGCTTCAAATAAGCTCTCTCGCGAGGTCTACTGTTCGTAACTTATTTTACTTGATCTTGACAAATACACACACACACACACACACACACACACACACATACACTCGCATCACGCACACGTTTAGTATAAGGAGGGCTTATTTTTTATTTTTCTATTTGATGTAAAAGTATCTTCCTTTACTTTACGAATGTAATTGTATAAGATTAAATATAAAATGTAAATCTATTAATGGCCTTAAGCCTTATCTAAGTTATTTATGTACGTTACAAAGGGCTGTAGATTTTGTTTAATTAAAAAATAAAAATAAAATAAATAAATAAATGATTATGACTGGCCTTGTGGCTCAATTGGTAGTATGTCTATCTGCTAAGATGTAGGTCGTGGGTTCGATCCCCACCAGGACAAACATTTGTGTGATGAGCATGGATGTTTGTTCTGTGTCTGGGTGTTTATATGTAAGTATCATATGTATATATTTACAAAAAAAAGATAGAATACATATATACGTATTCTATCAGCCATCTAGTTCCATAGTACAAGCTTTGCTTTTTTTGGCTAGATGGTGTTGTGTGAAATGTCCACCAAAATTTATTATTATTTACTATGACTAGGGCTCTGACGAAAATAACAGAATCAAATAAAAATTAAGAAAAGAACAACACGATGGCTGTAAGGGGGTTCCTTTTGTCTTTCCGTTTATGAATAAACACAAACAATTATTAACCAAAAACCATTATTTTGTACTCACTCTAGACATTTATGTAAGAAGTGAAGGAAGGCAGGGTCGTCCGTCCGCACCGCTGACGAGAGCGTCCTGGAAGCAGGTCTCCGCTTTCGACCTTTAGAATTAGTTACGGTTCGGGGAGAGCCTTTTGAATCTAGAAAAATATATACAAATATAAAAATCAATAAATTCAAGTTACTAGAAAATTACAACATAAAACATACGGAAACCGTACAGTAACGTTTATTGCTAAAAACGGAATAAAGTACAAACAGAACATCAGGATTTGTTTTAGTTGAATATACACAATAATTATATAGCCAGGGCTACGCTTTTACGATTTTGTTAAAGAAATTTTCCCGTGGACCTATCCCAAGCATTTGATAGCATGTACAACCTACCAAAGAACAATCGTTTCCTCGTGGCGTGCAGCAGCAGGTCCGGGGGAGGTGGCCCCAGCAGCTCCATGATGCAGGCCAGCTGTTCCGCCTCGTTCTCGCCCGGGAACAGAGGGTAGCCCGTATGGAGTTCCGCAAGGATGCATCCTAGGACCAAATCATATTGTGCTTTTAACAAAATGTAACATATAGTTAAGTATTCGTTTTACACATACAACTAGAATATAGCTAGAAAATTATTTGAGGAAACTTCCCAAGTTACCAATAACCCGCCCATAAAACAAGTGCTTCTACATTATTTCCCATTTATAAATCAATCTAACGACAGCTCACATTTCACAATCTACTTTACTGTGCCGTTTAACTTTATAAGATCCAGACAGACGTACATATGTGCGTAAGTGCCCATTCCGTCCGTGCAACCCCATAATATTAACGGTACAAGCTCTTATACAGAAGATATATACGATTTGTTCTAAAATTAGAATATGTGACTAAAAAGACATCTAAAGCGTTTTATCCAGTGACCTAGATATAAGAACCAATTTCGAAAAAAACCCGTTAGAGATAGGACGAGAAAACAACGCTCGACTTCACCGCGAAAAATTGGGCAAATGTCAAGGCGGCAAAGATCAATCAATCACCGCCCACGAGCAGAAGTTCGCCTCAACAGGTTGTTCCGGAGCATCCATCATGTATTACGTAAAAATAAGATTCCTCGTGTTATACATGGGGACGACGATTTGCAGAATAAAAATAGAAGTACATTTGAAAACCGTCAATGTAATTGATATCGAGAAGATACCAGAAAAATTATTGAACGAATAAGCAGACAAAATAGAAATAACACTTTATTATGTGACAGAAAAGGATTTATTCAATATTGATATAATTATTATAGGAGCATATTCACCATCGAGGATATTTCAGATATGATGAGCATCAGCGCCAATAAATACCGAAATATTTTACTTAATCATAGCAACTTAATATACCATAATCTTAATAAATAGATTGTTGCCTGTCCAAATAGCTATTTAACAATACTTCGTTGAATATTTATTGAACAAAAAATAATTAAATCCTATACCATTGAATTGAAATGTACACGCTTATATACTGTCTTCTTGTGTGTATTACAATTTTGTAATTTTTCAAAAATATCTAAAATACCTCCTTTAAATTTTAAAAATTAAAATTTAAAATAAATTTTAAATTAACAAACGTTAGCTCTTTTATACAGTTGTCCATTTATCCTTAAATATTCTGTGCATCCGGCGAGACAAGTTTCGATATTTGCCGTGCGAACACCTTTCCCCGGCTTTCTACATACCGGTGGTTATGCAAGATGACTCTGTTATCGATACGTAATCGCTCATTCGCGCCTCATTGACGTCGTGTGTTGCTACTTTACTTAATGTGCTGAGCCAGCTGCTTTGCTTGTTAAACAGATTATTTTGAGGCTCTCAGTAGACATAACTAGCTGCGAGGAAAAAAAACTTGATATAAGAATAAAACGACCTTTGACAAAGGATCAACACTACGACCAACCTAATAACAGGTTTTAATATATTTTAAGTCTTTTATAACATCGTTAATATTGATTAAATTCAATACTACCACAGAGCTTTGGACTTAATTTTTTTGAAAATGTTTATACTATATTTTGAACGAGCCATTCTTGGATATAAATATATTTTGCAATTTAACTCTTTAATGGCGGTTAAATCAGTTATTCGCCTACCTATGCTGGTACAAAGTATGCCAATCTGCTTGCTTTCCTTACTGGATACAAAACTAAACGCAATTAAATATAAGCTCGGTAAGTCGACTAAAAGAGTTTTGGCGAGAACGTCATCGAAACATGTTGTTGCTTTGTTTCTATTTTCCTAAACTTGTGTTATTTTGAATATTAATGCGATAAAAATGGTGGTGTTTTATTCATTAAGTGTTCGATCAAGTTCATGAGTGTGAGCAAGTGAAATGAAGCAGTAAAACATGTCATTTTACGTTGCCGACAAAACTTCTAGTAAAGTCGTCACCACTTTACTGAAGCAGGACTCCACTTTGAAAATGACTGTATACGTAACTTAGATTGTGACTAGAACATTTATAACTTGCTTTATTCAAGAAACTTGAAAAAATCTTAATTCTTGACACTGCTAATGCTTTAAGCGGGTCCAATACAAAAATACTAAAGTCTGTAGTCTAAAGTAGATAAATTCACGCAATATATAACCGATAATCTATCTAACAGTTATTCAATATGGGTCACAGACTTTTTCGCACTCATTGTTAAATTGATTATTTCAGACCCATATAGTTGATGTCTCACCGTGTTATGACTCATCAGACAGTTCGTTTCCTTTTGTAGTTTTGACATTGTATAGGCTATTGCGTAGTAATGGAATATTGTTCTTACATTTTAATACCTATAATACATTCATTATGTAACGTTTGTAACAAGACAATGATATCGTATTGGCCTTTAATTTGAGTCAAATCACACAAGGATATAAAATCCGCATTTTTTAGAATAAATCCTTAAATCGCACTTCTTTGTTACGAAAACTTCTTTGGAGGGTACAAAAATAAAAATAAGTTTTATTTTTATTTTTGCAAGAGCTTTATTAATATAGCCTATGACACTCAGGGTATAAAAACAAATCTAACCTCGTACATTAAAATCTATCAAGCCGTTTAGGATGAAAGTGATCATATAGAAACATACACACATACCCACTTATATAAATACAAACATACAAACAGTCACTCGAAAAAATAACCAGTTGCAGTTGGGTAAAAATTACCCATTATTGTTTCATCATGACCATGGCAAGTACTATATTTTCATCTTGCCAAACTACCAAGAGTCAAATAGCGCCATAAAATGGAGTTATGAAATAAAACATAAATATTAAGATGCATAACAGTTTTTTTGTTGTCTACTAACCCATACTCCACATATCGATGGCGGTCCCGTACTGCAGCCCGAGGATGACTTCAGGGCTCCGGTAAAACCTGGACTGTATGTAGGTGTAGACGCGCGCATGCGTGTAGCAACTGCTGCCGAAGTCGATCACCTTGATGGAGGAACTTCCTCGAGCTTTCAGCAGGATGTTCTCCTGGAATTTAAGCATGACATTGATGAAAAATGAATAAAAAAATCTTTCTTTATATGAAATAGTTGAAATAAAAAGCATGTTTTATAATTGAGTTAAATCTAGAATATGCTGAAATAAATACTAAATACATAAACTGAAATACTAGAAAAAATAACAGAAAGAATATAGGTATAGAGAAAAGAAGAGTTGTTTTTATCTACCTTATGTTAATTGCTCAATTTGTGTAAACCATCAATGGAAAGTTAAGAAAGAGATGGCCAAAAAACCAGAAACTGCAGTCATGAAAGAAAAATAAATGTCGCTAGAAGTAAAGGGAGTATGAAAATTAATCCATCGACAAGACAAATGTCTTTAATTAATGAATCAAAATTAATATGCTTTAATTGAATATATTTTTTATCACTCAATTAATTATTACAAATTTAAGTATTTAATATGTTAACTGCTGACATTGACGCTTATTTTCCGTTATAATTCGGTAAATGTTTACGTATATCTAAGTAATTGTTTTAATTTGAATACGACATTGAGATTCGTAATAATTTTAAACAGGTTATAGATTGTTATCTCTTTCATTACGCCGTTTAGAATTGTTTTATAAATCCAGTGTACTGTGTGTAATCTTACAGCAGATTTTGGAGAATAATTTGAGATACCGAACTAATCATAGAATGCACTTTGTCCGCTTTCCTATTTTGTCGCTAAGCAAAGCTTGTATTATTGTACTAGATGGCTGATAAATAATAAATAAATAAATAAATATTTGTGGACATTTCACACAACACCATCTAGCCCAAACTAAGCAAAGCTTGTACTATGGAACTAGATGGCTGATAGAATACATATATACTTTTTTTTTGTTGTAAATGTATACATATGATACATAGAAACACCCAGACACAGAATAAATATCCATGCTCATCACACAAATGTTTGCCCTGGGTGGAGATCGAACCAACGACCTATAGCTCAGCAAGCAGACATACTATCAACTGAGCCACAAGACCAGTCAAATGAGATCGTATTGAAAATTTTGCACAAATTACACACGAAATCAAAAAATGTTATTGTATTCATGATTTTATAAACAATCTACAGCAATAACAGGTAGGCTTTGTCTCCACTTTCATTGTGCGTACCGCCAAAATGTGAAATGCGCTTCCTGAATGGGTCTTTCCGAATAGATATAATCTAGGTGTCTTCAAATCGCGAGTGAATAGGTTCCTTCTAGGCAAGCGCGCTCCATCGTAGACCGTAACTGTCGCTTAACACCAGGTGAGTTGACGGTCAAGCGCAAGCCTATCGACGAATAAAAAAACTATATCAAAAGACAAGTCAAAATAGTCGACTGTATAAGAGTGGATTATTGATCAATATGATGTTGTGTGAAGGTTTTCGAGAGAAAGTATGCGGAATTAACAATTTAATGTCTTTCTGAATTAAAATATTTTAACTTAAAATACTTAAACCATCGACTTAAATCGGCATACTCAAAAAATATTTATATAATAATAAGTACTTAAGTAGTAAGTTGGTTAAAAGCGTTACATCCCTCTGTTTTAAAAGGTTAATGAAAGATGCTTAGTAATACCACGGTCCAATATACCTAGTCTGGCCATAAATACTGTTACAGTTAAAAATAAGAAAGATATTAGGATATTACATTTGAATTTGGAATCTGTCATTTTTATACGATTGTTCATTGAGTTTTCTAATTTTGGCGCCAATACATTGTACAATATTTTGCGATATTAAAATGGAGTGGGGTGATAAAGAGAACCGAATCGCTGTGATTGCATTACACAAAGTTGGTATGGAGCCAAATGCAATTTTTGAAACTCTCCATACGCTTGGTATTAGTCAAATGTTTGTGTACCGGGCTATTAATAGGTACAATGAGACCTCCTCTGTTTGTGACAGAAAAAGATCTGGCCGTCCACGTAGTGTTCGTACGAAAAAGGTGGTCAAAGCAGCAAGGGAAAGAATTCGAAGAAATCCTGTCCGAAAGCAAAAGATTTTATCTCGGGAGATGAAGATAGCACCCAGAACCATGTCGCGTATTTTAAAAGATGACTTAGGACTTGCAGCCTATAAGAGACGCACTGGTCATTTTTTAACTGATAATTTAAAAAAAAATAGGGTGGTAAAATCGAAACAACTACTGAAGCGGTACGCAAAGGGAGGTCACAGAAAGATTTTGTTTACGGATGAGAAAATCTTTACAATTGAGCAACATTTTAACAAACAAAATGACCGTATTTATGCTCAAAGCTCTAAGGAAGCTTCCCAATTAGTCTACAGAGTGTAACGTGGGCATTATCCGACTTCAGTGATGGTTTGGTGGGGTGTTCGCTATGAAGGAGTGACTGAGCCATATTTTTGTGAAAAAGGTATCAAAACATCGGCACAAGTGTATCAAAATACCATTCTTGAGAAGGTAGTTAAGCCCCTTAACAACACCATGTTCAATAACCAAGTATGGTCCTTCCAACAAGACTCGGCGCCAGGTCATAAAGCTCGGTCCACGCAGTCTTGGTTGGAAGTGAACGTTTCGGACTTCATCAGAGCTGAAGACTGGCCGTCGTCTAGTCCTGATCTTAATCCGCTGGATTATGATTTATGGTCAGTTTTAGAGAGTATGGCTTGCTCTAAACGCCATGATAATTTGGAGTCCCTAAAACAATCCATACGATTGGCAGTGAAGAATTTTCCCATGGAAAGAGTGCGTGCTTCTATTGATAACTGGCCTCAACGTTTAAAGGACTGTATTGCAGCCAATGGAGACCACTTCGAATAAGCTTTTATATTTTAAATTGTTTTATATTTATGTATTAAACTAACACACTGTAAAAGTAATAAATATTATTTGCAATAAAAAAATATTTTTTTTCTTCGTGACAATATTTATGGCAAGACTAGGTAAATAGATCATCCTTGGTAATACACACCGGCTTGAGATCACAGTGGATGATGTTCTCAGCTTCGAGCAGCCTTAGGCACCGGAGCAGCGAGCTGGCGAACCGTCTGATGAGGCTCAGGCTGAACCCTTGGTAGTTGTTCTTCTTTATAAGTTCGTACAGGTTGATGCTGGAACACAACATTTGGAAGTTCAGTTAAAACGCAGGATAGGTACGAAGATTTACCGTTTTAATAATATTTCTATAGACAATACACAAACATTATATTTGTAGAAGACACAAGAATATACATATAAACATAGAAATTATAACAGTCAAGATTCGTAAGTATATAATGTATAGCTCACGGTTCCATCTCGAACAGCCAGCGCTGGTATTTCATTGGAACCGAGACTGGTCCGAGGCTGAAATTTCTCGGTGTGTATAATTATTTATTCAATAAAGGATTGAGGATATCATAACAGACGGGTATCGCCAAGGTTTTAGAGCGCTAGTCAAAAGTGGTGGATAAGTAAGTAAGTTCGTATAGACTGAGTGGCAAGCGCTATTGTCAGAGTTATTAAGCCGCCGAAAGGCCTCTGACCTGGCTTGACGATTGCTGAACAAACGGGACCTACAATTTAACGTGTCATCCCACGGTAGCTCTCAGAAAGAAATGCCACTCACGGTCACCCATCCGAAGACTGACCGGTCCGTCTGACAGCTACGCTACGAGCGCTACAACAGTGTTGGATGAGATCCTTGTATAGGTACGAGGGAGAAGGGAATTACTTTAAAATAAGTCGCCGAAACACGCCATTTTCTCTGCTAAAGTTCTATGATACAATACTTCACAAATATTTAGAGCACATTCAAAGTCAGCGCTATAATACATGCAGTGGCGGTATCTTACCTACCTGCTACCGGGTACCTGGTACGGGGTACCCGCAAGGCTTAAAAACTTAGCCAGTTATTTCATGAAAACATAAAAGTCTATATGAGATAAGAGTCCTTGTTCTGTTTTTTCCTATATCCATATCTGAACACTTATCGCAAAATAAAACAGCTAGCAGTAGAGAAAATTGCCAAAGAACCAACCTCATGAGCTCAAAACTGATGCACAAATGGTTCCTAAAGTAGAAGTAATCCAGCATGTGTATCACGTTGTGCGTCTGGTCCTTATCCTTCAGCCGCAGGTGATCCAGCACCCGCACCTCAACCAGCGCCTGGTGGTGGAACCGTTTCTTGTTGCGAATGATCTTGATGGCCACCTGCGAGCCGGTGCGGTGGTCCAACGCCCGGATAACTTGCCCAAAGGAACCCTTGCCAATCACTTCCAGGATTTCATACCGGTATGCTATGTGGTCGTGGATTTGCTGAAGACAACAAAATATAGAACCTGTGTTATCATGCTAAACATACTGCTCGTAAAAGACCCCATGGACGACCTCATACAAGTGGCAGGAAGGCGCTGGATGCAAGCCGCTTCCAACTGATCTTTTTGGAAATTTATGGGAGAGGGCTATGTCCACCGAAATGTTGTGTCCACATGTTTTGGAAATTTATGGTGTGTGACCGCATGTCGGAAAACATAGAACGACCTAAGAAGATCATATGCAAAGTGGAAGAGGCCTGCGTCGATGAGTTAACAAAGCTGAACTGATAATATAATTATTACTTTTAACCAGCGACCCAAAAAGAGGGGTTATAAATTTGACAAGTGTATCCGTGCGTCTGGCTGTGGCATCGTAGCTCTCAAATGTAGTTTTTTTTTGTTTGAAAGAGAATTCCATTGAGAGTGTTCTTAGCTATGTTTCATCAAAATAAAATCAGCCGTTTTTTGTTGTAACCATAAAATAATTTATAAGAAGTCATGTTTGATCGAGATCGTTCGACTAATTCTCTTCATAATGCTAAAAGCAAAGCTTGAAATGGGTTTATAATAACACCTCGCGAGGTGCAACACGTGACCTGGTTCGCCTTTGTAAGTCTTCTGTAGCACGACTAATAATAAGTAGTTTACAATAGCTTCCTACACGAGTAAACCCTTCCAACGTAACCTCGCCCGTGATTCCTGCACCTTTCTCAACCTAGACCTTCTAATAATAACTTTAGTAATTTATTGTGAAAGAAACAACGCGCTGTACGACTTTTTTAATAATCAGCATTTTTTATTAAATATCATTTAGCTTAAACTGGTTTAGAATCGTTAATGGTAGTTCTCATAATGACCAATTTTACAGAAGCCCTACAAACAAAGCATTACCATACAAGAGAAACAAATTACACAAAAACATTCAAAGCGTGTAGTCGGAGAAAATTACAATGACAAACTTATAATAAAAAAATTAAAAACATACTTATAACTAATAACCTTGGGTAGGTATATAATTAAATAGAAGCTGTGTCAAGAAAATGGAGTTGTTTGCATTTCACGAACTTCTTATTACTTGACGTCAGTTGATAAAACTGAAAAAAACTTAATTTAGGTATATCATAAGATACCCGCCGTTTTTCATTTACCTTGATGTTTACTTATTTACCTTATTATAACTCCCATTCTCGTCGTCGAAGCCGCTGTTGTTGGGGAGGTTCGCCTTCGCCTGCACTTTGTTGGACTCCAGGCCAAGGAACCACACCTCGGGGTACTTCCGCACTTCGTTCCTCTCCCATTCCGACAGACGGTCGCCGTACAGCTTCAGGGCTTCTGGAAACGAGGAAATGTGGAATATTAATACCAGAATCAAGGTTGTGCTATTACTAGTATAATTTGTTGAGAGAACAAATACCGTTGAAGGTCCGTGGAGGTTGGAGAGATAACTTTCAGAAAAGTTTATCTGAGCGCCTGATTGTTTGCTAGTGGAAAATTATGCAGTAACACCACAAACACAATACAATCATCTTGCGTTCGGTAACTAGCATTCAATTAAAAGATGATAATCTGAATCTGAAAATGTATTTTGCGGATGAGCCATTTTTAGACATATTTTCGGGATAATTTACGAATGAACCTTTTTAAATATGGGGGGTTCTGAGAATTGGACATTATTGAGCATAAGATTTTTCCAGATTAGATAATTTTAATAATATTGGTTTTGAGAATAAGACGTTCTGAGAAAATTTTATTATTATACAATTTTCTCAGAACGTTTTATTCTCAACAATTTTACAATTGTACAATATTTTGTACAATCCCAAATGTGGGACATTTTACGAACCTAACCTTCAACGAACTTTTACGTAATAATGAAACAGGTGATTTTACTAGAATTATCCTGAAGAATGCGCATTTATAATCTTTTACAACGATTGTACGCGTACTTTCACAAAAATAAGTGCATTCTACAACGTATCAAGTGTAACGAAATAGTAAGTTAGACTGCAAAAACCGCTTTTCTGCAGTCGGGTATTTTGTTTTTCGTAAAATATAAGTAGATACTTGTTTTTTTATACAAGAGTGTAGCTCCATCGCATAACGGGCCTTCATTTGTATTTCTCCCAGTGTTCGTGCCCCTTACATAAATTAATGGCAAAGGCCAACCGCACTCCGAAGAACTTTGCTCTGCCAAAAATAGAAGAGAAAAATGTTGCCAAATCGCTACCGATTGAAAAGAAGGCACAATTCACTAGAATTCACCCAATTTCATCGAACGATTATGGCTTATTGTACTGAAATTATATTTAAACGTACAATTCAATTCAATGAATCGATCATAATGGAAAGCTAGTTCTGTAAAACATTATGTAACAAATATATATGTTAAAAGAAAAACGAAATACCCGACTGCAGAAAAGCAGTTTTTGCAGTCTAACTTACGATTTCGTTTCGCTTGGTATGATGTCGAGTGTACGTTTTTTGTCAGAAAATATGCGTAAAATCACTGTAAAATATTATAAATACTCATTCATTAGAATAATTCTAGTAAAACCACTTGTTTATTACAAGAAAGTCCGTTAGAGGTTACGAATCAACGCATTTTTTTGCGAGAGATGTGTTATTATTATTACAAATAAATATAGCCTATGACAATCTATGGAAGTGAAGACAAATCTAACGACACCACGTACATCAAAATCGGTCAAGCCGTTTCGACTGTAGGCGATCATAATATAGAAACATACATACGTACCCACATACATTCTTGTATACTGTAGCGTTTCATTTTTGTTTTTGTTGCTTAATATTTACTTGATGTTATGTGTCTTCCATAAATAAATATATGTCTATATGTCTACTCGAAAAACATAACCCTCCTTCTTGGGGGGGGGGTGTTTGCGCCCCAAAGAAAGTGAAACAGCAAGTCGTGTGTATGTATTGTGTTGCGTATTTTGAAGTCGGTTTTTCAGTTTCTTAAACTATAATTATTCTTTTAACAAAGATACCTACCTTTTTGAATAAAAACTACGGGTCACTCATGTATATTTTGAGCCGAAATATCCGACTATAGTTCCAACCGCATTCGGCGGTCTTTTTCAAAGGAGCAGCACACACCCTCCGCTCAGTTCCGCTTGCTGGAACATTCCTGACACTCACGAGAGTTCTAGTGAAGAGGACATTACAGCTGAACCGACGCAAGACGACCAGCTTCCCACCCTAACCCTTTTGCAACCGATGACATCACGTGCGGCACGTCGCAGTGCAAGGCGCGTCACCGACCGAGAGTGACGTGTGTGCTGTTCCTTTGAAAAAGACCGCCGAATGCGGTTGAAACTATAGTCGGATATTTAAAAAACCTATATACTCGGCTCAAAATACCTATATACGTGAGTGACCCGTAGTCTATTATTTAAAAATGTGTGAAAACCACGTTAATTTCCATAGTAAAGATACCTACTTATATTATTACTTTTTACAAACACCCAATGACGCGAAAATAATAATATAATCATGAAGACCTTTTCTTCTTTTATCTTCCAAGTTCACAAGTCACATGTCTACATAAAAGGAATATTCGAGCATTCCTTCGATGGTCAGTTGACATTGTACCCCGAGCGCTGCTCTTACATAATGTAGGTCAACAAGTCTTGAGAAACAGCAGACTACGGGAGGCGAAGAGGACGGCTAATAATGCTGGTGGCTTTATGAAGGGTTTAACATAACAAACTTAGTTGCAACAGTGTGACGAGACGAGGAAGTCACCTGGTGCTAATTTTATCACTTGCCCATAACATCCGATGCCACCCAGAACTATATTTTAATAATCAACGGTTTAAAATTATGTGTGGTGATAACTGCACTCGTCACTCTTAGATGTTAAATTGTATACATAAATCAAGTCTCGGCCACAAGAAGTCCACTGCTGGACACAGGCCATGAATTACCTAAAACACCGGTAGGAAACCGTAATAAACCACAAACCATGTCATGACCATTACTGAATAACTTATGACGTGAACAAAATGCTGGTGCGTATCTGGCCCAACGCATAAGCATTACCATTCAACGTGGTAATGCAGGCAGCATGCTGAGTACGCTGCCAACTGGTAGTGAGTTTGAGCAATTGGATTTTCTTTAAACCTTTATCGATCTGAGGTAATCAATTTGCACTTGTGTAGTGGTTTAGTTAAGTATGTGTAGTTTATATATTATTTTGTTGTAATTAATAAAATAACTTATAAATCATAATAGATTAACTTAACCAAGAGATACTAGCAAAAGTACTTCCTGAGGCGGACGGCAAACCTGAAATACCTACAAAAAATGATTTGGTAAAATCTTAAATCGTATCTGCTTCAATAACCAACTACCACGAAAAAGATTAATCTACACCTTTACCTGCATGTAATAAGACTGTAACGGAAAAAAAATTGATTGGTGGATGCATTCCTATCGATATAGAAGCCAAATCAGCAATTTTTTAAATTTTTGTCTGTCTGTCTGTACGGTGTGTCCAATGGACGCCGAACCTACTGGACGGATTTGAACGAAAGGTAGGATTATTACTTATATGTAGAAAGATCTGGCATACTTTTTTATTAAATTTATTAAACAACAACAACATAATCGATGTGGGAGGAACCGCGGGGCGCAGCTAGTATTCTCTAAATGTATGTCTCTATATACTGATCTATATGTCATTTGACAGATTTCGATTATGTAAAATGCCGATAGATTAATCTTTGGTTTTTGTCTCTTTTGTAGTAAGGGTTAGTCAAATATTCCACTACAAAATATAATCCATAAAATAGATATATAATTATATTCATAAATCAAGCTCTGCCTCGGCAGCGCTTCCTCATCCCTCAATTCGTTTTCTACATTCATCCATAAAACCTTGCTTGCCAACCTCAGACCGTAATGAAATAAATCTTCACAAATCTCGCCAGAATCTCTACATAACGATTTCAAAAGCGCGATCTTAAAAGCTTCTAAAAGGTCAATGACTAGCTTTTTTACAAACAGGGAGGAGGAGAAATGTGTCGTTAATCAATACCTGATTATTTGGGGAACATTTCTCCCGCGGCAGGAGAGTTGGAACTCATATTTTTTAATGAGACTCCATTGAGACCCTTGTCTCGTGGAAGGACAGCTCCCTCGTGACCACATTTAGCCATAATCCATCTAAATGTCAAGCGAGTTGATTTACATTTCGCTGTTCTTTCATTAGGAAAACACGATTTAACAAAATATTTAACTTTTCATGACTGAAAAACTCATTTGAACCCATTTTAGGAAATTCGCGTGGTTATAATTAAAATTGGTCATTTTGCGTCTAAACCCTTTTTTACATTTTTGTTTTTGTTATTGTTGTTAGCCTGTAGTGTCCCACTGCTGGGCAAAGGCCTCCCCCTACATTAGGCATTATATTAGCTACGATTTACCAACAACTCGTCTGATGCTTAGAGACAGTATGGCCGAGGATGGAGCTCGTCGAAGAAGATATCTATTCACTCTAATCTTGAAAATTCATCATGCCAAAAATAACAAAAAAAACGTTAGCCTAAATTACTTTATGAAATAAAATCTATCTTATGCAGTCGGTTTTTTTTTGTGGTCCTTTCAATTTGTACTTGTTTGTTATAAAATATTATTATCACACCTATTTTTTTATGCAAATCACTCCCTTTACATGCAGATAAGTCACTCATCGTGTCGACAAGTCTTGCAGATCTGTACCGGGGCGTGCAAGCATTTGCTGTGTGTGTGGTAACAACTCAAAGAAAATAAGAGGAAACATACAAGAAAAGAAGTTATACAGCCACAAAAAGTCCACTGCTGAACATAGGCTTCCCCATGGATTTCCAAAACGACCTGATGAAAGCGGCTTGCAGCCAGCGTCTTCCTACCACTTGTATGAGTTCGTCAGTCCATATTGTGGCTGGTCTTCTTAATCTGAGCTTGCTGGTTCAAGTGAACAGAAAAAAAACAAAAAGGTACTCGTAACTAAATAAATATACCCTTCAATCCCTCAGGAATACACGAACAAAAAGGTTAAACTTAATAAATAAGGGCAGCAACACAGGTCAGCAAGGTGTGCTTCTAGTTGGAATACATCTGAGGTGACCTGTTGACCCACATCTGTACAGGAGACCCCTATTTATCATTTCTTATTTTAAAATTGTGACAATCTACAATCTTGGAATTTACAAGGCTAGAGTGAATAGATATCTTCTAGATCGACGAGCTCCATCCTCAGCCACACCGTCGCTTAACATCACGCGAGTTGGTGGTCAATCGTAGATCTATAATAATTTAATTTAATACAATTATACTATATAATTTTTCTATTAAAAAACTGACTTCAAACGCAACTTACTAAATCCTTCACGATTGTAAACTTACTATAAAATGATATGGATCTCTGGGTCTGAAATAAATTATTATTGATTGATTGATAATGTATAAAAAATGGAAGGAGAGAAACGTTGTCCCGAGATCTCCCAAACAAATAGGAGTAAACTGTGTTCGACCCCCTAGCACTAACCGACTTCGAAGATACTTCTTTTTATCTGATTGTAATCATAAATTCCTATACTCCTTCGGTTTTATTTTTTCAAATTTCGTTGTAGATCCGAAGTTAATTTTTTTGAAAAGAGCAAACAAAAACAGCATAGATACGTAGCATAGAGTAGTACTATAAAATAATGATTTCCATCATATAAAAAAATAATTATCGAAATTGGATAATATTTAGGGGTGGAGAACAGTTTTCTCTCCTTGGTTTAGAAAACGCGTAATTTACTGGCAAAAGATAACAACAACAACAACAACAACAACACCAACAACGTTGTGCGACAACGGATTATTATATTGGTCCATTATTTTACCCGAAAATCCAACAAACTTCCAAGTGAAGTTTGTTGCATTCAGTTTTTAGATATTTATGTACGAAGCGCAAACGATTTCGTTCGTGCAGTGCAACCATATTTTATCATATAAAACAAAATTTATATAATAAAATTATAGTTTAAAAAACTGAAGCAACCGACTTCTCATTGATGAATCTTCAAAATCGGTTCACCCAGTCGATAGTTATGAGGTAACAAACATAAAAAAAACAGTCGAATTGAGAACCTCCCCCTTTTTTGAAGTCGGTTGAAAATAGTATTTATAAAATAGTGCATCGTACCAGGCTAACATAATAATAATTGTTCCACTTTCACTTTTGTATGTCATACAATTTATCTTGTGAACGCACTACTCATACTAAACTGATCACATAAAATTAGCTATAACTAAAATATTAACGATCATGGAATTTTCAAGGTTAGGTTGAATGAATTATATTCTATAATGACGCCATCCTATGGCACTTATAGAAGTAATAATATGAGATTAATAAGAGCTAAACATGTATATCAGCTACCATACTTACATGATTCAAATTTTATGGATATATTTTTAGGAAAAGTCTCTTTATGAGATATAGATTTCTGAGAAAAATAAATATGAATAAAGTTTTATGAAATCTGACAGGATACCTGTGTACAAATATGTTAGCCGGAGGTAGAAAGCATCGTAAAATAGAGAGACATGAAAATATTTTTCGTTCGTCGGCAAGAAGCGTGTATCCCCAGGGAAAGGGTAAAGTGCGCCTCGGAAGTACGTTCTAGTTGCAATATATCCATGGTGCGTGGTGCCCTATTGACCTACATTTGAGGGAGGCTCACAGCGAAGCCCTCTAAATGTCACTAGCTAGGTGTCGGCTGTGACGCGGGGACAGATTTTTACTTCCTAACTAATAAAAGAGTGTAAAAATTTATCATCAATATAGACAAGGTTGTCATTAATAAATAAATATGTTTGGCCCCACTTTCGCCAAACCGCCAGTTGTCTGTCGATCGTTGCGCTTTTAAAGACAGTGCGGTTGCGATGACATTTTGAAATTGAAAGATTTAGAAATTTCCAAAATTCGTACAACGTTTACGGTCCATATTTTTGACGCGTACAGCTAGCTATAGTTAGTAACCGTAGCTATTTCGTAATGAAATTCCAACATATTAAACATCCGAAGTATCATAAAAATCCGTACTCAGCGATATCGATCCACATTCCTGTTGCATACTGCACAAGAATGGAATTCTTTGCCGCCATCTCTGTTTCCTGAGACCTACAATCTTGGAATTTTCTAGGCTAGAGTGAATAGATATCTTCTAGATCGTCGAGCTCCATCCTCGGCCACACCGTCGCTTAACATCAGGCGAGTCAATCGTAGATCACACACAAACACACAACACATATTTTATGACATTAGCGATGATTCTAAATTAAGAGATTATTGATGACTTATTATTATTATTATTTTTTACTATTATGATTATTTTTTATGTTATTGTTATTTTATCATTTCAATTAATTAATTATTTAATATTATTTGATATCAAAATAGTTTTGTCAGCCATCCTTTGACATAATTTATTATGAACTTGAACTTGACTTGTAACTTGGGCGTTATAAATAAATTATTTGTATTTGTATTTTGTATTTGATCTATCTTGTATTAAACATTTTTTTTTCCATGGCTCGTAAGATATCATATTATAGTTGTTACATGTAAATAAAATAAGTATCGAGTGCCGTTAAGATCCTTCCGCATATTGAACTAGACGTTTCCAAGTTTGGAACAGTGAAAGTAGAACAGTCGAACCTTTTCCCTTCATTTTGGTACGAGTTCCTGTAAACTGTTTAGTACGAAAGGCACCGGCTTACAAGTCGTCATATTGTACAACTTCCGATGTTCCCAACTGTGACATGATTCCGGAATAGCTTCGGATTTTTTTTAATTCGAAAATAGGCTTGCGCTTGATCGTCAACTCACTTGGTGTTAAACGACAGTTACGGTATACGATGGAGCGCGCTTGCCTAGAAGAAACCTATTCACTCGCGATTTGAAGACACCTAGATTATATCTATTCGGAAAGGCCTATTCTAAGGAAGCGCATTCCACAGTTTGGCAGTACGCACAATGAAAGTGGAACCAAAGCGTTTCGTACGTGTTTTCGGAATATCAACCATGTAACGATGTCGCTTTTTATATATAATATAATATTAGTACAGGATCATATATACTTACCTACTGCCCTAACATAAGAAGTATAATTAGTTATCTTTACTCTGAGCACCTTAAACTAATGTTATAGTAAGTGATTACTGTCTGTTACTTTTTAGGACTAAATAGAATGGATCATAACGAAATTTGAAAAGAAGGTACCTATACAGTGAAAATAGGAAAATTACATAAAACTACTTTATCGGAATCATTCTCGTCATTAAAAGGTCCTTTTTAACCGACTTCACAAAAAGAGGAGGTTACCAATTCGGTTTTATTTTTTTGCCTGCGTTTGTTACCTAATAACTCCGTCTTGAGTCATCTATAAACTGATTTATTTTTTTTATATTTGAAAGGATATCTATGCTTTCAGATTGGTCTTATACATATTTTAAAATCGGTTCAGTGGGTATTCTTTTGGTTTTTAAAACAAAATAACTAGAAAAACTAGGTCATCCAAGTGAACTAAATTGCATATTTTAAAGTCGGTTGTTTAACTTTTAAACTGTATTAACTAGTTGTCAACAAATATGAGAACTGTTAATTACAAAATCAATACGTTTGCAAGCGCAATCTACTGCGTCATATACTGTGTCGTCCTAGTAACAAATAGATCTATGACATTGGGATTGGGACAACGCGTTTGAATGCGTTTTGCACGCGAATGCATTTGCCTCCCGCCCTTCCTGTTTCCTCAGAACAACAATCTTGGAATTTTCAAGGCTAGAGTGAATAAATATCTTCTAGATCGACGAGCTCCAACCAAATGAAAAATGAAATTTTCGTGCAAATTTCATTTAAACTATCGTAACCGTAAAGTTAACTCGTACCGTTCATAGTATCACTATTTTAAGTTCACCTAAATTAAAATGCGCAACTACGGAACCCTACTTTGCGTGTGGCAGGACACGCACTAGGCCGCTTATTATTATTTTTTGCTTAAAGTTAATTTTAAACTAATTATTTTCGATTGGGTGTAATTCCCCAATTCCCATGCGTACGAAGTCGCGGCACCAGCTAAACAGTAAAGATATTGTCTCAAGTAGCTGTAGTGGAGATAGAAGCTAGACAAATTGCCGCAACGTGACATTGCCGCAGGAAATATGGACACAGATGGACCGTTAGTACGTTGGGAAACCGAATACTCATACTTATATAGTAAAAGCATCAATATTAGCTTAGGACATTTCTGTAATATGGAGGAAGGCAAGCAATTACATTTCTTTTGCTAAAGGAAGCGATATCTAATTGTCGAATTTCCGCTACTAGCACTATTTTAACCGACTTCCAAAAAGAAGGAGGTTTAATTCGACTGTTTGTTTTTTTTTTGTGTTTGTTCACCGATTACTACGCCAAATGTGAATTGATTTTGATGGTTACTTTTTGTTTGGGTCCTACACAGGCATACTTCAGAGGTAGTCCCATATAAATTTTATCATAATCGGTTTAGCACTTTGGTTTTTATAACAAAATAACTGGAAAAATGTCATCCAAGTAAACTAATTGCGCCGGTTTTTTTCAGTTTTTTAAACTATAATTTATTTATACGAAATAAGTGATGATCAATAACTGGTCTGATGGTAAGCGACGGTGTCGTCGAGGATGGAGTACGTCGATCTATATGATATCTATCTCTAGCTGAAAATTCCAAGTAGCTCTCAGGAAACAAAGTAGGCGATAGGGACATAATGTGGTCAATTCTGACCACTAAACTAATTTAAATTCTTAAACTCACTAATTTAAAAAAAAGTACAAAAATTGCACGAGAATTTCGTTAATTTCTTTTTAATTTATTTATTTTAATTTAAACACTTTAGTTAGTAAAGTGCTGCCTTCAGAATTGCTGTTAATGTGTAATTTCGAATACGATTTCGAAATGAAGGTTCAATTCCAGTCCGAATTTCGAAACATTTGCTAACCGCCCGTCGCCCTACCCTTGACTGTCAATAGCCCCGTGAAGGGAAGCCTTACAATACAGTAAAGTGTGTCAATCCACGTGACTATTATACTTTATAAGTATATAGCAATTTCCCGGCTGAGGATATTGTTGGAAACCTTTCATGACATTCGGAAAATGGTGACTGGTTTCCTCACGAGAGTGTACTAAATAGAATTTTCTGTTCTAGTCTTTATTGAATAGTTCAGTACTGAGAATTTTTCTATAAGTACAAGATTCTTGACGTGATAACGTCTTATAAATCGATGAACGCCGGCTGCACGCACGAAGAAGCATGACTTCATTGTCACGTACCGCCTGAGCCGAGCGTGCGAGCGAGAGCGCGGAACAAGCGATATAGAGGCACGATCGGCCTAAGCGTTCGGCTTGTGACGCATCGTTATCACGTAAAGTTATCGTCCGTAAACCGACTTTTCACACAACTATTTTTTTTTTGATTATGCGACTGCCCCGTGTCATTTTTAAACGACCGACAAAAAGACGTGGTATTTTTTACGCGTGTAATACCCAAGATGCAAGTGAAAGACAGCACCGTTGTGTCAGTTCGTAATATCGCGTTGTCTCTTTCTGCGGAGAGCTTTGTTTAAAGATAACACACTACGCTGAGGCGATATGCCTTGTAAAACTTATGTTCAAAGTGCATTTAATCAGAACTAACTCGCTAAATTAGTTGCCGATTCATTAAACGAAACTTCGATCTATTCGATAGCCAAGTTGTGACGTAACTAAGGTAGGTAGGTATAGGTTCTACCTTAATTGCTTTCCAACGAAGTTCCAGTGAAGTTGCTGAGAAGCAGAGAGCGGGACAAACTACTGCCCACAACTCTATTGCACTCCAACTCTATTAAGAGTTACTTGTAGGACACCAACTTCAAAACGATGTGACTACGGCCGAACAGGGAAAACGATATAATAATAAATATTTGTGGACATTTCACACAACACCATCTAGCCCAAACTAAGCAAAGCTTGTACTATGGAACTATATGGCTGATATAATACATATATACTTTTTTTGTAAATATGTATATATATATTATACATAGAAACACCCAGACACAGAACAAACATCCATATGCTAATCACACAAATGTTTGCCCTGGGTGGGGATCGAACCCACGACCTACAGCTCTGCAGGCAGACATACTACCAACTGAGCCACAAGGCCAGTCAAACTTGGGAAGAATTATTTACAGTGATAGAGCCTTTATTATTTTAAACGACTTTAAAAAGGCAAAAAGAGGGTAGTTATAAGTTTGACGTGGTAGTTATCAGTTTTTAGGGTTCCGTAGTAAACTAGGAACCCTTATAGTTTTGCATATCCGTCCGTCTGTCTATCTGTCCGCAGCTTTGCTCAGAGACTAGAAAGATACAATTTGACAAGGATATGCATATTAGTTATGTCGAGAATAAAATCTTGAAAAAAAAATAGTACCTCCCGTACACGTAAATATTTTTTTCATCTACCTGAATCGTATGGGGTATCGTTAGACCTATCTAATAATCATAATATAAAATATTTGAGGTGTACGAAAATCACTGTTCGTTGGCGAAATATTATGCTTAGAAAGGATAATTTTTGTTAGAGAAAAGTGTTCCCAAAGTGTACAAAAATAGCCTTTAACACTCACGAAGTAAAAAGAATCTAACAACACTTCACACATCAAAATCAGTCAAGCCCTTTAAGCTGTAGGAGCTCATAATTAGAAACATACACTCGAAAAACATAACCGTCTTACGCGGTCGAGTAAAAATTTGAATAATGTATGCGTCCATATTGGATATTTTGTAAATCTGATCCTGAGTGAAAGAAACCACGTGGCATCGCTGTTTTTATAAAAAAAATACATCTTAGTAACACGATTGCTACAACCTGAATAAACAAAATTATATACTTACGGAACCCGAGGAGCTACCATTGATTAAAGGAAATAAGTACGACCTTGAGAAAATAAAAATACCTATAAGGAAAGAGCAAGGTAGAACAGGGAAAATACATTATATGACAACGAATTCCCATCGTCTCGCGCGTATAAAGTACCTAGTAATAGAAGTATTTGAATGGAATGAAATGACGAATTATATTTTTTTAACTATATATTTTTTTTTAAATATAAATGGATAAATAGATATATAAAAGACAACGAAACACAAAAAAATACAAAGAAAATATAAGTAAGTAAGTTCATATAGAGCCAGCCATAATGTCAGAGTTATTAAGCCGCCGAAAGGCCTCTGACCTGGCTTGACGATTGACAAACAACCGGGACCTACATTTTAACGTGTCATCCGACTCACGGTAGCACTCAGAAAGAATTACCACTCACGGTCACCCATCTGAAGACTGACCGGTCCGTCCGTTGCCTGGCATTAGTGATTGTTCGAGAACACCTAGTCAAGCGCCACAACCGCTACATAAGTAAAGATAATAAATTACTACAGCGTCAGTTACTACGGCGTAAGCACACGACGCATTTTTTTTTAATATTTTTCGTTGCCGACTATGACGTCCGATGAATCAAGAACAATGCATGCCTTACCACTAATACGATATTTGGATACAATAAACATAATAATTATGTATACGTTTGTGAGGCGCCAAGCACATAGGAGCAACAATATTACTGCTATGTGCCGCAAAAATTGAAGTGGTATTAATGTTACTAGGCGGTTGACCGTTTAATAGCTGAATCGCAGGGTTTTTGCGCGAATGTGCTCGTTTTACCCCTGTATTATATGACTCCATATTATTATAGGGATTGGTAAAGATACGGCAACAGAATTTATTTATTTATTTTATTTATTCAACAAAATCTACAGCCCTTTATAACGTACATTAAATAACGTAATATAAGGCTTAAGGCCAATAATAGAATATCATTATAATCAACTCAGCCACAAGAAGTCCACTGCTGGATATAGGCTTCCCCAATGGAGTTCCACGTTTGCCCTACATTGTCATTTTTAATGGACTACAGTGTCAATAAAACTTGGTCTCATTATTTTAGTTATATTGCATTAATGAAGACTGTATCTTAGAAATATTTTTGACGCGATTACTTCGCCAATTATCAGTTGATTTTGATGATTTTTAACACGCTTTTATTACGTCAACCTGTATGTAACTAACTATGTAATTAAATCTAACGTAACTAATTTAACCATCTTCCAAGGATCGTAGCGTCATGAAAAGTGGCAGCTGTATGTAGTTCTGATGACAATACAATAATATGGTACTGTCGAACTGATCTGATGATGCAACCGGAAGATATGAACTAGAACTTCACGATGGAACATCGTATCATAGCTGTGTTTGGATTTGTTAGAAAAGTCTTGTAATGAACTTTGACCACAATAATTTGTAGCGTGTTTTTAGTTTTTTAAACTGTAATTTTTATTTTATAGGTTCTCTTCAGAGGTGGTCTAATATAAATTTTATCGGTTTATTTTTACTCGGTTTATTACTTTGGTTTTTGAAACAAGATAGCTGCAAAAAATATGTCATCCAAGTAAACGAAATTGCGTAATTTGAAGTCGACTGTTTCAGTTTTTTAAACTATTTACAAAGTCAAAGTCATGGTTTATTCTCATCACACAGAAAAACATCCTACGAAATTTGACAAAGAGTAGAAACGTTTGTGGCGAAATCGGGAAACCATATTTATGTTTAATAATTTGTGATACCTAATCTCAATGATAATATGTAGGTATTTACAGACATACAAATTATTATTAGGTATTATTAATTATTTAACCCTATGATTTGCAAAATAAGTAAACGGTTGGTGAACAAAAATTTAGTATATGTAGTAAAATTCCCGAGACTTCACATTTTATCGAACCGAAGCCAAGAAAGAAATAATGAACATTTGTCTACACAGAGAATAGGTTGTCGGAGACTGCCTACGCAACATCCGTTTCTTGGTCTCTTTGAAGCGTCAGACTCCAATTGAACGAGTGATGGATGACCACAGAACTCCCGGAATAGATGGAACACGCAGGACTATAGGACTGGTACTATTGTGACTCTATGCCTTCGTGTAGGAATATATAAAAAAAAAACAGTTATACGACTTTGACAACCAAATAGTAGATGTAATGTATGTCTAAATTGGATCGTAAAGCCACAATGAGGTATGCGGGCATAGAAGTAATAAGCTAAGAATGCGAATTGCCTATAACCAAGTGAAGCAACTTTAAGGTTGGGCTCAAAGCGCTATCTCTCTCGCACCCTCTCGGAGAATTATATAAAAAAAACTTCAGATACCATTCACTTTAGTGACGTAATGAAATACGTATATTTTCTATCACCTCGACCAAGTTATATTGAAGAAACACTTTTATTTTAAACATTTCTGGAAAAAAATTGTGATGCGTGAGAAAGATAGCTGCGCGCTTTAGAATGTTTTCTAGTAAAATTATGTAAAATATACGCGATAAATCCATTAAAATTGTTTCATTGAGGTCTTTAGAATCCTGTTACGTCACTCTTCCCGTCGTTATACACGACAGGTAAGCACAATTAGATAAAATTTCGCTTTTTAATTCTGTGACTTCTGTAAAACCATAATGACATAAAATAGTGACTACTACTGTTTGTCTTACTGTGTGACTGTACTGTCTTATTCAATAAAGTTGAACAAATCTCAAACCTTGGCATTGGCAAATGCGCTAATCGCACGAGTCCGTTACAAAATGAGTATTCTGTGACCCTAGTGCTTTTATTGAGCTATTTTCATAGTACCGCCCACGCACTCTTTCCCAATACACGATTTCACAAAGCTCAGAAACAAATTACTACCAACAAAAGCTACGTTATTTAATCAAAAGGTTCGCAATCTGCCACAACCGAAATCAACGAAATGGCTCCCAATGTATTTCTAAATATTTGGAAATTCTTTTGTCCTTTGTAACGTTCCCTCTGGGGTCAAAATACTGGTATATATACAAAGGATCAAGGGACTGTGCCCTCTGGAGAATGTACTCTAGAAGTCAAATACAGAGTTCAATGAAGTGGCAACCTGTACTCAGTATTTTCTTAAGAAACTAAACAAAATGTTAGCTAGAATAAATTTACTCTTTCTAATCTACGAACAATTTATTTTTCATTACTTTTCTAATAGGTACGTAACTCTTTAGATACTGGCTCTGCGGAAAGGTAAAACTATGAAAGATCATTATAATCGCCAATTTAAGTAACTTATACTTCTACTAAATATGTAATTCTTTGACCAGAATGAGACCACCAGCCAGATGGAGAGACGATATCGTCAAGCCAGAATGCAAGAGTTGGATGAGATCAGCGATCAGCACCAGGACCGGAAAAAATGGTCTCATAAAGAAGAGGCCTATGTCCAGCAGTGGATCTATAAGGGCTGAAATGATGATGATGATGATGTGTGTTTCTTGTTATTGAATATTTTAAAAAATGAGGGTAGTTACAAATGTTTTATAAGTTTTTGATAATAAATGTATTTGATTTGGTAAGCAGATTGTTTGGGTGCAGATTTCTAGTCAAAGTGCTCTCCAGCGAGCGCATCTACTCCAGTCAGTTGTTGATTACACACATCAGAGAAATAAAGAAATGTATTATGTCATTTCTGGAAGACACCGGATACAAGCCGCTTCCAATCAGTCTTTTTGGAAGTCCATGGGGGAGGTATATGTCCAGCAATGGACTTCTTATGACTGAGATGATGATTATATCACCTGCAGGTGTGAGGTTCTGCGGTCGCGGGGAGGTGTGTGGAGGGGGGTTGTGGTTGTCGTCCCGGGGGCTAGCGGCGGCGCCCTCCGAGTTGTTGTTGGCCGGGGGGCCGGGACCCTCGCCCGCACCGGCTTCCAGCTGCAGCTGCAACAACATAACACACTGTCACACACTGTACACTGTCATATCATCACACACTTTGACTTGTAAATCTATATTTATTAATAAATAACTTTGACTTTCACTGTACACATGTTAGGATTGACATTTAGATATTTTGGCATTATAGTCAAAATATCTAAATGTCAATTCTTTTGACATTATACTATTTATGAAATTATAACATTCGAATTAATGTTTTCTAACGTTTTCGCGATTGTTACTCGTTAAAATGAAACAAATATTAACGGATTTATCGCGTATATTTTAATAACACGCTTTTATTAGGTCGTCCTGTATGTAACTATGTAATGAAATCTAAGGTAACTAATTTAACCATCTTCCAAGGATCGTAGCGTCATGAAAATTGGCAGCTGAATGTAGTTCTGATGACAACACAATAATATGGTACTGTCGAGCTGATCTGATGATGGAGCCGGAAGATATGAACCAGAACTTCATGATGGAACATCGTATGATAGCTGTTTTGGATTTGTTAGAAAAGTCTTGTAATGAACTTTGACCACAATAATTTGTAGCGTGTCTTTTAGTTTTTTAAACTGTAATTTATTTTATGACCTGACGTTACTCTCCTGAGAGTACTTATAGTTCTGGAAGATAAAGTCTACTAAACTGCACTAAGCTATCGTGTTGGTAATCATAAGTTTGCCTGCATCCAGCAGTGGGGCGGTTCATACAAATAAGGAAGTTTATATCCCTATTTATAATAATTCGGATTAGGAATCGAGTCACAAACTATATTTCCATCTCTGTTATTATGTTTGGAAATAACAGAGACGAAGATATAGCTTCCGACCCGATACCGAATGGTTGTACTGATCCATATACGAACCTCGCTTAGGTAGGTATAATTATAAACAAAATCTAAAGAACTGTAATCGACTTACAGTCTATATCAGTTAGATGACATGTTGTTATCAGACAACAACATGTTATCAACAATAAAAACCTATAAGTACCTACGCAAACTGATATTTCCAATAACAACCGCAAACACTCCGAAATTAGCACAACAAATCTCATAACTCCCGCTTAATCGACGAAAATATCAAACCGTCCCCCGAGAACCGAAAGCCTGTCCTAAAAATATCGAATCGGTGTCAAATATCTGGCTGAAATGGTTTCATTCAGTGGTGTCATTTCAGTCGCGAATGGCGCGTTTGACACCCACTTGGCTGTGACAGCCAAATCCGGGCCCTGACGGCTGGAATCGAGGCCGATCGGGCTCGGTTTCATTTTGAGTTATGAAAAGGTGCCGAAAGCTTGCCTGTTTAGTATAATTGTTAGGAATTATTTAGATGCCTTTGGGTGGTTTAGGAAGTGGTTGTATTAAATGCAAGCTCAGCTTATTGAAGTAAATTAAATGAGAGACTAGCTTTGACCCGCGTAATGATGAAGTAAAGTGTCCTTCTCCAGGTACCAAAGAATCTCTATGGCATATTTCCTAACGATCAGTTCAGCCGTTTCCAACAAACGGACAGATTGAGTTACTTTCGCTGTTATAATATCACAAGTTAGGATAAAATAACTAATACCTATATTTTAACAAGTAATAATATGGGTTCTTTGGTTTCGTCAATTAATTATTCAATTTGAACCACTTATAACAGATTTTTGCATATACTACGATATATACAACTAGCTCCGCCACGCGATTCTACTCTTTACTTCGTAAGAACCGTCCATTTTCTTGGGATAAAAAGTTGCCTCTGTGTTATTTTAGGGTGTAGGCTATCTCCATTTTCAATTTTATTGAATTTCATTAAGTCGTTTTAGTGTAAGTTATATTTTGGAATCTATCTTACTTTATATTTTGGAAGGTTGTTTGACCTGTAAACGCGTTCTTATGATTCATATGTTACACAAACTATTTACAATAATAATTTTGTTGCCTCAGTGCTTGTTTGACATAAGGCTTGAAAGTCTTTTTCATACATGAGTTATATATACTCGTGTATAAAAAAAAGACTTTTAAGCCTTATAAATATAGCTTTTTCAAAGAAATATAGCATCATACTCTTGTCCTTAGAAATTTTACCAATGGTAGAGAGGACAAACAAGCACTGAGGTAATGATTAACTAAACACAAAAAACAGCATTCCTTCATGACTACCAGCAGTTCCCCATCATGCCCTGGGCAGAACAGATTAAATTAATAGTTAGTACCGGGGTCGCAATACTACGGGCCCCTAATTACCGTCACAGGCGGAAGTAAAACGCTAAACGCGAATAATACCTTCGTTCCCGACATCGTAAATACAGTTTATAGGCAGATTCGCCTATAAAACAAGCCTCGGCTAGGACTGCGGGGATGGTTGCCAAATTATAACCGAATAGCCGGACAAACCAATCACTTTAGCCGGAAAGACCATAGTCACTTTAGCCGGCCAGACCATAGGCACTGTAGACGGACAAGCCAGTAACTTAAGCCGGATAGATCAGTCATTTTAGCTGGACAAATCATTCACTTTTACCGGACAGGCCAATCACTCTATCCGGACAGATCAGTAAGTTTACCCGAACAGAGCAGCCGGATATTTGGGATAAAAATGACGGATACACTATATTATTAACTATTTAATACCTTTGATCTTTGTTCATGAAAAAAGTTGTATAACTATGTACCTATGTAGAACCAAGCTTTTTATTGTCACATTATAACTGTTCGGAAAGTTTAAGCAATGTTAGAATGTTCGTTACATCTTTATCTTATACATATATCTTACTTTAGTTTAGCTTGACGGACTTGACAGCGGCAAAAAATGCTAACAAGAAATAGCTAATATTTCTTAGCAAATATTTCAATATGATCCAAGTTTTATACATAAAAATCATTTTTAGAAATTATTAACGCAAAAATGATTTTTATGTGTGAAAGTTAACTAGAATCAAATTGTTTTTTGCCGAATATTTGTAATGTTGTTTTCTAGTTTAACAAACGACTATTGTTTATAAGTTTATTTTATATCTTCAAAAATGTTGGTCTGCGCGAGTTAGAGGGGTGAACTATGGACTCTTAAAGAAGCCAAAATTCTTTTAAATAATTTATTCCTAACGCCCAACTTACAAGTCAGTTCATAATAAATTATGTCAAAGCATGGTAGATAAAACTAATTAGATATTGAAATGAAATGAAATGAAATTTATTTGCAAGAATAAATTATAAAATTATTAATTAGTTTTAAATATATTATGAATTATTATATATAATTTAATTAATTAATTGATGAATTGATTGATGATTAATTAAATGATCAAAGACCATTATAAACCGGTCATTAGACCAGATCCCCTCTGCGATTAATTTGGTTGGTCATTCATCTAAAAAGCCCGAGTATATCCGGCTTAATTTAGACGCCTGCAACACTAGTTGCCGATAAACGTAAAATGAGGTGAATGGTTCAATGACACGTGACCAGAGGGCGTAGGTAACAAAGATATTAATGTCGCCGAGGAATCAATTTTTCGATCGTAACAATGAGTATTGAACGAACAACAATGAAAAAGAATGTAGGCGGTATCTAATCGACAGGTTGCGTTAATAGTTATTGCGTTTCATTCATGAGTATTTTCTATATCTACTGCGTAGATTTATAGCTGATCCTACGATGTATGTTCTGGCTGTGCTCCGTGGTTTTACCTACGTGGGGATATAAAATGTGTCATTTTTTTGGGTTCCTTACCCAAAGAGTAAAACGGGACCCTATTACTAAGACTCCGCTGCAGGGCCGGATTAACCCTATCGGGGCCCCTAGGCAATGCAATTCTCCGGGCCCCTTTCCTTACTTTTTAAAATATATTTTTTCTATTACAAAAGTCGAGTCGATCAGACCGACTCCTGCTTTTTGCTTATAGAATAGATTATAGATTGCATGTGTTAGGTTAGGGATTTATTATGATGTTTTGAACTATGATAATTGGATATTTTATCATAATATTTGTGTATAAAACATAACATGGTGATCCAGTAAACTTAAGGAAAACTTGGGTTTCATGGACCACCAAATCCACCACTTAATCCGCTATTAATACTATTATACTGTTCGTCGGAAGCGGAGTGGTGTTTTAATTGGATAATTGGTGTTTATATTGAGTCAATAAATAGTAAAGTAAATTAACATGTTAACAGTAGAATCGAATCCACCATCGAGGCCGCCATACTCGTTTTGTAATGGAATTTCCTTTCTACTTTGCAAATGGCGACAAGCCTTTAAATACGGTTTGATTGGATGGTTGGATTTTGATTCAGGACATTCTGTCGAAAGTGGAAAGTGTCGTCCCAAGCTAAGTGTGCCCATTTTATATTCCATTTGGGAAGTCTATATAAGATCGTAGTACTTATTTATATTGTACCTGTGATATTCCTGTAAACTATACTATGTGTTCAGAAATAGTGATGGCGCTGAGTTTTCTTGTCCACATTCTTTCTCAGTCGTCTAGGGCCTTGTGAATGTGGAGTTAGAATCAGTTGCAGTGACATGGAGTACCCTTTCGGGGTCCATGTTAATAAATAATGTGCTGATAAAGTAATAAATATGAATATTGAGTATTCTACTTATCGTTTTCTTCCATCTAATTACAATCTTACCCTAATTATAGGTAGATAAAACGTTGATATTCGTCATCATGGATAGTTTTAGAGTAAAATCAAAGATCCAAACCCAGCTAACCTTTTGGAAACTAACATCAGAAGTGGGATAAACCCATATCACCCAGATATTTACGTGTTTTTTTTTTGTTTTTCAGGATGACTACTTCTCCTTACGAAGACCTGCTTGGAGCTATTCGTGACGCATTGACTACTACAAGGCGTCGAGATGACGACATCGCGCTACCAACATTTAATCCAGAAACAAATGACAATGGTGCTGGGTCATGGTGTAATGAAATTGAAGCCCTCCAGAAGGAACTCGGTTGGAGTGGACTTGTCACTGTAGCTAAGGCAGGTAAGGCCCTAAAAGGGTCTGCATTATTATGGTTTGAATCATGGGAACCATCTGAAGGTAGATCGTGGGAAAGTTTCCGTACAACTCTTACTGATTTGTATCCAGAAAAACGAAACCTTTCTGAAAAATTACAAACAGCCGTGACTTATACTTCTGAGTCGGCTGATACTTATTGCGAATATGCAAGAGAGAAGATTAGGCTTTTACAACGTACCAGAATTGCTTTCACTGAACCTCAGCTAATAGAATTGGTGTGCGGCGGGATCATTGATCCTAATGTGAGGATGGCGGCTTTCAACAACAGTGCTAAAAATACATCTGAACTTATTTCGTTGTTTTCGACTTATGTAAAAAATAGAAAGCGAGGATTGATTTTGGAGCATACCGATCATACCGCTCCACCCGTTAAACGACAGAAAATAGAAAAAAATTGCTATAATTGCCAAAAACCAGGTCATGTTAGGAGTCAATGTACTCAACCTAATATGCTTAATTATTCATACGGTGATAGATCAGGTCACTCAAATAACAATTATTATAATAAACGTCAGTTTCCTGAAAATCGTATAATTTTTTTAGGCCAACTGAATTAAGATTAACTAAAGTATTTATATACGATATTCCCATTAACGCCTTAATAGATACAGGTGCCAATTGCAGTGTAATTAAAAACTCTGTAGCTAAACGTCTTTGCTGCCCATTTCTACAGCATTATGCAAATGTTATAGGTATAGGTAAGGGACAACTTTGTGCGAATAACCTAATAACAGTGCCAGTTCAATTTGAATCAATATGTGTAGAACTAGATATCTTCGTAGTAAGAGATGAGGATTTTCATTACGATCTACTGATAGGTAGGAATATTATTCAGAATACAAATACTGAAATTTTGACAGACTGCTTAGGTTCACAGGTAATCCCAAAAATTCCAAGCTCGTGTAACTTTTCCATAAATACAGCAGTCAGTGATACAATCACAAATTCATTATCAGAACTTAAATCTACTTTGACACACTTGAACAATGAATTACAACACCAAATAATATCCATTTTCAAAAAGAATCCCTCAGTATTAGACAATTATAGTACTGTCCGAACAGGAGAATTAGTCATTCGGTTAAAAAACGACTCTCAAGTTTATCACCGACCCTATAGACTGGCCCCAGTAGAAAGGCAAAAACTTCATGAAATAATAGAAGATTTAATAGCTAAGAAAATAGTTAAAGAGAGTAATTCGCCTTATGCGAGCCCTGTACTTCTTGTTAGGAAAAAAGATGGCAGTGACAGAATGTGCGTAGATTTTAGGGCATTGAATAAAATTATTGAAAAGGATAGGTACCCCCTTCCGCTTATTGAAGACCAAATTAATAAATTAGCTAATTCACATTATTATATAACAATTGATATGAAAAATGGCTTTTACCAGATTCCCATAGAGAAACATTCAACTAAATATACTGCTTTCGTCACACCGGACGGCCATTATGAGTTTCTCAAAATGCCGTTTGGTATATGCAATGGTCCAGCAGTCTTCCAACGAGCTATCATAAAAGCCGTAGGACACCTGAAGTTTCTATTGGTTTACATGGATGATATCCTAATCCCATTTTCGACAATTTGTCAAGGCCTCCAATATTTAGAGCAAACCCTTACAGCTCTTGGTCTAGGAGGATTTACGATTAACTTAAGTAAATGCAAATTCTTTGTAGATAACATCGAATATCTAGGACAAACCATTTCTGCTGCCGGTGTAAGACCAGGTGAATCCAAAGTCAGTGCATTAGTAAATTCTCCCATACCAAGGAATATAAAACAAGTCCGTCAATTTATGGGGCTAGCAAGCTACTTTCGAAAATTCATACCAAATTTTGCATCACAGACTTCATCTATTACGAAACTAACAAAATTAAACCAAAAATGGGAATGGGGGCCCGCACAAGATGAAGCTAGAAACTATGTTATTACACACCTGACGTCTAAACCACTGCTTACGATCTTCCGACCTGAATTACCAACGGAACTACACACTGATGCTAGCTCACTAGGTTACGGTGCCATCCTTTTTCAAAAAGTTAATGGCGTTAATAAGGTTATAGCATATTTTAGTAAACGTACTACTCCCGCAGAAGCAAATTATTGCTCATATGATTTAGAAACCTTAGCAATTTTTAATGCCTTAAAACATTTTCGAACCTATCTTCTGGGTATTCATTTTAAAATTATTACTGATTGTAATGCCATTAAGTCAACAATGAATAAAAAAGACTTGTCTCCCCGTATCGCCAGATGGTGGACGTTTCTACAAGACTTTAGTTTTGAGATCATATATAGAAAGGGTAAATTTATCAATCATGTTGATTTTCTCAGCCGAAACCCAGTTACGCCTCCAAAACCATACAGTGTTCCACCTGTAGTTAACATCCTAACTGACAATAATCCACAATCATGGTTACATCTTGCACAACAAAATGACTCAGAGACACAGGTTTTGATTAGTAAAGTAATAACAGGGGAGCTAGATTCACAACAGTATGTTTTAGAAAACAATCTGTTGTGTTACAAAACATCTATTGATTCACCAAAATTATTTGTCCCAAAAGGATATAGACTAAGCATTCTGCGCTTATTCCATGACGAAAATTGCCACGTTGGTTATTATAAAACTCTAACAAAAATCGAGGAGCATTTTTGGTTTCCAGGCCTCGCAACATTTGTAAAAAAATACATAAGTCACTGTCTTACCTGTGTACAGAGAAAAGGTCATTCCGGTCCGAAACAAGGATACTTACATCCCATTGATAAACACGCCATTCCGTTCCATACTATACATTTAGATTGTACAGGGCCCTTTTCAGTAACGAATGAAGGATACCGACACATTTTAATCATAATCGATGCCTTCACGAAATTTTGCATTTTAAAACCCCTTAAATCGTTAAACACACAAGAATTGAAGCCCATCATAAACGAAACGGTAACTCTATTTGGCACTCCATCCTTAATTATAACCGACCGTGGAACGAATTTTAGTTCAAATCAAATTCGAACAATTTTCAGGGAGTTGCATATTGAACATCATATGATAGCTACCGGTACCCCAAGAAGTAACGGTCAAGTTGAACGATATGTTGCAACAATAATAAATATGTTAAGTACCAACTGCAATACCATGTCAGAATGGCCAAGCATTTTATGGAAGGTACAACAGTCACTTAATACCACTGTACAAAGATCTACAGGTTTCTCCCCATTACGATTACTTATTGGTATAGAGGCAAATACTCCAGGAGTACAACAATATCTAAACGATGTATATACTAACCAGAATTTAGAAATAAATATTGATTTGACAGCTGATAGGGAACTGGCTAGGCAGCGTTTGCATAAAGTTGGCGAAAAATTTAAACAACGTTTTGATTCAGTAAGGCGTAACAACAAAACATATACAATAGGTGACTTAGTTTATGTTAATCAAGAACACAGACGTCATGACAAGTTACAAGCAAAATTTAAAGGACCTTATGAAATCAAATCCATTCTACCAAATGATCGTTATGCTCTAAAAGGTCTTCGCAATTTGCATGATATTGTTATTGCTAAAGAAAAATTAAGATATTGGCCCGGAGAATGGGTAGAACAAAATATTATAGATGAAGAAATTATAAGTGGTGATTAAGAAATGCGTGATATTAATTATTGTGAACTATAAATATGTATAAAAAAAAAAAAAAAAAAAAAAAACACAATTAAAAAAAAAAAAAAAAAAAAAAAAGGAATATAATAATAATGATAATAATGATTTAGATGATGATTATGATGAATATAATAATGTGTTTTTTTTGTACAGCAGCGTTACTTCAGATCGTCTCATTTTCACCTTCACTCTCAATAATAAAATTAGATCCAGGTATATTATGAGTAAATTATATTAATATAAGTAAGTTTTATATTGTATAAATTATAGTATAATTACTAATTATCGCTGGACGGCCGTCTCTGAGTGGCCCTGGTGAGACTATTGGCAGCGAGTAGTATCAGTGGCACTGGACTAAGATTGTGACGTTTATGAATATATAACTTCTTGATAATGACTATGACAGTATGAGGGTGAGATGGTCAGACTATTCTCCTACAACCGCCAGTCGACCTGGTGTAGTTGTTCTGGCGAGCTCGGCGGTGGCGGACGATTGGCGCCGGGTTCATTTCCACTAGGTAATGTGTGGGAGGATAGTCCTGTTTAGGTTTAGTTTTGAGATTATTGAGGATAGTCCTGTTCAAGTCGATAATACTAATTACTTTTGTATTGTATAATTATTGCATAAGCTACTAACTATCGCCGAACGTCCGTACTCGGGTGTACTGATCAGGCTATTGGCGGCGAGTAGATGTTGAGAATATCAGTGTCACTAGACTAAGACTGTGATGACTATGGCTATATAACTCTCTGACAATGACTATGACAATGAGGGTGGGTACGGACGGATTATTCTTCTACAACCGCCAGTCGACCTGGTGTAGAGATCTAGGCGACGTCGGCGGTGGCGGACGATGGGCGTCGGACTCGTATGCACCAGGTAATGTGTAGAAGGATAGTCCCAGTAGGAAAGTTAGGAAATCATGTAAAATACTAATTACTAGAATTATATTTAGTCATAATTAATTTTTAAGTAATTTTCTAATTTGTTTTGTTTTTGTGCTTCGAGGACGCAGCACTGTCAGTCTGGCCGTGTTAGGTTAGGGATTTATTATGATGTTTTGAACTATGATAATTGGATATTTTATCATAATATTTGTGTATAAAACATAACATGGTGATCCAGTAAACTTAAGGAAAACTTGGGTTTCATGGACCACCAAATCCACCACTTAATCCGCTATTAATACTATTATACTGTTCGTCGGAAGCGGAGTGGTGTTTTAATTGGATAATTGGTGTTTATATTGAGTCAATAAATAGTAAAGTAAATTAACATGTTAACAGTAGAATCGAATCCACCATCGAGGCCGCCATACTCGTTTTGTAATGGAATTTCCTTTCTACTTTGCAAATGGCGACAAGCCTTTAAATACGGTTTGATTGGATGGTTGGATTTTGATTCTGGACATTCTGTCGAAAGTGGCCGGACTGAGAGGACGTCCCAAGCTAAGTGTGCCCATTTTATATTCCATTTGGGAAGTCTATATAAGATCGTAGTACTTATTTATATTGTACCTGTGATATTCCTGTAAACTATACTATGTGTTCAGAAATAGTGATGGCGCTGAGTTTTCTTGTCCACATTCTTTCTCAGTCGTCTAGGGCCTTGTGAATGTGGAGTTAGAATCAGTTGCAGTGACATGGAGTACCCTTTCGGGGTCCATGTTAATAAATAATGTGCTGATAAAGTAATAAATATGAATATTGAGTATTCTACTTATCGTTTTCTTCCATCTAATTACAATCTTACCCTAATTATAGGTAGATAAAACGTTGATATTCGTCATCATGGATAGTTTTAGAGTAAAATCAAAGATCCAAACCCAGCTAACCTTTTGGAAACTAACACATGCAGCATTTGACTATGCGGGGGAGGGAGGGTCACCAAGTTGGCGATAACAAATTTTTGGGTAGTAATATGAATTTTGAACGAGCGCTCAGCGTTCGCATGGCCAAGTAAATAAAAACATAGGTAACAAATAGCGCGAGCGAAGCGAGCGCGTAAATTTTTGTAATGTTTTTATAGTACTAATATGCTTTATTTTGGAATTTTTTGATTCATTGATTTTGTTAGCGTGTCCAAACAAGTATTTGTGTTAAGAGAAAAATTAAATCCCCGACTGGGATAAGAACTACTTTTACGTTACCAAAAATTATAAATACAACCATTTGAATGCATTGATCGCAAATTTATTATTCCTAATAAAGAACATATAACTTTACAGAAAATTACATACATACGTTTTTATATGAAAGTATGCGCAAAACCGCTGTAAAAGACTATAGATGCGCATCATTTAGAATAATTCTAGTGAAATCACATATTAATTACGAAAAAGCTCGTTGGAGTTCTAACGAATCTAACGACACCTCGCAAATCAGAATCGGTCAAGCCATTGAGGCTTGTAGGCGATCATATAGAAACATACCCACATACGTACATACATACACTTGAAAATCATAACCAGGAGGGTTATGATTAATGAAATGAACATACAGCTGCTGAAAATAATTTGTCGAAACTTTTAATGAAATTTAAGGTATTCATATGCTAATTTGCTGTTAATGTTGTCACAGTATTGACATGACTCCACCCCCCCCCCCCCTCTGCCTACGGCCTTGTGTGTGGCCCGTATCGACTAGGCCCCCTTGGGCCCCTAGGCCTGTCTGTCTGTCTGTCCGTCTGTCACCAGGCTGTATCTCAAGAACCGTGATAGTTAAACAGTTGAAATTTTCACAGATAATGTATTTCTGTAGGTCCCATACCAATTTTATCAAAATCAACGTAGTACTTTGGTTTTTATAACAAAATAACTGGTAAAATATCATCCAAGTGCCTGTAGAAAAGTGAACAGCAAGTCGCATATGTGTTGTATTGCTTATTTTGAAGTCAGTTTTTCAGTTTTTTTTACTATTATTATAGTGTGATCGTGGTAGCCCCCTCGTGGGTATTGACCCGTCCGTCATATTTGGCTCAGTGGTGTCACTAGCCACCCCCGTAAGTGATTGTTTGCGGATCAATTCCAATAATAGAGCACTTGTTGCTCGACCTCTGCTACCCACAAAATGGGTATTTACCGCAAAATACCTAAATGCTTTGAGTGTCACTCGTGACGTGTGTGACGAGGTAGGTAGGTATCATAGTAGATCTTCATCAATGAGATTTTATTTAAAGAGAGCTCATTGAATATGAAGTAAAAGTATGGCAAATCTGAGTTCTCAGAATTTTCGAGAATAAAACACATCCTTAAGGCCTTTTAGTATATTGGCCTTAATAATGAGTATGTATGTGTGTATGTATGTAATATATGTATGTTTCTTAATAACACTTAACAGCGTATTAAGCGTAACAAAATCGTAAGTTAGACTGTAAAAACTCCTTTTCTACGGTCGGGTATTTTATTTTTCGTTTAATATTATTTTATTAAATTAACTCGTTCGTTCCTTTTTTTTGTGGAATCAACAAGGAAATTTTATCTCACAGTTCTCGCACAATAATTTCCCAATTTTTCAGAAATTATTTATGCAAGTTTGACTCACACTTGACCAATTTTTAGTATTTTCTGATTTGACATTAAAGTAGACTCTACAATCTTGCCAATTTTGGGACTTGTATTTATTACCGTTCGACAGGCAGACACCGTAACACGTAAAGACTTCCGAGACTTCCGAGACTCCCGATTCCCGAATAGACTCCCTACACGCAAGCCTAAAACGACCTACCAATAAAAACACTAATAAATACCCTAGAAACTTCTAATATAACACAATTTAAATTAGTATATAGTACTCCAAGAACTCAAATGGCTTTTATCTATGTTTATTTTGCGGTGCCGCTCAAAATACCTACTGGTTTTTAGAGTAAAGCGTTCCATTTCAAGTGGAATACATTAAAAAGCTGAAAGGCTATTGTGCGCGATGAATTTTTAAATTAAACGCGAAAAAAGAGCTTCGCTTTAATAACGGGTATGAGATATAAGGCGCGAAAGCAAAACATTTTGAACATTACTTCAATCCAGACCTTCGTTAAAATACGTATATTTTCGACCGATTTCTCGAAAGTTATGATATATTTTATGATCTTGTAAATATTATGTTTATAGATATCTCGGTATATAGACCGCTTTCGATAATTATTTTTTATTACATAGAGAGAAAGTATTTAGAAGATGGTCCCAAAAAAAATCATAATTTTTATTTCAGTATTTTTGTTACTGGCGCCAATTATATGATACTCTTTCAAACAATAAAACTAGATCAAAATCGGTCCATCCGTTTGAGAGCTACGATGCCATACACAAATACACAGATATACAGATACACACGTCAAACTTGTACTGTCCTCTTTTTGGGTCGAGGGTTAAAAAAAATCTTCGCTGCACCATCCCCTTAATATGCAAATTTAGGATGCAAACACTAACTAATGTAAAGAAACCCCAATTGATTAGGTAAGTACATCGAATTTTCTACAGCGCTACAGCGAACATATGAAAACCCCTGTATTAGCAACACACACGAATTGCCTGATTCTGTGTGTTCAGCACCCAAATATTGGCGGTGTGCGTAAAATTAGCTCTATATAGGCTGGGCAAAGTCTGCGGTCAGCAAAGGGCTAACATGAACTTACTGTACTTTTTCTCTTCCACATTTACATCTTTCATCTCTTGAAATGTCCAACAAAGTATAAAACAATGTAATAATGATGGACAATTTCAAGGCTTTATTTATGTAAAGATCCAATCCGGTGGCACAGACCGGCTGTGACGCGGGGACCAGCCGTCGGGGCGGTGGATTGAAAAATAGAATGAGAAAGATATAGACCGGCTGTTGACGTTTACATTTGCCAGGGGTCCCGTGAAGACACATTTTTATCTTTGCTCTCTCTACAAGACATACTATGATACTATCAAATACCAAAATCCATACAAAATGCTTTCGATCTACATTCTTGTTATATACTGAGTTGTGATCAGATTCCTATTCAGATAAGTGATCGAAAAATTTGCTTAAAAAAACTTAGATATAAAAAATGAAAATGTCGCGCAAATTTCATTTAAACTAACATATACAATTACTTGTGATAACCAAAACTAGACATTTTAAAACTTTCTTTATTAAAATGAAAATATAATTTTCTTATTCTAAAAATAAAGTTTAATTTAATAAGGTCTCTCAATTACACTCAAGTTAAATATAAAAAAAGTTTTAAACTTTCAGACCTGAACAAAATGCTCTTAATATAAAAATGAAAGTAAATATTTCAAGAATTCCAGGCTTTTTAGTATGAGATGAGAGAATTCTGAACTATTTTAGCTTTATTTATGAAGATTTTATTTCATTGACCGAGTGAGCGAAACGAACAAAGGCTTTGTTCGTTTCGCTCACTCGGTCAGTTTCACTCGGAGACCTTTGTTACAAAGGTATCTGCATAAACTGGTAAACTTTACTCCCTTCAGTAGTTAGTTTGTTGGGAAGAGTCTTCTGTCTTTATTCTATCATATAAAATGACTTAACTCAGATATTAATATGGCAAACAAAGGATGAGACTGGATAAAAGGCTCAATATATTTAATGCCTCAGATATAAAATGTAATGAAGGAGGCATTTGTGAAGTCACGTGTTTGAGATTGGAGGCTGATCGTTTGAGGCAAAACGAGTTTTATAGGATATTACACGACCTTGAAAATATTTTTATATATTAAGGTAAAAGTGACTGCTTCAATATGAGTTTTATCTATTTGTGAAAAAGTAATAAAGTAAAAATTTTATTTTTTTGTCCTTAGAGTACAAAGAGACTTTGGATAAACAACTATCGGGACAAAAAATGGGAACTAACATTTTGATTGATTAAACTAATGAGATAAAGATAATAGCGCCCTCTATACCACATTAGTAGAATAGGCTCTAGATATTTTTTTTGTCTTTACTGAGTATTTTGGTTACTCTAAAATGATTTCTAAACATATTACAGAAATATTTACGAGCTGTTTTACTAGTTTTTTTTTACGCCGCAAACAGACTGCAGTTTAAAGTTCATCAAAATTGTATTTTCACTCCGCTTGCTCAAAAATAATCTCTTTGGAGTATATTTAAATTCTCTTTGCAAACATTAAATTTATTTTCGTTAAATATCCAGAATTGTACAAATTGTACATTTCATTTTCAATAAAATAAACTTTGAATTATTGTATTGGATTATTTTATTTTCTCATAATCGTAAAAAAGTAGAGTGTAACACACGGCGCTAAAAACCCAGTGTAACTCGGTTTCTATGTACTCCCTCGCTAAAGGTCGGGAGTAAAAATCTACCTCGGTACAATGGGTCTTTTTAGCCCCTTGTATAACAATCTACTATTTATTATGAAAATACAACATTCTTGTATACTATAGTATACAATCTCGTCTAATAAAATAGGAATCAAGTCTCAATTGGACAAAATAATGAAATAAAGAAAGTGGCGCCCTCAAACCCACATTAGTTATCTGTACGAACAAATTCTATAAACTACCTACTTTGATAAGATTGGGAATTTCATTGATAAACTAACACTTATTTTAGATTTTAACCAAAGAGCCCGTATATAAGTACCTAATAATTTGATAATGAAAAGGAATGCAAGTATAAATCAGCGCAATGTCTCGTGTATTTTGCTAAATATAATATAGTTACGCTCAGAATACAACAGCAACAACACCCAACTAATAAACGTGCCAAGAAATAACTATTATTCACCATTTTCTTCTATGGTTTTGGCTATGGTCGATAACTTCTTGAAACGTGAAACTTCAAAATAGATTCAATGTTAATTGCAATGTCTCGTGCCGCTGCAGACCTGAAGTTGCTAACTTGTTTACTGGCAACTTTTGCGTAACAATTGACGACATTTGTGAAAGCAGTAAGTTGCTTTGCAACTAAATGTTTTTAGGCTTCTAAATATAAAATGTATATATCTGAATATCTGGCTATTCATGTGCTCAATTTTGTGTCAGGTCTTCTTTGCATACTTTTTCATAATAAACTATTTTTAACAGTGCCCAATTGTAATTCGCCCGCATTATTATGCTTTTTACTAAATTTGTTGGTAGGTTTGACCGCTAACTCGCCTGATGTGGCCCTCCAGGCAGGTGCGCTCCATCTATGTATTCCATAATTTTGCAGTCCACAGTTTCACATGTTTTTCGTTTTCTTCCATGCTGGATTGGAAGAAAAAGAAAAATCACCAGCTGCTTCTCTTCCCGAGCATACTGTAAAAGTCCGTTAAGGGACCTGCGGGTGGATTACTATCTCCTCTTATGGAGATACAAAGTTCGCTCAGCGCTCGTTTTTATCTTGCTTTTTCTGTAATTAAGAATGTGAGACAAAAGTTCAAATGAGTCATGGTCTTCGACCTTATCGTAAAGAAAAAAGTCGTGATTTTATGTATGTACGAGTATGTTCGCAGTCCGCCCGATAGAAGTGTTATTAGTTACAAACTAGGGTTTTTCTAATCTTAATCCAGTCAAACCAATCCAGTATTTAGCCTGTAAGTTTCCTAAAAATATATAATAAAATAAACTTCACTACTGTAGTTCAAATATATTGTGATAATGAGCTACGATAGTCAGATATTGATCAAAGTGAATAAGTTAACTATTCACCGAATGTTTGGGCAATTCGTTCGGCTTGCGCATCGCGTGACGTCGCATGCGGCAGTCGCTGCCGAAGCTACTGCAAATACTACTTACATGTACAAAATGTTATTTAATCTGTGTCATTTATATTGTGGCATTGTTTGTTCTATTTTTAAACTCCAATACAAAAGAAAAGTTTGACGTGTGTATTTGTGTGTCCGTCTGTGACATCGTAGCTCTCAAACCTTTTTGGTCATTTTTTTAGGAAGAAGATTTTATCGAGAGTGTTCTTAGCTTTATTTCATCAAAATCGGTTCCGCCATTTTTTTAGTCGGGAGTTTTGTAGTTTTCTAAACATATACTTGTGACTTGTGTATCTTTCAATCTGCATCTTAACTAATATAATAATCTCTGTTTATTTTTTCACGACTAAACTTCTACACCCAAGGGCGTCACCAATGGGCAAGAGAGATAGACCCCCCTAGAGATTAAAAAAATGTAGCCAACTGCAAAGCAATCAAAGTCCTAAGGCCGTGTAATTGTACCTGTACCTACAATTCATATTTTTCTCATCCTCCATAATATTAACTTGCCCCCCCCCCCCCCCCCCTGGGCCATGGGCTGGCGACGCCCATGTCTACACCAATCATCATAAAATTCGGCACAGAGATTCTTTAGTATCAGGAGAAGAACATCGTATATAATTTATCAAAATCATCATCACCATAATTGTAATCATAATTTTCATCACTACGCGGGTGACACCGCAGATCGTAGCTAGTATTTACATATATTAAAATCACGAGTAAAATATAAACAATGTCATTTCAAAGCGATACAAACGCGTCAATCGGTTTGCGTGACGCGTTTTCTGCAGCGTATGCCAGAAAACATGCGTTGTAGACCATTTGACGCGTAAAAATGTGGACGAATCATACACACGACACTTTACGGCTTTAATGCTTAACATATTTTGTCAACTTCTCGCTGATATGTTATGACACTTGCGGAAAGAAGACAGAGAATTTAAGACAATGGTTAAAGTTAAGTAACGTTTTTCGGTAAGGCAGTAAATCACACTGAACTCCGTTATACACATTACATTACACACTATATTACACACCAAACACTAAAACAAACATAACACAGCATACACCAGAGATCCATTTCATTATTTATATTATTTAAAACGTTATATCAAAGGCTTTTCACGAGGCTACAAAAAATATTTTGTAGCCTCTGATATAACATTTATGCCGTTCCGAGCGTGAAAATGCGGCAAAATAATGGAAATATAATATGTATAGAGTTATACAAGGACAGTAAACGTAGCCGGGTATCGCAAGAGGCACGTTCAAGCGAAGGGCTGGAGGGGAATTATATTACTTAGGTATAAGAAGGTAGGTGTTGTTTGCTAGTGAGTACACAGTACACACTATAGATACACTAATGCCCTCCTGTGGCTTAGGTCATGGAGGTATTACTCAGACTTGAAATTTCAAGAGGAAATTATTGTTTTAACCGACTTCTAAAAATGAGGAGGACTCAATTTGACTTTGTTTGCTTCGCGATTACTTCAACAATTGTGATTTGATTTTGTTGATTCTTTTTTGTTTGGTAGGTAGCAAAGTAGGTAGTACTTCAGAGGTGATTCCATAGAATTTTTATCAAAATCGATTCTGTACCTTGTGTTTTACCCAAGTAAACGAAATTGCGAATTTCGAAGTCGGTTGTTTCAGTTTTTAAAACTATAATAATGTACAACTAGATCTATGTACGTTTGACCACGAACTCGCCTGTGTGGCCGAGGACGGATCACAAATCTAACAGATATCTTTTCACTCTAACCTTGAAAATTCCAAGATTATTATTAGAAAACAGAGAAGGCGACAGGGAGTTCCACTACTGTGCAGTACGCATAAAAAACCATAGTCATTTTGTACTGAAAAGACCATCATTATTTTATACTGTTCTCGTGATGACATTCATCCTATACAATTTTATCACAATGGATCTATCTATTAACTAGTTCTAAAGTGCCAGACATACAAATCGCAGTCCCACTTCTTTATTGATACGTATATTTGCGTCTGTTTGAGAGAACAAACTCCGTTACGACCCTGTAATTATTTGGCGATATCAAAAGTGTCTCTTAAAAACATCATGAACCCTGATTGGACTTTATTACGGAAATCCTATTATCCGACTGTCCAAAAAAGACGAGTCTGTCTAACTAACGGACATCGCCATTAATCATCAGACAAGTAGTGTTAAAGGTAAGATTTTCAACCATACAAACGTATTTTAAGCCCCCCACCCAAATAGAGTTATGTTTAAATTGTGTATCAGTGTATTTGTAGCTGTAGCTCTCAAAGGGAAGGACAAAAATTTTGATCTAGTTTTTTTTTTTTATTTGAGGAATCTCATCGTGAGTGCTTGTTTAATCAAAATCTGTTCCTCCGTTGTTTGGCGGGGATTTTTGAGTTTATACTTGTATTAGAACTTATACTTGTATTAGAAACAAAGTAGGAACCTGTTGACTCTTATAGATCCTAAATATGAGATACAGCATCCAATAAATAACCGATGAGTCGACCAAAACCGTTGACCTTTATTCCCATAAAATCAATGCCTTTATCTTCACAACAGCCCTGCCAGAGTGGGCGCGGTGTAAAACCGCCTTTATGCCAGAGTGGGCATTTAATAGGGCAATGGGATAATCGTTCGCGTATATTGTTTTAGGGCGAGTGGATTAAATAATAATACTAAAGTTGGCATTTCGATAGATATAGAAAATGTTAGAGTCCTACGTTGAAATCTGAGACTGACATGCAGTAAACTCCAAAAAACTAAGAGGTTCTTAATTTAGTTATATGTTTATATATCATCTGCTACAGCCTAAGCGGCTCGACCGAAATTGATGTGTGAAATGTCTGTAGATTCGACTTTAATTACCGAGTGTCATATACTACATTTCTTTTGTAATAATAACAATATAACTCTCGTAAAACTTAAAAATTGGATTTATTCGTAAATAATGATTTTGCAAATTTTTAAAGAATTGCACACTCAACAGCGTATCAAGCGAATTGTAAGATGCCAGATAAAAATTGTAATTAAAACAAAATAAAATAAACGCGAAAATGTAAATGAAACTATTGAAAACATTAGTTTCAAAATCTACTCCTAAATTGCTGAATCATCATCATCATCTCAGCCACAAGAAGTCCACTGCTGGACATAGGCCTCCCCCATAGATTTCCAGAAAGACCGGTTGGCAGAAAGAAGCGGCCTGCATCCAGCGTCTTCCCGCCACTTGTATGATATCATCTGTCCACCTTGTACTTCCTGCGCTGCTTAAATTGCTGAATGTTTATGTTGTATTTCGTAACTAGGGCATTCTTATTATTATTCACTAACGGCTGTGTTCGTTATAATAAACGCGTAATAATTACGTACGTCGGTTTACCAACACACTGGCTGATATTAAAGCTCACTAACTTAATTAAACGTAAACAACCACGTAATAACTCCTCAAAGCAAAGGCTTGGGAGATCTCGTAGGCCTGCCTACACCTATCCATAATGTATATATTTAGAATATTTTGATATCTATAATTATATATTATAGAAAAAAAAATAGAATTTGCTTAAATTATAGAATTTAAAACTGAACCTGAATAAAATAAAATCATTAAAAAAATCTGATTACATAAGTATTATTAGAAGGGAACTGAAAATCAAAACAAGCTTTTTATATATTGATCCGTATTACACATAAACAGCAACTTTAAAAAAAACGGTATATAGCGCTACATAAAATTTATTATAATGTCACATATGCATCTTCATCCAGTAGAAATTAAAAACTACGGTCTAAATTGCCTAAAAATAATACCTAAGGCTGGAATTATAACCCTCCTCTTGGTTGCACCGTAGTCAGGTAATGTACTACGTCGTAGCCTCATATCCCTAGAGCTACGAAGCTACGTCCGTTCCGTAAGCTACGATTTCGCTAGGCTACTACGTTGTAGAACATTTTGTACAAATGTTTTTTTTTCTTAAATCGGTTTTTGTAATTAATATTCACATTTATTTATTTCAAAATATCATTTATTTTTTAAACAAACAATCAATATGAACAAGAATAATACATGTATTAATGCCAATTCTACAAAATTCACAATAATTCAATGATATATTTCATAAGTATGTATTTAAAAATAAACTTGTATTCTACCAGCTATCTGAACCCATAGTATGACTTTGCTTAGTTTTAGGCCTAGATGGCGTTTTGTGAAAATGCCCGAGAATATTTATTTTATTTAGTTTTGTTGTATAAATTTTGTTGTCATAAAATACCTAGTACATATTGTTTTCTAGGTTCTCAAAGCAAACGCTAGATTTTTCGTAGTTCGTTAATTGTTTTGAACTTGTGTTCGTAACCACACAAAATCCGTTTTAAAAATGCAGACCTTTCCTCTTTAATTAAGCGCGGCTCTCGTGTGGAACTCTTCACAAATGTGCTGCGAAAGGCTTGTATATGTAAACACAAACAGAACATACTCAGGATGCCTTGCCCTGGGGCAATCTAATCTGAATACTGTCCAAGATCTAATGTATACTCTCTTACCATTCAAATTCTTTAGTTTTTTTTTTCATTAGGTGGATATAGGATTGGCCACCAATGTGCCTGATGTTAAGCGTGGTGTGGTCAAGGATAGAGCTCGTCGACCTAGAAGATCTATTCACTCTTTGAATTCGCATTCACGCTTTGAAAATTTTAAGAGTTTAAGAAGAGCTCTCAGGAAAAAGAGTTTTTTTATTTTTTTTGATACTAAAATATTATTTTTACACGAAACTTTTAGTTGCAAAAGATTAGAGAATACGATTAACATTGAGTTAAAAATAAAATTTATGGAATACGTTTATATAATTAGACATAAATATAATTCAGAAATCGATACCAAACCAACATGTAACAAGAAAATAATGAAATAAACACCAATAACCCTCCTTCTTACGCAGTCGGGTAAAAAGAGAGCATACACTGCAGCCCGATTCCACTACCCACTACAATAATCTGAGTCCTGCGACGTAATTTCATTATATGTCTATTTGTGCTGCTACATTGGTTCAATTCATTTTACCATCTTATTTCCATTAACTCATTCGCTTTACGCTAGAAGCTTCCATCCTAAATACGTCCACATTTGATGCGATTATACATTCATGAGATTGAATAGTAGAATCCAATTCCCTCACATTTATATCGTGAGGTACACACCCATGTTTATATTATTAAGATATATTGCGGCGGAGAATGGAGACTTGGTAAATAAACAGCGACGTTTCCCCGCTCAGGTTTCCGCAAACACATTGGAAAGAAAATAAATATAATGGAGAACCCACCATCCTTCTATATGTTTGTTCATATTTTACGCAGTACTACCTGCACTACTACTGAACCGAATGTTTATATTTTTAGTTTAAAAAGCTGAAAATACCAACTTCAAAATACGCAATACAATACATACGCGACTTGCTTACTTGCTGTTCACTTTTCTACAGGCACTTGGACGATTTGGGACGACCTCTGAAATATGATCTACCAAATACAAAAATAATCATCGAAATCAATGCAATAATTGACAGAGTAATCGGTGAACAAACATACAACAAAAAAACATACAGACCGAATTGATAACATCCTTCTTTGTGAAAGTCGGTTAAAAATAGTAGGGCTGAAATAATAGTAGACACTTTTGTGCATATTTACCAAGGTACAATGATATTATTATTATTATTTACAAAAAAGTATATTTGTATTCTATAAGTTTCTTTACAGTTTACATAGTAGAAGCTTTGCTTAGTTTGGGGCTAGAAAGTGCTGTATTAAAGTGTCCACCGATATTTATTTATTTCCACCTCACACAACTAGCGGAAAGAAGCTGGTTATAAGCCGCTTCTAATTGGTCTTTTTGGAAATCCATGAAGGAGGCCTATGTCCAGCAGTGGACTTCTTATGCTGAGAGAATGATGATTTATTTCCACAAATAGTACCCATAGGAGAAAATCTATTTATTACTTTTAGTATTAGGTATTTCAATATTAATAATAGTTTGTTTGTAATAAAAAGTGTAAATATTAAATAGCATCAGAACTTTCTTGAAAACTGAGAATTGGATATCAAAGTCTCAAAGTAAAGAAAAAACCGTCAAGAATATTGCCACCGGAATCACAAGGAAGGTTTCTTAGAAATGCGAGGCTTGTAAGAAAATACGTCTAGTTTCGTTCTAAGGCTTCGAACACTTGTACCCTTGAACTACCCTCATTCGTTTCTAGAGTTGAAGGCTTCACCTTGGCAATGAGAAATATATTGCCTACAACAATATATTACTTTGCGACAAATATTTAGGTATATCTATACTAGCTACGCCCGACGGTTTCATTGTGTTTTATTAACCCCCGACCCAAAAAGAGGGTGTCAGTTTGATGTGTGTATCTGTTTGTCCGTCTGTAGCTTCGTAGCTCTGAAACAGAATGGATCTATTTTGATCTAGTTTTTTGTTTGAAAGAGGACTTGATCAAAAGTGTTTTAGCTATTTTTAATCAAAATCGGTTCATCCGTTTTTTTTGTCGGGGATTTTTGAGTTTTCTAGACTTATTGTTTAATTTTAATTGTGGAATTTGCGATCTGTGTGACGGCCGCAATAGCCTCTGAGACAAGCAGTTACAACTTAACCTTTTAGAAAAGAGACCTTATTTAAAAAAAACAGTGTCACAATTTTCAATTAAAATCTACTATGCGTAATAAAGACAAGTCAATTACGTAGAAACATTATACCTAGTTACAGCTTCTCTACAATTCCTAGAGAAATATTTTCAGATCTGTTTTCCTTTCAGCATAGTTAGCGGACTTGCTTTACGGTCGCTTGGTCGCTATTTCCTGCAACTTATGCAAAATTGCACAGCGGTTTTATTTAACATTTTCCTAATATTTCGCAAGTTTCTAACCGACTTCAAAAAAAAGGTTATCAATTCAAAGTGTAAATGAATGAATTGTTAACATGAATAATAATAATACATGAATTATTCGTATTATGTTAGCCTTGTGGGCTTCTAAACACGTGTGCCAAATTTTACACGTAAAATTATGTATGTTTGTATAAATGTTTGTCCACGAGTTACACAGAAACTAGAAGACGTATTGCAATATATTTCTTTTTGATTAAGTATTTTTCAACTTAGGAAAGATTGTAAAATTAATCACAATAGCTTTAGTAATTTGACTCAGAATCAGATCACAATATATGGGCTGTTATATTTTAAGACATTAAAACAACGTAAATCAAACTACTAGGCGGATTTGAACAAAATTTAGTGATTGATTTGATTCGATTCGATTCAATTCCATTCAATTTAATTTAATTGATATGGATTTACATCTGGAACAAATAATTAAATTTTCATTTCATTTCATTTAGTGTTTTGAAGGATGCTAAGCCCGTATTTCGCGAAGATGAACATTTTCTCATCATTCTACATAAGTTGAAAATAAAAGTAAAACAAGCATCTAGAAATTGGCATAATCACATTTCAGCACTAATCGACACTAGATAATCTGATTCGAAGTGGGTTTCGTGGCTAAGGCTCCATTAGGCGGCTTAATCACGACAATTTGCGTGAAAGCCTACTTGGAAAGGACTTGTCAGTTTACTTCAAAACACAGACAGACTCGTAAATTTGTATATTTTAGATACGTAGTCAATCACTAGAAGTATTTTAGAAAAAAATGCGAACTGAACGCTATTGTGTTGCCAGATGATCAAAATAATGAAATTAGAACAGCAATGAGCGTTGCTATCAATCTCAATTCTCTTTCCGGACATACGCTAGGGTTTTTTGATGGGCGTATATAAAGTTTATTATTTCTTGCCTAAAAACCAGAGATTGAAACGAGAACTACTCAGGAAATAGTGAAGACTACAGGGAGTAGGTATCATTCCTATACAGTACACTTCTAATATAATGTATGCCGAAATCGTTGTATACTGATTATTAGCATTTCATTGACTTATAGAGATGTAGGCAAATGCCTTTATTAACTACAACAAAACAGTATACAAACTACACAAACTCAACTAAACTAGGTACTACACAAAAAGCAAATCGACTACCCCTGACTGATAAAGGTCTAAAGACAGTCCAAACTCAAACCCACTACCAGTTGGCAGCGTACCCAGCATGCTATCCGCATTGCCACGTTGAATGGAAATGCTCATGCGTTGGGCCAGATACCCACCAGCATTTTGGTCACGCGTCGCATCTATCAGGTGCTTAGATTTTTTTAGAAATGCGATGAGCCCTAAGTCTCGACACCAAATGTACTTAGTTAATAGGGTGTTAAAGTCCGCGTTACCACTGCTTTAAGTCTGACGGCGAAATTTTGGAACTAAATTTGAGAGGCCCGCCATGCCTCACCGGAATACAGTACGAGTATATGACCGGAATACGATTGAAACGCTTCGTCTATCGGACTTGTGTCTGTGGTGGCAGGATTTTGCAGTCTAACTTACGATTTCGTTACGCTTGATAAGCTGTTGAATGTAAGTTTTTGTGAGAAAGTAAGTTGCGTAATATCTCTGTAAAAGATTATAAATGCGCATTCTCTAGAATAATTATAAGTAGTAAAAATCACTTATTTATTACGAAATAGTTCATTGAAGGTTGACGAAAAAAACGCTTTTTTGCGAGAGATGTATTATAATTATTACAAAAGGGAAAACTATGACACTCGGAAAGTGAAGACGAATCTACCATCACCTCGCACATCAAAATCGGATAAACATATTATGTATGTATGATTATTATATGAGCGCCTACATCCTAAACGATGTAGGCGCTCATATAATAATCATACATACATAATATGCCTAAATACATACACCGAAAAACATAACCCTCCTTCTTACGCAGTCTGGCAAAAATATCGAAGCTTTAAATAATTCAAAGTCTAAAATAAAGCTATAAAAATAATGCTTTACTCAGCCTATTCATGTAATGAAACATCAAACAGGGCTAGGCGTGGGCTGGTTCAAAATACCCTGAGGTCCTATTACTTAGTCATTTTCGACCTTTGAAATTGTAGTAATTACAGTGCCCAAAGATAATTAGGTACTTTCAAGACTTTTAAATATTTTTGAATAGGTAATTGAAAAAAAAAAGACGTGTGGCACTCGGAGACTGCCGCGGTAAAGCTATTGCATAATAGCTTTACGCGCGGTGTATTAGGTTATTTTCGTTACGGAATTTCTGGATTCGGTCTCCACGCTCAAGGCCCGCGATAGAAGCTATGCAATAGCTTAATATATCTATAGTCCGCTAAAAAGGTAGCATTTTTGCTTTGCCTTGAGGCTTTGTGGGATCGAGGCTTTATCTTGCTACTAGCATTTCCCACGAATTAAAAAAATATTAACGCAAGCTATACTCACATTTGACTAATTTTTAGTATTTGTTGTGAGTTGTTAGCTTACTGGACCGCAATAAATTTGTCCGCGTGGCCGAATCATTGCCTTCTATTTTAATTAAAGAAAAAAGTTAAATCCCATAATTTTGTCAATGTTGATACTTGTATCTATTTTACTGCTTTTGCTATAGACCGGAAAAAACCTACATTTTTAACATTATGTTATTCTACTATGGAACTAACGTGGTTTTCACACATTTTAAATAAAAACTACGGGTCACGTCTGTTTTAAGTCGAAAAATCCGACTATAGTTTCAACAGCAGTTGGCGGTCTTTTTCAAAGGAGCAGCGCAAACGTCACTCTCGGTTGATGACGCGAGGCGAGGTCAGTGCGAGGCGTAGCGTTATCACATACTGGGTAGTGCAGTGTACTACCTGCCACGAGATGGACAGATGACCTCATATAAGTGGCGCGAAAACGCTGGATGCAAGCCGCTTCCAATCAGTCTTGGAAGTCCATAAGGGAGGCCTACTTCCAGCAGTGGACTTATGGCTGAGATGATGATGATGAACCTGAGTTAGGTAGGACATATAGATTTAATACAATTACGATGTAACATATACGTTTTAACTAAAACGTATATGCTACATGTAATTTGCAGAGAGTTGCCCAACTATGCGAATGTTTGTCAAACTACTACCCCGTAATAATCCTTATAAGCTGCAGAATCACAGATATTGATCTCTCCCTTATGTCTCGGATAGTTTATTTTGGGTAAAAGCAAACTATTCATTAGGTTCAAACGCTTTTATACCTTTCCTTTACTTTCCATTTGAATACCCATTGAATACAAATTTTCCATTTGAATTTTGAATACAATTAATCTTATAACGTATGCCGTTGTTCTCTTACGCCATTAAAATGAGTTTAAATTTGTTAGAATTTTTTATATATCTAAATATTTATCTGGATAAAATTCTTGTATGATGCAAAATGCGAAGTTTAATACAAAGCAATAAACATTAACGAGGTTTTAATGATAGTTCAATAACAAATTTAGACAAATTTGATGCAAAAATTGTCAAAAGTCATCATAAATCGTGGACATTTCGAATAAGGATTGCAATCGCAATATATACAGTATATTTTACAGAAAAGTTCAAGTTATAGAATAGACAAAATTAAATCTTTTTAATAATGAAGTAATTATAATCACCCTATAAAGCATCTGTTAACTATTGACGTTTCACACAGTTGTTCCTAATTATAAATTTAGTTTTTATTCATTCACGGATACCTACGCACCAGCATTTTGGTCACGCGTCGCGTCGATGAAGCACTCTGATTTTGAAAATGAGATGATCATAACATAATAACTTAACAGTCCATAGCCACTCAGAGCTTCAGACTTCCACAATTCAAAACCATGTGGCAATGCGTTGTGCTTGTCACTTTCAGAAATTAGACCTCGATACGCCTAGAAATTTGATGGGAAATGTTGCTTTTCAATCCGGAATGAAAAATCTTGCACGCCACTGCTTAGCGTCCTGTAGTCATTTCCGAAGCAAACCAACTATTACAAAAATGTACAAGAAAAAGATGAAAAAGAATACAAACAATATATAAAAGGCTCATCTGCATATCACTCCCCTTTATCGACAACTTTTACATCTCTATCAACCCCAATAACTTTTCCAAGGCTTTACCCACAATACTGCGGCTTACTCTCACAAAAATATGCCTTAATACATACAGAAGAAGGAAATACAAGCAAAAGCTTTTACATTATCCGATAAATGTCATAAAATGTGTATTTCTAACACAGTATTACCAAGCTGGTACTTACGGTGGATCGTTGCGGCAGCGGTGGCGGTAAGCTATCCACGCCCATATTGCACAGAATCTTCCTTACATTTTATAACTACCTATAGTTTGTTTTATCTCACTAATGTTTGGTGCAGTTTTTTTTTCAGGTTTTTAGTGATTGCGCCATTACGTATACGTCCATCCCTGCCGAGGGAGGATCGGGGACTGTAGGGATGGGGTAAAGTCGATGATTTTGTGTCGACTCGATGAGTTCAAATAAACGTATTTATATAGTTATACATGTATTCTGATTAGTTAAATTGATTTCATTTGTTGAGTTGATTGTGTTTTATATTTTAATTTAAATTAGTGTCATGATTTGAATATTTGTTGTATGTGGTGTGCGGTGTTTTCAGTGTTGCGGAGTGGCAGCACTGCTATTTTCTTAATTTATATACTCTGGAGAACGGTGATCGAACAGAATGAACGCTACCCCGGATGATGGCGTGATGTTGTAATTCCGGGGAGGGGATATATCGCGGGCGGACGAGCGCGAGCGGCCCTTCGAAAAAGTAGTCGCGGCGTAACTCGGTAGTAAAAAGGCGGTCTTAGCGTCAGACCGCTCAGTGCAGTGAAATAAGTGCAGTGTTATAAGTAATAATAAAGCGTCATAAAGTTCAGACAAGGAGTTTACTTTATATATCAGAAGTGGCAATCAACCTGCGAGCCGAGCCCGGTAAAATCGTGAGTCACCTACGAGATTATATTTTACCCTCCGATTATTGAATATTGATGTTAAAAATTTGTCACGCATATCGAATTGGAGAAAATGGTTCTTAAAAGTGTTGAAACAGGTTGTTAAAATAATTATAACGGGATATTCTTAATACGGGTAGACAGAATGTGTTAAGATACTGCAATGAGATGTGATCTGGGTTACTCCCAGATTATTTTATTGTAGCACAGCGATTAAAGATTATAATCCGACGATTTTATTATAACCTAATGAAATTTTGATAGTGTGGTTGGGGCTACTCCCCGATAATTTTATCGTAATTTAAACGAAATGAAGTCTGTTGTAAGTAAGTCATTAGTAAATTATTTCGTTAACATCCCGAGAGACAAGTATACGAAAATATGTTTTTCTTGTTTGAGAACCATTTTTACTTTTTGTATTTGATTATGCTGCAGCCATTCAGAGGAACCATAGCGAGGTAATATTTTTTTGGTGTGATGGTGAGAGTAGTGTTTTTAATAGTACAATGGCTATGGCATATCGGTCTGTGGCCGTGTCAGCGATCAGCAGTGTGTTATTTTTCTAGAAGACTAGTAAAGTGCTGCGAATAAAATATTTTAATTCGGTAACTGGGCTACATCAATACAGCCAATTAAGCGAGCTTCTAAATGTAGTTTTTCTAGAATATTGCTAACAGTAATGCAAATAAAATATTATGGTAAACTTAAAAGCTTATTATCTAGCTGTTAAGGTTGGGCTCCACTAAAATTGTGTTCAGATTCAGAACACTTGTTGATAAAAATTTGGTGCAGACCTTTTGCAGTGCGCGAATGGTACACCGCGAGACCAAGGAGTGCGCGACAAAAGTTCACGGTTTGTCCAATAGAGTGCGCGCACAGTTTGCTGGTGCTGCCCGTAAGAGTTCACCAAGAAATACATTTATGCTGCACTCTGTGCGGTACAGAGCCGCACACTGGTGGAATCCTGTATTTACGGTTACGGCCATTTAGGGCGAGTTGTACTGTGTTCGTTTTTCTGTAAGGTTAATAAAGTACCGCAAGTAAAATATTCTAGTACGACAACTAGTCTACTACAACTAGTAGCACTGTCTTTAGTCGTGTAAGTATGCTATACCATGAAGCGAAATTTTGGTATTGTATCTCCACCTGCAACACTATAACTACTTTGTGACGTAACTATTGTAAGATCTTGAACCACATAAGTGTGTCAAACGAAATTTTATATGAGTAGAGCTACAATATTGATGGATTTACCAGAGTATCACTGCGTAAATATTTAATACAGAAGTCTGTTTATGAAGTTGAATTATACAGAGATAACATAGTTCGATTGACTTAAAATCTTAATTAAATTTCGAAGGCATGTAATGTAATAACCTCAGAAATAGTACCATTGTGTACCGGTAACTTGTCGCGAATATTTATCCGTTGACGCCTTGTAATCATGGAGGCGGAATTTAAAGCCGCGCTAAGATATCAGAGTATCGACAGTGCTGAAAATTAAAGTGCATTTCTTAGTGTTAACAACTACACTTAGTGTTACTGCAAGTTTGAAATTCAAGGATTTTTAGTGTTTACGAGTTTGTTAGCTGCAGTCATGTAGGTGAACTGCAGGGAAAATGTTCCAAAGAGTGCCATGTATGTGTGCCGTAAAGTTGAAGTTCGTAGATTTGATGATGTTTGAAGTGTGAAGATTTGACGATATTTGAAGTTTGAAGTTTTGATGATGTTTGAAGTTTGAAGATTTGACGATGTCGAAGTTTGAAGATTTGATGATGTTCTCGCTGCAACCATGTAAGTGAGCTGTAAGATTGAAGTTCAATTATTCAATGATGTTTTAGCTGTAACCATGAAGGTTTGGTTTCAGGATGATAATTTTAACCGGTCACGGAACACTTAGCTTCCAGCCATGAACGTTTTAAACTGCAGCAGGTCAAGCCTATTCAAAGGAAAGTAGAAGCTCCAAACTGTATTTAATCCAAAATAACTTGATTAACTAAATTTTGTATAATATGTATATGGTGTGCAAGAGTGTGCACAGATCTTGTATTTTAGTGGATTTGATTAATCCAGTCGATTAATGATCATTTTAATGTGATTATGTTAAGCGTTGAATAGCAGAATCATTGATCGGACTTTCCCAGAACCTGAGCACCTGACTTTTAATGATGATATAACGTTATAATTCCAGTTTTGATGTAGTTTCGAGTTTCATAGAGAAAATTTAAATCATATATGAGAGATCAACCGATCGGACACGCAGCAAGTAACCTTGACGAGCATAGCAACTCGAAGTGTCGAGGAGTTTTGACAAATGCCATTATGCTTGAAATTTCCGAAACGTACTAATTAGAATCGACTAAGTCACTTACTTTTGATAAAACGCGTATAGTGCGTTAGAGCGAATAAATTTATGAGTAATCTGTTTGCAATTATTAGATTCTCAATTATTATGGTTATTATTATTAGATTATAGAGAGAATGGAAATTACTCCATCAATAAGATTCATGAATTGATAAATGAGTAAGCCTAAGACATTTTCCGAAAAATACTATTCGGTTAAGGATTATTATAAAAATATATATAGATGTCAGCGATCTGTATGTGCCAACGTAATTAGATGTCATGTTTTGAACACCCACGTTATTTTTCGCAACTGCAGAGCAGTGTCTACACTTTGTTGAATTGTCCGCTGGACAGTGACGTAAGCAGTGATGAGCGTTGACAATTATCGTAAAATATATATAAACAAATCTGTATGTTAAATGAACCACTCGATAATATTACAAAACTATTAGTCGAAAGTAAACGTACGTAGTAAACGTTTCTTTGAGAGAAACCCATTTTATGCCTTGAATGAGTTGATGAGAATAGATCTTGCTGAATTCTCGTTCTAATGGAACAGCGGATCATATTTTCTACTTTCTTCCATAAGTGGATTAGCATATTTTTTATTATTCTATTTTGGCCTTTTGAACATTATTGTGAATATTGACATAAGTTTGACGACATCCTTTTATTATTTATTATGTTATTGGATATAATAAAACCGGCCAAGTGCGAGTTGGACTCGCGCACGAGGGGTTCCGTACCATTATATATAAAAACGGCAAAAAAATCACGTTTGTTGTATGGAAGCCCCCCTTTAATATTTACTTTATTGTTATTTAATTATTTATTTTGAAAGGTAATATACAAGTAAATATTCTGTGAAAATTTGAAGCGTCTACCTGTTACCGTTTTTAATATTGAGCAAAAAAAAATACGAAAAAAACACGTTTATTGTATGGGGACCCCCCTTAATATTGTATTTTTTTTAATTTTTAGTATTTGTTGTTATAGCGGCAACGGAAATACATCATTTGTGAAAATTTCAGCTTTCTGGCTATCACGGTTTATGAGATACAGCCTGGAGACAGACAGACAGACAGACAGCGAAGTCTTAGTAATAGGGTCCCGTTTTTGCCCTTTGGGTACGGAACCCTAAAAATGACATAAATAAATAGAATATATTATATCTAAATTAATAAAAACTACGTTAAATCGTATTTTATAACAGAAAAAGCTTGGAGTACAAACATAACAAAAAATACTAATTTGAAAAGGGCTTTTCTAATATAACACTTTTGTTACAAGCCCAAGAAATAATTTGACTTTGAATTTAAGCGATGACCGAAGTTTCTTATCACGAACTAAAGATAATTCAAAGAGAGAACTGATTGATCAGTTTCATATTTCAAACAAAGTAGCCTCAAAAATAGATTGCACCGGTGGCGGTTTTATTGTAAAAGTACAGTTTATGAGTTCAAAAATTAGTCAAATATAAAAACCGAATATTCATTATTAATTTATTTCTTGCAAAATAGATATACAAACATGTGGTCTTATGATAGTAATAACATTTGGCCCTCTATTTTTGCTGTCAAAGCGTTCAAGTATTTCTAGGTTCTAGATCAATATCGTTAAATATCGTTCGTGCATATGAACATTTTGATAAATCTAGTATAATTTTGGTAAGCATATAACAGTATTGGATCCAGCATACGAAAATTAATCGATAAATAAAAAAATATCTTCATTAAAAATAAGCAATATTTGATAGGACTGGTAACGTTTCCGAAATATGATTGTTAGTTGAAATAAAACGGCAACTATCAAAATCACCACTGGCTTGTACTCAGTGCAAGAGCAGTTATGATATGACTAGTCGACATCATATAGACCTTTAAAAAAAAAAAACAACAGAAATTAGTAAGACAAATATTGAGACTAATTTTATTTATGGAAGTGATTACCTGCTTCTTGTCTTTTGATGCTTTAGTATTAGTTCAGGTGTGCACTAAAAGGAATTAAGTATGCTTCTGTGTATAAACATTCTCAGTCTTTACCTACAATTAAGTTTATTAAAACCTAGTCAAGTAATTTCTGCTCTACTGTTACATCAGTACTATAAATATTGGATGGGAAAATAAATATGTCCACATTCTCGGTTTGAGTACTGTTAGTATGTAATGTGTACAGTATTTTTTTCTAGCTAACGTGTCATCAAAATAGTGATGACGTATTTGACAAACAACCAACAACTCTATCCTCAAAGAGATTCATATACGAGATAGATTATCGTCGACTGGGCAATTGCAAATACTGAAGTTCTTTGCGCAGATCTCAAGAAAAGAGCACTCGACGGAGAGCCTATCGCAGCATATGCATGGCCGTGTAGAAGGCAAGCGAAGTCCTGGACGATCACCAACACGTTGGACCGACCTCATTAGAAAAGCTACGCAGTCCACCGAAGTAGAGTATACTCGCAATGCAACCGACCGGCAGAAATGGAGAAGCATCGCGAGAAGAGCAGCTGGCCTGGAGAGTGACGGTGACACGGCGAGGAGCCACCGCCATTGCAACCACGACCACTCTGACTAGAGTGTACGATTAAGAAGAAGAATTTGGCAAACAACAGATTAAAATCCGACAGATGTCAACTCAGGGCATCTGTGATGTGAAGTGATTCAACTTGATAGTACATCAATTTAATGGTAAACAGCAACAGGTATACGCCAGTCAAATAACGGTTGGTGAAGGACTGACAATGGATCAGCTACCTGTAGTTTATCGTGACTAATTTGTTCCTATGATAATGAAATTTAGTGATTAGAAAATAATAATACTTCTGACATTCTAAACTGACAAAATTTTGCTCATGTGCTTTGCCGATCATCCACAAGCTTGACAGAAATTAATGCGGTTGTAGCGACTTGCTAAGAAAAAAAAAGGGGTTTGGAAAATTATTTCCGTTCTCTTATTCTCTCTATTACTCGGATTTGTGGAGTATACGTTACACAATTTTAAAATGCTATTTGGTAATGGCAGGACAATGACAGAAATACAGTTTAAAATGTTGATTCCTATGAGAGCACTTACAAAATTAACGTACTCGTGTCACCAAATTATTACTGGAGCTGGTTTGAGTTGGATCTAAATATTTGAATTTATGTGTAATTATTTTTGGACGAAATTTGCTTTCATTTTATTCAAGCTTTGTCGTTGGTCATTTTAATGTTTGGACGAAGAACAAAAAGGAGTATTTATAGAGTTTTTCATAAAAAAAGTCTACAAGTCCAAGTCTACAAGGTTTGAATGATACTTCAGTGGCCACAACAACATTGGGACATTTATATAATGATGCTGCCGTTCGCAATCACTAAGCCAGAGGAGGAAGTAATTGAGTAACCGACAGTAAATTAATAATGCGAATTGAATAAGTTTTTATGTACTTTTTTTAATTATATACCAAACCTCTGGAAATACCAGAATATATACTCGATCCGTATAACATATTTGTACAACAATGATTTATCTGCATAGTGTACATTTACACACGAATAGGAAGCCTCCGGTTCCCAGACCAGCTAGAATAAACATAAAATAATTGTCATATTTAAAAACGAATCCGAGTGTCATGATTACTTGTATCTACAATAATAACTAGTTACGACAACGTATACTACAAAGTTTAGTGTGCCATAAGTAGTTTTATAAAATTAGCATAATAATTACTGTTTAACTATTTTATTTTGCAGCAAATCTTTAAGGAGTCCAAAGGGTTCGATATGATTAATCAGACTTGCTTTTAGAGAGTTGTTGTGCATCGGGACGTTGCACAAAAGCGGATGGCCGAGTGTCATGATTTGAATATTTGTTGTATGTGGTGTGCGGTGTTTTCAGTGTTGCGGAGTGGCAGCACTGCTATTTTCTTAATTTATATACTCTGGAGAACGGTGATCGAACAGAATGAACGCTACCCCGGATGATGGCGTGATGTTGTAATTCCGGGGAGGGGATATATCGCGGGCGGACGAGCGCGAGCGGCCCTTCGAAAAAGTAGTCGCGGCGTAACTCGGTAGTAAAAAGGCGGTCTTAGCGTCAGACCGCTCAGTGCAGTGAAATAAGTGCAGTGTTATAAGTAATAATAAAGCGTCATAAAGTTCAGACAAGGAGTTTACTTTATATTAGTATACTGGAATGTAAGTATTATTTAATGTAATTATTTAAAAAGATGAACTCTGCGACTCCGATATTCATGCTCTTTGAAAACTATTTACTTATAAATTTTGTATGGTGTATACAATAAAGTATTTATCTACCCATCTATACATGTTTTTGTTTTACTTTTTCCTTCTAACAAGAAAAGACATTCTAAATGCATACAAGGTAACATAACAGAATAGTCATACAAAATTAATTGTAAACACATAAAGTATATCAAATTTCGCTATAGATTGTTTACAATATTCACTTTTCACATTCCTATGTTTCAAATGAAGCAGCAATCTATAAAGTACTTACCTGTAGCTAAAGCAATCGGGTCAATCCTATGGGCACTCTGCCAAATTTCGTTATCAACAAATATAGACTAACAAGCAACGTATTTTCTTAAATAAATATTAATATATAATAAAACAGGAGCAAGATTCGACCTTCATGAAGGATAGGCGGAAAAAGAACGAGATAAAGTCGGGATGGAGGTGAGTTGAATTTATTTGGTAATGGTGTGATGAAATGTCAGTGATGGCAATGGTAGGTCAAAGTGATATGAATAAATGTTAACAATTGGTTAAAATCACGGAATTCAATATTTATAAAGGTATTGATAGAATCCCTAAAATCTTAAAATGAGTTAAAAACCTGTCAGGTCCCATCCCTACACGTCTAGATGCTGCGCGCGCCGCAGCCTCGCAATTTTATCTCGCCACCACATTCAATTCTCAATTTTAACTTCCTAACTTAAAGCTCACTTTTGTGATTCAGGAACCGTCCTTCTCGATCCGGGCCGAGTGCAAGTTACAAACGATGAGTGACGTAGGTACATAGGTAAGATCGTTTATGAACCTATAACGCTAGACGATATTTTGGACACAGATTAAGTAGCTAAGGTAGCTGTAGGTACACTGTGCCTAATTACCCTACTGCGTAAGAAGGAGGGTTATGTTTTTCGAGTATATGTCTGTATGTATGTTTCTATATGACAGCCTACAGCCTAAACGGCTTGACCGATTTTGATGTGCGAGGTGTTGTTAAATTCGTCTTCACTTCTTGAGTGTCATAAGCTATATTTTTTGTAATAATAATAATACATCTTTTGACAAATATAAAAATCATAACATAATAACTTAACAGTTATTTTACTAAAATTATTCTAAAGAATGCGCATTTATAACATTTTACAGCTATTTTACGTATCGTAAGTTATACTGCTAAAACTGCTTTTCTGCAGTCGGGTATTTTGTTTTTCATTTAATTAAGTTCTAGTTTAAGTTTTATCACTTTAGCTCAGGGCACGCCGCTATCTCTTTCTCACATAGCAATATTGTTAAAAAAATCGTCGAGACCGGATTTTTTACATGAAATAGATATATGGTTGACCATCAATTCGCCTGATGCTAAGCAACGGTGTGGCCGTACACCTTCAGTATAGGAAAGGGCGCGTTTGTAAATTAATAATATGCAAATTGCCAGATTTCCTACACACCCTAATTTAAGAATTGAATATTTTCATGTAGTTTTCCGTCATTTAAATTTAAAATCAATAAACTAGTTATTTAAATTGTTCCTTAACATTTTATTGCGCATACATATTGCTACGAATATTCACTTAACACTTTGTGTCAAATTTATATTTAACTAAGCTGTGTACTGTTGTAATTGGATTTTAGGTTCACAATGTTTTGCCGGTTGAGCTTATTGTATAGCCTATTATCTGTAACTGTACCTATTTCAATAAAATAAAATAAAATAAATAAGAAATCGTTCTATGCGATAAGGTCGCCGTTGTTCTCTCAACCACGATTATTATATATATTTAAGTTACTCTGTATGGATGTACAATAAAGTTATTCTAAATTTATTATATTATTATCAATAATATTTTTATATAAAAGATAATTGTAAGTTTGTTTACCCCGCTCCTCTCTCGTACCCTATACCCAGTCTACCTTACGACGTCGACGGGTCGCTGCATTTACTCGCCTACAAGCACTACCTTCAGTCTAGATTCACATTTCAACCAATTCTGTTTAGCTTATACTGAACGTAATTGGGGAGTCTGGTTGCCTCTCGCATCACACGGAGGTTACATTAAGGGAACACGAAGGTTACATAACACGGCTTAATGATTATAGTATAAATAAAACCAGACAAGTGCGAGTTAGACTCGCCCACCGAGGGTTTTGTACAAACTAAATAAAAGCGGGAAATTATATATTTTTTATATTTTCCTTCATAAACCGAAAAATACACATCGTAAAAATATTTAAAAACCTGTTTTAGCTTTTGCTAATGAAGCTCTTTCATATGATATTCATATTTTTCTGTGATTAAATTAAAAATGTCCAGTTTTCGGATTTTTTCCTATATGTGTCTCTAACAAAATGCTTCTTGCCAAATTTCATAGTTCTAGGTCAACGGGAAGTAGTCCATAGGTTTTGATTCCCTTGTGAGTGTCGAAATGTGCGTTTTTTACGACATATTCGGCTGTAACTTTTTTTTATGAAAACTGAGAAATTTTAGTTTTCTTTCTGCAGCAAGATACTATGGATCTACGTACCTATATGGTTTTAATTTCAACTCGATACCTTCACGCGTTCCCGAGGTAAAGGTCTTGACACCCGGACAGATGGACAGACAGACATACAGACGGACAGACGGACAGACGGACAGACGGACAACAAAGTGATCCTATAAGGGTTCCGTTTTTTCCTTTTGAGGTACGGAACCCTAAAAACTAAAACAACTCAATACTTCAAAATACGTTAGTTTTGTTCACTTGAATATGACATTTTTTTCCAGTTACTTTGTTTTAAAAGTTGTCCACATATTTATTTATTTAAAAAACTAAACCACTAAACCCATTTTAATAAAATATCTATGAGACCAATCATCAAAAAAAGAAATTTCCAAATCCATTTAAAAACGGAGTTAAGCAGAAACAAACATAAAACAAGTAAGTTTAAAATGTAAAGAATATATAAAATAGAATATATCAACATACTATAAAACAGCTGAACTAATTTTGTTGAAATATAGCTAAGAACACTCAAACAAATCCTCTATCCAACAAAAAAAAAACCAGATCAACATCGGTTTATCTATTTGAGAGCTGCGATGCGACAGACAGACACACAGATACACGCGTCTTTTTAGGTCGGGGGTTAATATCCAATCGAGTTGAGAACCTCCTCCATTTTGAAACAGCGGGCATACTTAGTTCAAAGTTCAAAGTTATTTATTCGCTATAAATTGTGGATTACTATAAAAACAACATAAGATCTTGTAGATATTATGTTGTTTTTATAGTACACAATATTGACGTTATTGGCATGCGAGCTTAAAATAATAATTACAGTTTAAAAACACGCTACAAATTATTGTGGTCAAAGTTCATTACAATACTTTTCTAACAAATCCAAACACAGCTATGATACGATGTTCCATCATGAAGTTCTAGTTCGTATCTTCCGGCTCCATCATCAGATCAGTTCGACAGTACCATATTATTGTATTGTCATCAGAACTACATACAGCTGCCAATTTTCATGACGCTACGATCGTTGGAAGATGGTTAAATTAGTTACCTTAGATTTCATTTCATTACATAGTTAGTTACATACAGGTCGACCTAATAAAAGCGTGTTAAAAAATAAATAATAATAATAAATAAATAATAAATATTTGTGGACATTTCACACAACACCATCTAGCCCAAACTAAGCAAAGCTTGTACTATGGAACTAGATGGCTGATAGAATACATAATACTTTTTTTTTTTGTAAATATATACATATGATACATAGAAACACCCAGACACAGAACAAACATCCATGCTCATCACACAAATGTTTGCCCTGGGTGGGGATTGAACCCACGACCTTTCAGTTCAGCAGGTAGACGTAAACACACTACCAACTGAGCCACAAGGCCAGTCAAATGTTACATAATATTAAAAATATTACTATAAAGTAAGTGTTTTACAAATGTACCCACTAGAGTTATTTACTTAATTAAATTCAATTACTAGACTTACAATAGTTATGCTATTTATTAGTTCAAAACTTATAAATCCTTACTAATACCTATTGTAAAAGCAAAAGTAGGTATTTTTACGCATCTGTCAGATGTTACCTTTTTTAGAAGGATCAATTACTCTTTTTACCCGATTACGTAAGAAGGAGGGTTATATTTTACGTGTATGTGTATGTATGTTTCTGTGGGCTTGACCGATTTTGATGTGCGAGGTGTCATTAGATCTTTTTTTTTGTAATAATAATAATCTCTCGCAAAAATTAAAAATGCGGTTTTACGTAATCTCCAACGAACTTTTTCATAATAAACAGCTGTTTTTGCTAGAATTATTTAGAAGAATGCGCATTTTTAATCCTTTACAGTGATTTTACACATATTTTCTCACAAAAAGCGTACACTCGACAGCGTGTCAAGCGTAACGAAATCGTAAGTGCAAAAACTGCTTTCCTGCAGTCGGGTATTTTGTGTTTTTTTTAAATAGATACTTGTTGTATACGCGCTCAATGAAACTTTTTGTTCACACGGCGATCTGCTCCGAAGAGAGCCAGTGTTGTGAATCGCATTTTATTATACAGATTTACTGCTGAAATGTCAGCGAATTCAACAGACGCAGGAGGAGCATGTCCCACCATAGTCAGTAGGAAGGTGTGACCTTTGGAAGATGAACGATTTTCGGATAAAGTGATAAGGCAGGTACAAAATAGATACATTCAAAGCCCATAGCTATATCTCTCACGCATCACTACATTTGTAAACATATAAAATCACTGATTAGGAAAATTTTAAAAGTGGGAAACAGATTTGATTAAGTATATAGATAGGACGTTTTTTTTTTGTACTATGACAATGCTGCTTTTTGCCAAATTTCCTAGTTATAGGTCAACGGGAAGTACCCCATAGGTTTTGATTCCCTTGCGAGTGTCGAAAATGCGTTTTTGCGACATATTCGGCTGTACTTTTTTTTATGAAAACTGAGAAGTTTCATTCCTCTCTCTCTCTCTCTCTCTCTCTCTTTCTGCAGAAAGAGACTATGGATATGCGTATATGGTTTTAATTTCAACTCGATACCTTCACGTGTTCCCAAGATACAAGTCTTGACAGACGGACAAACGGACAACAAACTGATCCTATAAGGATCCCTTTTTTTCCTTTTAAGGTACCCTAGAAATCATTTTTATTCAGATATCATTTATATATTGGTGACGGAGTTTAAAAAAAACATAATAAATATATTTTGGACCTCAGACAGGTTTAACATAGTATGCATATCTATCACTAGTAGCAATTTACAAGACTTGACGCCATTAGAAGGTGTCTGCCAAGTTGAAGTTTCAGTACAACAGCCCTATTTCTAACTAAGCTATTGTGAGGCAACCCTAGCCGTTGAAATTCCACCTCAAATCTCGACTTCAAACAAACATGTGAATATGAATGACCCTGCCTTCCGTTACACGCCTAGTTTCTCTATTTTACATGTGGTTTGTGGGATTTGTATACCCACGGCATCCCTCTGGGATATTTGAGATGCTAATATATTGCCTCTTTTACACGAATATCGAAGGACAGATGTTGAAATTTTGACAGATGTTGCATACCAATTTAAATTTATATAAAAAATTAGGTGATACGTTGAGTAAATCCCGTCAGCGCCCCATACGCCACAAGAACAGACTTGTGACCGTAAAATGGTCTCTTGCAAAGTCCACGAAGTTGACTCACGTCATGGGTAAGGAAGTTTATAGCAGACTGCCCGAAGACATTATCGAGGCATCCAATATAATTATGTAGGTTAAAACATTGGCTCGTCAATCAAGCGTTCTACGACTTTGAACATGAGTTCATGACTTTGCCTGTATGACAATAGTTACACAAACAACAAATACCTACAAATGTATTTTTTTTTTCAATTATTATTATTATTTTTAATTTTATTTATTATTTACTCTATTTGCAATTTTTGTTTTGACATTTAATTTGAATTTGTATTAATTTGTGAAATTTTTATTATTGTTTTTCGTGTATATTTTATAGTGACGTGTACCTAATGTGTATCAATAAATGAATATGAATATAAAAAAATTAAATATATATTAAGCTAAGCTCACAACCCAGTTGATATTGTCTGTTTTCTAAGATGAAATCTGCGTTTTAAATAATAATCTCCTTTTTTGAAGTCGATTAAAAAGATGTCTACAAGCACCTCTCCGGACTAGCAAAGCAACAGCCACTCATGTTGCAGTTATCAGACGTTATACCTGTGCGATATTTTATTTGCGATATGCTTTCCAAGTCAAATGTGATAACACTTTTTATTTATTTATTTGAGAACACTTTTTTTATTTTTATTTTAAGTCTTTAATTTATTTTTATTTTAAGTGAAAATAGTTATAATATTTGTTTTAATTTTTATTTTAACTATTTTCGCTTCAAAGTCATAAAATAATCTAAGTACCTGAGCTTTAAACCTATCAGATAAATGAAATAAAGGGCATCATACTCATCATGTTTTACAAGAGCTACAAGGGTATTTTCACAATTTGATGTTCAACCTTTTTAGGATTCTGTAGTAACTACGAGAAACCTTAACAAATTCATGTTCGTTTGACTGTATGTCGTATGTCACAGCCAATTTACGTAGATTGAGCCCTACATAAACGACGACAGATACACACATCAAACTTATAACACCTCGCTTTTTGGGTCGGGGTTTAAAAATTGTGAGATAATTGTAATTGATCTTTTTCCGTTTTTATCTCAATAAACGAATTTATCATTATTTATTTATCATTTATCAAAATATAATCATTGAAAAATCTTCGACGATGGAGGTAGCTTACCCTGATGGAACCTCTTTACTCACTATTTGAATACCTATTACAATTTAGGTTAGAAAACTTACGCACTCTCGCAGCTGTACTTTTATCTTAAGAAATTAATTAATAATAAACTCTACAATACTCACATCGTACAATATCATATCTAAAGTCCCAGTCTCGTTCACCTGTTACACTTTCAACAATTTACGTTATCAAGCTTCCCCTGATAACGTTATCTTTCAAGTACCCGAAATTCAGTCTGTGTTTATTTTTGAGCTATTATAAGCTAACACTGCCACTAAAATTATCACAAAATGTTTTAATACGCGTTTAAATATTAATAAAATAAATGTCCACCACAAATTACAGCAATGTTGGGCTAATAGTTCTTTCTTCTATCACGCTCGAAACGCGATGAGTCTTTTTACTGGAGTGAAACCTCTTTGACTTGAATACTGACTGGATTTTTTTTTCTGTCGCCAGTCCTATTTTAATTGAAGAACAATCAATTGTCATTCAAACTCTTTTGTTAGAAACAAGGTTGAAACACGAGTGATTCAGAATAAAGTGCGGTTGGAAGTAAGGCGGGCGGCGCGCGCCCTGCTTTGCTAGAGACTACAGCCACCAGCCGCCCTGAAGGGCGCCCGCTAGGGCGGGGCGCAGACGAGCAAGATTTTAATCCAGTTAGCGTCCAATAAGCACGTTTATTGTTCGAGCAACTTTATTCTCCAAAGTTATGCGCATCTATAACTGTATTTACGACGTTAGTCATTTGCGTTCGCTTGTCTATGAGTTTGAATCTATTAAAAGGATTGTTGATCGCGCGTTTATAAATTACTAAACATAGTTTAAAAAATTAAACAATCGACTTCAACCAGCGCTATCTCGAATATAGAAGCCATAATTAATTTAAGTCATTTGCGTTCGCTTGTCTATGAGTTTGAATCTATTAAAAGGATTGTTGATCGCGCGTTTATAAATTACTAAACATAGTTTAAAAAATTAAACAATCGACTTCAACCAGCGCTATCTCGAATATAGTAGCCATAATTAATTTAATTTGGTTACTAAAGTATGAAGCAAAATTGATGATTATTTTAAGAGACTATAAATAAGCCTTTATTCCAAATTACTCACACTTTATAATCTATATAGGTATCTTTTCAAATATCACTATCTTATACGAATAATTCATCGTTGTTCTTGTATTAAACGTTAATATATGTATATACAACAAAATGAAATTGGAAATTCAATCGAGTTGAGAATCTCTTTTTTTATTATAGTTCCGTAATAAACAAGGACCCCATAAAGTCAAAAAGATTAGAAGTAAGATTAGTCATAGTAATATTGTCATTTTTCAATATGTTTGTACAATGTGGTCTTTTAATAAAGAGTTTTCTATCTATCTATAGTTTTGCCATGTCCGTCGGTCTTTCTGCCTGTCCGCGGCTTTGCTCAAAGACTATTAGTACTAGAAAAATGTAATTTGGTATGAAAATAGGTATTAGTTATGCCAAGAACATCGCGGACACAGGTAAGTTGGCGGTCAAGCGCATATATTATATAAAAAAAGAACATTGTAGAATAAAATCATGAAAAAAAAACTTTATCGGGGTACCTCTTTTACAAGTCAAGTAGGGATGAATTATTTCTTCTCTTCTATCCCATCTTGTGGGATATCATTGGATAGGTAATAAAAAAATTGGGGGTGTCCGAAAACCAATTTTCAATTTAGGGATCCGTTTGCGAAATATTTGTGCTGCATATCGCTGCATATTTAATGTCTAATATGCAGCGATCTATTGGTAATATACAATGTACCTAAATTATATATGTGAAAATGGGAATATTCGCTGGGTAAGCTGTAAATATGTTTATTTTTTTAGAGGTCGTATCAAAATGAAACTTAATTTTGTTCAAATTTTGCATGCCGTAAGGCAAGATGTGGCGGTCTTATTGTATTAATTCTATCCGTTTGTAACCATATACGCAAATAAAGTTATTATGAATTATGAATTTTATTATTAATTACTTTGAAGTGATAGTTTTTGTTAGTCTACAATCGAGAATAACATGCTCAACGATACTCTTAAAGATAGCTTCTAAATGAATGGGTTCATCAGCCGTTTTAAATGACAAAGCAATATCAGCACCCGCAGCTGTTATAATTTGATTAATTTGTTTTAATTAACTTTACTTTTACATTAGATCTACGATTGACAACCAACACAGCTGATGTTAAAGGTGGTGTAGCCTAGGATGAAACTCTTGTATCTAGAAGATATCTATTCACTCTAGTGTTTAAAATATCCAAAATTAACTGAGCAATACAGTTGTCAGGAAACAGAAATGGCGGCAAGGGATTCAAGAGAAGTACACATCAAGAATGTGGACCGAAATCGTTGAATACGGATTTTTGCCATTTTAATGATCGAGGTGGTAATGTACCGACTTTCTGCTAGTCCTGTAGTGAAATAGTGAAATGGGGTCGTGAAGCACTTGCGCAGACGCTACACTATAGATATACTACCTTCGAACATAGATTATTATACTCGAAGTATAAAGCTCTTTACGGCAATGTTCGAAACTAAGTAACTTCTTCTTACAATTGGAGATGGCCATTAAAGATCGGAACGCGGCGGAGATGGAGGCCTTGGGCCGAGATGAGGCGATAGATTTGTATAAAAAAATATGTAATTAGACGATGTGAGTGCAGTCGCTGATAAAGTCCGATCAACCGAGGGCAAACTGATAATCTGGAAAACCCGTCTAAAACCGGGCTCTATCAATGACTGCGTTCAGAAAAATATTAGTATTTCAGTAGTTAGAAATAAGAGGTATGTGCACACCTTGAGCATTCATGCTCACCATCGAAGGCTCCTTCTTGCGGCGGCGTCGTGTGGCGGGTCGCACTCTTCCCTAACATATGGTTGAGGAGGGTGATGGCTGGCACATGCGTCATACTCGTGATCGGGTGCTGCTTGCGAGTCGCTGGTTTGCTCGTGGTATGCACGCAACATAGGACGTACTTAAATTAAAACAAAATCATTTTCCCGTAACGATAAGTAGTAAACAATAGTTTGTAATTATGACAAAGGTCACGGACCCTGGTCTCTGTGGAGATAAAAAAAGTACCTTTATTCTAGTAAAACATGAAAAGAAAAACCTATTATGTACATTAACTGGTCCTAATAAGAGTTTATACAGAGGTGGTATTTTACTTCAAAATGTCACCCTGTTGCCCTCTCACCCCACTAGGATGTTCCTGGAATTACAAAAACGGTAAGAACGCTTACCAAGTTTTGGGATTTCCAAGTTTTTTGCTGGCCGAAGTTCTACGAAGGTAAGTTCAAACTTTTCTTCAATTCCAGCCACCCCAACATTTTCTTGGAATATATATTCTGTTTTCTTTTTACGCAAGAAGGTCTACGTACGATTGACCATCTACTCACCTGATGTTAAGCAACAGTGTGGCCGAGGATGGACCTCGTCGATCTATAAGATTTCACTCTAGTCTTGAAAATTATAAGATTGTAGTTTTCAGGAAACAGAGGAAACGCATCAAGAACGTGGACCGATATCGCTGAGAACGGATTTTTGACATTTCAACAACAAATGGGTGATAATTCGACGACTTTCTCGACTACACTAAACCAAAAAGGGATATATTTTTTACATTCTGTGTATGTATGTATGTTTGTATTTATGTATATTCTTCTATAACGCTTAAACAACTAATCCGATAGATAAATGACCATCAATCGATTCGACATTATATGTATGTAGTTTTGGTGATATAGTTTATATGACGTCACTGAAAATTTTATATGGCGGATTTGGTAACCAAATTCATTCGTAAAAATAAATCCTGGCTGATATCAAAAATCCTTCCGCTTTCAACAAAAAAAAATCGCGCTATTATTACCTACTAAAAACTGGTCAAAGGCGAGACAAGCTTGCGTAATAGATTTTGTAAAAAAAAAATGAAATAATTGTGCGAGATAAAACCTCCTTGTTGATTCCACAAGAAAAAACTAAAAATGATAAATGATCTTTTTTTTTGGTTTGTTGGCCGTTTGCCCGGTGTCATGTGAGTTGTGACATAAAATATAGAGTATTAAAATCTCTTTGGATATAAAATAGTTGTCTGTAAAGTCGGTTTACGGACGATAATTTTACGTGATAACGTCATGATAGATGCCATAGATGCGTCACAAGCCGAACGCTAAGGCCGATCGTGCCTCTCTATCACTTGTTCCGTGCTCTCGCTTGCACGCTCGGCTCAAAATGAGTCATGCTATTTAGTGCGTGCAGCCGGCGTTCATCGATACATAAAACGTTATCACGTAAAAAAAATGTTCTGTAACACTTACTTATTTGAATTTCATTATTCTCTCTGTAGAGAGTACTAATTTTCTTTGTTGATATTGAATGTGAAGTGTGAACGCTAGGCATTTCAGGCTATTCCTATTGCGGAAAATATGTGTAGTTACAAATATTCTTAGATATAAAGTAGGCATAAATATCCACACCTGTGTAGGCGAAGTTTCTCGAAGACCTTGAGGGATTTCCTTTTGTATTTCCCTTCTCATGTTTCTTTAAATAATTTACTTCTAACAAAGTTCCAAAGTTATTTAAAGTCGTTCTTTCATGAGTTTATAAATTCCCGATATTTCTTACGAAAATTATTTTCGAAACTTTTCTTTGTTAGTCTGATGTATACCTAAAAAGAAATCGAGCTTTGAATAACATTAATTTTAAAGGGGCTAGACACCTGTCTAGCCCCTTTAAAATTAATGTTATTCAAGTAGTAATGTTACTCAGTAAAGTAGTGTTGTAGTAATGTTACTCATGTTTGTTTAAATAACATAGATACCTATCTATGTTATTTAAACAAACATGAGTTTGACCGTCAATGCGCCTGACGTTGCGGTAGTGAATACACACAAAATTAAAAACAAATATGTGTTAATTATTGATGTGTAAGCTACTTTTCTACTTTACTTATCTATCTTAGGTCTATTTTATAGTGGCTAATAGCTAAAAAAGCACTTAATGAAGTTTTACGTTTTTGTGAACGAGGTTTTTTATTACTTCCTAAATAATAATTTTATAAAGAAAAACGTGTATCAGGATTAATTTGAGGAAAATTGGTGTTTTTGTAGGCGGTGGGCGGACCCCCTGTCACTACAAGCTAGATATTGCAACCCGGTATGTTTCTCAACCCGCTTCTGTTTCTCGCCCGGCGAACCCGGCCGGGTTAAAGTATTTTATGAAAATTTGCTAAGTATATAAGAATGGAAAAACACAATGATTCAAGGTTACGAATTAATATTTACTTCAAACTAGCAAATCAACAATAATCAGTCTCACTCAAAGTCTCAAAATCTCTGATTTAATACAGAATTGATTACTTTTACTTATGGACGGAATAGTAACATTAGTATTAGTAATTATTATTTTGTATAAGTTTAAGCAAGCAGGTCTTTCTCTTTACTCGTTATAGTGTCCATTTGAAACATAGCATTAGAATATGAAACTAATAAAGCTTAAAGCACTAAACTTGTCACAACAACTTAGATTAGATAGATAGATAAATTTTGGTAGCTTTGGTAATATTTGGTATAAACAAAACAAATTCTTATTAAATATTATATTTTTCATAAGCGCGCCGCGGTTTTCATACCTACCGGGTCCGGTAACCGGGCCCGGGTACAACTTACCCTCTAATCCTTTTAACCTTCTAACATCCTCTCCCTACCATCTAACCATGCACGTTCAAAAGTGGCGTCAAACAGCTCGGTGCTTGATACTCTTGCTGCCTGCTCTATAACCAAGCAAAAGTGTGAAATATTGTGGTATTTATTATTGGAGCAGTGCTGGTGGCAACGAAATCGGCGGCAGAGTGTGTATAGATGCGACCGGTACCCGGTCCACTGTCTTATTTTTTGACGAATAATGTTGTTCTTCTCCGCTATTACCATTCTTTGCCGCCATCTCTGTTGCCTGAGAAGTATAATCTTAGAGTTAAGGCTAAGGTGAATAGATTTCGTCTAGAGCAACGAGCTCCATCCTGGGCCACAGCGTCGTTTAACATCAGTCGAGTTGGTGATCAATCGTAGATCTAACATTTAAAAAAGTTGTCTGGAAGAGATCGCTTTTAGCGATAAGACCTCATTTTGTACCATTTTCTTATGTGTATAATTAATTATCTTGACTTTAATTTTTTACTTGTTGTCGTGTGAATAGTGTGATTTATTGCATAATTATTATCGATGTTGGTGAGGTCTACTTTTACTGGTAATGAGCTTAATTTCGTAATTTGAACATAACCATTCCACTAGACCGCGAGCCACAGCACACGGCAGGCGTATTGGGTCGCGTGCCCGGGAAGCCTGTGCCACGCGACCGCCTGATCCAATTTAATCCAGAAACGTGACGGCAAAAGGATTACGACTGTACGCAGTTGCTTTACGTGATTTAAAAAATATTATTTTTTCCACGTGAAAGGAACGTGCTTGTTAGCGAAGTTTGAGCTAAAGCTGGTTCAAAAATACAGCCTAATTTTTAATATGTGGGAGTGCGGGTGGACACGTTTTTCAGCGGCATGTCTAATAAGAAGAAAGGCTGGCTTGTCGCTTGTGTGAGAGGAAAACGTTAGATACTCCTATTTGATACAGTCAGGTGTAAGTACATCTATAAATCTGGAACAGTGAAAAATAAGTGAGTCAGGTCACGAGCGGTGAAGGGTCTCAAAATATAAAGGTACGTATTCTTTTTCCAAGATATCAATTTACCGCTTTATCAACGTAATTAGAATACGCCATAAACCCATTGTATGACACAGAATACCATAATAGTGCGTTAATAAATATGTTAAACACGTGGTCATAGTACCTACCTCACTTAAAATCGGGTAAGCAGTGGTCACGATTTTAAGTGAAGTACTATACGATCGCATATTGCAAGTACAGCTTAGAATGGAAACTGTCTCTCAAGTAAGGTTGCTCGAGTCACTAGGTTTATAGAGACTTTAAAGTAAAATATCAGATGCTGTATTTTCTCCGTAAACTTTTTCTTTCCCGGCAGCTGATTGAAATTCTACTAAGCTATGTATCTGGATGTATAAAACGGAATATCTAATTGCCAAATTTTATTTACTTACAGATTACTGGATCTTTATTTAGGTCCATTTTCGGGCATAAAGTCTATTTGATATTATAAATTCGATTGTATCTTTAAGTTTGGAGGAATAACTAATCGGATTAAGCTTAAAATCATAGAAAAAAGAAGGCAATAGAAATGCTATGTAGGCGGTTCCCGACCACCACAGCTATGATCAGCAGCCTACAGCGGAACCAGTTGAGCTCTTAACTCGACTGCGACAGCACGCACGTACTTTAAAGTGGATGTGTAACAATTTAATAGTGCCGTTTTAGAATGCAAAAATAGTGCACTACAAAAAAAAAAAAATTGAAGTATTTCATTTGACAGGTAAGTGTTATTTTATATTTTTTTTACGAAATAAGATAATTTCGGGAAGATCACAAATTAACTCTATACAGTCAAAAGATAACTAAATCCTTAGCGTCTCCTTATCATAGTAAAGTATAATTTGCACTAATTGGGTTAGCGCTACTCAACTCAACATGAAGTTGCGTTAGGTAATTTTCGACTTTAATACTCAGAACTTAAAAACTTTATCAGTTTAAATTGATTTAGATGACATCTAGCGTGCAGTGTAGAACTAGTTTGTGTCATGTCGATTTGCAATGACATGAGTCATAAGTATTTATAGGTCTAATGCGAAAATGAAGTCTAACGTTTAGAATTTAAGGCATATTTTCAAATAATCTGTATTTGACTATTGTGCGTAGTAAACTTAGCTATATAATGCCAATGTGATAATAATTACACTTGTAGTGCAAAATACGATATATATCTTACTTATATGAGTTTGCCGACAGTGGTTCTGCGTAATACTGTGTTTGTAAGCCATTTCTATTGGCTTCTCTTTTCTGTGCAAAAAATATAATCAAAAAATTTTATGTGATTGTGACATTCAAAACAAATTGACATTTACATTGATTGAAGACATAATGCTGTCATGGCTGTCATTTATGGGGATACCAGAAGTTAATGTTCATCGTGAGATTGTGATGTCTACGTAACATATTAAAATAAACTTAACCTAAAAAATAAAATATTTATGAACGGTTTTGTTACTTTAATGCGGATACAGAGAAGGTGTAATGATGGCTGTACACACTTGTCGAGAACTTCTTGTTATAGTTCCCGTCACATAAAATGAACGCCAACGTTCGTAGGCACAAACAAAACAGCGTTCTTTTTATGTGAAGGGAAATATAAATGTTTCTGGTCCCGAACGCTTCGCGAGAGCACACCATATTATGCACTAAACGTCATCATTTGAATATTTTGAACTGTAAACGTGCGCTACATTGGACTGCTTTAGAAACTGCCGCTGCTTTTTGCCTTATTTTTTTTTTAAGCCCTTTGCATTCCATAGCAGTGATTAACTTTGATAACATTTCAAAACCACTTAAAGCTCGCGCTCGTTCAACCACTTTTTTATGCAAGATAGATGTACGGTTGACCACCAACTCGCTCGATGTTAAGCAACAGTATGGCCGAAGATGGAGCTCACTGATCTAAAAGATATCTATTCACTTGGCACGCGTACATATTCGTAGCAACAACTGATTGGAAACATAGCGACAACTGGGCCTAAAGGCTGCAGAGTGAAAATCACTCGCTGATATTCAAAGACAATTTTGACGAATTCAAAAATCAAAATTATTTATTGTGACAAAATTTACATGATACAAGTGCGTCAGGCTCCGGACTAGGATTCCTGTTTCCCGGAGCCGACAACTTCTCGCGAAAATAAGTGTAAATAAAGTAAATTATGTTATGTGTGCGCGTGCCCGTGCAAGATGAATTGCTAGTCTATTACTATACAAATAGACTAACAATTTGTCAAAATTGTTTTTGAATCGGATCAGCGAGAGGCGAACGAGTGATGTTCACTTAACAGCCTTGAGGCCCTGATTGGATGTGTGTGTACATGGGTGCTCTGGTTGTCCTCGCTATAGCAAGACCCTTTAACTTGAGCGCAAAAAATAGACATGGGGTTGAGACGTTGAGAGGTGCCAAGACGAGAGACGAGGACGAACGAGACAGGTTGATAGCCCCATATACAATCTTGTCCTCAGAATCAGTGTGTCTCGCCAACGCTTAGTGTTCTCTTATTTAGTTCTCTTATTATTTTGTGGCAATGTGTACAGCCGGCACTATACCGGCGAGTCCACATGTTATGTTTATAATCTGACAGTTTACAGGTACCTAGCTAGAGAACACAAAACGTTTGGATATTCCAGGATATTTGGATCTAGTAACATTTAAAAAAAATATCTGTAAACAAAGTGCTGTTGTGTGTTTTTGATTCAATTTTTATTTGTTTCAACGGAAACCTGTGAGAATTAATCAATATTTCATAATTATAGTTAGCATTAACCCCTGTAAACTAATTTTAGATGACACTTGGACGTAAATACCAACAATCATCCGGGTAAATGGTTCCACTGGCCTTGCGGGAGGCTGTACTAAATGATGCATGCTAGCCGTAATCAACCTGGATTGATTTTTGCTTATTTATAGGAATGCGGGAGACGCACGTAGAGGGTATTCTAACCAGTCGAAGGTTGGGAGTCTATCGGGCTGCTCGTCTTCTGTAAGTTATGTGATAATTAGCACTAATAGGTGTTGTCCACTGAATCATCCAAGTACTTTGGTAGTTTCCTTATTTGTAGTGCATGTGTTGTATTGTTTATTAATTGAATTGAAGCATATTCTATTGTAGCTCTGAGTATAGTCTATTTAATATATGATTTCTAACTATACATCTTCGCTTCATCATCACTTTCTTGTAACATTACAAGTATAAGCTTAGAAAACTCAAAAACCCCCGATAATAGAAAAATGGCTGAACCGATTTTTATGAAACATAGCTAAGAACACTGACTACTAAACTGATTTCAGTTATTACTACTGATCTAAGTTATTTTGCTAATATGAAAGTACATGATTGCTGATATATTAATAATGTATGTATAATATGTAATATTAATAATATATTCCTTTATTGTATCTACACCATATGAAGAAACTTAAAAATAAACAATAATATAATAAACATACAATTAACAATTATAGGGTATGTTTTATCTAGAAGACGGCCGCTTTCATTAAAATCTAGTTAAAACTGTTTTTCTACAACTGGGTGGAGGACTACTTTAAGGTAGTGTTGGAAGTTTTTTATTTAATTGTACAAAACAGCTTTTTTATTGGTGTCTGAAATATTTATTTATGTTTTATGCAAGATAGATCTACGATTGACCACCAACTCATCTGATGAACCTAGAATGTATTAACTTAATTAACTAGTATGTATTAAATGTATTCCAGAAAATATTATTGTGACGTGTAGCCATTGGTTATAAATAAATGAGAATATGATGTTAAGTGACGGCGTGGCCGAGGATGGAGCTTGTCGATCTAGAAGATATCTATCCACTCTAGCCTTGAAAATTCTTATGACTGTAGATCTTAGGAAACAGAGATGGTGGCAAAGAATTCCATTCCTGTGTAGTACGCATCAAGAACATGCACATTGACTGGCCTTGTGGCTCAGTTGGTAGTGTGTTTGCGTCTACCTGCTGAACTGAAAGGTCGTGGGTTCGATCCCCACCCAGGGCAAACATTTGTGTGATGAGCATGGATGTTTGTTCTGTGTCTGGGTGTTTCTATGTATCATATGTATATATTTACAAAAAAAAAGTATATATGTACCTAGTCTTGCCATAAATATTGTCACGAAGAAAAAAATATTTTTTTTATTGCAAATAATATTTATTACTTTTACATTGTGTTAGTTTAATACATAAATATAAAACAATTTAAAATATAAAAGCTTATTCGAAGTGGTCTCCATTGGCTGCAATACGGTCCTTTAAACGTTGAGGCCAGTTATCAATAGAAGCACGCACTCTTTCCATGGAAAATTCTTCACTGCCAATCGTATGGATTGTTTTAGGGACTCCAAATTATCATGGCGTTTAGAGCAAGCCATACTCTCTAAAACTGACCATAAATCATAATCCAGCGGATTAAGATCAGGACTAGACGACGGCCAGTCTTCAGCTCTGATGAAGTCCGAAACGTTCACTTCCAACCAAGACTGCGTGGACCGAGCTTTATGACCTGGCGCCGAGTCTTGTTGGAAGGACCATACTTGGTTATTGAACATGGTGTTGTTAAGGGGCTTAACTACCTTCTCAAGAATGGTATTTTGATACACTTGTGCCGATGTTTTGATACCTTTTTCACAAAAATATGGCTCAGTCACTCCTTCATAGCTAACACCCCACCAAACCATCACTGAAGTCGGATAATGCCCACGTTGCACTCTGTCGACTAATTGGGAAGCTTCCTTAGAGCTTTGAGCATAAATACGGTCATTTTGTTTGTTAAAATGTTGCTCAATTGTAAAGATTTTCTCATCCGTAAACAAAAATTTTCTGTGACCTCCCTTTGCATACCGCTTCAGTAGTTGTTTCGATTTTACCACCCTATTCTTTTTAAATTATCAGTTAAAAAATGACCAGTGCGTCTCTTATAGGCTGCAAGTCCTAAGTCATCTTTTAAAATACGCGACATGGTTCTGGGTGCTATCTTCATCTCCCGAGATAAAATCTTTTGCTTTCAGACAGGATTTCTTCGAATTCTTTCCCTTACTGCTTTGACCACCTTTTTCGTACGAACACTACGTGGACGGCCAGATCTTTTTCTGTCAAAAACAGAGGAGGTGTCATTGTACCTATTAATAGCCCGGTACACAAACATTTGACTAATACCAAGCGTATGGAGAGTTTTAAAAATTGCATTTGGCTCCATACCAACTTTGTGTAATGCAATCACAGCGATTCGGTTCTATTTATCACCCCACTCCATTTTAATATCGCAAAATATTGTACAATGTATTGGCGCCAAAATTAGAAAACTCAATGAACAATCGTATAAAAATGACAGATTCCAAATTCAAATGTAATATCTTTCTTATTTTTAACTGTAACAGTATTTATGGCCAGACTAAGTATTCTATCAGCCATCTAGTTCCATAGTACAAGCTTTGCTTAGTTTGGGCTAGATGGCGTTGTGTGAAATGTCCACAAATATTTATTATTATTATTTATTTATTGCTGAGTATGGATTTTTGGCGTTTCAACAAGAAATGGGTGGTAATTCGCCGACTTTCTGCTAACTTTCTTAGTCCTGTAGTGAAATGAATCATCAGTGAAAAAAATAATTTAATCAAAATATGTCAATTTGGACACTGTCCGAATCAACAGCAAGTCGGTTCTATTTGAGGTTAGCTTTTTTATGACCAAATAAAAATATATCATGCATATTACCTAATAATTTTAATTATGAAATGAATATGAATGCTGTGTATGTGTAGATATCCCTGTGCGACATGATCGAGCCGCCCGACTACGAGGAGGTATGGGTGCGGCTTATGGGCGAACGGGACCCTCTGGCGTACCCCGCAAACGACACGGACCTGGTGTGTACGGCGCGCACTATCCGGACACTCACTCATATCCTGCCCGAGGAGGACCTGTGAGTACCTCAAAGATACAATAACGGGTTTCTGTACACAAAACATTGATAAGTTACCTCCTCCATACGTTTATACACTGCTGAGTGTCGTGATGCTCCCAGATGTGGCAGATGACGACAAATCTGCTTTCATCTCTGATGGAAGTAGAAGTAGTTTAGAAAACTTAAAATTGCCCCTTGAAAACAAAAAAACCGCCCACGTGCAAGTTGGACTCGCGCTAAAAATTAAAAAACCCCCCCTTATTTTTTTGTTCTCTATTGTTTTTAAATAGAGCTGCATAGTTACAAGTAAGAATACAAAATTAGTAAGTCACTCGCCTGATGTTAAGCATCATGCAAGCCCATTAGGGGCCATTCATTTATTACGTAAGACGATTTAGGGGGGAGGGGGGTCGACCATGTCTTATTTTTTCTTGCAAGTGGGTGGGAGGGAGTCTTGATAGTTCTTACGTAAGATCACAAAAATTAAAATTTAAGTTAAAATTATACTTTGAAAAAGCGCGGGCAACCGCGCGAGTCCCGAAGTGCGCTCGGTACAAATAAACACTCCTAAAAATTGTTACTTAAAACATTAAAAAAGAAGAAAGAAAGAAAAATAAACATTACAATAAACCAATATATAAATAATATTAATAAGTGTATTAATTTTTTCCTTTAGATTCTTACGTAATATATATTTCACAGAGGCAGGGGGACGGCCTATTCTTATTTTTTCTTAAATAGGGGGGGGGGGGAGTGTGTCAAAAACTGGCAAAAATAATCTTACGCAATAAATGAATAGCCCCTACTAATTTGATATCCAACATTAGGAACTTCATCATAATTTTGTGTACCAAATCTATCTGGCAATGCACTGCGCTCCTCACTAAACTATTAGATGTAAAATTTTGTAATAATCTAAAGTTTTGCTGGAAATATAGTTGTTTGATATGGAATAAGTTTACACATTTTGACTTGATATTGAAAAAATGGCAGAAATGTGGTGCTTTTTCTATTCAAGCAAACTTTTTACATTAATTGTAGTTACAGTTTTAAGCTTTTGATGCAATTTTTTTTTTTTTTTTTAATTAAATTATTTTTATTCAAAAAAACCATTTGCAGGTCGAAGGCGCCCATGTTCGTCCGCGACTGTCTCCGCTGCTACACATCCGACTACACCGTGGTGGAGTACAAGTACCGGCAGCACTCGGGCTCCGCCGCGGGCCGCGAGCGTCTCACGGAGCGGCTGGACCGGCTCCATGCGGCGCCGCGGCACCAGTACGAGCTCGACTTGGAGCCCTGCACGCTCGCCGCTGATGAACAAGTAACACCTACTTTTAAGAAGCTTTATGCAACTACTTTCTGTCACACACAACATTGTCAGCTATCAGATATCTTAGAATAGCTTAGAATAGTCAAAACTTAGATATAATATATACATACAATCACGCCTATTTTCTCTTATGGGGTAGGCAGAAATTCAAAGACCATGAGGCCTTTGACGACACATTTGACTGTAGTTAGAGGATTAGATGGGAAAGAGCAATAAGATTTTATCTATAGAGAGGTTATACTCATTAAATATGACGTAAAAGCGCAAACCTCAGTTCTCAGCAATTAGGAAAAGACACGTCCTTAAGGCCTTTTATTTGACCTTATACTTCTTGGTGTTACTCTTTCTAAACACAGGATAGCATTTTCACTGTTTACAAGTCACGATACGCGTCCGTCTAACAGTGTTGCTCCAAAATACGCAATTCGTTTACTTGGATGATATTTTTCAGTTATTTTGTTATAAAAACCAAAGTACTGAACCGATTTTGATAAAATTTATATGGGTCCATCTCTGATGTATTTACCTACCAAACAAAAAATAATCATCAAAAACGATTCATAATTGCTGGAGTAATCGCTGAACAAACATACAAAAAAAAAACAGTCGAATTGAGAACTTCCTTCTTTTTGGAAGTCAGTTAAAAAGACTCTTTGAAAGTTTCGATCATCCCACGACATCGACACCTCTGAGGCCAAAATGGTAAAGGCTCGCAAGGGCAGATCGGGATATGCAGGTTCCGTCCCGTCGGATGTGTGTAATTTTTGAACTATCTATAAATTAAAAAATTTTTAATTGTTAACCTTCTTTTTTTGGAATCCTGGAAAAATTAATGAATATTTTGATATTCCTTATTTTTCTTTATTTGTGTCAGGTGACCCATAATCAGTATCGTTCATATTTAGTTCCAGTTCGAATCACAACCGTCAAGCGGACGCCAGTCAGTGGCATCTATATCATCGTCATCATCATGCAACGAGGTGACGGCGCGTGGCTCCTGGGCCAGCCTCGACCTTCGCTCTTCGTCATCAGACCAGCTCATACCAGACCTACTCGAGAGGGCCTCCACCGACCAGCTTGATGCCGTCAATGAGGCTCGCAGGTGACCCATACTCATGCAAAAGGAACTGTTGGCCTGAAGATGGTTCGATTTCCATACAAAAGTATTTTTAACCCGCCGACCCAAAAAAGGGGTGTTATAAGTTGACGTGTGTATGTATGTGTCTGTCTGTGGTGTCATAGCTCTGAAATAGACAGATTTTGATCTAGTTTTGTTGAGAGTGTTCTTAGTTGTTTCATCAAAATCATTTTGTCGGGGGTTTTTGAGTTTTCTAAACTTATGCTTATTACCAATTATGGTCGGAAAGAGTATAGTTTAACAATGAAGTAATTGTGGTTAGCTTTAATATTGGGCTTTTTTGATGGCAAATCATATTTGTTAAAGAAAACAGGTGATTACTAGCAAACTTTAGCTGGTCTTCCTGATACCCTGAGAAATTTTAGCTGGTCCTCCTGGTACCCTTAGGTCCCTTATTGTCATGTTTCATGTAACGCAGGCTAGAGAACCGCGTGGCAGACCTGCTGGGCCTCTACACGCCGTACCTGGACGAGGAGGAGGCGGTGGAGCGCCGGGTCGCCGCCGAGATGCCGCACGAGCTCATGACGCACAGGATACTCGTCAACTGCCATCAACTCAAGTAACGTCTTAACATACATACATACAATCACGCTTATTTTCCCTTATGGTGTAGGCAGAGCATTCAATCCCATGAGGCCGTTTCTGGTTTCTGAGCACACTGGCACATGAGATGACATGAAGAGTGAATACACACTTGTCTTGAAATACCTATCTTGTATTTCCTACGGAACACAGAGACTGGAAGTGCGTTCTACTTTTCAGCAGTTCTCATTTAAAATAGTCCCGAAGTCGCTTTGTGCAGACTTTAAGTCAACAATGTAAGGATGAAACGTGAAACGCAAAATAGATCTACGATTGACCACCAACTCGCCTGATGTTAAGCGATGGTGTGGCCGAGGATGGAGCTCGTCGATCTAGAAGATATTTATTAATATTTGCGGCAATTCCATTCCTTGCAGTACGCATCAAGAACGTGGACCGATATCGCTGATCCTTTATAATTTCTTCTTTCAGGTTAGAATTAGACGTGGAGCCACTGTTCGCATCCATGGCTCTCTACGACGCCAAAGAAAAGAAGAAACTCTCTGAAAACTTCTATTTCAACCTGAACTCTGAATGCACGAAGCAGATGCTTTCATCCCACATCCCATACGCGGACGTGTCCACATTGAGCCGTAGTGCAGTCTTCGATGTGACAAATCCTTCACCTGACGTGTTCTTAGTTGTGCGGATCGAAAAAGTCTTGCAAGGGGATGTGAATGAGTGTGTGGAGCCTTATATCAAGGATGATAAGGTTGGTTTCGCTTTAACACTTTTTGAATTACCTTTTTACAGGGTTTAATTAAACTTAGCGTAGAATCCGTATAGCAAGGTGGTAGGTTATCTATTAGATAGCTAATACCCTAAAGTTGAAAATCCGTCGCCATTGTCGCTATTTAGTGTGCCGGGGGCAAAATAAAGGGCAGACATGCCCTAAGGTTTCAAAATGTATGTGCTTTTTCAGTTTTCGTTTTAAATAGAAAGAAAGAAAGAAATGATAAATGTATAGAAAGCTTGTTTCTGATTTTCAGTAACCTTCTGTTAATACATTGCAGTTGGATTATATTTTTTAATAATTTAATTTATTTTTCTACTTTTTACAAGCTTTTATTTAACTTGCTGTGTTTGTATGTGTTTGTATGTCTTTTTATTTAACTTGCTGTGTGTTCGGCACGAATCTTGAAAACACTTCCCGATGTAAGATTTGGCTCAAATTTGAAGTACATACATATTATGTATCTTCGGTGACAATACAATAATATGGTACCATGGAGCTGTTCTGATGATGGAGACAGAAGAGGGCCATAGGAACATCTTAACTAAACAAAATAAACCCATCAAGGTTTGGCTCATTTGTTTTGTATTGGTGAGTACTTTGGTGCTACATGGTATACAGGGTCTAATGGTGGAGCCGGAAGACGGCCATAGAAACTTCTGAACTAAACAAGATAAACATCGAGTTTGGGCTCGATTGATTTGTCTTGAGGAATGCTTTTGTAAACGCTTGTTATAACTTTTTTTACAATTAATTTATTTCCTAAGTCAGTTAGTTCGGTATTTTTATATATTCAAATACATATGTATATTGATATGCACGAGCTAGACAGAAAATATACTACCATCATAATCTCAGCCACAAGAAGTCCACTCCTGGACATAGACCTGACCTCCGCCATGGATTTTCAAAAAGACTGGTCGTAAGCGTCCTGCTTCCAACGTCTTCCTGCCATATACTATCAACAGCGTCTTAATTAATACTGTTTTCCCAGAACCGTGAAAAGGTCCGTGCTTCTGCGCAAGCGGCTTGCAACCGGCTGGGGAAGTACCGCATGCCTCTTGCGTGGAGCGCCGTCTCGCTCCTAAACATACTGAGTGGCTCGAACAGTCTAGAGCGAGACGCCGCTAGCGGTGACAAGGACAGCCTGTCTGCTGGCACTAATACGAACAGCTTGGGTGAGCCATCTTTATTGTGACCAGATATTTTGATAGGACAAACGTTTGTGTGATGAGCATGGATGTTTGTTCTGTGTTTGGGTGTTTCTATATATCTTAAGTACGTATTTGAAAAAAAAAAGTATATCATTTGAAATGTTGCGTGACGCAGACCGCAAAGCATCCTCATCGAGCCTGGAGCAGCTGAGGCGTCGCGCGGGCGAGGTGGGCGGCTCGCTGACGCGGCGCGGCTCCGTGGAGCGGCGCGCGCACCCCGCCCCTGACGACCTGGCGCACGCGCTGCACACCTTCAAGCCGATACTCATCACCGTCACCAGCCTCTTCAAGCAGGTATTTACTAGACACCCGACCTATACACTTTTCCATTATTATTCTATATGGCAATAGTAAAATCTCATCTCAATTCATATATTTCTATCCGCAGGAAACTGACAAGCTTCGTGACGAAGACCTGTTCAAGTTTCTAGCAGAAATAAAAAGGCCGAGCTCGGCGCCGAAGAAACTCAAGTGTATCCCGGGCACTTTCAAGATTGAAGTGTGCCCGTGCCCGGACGAGCTGAAGAATGGACTCACTCCGGAACTGGCCAAGCTGAACCCTTATGGAGGTTGGATTTTGGTTATTGATTATAGTATTACAAGATATAGGTTTCTGGATACACAACATACCGTTTTCACGCATACATACCCTATTTACACATGCTTACACTTAACTTTATCACACTTCATTTCACATATTTATCAGTTATTTTAAAAAATCAAAATACTGAACCGATTATGATAAAATTTCCATAGGTCCACCTGGACCCACCTCCACCCTTTCAAACAAAAAATAATTTTTCAAATCGGCCCAGGTGTCTTTGAGCAATCAGGGAACATACATAAAAAATATTTAAAATTCCGACATATTGAGAATCTCCTCCTTTTGGAAGTCGGTTAAAAAGGAAATTTATGGAAACTTTCTAGTGTGTAATTTTATTGCTAAAAATGAGTGGTTTAACCACAGCTGTTAATATATGTTCATGATGTGCAGACGAACAGGTCCGCCCGTGCAAGGAGATCCTGCCGTTCCCGGTGCACGCCGCGCCCCTCCCGCACTACCAGTACCGCAACCTGCTCTACCTCTCCGTCAAGGACATCAACCTCAACGCGTATACCTCCAGGACGGGCTCCGCGAGGAATATCACCGTAAGTATCACTTACTATTGGAAGAGTGAAATGAAATGAGTTTATTCCACTAAAAATAGAGTACAAACAAGGTGGTAAAAGCGTCTTAGGTCCAGTCTATTTTGTCATTCATTCCATTGTCATTCTATTTTTAGTGGAATAAACTCATTATTTCATTTACATTTTTAAGTAAGTTGATTAAACTTGTTTGTTGTAAGGTGCGGGTGCAGCTGATGTCGGGTGAGTGCGCAGGCGCCGCATTGGCCGCCATATTCGGCCGCAGCGCCTGTCCCGAGTTCACTACGGAAGCCTACACCACTGTCTTATATCACAACAAGTAAGACTCTTAAAATATCTAGTTAAACTAAATGAAAATGTGGTGTCCTACTTGATCGACGTGATCCTTTAAATATCTAATCAATACTAATGTGGTGTCATCAAATTTATTTATAAGCTAATCTCCACCCGGACAGGAATCCATCCCTGTACGACGAGATAAAGATAAAACTGCCGGCGGATCTTGGCGACCAACACCACCTGCTGTTCACCTTCCTTCATGTCTCCTGCCAGAGGAAGCCTGTCGCGCCCGAGCATGAGAAGAACGTGGACACCGTGCTGGGATACTCGGTGAGTTGATGGAATGCTGGACAGCTGCTCGCCTGGTGGATTACTGTACGTAGAGATCTCGGCTACCACAACCACGTGCTGGTACCTTCCAGAACAAGCCGGCACTTTGTATGTTACTATAGATAAAGAAATCACGCAGCGAACTACGGTGGGACTATGCTCGAAGTCTCTCTGCGATATCAAATTAGAAATGAAGAGATCCATGTATATACTAAAGTCACTAATATAGCACAGCGGATTAGCAAGTGTTCTTGAGTGGAGACGGCAAACGTAGCGAAGGAAGACCAGCCACAAGATGGACAGACAACCTCGCATAAACGGCAGGAAGACGATGGATGCAAGCCACGCGTCTATCAGGTGCTTATGGAAATCTATAGAGGCCTGTGCCCAGCAGTGGACTTCTTGTGGCTCTGATGATGATGATAAGTAAAGTAGTAGCAAGTAAGTAGCTAATTAATTTTGTTCTAAGTTTTATGGTCAAACCCCAATGCGAACTCGATCTCGATCGAAAAAATCGATGAGATATTCACATTTTTTCGACACATTTGTCTTAAATTGATAACTATTGTTTGTCCCCAGTGGCTCCCCCTGTGCCGTAACGGCAAGCTAACGTGCGGCGATTTCAACCTGCCAGTGATGCAAGAGGAGCCCCCGCCTAACTACTCCTTTATATTCCCCGACGTGTTGCTGCCGGGCACGAGGTGGATAGACAACCACAAGCCTATCTTCAGCATCACCCTCGAACCGCACACTACTGTGCACCCTCTGGTGAGTGGCAGAAGGTATATTTTTCTTTCCAGCCAATAGATAATCCAGTGTAAGTTGAACCTGTTCAGTCGACTTCTGTAACTAACCATAATAATTATGTGAAGTGCTTTTTAGCAACATAACATTTTTTCCGCCTTGCCGGTTCATGGCGTCACAAGTTTTGTGCATTTGCCAATTTTAGTTATGTCAAACATCGAGTCAACCTAAATAAGATGCAGGCAAGTTATAGTCTAACCTCAGTAAAATCGTGGCAGTTTGCTGGAAGCTTTCTGAAGTTTTGAAAACAACCTAACGCTTCAAATCAATAGATAATGAATTATACCACAAATTTGATAAACTTACTTATTCTCCATGCTCCCGCCAGAATTCTAACCTACAGCTATTATATAGATATTTTCAACTCGATTTTTCTGTCTCGTTTCCTGTTTAAAGGAGTGAACGAAACAGAAAATCACATATCGAATGTTAATGAGCGTGTGTCTCCAGGACGGGTACATCGAACGCTTCTTCATGGCTTGCGAAGCGGTGCTGGAGGGGAACATCCCCCCCAGGATCGGCCTGTCGGGGATGGAAGCGGAACTACGAACCAGGTAAGTTCAACTTTCTTTATCACTGTGACGTGTTAATTTCAATAGAGTTCGTGTACATTTGTATTTATACAGATTTATAGTAATTGATTTATTCAATATTTTTTCTGTAAAAATATTAAAATTGGATGATAAATGAGGACGGTACAGCGATTTCAGTATACCAAACGTAAAAAAGACAGCAATCATACGCAGTGACGTACTCATCCTCTCTCTCTCTCTCTACTGTACTCACGCGTACCTGCTGACGTAGTGTGCTGCCATGTTTCGGCGTGACTGGCGTTAACCGCGAACCATTTGCGTTTTAAACGAGGCCAAAATAAAAACTTCAATAACTTCTTTATTTCTTAAGTTTTTACAAATCCTCCAAAAGATTAAAATAGTCTATAAGTCCAGTGAACACGCCTATAGACTTATAATTCAAATACCCCATTAACATCTAAAATAATTGCTGTTGACGGTTGGTTACAGCATCACAGAACTACCCACCGCTAATGTAGAGACGGTCGCCCGCTACCTGCCCGTGGTGCTGGACAAGCTGGTGCGTCTGATAGTGGCGCCGCCGTCGCTGGCGGGACAGCCGCTCAACGTGGCGCAGGACGCCTTCACCTGCCTCGCTAGCATTTTCACTGACATCTCGGTGAGTGAAACTCCACCTTATTGCCGTACATATAAGGATGATAAAGATAGCAGGTAGACGCTGGATACAAGCCGCTTTCAACCGATCTTTTAAGTTCATGGGGGAGGCCTATGTCCAGCAGTGGATTTTTTGTGGCTGAGATGATGATGATGAAGGATGATAAAATCGAACCTTAATATTATGAAGTAAAAGCTGTGCCATGAGATGTGTCCATAAAATCTTCTCTAAATATGACTCAACATAATGTCAGGTCTATATTTGAGCCCTTGAGCTACGAGTAAAGCAAACGGTAATAAAACAAAACAATTTGGTTATCGACAAAACAAATGTTTAATAAGTTCAATGTGACAATGTGAAAAACATATTCGAGTAAACGAATTGCGTATTTGAAGTAGTTTTTTTTTTTATTTTTCTAAACTGTGACAATGTGAAAAATATGTCATCCAAGTAAACGAATTGCGTATTTGAAGTAGGTTTTTTTTTTTTTTTAAACGATTACTTGTTGTTTCAGAACATGAACGAAGGGTCGACGTGCGACTTCCACGGGCGCAGCGCTCTGCTCACGACGTACATTCAGTACCAGTGCACCATCCCCCGGCCCTCGCTCGCGGACAGGGACGTCGGGCTGCCGCTGCCGCCGGCCGGTAACCTATTAGTTTTAACCTCGTTAATAGTAATTAACACTCTACAGTTTATGTAATATATATAGGACAAATTTTTCAATCCCCAGATAAAAACTATTTGACAATTAAAATATTGCTTTCTTTTTCTTAATTCATATCAAAGAAAAGGACAGAACTTAAACTTGTATTTTTTTTTACGCAAGATAAATCTACGATTGACCACCAACGCACCTGTTGTTAAGCGACGGTGTGGCCGAGGATGGAGCTTGTCAAGCTACCTTCTCAGGATACAAAAATGGCGGCAAAGAATTATATTCCTGTGCAGTACGCATCAAGAACGTATCTGACAGATACTTTTATCTGAGAGTTGAAATATTAGCTCTTCTAAATATATATATATAGATATATGTCATGGATTTTAATTTAGATTTTATTAGCCATTTTGTTTTTAAACCAATCAGTGTGCACACCCGGCGCAGGCGCTGTAGCGAGAGTGAGCCATGGAACAAAATAGGAGTGAGCGGAACAGAACTTATTCTTGAACGAACGCTCAACTGATTGACGTTTGCAAAAATAACTTACGATAAGTGAATGAATGAGATAAATGTCTTGACAGACGCAAAATAAAGAGATCCATAAAGTGTTCCTCAACGTATGGGAATTTTATTAGTTTTTTTTTTATTTTATTTCGTTTTTTAAACATTTAACTAGTTCAGTAGTGCTTTCAGAATAGCTATTACTGTACCTTTAATTAATATGTAACATGACGATGCAGTTCGCCCAATATTGTTTTGTGTTCCAGTGATGACAGACGGGTCCTGCAAGATCCTGCACGAAGAGCTAGCGCTCCAGTGGGTGGTGGCCAGCGGCGCGACGAGAGACCTCGCCATGCAGAACTCCTGGTAACCACAATAGTACCCCTAAAAAACTAAATATCTAGTGTATATCCGCTTCGCTGTCTCAAGCTAGTTCTCTTGTTGAGGCATCTTCAAGAGTTGTTGATTCTTCGAGCTATTCGTGTATTTGAAGTAATTCGTGTGCATACATAAAAAATATTTATACGGTACGAATTGATAGCATCCTCATTTTTCGAAGTCGGGTAAAAACAGAGACTGCATATTATTTATGTAATTTGTAAGAAAGCAAATAAATGACATTTAGTAGATGATTTTATCATCTAATATATTATTATATTATTTTGTATCGTATGTATTGCGTCGTATCAGAAATTACGAGATCCGTAGACGTACAAAAGTCACCGACATAGCACAGCGGATTAGAAATTAGAGTGGCAGTGGACAAGGCACATAGCACGTAGAACTGATGGCCGATGGGGCCGAAAAGTTCTCGAGTGGAGACCACGTACCGGCAAGCGCAGCGTAGGAAGACCAGCCACGAGATAAACAGATTCATACAAGTGGCGGGAAGACGCTGGATGCAAGCCGCTTCTAATCGGTCTTTTTTAAGTCCATGGGGGAGGCCTATGTTCAGCAGTAGACTTCCTATGGCTGAGATGATGATGATTAATGTATTGTTTATCTCAGGAGTCTATTCGAGTTGATGGTGAAGTCCATGGTGGAATACCTTTGGTGGTCGGGAGCGGCGGAGGCGGTCCGCAAGGCGCGCTTCCCGGACCAGTTCACCGACGACCTGACCACCCTGGTCAACAATCTCACCAGCGAAATCATATCCAGGTACTGTAACCTACCAGGGCTCAGCGGGTCTGAAACGGTTGCCTCGAGCAGTTACTCTAAAAGCAATTCATGTTCTGAATTCATCGCAGATCATTGCCAATTCTTTCAATGTATGTATGTATTTATAAAATGGCAATGTGAATGAGCGATTCATATTCAGTTCAGCAGCCGTACTCTCAGCTCTTATTGCGATGCAAAGTTCGCTCAGCGCTTGTTTTTATCTCGCTTGTTCTGCAACTAACCAACGAAACACGAAAGAAAACGAAGACTTCGTTCTTATGACCGATTAATATCGTGAGTTTTTTCCTGTTAATTAAATAATATAAATAAATACTCACGGAAGTTTTAGTACAGTGATTGCGGGAAGACTCCGCATAGGTAGCATAGGTTTTTCACATTCACGCAAGCTAGAACAGTTAGACTGACCGACTTAACTAAGTCGGCGCAGCGACCAAATATGTGTGTTGGTCTCCGATAGAGAGCGACTGATTAATGTTCCGTATTGTCAGATACGGCAAGGACAGCCGGCTGACGCAGAGCCTGAACAACAGCCTGGCGTTCTTCCTGTTCGACCTGTTCAGCATCATGGACCGCGGCTACGTGTTCAACCTGATCAGGAACTACTACAAGCAGATGTGCGCCAAGATCGCGTCCTTGCCTGACGCCGTGCCGCTTGTACATTACAAGGTAACGTTATAAACAAGTCTTATCGCGATTGTTATAGTTCACGTCACGTAAAAAGAACGCTGGCCGTTTACCTGCGCACTGAGCGTTTTATCGGACAAATTGGTGGCATGAAGGGGGCGCGACGGAGGAACGCTCAGCCGGCCGCACGCTATTGGTTCGTCACTCGATCCTTGTTTCCCGCGCTGAGATTGTGCTTCGTTTGCTCTCAAAGTATTCCCACATACAATTTTTATTGCACGACGATGGTTTACATAGGTTGTTAGGTTTTTTGTGACAACGCGGAAATCTAATCTTAAGCATCCGAGGCGGGTCAATGACATTTATTTTATTACATATGTGCCCCGTGGGTGAAACGGAATGCGATATATTGAAACTCGTCAAAGTTGTGCGTGATTTTGTATGGGAATTTTCCGTTTTTTTTTCCCCCCTACACTACACACGAGACGTACCTAGAATAATACCTATCTATAAAAAAATATGAAATCTCAACTCGATTAATTCTAAAGTCATACTGTAAATTTTCTTCCTACAAACTATTTTATATTTTAAGATCGAAATAAAAATAATGCTCAAGTTAACATTTTTAATTCCTGCACATTCCAAAGTACTAAGTAGCTAGTATTGTACCTGTTGAAACTACAAACTAATTATGGAATACAATGCAAATTACATTTTAGTTCCACAGATTCACAAAAGTTAAATTTACAGATAGCGTTCCTTCGCATTGTATGTTCGCACGAGCACTACGTATCCCTCAATCTGCCGGCCGCGGGGGGTCGGGGGGATAGCGCGGGGGGTGCCGTGTCCCCCGCCCCCTCCTCCCACTCCCTGGCGTCGTCGTCATCAGCGCAGCACCAGCTGGGGCACGAGTTCCGCTCGAGACACTACCTGGCCGGCCTACTGTTGGCTGAACTGACCAATGCGTTGGAACTGCAGTAAGTAACTTGCATTGGATATATTATAGACCGGTCCAAAAATTTCGTCATGATTTGAACCTGCTACTTCCCAGTGCCAAGGAATGTTTTAATATGTTTAGTCCTTGTAGAGTGCGTAGTTAGACCATTGTCTACCTCGCGCATTTTGTTATAAAAACCAAAATACTGAACCGATTTTGATAATATTTCTATGTGAAGTTATAAAAACCAAAATACTGAACCGATTTTGATAATATTTCTATGTGAAGTAATACCCTTTCAAACAAAATTCATATTTTTTCAAATCGGTCCAGGTTTTTTCGATTAATCGGGGAACATAGATAAAAAAAAGATTCAAACGAATTCAGAACCTCCTCCTTTTTCGAAATCGTTTAAAAACCAAAGTTGTAACGTTAATGTAATTTGATTAATTAATATTTTTGGAAATTAGGAATCTATACAGAGACGTATAGACGCCCGCACTCTTAGTTCGGAAGCCTGAAATGAATCTTGTCGCGTGGTGTGGTCCCTAGGAGTCCAGTGCTGCAGTGCGCAGCAGTGAATGCCGTGCTGTCGCTGCTGACGGCGCACGACGCCGACCCGCGGCTGCAGAGCGGCGAGCTGAAGGCGCGCGTGGCGGCGCTCTACCTGCCGCTCCTCGGGATCGTGCTCGACGCACAGCACCAGCTCTACCGCCCCTTCAACAACAACAAAGGTATTAATCTCTACACTACCGACACTAATATGCTATACTAATAATAATAGTTTTACTTAATAACATACTAAAATGTAATAAATATACTAAAAAAAAAATACAATCGGTCAATAAACTTCTGAGATTTAAACATTAAAAGATTTTTTTTTTGCCCTAAAATAAAAGCATAAGTAAGGAATTACTGAATTTCTCAATAATTGTTGTATTTACAGAAATATTGCAGTTGGACAGTGACTTGGGACAATTTGGGAGCTTCTATGTAGCGTCTTCTCCCGAAGAGTTCAAACAGGTAATTTTTGCTATAAATATTTGTACTCTTTTGTTATATTATGGCAATTCTATTAGCAGTAGTATTTCGAGCCGTGTCAAACTTTTATTGTTTTCTCGACACTATTTATCCAGTATGATAATATTTAATATCACGTGAACAATCGCAAGTAAATTAGTAGACTCATTCAATTTCACAAAGAAATTAAATATGTCCATAACCGCAACACATAATAACATCGTATAATGAAAAGCGGGCGTGACGAAGGTTTCTATTACTAAATATCTAAGTCTGCAACACTAAAATATCTTTTTATTGCAGAGCGGTCGCGCTCCGTTCAACAGCGAGACATCTCGCAACCTGTTGATGTGCCTAGTGTGGGTGCTCCGCTGGGCGGAGCGCAGCGCACTGGCCGCTGCGACCGTCGAGCTGCCGGCGGCGCGCCGCTCAGCGCTGCTCGCCCTAATAGACCTCTGCTTCAAGTGTCAGGAGTATAAGGTACTGTAGTAGCAGATACATAAGTAGAGAATTACGCTCAACAGCTAAAACGGATCACAATCTGCTAATGTCATCAGGCATATACCTAGTCTTGCCATAAATATTGTCACGAAGAAAAAAATTCTTTTTTTATTGCAAATAATATTTATTACTTTTACAGTGTGTTAGTTTAATACATAAATATAAAACAATTTAAAATATAAAAGCTTATTCGAAGTGGTCTCCATTGGCTGCAATACAGTCCTTTAAACGTTGAGGCCAGTTATCAATAGAAGCATGCACTCTTTCCATGGGAAAATTCTTCACTGCCAATCGTATGGATTGTTTTAGGGACTCCAAATTATCATGGCGCTTAGAGCAAGCCATACTCTCTAAAACTGACCATAAATCACAATCCAGCGGATTAAGATCAGGACTAGACGACAGCCAGTCTTCAGCTCTGATGAAGTCCGAAACGTTCACTTCCAACCAAGACTGCGTGGACCGAGCTTTATGACCTGGCGCCGAGTCTTGTTGGAAGGACCATACTTGGTTATTGAACATGGTGTTGTTAAGGGGCTTAACTACCTTCTCAAGAATGGTATTTTGGTACACTTGTGTCGATGTTTTGATACCTTTTTCACAAAAATATGGCTCAGTCACTCCTTCATAGCTAACACCCCACCAAACCATCACTGAAGTCGGATAATGCCCACGTTGCACTCTGTCGACTAATTGGGAAGCTTCCTTAGAGCTTTGAGCATAAATACGGTCATTTTGTTTGTTAAAATGTTGCTCAATTGTAAAGATTTTCTCATCCGTAAACAAAATTTTTCTGTGACCTCCCTTTGCGTACCGCTTCAGTAGTTGTTTCGGTTTTACCACCCTATTCTTTTTTAAATTATCAGTTAAAAAATGACCAGTGCGTCTCTTATAGGCTGCAAGTCCTAAGTCATCTTTTAAAATACGCGACATGGTTCTGGGTGCTATCTTCATCTCCCGAGATAAAATCTTTTGCTTTCGGACAGGATTTCTTCGAATTCTTTCCCTTACTGCTTTGACCACCTTTTTCGTACGAACACTACGTGGACGGCCAGATTTTTGCCTGTCACAAACAGAGGAGGTCTCATTGTACCTATTAATAGCCCGGTACACAAACATTTGACTAATACCAAGCGTATGGAGAGTTTTAAAAATTGCATTTGGCTCCATACCAACTTTGTGTAATGCAATCACAGCGATTCGGTTCTCTTTATCACCCCACTCCATTTTAATATCGCAAAATATTGTACAATGTATTGGCGCCAAAATTAGAAAACTCAATGAACAATCGTATAAAAATGACAGATTCCAAATTCAAATGTAATATCTTTCTTATTTTTAACTGTAACAGTATTTATGGCCAGACTAAGTACATATAATGATGTAACAAACCATATTATCTGTTGAAAACATAGTTCATCTCTTTAACTAATGTATCTTTACCACCATGATTTATGGTGCCGAGACATAGCCATGCCTAAGGAGAAGTCTATACTTAAAATTGAAATGGTGCAGAGAACCATGCTCGACAACAAATTCCAAGATCGAGTCCGAAACATTGAAATACTAGGTCGCACCAGAGCGAAAGACATCGTACGAAGTACGTAAACGAATCTAAATTGGACAGGACTGTAGCTAGTATAATGTTCCACACTAGGTTGGCAGAATCAAGGCCGGCCGAAAATGTCATGGTCTGATGACATCACGAGAACGATATATGATTGGAGGCGAGAAGTGCCTGTGACCACCCACACATAGGCAAATTATAGGTTCTTGATGCTGACGATGATTCCATCGTCGGTCAATTTCAACCATCAGTTAGAATGCCAAACAAAGTAACATCTCCTTTCAGGGTCAAAAGGAGATAAACAAGTGCGCTCAACAGAACGTTCGCAAGACAACCGACATCAAGGCCAAATTGGAGGATGTCATCCTGGGGCAGGGATCCGCGCGCTCAGACTTTATTATGCGACGAAAAGGTAACCCAGACCTGCTACCTTATATAGGCTAACTATCTTAACACGGAATGTTCGTCATGACCATTGCCAGACAATTATGTACAGTACTATTTTAAGATTTTATCCTATTGCTTAGGTGTTTTATTAGTAAAACAATAGTACATCTTAAAGTATACTATAAAAGCGACAGTAACTGTCTCTTTGTATGTTTGTTATTTATTCACTATCAAACGTCTGAACTGTCTGATACTACACCAGGGAGCTCACATTGTCTATCTTAGATCTCTATCTAACATTTTTCACCAATAAGACCATTCTTTACCTCAGTAAAGTGTTGTAGGAAAACTTTCAGTCTAAAATTGCACGCCCCACAAGAAATTACCGAAAGACAGAACTAGAATAATGCAATAAAAGTCTTTCTGATTCTGATTCAGAAAGTTTTTATGCATGCTTTTTTAGACTGAAAGGTCTGTACTTGTTGTCTGTGTTGTCGGCAGGCGTAGGCTCGTCAGTAGGTGTCGGCGGGTGCAAGCGCGAGCGCTGGCGCAAGGAGTGGGTGCGCAACCCCCCGCACCCCTCCACCCCGGGGCGGCCGCACGCCGCGCTCTCGGCCTCACTCTCCGCCGAGGTCTCTCTCACTCTCCTGCACGCGCTCGAGACTATAGTGCAGGTGAATAACTTTATTACGATACAGGAAGTCATTTGAGTGAATCCAAACTGTCAAGGGTAAATCCAAAATGTTGGTGTGGGACTCTCTCTCTCTCTCACTCTTATACTCTTACTTAAACCTGTGCCAGTAGAGTTGACTTATGAAATTACCAACTTATTTCGCAACAGAACCACCAATTAACTGTGTTTGTTTTTGTACTTTGTCAATAATTATAATCTATCTCCACAATCTAGTTTTTAAAAAGTCGAAAGTTTACGACCAGTGTGTGTTACCAGTGATGACTTACGGCACTGAAACGTGGTCCCTAACTCTGGGCCTTATAAGGAAGCTCAAGGTCACGCAACGAGCTATGGAGAGGGCTATGCTCGGTGTCACTCTACGAGATCGAATAAGAAATTAAGAGATACGTAGACGTACAAAAGTCACCGATATAGCACAGAGGATTAGCAAGTTGAAGTGGCAGTGGGCAGGGCACATAGCACGTAGAACTGATGGCCGATGGGGCCGAAAGGTTCTTGAGTTGAGACCACGCACCGGCAAGCGCAGCGTAGGAAGACCAGCCACGAGATGGACAGATGACCTCATACAAGTGGCGGGAAGACGCTGGATGCAAGCCGCGCGCCAATCAGTCTTTTTGGTCGAGTATACAAAGCAAAAAAAGTCTCTGCAACAACTGGCAAAATGTCCTTTTTTATCCGTTTTAACAAACTTCTAGTTTTTTTTTGTCATTAGAGATTATTTATTAAACAGGTACTTTCCCTAAAAGGAGGTATGCTGTGACAGCATTTACTGACAGATTTTGATAATATTTGAGAAACTATTATTAACTATTATTTATGTCTATTAAAATTAGGAGAAGTTTGCTACATTTGTCGGTAGATTTTAATAATAGTACCTGGGCGACCGAGCTCCACTCGGATTTTTTATGACTGAAAATACGAGCAAACCCGGGTTCACTAAAAATGAAACCTAGCAAGATCGATTTGTCGTCCCCTAATCTACCTACAAGCCAAATTTTATTAAAATCGTTGGAGCCGTTTCCGAGATTCAGATTATTTGGGTATGTAAAGTTTTATTTTGGTATTTTTTTTATATTTTTATATGATAGAATGGATCATTTAGAAAAACTAATTTTAATATTTTTTTATTCTGTTCAGTACTTATTTTTTAATATTTTTTTAAAGATAAAATCGTCCGTAGGAAAGATGACGTCATCGTACCTACTGAATAAGATGTTGTGATAGCCAATATGACAATATGAACTAAAAAATACATATACGTCAACTTGACAGTGACATGTACCTATATTCGATTTTGTCTCTGACTGATACAAGAGATCATTGGTTTTTGTTGTGTTTTGAAAAAACAAATACGTTGTGTAAACATAAAGAATGAAAAAAAGAATAATTAATCATTAATATTGAGCTCGTTGTAATTAATTAATGTTTTCTAAGGTCTTCGCGATTGTGTTTGCGCATTGAAATGAAACAAATTCACAATATTATTCAGAAACTACAACTGTGAAATGTTTCGACTTTCGTGCCAAAAATCCTAATAAACTGTTTTTTTTAAGTAAAGGAAACCTTTAAAAGACTGGTGTGAACAAGTTAACGTAGACTAAGTTCCTGGGCGAAGCATTGATGCTGCAGTACAATGAACCAGAAAAAGGAACCAGAATAAAATAAATAATGTATAAATCTAAATAAAATAATCTCTTATATAATTACAATGAAATTGGTATATAATTAAACACAATAAAATCATTTCAAAAAAGAAGTTATGTACTGTCAATCACTTTTATTTCATATCCTGGCATTGTTCATAAGTTTTATCTCTTTAGCTCCTCGGATTTTTGCGATGTTGTTCTTGCCGCCAGTTGAGATGAACTCCAGAATGATAAGATTTTCAACCTTAGGTAAGTTAGCAGAGTCGGCACGTACAAAATTATCCATAATTTATCCAATCAGTAGGCAAACAGTTTCTTACAACAAAGCAGTGGTCAACGTAAATGCAGTATCAATCAAAACGGTAGGAAAGCAAGGTCGTCGTAAAGATAATGAACAGAATTAATTTAATACAAATGAATAGAATATCAGAGCACCAAACACACAAAATAATTCTTTTCTTTGTTTATTTATTTTGGTATGACAGTTGTCATAGAGATATTGTCTCTCTTGTCAATGACAATGCTGTCAGTTTCATCTTTTTTTACTAACTAAACTACATTTTATTTTACTACATTTTAGAGGTCGACTGAAGGTCAAATATTTTTTATATTTTCGCAAAAATTTGCGCGATCTCATCATTTTATGTGCCCTAAATAAAAAAATATGGTTTATAGACATATAATCTCGAAATGGTTTTGGAATCAGCATATGTTAAATTTTTCTTTACATACCCAAATGGCAGAAATATTCGATATTCAATTCTAAATAAGAATTTAGAATATTTTCCACTTCTTTTTCACTGTTGCAAAGTTTGTGTTTGTGGGGCACGAGCGTAGCCAGGTTTTAAAAAATAAAACAACAAAAATGCAGTTGCGGATCCACCCCTCAAAAAAGGTTTTGGTCACGGCCACTTGAAAATCGGCGAATTTAATATTTTGATTTAGAATTTCGGGGGTATAGCTAAGCTAAGGAGGGGTTGTAATCCCCCTCTAGCTACACCCAGTTGTGAGATCTACTGTTTGTAGAACTACCAGTAATATAATCCCCCCACAGTCGTGCAGCAACCTGGAGTGCGGGCAGGCTGTGTGCAGCGGCGCGCTGCAGGTGTTGCTGCGAGCGCTGGAACGCAACCAGAGCGTCACCGTCTTACAGCACATGTTCGCCACGCTGCGAGCTTTCATCGCTAAGGTAAGCGTTTTACTGTTTTCTTTTCTATTTTTATTGTTTATATGTTTACTTAAATTAAAACTACGGGTCACTCACGTCTGTTTTGAGACGAAATATCCGACTGTAGTTTCAACCGCATTCGGCGGTCTTTTTCAAAAGCAAGCGCAAACGTAACTCTCAGTCGGTGACATGTCTCACACTCAAAAAAACCGTCGAATGCGGTTGAAACTATAGTCGTATATTTTGACTCAAAAGCAGACGTGAGTGACCTGTAGTTTTTATTAGAAAAAGTTGAAAACTCTGTTAGTTTCAATTGTAAAACATGTTTTCTTTTACAGCACAGTACATTAACAAGTATTTTGTGAAAATTGATAATTTTATTGATTAATGTAACACAGCTGGGCTGGTCATGCTGCGGCGAGGAGTCCGGCATCTGCCGCGTGCTGGTGTGTCACTGCGCCGCGCTCTCCGCCGCGACGCGTGCGCACGCCTCGGCCACGCTCTACGCGCTCATGCGGCAACACTTCCAACTAGGGAATGTGAGTATTTGCCCTACAGGACCTGCTTATATATACATACACACACACACACACATACAGGGAGAGATTAAAAACACCTGCGCACACACTCACCAAATCGGTTTATGTGTATCCCGCACGCTTCTACAATCACTTAAGGCTCGATAATACTGGGCTAGTTTACGAGCTGCTAGTCGGCGAGTTTAAAAGCTAGCGAGTGCGAGTGTCGGTGACACAATCAAAAGCAGATTGTAAAAAAGCTCAATGACACGGAGCGAGTTTACAAGCTGCTCGCGAACTCGCTGGCTTGTAGCTTGTAAACTAGCCCAGTGTCATCGAGGCTTTACCGGAGTGTAACAGGAGTGCATCTTCCACTTTCATATTTAAAATGGAATCTGTCTGGATGATGAAAAAATCTTTGCCCCAAAGCAAGGCTTACTATAATAGCCTTAAAGAGTTTTCTAATAACAAATTCTAACTATTTCGTGTACACTATTTTAATTAGTTCTAATTACAAGCATCTGACTTGTAAATGACATATATTTACCAATAAATTATTTGTATTTGTACACTAGCTGCGTCCCGCGGTGTCATCCGCGTGGCGATGAAAAACGGGGATAATGATGTTGATATAGCCTATGCCAGGTTCTAAAAAATCTCTGTGCCAAATTTCATAACTATTGGTACAGCTTTTAAAAGGTGACAAACAGATAGAGAGACAGACAGACGACCTACTGAGTTACCTTCGCTTTTATAACATTATTGTTAGCATTTAGTGTATAGCATATTATTTGGCAGATCCATCATCATCTCAGCCATAAGAAGTCCACTGCTGGATATAGGCCTCTCCCATGGATTTCCAAAAAGACCGATTGGAAACGGCTTGCATCTATCATCGTCTTCCCGCCACTTGTATGAGGTCAGATCCATCAAAAAACTGTAAAAATATGTCATCCAAGTTTGCGTATTTTGAAGTCGTTTCTTTTAGTTTTTTAAACGTTTACTTGTTTTGTTTATAATTGTATCACCGTCCATCCTTGATTGTTCTTTTCATTCATCCTATGGTATTATACATTTTAAACTCACCAAGGTCTCCCCTGGTGAGGTTTTAGATTCCTCCCTTAATTTCGCAGAACTTCAGCCGAGTGAAGATGCAAGTGACGATGTCTCTCTCGTCGCTGGTGGGCACCTCTACTACCTTCAGCGAGGAGTCACTGCGGCGCGCGCTCAAAACTATCCTCGTGTACGCCGAGAGGGACACCGAGCTGCAGGGGACCTCCTTCCCGGAACAGGTCAGCTATATCTGATGCCCTAAACCAGCGGTCGGCAACACGCGGCCCGCGGATGTCCTGTTTGCGGCCCGTGATTGTTTTGTTAATTAGTCATGAATATCTTAAATGTTATAGATTCTAGATAAATACATTGATTAAAGAGTAAATGCGCCCCTTGCGAGTGCGTCGCTCTGCCCGCGAAACAGACAACGACGCGAGGCGGGGCGCGGGAGGGAACGACTTCCCCGCTCCTTCCAATCGAAAACCTAACGTGTGCTCAAATGCGCATTAACCAAAATGAGTCCGATAAAAGAACAGATGGGCTAGGGATGTTGCGACGGTGTTCCTAACGAAGTTCATCCGGTCGTGTTTGGACAAAGCCATTAAGAGCTGTTTCTAGATTAATTCCCGACTCCTTCCCTACAGGAAACACCAGAATCTCCACTGGATACTGAGAGTAACACGGGTAGCGCCGCAGTGCGAAAAGTTAGTGATAAATGTCGATAAACATCCTCTCGTGACTCACTCCTTTGTATGAATCGTCTTATCACAAAGTGTTTGTTTTGTTATTTTCGTACCCTGAATTTTGGAAGGTCCAATATATGATGAAGTGCTTTTCATGAAAGAAGTCCCACGGCAAAACAATGGAACTACTGTATTTCTCAGGTCGGTCAGTATTCCGTCACGCGATGACAGCGCCGCGTCTGGGGGACTTCTTTTATGAAAAGCCATTTAATTTCCAGTTGTGTCATAATATGTTTCTGTTGGCATTGTTGAACATTCGGATTTGTATCAGCTCCGTTATTAACCGTACCGCTACGAAACACGGGCGATCGTCTCATTGGAAAGTATAAGATCAGTCACCGTGCTGACATGTGCGGGTTAGCACACACCGCATATCTTCAAGAACATGCAAGTTTCCTCGCAATGTTTTTATTCGCCGTTTAATGTTGCTGAAAATTAACAATACGCACATGCAATCTAAGACACAGATGTGTGTCGCGGAATTTGAAACCAAGACCTATGCAGATCGCAAGTCAGGTGGCCTTCGACCTAGGCTGCCGTGACTAAGATTCACATAAACATTACTGATCGGCTTATAACATTGTTCAATAAGATACTTTTTTTATAACACTGCTCTTTATTAATAATACAATTTAAATTTAATCATATCGCCTGAAATAAATTTTATAACGATAATTCAAAAATTATTCCCGTGTGAGATTTTGCTTGATTTTGTGCTTTTAATCTTTGGTCTATATCAAAACTGTTTTATCCTAGCAATAGAGTGTAAATGAAGTTTGTCTGAAACAAGGGCGTCGGCAAGGGGGGCAGCTGCCCCCCCCCCCCCCTGGCCCCCCTAGAGATTTTAAAAATGTAGCCAACTGCAAAGCAACCAAAGTCCTAAGGCCTTGCTATTGTACCTGTACCTACAATTCATATTTTTCTCATCCTCCATAATATTAACTTGCCCCCCCCCCCCCTGGGCCATGGGGTGCCGACGCCCTTGGTCTGAAACTAAATCCTTTTTCACTCACTAGACTATTAGAAATGAAACATCAGCCCTTCGAATCATCGTCAAGCCCTTTGGATGTGGCGAAGAGTATTGCCGCTCTATTCCGTTCACGAGTTAACTTTCAACCCCATTCCCAGGTGAAAGATCTAGTGTTCAACCTCCACATGATCCTGTCAGATACTGTGAAGATGAAGGAGTTCCAGCAGGACCCTGAAATGTTACTGGACCTGATGCACCGGATCGCACGCGGCTACCAGCACAGCCCCGACCTGAGGCTCACCTGGCTCAACAATATGGCACAGAAACACATGGCGGTATGTACGTAGAAGTATCTATAATTACACGCTTGAAGCGTGTGTTACGGGAGGCGCCACCAACGCTTGATTGATTATAGTAAAAAAGCCTGTCCGAATGTTTTGACCATCCCACGTGACACCTCCGTGGCCAAAATGGTAAAAGCTCCCAGTTACAGGTCGGGATAATGGAAGTCAAGTTCAAGTCAAGTGGTTCGTGTCCCGTCGGATGTGTGTAATTTTTGAACAGACAACAAATTTGTAGATATATCTGTGATACTGTCAGGTGACTAAACATCTAGCTAACGTTACAATATCGTCTATAAATATAAGATGATGACAAGCGAATATAAAACCACTAGTTCATTATTTGTATCTGTATATAACATGTATATGGCTGAGCATAGACTTACATTTGGTTTCGCCACTCACCTTTGTCTTTTGTCAATAGTATATATTCGTATCCTTCTATTACTGCAGTGGCATCAATTGGATTATAAAGCATCAGCTGGCCTAGTATGGAAGGTCGTTTTCATCTACGTTCTTATGTCAGTTGTCAATGTCAATGCATACTTTATTTTCTCTGTAAGGAAGATAAAACGGTGGAAAGACTTATTGGTCTACGTTACTTGCTAACATAGCTGAGTGTACATTTAATTCAAATCGTGCAATATGATTAAAAAGACAAAAGTGTGCATTGAAAGTGTTTTCGATGATTATTAATATAGTATCCGGCTCGAAGGAGAACGGCTCGTATCTCCACAGCCTTTTAATATGGAAATAGTATTTGTTTTGCGAGTACACAAGGTACCTATACATATTTATAGTTAAGGTTCAGAATTAAATAAATAAATTTGTATGTGTGTATGCAGCGGTCGAACCACACAGAAGCCGGCATGTGCCTGATCCACGGCGCGGCCCTGGTGGCCGAGCAGATCTGCGCGGGCGGGAAGGGAGCCGCCCTGCTTGAGAAGGTGACGCACAACGCGCTCGACGAGAGCTGCGCGGACGCGCTGCATCATCACCTCACGCATCAGGAGTTGCAGGTGACGGCCAGTTCTTACAGTAATACAATGGCTTGAGAAAAAAATACTTTTTTGTAAATATGTGGTTTTTTGGTTGTAGGCGTTGCTAGAGCACGCGGCGAGCGAGCTGATGACGGCGGGCATGTACGAGACCGTGAACGAGGTATACAAGGTGCTGATACCCATCGCGGAGCAACACCGTGACTATAAGAAACTAGCCAACATACACAGGTACTATATCTATATCTCTTTACATTTATATAATAGCCTATAATACTAGAAATACATGAAGCTGATTTAGAGCAGAATAAAGATAAGCATACGTACAATGTAAGAAATAAAGAGAAATTGTATATCCCAAAGACTAGTTTGGTAAAAGCATAAAAACAAGGGCGTCACATAAAAATATTACTGTATAATAAGCTGCCAAATTGTATTAGCAAACTTGATTATAGTATGTATACAGAAATTAAAATCTTTCTTTGAAAATAACCCTTTTTATAAATGAAGTGAATATATGGAAATGGATCTTTCAAAATCCTCATTTTTTACAAAGACAAAGCGAGCACAGTCAAGCGTAGCAAAAATATAATAATATTTTGATATTTGTAGTTGTACTAGTATATATACTTAATTAACTAGATAATATTTTTTTAATGGTAGGTATTCATATTTTTAATTATTCTTGTCTATAAGTATAATTTAAATTTATTGGATACCATAAATTTAAATTAAATCGATTTTATTTATGCTAGTATTATAAAGTTTAGTTAATTTATTATAATATGTGTAATTCTGACTTACCTGTAACATGTATGTTATTCAAGGTTAATATATATTATATTCTTATTCTTATAAGAAACTAGCATACACAGGTACTATTAGAAACTAGCCAACATACACAGGTACTATGAGAAACAAGCCAACATACACATGTACTATAAGAAACTATTCAACATACACGTCATGTCCTATAAAAACTAGCCAACATACACAGGTGCTATAAGTAACTAGCCAGAATACACAGGTACTATAGTACCTGTGTATTCTGATAATTCTAATAACGGTGCGCATGTGTGATTGTGACCGAAGTGGTACTTTATAACACTAAGTAAAAATCAATTTTCAATGAACCCAAGCCCTAAAAGCTTCTGAGATTTTTATATATTTGTCGTAGTATTGTTATGAATATCAGTTAAGTTAAAGAAATAGTACATTACTGTAGCCAAGTGGAAAAAATAATGGCGAACTAATTCCATCTTTGCACCCAAATGACAGAAAATAATAGAACTGACACCTGAGGTGTAACGAAGATACTAAATAAATAACTAGTATAAGTTTAAAAAACTCAAAAACCTCTGACAAATGAAAATGGTTGAATCGATTTTGATGAAACATAGCTAAGAACACTCGATGAAATCCTCTTTCAAACAAAAAAAAAACTACGATGCCACAGACAGACACACTGATATACAGATACACAAGTCAGACTTAAAAACCCTCCTTTTTTTTAGGTCGGCAGTTAAAGAGCGTTGTAATGAAGCAATCTCATATTTGCAATGTTCCCAGCAAACTGAACGAAGCGTTCACCCGTATAGAGCAGCTTCACGGCAAGCGTGTGTTCGGCGCGTACTTCCGCGTGTCGTTCTACGGCGCGCGCTTCGGAGACCTCGACGGGGAGGAGTTCGTATACAAGGAGCACGCGCTCACCAAGCTGCCGGAGATATTTACCCGGCTCGAGGTCAGTGGCCGGCCCTATCCCCCTACCCTACTACCCTTAGAATGCAGCCGAACAACCGAACCTGTAACTAGTCGTATCTGTTCCCACGAGAAGAGCGTCAGTCTGCTGACACACCCAATGGGGAGAGGGGGGTTTGAATGGGGGCCAACACCCCCCCCCCCCCCCCCCCCTCCTAAGTACGCCCATGCCAAACATAAAAACAGAAAATATGACATCCAGTTTAGTTCATACATGTTGCAATATGTGTTCCAGAACTTCTACGGCCAGCGTTTCGGCCCCGAGAACGTGGTGATAATAAAAGATTCGAACATCGTGGAGCCGGGCTCCCTGGACCCGGACAAGGCGCACATACAGATCACATACGTGGAGCCCTACTTCGAGCCGCACGAGCTGCGCAAGCGCATCACGCACTTCGACAGGAATTATAACATCAGTGAGTCACATGTGTCACAACGTGTACGGGTAGAACGCGTCAGGATGAAGTAGTGACCGCATGGGGGAAGCCTATGTCCAGCAATGGACTTCTTGTGGTTGAGATGATGATATTTTTAACTGTATAAAATATATATATATATATATATATATATATATATATATATATTTAACTTGAGATTGGTACTAAAATTACAACCGAACTCTATAACAACACAACTTACCTTACTCTATTGTTTCTCACAACGTTATTCCTTTACAGAGAGCTCAAGCTCAATGTTGTGATATGTATGAAACTTTCGGATCGCTAATAGAACGGATCAGCCGCTCGGATATCTTTGCTACAGTCGATAATAATCTGTTCGGAAAGAGAATTAATGTGGCATTCGATTTTCCAGTATGTTTGCACACCTAGTACAAAATTGGCTGACAACTTTAATAATAATAAAAAAAAATTTTTTTTTAAGCAAGTGTGAGTGTATTGTACCGTGATGACGTGTCGTGTCGCCCTCCCCCTCAGAGAGGTTCGTGTACTGCACGCCGTTCACAGCGCATGGGCGCGCGCACGGGGACATCGCGGACCAGTGCAAGCGCAAGACCGTGCTCACCACTGCGCATCACTTCCCTTACGTCAAGACTAGGATACAGGTACTGACACAAACATATCGCCTCTTTGCTTCAACAACGTAGTAAATCCGTTTTTTTATATTTTTATTATGTGATAATTAAATTTAAAACCGCCGCATTCGATTTTATTTATTAAAAAAAGTGGTAATTTTACGCATGAAATAGCGAAGCTGAAAGTGAATGAGACTGCACTGCTGTGTCAGTTCGCAATATCATATTGTATCTTTATTTAACTGACCCCCAAAAAGAAGGAGGTTCTCAATTTGTCGGAATCTATTTTATATATATATTATGTTCCCCGATTATTCGAAGAAACCTGGACCATTAGACAAATTCTTTTTTTTTTTTTTTGTTTGGAAGGTTATACTTCTCAGGTGGTTTCATAGAAATTTTAACAAAATCGGTTCAATATTTTGGTTTTTATAACAAAATAACTGGGAAAAGATGTCATCCAAGTAAACGAATTGCGTATTTTGAAGTCGGGTTTTTAAATGATTTCTTGTTTGCTACGTTTTTTTTATAAAAAAAAACGCTTTTACCAATTTATCTAGAGTTGTTAGTCACGTTAACTAACTCTGTAAACAGAGTTACAGAGTTAGTTAACGTGACTAACATACTAATTACATATTTGCAGGTAGTTCAACGGTCGACCATCATTTTGACGCCGATCGAAGTTGCGATAGAAGACATCCAGAAAAAGGTTAGTGAATATAATCCCAGATGTGAATTGAACCTCACATTACACAGATTCCATGCAAAATGAACGAACGGTTCAACTGGTTTAAGTTTCTTGTTTTCAAGTTACGCGGAATTGATTGTTTTTATTTTTATACGAGATAGTTCTACGTTTGACCGCCAACTTGCTTGATGGTAAGCGGCGGTGTGGTCGAGGATGGAGCATGTCGATCTAGATATCTTCAACTTAAGCCTTGCAATTCTAAGATTGTTTCTCACAGGAAACGGATTTTACAGAAGTACATAAATTTTCAAGTCTTTAGGGATGTAGGTCGAGTGTTTAGGGATGACTAAGCGGGGGATGACTGTTGCGTTATTGACGGCGTTGTATAGTTAAATCAGCTGCCTTCCCCCGGCCCACTGCTCGAATATCCTCAAGCCAGGAGCTTTCTATACTAGGCCGCCCGCACATGAACCACCAGCCACAGCCACAAAACGCCGCCACCGAGCTGCACACCATTGGCGTATCTAGGGATACTTTTTAGGGTGGGCCTGGCCCCTAAGATTTCTGTATACTTAGATGGGTAACCCAAAATCCTGGGGTGGGCCACAGGCCATTCTGGGGTGCCCGGCGCCCCTTAAATACGGCTATGCTGCACACTCGCCGCAGCAGCCTTAAAACGTCAACACTAGGTAAACACGGATACGCGCCTCTCGCCGCACCCTGCCCCTCTCACTTCAATTCAGTCAACATGTTCGATGGCATCTGGCATCGCGCGCTCGCGCACCCGTGCTTCGGTCACCTTGATATTCAAACTATTATAGAATTGTTTATATCAATCAGTCTTTGTCTTTGTCTGTATATGTCAATCTCTATCTGTCTCTGTCATTACTCCACTTCATAATTTGACACATGCAAATGCTTTAATGCGGGTCCAATACAAAAAAGAAGAAGAAGACTGCCAATGAGTTAGAAAAGCTGCCGCCGACGTTTTGTCTCGAATCGACCGCAAGTGGCTGAAGCGCGCTCTCAGCTCTCAGTTTTCCAGTTGTGGCTCATGTGCGGGCGGCCTTAATATTCGTGTGCCCTAATAAGGTGTTATTGTTGCAGATAAACGAGCTCGCGGCGGCGACGAGCCAGGAGCCGGCCGACGCCAAGATGCTGCAGATGGTGGTACAGGGCTGCATCGGCACCACCGTCAACCAGGGACCGCTGGAGCTCGCGCAGGTATGTTGCACGGGGCAGCGAGCACGTGGACTCCGCCTTGTTACCTTCCCCCTTAAGGATCATTAATCACGAATTGAGGTACGAAGGGGGGGGGGGGGGGGAGGTTATGAAATAAATCAAGAAATATCACGAGTACCCACTCGTGATATTTCTTGATTTATTTCACGTGTAATGAGATATCACGAGGGAGGGGGGTGTAGTGAGACTCACCGTGTATTTTTTTTTTGTACGTGCGATTTCTACAGGCAATGATTTCCCAATTCCCCGGCCGTCGCTACGAAATAATTATAAAATACTTTGTATAAAAAAATCACGTGATTTCGAGTAGAGGGTCAGTCTGAAACCACATGACATATCAGCTGGGGATAAAAAATTGCATTAAAAAAACAACTTTTACTATTTGATCATGGACTACCCCTTATCACTGTGTCTGCACACTTGTGCAGCGACGGAACCGCGTCATGCCAGAGAGCAACTGCAGTTTTATACTATAAATATCTAAGATTTACCGACTCGACCGGACACTTCAGTACTTTGCTGCGCGCAAGAAGAGAACAGGCACACGTTAGAGCGAGGCGCACTCTGTCTGTTTGTACGTGAAACACTTAGCGCCTGTGCAAGCAGACTTGTGGGACCACCCGACCTATCGATTGGGGAGATCCGGTGCGGTCGAAAATAGACCACGTCGATTTAGAAATACAAATTAACATGTGTTGTATTTAACTTTGTTGTCGCCGCTGAAATGTGTTTTATTTGGTGTTCGGTTATAGGTGTTCCTGGCGCCGGTGGCGGAAGGCACGCAGCCCCCGACGCGGCTCACCAACAAATTGAGGCTTGCGTTCAAAGACTTCTCCAAAAAGTGAGTTCAGAAACTACGACTATTCATAAGAGATCAACGGACTTACCGAACAACGTTACTTAACTTTGCTTAACAACAGCAATGCTTAACATATTTTGTCAACTTCTCGCTGACACGTAATGACACTTGCGGAAAGAAGGCAGAGAATTTAAGACGTTGGTTAAAGTTAAGTAACGTTTTTCGGTAAGGCCCTAAGTTTCAGAGCTGCGTTTCGTTTTCACTAAGCGTTCATATTTTAGATGCAACGACGCCCTGCGCAAGAACAAGAACTTGATCGGCAGCGACCAGCGCGAGTACCAGCGCGAGCTGGAGCGCAACTTCCAGCGGTTCACGGAGCGACTCGCGCCGCTCGTCCAGCACGCGCCCTCGCACGCCGCGCTACTCACGTATGTACTCCACTGAGCGTATCTACAAGGACCTAGGCCTCAAGACTGCTATTTGAACTATCACTCGTTCGCCACTCGCTAATACGATTTAGCGACAATTGTGATACATCGCTAGTGTAATATCATGTAATCACTACATAGCAATAAATTAACAATCGGCGGCGACCAACGCAACTTCCAGCGGTTCACGGAGAAACTCGCGCCGGCGCACAGTGATGGAGAAATCGACGCTCCCTTTCATAGGATTTTTTTTTTCTAAACTTCGGATTTTGGTTGTTTAAAGTACGTTATATTCTGTAAACTAACGTTTTATTCCATAATTTCGTTATAAAAAATCTTTTACTTTGCTTAATCAATGTAAAAAATGACTTCGAATATTTCAAATGTATGGAAATGAAAATTATTTTCCCAATATCTTTGTTGTTTCTAAAGACGTAAAGAGAGATCATTACCGAAGTGCTTATGCATCTATATTAAGTTTGGGTTAAACTTAAGGCGTCCCCGTTCAAAAGATATGAATGGTTGAAAAGTTTAGGTTAAAGTTGGTGTGGATACGGCAGCAATCTTACAATAATACCTAAAGGTTTCAACTTTACATCACAGAGTCTGTGCACGACCGAGTAATATGAAAAATCATTCTGATAGATATTTCAAATATCAAAATCCACGCTTTTGCATATTTCATCAGATATTTTCAAATAAAAGAAGATTAATTTTACTTTAGAGTGAAGCAAATAATAAGAACACTTAGTAAAAAAAAAGAATAAAAAAGTTAAATTTTAAGTAAGATATATTGATGACAAAGTTTTTTCATTTCATCAAAATTTGAACTTCCTAAAAGTTTCAGCTTTACATCTCTATGCACGACCGAGTAATATGCAAAATCATTTAAATAGTCAGATATTTCAAATATCAAAATTCACGTTTATGCTTATTTCATTAGATATTTTCAAATAAATGAATATTATTTTTACTTAAAACTGAAGAAAATATTGATTGTATGAAAACTTATTAAGAAAAGGAACAGAAAAGTAAAATAATTTTTAAGTTAACATGTCTTGGTTTTTTCATTTCTTCAAAATTTTAACTTTTCAATCCTCCATATCTTTTGAACGGGGACGCCTTAAGTTTAGTTTAAAGTTGGTGTGGATACGTCAGCAATCCTAAAATAATACCTAAAGGTTTCAGCTTTACACCTCTATGCACGACCGAGTAATATGCAAAATCATTCTGATAGTCAGAAATTTCAAATATCGAAATTCACGCATATGCTTAATTCATTAGATATTTTCAAATAAATGAAGATTAATTTTACTTAAAAGTGAAAGAAACAATGATTGTAAGAAAACGTAGTAAGAAAATGAACAGAAAAGTCAAATTTTAAAGTAAATATATCTTGATGATATGGTTTTTTCATTTCTTCAAAATTTTGGATCTTTTCAATCCTTTATATCTTTTGAACGAGGACGAGTTAAGTTTAGATAAAAGTTAGTATGGATGCGTCAGCTATCCTACAACAATACCTAAAGGTTTCAGCTTTACATCTCCGTGCCCAACTGAGTAATATGCAAAATCATCCTGATAGTCAGATATTTCAAATATCAAAATTCACGCTTATGCTTATTTCACTACATATTTTCAAATAAATGGATATTATTTTGACTTAATATTAAAAATATGAATATTTACCATCAATTGTAATTAAAAAAATCGATTAAGTTACATTTCTATGTAGTTATATCTAGATGACATTTTCGCCAAAATTTGCAAACTTAATATAGATGCATAAGCACTTCGGTAATGATCTCTGAAAGTTTCAGCTTTACGTCTTTAGAAACATAAAAGATATTGGGAAAATAATTTTCATTTCCATACATTTGAAATATTCGAAGTCATTTTTTACATTGATTAAGCAAAGTAAAAGATTTTTTATAACGAAATTATGGAATAAAACGTTAGTTTACACAAGTTGACTGGCCTTGTGGCTCAGTTGGTAGTGTGTTTACGTCTACCTGCTGAACTGAAAGGTCGTGGGTTCAATCCCCACCCAGGGCAAACATTTGTGTGATGAGCATGGATGTTTGTTCTGTGTCTGGGTGTTTCTATGTATCATATGTATATATTTACAAAAAAAATGTATATATGTATTCTATCAGCCATCTAGTTCCATAGTACAAGCTTTGCTTAGTTTGGGCTAGATGGTGTTGTGTGAAATGTCCACAAATATTTATTTATTATTATTTACAATATAACGTACTTTAAACAACCAAAATCCGAAGTTTAGAAAAAAAAAACCTATGAAAGGGAGCGTCGATTTCTCCATCACTGTGCGGCGACCTGTCATCGATCACCTGTCCTTATTCATTCATTTTGTCTCAAGTTATATAATTACAGCATAGACCTTAGAACCAAACTCCTTCCTTTTCACCTCATTTTTTTTCCTTCTTCAAAAAAAAAGAACCTAGATACATTCCTCGTGTAACTGGGTGAAAGATAAAATAAGTTCGGTATATGCTTCATTAACGCGATGATTACGGCCAAAAGTTATTATATATTTTCAAAAAAACATGAAAATCTAATATATTGTCCACTATGTGTCACCAAGTTTTGTACTACATCAAATAGGGCAAACGGTTACGCCGATAAAGACATAAAACCGGCCAAGTGCGAGTCGGACTCGCGCACGGAGGGTTCCGTACCATTATCTATAAAAACCGGACAAGAGCGAATCAGACTCGCCCACCGAGGGTTCCGTACAAACGCCATAGGTTTTGATTCCCTTGCGTCTTGACAAACAGACGGACAACAAAGTGATCCTATAAGGGTTCCGTTTTTCCTTTTGAGGTACGGAACCCTAAAAACGGCCAAAAAATCAGTTTGTTGTATGGGAGCCCCCCTTAAATATTAATTTTATTTTAATTTAATTATGTATTTTTAAAGTGAATAATATAACTCAATATTCTGTGAATATTTCAAGGATCCTACCTGTTACCGTTATCAATATCGAGCAAAAAAATAACCTTTGTTGAATGGGAGCCCCCTTAAATATTTATTTTATTCTGTTCTTTAGTATTTATTGTTATAGCGGCAAGAGAAATACGTCATCTGTGAAATTTTCAACTGTCTATCACGGTTCATGAGATACAGCCAGATATGGTGACAGACTGACGGACGGACGGAGTATTAGTTTGTATGAGACCGATTCCGATATACGACCGCCACTGCAACGCTGCAGTTGCAGTCGTTTATCTATTGTTTAGTAGTTTTATTTTTGTTTGTTCCAGAAATGGCTTGAGCAAACCCGACTACAAGTGTCAAGCCTGAACAAATGATGACCAAAACCATGACCAGTCAACCACCGTCTACTTAGTCGAATATAGTAGTTTATAAGCACTATATTGCATTTATTGGAACAGATTTATTTTTAAATCTAGTGTCTTTATTTCACTTTTTCGTTCCATATTTATATTTATGGACAAAGCTGTTTTGGAGTAAAACATTTTGCAATATTTTGACATAATATTTAATAAATAAATAATAAATATTTGTGGACATTTCACACAACACCATCTAGCCCAAACTAAGCAAAGCTTGTACTATGGAACTAGATGGCTGATAGAATACATATATACTTTTTGATTTTTTTTTTTAATATATACATATGACACATTGAAACACCCAGACACAGAACACACATCCATGCTCATCACACAAATGTTTGCCCTGGGTGGGGATCGAGCCCACGACCTTTCAGTTCAGCAGGTAAACGTAAACACACTACCAACTGAGCCACAAGGCCAGTCATTTATATAGTAATATTGATTCGTATCATAATTTATTATTTAGATATTTTCTGATTTTCTCACGAATAATTATTTAGGCATTATGTTTTGCGTTACTCATGAAGCACACAAAGACTGGGTAGTGAGGATGATGAAATCTCAATTGATTTATGAATCAAACTAAATGTCTATTTTTGATTTGTGCAATATAAGCCAAAATGTAATTATCACAAGTTTTTTTAAGTATGTGTCTAGTAATTTAACTCAGTATTATTATTTATTAACATAAACACTTGTTTTAATTATATTTTAAATGATCTTTCAGAGATCTTACATAAAATAATATGTATTTCTTATAATTATAAATAAATTATTTTATGCGTTGGATATAGATAACATTTATCCATTATTAAATTAGGTGTTCATAAATAAAACCAAATTTCTCTTACCGACAACGTCATTTTACTTTATTACAATATAATTATATCCTAACACCACACACATCTCATTTGGAAACGTGAATGAGAAAACAACTTATACAACATAAAATATACTAACTAAATAATTCAAAGGATATAAAAACGTTAATGAGATATTTTATTATTTGCAAGTACAAATTGAAAAATGTTCTATTAAGAATATAAGACTCTGCATTGCAGTCCCTCGTTTTGTTATGAGTTCCCACAATGCTTTTCCAACACCACGCTTGGCCAAGCATCAGCTATTATGATGTCATCTGACATTACAGTTCAATATAAATTGACTATAAATTTATAAATTAAAGTAGTTCGTATACAGTAGACCATTGAGCTACATACACAAAGGTTCTGTCATAAATGAAGAGATTTATGACATAGCACCTCTCCTATATTACTTGAGTTGTTCGTACAATATTGCAATACGCACGACGGCATTTTCCATTGATTTTAGTCAAAATATCGGTAACACCACCACAGTCACAACAGCGAAGTTCACTAGTATGCAACTGAGTGAGGTGCGGTGGTAACACCGCAGTTGAACGTAATAATGTAGCTATGAGTGGTGTCAGCTCTCTGTATGTAGCTCAATGGTATAGGCTGAGTGGCCGGCTCAAGTGTCACATTTATTAAGCCGCCGAAAAGCATGACCTGGCTTGACAATTGCTGTTTTCAAGAACAAACAATCGGGGCCTACAATTGAACGTCATCCGATCCACGGTAGCAGCGCTCAGAAAGAAATGCCACTCACGGTTACTTATCCAAAGACTGACCGATCGGTCTTGTGCTTAACATTGGTGATCGTTCAAGAACACCTGGACAAGCTACGCCACTTATAAATTATATATAACATACAGTAGAATCCGGAAAGAACGGGGGACCGGCGACACTTTGTCGTACTAACCGGACGACGCACAAAACGACCAGATAAATTAAGCTTGTTTTTTTATTTATTTTTCTTTTTTAAATAAAAACTAAGGGTCACTGACGTCTGTTTTGAGCCGAAATATCCGACTATAGTTTCAACCGCATTCGGCGGTCTTTTTCAAAGGAGCAGCACACACGTCACTCTCGGTCGGTGACGCGCCTTGCACTGCCAAACACTGTTATTTTTCTTTGTTGTGGATATTGTAGAATGAGACACGCCAATTTTTTTCGCGAGGGTTACATTCGATTCTCTAACTGCTAAACAGTATATTATAATACTTTTTTTCCTTTTTCCTCAATTGAGAAACACTGACTTCATCATCATCATCTCAGCCACAAGAAGTCCACTGCTGGACATAGGCCTCCCCCCCATGGATTTGGTCGCTTAAAACGTCTTTATGAAACAAAACTTGAGGTTGCATTATCGTCGCTAAAAACGGTTATCAGATATAAATGAAGTCGGTATATTCGGATTCTACTGTATTTATAATTTAGGCAATTTATCAAACCTCTCAGTTATGTTTGGTAGACTTTTTTATTTTGAACAAAACTACTCACGTCTTTTTGAGCCGAATTCAAAAAGTCGAAAAGTCGTATTCGAAGTTTGTTCAAAATAAAAATGTGTAACAAGCACGTTAGTTTTCATGATACAATTTGGCAGACTGCTCACACATGGGGAATCTAAAGGTGGTGCCTGACCCGTGTGCTAGGGAACTATGTGAATAGTTTGCTATCCCTGCACACATCCATGCCATTATACACATGTTTGAAGATATATTCATGCATAAAATCTGTATCTTTTTGCATTAGAATTGATTTTATGGAAATTTATAAGAATGAAATATAAAAAAAAAACAATGAAATTTTGTATGTAGTGCAATTTAAGTATATTAGACAGACAGATTTGTCGTAAATATAGTCAGTCAACTTATATCTACAAAAATGTGTGTGTGTGAAAATCTGTGAGTGAGAAATCAAACTATTTGCATAGATATTTTGCCATGAACACGCTTTCACTGAGCGTTGATTCAGTCATTGAATGATCAATTGGCGTGCGTGCCTGTGGCCAAGATTTTCAATATCTGAAAATCAATCACCACCCTAACACCCTTACTATATATATACATATACAAGCAGCCAATAATAGATAAATGGCATCATTGTACCACTCTCTATTGAAAATTGGTTGTGATTTTCTTATGTAGAGGTTAGAACTACCGGAAAGGAATGGAAAATTGAGTTGATGAATTTGTCAAATATTCATAATTTGTATATTAATAAAGTGGGGAAAATTAACTTGAAATTCTATTGAACAAATAAATGACCATCTATAAACTTCAAATTATTAATTTTATAGGATAATTATGTTTTGAAATTGACCTCTAGATACTTCAGTATTACATGCAGTCCGGAAATTTTCAGAAGCACAATTACAATACAAATCATTGTTGACTGCGATAGATGTTTTTTTTTTTTTTAAATATGTCTCGTTAATATTGATATTCTGTATTTTAGAAATAAATGAATGATATTGCAGTGACTTTAAATGTGTTTTAGCCTCTGATTACAAGGCCCCATTTTTATATTCAATGAAAAATTAATTTTAAAAATGATAGTAATACATATATTATTCATTTAGATGTCCAATAAAGATTCAAAATTTAATTTAGAACAATTCAACATTCATACATAAATTTTTTTCGACAATTCGAAAGTTATTACATAGTACTTATACATAAAGTGAATTTGGAGTCTGCTCTTTCATACTGATATTTAATTCAATTTCACCCTACATTCCTCATACTCCAACAAAAATCTTCATTATAAACTTTTATTATGACCTTTAGTTTCAGTGATGTCAAATTTAATTATTAGATATACGTTATTTCTGTCTACTAAAAACATTTAATTTGTGTAAGTGTTTATACACTTTTAAAATGTCATTCTCAACATTAATTCCTAAAACAGCTGTATTTAAGTTTATTTCTGTTGAATAAATCCATGAAAAATATCAGTTAAGTAAAAGTGACGATGCATGTTCAAACATAATCATTATAGACATATTAAACCACTTACAACCTAATTCTTTAAATTCACTCTGCTGCATCGACCGCAGGTGTGTGCCATGTAAGCCTTTCTTCGTAGAATGCGATCACCTGTAAAATACAGTATATTACATATATGTTTTTTTATTTAGCAGAATATATATACATATGTGTAAATAGCATCACTGGTTTTGATATGTTAGGTGACGTTATATTTGTCTAAGTTTCAGAGTGCCATCATAGGCTATATTTTCTTGGAATAATAGTAACAGAACTGTGCACAAAATATGAAAAATTCATAGTCCCTCAGATTTCACGTCCATATTATTTTTGGCAATAAATAGTGAATATGGTGTGAAGAACCATACATTCCATCTATTGAGCATAGCGAAAATTCTTGATCTATGGCTGAAACCTCAAGACAGATATAGGCCATATTTCATCATCATCATCACCATTCTGCATCACTATACGGATGAAACCGCGTGGCGCAGCTAGTATGACATACGCTCAAAAGTTAAAAGCAGGAACCCACCATAGCAGCGGCTTGCGTCACCTACATGATCTGCATTCTCATCTTCGTTATTTCCATCTTCACTACAAGCTATTACATCAGCAACCCAAGGCCTCGCTACGTTAATTTAGGGAGTTAGGTTGGCTAGGATAGTTGCTGGCAGGCGGAAATGGACATTACACCGCCAGAGGGATGTCGGTGAATATCTTATCACCCTCATCTCAACAAGAAAAAGAAGGAACTCACTTGCTGAGGACACTTCACATTGGCGATTTTAGCTGGTACTAGTTCTGCCTCATCGGAGTTGGCCCATTTGACCAGGAACATCAAATCACCGGTAGCATCCGATGCACCTGCCAATACATGATACATTAATAATTAATTTATTATAATTGTTATACTAGACAAGTGTTTGTGTGCGTTTCCTTCAAACGAAGGCTTGAGTTTCATATATATCTATATATGCATACATATAATAAAACAGTAGGTAACAAGTCAAAATCTGCATATTAAATATTTTTAGAAAACATTGATTGGAGGAAATATACAGAAGCAAAAACAGGTATTTAAAAAAAAAACTGCATTGTGTATGAATTTGAACAAAATTTTACAGGATTATTACTTATATACATAGAAGATACACATAAAATATTAAAATCAATTAATGCAGTTAACTTGAAAATCAATTAATCTGTCAGTATAGCCTAGATAACTCGGTGAATCATTATAATTTTTTATGAAGTGAAGTTTGGTGAACCAGATTTTTAGGTTCATAAAGCTGCAGGTGCAGCTAGTGAAATAATTTAATTGCATTGTACAACTAAAAGTTTAATTGTGATTTATTTAATTGCAATTATTTTTTTAGTCAATTAACAAGTTGATTGATTAATGCCCAACACTGTGGAGAGGGTTATGCATGGGGTCTCTCTCTTTCTCTCTGAGATCGAATCAGAAATGAAGCGATCCATAAACATATGAGTCATGAATCAATTCAATAGCAATTTAACCCTTACCTATAATCTTTTCAGCTTTCAATCCCTTGTCAAAACCAGTCTTGGGTTTATCCTCCTTCCGTTCCCGCTTGTTCTCCTTGGGTTCCTCTACAGAGGACACACTAGCACCACGTCCTTTACGTGACGATGTCTCTTCGCTGGAATCACGCACGCGCTTCTTGCCACGCTCCTCAGGCTTCTTTTTAGAAGACTGTAATGGAAAACAATTCATTTTGTTTTCATTCAGAAAAATTTTGGTGTGAAACAGCTGTTAAATGTCCAATTTGTTGAAGATATACAAAAATATATATGCCTGTACAGCTATAGAAAGCCTGAATATGTGATAAAAGATACAACTGAGATTTGAGAAATCAATAACAATAAAAAATCAACTTCTTCATCACTAATGGAATCCCTCAACATATTTATAAAACATCATAACATCTTAGTGCTAAAATGTTTTATAAATATATGGGGACCTGGTCATCAGACTCAACACAGATATGTGATACCTGTTGACACGGTGAGCAAGTTCTGCATGCATAGGGAATGTTTTGCATAAAAAATAATAGATAGCAGTATAGTAGATAGTAATATATTCATAACAAAAATACAACTGTCATCTATTCTTACCTGTTACCACGGACACTGCAGTATTCAAAACGTCAGGTCATAAAATTATGTAAAGCATGATAAATCCTTTAAAAAATGTTTAATTTCAATCCTATCAGTATGTGCTTCAAATGCAAATGATTACATTTTCTCTTTTCAGCAGTATAATATACCCATACTATGCATTAAACAAGTATTTTACATGTGAGTATAGAATCTTTCGAGTATCATAATGTAAGAAGGATCCTGAAACCCATGCCTTGCTCACTAGGCTATAATTTTTTTGTAAATGTACTTGTCCCACAAATGAATCTTTTTTTACAACCTGACAGACTTTATAATCAAGAAAATGCCAGGCAGAGTTATACATTGAATTATTCATACCTTATATAATATGGAAAAACCAAATTTTTGTAAATTTAAACTGCATCGTCAAGTAGACTATCCTTAACCCATCACGCGTTATCCGAAATATGTTATTCCAGGACGCGTCGAGTGCATATCTCAAAAATAAATAAAAAGACAAGACAGTGGAGAAAATTTTTGGTAAAGAGGTTCCATCACAACAAAAAAAATGGCGAATCGCGAATCCTTACGAGCACTCGTGTGCTCTTATGGCGCGTCATGCCAGTTTTTCTTACAAGCACCCAGGTGTTTGTAAGGCGCATGATGGGTTAATAAAATTGTACTATACATGCTATTTTGTATTGGAAGCCAAGAAAGTACATTTTCCTGGATTCTAGTTCGAAGAGCGTATACAAATTATTATGAAATCAATTTGTGAACATTTATTAAAACTCACCTCCTTTTCCTTTTCTTTTTCTTTCCGATTTTCTTCATATGTCCTAATAAGCTCCTCGCAGTCAAGGTTCTCCACCGGCTCCCACGTACTCTCTTCCTCCTTGTAACCTTTCCATTTCAATAAATATTGGATCTGTAACAGTAAAGTAATTGCAAATATACTATAATATGATAGGATTAGTTTAAAATGGGAGGGGGTAAATCTCCTGTGAAGCAGAGGGCGTCAAATGGCCAGAGTCCAGAGATATATTTTAGTCATTTTTTCAACCTATCCATCCTTTATGCCTGGTTGCATGGAAAAAGTTGTATTGTCAAAATAAAATCTTTCTAACAAATTACTCATCCACATCAGGTACTTAGACAAGGTTTCAGCATTATCATAAAATACCTAACCTAAATGTAGATAAAACAGAAATCTAAATGTTGAAAGTTGTCAAAATATTTTTTTTTTCCATGTGAATTTTCCCATAGCTTTTTTTTCTCAAAAAGTACTTGGTTTTGATGGAAAGGAATCCTAACTAATAATATAAAAGGGGAAGTAACTAGTCTGTCTCTCTCTCTTCTGTTACCACTTCATAACAACTAAATGGCTGAATCAATCCTTATGAAATTTGGCACAGAAATTCTTTAGGACCTGGAGAAGGACATAGGCTATATTTTATCATCGTCACCGTTGCTTTGCATTGCTTTGTAGCTAGATGGTGCTGTGTAAAACTGTCTACAAATTCTATTATTAAAGGGTGAAAGTAATTGGCTCTCTGCGTTACATTTTCATGGTCAAACAACAGAACCAATCGTTATGAAATTTGGTAGTTCGCCGGGAACCTGGAAACGGAGGCTACATTTCATCATGATCGCCGTTTCATTACTACGCAAGTGGAAATACGGGACCTAGCTTTTGTACAAATTAAGACTCTGTGAACCCAAATCCATCCATTATAGGACTCTTTCTTTAGGCGTAAATCCATATTGCAAGATGCTTTTACACGTGTGTAAATAAAATCAACTATTCGATTTACCCTACAAGCAATCCAATTTTTAATAACGGTAGTAGGAGGTACTAATTATTAGGCTTTAGAGGTTATCCGTACATAATCATCAGATTGTTTATTTCTTATTTTAAATATTGTGAAACAAAGCTAAAATTGACAACAACGTAAAAGATACAACGCGAGTACCACGTAGATCAATACAACAATGCAATGGAATCGGCAGCGTCGGCTGATGAAGCGGTAAATCTTACCTTTCCCTTTACTGTGCGTTTATCCAAAACTTTTTCCACGACATATTCCTCTTCACTGGATTGATCAGAATCCCCACCTTTCTTGTCTTTCTTACCCATTTTCTTCTGATTTTAATGAACAATATCACAATCACAAGAGACGCCGAAATTCTATCAAAATGGCGCGGCTGGCTGCTTGTTGTTTTAATTTTTTCTTGACCATGGAAACAAAGTCCTTCAGTCGAAATAATAAAGAGTTCTTTTAAAACGTTAGTGAGTCCTCAATAAAGTGATGGCGACTTTTTATAGAAGCTTCTATGGAGTTTTGCCGACAACGTAAAATAACAAATTTCACTGCTTTATTTCACTTGCCCACACTCACGCACTTAATCGAACACTAATGAATAAAATACCACCAATTTTATCGCATTAATGTTCAAAATAACACAAGTTTAGGAAAATAAAACAAAGCAACGACATGTTAGTATGACGTTCCCGCCAAAACTCCGCGGCTGGCTGCCAAGTGCCAATGCTGCCAGCTGTACTGCCCCCGTATTCTGAACCCATTCCGTTACGGAATCGATTCGATTTGTATATCTCCGTCTCTGTCATTTCCATAGAGAATGACAGAGACGGAGATATACAAATCGAATCGATTCCGAAACCGAATGGGTTCTGCCCCCGTATTCTGAACCCATTCGGTTTCGGAATCGATTCGATTTGTATATGTCCGTCTCTGTCATTTCCATAAAGAATGACAGAGACGGAGATATACAAATCGAATCGATTCCGAAACCGAATGGGTTCAGAATACGGGGGCAGAATACGGGGGCTGTACTGTCATGACTGCAGCAGCGCCACGGCCACCAGCTAAACTGAATCCCAAAAAGTAGAAGCTAGCTAGGAGAGCATTAAAATTATGTGTATACATGTCTTACTCATAAAAAATCGGCCAAGTGCGAGTCGGACTCGCGCACGAAGGGTTCCGTACTATCATCTATAATAGAAAATCGTATAAAATAACGAGAAATCAACAAAATTCCAAATAGTAAATTGCAAACTTTTAGGTAGGTTTTCGATACACATCCGGGCAGCATGACGACGCTCGCGTGAATACGCGCGGCTAATGCGGCTATGGCTCGCTCTGTGATGTTACCTCCCCCGCTACCCGCGCGGCCGTTGCTTAGCAACCGCCTCGCGCTCGCGCCACCACCACACAGCGGCGCGGTGCTCGCACCGCGTTTAGATGCACGGATTATTTTCATTTTGTGAGTTTTTATGTATTAGATTAGGTATTTATTTTTATAGTTAATATATTTCTAAATATTTACTTACAAATATTCAAGTTTCTACTGTTAATTAAGATCGAGTAAAAATTGCTTAAAAATTACGTTTGTTGTATCGGAGCCCCCCTTTAATATTTACTTTATTGTTATTTAATTATTTATTTTGAAAGGTAATATACAAGTAAATATTCTGTGAAAATTTGAAGCGTCTACCTGTTACCGTTTTTAATATTTAGCAAAAAAAATACGAAAAAAACACGTTTATTGTATGGGGACCCCCCTTAATATTTTTTTTATTTTAATTTTTAGTATTTGTTGTTATAGCGGCAACGGAAATACATCATTTGTGAAAATTTCAGCTTTCTAGCTATCACGGTTTATGAGATACAGCCTGGAGACAGACAGACAGACAGACAGACAGACAGCGAAGTCTTAGTAATAGGGTCCCGTTTTTACCCTTTGGGTACGGAACCCTAAAAATGACATAATATTGAACATAATTAAGATTTCTTCAGCTTCTAATTGACTATCAGTTGATAATTCGTAATATAAGAAGATAATATAGCATTGTATCCGTCGAAGACAGCCACAATTACAAGAACCTAAGTTTTCGGGAGGGTTTTTTTTTCTAATTAAAGTAAAATTTCTTAGTAAACATATATTTTTTGTATTCTCAATTAATACATGATACAACAGGTAGTTGATGTTTTTTTAATACATAGTTTGTCCCTCACGGCTACATTCCGCGGAATTTTATCACGTTCATGTGAATTTAATCGCTATTATGGTTCTTTTCCACGGCAAAATTGCGGTGCAATCTTGAATTTAGTAGATGTTACGACCTTTTTCGACATCAGTCGCGAATTCCCGCAGAAATTTTAAGTCAGTCCCTAAGGACGTTTCTGCTGGTATCTCCTTAAGTTGATTACTAGGTGGCGTGTCTATCGTTCCTTCTATCAAGTCGACAACTTATATAGGTTTAATTCAAAAACATCTAATAAAATATGTTGTCAGATAAACAAATCGAACGTATGATAACTTGATAATACAGATGATAAAACTACAGAAAATTATTGAAGACAGTTTGTACTTCTTTTTAGGGTTCCGTATCCAAAGGGTAAAAACGGGACCCTATTACTAAGACTTCGCTGTCTGTCTGTCTGTTTGTCTGTCTCCAGGCTGTATCTCATAAACCGTGATAGCTAGAAAGCTGAAATTTTCACAAATGATGTATTTCCGTTGCCACTATAATAACAAATACTAAAAATTTAAATAAAAAAAATATTAAGGGGGGTCCCCATACAATAAACGTGTTTTTTCGTATTTTTTTGCTAAATATTAAAAACGGTAACAGGTAGACGCTTCAAATTTTCACAGAATATTTACTTGTATATTACCTTTCAAAATAAATAATTAAATAACAATAAAGTAAATATTAAAGGGGGGCTCCGATACAACAAACGTAATTTTTAAGCAATTTTTACTCGATCTTAATTAACAGTAGAAACTTGAATATTTGTAAGTAAATATTTAGAAATATATTAACTATAAAAATAAATACCTAATCTAATACATAAAAACTCACAAAATGAAAATAATCCGTGCATCTAAACGCGGTGCGAGCACCGCGCCGCGGTGTGGTGGTGGCGCGAGCGCGAGGCGGTTGCTAAGCAACGGCCGCGCGGGTAGCGGGGGAGGTAACATCACAGAGCGAGCCATAGCCGCATTAGCCGCGCGTATTCACGCGAGCGTCGTCATGCTGCCCGGATGTGTATCGAAAACCTACCTATAAGTTTGCAATTTCCTACTTGGAATTTCGTTGATTTCTCGTTATTTTATAAACAGAACTAAACTTTGTAGTATTATAGATGATAGTACGGAACCCTTCGTGCGCGAGTCCGACTCGCACTTGGCCGATTATTTAAATTAAGTATTCATAGAAAAAATGCATTTAAAAATATAATGTTTCGTGTAGAAACCAATTTCATAGAGTTCTGTCATGCCATGAGCTTAGAATATAGAAAAATACAGAAACCGTGAACATGCTTAGAACTGAAGCGACAAAAACTACTCATATATGGAGTAGTTTGAAGCGCGCGCGATCAGTTGCTCTATGAACGTCTTAACGAGTGGCAAGCTTTGTTGGTGTTAAATTTAATTCAAATATGCCGTCATATGTCGTTCCTACGTGTAAAAATACTGCTGGGGTGAAAAAAAAACACGATGGGATAACATTTCACGTGTAAGTAGCACAATTGACATTATCTTACGTATTTATTTAATAAATTGTTCGGTCTTTGATCATCGTAGAGAAAGAATCGTCCATTTTGTTGGTGTTGCCAATATCAACGTTTTGATTTTCCTTACTTTTACTTGCTACCGATTTTTTTAGTTAGTAGTTTGTAAATTAAATATATTTTTATCCGATTAAAAATTAATTGGCCAAGTGCATGTCGAGTAGCGTTCAGGGTAGCGTTTCATAATTGCAGTTCACCCTATATGGACTTAGAATAGAACTACTTGTTTGATATTGTGAACATATTGATTGATTTTGCGATTTAAATGGATTTAGTGCGAAATTTTTCCTCAGATATTTTGTATTTTTTTTTGTGGTGGTAGTCTATAACCGTTAACTTATAAAGCCTACCAGGGCCGTAGCCAGGAATTCATTTCAGGGGGGTTTCAGCAATGGACTTGGACATAGCTTATGGTTTATTCGCGAAAATTGTATGTAGTGTGTAGTAGTGTAGTGTTTTATAGTAATATACTATAAAAACACTACTACAATTTTCGCGCTCGTTATGCTTTGTTTTTCGTATTAGTGAACCCAAAAAAATTTGGTTAGTGGCTATTTTTAGTTAATTATTTGCTCGTATTAGAAAGTTCACAGCACTTTAATGATCAATACAAAAATAGATCAATATGAAACAATCATGCGCGAAACTTTTTTTTTATAAAATGATTGAAGCCTGGAAGGATTTTTGATAATGGCCAGGATTTCGGGGGGGGGGGGTAGTACCCCCCCAAACCTACTTAGCTGTGACAGGTTAAAATAATGCCTAACCTTTTAAGCTAACGTAATAAGATACAAACACAAAATAATTTATTTGATCGATTAATCCGAATAGTAAGTCAAGAGAACAGTTATAAAAATAATGATATCCGTTTAAGAAAGTAAATATTTTATTTTAATATATTTTTATCTCCACGATTTACCACAGCAACGGGTAAATAATGCCTACACTAGCAACATTATGCGGGTGAGAGGTGAGAAGGGTGCGGGACGATTCTTTTGTTTTTGGACACAGCACGGATTTTGTAACTGCATCTGGACGCGCCTTCTGTATTTTTCTATATTCTAAGGCCATGAGTATCTATCGGCAATTTTCAAACAAGTATAAGTTTAGAAAACTCAAATACTCCCGGCAAAAAAACAGCTGAACCGATTTTGATGAAACAAATCTAAAAACACTCTCGATTAAATCTTCTTTAAAACGATAAAAATTAATCAAAATCAATCCATCTGTTTACGAGCTACGATGGCACACACATACACACAGATATACAAATACACCGATACACACGTGAAACTTATAATGCCTTTCTTTTTGGGTCGAGGATTAAAAATAACTCTCATTGGAAATTTTGAACAGGTAGCTAGCAACAATTATTTTGCAATTACGACAACATTACAAAACCGAATAGGCTTTATTATTATTCTATTTTAGTTTTTCATATGAGAACTGTTCAATAAATAATATTCCTCTATGGAGAACTGCGAAACTTAGAACTGCGAAAAATGAAACCTATCGATCATCATCATCATCATCTCAGCCATAAGAAGTCCACTGCTGGACATAGGCCTCCTCCATGGATTTCCAAAAAGACCGATTGGAAGCGGCTTGCATCCAGCGTCTTCCCGCCACTTGTATGAGATCATCTGTCCATCTCGTGGCTGGTCTTCCTACGCTGCGCTTGCCGGTACGTGGTCTCCACTCGAGAACCTTTCGGCCCCATCGGCCATCAGTTCTACGTGCTATGTGTCCTGCCCACTGCCACTTCAACTTGCTAATCCGCTGTGCTATATCGGTGACTTTTGTACGTCTACGTATCTCTTCATTTCTGATTCGATCTCGTAGAGAGACTCCGAGCATAGCCCTCTCCATAGCTCGTTGCGTGACCTTGAGTTTCCTTATAAGGCCCATAGTTAGGGACCACGTTTCAGTGCCGTATGTCATCACTGGTAACACACACTGGTTGTAAACTTTCGACTTGAGGGACTGGGGAATATTGGACGAGAAGACGCTTTTAAGTTTCCCGAACGCTGCCCAGCCGAGTTGGATACGACGATTGACCTCCCTCGTAAAGTTGGACCTGCCTAATCGGACCGTTTGTCCTAGGTAGACGTATTCGTCAACAACTTCAAGAGTGAAGTTCCCCACAGATATTGGGGTGGGCACTACATGGGCGTTCGACATAACCTTCGTTTTGTCCATGTTCATTTTGAGGCCCACCCGTTGGGAAACTCTATTGAGGTCTTCGAGCATCGTACTGAGCTCTTCCATCGACTTTGCCATGACTACTATATCGTCGGCAAACCGAAGGTGAGTGATGTACTCGCCGTTTATATTGATGCCGAGCCCTTTCCATTCCAGAAGCTTATAGGCATCTTCCAAACCGGCGGTAAACAGTTTCGGAGAGACAACGTCTCCCTGCCTCACGCCTCTTTTCAATGAGATTGTCTCTGAGTTCTGGTCTTGTACTCGGACTGACATGGTGGCGTTGTTGTACAAACACTTCAGCACTTCGACATACCGATAGTCAATACGGCATCGCTGGAGAGCCTCAAGCACCGCCCAGGTCTCGATCGAATCAAAGGCTTTCTCATAGTCCACAAACGCTAAGCAAAGGGGCAAGTTATACTCTTCGGTCTTCTGTATCACTTGCCGCAGCGTGTGGATGTGGTCTATGGTACTATAACCTTTTCGGAAACCGGCTTGTTCGGGAGGCTGGAAGTCATCGAACCTGCGTTCAAGACGATTCGTGATGACCCTTGAAAACAGCTTATAGACATGGCTCAGAAGCGAGATGGGTCTGTAGTTCTTCAGCAAAGTGTTGTCTCCTTTTTTGAAGAACAGTGCCACCACGCTTCTGTTCCATGCTTCTGGCGTTGTACCTTCAAGCACGACGGAATTGAAGAGCCTCTGAAGGACTTTTAGTATCGGTGTTCCACCCGCTTTCAGTAGCTCTGATGTAATTCCGTCGTCGCCCGGTGCCTTGTTGTACTTGAGCTGTTTCAAGGCCATCCTAATCTCATACAGGCTGATGTCCGGGATATCTTCGGTATAATGTCGAGTCAGTTTGGCTCTTGGATCTTTGCCCAAACTGCTAACAGGTTTTGCGACCGATGTGTATAACTGTCCATAGAACATCTCGATTTCCCTCAAGACTTCTGCTTTGGTCGACGCTAGACTGCCATCTTCCATCTTCAGCTTCGTCAACTGGCTCTGCCCAATAGACATGTCTTTTGCGAACACTTTGGAGCCTTTATTCCGCTCTATCGTCTCTTTAATACGATTAGTATTAAAGGTACGGATGTCGTGTCGCATAGACTTTGATATGAGTCTATTGAGCCGCCTATATGACTCTGCGTCACCGGAAGACTGCAGTTGCAATGAGCGTCGTTCATCCATGAGGTCGAGGGTATGGCTCGAGAGCTTTTGCGGTCTATTTGTACGGTGGGGCTTATAAAACTTCGCGCCCACCGTACGGACAGTTTCCACAAACCTGTTATTGATCTCATCCACCGATGCGCAGCTCTCCAGGCACTCGAAGCGATTTGATAGTTCGAGCTGAAAGCTCTCGGGGTTTTGGATATGGGCGCGAGTGGGTCGGAGTGTAGACTTCATCATACGGGACCTCTCAAGTTTAACATTAATATTCAAAGTGCCTCGTACCATTCGGTGATCACTTCCGGTTTTAACCATGTTGATCACAGAGACATCATTGAATATTTGTTTCTTGGTGGTCAGGATGAAGTCTATCTCATTTCTCGTAGAACCATCGGGACTCAACCAGGTCCATTTCCTATGAGGTGGCTTCTGGAAGAAAGAGTTCATCATGAAGAGTCCCTCTTTCTCCAGAAAGTCGGCCAACCTCTGTCCCCTGGGGTTCCGTTGTCCATATCCAAATTGCCCCACTCTCAGCTCACTTTCGCATTTCCTGCCCAACTTCGCATTGAAGTCCCCCATAACAACATTAAAATAGGTCTCAGAAGTGTGTATGGCCCTACTAATGTCCTCATACATCACCTCCACCTCATCATCCGAGTGTGCCGAGGTCGGTGCGTATACCTGGATGACCTTCAACGAATATCTCTTGGATACTCTGAGTATCAGGTACGCAACCCTGCTCGATACACTGTCGATGGCAAGAATGCTGTTAACAAGGGACTTGTGGACGAGAAACCCGACACCACCTTGGGACGGTTGGTCGCCCTCCCGGTAGTAGAGTAGGTTACCGGATTTCAGGGTTATCGTGTCCTCACCCTCTCGTCGGACTTCTGATAACCCCAGGATATCCCAATGTAACCTACTCATTTCTTCTTCCAGCTCAGCTAGCTTCTCGTCTGTCCTCATCGTGCGAATATTGTGTGTTACCAGGGCTAGTCGTCGTTTATGCAGGGGGTGGTAGCCGGATCTCTTCCGGAGATTCTTAGCACTCCTTGCTCCGCCGTGACCGGGACCGCTACCGTAGCCCGGAATAGCGGAGCTGCCGGGGACTGGGGGCCTGGTTATTTTGTTAATCTTCATTAGGGGGGGTTTTGCCATTACTCGCCACGCTTGGCATGCGGGTTGGCGAGCGCAGTAGATGGCGTTTTCCGCAGAGGATGCTGCTGCCCATCTCTGGTAGTATTTCCCTTAGCCGGTTCTTACGGCACCCACGGGAAAAGAGGGGGAGGTACTATTCTAAGCCGGTACCCCACGAAAAACGAACGATACCATAATTTTATGCGTCAGTGAAGATTCCAAACAAGCTTAATTTAAAAAAAATGTATTAAACAAATCTGATAGCATATATTTATGTGTGAAAGTGAATACAAGAATGCACTGATATTTTAACAAGGACGGGGAAGTGAGATAGAAAGATATTGTGTCGTAATATTCTTGGTCTATGGTTTTAACTCTGTTGATAACTTCACAGCTGTTTCATTCAAATTTTTTTCTCGATTTCTGGTTGGTGGAATAGTGTCGTATCAACCAAAACATCGCACAAATCGGAGCGCTGAGCGCGCGCAGTAGTTTTATTTTTGTCATCCGAATAGCCTGTTGATTGTATCGGTGTTTTCGCGTGGAGTTTGTTGATAAAAACTAATTGTGCTACTTCATACTCAATATTTATTATTAGTGTCCTAATTATTAGTGCTGTGCAAACCATATTATAATCACCACGTGCTTGAGACCATGTGAAATATACTTTTTGTGTCCATTCGAGTGGTTTCAATTGACTTGACGTCACAGAAAGCAACCAATCAGTTTGCGTGACGAAGATAATATTACACCTTGGATGTTTTGATTTCTGTTTCTTGGACAGTGGACAGTTTCATAAACTGGAAATGTTTGGATAACTAGTGAACGTATGCTGAAAATATGTTATTAAAATGTACCGCAGATGGGAGGCCAATCAAAGTGAACGGGGTGCCGGCCAGCCACGGCAATGGTGCGAGAGGTAAGGTCCGCATACATTTTTTTACTATTAATCTTACTACATTCTGTATTCTATAGGTTATTTGATATATTATTATATGAATAGAGGAAATTATTCACAAAAATATACTTACCTAGAAGTAAATGGCTATCATGAAATTCGATGTGCTGTGTACAATATGTGTGTACAGTCTCATCTCTAGTCTCAAAAAATAAACTTTCATTGTTTGCCAACATGACAACAAATAAAACTTCACAATCTTATAGTAACAAAATCCAAGAAAACTTACCTATAAACTATAAAGATTATGTTCTATCAAAAAAGTACCTATAAAGTTTTTGTTCTATCAAAATTTTCAAATTCACATGTTTCACAATACTCTAACTAAGATATACCTTGAATCATTCTGTAGGTTGGTATATTTTTGATAAACAAATAGTTTAGTTTCTCTGGCTATTTATTTGAGGTGATTCCACACTTACTTATGGATGGACTGGTTGTGATCGCCAATTTTATACTTTTGTCTATTGTATCTGGATACATTTAGTTGATCTAACCTACATAATTCCTTTTATGCCTGGTAGTTTTTTACACTATGTCTAAAGCAGTCACTGAAACTCAGTATGTTAGTATTTTCTTCTGAGAATATTGAATTCCATTGCTTGTCAGTATAATTTGAAATGGGACTTCTAAATTTTAGTATGAAACAATGTATTGTATTTGTATGTCTGGTGTAGAAATAGAATGAGCAAGATAAATATGTTCATGTAATTTCCCAAAGTTATACAGCTAAGTTGTTTGTTGTGCTATACCTACACAGAACATGGTGCACATAGAAGCAGCTTATAACAGCCATCCATCATCATCTTCCTACCCTCATCCCAATCAGGTGGGGTTGGTGCTGTGGCCAGACGGTGGAAGAGTCTGGGAGAGTGCCCAGACCGTAAGCTGTAAACGCCAAAGGTGGAAAACCATGAGGTTTTAGTCGGTAGGAGCGCCACTCTGGTGTCAAGTCCGATATAATCCGCCGCTCCCCCTGGGGCGGAGAGGTATGCGTAAATGCATTTCTTCACGTAAAAAAAAGGTGGGGTCGGTGCTGTATGTATATATTCTGCATTCACATCTATCATTCGTCATATCTGAATTCACCTCTTTCTTACTTGTATTATCATTCATCCACACTTTGCTGCGTACATTCACATTAAAGCCATCCAGTTCATTAAAAATATCTTTGTATATATGTGAGTATAGGTATATGGATTTTAAATAATCCAATACCAAAATGAAACCAAAAGAGACCATCTTGTAGGGTATAATGGTTTTTCTTGCTGTTTATAAAAAACCTATGGAAAAAGAATGGGAAAACCACAAAATTGATTACTTCCTATTTGGTTCAAGATTGCCACTTTTTGTAAATCTTAACTTGTACTGGAGAATAATGATTGTTGGTGCATTTTTTTATCAAAATAAGTAAGTTGCTAATTATTGTCCATTCTAGTTTGCCACTAGGACTGCACTATTTATATGTATTTTCCTTAGAATGTGTGAAAAGTATAAACATTTATGGACTCTGTTTCACATTTGGATTGATGTTTGTTTTTATGGGTGTAAGTAGATATGTGATACAAATAAGAAACTGCCTGGTTTAGCACACTATTTTTCGTGAATCCTTCTTGCAAATATTTTTATGGGTAAGAATGTCTTTTGGTTAGTTTGAATTAAATTTAGTTTAGTCTTGATGTTGTTGTTTAGACACAACGCTCTCTCAGGCTTGTGACATGGGGTTGGCTTAGCCAAGCCAACTCCATACAACCAAGATGGTAACAGCAATTCATAAAGTTTAACTAAGGTAAGCACAAGTTCCATTGTGCTTACCGAAGGTAGGTCCCACCCAACACGAATAATAAAGTCTGGATCTGAAGATATAAACACAGAGGGGAGAGGTAAAGCAACTGATTTAACCATACCACGCCGTTGCACTCGTTTCTGCACTGCCTTGCTGCCGCCTAAAAGACTCAAAATTTCAAAAATTTACTTCTGGACATTTGCCTTTTAGAGGCCATTTATTCGTGACGGAACCTGTAAGACGTGCACGCAGAGTTTACGATATATTTTTTACACATTTCTCAGTGTTTTGATCTGCCTACATTCAATTAGTTAAAGTTCCTTAACAGTTCCCTTAGTTAAGTCACATAAACGACGCTACTTTAGCGATGTCTGACTATCTAACAAAGGTAGCCTTGACTGGCGTGACTGACTGGTAGAGAAATGAAATTTCTAAGAAATGGAATGCACTTCCTGAATGGGTCTTTCCGAATAGATATAATCTAAGTGTCTTTAAATCGCGAGTGAATAGGTCTAGGCAAGAGCGCTCCATCGTAGACCGTAACTGTCGCTTAACACCAGGTGAGTTGACGGTTAAGCGCAAGCCTATCGTCGAATAAAAAAGAAAAAAAGAAGTAAGTATAGCAGAAGTGATTTTAATAGAAAAAATGAAGAAACAAAGATAAAGTGAAGCTTAAATGATTAGGAGATGTAGAGAGGAAGGATAAAAAAGAGTGACGAAACACACGAATGTGCAAGCCGTTAAGGATAAAAATTAAGTGAGGGTTAAAATGCGATTTTTTTCTGAATACTAAGGTTAGATTCACTTTTCAGTTTTGCACAGAATAGAGAAAACTCAGAACAAAATGTATACGATGTGATGTAAGGTATAATTTTGCTTTGATTGATTACACTTACCTTTCGATAAGTTGAAAAGCTATTCTATGGTTGACACAAAAACGTCGTCTAAATATTTATTTGATTCACCTTCATCAATCACTAATCTGAATAGAAATCCTTCGTTCAGCCAAGTTTCGACAACTGACGCAAAGACCCAGTTAACCAATACATAATATAATTAAATAAACAAACAGGTTAATTATAAAACGGGATGAAGGCAATAATATTAAATTAAAATGTATTTGTTTATGTGCCTCGCTTATATCGATCAATATTATTGCTATGGATGATCACATCAAAGGACTGCTCCACCAGGTTGCGAAATCGAGTGCGACCTTAATTGAAACCGTGTATTACCGACTGATTTATAATAGAAGTTACGAAAATGTCATATTTAACATATCTTCATGCTATCTTTCGCTTAGGCTTACCTACGAAAAGCCAAAACCTGTACAGATGGTAAAAACTATATTTTTTTAAGAGTATCCACAAGATTGTGTAAGGAATCAGTAATGAATTGAACAAAGATCTAGAAGTGGATCCGTATATGTTGTCAAATGTACTACATATACTCTTTTAAAAATAAACTGGATCAATGGATTAAAAAGGAACAAATTATACTAAAAGACAACCAGTAAATTTCTGCACTGCAGGATATAGGCTCATCAGCTTCTGCTGCTTGCCTATCATCAAATAAATAAATATAGGTAGGCAGGCTAGGCATATAGATTATAGCCTACTGCAAATGTCAGTTACAGAACCTGCCGAATCCAAAATCTGTTCAATTCAAAATCTGCCTTATACCAATTAATTACTTCTGAGCTTATACTAAACAACTGAGAGTAATGGTTAGTGAAATGGTAAGCGTAAAACTGGACTTTCATAAAATACTACTTGTGCCCCGCAGTGCAACTCGAGTGGTGATGAAAAATGGTGAACGATGGTGATGGTGAATAGTGATGCATATACGGATGGCGATGCTTCCAATGCTGATGATAAATGTAGCCTGTCTCCGTGTCCGCGTGCTCAGCTATCTCTGTACTAAATTTCATAAAGATCGTGTCAGTCATTAATAGGCGACAAACACAGAGACAGAGAGTGACTTTGGCTTTTATAATATTAGTAAGCAGAAAAGATAGTAAAGATAAGAAAGAAATCAAATTCATTTATTTAAAGTTTTCACAAAAGTACAGATACATTCTAGAAAAAAATAAACACACTTGAGCAATTTCAACGTTCAGGTTGGTAGACGTACCATTGAAAGTAAATAATTTGTCCTTCCTCTGCTTTTACTCACTTGTAAGACAGTTGTCAATACCTTCATCATTTCTACATGAAAAATATGATACTTCTACTGAGGGAACAAAAGAATCGACAACAATTAAGATAAAACACATCGTCTAGGTATTAGTAAGTATAGTCTGCAAAAGTAAGCAACTACGTCAATAACGTAATAACGTTTTCACTTCAGTAGCTCAAACATGTAGGTTTTGCTGCCTGAAATCAGTGAGACAAAGTAACTTTTTAATTTTTGTTTTTTTCAGAAAGCCGCGAATATTTTATTCAGCCTTGGGTTAATCATACAATTCGAAACATTCACACTCTATCTCTTTCCCGCCATTAGAAAGAGAGAGAGACAAAGACCAGACCTTTCGAAGTTCCGATTTTGAATTCGACCTCAAAGACAAACACGTTCGGAATTTCGTACGAACTAAAGAAATTTTGCAAATTGATAATTGTCTTTTAATGTAATTTATTGAGTTTTTTACTTATTGTTGTATTTAAACGAAAAAAAAGTATTTACTGCAAATAAAACTGATATTTAACCTGTAAATATTTATTTCTAGTTTCAGTAATGTTACGTAATATATTTATTTTTATCTCCTAAAGTGTTCTCGCTGCTGAAGTGAAAAGTTATGTGTGTTACACGAGAGCAAAGTTTTTTTGCATCTCGTGCTATTGAATTCCTCGCCACACTCAGGATTCAACTTGGATCCTTCGCTTGCTCAGGATTCAAAATCAGCACTCGCAGCAAAAAAACGATTTTGCTCTCTTGTTGCACAAATAACTATTGCATTATCGTGATTATAATCGAACTATCTTGCTTCATAAGTATCTATAATATTTCCGCACATCAACGAGATTTTTTAACGTTAATAAGTTTACGTTTGACCAGTAACTCGCATGTTGGAAGGCGACGATGTGGTCGAAAATGAAGCAACCAGACTAACGAAGAATACGTTCATTATACCTATTCACTTTGCCTTGAAAAGACCCATGTGTATAAGTGTTTCGGAAACATCGCATTACAAAGCGTGTAGTGTTGTTGGGTCGGAATTGTATCTTAGATATTCCTGGCGTTGCAAATTTCTACAGGCAAAAAATATTTGGCATACCAGACCATCCATTCTTAGCCGCCTATTGCATAAAAATAATAAAATAAAACAACTTGTTCTATAAATAACTGAAATAAATCACTAAGACATAATATAGCCTCATTCCAAAGTATCATTATGTATTCGTTTTACGTAATACGTAGTACCTATTATCAGCACAAATCACGCAGAAACTATTTTGGGAAATGTTTATGAATAGATATAAATTACAGTTTAATGCTGACATGGCCCGCCGCCGTATAAAGAATACGAGTGATAAATTAAAATTGTGAGTCTTAAAACTGATCTGGTAATGTTTTTTTTGAAGTGAAAACTTCTTTAGCGGCGTTGTGCAGTTTTGGATGGGTAAAAAATGTTAAACTCGTGTCAGATTGAATTCGTAAGACGGACGGATTATTTTAGTCAGAAACCTATTCTAACGTTCTGCATTTAAAGTTCATTATTGTATGTAAATTTTTATCAGCCTTTTTGCTATTTTATTTTTTTAAAGCTTTTATTTTAGTTATCACTTCTGCCGGCACTGCCGGAGTGCAACCCGTTCTTTTTTTTACTTTTATTATTTGTGACGATTCCCTTGTTCGGACTAAACTCCAAAGTATGGAGCATCGTCCCAAAGTTGCTAGAGTATCGGTTTTTTATCGCATACATTTCGGTGAGTATGCGTCTGCTTTGCATGATCTCATTCCCATTCATTTTTCTATCGGACAGCAAGAAGCACGAAAAAACGAAATCGTTACATGGTTGATATTCCGTAAACACGTACGAAACGCTTTGGCTCCACTTTCATTGTGTGTACCGCCAAAATGTGGAATGCGCTTCCTGAATGGGTATTTTCGAATAGCTATAAGCGCAAGCCTATTTTCAAATAAAAAAAAGATAAAGGAATACGCGCAAATAAGAGACAAGAAATTCCTGTACAGGAACTACAGTTCAGATGACTAATTCCATTCCTTCAACGAACATTTTTGTAATAAACCAGTTTTACTAGAATTATAAAAATAGAAATAAAAAAATACACATATAATAATGTTATGCGTTATGCAATACTAGTCGACTCCAGTCCCGTACTTGCTATCTTTTATAAAGTAAGCTTATTCTCGCGTACACATCGGCTTTTCAAGAGAAATCGTTATTTTGAGATATAAATTGTTAAATGCAATTAAGTCACATGCGTGTCTGTTCTCCCAGAAAAGGAGCCCATTTGGACTGGCTCCCACTTTTCGAAATGTGTCCGTGTCGATAAATAAACCATTTGAACTCCTCCTCTTATGTCAACTCTTCCTGTATTGAGTCTAAGGCTCAGCTAGCTGCCAAAAAGCTGGGCATCGTCTCGAAGATGCGTCGTTACTTACACTAGAGCATTTGCTTACACTATATCAGACACAAGTTCAGAAGTGCAAGTACTGTTGCCAACTTTGGGATGGTTCGGCTAAGTACCAACTTGAGGCGCTGGAATCTGTTGAGAAACATGCTACGAAACTCATAGGCACCGATTCTCTTATACGTGCGAAACTTAGCCTGGAGCACCGATGCAAAGGTGTAGCTTATTGGTTTTTTATCAGATTAATGAAATGAAATGAAATTATTTTATTCCGGATGTTTTGCATCCATATAAATTACCTTAGCATAAAAAATTAAATAGAATGAAATAATCGACGAGAAATAAATTAAAATAAATAATTACAACATTTAAAAAAAGTAAAAAATATGAATATTATTATTAAATATTTAGCTCTTTGACTTATGTTCATGTGTTACTTTTGAAATGAAATGAAAATTATTTATTCTAGATGTAAATCCATATCCATTAAATTAAATTATCAAATTATAATAATATCGGTGAGTGTGCATCTGGTCTGCATCATTCAAATTCCCCTTACCTTTTTACTATTGGATAGTTAGAAGCATGAACAAGCGTCATCATTTCATGGTGGATATTCAAAAAACCCGAACGTAACGCTTTAATTCCACTTTCATCGTGTGAACTGCTAAACTGTCGAATAGACTGAATGATACAATCTGGGTGTCTTTAACTCGGGAATGAATTGGTTTCTTCCAAGTAAGCTTGCTCCATCTTGGACCGCAACGTCACAATATCTGGTGAGTTGGCGGTCAAGCACAAACCATAATACATACAATACATAAAAAAGCGCGCAGCTATCTCTCTCGCGCATCTCAATATTTTTAAACATCGAAATTAATGAGTAGGGATATTAGAAAAGTTAGAGCTAAAGTTTATTTAGAGAGGAGAAACATTTAAAAAAAAGTTTTAATCAGATATACTGGCGACGGGATTAGAAAAAAACATATTAATTTCTTATTCCTCAGCCAATTTAAAAGATATCGAAGTAAAACTTGTTTTTAAATATTTCTCCTAAATAAACTTTAGCTCTCACTTTTCTTATATTAATTGATTTTATATGTTTCAAAAGGTTGTGATGTGAGGCAAATTTCATTTAAACTAACATATAATGTAAGTTAACTTGTACGTTCATAGTATCAAGTAGAAGAACCTGTGTAGTATTATTGTATGTTCTGTGACCCTGTTTTAAATTTACATAAAAATCATGATGTGCAACTACTAGTACCGTACTTTGGGCATGGCACGACACGCACTTAGCCATTTTTATTGTTTTAGATAGAGCCGCGAGATCTCAGTCGAAATCGTCACTTTTTATTAGTCAACTGCTCCGAATACATCATATTTGAGTATAGGCCTTACAAAGCTTGTCAGTGGAGCGAGGGAGCAGCTCTATCTTGTCTCGAGTTAGCGTGTTATCAGCCCGTCGTATCGGGGGTCAGAGGCTCCCTGCTCTGTTTACACAGTAGATACGCGTACTGTGGCTGCCGCTGCGCACGCGTCGAACATATGACCAATGAACTGGTTTCCACCGATGCCGATCCATTTTCGTGCATTTGTTTTGAATTTTCGTTGGTCATTGACACTTCTGAATGTGTTAGTGTGCGCTCTTGCGCAATAACGAAAACAATAGGCGTTATAAATAGATCAAATACTTATTGTACCGTTCCATGTAGGTGTTTCTTTTGTTTTGTTAGATAGGTGCCTTTATGAAAATTTCTTCATGAATAACTCATGAACATACGAAACTTAAAAATAAAGGCTACCACTATTCTGTAGCACAAGTAGTGATAATATACTATTTATAGGTGACTCCAGGTCTACTTTTTTACCCGACTGCGTAAGAAGGAGGGTAATGTTTTTCGAGTGTATGTATATGGGTGTGTATGTTTCTATATATATGATCGCCTACTAGTCTAGTAAAAATAAGATTTGTGACAACATAAAATACGCCTAAGTATATTGTTATTTAAATGAATGTACTGGTGTTTTGAAATACATTTGACACAATTTCATAATTATATTACAAAAGCTAATTTTGTTACCTTTATACGCTCAAACGGCTGAACCGATCGTTATGAAAATTAGTATAGAGATAGCTTTGGACCTGGAGACGGATATAAGCTACTTATCATCATCATAATCATTACCGTTTTTCATAACTACGCGAGTGAAACCGCGGAACGCAGTTAGTCTATAAGTAAGTAAGTAAGTTCGTATAGACTGGGTGGCCAGCCCTATTGTCAGAGTTATTAAGCCGCCAGTCTATAAATCGTGGATTATTGATGATCTATGATTTTTTGTTATTTTCCTATCATAATTTCAAAGAATCCCCCCAGTTGCAAATACTGAGATCTGCTCCATACTAACAGTTTTTTTAGACTATACAGCCTAAACGGCTTGCCCGATTTTGATGTGCGAGATGTCGTTAGATTCGTATTCACTTATTAATAATAATACATTTCTCGCAAAAAAAAAATGCGTTTTTTCGTAATCTCCAACGATCTTTTTCGTAATAAACAAGTGGTTTTACTAGAATTATTCTAAAGAATGCGCATTTATAATCTTTTAGTGATTTTACGCATACTTTCTCATAAAAAACGTACACTCAACAGTACATCAAGCGTAATGAAATCGTAAGTTAGACTACAAAAACTGCTTTTCTGCAGTCATAGACATAAATTTATTTATGGACAACACCAAAAATACATAGAATATAACAAAATAACAATAAACAAGAAAAACTGTGTCCGCGACAAATCGGTTCCAGCTCAGCATACTGCTGGTATTTTGTTATAGTCGGGTATTTAGATTCTTGTTCAAGGCACGACACGCACTTGGCTATTTATTTCTTAGAGTAGAACTCAGATGTAGTTTCTGGAAACTACATCGAATCAGAATCAGACTTATTTGTGAATAGGGGTATAGCTTAGTAAAAAAAAACAGACAAGAGCGAGTCAGACTCGCCCACTGAGGGTTCCGTACAAACTAGTAGATAAAAGGGGGAAATTAATATATTTTTTTATATTTTCCTTCAAAAATCGTAAAATATACATCGTAAAAATATATAATAAGAATTAAGCTCTTTCATAGGATACCCCACATGATACAGTTAAAGCACTTTAAAATTTGGGCCCTCCTTCCTTGCTTAAAGACTCTATTTTTTGTGTTTAAATTAAAAATGTCCTGTTTTCGGATTTTTTCCTATATGTGTACTATAACAAAATGCTTCTTGCCAAATTTCATAGTTCTAGTCTAGGACAACGGGAAGTAACCCATAGGTTTTGATACCCTTGTGAGTGTCGAAATGTGCGTTTTTTACGATATATTCGGCTGTTTTTTTTTTACGAAAACTGAAAAATTTGATTTTTCTTTCTGCAGCAAGAGACTATGGATCTGCGTATATGGTTTTAATTTCAACACGATACCTTCACGAGTTCACGAGTACAGGTCTTGACACCCGGACGGACGGACAACAAGTGATCCTATAAGGGTTCCGCTTTTTCCTTTTGAGGTACGGAACCCTAAAAACATTGAAAAAGACATTACGTAGGTACCTATTGTATTTATGTAGATAGAGAACAGTTATGGAGAGCCCTATCTAATTGAATGAAAGGGAAGCCATGATAAGATAAGCAATTTAGGTCTGCGACGTGAATGAACAGTCGTTGACCGAAGCAATGGGTTCATAAACACACAATTAAGTCGTGTCACTGGTGCTATTATAGATGTAGATAGTAATAGAGAATAATATTTTAATAAGAAATAGTTTAAATTGATAATCTACAAAAAATTATTAATTTAAACAAAATAATTATAGTTTTAAAAACTGAAACAACCGGCTTAAAAATACGCAGTTTCATTCACTTGGACGACATATTATTTCTAATTATTTTGTTTCAAAAACTAAAGTACTGAACAGATTTTGGTAAAATTTATATGGGTCCATCATTGAAGTATTTGTATTACCTACTACCTACCAACCAAATTAAGAACTCAATCAATCATCAAAATCGATTCATAATTGGCGTAGAAAAAAACATACAGTCGAATTGAGAACCTCTTTTTTTTTTTTTGGAAGTTCAAATTGAAATAATATCCAAGTAAACGAATTGCGTATTCTGAAGTCGGTTTTTGCAGTTTTTTAAACTATAATCATTATTTTCCTTTAGATTCTTACGTGATAAATATTAAACAGGGTGGAGGGGTCAGCATATTCTTATATAGGTTTCAAAAAGTAGCAATAATAGACTTACGTAATAAATGAATGGCGTCTGTACAGTCTATATCTGTGGCGTGCCTAACCGATGGGCAACGGATAATAAAAGGCCACGCTTACTCGCAAAAGCAGCAAAAAAACAGCTTTTTGAAAATTAACAAAAAATATTTGTTCTATTAATTCAAGCTCAAATATTTTATATTTAATATGATGGTATGTTGGCTAGGGTTCTCTTAGTACAAAACACGATTGCTGAAAAATCGATAGCTTTTTACAATAATTTTGCTTGCGAGCAGCGGCGTCGTAAGTACTTCTGTGCTACACACGTACATTAAAACGCCGCTCTCAAGAAGTGCGGGCTGAGGTAGCGTAAAATACGTAAAGTTCTGGGGAAACCTCGCCTTAATCAGAACAAGTGCTAAGTGAACAAGTATATAGTTAGTTGTATAACTTCCGCATAAATCTATATCTAACATATATTACTAATGGGTAACTAATGGATTCTATGAATAGTAGACTTCGCGAGCACAAACTTTTGGAACAATACTTGTTCCATAAAATATACTCGTGAGGTCTACTGCGCATATTGTAAATTCTTATTCAGAATTGAGATTCGAATGTGTCTGCCGAATATTATGAAAATTAATAGCTACTATAATAAGAATGGACATGTTATATTTTTTTTGTATATAGGTACCTACTTACTGAGTATACAACAATGTTAAAATATTCTTTTACAAATTATTGTTCTGTTTGTGATCTTTTTAACCCCCTACCCGAAAGAGGGGTGTTATAAGTTTATCGTGTGTATCTGTAGGTCTGACTGTGGCATCGTAGCTCTCTAACGAATGGACAGAAATTGATCTAGTTTTTTTTAAAGAGGATGCCATCGAGCGTTTTCTTGGCTATGTTTAATTGAAATCGGTTCAGCCGTTTTTTGTCGGGTGGTTTTGAATTTTCTGAACTTATACTTGTTTCAGTCCGTTTTCATTTCTTTGAGATGACCTGTGACGGCGCAAGTGATTGTCCCTTAGATTAACACAAATGGGACGACGCCGCCTAATAAAGAAGCTAGTTTAAATGTGTCAATTGCTTGTACTTTAAACTCAACATAGTCTTCCGTTGTCTGTCGTTCCATTTGCTATTTTTGCTACTGTCTCTATTTGCTGCTTTTTGGGATTGACCATGTTCAATTAAATTCTAGATTTCAAGTACCGTCTCTTAGTCTTCAAGGCTTCTTGTAGTTTGAAAGTCCTGACATAATATTGCCTTATTCCTTATTAAGCTACGGTTCCACTTTGCCTAGTTCTTACTTATACTTTATGGTTTGATAGATTACTTTCACCTTTATTACTATCTGAACTACATTGTTTATAGACAATATTTCAGTGTGTTACTAAAATTTTGAATCATTCTTTGCCCAATTCCTTCCTATCTATATAGTTGATAGATACGTAGATAGGTTTATCTGGGTCTGCGTGGCAAACCTCTAGTAAGGTATATCTGGGTCTGCGTGGCAAACCTCTAGTAAGGTATATCTGGGTCTGCGTGGCAAACCTCTAGTAAGGTATCATTAACTCGAAACTACTGAGAACTGAGATTTGCCACGCTTTTACTTCATAGTCAATCAGTATAGATAAAATAAAATCTCATTGCTTACACTTTCATTTCTTTCTAAACTACATAAGTTATTAAAGAAATTTGTTCAATTTGTTAAATATTCTTTGTTTTAACTTTTCCGAAGTTGAGCCATCAATCAAAACATTTTTCTGCCTTTGTTACTTCGAGTAAATGAGCGTCTCTACTTTTGTTTCGATCGGCTAAGTGACTAGTTACATTATTTGCGCTAAGTAACACAGCTCCGTCGTCTTGCTTGTCACAGATGATGTATTGCCACAAGGGAAGATCTAATTTCGCCATTTTCTCTAATTATTTATTTTCAGCCTCGGAATGCGGACGCGCGCTGAAGTCTTGTGATGGATCTATCTGTAAGACGTTACGCGCTCATTGATTCAGCGTCTCATGTTAATTGATAAACATCGCACATGTGTGAAAGAGATGACTAGCTCTCCCGCAATCTGTTTGTGGTGCGCAAACGCTGGGCTCTAATCAGCCTTGACCTTGTAGTGAATCAAGCTATCGTACTCTTAAGTAATTTGCTGTTTGAACACATTACATGGACTTGGAAACTGGATCGATATCGTATGGCAACACTGACATCATATTCCCTGATTGTTTATTATTCATTATCGGCAGATGTAAAAATATTTTTTCCTAATTCAGATTATTAGCTTGTTCATACATTTAAACTTTTAGCTATTTTTATGATTACATATGTGTAATCATAAAAATAGTGTAAAAGAAATAAATAAAAATATTCTCATTAAAATTTAAATATTAAAACCATTAATGAATTAAACTATGGCACTGAAACGTGGTCACTTACTATGGGCCTTGGGTCCCGCAGCGGGCTATGGAGAGGGCTGTGCTCGGAGTCTCTCTAAGAGATCGTATGAAACGAAGAGATCTGTAGACGTACAAAAGTCACCGACATAGCACAGCGGATAATCAAGTTGAAGTGGCAGTGGGCAGGGCACATAGCACGTAGAACTGACGACCGATGGGGCCGAAAAGTTCTCGAATAGAGACCACGAACCGGCAAGAGCAGCGTAGGAAGACCAGCCACTAGATGGACAGAGGATATCTTACAAGTGGCAGGAAGACGCTGGATGCAGGCCGCTTCCAACCGGCCTTTCTGGAAATCCATGGGGGAGGCCTATGTCCAGCAGTGGACTTCTTATGGCTGAGATGATGATGATGAATGAATTAAATGAAAATATTTTTTGCAGAATTTCCAGCAGCTGTAAAATTATTAAGCAAGTTGTAGTAACTGCTAATTGAATTTAAATTTGAAATAGTTTTGATAATACTGACTGAAGTCGCATTTTAAAAAAATCAGATAAATCCCATCAAACAATAACATGCCAACTTGTAGTAGCTGCGTAAATCGTTGATTCTTAGGGTTCCGTACCTCAAAAGAAAAAAAACGGAACCCTTATAGGATCACTTTGTTGTCCGTCTGTCCGTCGGTCCGGGTGTCAAGACCTTTATCTCGGGAACGCGTAAGGGTATCGAGTTGAAATTAAAACTATATACGCAGATCTATAGTGTCTTGCTGCAAAAAAAAAAACACATTTCTAAGTTTTCGTTAAAAAAGTTACAGAATATGTCGTAAAAATGCATATTTCGACGCTCACAAGGGAAACAAAACCTATGGGCTACTTCCCTTTTGACCTAGAACTATGAAATTTGGCAAGAAGCATTTTGTTATAGTACACATATAGGAAAAAATCCGAAACTGGATATTGTTAAATTAATCACAAAAAATTGGGTCTTTATGCAAGGAATAAGGGTCCAAATTTTTAAGTGAATTAACCGTTTCATGTGCAAGAGCTTAATTTAGCATAAGTTAAAACAGATTGATCTCCAACTCCCCTGATGTTAAGCGACGGTGTGGCCGAAGATGGAGCTCGTCGATCTAGAAGATATCACTCTAGCCATGAAAATTCCAAGATTGTAGGTTATAGGAAACGGAGATGGTGGCAAAGAATTCCATTCCTGTGCAGTACGCATCAAGAATGTGGATCGATATCGCTGAGTAAGGATTTTTGGCATTTCAACGAGAAAAATGGGTGGTAATTCGCCGATTTTCTGCTAGTCCTGTAGTGAACTAGAGTCTTGCGCATATTCCCCGAAATGAATCCTACAAAAAATAGACAGACATGTTACTTTACGGCGGTTCTCGAGACTCAGTAGCTTCTTGGCAGCTAATTTGATTTGATATTAGACAATTTTAACTACTTTTATGTTTGAAACGGCTCGCCGTATTTTTATTTCTAATGTAGCGTTTATTATAGCTTCCGATTGTTACGGCTTATTTTAGTATTTCCAGTCACAGCCGGTTCTATCTGGTTTGAATTAGATTGCACTTCTCTATCTAAAGCTTATTTCAGACTACGCTACATTATAATAGCATATAGTATATAAATATAGCTCATAGCACAACAATATCGCGCACCATACATTGTTATGGACATGTTTACACTGTACTGTACTAGGTATATATATTATTGGCTTTCTATACGATAAATAATGGTGCGATGCGCTGAGTTCATGCTGCTGATCACGCGCCGCACTCTTCCTCCTCCCTCACCCCCGGCCATCGCGGTCAACTGAGCTTGCTATATACTATAAGTGCTTGCGATAATATTGCGTAATGTGAACCCCATGCTATATTGTATAGCATTTGGTCCTTCTTTGCTATACTTTATAGCACAATAGTATAGCGTAGTCTGAAATTAGCTTATAGGTATGTCGTCTATGTCAACAATAATAATCGTTCTTGAAACGTTGCAAATTTGTTCTACGATACCAGTTCTAATGTGACACATTGTAATGTATGTTATGTTTATGTTCATTAAAACAATGTTATATTTTACCAGAGTAAGTTACTTATGTATTGTTGTATACAAAGTACCTATATACAACAACAAAAATATCTGAAACAAGTTTTTACTTTTTTAATCAGAAATGAAAACGACCCGTATGTGAGTTACCTATATAAATTAAGGGCCTTACCGAAAAACGTTACTAACGTTAACTTAAACGTTAACTTTAACCATCGTCTCAAATTCTCTGTCTTCTTTCCGCAAGTGTCATTAGGTGTAAGCGATATGTTGACAAAATATGTTAAGCAATGCTTAAAGTTAAGTAACGTTTTCCGGTAAGGCCGTAAGTTAGCTCGCTCGGATAGGTAACAGTTGAGGTGCAATTTTTTTAGTAATCATACTGATTTGTAGTGATTGATAATATGAATAATTATCAAATTATCAATGATAATAATCAAAATAGCAATCGATTGGACAGTAATCCAATCATGTCTGTGAAAAAAAATTAGATAAAAAAAACAAAGATATAGCGATTGCAGTGTACCAAGCAAAAACGGTGCGTGAATGAGGTGAAAAGAGACGGCAAACCTGCGGTTGTGTCGTCCTCAGAAGTCTTTCAGGATAATCATCCTCTCGCTCCCTCTCGCATACCAGCTTACGGACTGTTTTCAACCGACTTCAAAAAAGGAGGAGGTTCTCAATTTTACTGTATTTTTTTTTCGTGGCTTGACATGCACATGACCTTTTATGATTACTAAGCGATATTACAAAATATATCATCATCATCATCATCTCAGCCATAGGAAGTCCACTGCTGGACATAATTATGCCTCCCCCATGGATTTCCAGAAAGACTGGTTGGAAGCGGCTTGCATCCAGCGTCTTCCTGCCACTAAAATATATATACAAAAAATATACTTTACATTTATTTACCCTACGATTATATATATACATATATATATATATATATACTGTACCGTAATTATACTGGCTAAGCTCTTCCGCTTGTCTAGTCATTCTACGCCTACGATAAAATTTATCAACAGCGAGATATTTACAAGAAATAAATAAAGTGTGGGCAAACAACCTCGCGTATTGCGGTTAATGTTTATGAATGTTAATTGTTAATGAATTTTAGACATACACTGAGAAAAACAAGCTTAAAATCTGTTTAGAAAAATAGATATTTGGGCATTTCGCATTTCCACAAAGTACCTGCCTGCAAACGTGCAAACGACCCCCATCCAGGTCGCCCTCCAACGAGATGGTGCGACGAAATTCGGAGATTTGAGAAGGATTGGGAGGTGCTTGCCGGGGACCGACAGAAACGGAAGGCATTGGGGGAGACCTTTGCCCAGCAATGGGACAGCACAGGTTAAATAAAAAATAAAATAAAATAATTATAGTTTAAAAAACTGAAGCAACCGACTTCTCATGGATGCCATTGTCAGAACTGGACCAAATTGAAATGGTACCACACGAGAAGCACCAGCTTTCAAATAAAAAAAGAATCGGTCCACCCAATCGAAAGTTATGTTTGTTTTTATGAGGTTATCAAACCTCCTCCATTTTTGGAAGTCGGTTGAAAAGGGCATTTCGCGGCGCGAGTGGTTCGTTTTTGATAGGCATGGTGATTCGATTCGAATTGTGTAAGTCATTAATTATTTATGTGTTATTAATTTATTTTTAAATTTCATCATCATCTGAGCCACAAGAAGTCCACTGCTGGACATAGGCCTCCCCCATGGATTTCCAAAAAGACCGGTTGGAAGCGGCTAGCATACAGCGCCTTCCTCTTTTTAAATGTAATATGTACAATTTTAATATACCTACAGGATACGGTATAGAATCATACATACATTCGAAAAACAATACACTGTTCTATTTTTGGGTGTAAATGATATTCAGATATTTTAGTGATCATCGTCATCATCATCATCTCAGTCATAAGAAGTCCACTGCTGTACATAGGCCTCCTCCATGGATTTCCAAAAAGACCGAGTGGAAGCGGCTTGCATCCAGCGTCTTCCCGCCACTTGTATGAGGTCATCTGTCCATCTCGTGGCTGGTCTTCCTACGCTGCTATAATGTAAATAAGAGTCAATGGATGGTGTTTGAGTCCAGTTGAGCATGCCCTCACAACATTCCTCCTGTTCTGCTAAATGGTAGTCCCTTACAAAGGGTTGAATGTTTTAAGTACCTAGGGCATGTTGTTACCGCTGGCCTTAAAGACAAAGAGGACATTGAGCGGGAGCGGAGGTCCCTGTCGATCAGAGCTAACATGATCGCCCGCAGGTTTGCACGTTGTTCAGCTGATGTCAAAATTACGCTCTTTAGATCGTACTGTACATCGCTCTACACGTGTAGCATGTGGGCTGACTACACTAAAAGGAGATACACTGACCTCCGCGTCCTGTATAACAATGCATTTCGGATACTATTGGGGCTGCCCCGATTCTGTAGCGCCTCCGGCATGTTTGCGGACGCGCACACAGCTTGTTTCACGCGACCATGCGGTCGCGGGCTGCGTCCTTGGTGCGCAGAGTTCGGGCCAGCTCCAACAGTGTCTTGAAAATGATTGCGATGAGGTTAGACTGTGTTTACCTTCGACATTGCTGCGAGAGACATACACCAGTGTCAATGCCGGAGAGAAAATACTAGCAATATAATTACCTCACACTGACTCATTGCTTTGAATTATTGTTTTTTTTATTTATTTATTTATTATCCGAATTATTATTGTATTATTATTAATTTAATTTATTTTTTTGACCATATATATTGACTAATTTTTATTTTATTTTATGACGTGAATATGTTTATGATTTTATTATTATATTGACATTATGAATTTTATATTTTAGTTATATAATTATGATTTATTGTATGATTTTGTTGTTTTGTGAAATTTCTATGGGTGCAATTGGCCCGAAATAAATGAATTTTAATTTGATTTGATTTGCTGCGCTTGCCGGTACGTGGTCTCCACTCGAGAACCTTTCGGCCCCATCGGCCATCAGATGCGACGATTTTATTATCTAGCTAGACAGTCGATAATCACGCTAAAGCGTTGAAAACGTCCGCACATTGCCTAGGAATAAGCAAAACTGAATTGAAATATCAGTACATCTTAATTTGTTCCTATATTTTCAGGCTGTTTTAATGTGAATATACTATTAAGGTATTCTGTGCGCGAATACAGTTATCTACTAATCTAGTAGATTACAGAGTCTGTTTACTTATAGTTATATCGTGGCAAAAAACTAACGTCTTGAAGTATACACTAGGACTGGCGTTCTGTGGTCTCGACTGAACACAAGTATAAGATTAGAAAACTCAAAAGTCCCGACAAAAAAACAGCTGAACTGATTTTAATGAAACATATCTAAGGACACTCTTTTTTTTTTTTATACACTATAGATCTACGATTGACCACCAACTCGCCTGATGTTAAGCGACGGTGTGGCCGAGGATGGAGCTCGTCGATCTAGAAGATATCTATTCACTCTAGCCTATTCCCGACTAATTCACCTTTAAAACAAAGTCGGTTCATCCGTTCGGGAGCTACGATGCCACAGAAGGACACACAGACACGTCAAACTTATAACACTCTTTCGTTTTTGCGTTGGGGGCTAAAAATAATGAAATTAGGACAGCAGCGCCCTCAATGCCACATTAGTTCTCTAACTGAACAGACTATTAGGTATATATATTTGTATGTATACTGATAGTCCGTAGGAATGTAGTCGTACGGTATTGAATATAATGATATAGTAGCGTATATGTAAACGTATGTTGAGGGAAAATGATAAATGTGCGAGTCCCGACTTAGCATATTGCGTTTCCGCATGCTGATTGATAGCGTCATTAATAAGTGGCCAAGTGCGTGTCGTACCACGCGCAATGTAGGGTTCCGTAGTTGCGCATTATAATTTATGTGAATTTAAAATAGTGATACTATGAACATACAAGTTAACTTATCCACTTAGCCGGTAGAGGGGTGGGCGCGGAGGCGGGAGGCACTTGACTCTAACAAAAATCACTAAATTTAGAAAATTGAAACTAAATTTCACGATATAACTATAAGTAAACAGACTCTGTAATCTACTAGATTGTCCCGTTACATCATCATCATTTCGTCAATGTTTTGTTATGACGTTGTCACGTTAAACTATCGTCCGTAAACCGACTTTACAGACAACCAATTTTTTTAAATCGGTTTTATAAATGACGAAGTTCTATGTAACAAACAATAAAAAAGAAGTATCCATATTAAAAAAAAAGATTCAAAATATCCGACTGCAGAAGAGCAAATTTTTGCAGTCTAACTTACGATTTCATTACGTTTGATATGCTTTTGAGTGTAAGTTTTTTGTGAGAAAGTCGCTTTTAAAGGTTATAAATGCGGATTCCTTAGAATAATCACCTATTTATTACGAAAAGGTTCGTTGAAGGTTACGAAAAAGCTGTATTTTACTTTTTGCGAAAGTTTTATTTACTTAGTTATTTATTTAATTCAATTAATACGGTTGAAAACCAAACATTCATTACATTACATTTTACATTTATTTTATTATTATTCTACAAAAAAAAAAACGTATTTTCTCATGGAGTGAAGACAAATTTTCACCTCGTACATCAAAACCGGTCAAGCCGTTTAGGCTGTAGGTGATCATATAGAAACATGTGTACATTGTACATACCCACATACTAGAAAAACAACCCTCCTTCTTGCGCAGTCTGGTAAAAATACAACTGAATTGAAAGCTCCTCCGTTTGTGAAGTCTGTTAAAAAGCACTCGAATTCTCGAAGGTCTCTGCAAGATATTTATCGTAAGTATACGCGGTAGTTATAGGTCTCAGATTATAGGTAGATAGCCGATAGCGCTATCGGCCAGATACGGTACTGATACAACCTACGTTATTTGTAGCTAGGCCTATAGCTTACGTAGGTTTGTGTTGCTGCTTTCACGTAAGCATGATTAGGTCGACCAAATGTTACGTATGATAGGTTGTTATTGTTTGGACTCTATTTATAAAACGGCCTGGTTACCTGATTATCTGATTGCGTTCGTAACTTTTAATTATTATTAATATCATTACTTATTCGTTTTAAATTGCTGTTGGGGTGAAACAAGTGAAGTTTATTTTAACATTTGTTAAACCTTTTTTTTTTAAACTCAACACCATCTATCCCAAAATAAGCAAAGCTTGTACTATTGGTTGTTATGTCGATTGATTGGCAGAAGTATTCATAATCAGTCGGATGCGGAAACTATATCTTCATCTCTGTCTCCTGTTTAAACCCTGGTTTAACTGGTGATACGTGGTGATTGATTTTATCTTTATCTTTATCTTTATTTGAGACTAAACTCCCACCCCCTACTCAAAATCACGTGTTTGTTTGGTACGCATTGTCTTTAAAAAAAAGTCGCGGCAGGTGTGAAAGTTATTGCCTGGCAACGGTGAGTCAAGGTTACGCGCTAGTTTTACAATTAGAAATTATGCGTTCAACAAAAATAAAAAAAAATTACATGTGATGTCTCAGTACACAACTCCTCGTGATATTTCGTGATCCTCGAATCCTCCCTCCTCCCTTTCAAGTTTTTTTTTGTTTTATCAGCCCTGTTTGTACAAACTGTCCCACTGCTGGGCGCGGGCCATCTTCTCATTGTGAAAAGTGTAAGGCCATAGTCTGCCACGCCGCCCAAGTGCGGGTTGGCAGACTTCACACATCTTTCAAGATCATTGAGAACTCCCAGACATGTAGGTTTCTTCACGATGTTTTGTTGGCGGCAATCAACGATACCCACATAACTTCGAAAAGACAGAGGTGCGTGCCGCGGGATTCGAACCCAGGACCTGCGGATCGCCAGTCGGACGGTCTCCCGACTAGGCTGCCGGAAACTTCAGCATCGATGGTTCAGTGGTAGAATACTCGCCTGCCCTTTCAAGTCTCATGTGACAATCCCTAAAGAATAGTAGCCAAAAAAAAAAGAAAAAACAACATTAATAATCTGTATAGGTGCGTGATTCCATACGTTTCAGAATCACCGCGACAATATTCAAAGTTCCACAAACCCCACGTCTCGGATCTCCGCTACTCCATTATCTAATCACTTTATCGGTGGGCCTTGACGATCACGCCACGTCTGAGCATACGACAGAATACGACTGCACCCAAGACATTATGTGCCTCTCAAGCGAACGAACATTTTCGAGTTTCTCCGCCGAAAATAGAAAAGGCAAATAAATTCACCTAGCTACGATTCATGGAGTCGGTAAATGTGGCAATTTCAACACCTTAGTGAAAATCGCCTTTGTGGTCGACAATATCTCGATCAATTGAGCTGTGAAGACATGCCGGAGATATTTGATTTGTATTATGGTATTCACTGTATGGAATGGAAATGGAATCTTTTAGCGCACGTGAAATCTGAGATTGCTGAAAATGTTAACGAAATACAAATAACCTCAAAGAGTGTGCTGATTAAAATGCGATGCAGTTTTCACAAAATATGTCTGCTCTGTTTCGTATCCAATGCATGCATAAAAGATTGTCAGGCCAAGATCGAAGTTCGTCGAAACATTTGAATAACCTATTACCTTACACTTAGTTTGACTATAACCAGTCCTACTTCGGTTTACGAATTAGTTCTACTAATCATGATTCATAATCAAATTATAGTAGGTTAGATTAGATTGATAATCATTATCTCAGCCACAAGACGCCCATTGCTGGACATAGGACTCTCCCATGGATTACCAAAAAGTCCTTATGGGAGCGCCTTGGATCCAGCATCTTCCTGCCACTTGTATGATGTCGTCTGTCCATCTTGTGGCTGCTGTTTCTACGCTGCGCTTGCCGGTGCGTTATCTCCACTAGAAAACGTTTCGGCCCCATCGGCCAAAAGTTTTACGTACTATGTACCTTGTCCACTGCCACTTCAATTTGCTAATCCACTATGCTATGTTAGTAACTTTCGTACGTCTAAGGATCTCTTCATTTCTGATTCGATCTCACAGAAAGACTTCGAACATAGCCCTCTGCATAGCTCGTTGCGTTGCGTGCTAAACGATGATCTTGAGCTCCCTTAAAGGTCCATAAATTAAGTTAGGCTTGCGAATATGTGCCTTCATCTTATTAAGCCGCGGCGCAGCCACTTCTTTAGATAAAGTTTATTTCATTAAACTCATAACGAAATTATACTATAATTTAAGGCATCAAACTCGCCTAAACCTGTGTCTTGGGAGAAGAGGAGAGGTATCTTTTTACTCGCCATGAAAAGTGCACCAAAATATTCACGTATAACTGCTTGACAATGTCAATATTTTCTGCGCAATAGCAATGTTCATATATCTGATCCTGATCTTGAAATTATAGCAACGACTCGGAAGGTCGTGCGACCGATAAACATTACAGTTTGTTTACTCTTATATTATGATCACGGGACTGTTACACTGTATCATATAAACTAATAAATGGATTTTAATAGCTTTATAAAGGTGTGATCTCGGTTTCTACACGTTTTCCTGATACGATTGACAATGCAATTATATCTGGCTGTGTAAATTCACTGATGTCTATTCATTAATTTTTTGTCGTGGCATTAGTATTCGTTTACATATTTATAAGACCATAATAAGGCCAGTCCTTATGTACGGCAGTGAGACGTGGGCTGTAACTCAAAAGAATGTGCATACTATCCAAGTTGCCGAAATGAAAATGCTGTGGTGGATGTGTGGCGTAACCAGGCTCGACAAAATCCGCAACGAGTACGTGCGAGGTAGCCTGGGTGTACGCGACATCGCTGATAAGATGCAGGAGAGTAGGCTGCGATGGTATGGCCACGTAAAGAGAAGACCACCCGAATACGTAGGAAATTTGGCACTACAACTTTCCAACCCCGGTCTAGAGACAGGCAGGCCCAAAACTACTTGGAAAGCTGTAGTGCTAAAGGACATGAGAGAATGCGAGCTGACCAACGACGACTTCGAAGATCGAGCGAAGTGGAGAAACAAAAGCAGGAAAGCTGACCCCACTACCATATGGGATGAATAGCTAGGAAGAGAGAGAGATTAGTATTCGTTTACATAGTAAAATTAAGCTTGAACTAGGCTCTGAATTCTAGATTTTAATTTTAAACTATTTAACAATTTGATGATATATGTATGTTGCTCAAATTCGCCTGTTTAATATAGGTTTAGTTAATCTTAACACTTACCTTATCCGTCTTATTCATAAAATGTTGTATGTGCAAATACAAACAATTTATTAGTAACACCACAGTTACAAGTAAAAAATTATCAATATAGGTGAACATGTACATATAACATGTAGGTACATACGTAATTTGTAAAATGATCGATAATAGGTATAAACAAATTAAACTAAATGTGTATAATAGGTTTATTTTAGCTAAGACCTGTGCCCCGAGCACAGGCTTAAATAATTATATTCTTCTCATCACACCTCTCATTCTCATGCGTACCTATTCTCTTTTATCTCTGTCTAGTGATTTGTAATTAGCGTCATCTTCATTATCGACCTTCTCTTCACCCGGCGCTTGTTCTGTTTTGTTTGCTGCAGTGGACCAGTTACCCTTGCTTGTTACATTGGGTTCGCCTTCGACGCATCTGCGTTTTATTACCACTCGCTCCGAGTTACACGTGGCTTGTGAGACTGGTTTACGTTGCAACTCGCAAGGTTGCCTCGCACGCAAGCCCTGCCAACTTGTCCACTTGCATTCACCGGTGTCTGTTTAATGTTGTCAGTAAGTTGACCATAAAATAATTATGGTTCTGATGATATTGTGACCTTAGTTAATTAATACTTAATTACTTATTGTTGTTGAATAGTTCTGATTATTTTTGTATTATATTAGTTCTTTTTCATTGCGTGATTATGTATGAGTTTCTTAGTAAAGTTCAAGGTTTATATTGCTTATGAATATTTTATACAAATAAATATAATAAGTATGTTTATCACTTTTTACAATAACGATGTGGTACTCACTATTCACTACCTATATAAAGCTAATTCATAATGAACTTGATAGTTTGTTTGTTTACTATTTTAGTAAGATAAAAAGAGATAATATTTATTAATGTTTGTTTTAATATGTTTAGTCCACTTATAACAATGTTTTATGCTAAAGAATTATAAAAACTTAAATTTGTTTTATTTTGTTTCCAGGTAAAGGTCTACCCATGTTTTCTTCATTTAGTAAGTAAAATAGCAGCATCTCTAAAGCTTAATTTCCATGAAGACGCAGGAACACTCGACCTCACGATAGTTAATCCTTTTGAAACTCGCATGACAATAAATACAGGGGGTTATTTTAGTATTGTATTTATGTCCCTATTCTGTGATAACTTGTAAATCGATTCTACAAACTAAATGTTACTTGCCTTTGAATGACAGTGTTTACAAAAATTATATATTTTTCTCTAAGGCACTCCATCGTATACGCAAAAATTATAAGCACTTCTGAATGCCGGCGAGTTAATTTATCTAATATCTGTAAACATGATATATCTTTAGATTCTATCTAAAAATTTGGAATCTTAATTTAATTTTTCTGTATATAATCGTATTGCATAATATCTTCAAGCTAACAATCTATCTTGAAGCAGTGTTAAAATCTTATAATTGTTTCGTGAAAGCCCAGGATAAGTTATGTAAAGTAATACGTCCTTGATTGCGGTGCTGACAGAGAACTTGGCCCCGTTCTGAAAATTAATACATCGGTGAAATCAACATTATTGTCTCTCTTCATGTTTTGTAAAGAATATGCTACATTTATTATTTATACATACTTACTTACAATTAGTTGATCATTGTCGTTACCAACTACGTACTTCTAATTCTCCATCCTATGAATCTATGTTATTCTTATAGGCTATGGGATGCTTGGCGTTTATTGCTTGCAGTTTATTCATATACGCAATCTGTATACATAGCTATTAAATAATATAATGTATAACAAGAAAGATTTCGTGAAAGGAAAGGGGGTTTCGGTGCCAAATCGAATGGCTGACAACTCAACAGGTCAATGTGGCTTGCGACATGATAAACCAATTGAAGCGGCAGCCACGTAAGTATTTAGCCCAAATACCAAATATCCGGTATCTGAACATCCACTAATCACTTGAGATTAGTGTGATTTGTTTCATTCCGTTGTGTTATTGTTTTTGAATGGATCTGCGTCTTGTTTGGTAATGATCTTTTAATTGTGTCTAATATCTTTGGTCGTTTTCTACACGAAGAATGCTACAGTGTCAGCCCTAAATTGTATACTTGTATTGATTTACTTTTGATATTCTTAACACTGTATCAACTGAAGTATGTATACAGCCTTTTCGAGTTGTCTTTCCACTAAACTAAACCAATTAACTGTATAATTTAAATACAAAATAAAATGGCGAATCACACATGAAATTGAAGTTTGAAATTTGCTTAGCTGCTATTAAGCAAGGTAGCATTGAATATGTCAAATACATCTCTCTTTTATCACCAAAACTGGTACTCTATGCCATCAGAAGCAATCAGATTTTAAACATTATAAAATAAGTAAATAAATACCTTAAATCTCTAATAATTTCGTACTGTTGTGATCCAGTTTATACATGAGATAAGGGTAGCAAACGGACCACCTTATCATCATCATCTTAGCCACAAGAAGTCCACTGCTGGACATAGGCCTCCCCCATGTATTTCCAAAAAGACCGGTTGGAAGCGGCCTGCATCCAGCGTCTTCCTGCCACTTGTATGATATCCTCTGTCCACTTTGTGATGGTCTTCCTTCGCTGCGCTTGCCGGTTCGTGGTCTCCATTCGCTAGCTTCAAATTCAAATCAATGTATTTGCATAAATATAGGTTGCATGAGTACTGGTTATAAAATAAAATATAAGTATCACTATATTCTATCCCTTACTGGACGTGCAAATCATAAATGTAATTGGCGTATTTATATTGTACATAATTATGTTCTGTCACTCTATAAATTTTCTTAAATTTCACAAAAAAAAAGGTTTACCACACAATATATAAACCCAAAAATCAATGTTATACATGTCAACAGTTAAAATATGTCAATCATAAATAAAATGGAAATAAAAATGTCAATAATATTATTAATGTCAAAATTTCAAGCCGATGCATCGGCTTGAAATTTAGAAAAGACATTTTTTGACATTTTATACATCGCGATGTATAAAATGTCAAATATATAAAAAAGATTTGTCGTTGTAGGTTCTTCGGTTTACATTAATACATGAGCATAAACAGTTTTATGGGTACACAAAGCTATATGGTTTTATCATTCAAGAATTCTTGTATTGAATAATATATTTTTCCTAGAAGAAATCGTTTCAATTTTGTTTTAAATATAAAGAATGAATTCACCTCTTTGATTTCAGATGGTAATTTATTCTAAATTTGGATTCCCATGTTAAATATGCTGTTTCTGTGGAGTTGAGTTCTGCTATTTACACTGCGTAATTTATTTTGATGTCTGGCAGTGTTAAGCTTCGCATATTCATTAATGTTAGTCCTGACTAAAAGAGATGCCTCCAAAATATAGATTGATGGTAAAGTCAGTATGTTTAATTTTTTAAAGTAAGGCTTACATGTATCAGTCTGTCGAAGTCCACACATAGATCTAATACATTTTTTCTGTTCCTTAAACACAGTTTCTTTCTCAACTGAGTTAACCCAATATAAAACTCCGAATCTCAAACTTTTCGGCCCCTTCGGCCGGCGACCACCTAATGTAACTGATAAAAAATTGTGTGTGCCACACGACAGAAGTGTGTGTGTGTGTGTGTGTGACCACATGAAAGAAGTGAAAACTTCATCAAGGCGACGTTATTAATACCAAATAGGAATATAAGTGACGCGTTGACTCACCCTCTAGCTAGTCGGCTCGAGCTGACTTTAACCGAACGGACGTTACATAGCCGGGCGTGATGGTTCAGATTCCAACAAAATTAAGTGAGTTTATGAGGCTCAGCGCGCCTAAAGAACATTTCACTTAAACAAGTATCAATATTAAAAGAAAAACAAAATACCCGACTGCAGAAAAGAGGTTTTTGCAGCCTAACTTATGTTTTTTTTTTATTTTGATGTACCCAGTGTCACTCTCACAACTAAGACGAATCTATTGACACCACTCACACCAAAATCGGTCAAGCCGCTTAGGCTCTAGGGCGTGTCAAAGAAATATACATATACATACACTCGAAAAACATAACCCTCCTTCTTAAGCAGTCGGGTAAAAATGACGTCCCCAATTATAGTGAGCTTAATCTTCTTTACATAAGTGGATTACCTGGCATAATCTAATAGATGAATCCAAAACACAAAACAAAGTATAGAAACAAGTTCGTTGACCAGTCTGAAGGTATTCGTCTATGGGTGTAAACATCTAATCAAAATGCGCTTCCAGCGCTGTACTCTTCGCAATAACGACTCTTGTATCGATTTACTCTCACTCCAGGCTACCTTGAGTTAATTCTAGTATCGAGTATCGAGATGTTTCTGTAACACTCTAGCTTTGTGCGCCTTTAGTATTAACGCAGTAAACAATTATCCGTATAACAACAGTATACCGAGGTGAGTGACGGTCAAGCGCAAGCCTATTTTCGAATAAAAAAAACCTAGTTAGGTATACTGCAGAAGAGCGATTTTTTCAGTCTGACGATTTCGTTGCGCTTGTTACGCTGTTCAGTGTACATTTTTTGTGAGAAAGTATGCGCAAACTCAGTTTTAAATTGAATCCAAAATAAATATATAATCTTTTACAAGAAAAGGTTATTAAGCGCATTCTTACGTAATGTATTACGAAAAAAGTTCGTTGAAGGTTGTGAAAAAGTTCATATTTTTTTATTAAATATTAAGTTTGAAAATCGGACGTCTCATTTATCAATAATCCGTAATTGCGCATTCATTTAAAAACAGGCAGTTCTATATAATAATAAATAAAGTTGTCCTTTTAAGATGCGGTAAGGCTAAAAATAGCTTTATGAGTATTTTTGATATTATACGGTTTGTAATTTTGAATTGAATTCATAATGTGCCTCGTGACCACCAAGCGTAACACCCAAACATGAGGTATTTTTAGTTATGGTCGGTTTTGATCAGATATAAGGTAAAACATACCTTCAAAAGTAGGTATAATTTTCAAAAAATTCGATGATTCGGGACGCGCTATGCGCAAGAAACCAGCCAGAAATCACGCAAATCAATCAAATTGATTGATAGAAGAACTCAAAAAAGCGTCAGCAATCCATAACGGGTTATCAAAAAACTCAAAAGTGTCTTTTCATCCACTTTAACGTCTTTTCACACGCTTTAATTCCACTTTTATTGTGCGTACGGCAAAATAAAGACCGACTTCAAAACACCCAATTCCTTTACTAGGATGATATTTTTTCAGTTATTTTGTTATAAAAACCAAAGTACTGAACCGATTTAGAAAAAAATATATATGGGACCACTTCTGAGATATTACCTACCAAACAAAAAAAGTAAAATCAAAAAGGTGATGGTAAATCAATTAATGATCCATTAATAATTTTAATGATTGGGTGAGTTTTTCGTAAATTTGAAAAAAAAAAGCATTTGTATTATTTATTTAAAATAAATAAAATTTTATATATATTTTTTTTTATTGATCGTAAAGGTCCATAGTGAATATTAGTAATTTTAACAATTGCTACTAAAGAAATAAATAAATAAATTACTAGTATTATTATAATTAAATAGTGATTGATAACCTCCTTCTTTTTGGAAGTCGGTAAAAAATGTAGACTAGAGTTCTTGGATAGCTTTTCCGATAAATATGATATGGATGTCTTTAAATCGTGAGTGAATTAATATAATGGTAAGCGCGCTATCATTCACCACAATGTCACTTGCGAAATGACGGTCAGTTACAGTCAAATTCAATAATACTCGTACAAACCTATTATTGAATTTATACCTGAATTTAAAAAAAATCGGTTAACTGTATGGTTTTTTGCACTATGCTATTTCAGTATTGCCAGAAGTTTTTTTTTTTTTTTTTTTTTTGTCAGCCCTGTTTCTACAAACTGTACCACTACTGGGAACGGGCCATCTTCTCATTGTGAGAAGGGTTAGGCCATAGTCTGCCACGCTGGCCAAGTGCGGTTTGGCAGACCTCACACATCTTCAAGATCATTGCGAACTCTCAGACATGTAGGTTTCCCCACGATGTTTTCCTTCACCGTTTGAAGTTGGCGGCAATCACCAATACTATGTGCGTATTTCGAAAAGACAGAGGTGCGTGCCGTGGGATTCGAACCCAGGACCTGCGGATCGCAAGTCAGACGGTCTGGTCTCACCACTAGGCTGCCGGAAACTTCAAGAAAGTTGCCAGAAGTTGCTGCTCTTCATGTGCGGAGACGTTTCATCGCGTGAACCCTACTTTGATTGCAGTTCTTTCTAAAAATCTAGAAACAAGAATTATGAAAGCAGCATGTCATGCTCGCGTTCTTAGCAGATAAGCCGCTGCATGCAGACATTGTCAACTTGTCGTGTAAACACAGCGGTAACAAGCTTCTCATACACGCCATGTTAGTACGTTACGTGGTAAACAATGCGTGCCAACACCACGTAACGTGATAATTGAACACCTTATTTCCTGATATTTAGCGCTATCTTAAGGCGGATCTTGACAAAACCTGCCGCCGATTCTAGGAAATGTGCTAATCTGTTGTGATAATAAATTAATAACAGTAATGTACATGCCTCTAATTACATTCAGTTTTGACAAAATAACCTCTCGAACACACTTGACCACTTTTGTAAAGGATTTTGTCTAGTGATTTAATCTATCATTGAGGACTTCGAAAGCTCTTTCGCTGGTCTTTAAAATTGTGGAAGAACTTCAGACAACAGTTATGTGCTAATCTAATTCTATATGCAAGAAATTTTGCGAAAGGAATTTCTGTGACGGAGCTTTTTATGTCGGGAGTACTTTCCTCTGCATCTTTGTTTCCTGAGAACTACAATCTCGGAATTTTCAAGACTAGAGTGAATAGATAACGTCTAGAACAACGAGTTCCATCCTCGGCCACTCGGCCACGGAGTTGGTGGTCAATCGTAGATCTATTTTGCGTAAAAAAACACAGGTAAAGCAGCTATCGTTATTCTTTTATCTTTATAGAATACTATAGAACGATAACCCATTTTTTCGTCTAGATGGGTAACCATTTAGCCAATCAGTCTTTAAAAGATTTATGATGTAAAAGTAGACATGATAATGTACTGGTTTAATACGTCATAGACCGGCTGTTGAGGTACGCACCTCTATAAATAAATAAATATTTGTGGTTATTTGACACAACACCATCTAGCCCAACAAACTAAGCAAAGCTTGTACTATGGAACTAGATGGCTGATAGAATACATATATACTTTTTTTGTTGTAAATATATACATATGATACATAGAAACGCCCAGACACAGAACAAACATCCATGCTCATCACACAAATGTTTGCCCTGGGTGGGGATCGAACCCACGACTTTTCAGTTCAGCAGGTAGACGTAAACACACTACCAACTGAGCCACAGGCCAGTCAGTCTATAGCCTTAACTGAATAAATTGTGAGTTTTCCTAACAATTCTCACGGAAAACTCACAATTGAATCAATACTCACGGACATAGCGGAATAGCAAAGCGGATAGTGTAGACAGTAGTAAAGTAATACTAATCATAATGCATTACAAGCAAAATAATACAATTTAATACTGCGTACGATACTTGCTAGAACTAGTTACAAACAACGCACATAAACCAGCAAAGTTTTAAAACAAACTGTTAGGTAATTATGCAACATTGTTGTAAGTAACCGAAGTCCTCGACGCCGGCTCTAGATCAGTCTACACGTGTATCAAATGAAATTATTCGCAGACTCACAAATTCACCGTTGCAGCTTTCGCGACATGAACACGACACTTTATGAATTAGCCGAATGGGGTATGTAAAGTTTTTTTTCGGATTTTTTTTAATATTTTTATTTGATTGATTGGATCATTTAAAATAACTAATTTCAATATTTTTTTATTCTGTACAGTACTTATTTTTTAATATTTTTTTAAAGATAAAATCGTGATAACGTCACAATTACTACTGAATAAAATATTGTGATAGCATGAACTAAAAATAATAAAATGATATACGTCTAACTTGACGTTGACAGTGACATGTATAGAAATTATTTTGTTATGACAGTTGTCATAGATATATTGTCTATGCTTGATATTCAATGCCAATGCTGTCAGCATCAACTTTTTTTTTAGTAACTGTGACGTCATTTTAGAGGTCTGCTGAAGGTCAATTTTTTTTTTTATATTTTCGGAAAAATTTGCGCCATCTCATCATTTTATGAGCCCAAAAAAAAAAAAAATGGTTTATAGACATACAATGTCGAAATGGTTTTGGAATCAGCATATGTTAGATTTTTCTTTACATACCCCATTGTGATTTATGATATTATTTTATTATCATTGCCGAATTAAATAAATCTTAGATATTAGTACTCTTTTCCATGTCTTTTGTCATTTACTTGCTTAGCTTATTATTGATTTATTTTACAATTTCTTCGCTCCTTGTATCGATAAGCATTCACAACACTAATTTGCCCAACTATCAAATATAGATCGTGGAGTCTTTTTCCACGCTGTGTTTAAACGTGTATGATAACACTAATGAAAATAGAAGAACTGAAGTGAAATAAATTTCTCAGGATCACATGCAGGAGCAAGTAAAAATATATATTTTCTAGCTTATAACAACGAGAAAAAAGCGTAATTGTTTATACGTCTGTGTCCCTGTTTGAACCTGAGCTAATCTTCTTCGTTCGTTATTTAATCTGCACTGCGACTAAAACCAATCTATTCTTGATCTAAATGTGAACAAAGCTGTGGAGATTAATCCAAATTACTCGGTTAGTTAAGGCGCGTTGTAATCTGCTCATCCGTTTTGCGAAGCTCCCGGGGTCCTCGGCTGCGAGTTGCGACCAATATTGACGCATTATCCTAATTGGAATTAATGACTTGGAGTCTTGGGCTTAGTATTGGCTTCTTATGTTTTGAGAGTCTAATCGAATCTATATTCGATTGGTATGGTTTCGTTATAGACACAATTGATACCTATTATCAACTACTTCTCTCATGGTCATCTTTCTTTTTCAAGTTATTGATCCCATAAGATTTGTAAATATTTTAATAACTGCCATATATGGGTCGCAACCTGCGTAAGTACTTATGCGTCCAGCCACCTTTCCGCCACACAGTATACCTTTCGTACTATTATCAATTACCAATTAAAAGGATTCTATAGTTCCCGTCACGTAAAAAGAACGCTGGTTTGTTCGCGATTACGAACAAGCCAGCGTTCTTCTTACGTGACGGGAACTATATCACAGATATAACGAGTATTTGCCTACGACAGGACTTTAAATGCAAGCGGCCAGCCTACTCGACACGTGCCTTCTAGGAATACAATACGACGCCCGCCCGATGGTATCACAATGGCGTCCCTACGTCACTCTTGTGGTTTACTCGTAATTATCTCAATTAATTTTATATAATGGTGTTTATTTGATTCCTGCTCCGTGCTCAGTCAAGATTTTACCTTCGACGCGAGCGGCAGGACGTCCGACCGGGTTTTCCCTGCGCATGACAAACTCAAAATAACAATTTTGTATGAACTTTTAATATTTGAGGACTTTTGTATGAGTGAAGTGTTGCTAAATCGTCCATGTTGAGGACTGTTGCGTAAGTCTGTTTTTTTTTTATTTGAAAGGAGGAAACATTTTTTAGTTGTTATTCAAGCTGGTATGTTTATGACCTATTGGATAAGATTTTCATATAATTGAGACGTCAAAGCGTACCCGTATGGTTTTATTTAACTTTCAAAATGCATGTTTACAATGTTTCCTTCTGATAAAAGCGGAGGTGATGTATGATAAAAATGGCACAATTCTTGCACTAGTTTAAAAAACAATTAATGTTGTTAGAGAGCTCGTTAGATGAAGTTAATCATCCGTTTTGCTATTAATACCACTCAGAACTTAGAATTGCCGAACTATAAATCATACGCTGTATGATAAATAGCAATGCACAGCCTCAATATCTCAAAATATAATTGAAAAGTCTCATTAAACGCGGTAATTTAGTTATAAACATTGCCCTTCACTCCCAAGCAATAGTCCTTGCTTACTACTGCTTGTCGTTTGAATACCTAACAAAGGTGTGTGTACGTTGTACCTACTTCAAACGGATTCTGTAAAACATTTATACTCGCTAGAAACTTGTGTACGTAGCTATACAGAAGTTTTAAGTCTGGGAAGTTTCTACACTTTGACTCTAAACGTTAAACTGGGCTTCGCTTTAGTCTATTTATTACCCGATTGAGTAAGGAGAAGGGTTACGTTTTTCGAATGTTTGCATGTTTCTGTATGATCGCCTACAGCCTGAACGGTTTAACCGATTTTATGTGCGACGTGTCGTTAGATTCGTCTTCACTTTCAAGATATCATAGGCTACATGTTTTTTTTATAATAATAAAAAACTGGCAAAAATAAAAAAATGCGTTTTTTTCGTAATCACCAACGAACTTTTTCGTAATAAACGACTGGTTTTACTAGATTTTTTTCTAAAGAATGCTCATTTATAATCTTTTACAGCTATTTCACGCATACTTTCTAGCAAAAAAGCATATCAAGCGTAATGAAATCGTAAGTTAGACTGCAAAAACTGCTTTTCTGCAGTCGAGTATTTTGTTTTTCTTTTAACATATGTAGACACTTGTTGTAAGACTTACAATAGTAATTTCTGCTATCGGTCTAGCTAGTTGGACTATAGAGTTAAGACGTAGCGTGTTTAGATTCCGCACGTTATAAATACAGCGTCGTTTCCTGTATTATAGAAGATCGTTGGCTTGCCCGTTGCCGGTTAGTTTGCGTAGTGTTTATTGTATGTTATCACCGTATCAACACTGTCTGTGATAATAGATAGCGCACACTGCGCGGGAACTACATTGTACAACTACTGTGAAATAATACCATATATCGAATGTGGGGTTGAATTAATTATATGTTTAGGGCTAGTCATCGCCATCATCTCAGCCATAATAATTCCACTGGATATAGGCCTCTCCCCCATGGATCACGGCTAGTGATATATTTTAAAGGTCTAAAATGTTTAAGTACAGTTATCTATGTGGTATTGCTCTACTCACAATAAATATATCCTAGTATTACTTTTTTAATTATTAGAGATATTTGAGTTATATTATTGCAGCAATGTTTTTTTTTTCATACAAAAACTTCAAAAGCGTCACCGCATTTTGCATACAAAATCCTATATATATATATAATCACGTTCTTCATCTCTTTCCTTCTACGGTCCAGCAAGACTTGCAATGTCATCAGAATGTCTATCTGCTAAGCAAAAAAATAAATGCTCATGGACTGAAAATACAGTAGATAGACTGTATTGAAGCAATTGAATCCAGTTCGTTTGATCTCCTCGCATAATTGTACTTGAACACGAAATATAATTTGATTAATCTTTTAGTATATTTATATGGGTTAAACTTGTTTGAGGAAAAACAGCTTAAATTCAGCTAAACTTGTAACGTTTGTTTACCAAAATAATAACTTTAACCTCTTTTTGTTTTTAGATAGCTTTAATGTATGAGTCACCGTCAAGCTCGGTAAAACCAGTGACTCTTAAATCTTATTATTTCATTAAAATTGACGTAGAGATCTGCGCAGCAGAGCTAGAAGTCATGTGTGACGTCACGTGACACCATCGGATAAAATTAGTAATTTTCGCGGGAATTTGCAACGCGTCAACAATCAACAACGCACTGCGATGTCCTTGAAAATACCCATTGTATAACGATCTTAATTAACTGTTGATTTATGTATAAGTTTGCACGTAAATCGCGTGCAGCACGACTGGTGAATCACTGCGGCGCGGCGGCGGCGGCGGCGCGGTGGTGCAGCACCACGATCTGATTGGTCAATATTTTGTTGGATTATGATAGGCAGAGCGATTTAAACTGGTACGAGCATAAGCGAGTAGCGGTTTAATATAAAAATAAATAGTCATAAAAGTGTAATAAAAATAATTGTTATCTTTAAGATAAAAGATAAATCTCCTCACGAGATCGTATTTAAAATAGCAATAATTAGGCTCAAAACAATAAATTGTAATAAAACTAATAATTCTATTAGCGCGCTCGAGGCTGGAATGCTTATTTTATTTTATTCACAACTTGGCAGACTCGTCTCAATTCCGTGTTATTTCTAAAAACTATAAAGTTTGAAAAAAATGTTGATACAGGCGACTGAGCTATTAATATATTTGTCTATTATGACTAACCATACCTATATATCTCGATCGATTGAGCAATATCAATCGAGATTAATAAGAATTTAATAGTCTGTATTTCACACTCTCGAAGGCCAGTGACCGTTGTGAGGGGCTATTTATTTAGAAATTTGTAATAAATTGTGAAATATCCATTTCATCGTCTTTGGATTAACTTTCTTTCTTGAGTATGCATTTGATTATTTTGATATTTGGTTCCTTGCAGTTTGTATTTTATTAAAAAATATATATTTTCAATCTACCCTCCTGATATTTGATTATTTTACCTCGGCTTGTTCGCAGTTCCAAACTTACTCTCCGAGACGAATGATCTTTTTGGAACTGCTGGTGCTGTTCTTATTTCTTCAGAGTAGAAAAATATTAATTATGAATTTCTTTCAATAACAGAATACTGACGAATATACTATGTTTATGTAGTCTTTCCAGGTAGTCTAGTCTCGGTACAACTAAAGCGCGGTACAATACGTCATTTCAGTCTCGATTTTTCGCCTTACATATTAATTACTTTTTATGAATTTTGACATTTGAGGATAACGTGATTGTTGAAAGTACATCAAAATTTGCATTTGTAATATTACTACATATAAATGTTACTGAGTTTTTTCGATATAGTGTATCGTCTATAAGGAATTTGGAAAGATATGTAAAGACGGCCACCTGAGATACTCGTAGTATTTCTCTAAATGCATCCAAAAAATACCATTTTATTAATCTACCGCTAAGAAATTACAAACAATTAGGTGGTACTTCCCCTCGAGTTTACTTTGAACTTAATTTGTTTGTGAACTTTGCACCCAACCTTATTAACAAAACTGACAAACAGGTTTTCCCTATTTGCCCTAACCTGATTACATTTATAGTACAAAACATATTTAATATTAATTATTGTTAGTCATAAATCCGGTTCAATCACACCGTACAACTCAGAATGGTTCGGTGTATCACATTTATTTGTTTACATTTAACTTCCTTCATTTGCTTTCTTAATATTTGTATCAAAAATACTAAATAAACAAAGAGATAAGTCTAACTACGACAAGAGTGTGGAATACGGATAAAAAATGAAAGGGATTTAGTAGTTAAATTCTTTATAGTCTCTGATAGACTCTTCCTAGAGTCTGGAATAAAAATATATTAACTACTACAAATCCCGAGCTCCATAAAATCGTGCCTGGCCGGCAAAACAAATTCAGGAACCTCTAGCTCATCAATCAGACCTGCTACCACTGAACTAAATAATTATTTAAAGATCAAACAGATCATTCACCTACAAAAAAGTTTGAATATCAATAATGATAAGCACAATAAAGACGGCGAGGGAACTAGAGTAAATCATCGAAGTCTGTATGATTTTCTTCTCAATAATATTGGCCTCCACCATCAGTTCTTCTCTAGAAATTTCTTAGGTTCTCCTTAAGATGTATTGCTTTATTATTATCTCAGCTAGAAGAAATCCACCGCTGGACACAGGCCTCCCCCTTGGATTTCCAAACGGCTTGTATCAATCATTTTCCTGCCACTTTTATGAGGTCTGTCCGTCTTGTGGCTGATCTTCCTACGTTGCGGTTGCCGGTACGTGGTCTCCACTCGAGATCTTTTCGGTCCCATTCGCAATCAGTTCTAGATGCTATGTGCCACTTCAACTTGCTAATCCACTGTGCTATGTCGGTGAGTTTTGTACATCTACCTCAAGAGTTCCGCTTCATTTCTGATTAGATCTCGTAGAAAAACTCCGAGGCCAGCCCTCTCCATAGCTCATTGCGTGATTTTGAGCTTCCTTGTTAGGCTATATGACGTATTGCTTATTTCCTTCAAACCCTAGATGTTTTTCTAAATAACTGTTGCCTTGTAATGAAAATTAATCATTGGCTGTTCATAATCAAGGCTAAAAAAAATAAAAAAAATGTTGACATTTGGCTGTTCCGAAACAATGTATTAAGTACATGATATATATTGTCATATTGAAGTTGTTCTAGTCATTCTTCAAGCGATTAAACGCCATTTTACACTTGAGATGAGTAATCTTTATGTAATGCATAATAAGCATATGCAAACGTTCTTATCAGTGTAGAGACTGATAAGACACATGATTTGATAAAGACATATTCGAGTTATGATCCAGCTGATATAATCTCGACTCTAGTACTACACAGTGTGTGGGAAGTCCTGCACAACGATCCGTGTGGCAATAGTACATTGTTACCCTAGGGGTGAAAGTAACTTATCTATACCCGAGACGGGGTTTGGTTTTGGTGACTAAATAAGTCTTTAACCCGAGGTAAACACTGTGCTTTTCATTACGAATACAAGGAAAGTAAAAATAAAAACACGAATTAGCTACGGAAAAAATGAGTAAATTAAAAAACAAATGATGATCGGACTGCTGCTTTCCCGCCTATTTTGTTTTTTTTTCTGTGGCCGGCAATCTATTCAGCCAATATTTTCATTTTCATCAATAAAAATGGTAAATATTTTGTCCAAATCTATGTTATTTTAAAGAAATTGTTGAAACTAAATTATAATAATTATTTAAAAAATATATATTCTTTAATCAATACTTATCTTTATGTTATTTCAATTTTACAGTGCGCTGTAGGTAATTGAGTGGCTTTAAAGAAAGTTGGACATGGCTCAATAGAAACGTGAAAATAGAACTAGTTTTTTTTTTTAAGTTGACAGCTGGCAGTTGAAAGCGATTCTCCCTAGGGCTGAAAGTATTACTTTCAACCCGCTCCTCAGGCAACTTCAGACCTACTTTCAGAGTATGAGTAATGAAAAGGTTATTTACTAGTTACTACAAAGACATTTTTTGTTCTGTAACTAAGTATTATCTACAGTTTTGACGTACATTATTTAACGTTATTTACATTAGTATTTGACAACAATAAAATATTTAGTTGTAAAACATGCCGATTGGAAAAAAATCCTAGAAATTTTAATTTAATTTCATATGTATAAAAAATCACATAAATCTGTATAAAAACTGTAAGATATTGAAGTTTGAAAATAACTAAAATAAGGGTTACCCCTGTCGTGTGTGTTTTTTTACCGACTTTCAGAAAAAAATAGGTTATCAATTCGACCTGTATGTTTGTAATATTGTCAGAATTGCACAATTTTTATATATGTTAGCCTATACCAGCTTCTAAACATGTGTGCCAAATTTCTTAAGTGTATGTATGTTTGTATGTTTGTCCACGAATTACGCAGAAACTAGAAGTCGTATTTCAAAAATTCTTTTTTTATTGAATAATTTTGTTAGATAAAAAACACAAGTATTGATAAGTAGTCAGAAAATTCTGTCAAAATTTTGCAAATTTTATTTCTTTTTACCCGACTGCGTAAGAAGGAGGGTTATGTTTTTCGAGTGTATGTATGTATGTATATTTCTTTGACACGCCCTAGAGCCTAAACGGCTTGACCGATTTTGATGTGAGTGGTGTCAATAGATTCGTCTTAGTTGTGAGAGTAACACTGGGTACATCAAAATTAAAAAAAAATCATAAGTTAGGCTGCAAAAACCTCTTTTCTGCAGTCGGGTATTTTGTTTTTCTTTTAACATTGATACTTGTTAAATATGTACATAAAACTACATAAACATACTTATCAGAAAGTTACAAAGATACGTGCTGCACGTTTAGTGTTCTATTTTCCTATTTATTGTGAAATACTGGATCTGGATAACCTTGCATCGGATTGTATCAAGTTTTTGCATGTTTACTACTTTTTTTTACTTCATTTTAAAACGTGTTGCTATTTTTATCCTGTCCATTTTTTGCCGAATTTTTAACATATCAATTAAATAATTCTTGTGTTCGTTCAGTATTGGACTTGAAGGTTATTCAGTAAGTGCTATTAGGGCTAATGATTTCGTTATCATTGATCTTCTTATCAGTATATTGACAGTCACCATTATCGTAATGTCATTGACACCTTAATATAAAAGCCACTGAAGAATTTGATGTACTATGTGTTGATTATGCTAGCATAACTCAAATAGTACACAATAGTTATTCCGTATTCCATCGATTCATCTGATATAAATATGTTCTTTGATATTTCAGATGAATTGTTAACTTAATATCAAGGTATGATACGCCGAATGCGGTTGAAACTATAGTCGGATATTTCGGCTCAAAACAGACGTGAGTGACCCGTAGTTTTTATTTAAAAATTAATATCAAGGTAGTTAGCGAATTTACAATTTCTGAATAAAAAAAAATTGAAAATTCATTTTCACCGTATACTACTTTGACATCTTTATCATCATATCGTAAGGATAGAGTTTTCATCATCATCATAAGCCTTGTTTGCAATCGCTTGTAAGAACCTCGCTTTACATATTGAAATGAAACATCTCGTTCGAAAATATTTCTTTTTACTTTTTATTCAAAAATAGGCTTGCGCTTCCGTCAACTCACCTGGTGTTAAAGCGACAGTTACGGTCGATGCATTGTATTTGTTTTGTGTAATTTCGGGCACACTGTCGCTTAACATCAAGCGAGTTGGTGCTCCATCGTAGATCTATCTTGTATAAAAAAAATAAAAAATTGTATCATTACTGATTATACCTAAGTATTATTCTTCTATAATTCTATCTACGAGTAGTTCCCGAAAATATAAATGTCAGTACAATCAAATGAACGTTAAGGAGGTACTTAGTAAGTAGTTATATATAATGGTGTACGTAGATTGTGTATTGTTTTGGTTGTACCAAATAAACTACAATAAATGAAAACATCGTCGTCTCAGATGAACGTTACGTTCAAAACAATTATTAGTTACTGTATTTATCGAGGTATCAGATGGTTTATCGAACAAGAAGTAAACAAACTAGTGGATTTGTCTAATTAGGTTCTGATTAGGTAAGTTTGCTCCCGAAGGAACGGCGTTGTGTAAACATTCTCGGTAATATTTAGATACTCGGTTACAGTTGGTTTCTCTCTGATAATATTGTTTTACAGGAAACATTCTGGATTCATTATATCTCTTGGGGGGAAAATATTCTTAGTTCATCAGTTGTTATCATAACTGTCATTTATTGTAACTTACGTCTTTGTTGTCTTGATCTTGGTCTTGGTCTTCATCGTGGTCTTTATCTTGGTCTTGGTCTTTATCTTGGTCTTGGTCTTCATCTTGGTCTTGTTTACAATTCATGAATTAATTATACGGTCCAATAATTATATTTATAATACAAGAATTGCTCGTTTAAAGGTATTAGATAGAAGAAGCAGTCGACGTTGACTTATGTATATCTCTTTGGTTGATTAGAAATGTATTTGAATTGATAACCAATCACAAGCTAATTTCGTCGCTATTGGTTCTTTCCTGATTAATGATCGTCTAGACTCTATAGACTTTAGACTATACTATAAAAATATGTTGTTTAAAATAGTGAACGTATATATCTGAATATTCTGAATTGATTGAGACACAATTATAACAACTACAGCAGGACCTCTTTAATCCGAACCCACTCTAATCCGAACGAAAGATTTAACCGCAGAGCAAATCTATAATGCGGATGAGTCTGGTTTGTACTGGAAAACTATACCAGACAAAACCCTGGCATCTGACTCAGAAGTTAGAGCCCCAGGTTCTAAAGTTTCTAAAGAACGAATAACATTTATGCCCTGTGCGAATGCTGCTGGGACGCACAAGTTGCCTTTGTTGGTCATTGGAAAAGCACAAAAGCCACGTGCCTTTGCATCTGTACGAAAGATACCAGTTCATTACATGGGGCAAAGGAATGCATGGGTGACGAGACCTATATTTCTAGAGTGGTTGAAAGGATACTTTATCCCTGAAGTAAAAAAAAACTTGTCTAAGAAGAATCTACCACTGAAAGCGATACTGCTTCTTGATAATGCGCCGGCACATCCGCTTGATGAAGACCTGCAATCCATTGATGAAAATTTCACAATTTTATACATGCCTCCTAATTGTACAGCTCTCATCCAACCAATGGACCAAAACGTTATTCAAAACATAAAGGTGAATTACAAGAAAAAAATTTTGCTGCAAGTTTTTGCACAACAGGAATTAGATTCTGAATGTACTGTATCCGATGTCCTTAAGAAGACCACTATGAAAGACGCTGTTTTCTCATTGGCTGAAAGTTGGCATCAGGTGAATGCGAACTTAATAAAAAAATCTTGGTCTCCTTTGTGGCCTCAATTACACGTCGAAGAACATACAGACGATGACTTTGATCCCGAAGATGAGATTCCTTTAACTTTTTTCGTTAATAGAGGCTTTTCTGAGGCTGAAATTAATGACTTCTTACTACGCAATGATGACCTAATTGAAACTGAACCTCTCACTGACGATGAAATAATAAGGCAAGTAACACAGGAATGCGACGGTGAAAGTGAAGAAATGTCGCACGTTGATCCAGTAGCAAGCGTTTCCAACTCAAATGCGGTGTCTGCCTTAAATACATGTCTTGAATGGGCTGACCAAGTGGACATTCCTTTGCCAGAAAAAATGCTTTTACGTAAATTGCGAGACAAAGCTTTTTATTTGTCATTAAATACCTCCCGACAAACTAAAATATTGGATTTCTTTAAAAAAGATTAATTAATGTAACGTTTATAGATGAATATACATTTAAAATTTCACAATACTATTCGTTTTATTTCATAAAAAATACCAAAGAAATTTTCTGTACTATAATCCGAACGCTCCACGAATCCGAACAGGGGGTAAATTTTCGGAGTTCGGATTAAAGAGGTCCTGCTGTATAATGTTTATTTTGGATTCACATTTACAAAACGTTTTTATATTCTTCAATGTAATTATTGTGCATATTAGACCTACTTGGCTTTGATTTCCTTATATACTTCCAATTCAACTTCAGAGCTTTCCAATGTTTGTTAAATCAAATCAAAATTAATTTATTTTCATATAGAAATCCGTAGTTATGTGATATTACATCACAATTGTAACACATACATAATTATACTAGGCAATACAAATTAAAAAATAAATCCGGACAAGTGCGAGTCAGACTCACCCACCGAGGGTTCCGTACAAACTAAATAAAAGAGGGAAATCATATATTTTTTTTTATATTTTCCTTCATAAACCGAAAAATATACATCGTAAAAATATTTAATATATTCCTTGCTCACCACTCGGATCCGAGTAGGTGCTATAGTAGCGGCGCCTCCCACTCGGATCCGAGCGAGCGAACGTTTGAGGCAGCCCTCATTCCTTACATAGAGACACTATTTTTTGTGATTAAATAAAAAAAAAACAGTTTTTCAGTCGGTTTTTTTCCTATATGTGACTCTAACACAATGCTTCTTGCTAAATTTCAGAGTTCTAGGTCAACGGGAAGTACCCCATAGGTTTTGATTCCTCTGTGAGTGTCGAAATGTGCGTTTTTACGACATATTCGGCTGTAATTTTTTTTTACGAAAACTGACACATTTTATTTTTCTTTCTGCAGCAAGATACTATGGATATGCGTATATGGTTTTAATTTCAACTCGATACCTTCACGCGTTCCCGAGATAAAGGTCTTGACACCCGGACAGACGGACACACGGACAACAAAGTGATCCTATAAGGGTTCCGTTTTTTCCTATTGAGGTACGGAACCCTAATAAATTGATACAGCAATAAAATAACAATGCAAAAATAAATCAATATGTTAGGTAATCATTATTATAATCAATGGAGCTCTCAAATTATTAAAAAAATACAAATTTAAACAGTATATAATTAAATAGTCCATGTCTGGCACATTAAATCAAATAACATCTATAAATAAAGTGTATGTATCTTAGTTTGATATACAACTATATACCTACATAGTATATATGTAAAACAGGCATTGTTATATAACACCTAGATATATTTTGCTCCAGAATCGCATGTTAGGCAAATAACATTGCAATATACCTACCTACCTTTATGTAACACGCGCTCGCGCTTGACGTAATCATTTAATCGCTCGAGTACAAATAAATGTTTATTAAGTAATTGTTAATTATAGTCAGCGTAATCCTCTTCCGTTGCATCTACCAGTGTTTTGAACGCGTCAGTATCGTTGACATAGATAAATTGTATTTCTACCGTTTTATCGCGTATTTAGGCGTTTCGAACCGCGGTCCGAATCACCCAAGAGCTCTTTAAATAGGCCCTTTCGCACCGCGGTGCGAATCGACCAAGAGCATTTTGTAATGGATCCATTCGGACCGCAGTGGCGAATAAAACAATTCTCATTTTGGGTGGATGGGTGAATCCGGGCAGAGAAGATTATGTAGTTTTATTACATACGTGATACCTTATAGTACAACCAGGCACAAATTAACAAGAAAAACAAAATAATTTAATTATTGTTTTTTTGCTAAGTTTTCCACCTATTAGTGGAGTTGAGTAATATTATTTCCAAAATATGTACCTACTTGAATTTTACAACAACATTGCACATATTTTCTCAGAAAGATGTACATTTAACAGCATATCTAGCGTAACATATCGTAAAGTACACCATTTGACAGATTGGCTGCTTATTTGCCTCAGGACAAAAACTCAAAGACAAACGACACTGCAAAGTGTTCGAAACGTCAGCTCTAAAAACTATAAAATTTACGCAATAAATCCGTTAAAAATTGTTTAATTTCAATGAGTAACAATAGCAAAAACACTAGGGCCCGAGAAATCGGGTACACAAATTTTATTCCTAATGTTTTTTTTTTCAATATTAATAGTTTAAAAATGTCGTTGAACTTTTTATTGAAATTCTGAAAATGTCCTATCGAATATTCAGATTCTCATTGGAACAGTGATGTGACTCGTTTTTGTTTGACGTCCGAGAGAATATCGATTAATTGACATGTCGCATAAATATTCATCGATACTCGTGATCCAATTAAAATTGTGGACACGTATTCCAATGAATGAAGAATGGTAAATTAGAATCAACTAATTTGAATAAAAATGGGTCTGTTAATTGTCATCTTATGTAATACTGAGTAAACCAAGTAAGTAAATATTATCAGATTATACAGCTGTGAATTAGAAAATATCTGAAGGTAATCTAAAGGCATGGTTCAGTCACATCATTTCTCGTGATCTACTGTATTAAGTACAATAAAGTACTTAATAATACATATAGTAATTAATTCACACGATAAAAACCTTTCAATAGAAATGCTAGTCATCGACATCATAGCATCACTAAGTATGTTAATAATTGCCTAAAGGAATTAATTATGTAGCTTGTTTACATTTGAAATGTGGCTTAATATTTATAGGCTTTAAGGTCTATAATCGTTTGAAGTAACCTGGTTGGGTTTTCCTTATGTAAAATGAAGGCAATCAAAGGCTGCTTCTGCGTCACTGCACGCGTATTCATCCCTACCATGCATTCAAAGATGTGTAACCTCGCTAAATTATCGTGGAACACGCGTATTCATCCCTAACATGCATTCAAAGATGTGTAACCTCGCTAAATTATCGTGGATCACGCGTATTCATCCCTACCATCCATTCAAAGATGTGTAACCTCGCTAAATTATCGAGGAACACGCATATTCATCCCTACCATGCATTCAAAGATGTGTAACCTCGTTAAATTATCGTGGAACACGCATATTCATCCCTACCATGCATTCAAAGATGTGTAACCTCGCTAAATTATCGTGGAACACGCATATTCATCCCTACCATGCATTCAAAGATGTGTAACCTCGCTAAATTATCGTGGAACACGCATATTCATCCCTACCATGCATTCAAAGATGGAGGTTTGAGACCGCGCTAAATTATCGTGAACGACATACCCAACCCTACTATAAAGAAACCATACGCGTGTTGGGAAAGGTCTATTCACAGTTCTCACGCACATTCAGTAAACATTGATCACGTTTTGAAACACGCATACGATGAAAAGTTAAAAATACGCCAGTCAACGACATTCGCTACCATACGATGTTGGACGAATCCGGCTATCTGGTTTTAGACAAACCGGTACTATTCAGATGTCTTGAACCAAGAATTATAATGTTTATGTGTTAAACATTTTAATTATATTACCACTAGCTATGGGATTCCTAAAACGGAATCCCATTCAATCACACCATGAAAAAAAAAATTTGCCGCTTCATATAATTTTAGAAATCCTCTTCGAATGTACCTAAAAAAAAAAAAAAAAAAAAATTTGCTAACATTTTTTAGTTCTCTGGTTGCTGGGCAATAGTCTTTTATTTTTTCTCTGCGTTGTCCACTATTTGTATCACACACTTTTCTTGTTCCATGTTGTAGGTGTAAATAATTGTGTTGGCACAGAGACTACATAGGTAGGTATATGGCTAAATAGCTTGGCCTTCGATATCAATAGACGACACCTTCCTATATAAACAAAATGCTACATTTTCATACACTTTTTAGGATTCCGTAGTCAACTACGAACTCTTATAGTTTGGCCATGTCCGTCCGTCCGCGGCTTAGTTCAAAGAATATAAGTACTAGAAAGTTGTAATCTTGTATGGATATACACATTTATTACGCCGACAAAACAGAATAAAATCTTGAAAAAAAAATGTTTTTGGGGTATCTCCCCTACACGTAAAGCTACGATTTTCATCTACCCCATCGTGTGGGGTATCGATGGATAGGTAATCAAAAATCATTGGGGGGTGTACGAAAACCTATATTAAGGAAAACTCCGTACAAAATCTACAAAATCCGTTTAAATAGCAAAATCAATAAATATGTTCATAGTAACAAACTAAGTAGCACTACTTTAAGTCTACACATAGTGAAGTGCAACTTCGTAAACCTATCGACACGCACTTGGTCAATTTATTAAAATAAATACTGTGAGAAATATAATGGTATAAGTATTTATAGATTTAGCAAAATGTTGCAAAAAAATGCTAAAATGCTAAATAGAATGGTATAAGTATTTATAGATTTAGCAAAATGTTGCAAAAAAATGCTAAAATAACCATTTTCCTCATGAGTCGCTCTACAAATACATAACTACGGTATACGTTTTATTTTTAACATCCAAATTTACACAGACGGTGCTATTTTGGTCGAACATGTTGTTTTTAATCTCAGACCAACATTCTGATGATAGTAAGAAGCAAGAAGCAAAAATATACGTTAGTATTCATTCAATCACATCTCCCAAGTAACGTGCCTATATGGTTTTCTTTTATAACGGCAAAGATATCTTGGTAACTACATCTCTGTTACGTAGCGAGTGAGCCAAGATTTTTTAACTAGCAGAAAAAAAAGATCATGCTAATCACAAAAACATTAGTAACTGGCCGCAGACACGCATTATTCAGCTGTATTGCAGTGTTGTTAAAGTCTTGTTTGGTGTTCTTAATGTATGTTTATGATTTTCAATTTCAAACCCCATGCGCAGTATGCGCGTGAGGTTTTCAGAATCATATCCTCATTGACGTAGGTTCTTTTTACAAGGTTTTATTTAGTTTCACCTGTCCCGATGTTTGTCATCAAATCTTGCAAATTAAATTCGATCCACTTCCCGGTTACCGATTGAGCTGAAATTTTGCATCCATGTGTAAATCACGTGACAATGCAATATTATGATGACATGGTGCTGATCTGATGATGGAGCTGGAAGGTGGCCAAAGGAACTTCGCAATGAAACGACACTACCTCATCGAGTTTGGTCTCATTTGAATCGTCTTGACGAGTAGTTTATTATTAACAAGAACATAATAAAAGCTTGTTTTTATTTAATATAGATACTTGCTTATATCTCAAAAGTTGTGTGTAAGTTTTTGGGTTACTGATTTTTAAGTTGGTCTATCACAATTTTAACTTAAGTATAAAATGTATATTCCTCTTTTGTTTCGGTCGTTAGAAATCAAAAATGATAGATGAGGAATCCATATTCTTATTTTGTACCGAAGAAATAAAATTCAGATATAAGATTTGAATAACTGTGGACAATAATATTATATCTACATATATTATTTAAGTTATTTTTCTGTTGGGTTTTTTTGATATCTTTGCTTGTATAATTTTACTACATTATTTACCTAAATATAAGTAGTATGCCTGAAAGTGTACGTATCTCCATTGATATCACAGTAGGCAGATATATTGTACCTTGATTAGATTACATAAAACCTTATAAAGATAATTATGCGCACTACATTTATCATTGACTAGCTGCGCCCCGCGGTTTCACTCGCGCGGTGATCGATTATGTGGTTATTGTTCAGTGTAATCCCACAGGAACTGTCAAATTATTCGGGATAAAAAGTATGCCAGATGCTTCTACATAGTATAAGTAGTAATCCTGCCAAATTTCGTCGAAATCCGTCCAGTAGTTTCGGCGTCTATCGGACACACCGTACATACAGACAGACAGACAGACAAAAATGTTCCAATTTGCTGTTTTGGCTTCTCTATCGATAGTAAAGCATCCTCCAATCAACATTTTTCAAAAATATTTAATGTACAGATTTTGCCCCGTTACAGTCTTATTATATGTATAAATTAGAAGACTACTACATTTATCATTGAGAAACGACTCTATTGCATAATTATAATTTATCAAATTATCAAAAAACTTTGATATACATCACTTTCAAAGTTATAATCAGGTAGCATTACCACTTTAGAACCGCTATAACGATACTACCAGAAATCCAATTAAAACTCAAGACAAGCCACGGTAACTAACTGGTATTAATAATAATTGTTTCATAAAAATGCTATATTTAGCAAGTCGAGCAATGTTATTCAAACATATAAAGGTCCGTTTAAAAATAACTTAACCTTTCGTACTAAAGATAGAATCCAGGTAAAAAAAAAATGATATCAACAATTATAATGATACAATTTAAAATCAAAACAACCGAGTAAAAAATAATAATGCGGTTGGGATTTTTAGTGACGTGTGGCGAGCGAGAGGCGAGTAGTTCGGACGTCATTAGGTTCAATGCACTCGTCTGATATCGATTACGGATAATTGAGGCTGTATCGAGTCGTGGCGATGTCGATAACTTGTGTCCTTTCCGAGAAGGTACGCCCCGCACTAAGGAAAATGTGTGACGCACTTCTTATATAAACGAGCCCTTATACCCCCCAGCAATTAAAATGCATAAGTGCTGTGGAAATAATAAGTTATATTTATTCTTTAATAGAGCATCAACGGGATTTAGCGTAAGTCCTCAAAAACGTCCGAGCTCAATGAGATCTAATAACATTTTATTGTATCATTTATATTATATAATTTATTTTATATTATATCATTTTATTTATGCTATTATTATAAAGTTTTGTTAATTTATCATAATATGTGTAATTCTGACTTAGCACACCTTGAATAACATATGTTATTTCAAGGTTAATAAATATTCTTATTCCTATAATTTCAGTTTTCAAAATAATTCGAAACGGCAAAATAGACGTCTCCAGACTTCTCAAGCGCGGCGACATAGTCTTTATATCAAAATCTTTAAGTACGTCATTGTTGGTATACGAGTATCGGTCAATCCAGGACACAATATTCGTGAATTATGTTTTAGACTTTACGTCTACGTGATGGAAAGTCATTGCATTTATTCTTATTGTTAAATCGAGCGATCGCCGAAACCCTTTGATGTTGCGATCAGCAATGAAAAGATGGCGTGTTTTAATCTTTCGTCGGTGGAAGTAAGGATGTTTTACTTCTGTATTCCCCTAGTTTTCCTTTCACCGTAGCAGGTTTCTTCAACAAGAAATTCTAAACACTTCGCTATAAACACTTCGCTAGGTGGAAATGCAAGTATGGACTGGATCCGGTAAAAGGCGGAATTCCAGCGCCGCTTTAGAACCGGAATCGTAGAGAAAACTTGTGGCAGTTAAGTTTCTATCGCGCGCAGTTAAAATGTTCATAAATTACTTGTTTTTTGACTCTTCTATCCAATTTAGGTATTTTCGTTTCCGCTATTCAAATTTTAAACTTCTTCTGGAACGGTTGAACGATTGATATATTTTTAAGTAAGAATTAAGAAGTAGATACTTCAAGTAAGTTTTAATAAAATATAAATAGGTACTAGTTATAATTGCTATAGTCTATTGCAATTATTATGTAAATTTAAATACAAAGACATATCCGTACCTAACCAATGTTATTTTATTTCTTGCACTCGCTACTCGGTAACCCCCAGATCTTGGATCGCGATCTCTTTCTCGCATCCGCTGCCCTTAGATCCTGAACAAATTTCCTGGCTTCTGTAAAATGTTACTTCATTTATATTATTCAAATTGATTTTTACCCGACTGCGTAAGAAGGAGGGCATATGCTTTTCGAGTGTATGATAATTTTTTCGTAATAAACAAGTGATTTAAGTAGAATTATTCTAAAAAATGCGCATATATAATCTTTTACAGCGATTTTTCGCATAATTTCTCACATAACGTACACTCAACAGCGTATCAAGCGTAACGAAATCGTAATTTCGACTGCAAAATTCTCTTTTCTGCAGTCGGGTATTTTGTTTCTCTTTTAATATAAATACGTGTTTTATTTTACTCACACATGATCAAAGGGACCATACAGCCAATATATGAACATAGTTCAACAAAGTTCTCCGACCTTCATAGTATTCCAGATGTGTTTTCACCTCAAAAATAAATGTTTCCCGGGTACTGCGGGTGGCAACAAGTGGCTGGGCGCGGGGAGGTGGGATAGGGGGCCTGGCCTCCAAACAAACACTTCAGTTACTTGTAGCGCCTCCCTCGCCGACACCCTCCTGTAGAATCAACACGACTGACGACACAGGAAAAGTAACATACAGTAAGGACATTTTACATTTAAAGTTCACTTTTATTTTTATTGTATAGTATTTTAAAAGGTAGACGTAGAATCTTTCATCAAACTGGACGACTCGTCATTTCTTCGGACGACTCGTCGTTCTTGAACTTGACTTTATTCTAACTTGACACTTTCCTCATTCGTCTCTTCCTAACTCGTCTCTTTTTTTGAACTAAGAAAGTGGTGTCAACTGGTCTTCTTTTGAACCTTTTCATTTACTAGCTTGTCATCTTTTTTTTTTATGTTAATCTCGTTTCTCGTAAGTCTCACCCGAACCTAGTACCTACATACTACATAATAAATTAACATATGTAAATAAAATATGTCATTATTTTTCAAATGCTTTTTCGAATCTTACTTTTTTAATAAGTTGTACAAATTTTTAAATAAAAACTACGGGTCACTCACGTCTGTTTTGATCCGAAATATCCGACTAAGTATAGTTTCAACCGCATTCGGCGGTCTTTTTCAAAGGAGCAGCACACACGTCACTCTCGGTCGGTGACGCGCCTTGCACTCAAGCCCGCCCGTAGTTTTAATTTAAAAATGTGTGAAAACCACGTTAATTTCCATAGTAAAGTTGTACAAATATTGTTCAATTTATTCTATGGCTTGCATGCTAATGATTTATGATGTCTAAAGTTTTCGCGATTGCTACTCATTGAAATTATAATAAATAATAGGCGGTAGTTATTAATGTTTTCATAACAAAATAGACAACTGTCATCTATTCTCACCTGTGACCACGGATGCTGCAAAATATTCGAAACGTAAAAAAATAAAGTAAAACATACGCGATAAATCTGTAAAATTGTTTAATTTCAATCCTAATGATAGGTTTCTGGATACAAAACTATCAATAATAAGTGGGCAGTAGTCCCTGATGGTGTATATTATTACAAAAATAATTTGTAACAATAGAATGTCATGATTTGAATATTTGTTGTATGTGGTGTGCGGTGTTTTCAGTGTTGCGGAGTGGCAGCACTGCTATTTTCTTAATTTATATACTCTGGAGAACGGTGATCGAACAGAATGAACGCTACCCCGGATGATGGCGTGATGTTGTAATTCCGGGGAGGGGATATATCGCGGGCGGACGAGCGCGAGCGGCCCTTCGAAAAAGCAGTCGCGGCGTAACTCGGTAGTAAAAAGGCGGTCTTAGCGTCAGACCGCTCAGTGCAGTGAAATAAGTGCAGTGTTATAAGTAATAATAAAGCGTCATAAAGTTCAGACAAGGAGTTTTCTTCATATATCAGAAGTGGCAATCAACCTGCGAGCCGAGCCCGGTAAAATCGTGAGTCACCTACGAGATTATATTTTACCCTCCGATTATTGAATATTGATGTTAAAAATTTGTCACGCATATCGAATTGGAGAAAATGGTTCTTAAAAGTGTTGAAACAGGTTGTTAAAATAATTATAACGGGATATTCTTAATACGGGTAGACAGAATCTGTTAAGATACTGCAATGAGATGTGATCTGGGTTACTCCCAGATTATTTTATTGTAGCACAGCGATTAAAGATTATAATCCGATGATTTTATTATAACCTAATGAAATTTTGATAGTGTGGTTGGGGCTACTCCCCGATAATTTTATCGTAATTTAAACGAAATGAAGTCTGTTGTAAGTAAGTCATTAGTAAATTATTTCGTTAACATCCCGAGAGACAAGTATACGAAAATATGTTTTTCTTGTTTGAGAACCATTTTTACTTTTTGTATTTGATTATGCTGCAGCCATTCAGAGGAACCATAGCGAGGTAATATTTTTTTGGTGTGATGGTGAGAGTAGTGTTTTTAATAGTACAATGGCTATGGCATATCGGTCTGTGGCCGTGTCAGCGATCAGCAGTGTGTTATTTTTCTAGAAGACTAGTAAAGTGCTGCGAATAAAATATTTTAATTCGGTAACTGGGCTACATCAATACAGCCAATTAAGCGAGCTTCTAAATGTAGTTTTTCTAGAATATTGCTAACAGTAATGCAAATAAAATATTATGGTAAACTTAACAGCTTATTATCTAGCTGTTAAGGTTGGGCTCCACTAAAATTGTGTTCAGATTCAGAACACTTGTTGATAAAAATTTGGTGCAGACCTTTTGCAGTGCGCGAACTTGATCACAATAGTAGATTGCCTGTGTCCACCACCTCAGTTGTGCGTAACTTTAGTATGCGTGCTGTACGGTACATTTGTACACGAACATTTATACCTCGGAAATGTGCTTTACTTTCAGTTTAGTGTGTAAACATGTGTGCGAGTGCGTCGTCGCGGGTACACCGCGAGACCAAGGAGTGCGCGACAAAAGTTCACGGTTTGTCCAATAGAGTGCGCGCACAGTTTGCTGGTGCTGCCCGTAAGAGTTCACCAAGAAATACATTTATGCTGCACTCTGTGCGGTACAGAGCCGCACACTGGTGGAATCCTGTATTTACGGTTACGGCCATTTAGGGCGAGTTGTACTGTGTTCGTTTTTCTGTAAGGTTAATAAAGTACCGCAAGTAAAATATTCTAGTACGACAACTAGTCTACTACAACTAGTAGCACTGTCTTTAGTCGTGTAAGTATGCTATACCATGAAGCGAAATTTTGGTATTGTGTCTCCACCTGCAACACTATAACTACTTTGTGACGTAACTATTGTAAGATCTTGAACCACATAAGTGTGTCAAACGAAATTTTATATGAGTAGAGCTACAATATTGATGGATTTACCAGAGTATCACTGCGTAAATATTTAATACAGAAGTCTGTTTATGAAGTTGAATTATACAGAGATAACATAGTTCGATTGACTTAAAATCTTAATTGAATTTCGAAGGCATGTAATGTAATAACCTCAGAAATAGTACCATTGTGTACCGGTAACTTGTCGCGAATATTTATCCGTTGACGCCTTGTAATCATGGAGGCGGAATTTAAAGCCGCGCTAAGATATCAGAGTATCGACAGTGCTGAAAATTAAAGTGCATTTCTTAGTGTTAACAACTACACTTAGTGTTACTGCAAGTTTGAAATTCAAGGATTTTTAGTGTTTACGAGTTTGTTAGCTGCAGTCATGTAGGTGAACTGCAGGGAAAATGTTCCAAAGAGTGCCATGTATGTGTGCCGTAAAGTTGAAGTTCGTAGATTTGATGATGTTATCGCTGCAACCGTGTAGGTGAGCTGCAGGGTAATATTCTAAAGAAGTATGGCCATGTAGGTGTGCCGTAAGGAAAGTTCGAAGATTTGATGATGATTTCGCCGCAGCCATATAGGCGCGTTGTAAGGTTGAAGTTTGAAGATTTGACGATGTTTGAAGTGTGAAGATTTGACGATATTTGAAGTTTGAAGTTTTGATGATGTTTGAAGTTTGAAGATTTGACGATGTCGAAGTTTGAAGATTTGATGATGTTCTCGCTGCAACCATGTAAGTGAGCTGTAAGATTGAAGTTCAATTATTCAATGATGTTTTAGCTGTAACCATGAAGGTTTGGTTTCAGGATGATAATTTTAACCGGTCACGGAACACTTAGCTTCCAGCCATGAACGTTTTAAACTGCAGCAGGTCAAGCCTATTCAAAGGAAAGTAGAAGCTCCAAACTGTATTTAATCCAAAATAACTTGATTAACTAAATTTTGTATAATATGTATATGGTGTGCAAGAGTGTGCACAGATCTTGTATTTTAGTGGATTTGATTAATCCAGTCGATTAATGATCATTTTAATGTGATTATGTTAAGCGTTGAATAGCAGAATCATTGATCGGACTTTCCCAGAACCTGGGCACCTGACTTTTAATGATGATATAACGTTATAATTCCAGTTTTGATGTAGTTTCGAGTTTCATAGAGAAAATTTAAATCATATATGAGAGATCAACCGATCGGACACGCAGCAAGTAACCTTGACGAGAATAGCAACTCGAAGTGTCGAGGAGTTTTGACAAATGCCATTATGCTTGAAATTTCCGAAACGTACTAATTAGAATCGACTAAGTCACTTACTTTTGATAAAACGCGTATAGTGCGTTAGAGCGAATAAATTTATGAGTAATCTGTTTGCAATTATTAGATTCTCAATTATTATGGTTATTATTATTAGATTATAGAGAGAATGGAAATTACTCCATCAATAAGATTCATGAATTGATAAATGAGTAAGCCTAAGACATTTTCCGAAAAATACTATTCGGTTAAGGATTATTATAAAAATATATATAGATGTCAGCGATCTGTATGTGCCAACGTAATTAGATGTCATGTTTTGAACACCCACGTTATTTTTCGCAACTGCAGAGCAGTGTCTACACTTTGTTGAATTGTCCGCTGGACAGTGACGTAAGCAGTGATGAGCGTTGACAATTATCGTAAAATATATATAAACAAATCTGTATGTTAAATGAACCACTCGATAATATTACAAAACTATTAGTCGAAAGTAAACGTACGTAGTAAACGTTTCTTTGAGAGAAACCCATTTTATGCCTTGAATGAGTTGATGAGAATAGATCTTGCTGAATTCTCGTTCTAATGGAACAGCGGATCATATTTTCTACTTTCTTCCATAAGTGGATTAGCATATTTTTTATTATTCTATTTTGGCCTTTTGAACATTATTATGAATATTGACATAAGTTTGACGACATCCTTTTATTATTTATTATGTTATTGGATATAAAAATGACATAAATAAATAGAATATATTATATCTAAATTAATAAAAACTACGTTAAATCGTATTTTATAACAGAAAAAGCTTGGAGTACAAACATAACAAAAAATACTAATTTGAAAAGGGCTTTTCTAATATAACACTTTTGTTACAAGCCCAAGAAATAATTTGACTTTGAATTTAAGCGATGACCGAAGTTTCTTATCACGAACTAAAGATAATTCAAAGAGAGAACTGATTGATCAGTTTCATATTTCAAACAAAGTAGCCTCAAAAATAGATTGCACCGGTGGCGGTTTTATTGTAAAAGTACAGTTTATGAGTTCAAAAATTAGTCAAATATAAAAACCGAATATTCATAATTAATTTATTTCTTGCAAAATAGGTATACAAACATGTGGTCTTATGATAGTAATAACATTTGGCCCTCTATTTTTGCTGTCAAAGCGTTCAAGTATTTCTAGGTTCTAGATCAATATCGTTAAATATCGTTCGTGCATATGAACATTTTGATAAATCTAGTATAATTTTGGTAAGCATATAACAGTATTGGATCCAGCATACGAAAATTAATCGATAAATAAAAAAATATCTTCATTAAAAATAAGCAATATTTGATAGGACTGGTAACGTTTCCGAAATATGATTGTTAGTTGAAATAAAACGGCAACTATCAAAATCACCACTGGCTTGAACTCAGTGCAAGAGCAGTTATGATATGACTAGTCGACATCATATAGACCTTTAAAAAAAAAAACAACAGAAATTAGTAAGACAAATATTGAGACTAATTTTATTTATGGAAGTGATTACCTGCTTCTTCTCTTTTGATGCTTTAGTATTAGTTCAGGTGTGCACTAAAAGGAATTAAGTATGCTTCTGTGTATAAACATTCTCAGTCTTTACCTACAATTAAGTTTATTAAAACCTAGTCAAGTAATTTCTGCTCTACTGTTACATCAGTACTATAAATATTGGATGGGAAAATAAATATGTCCACATTCTCGGTTTGAGTACTGTTAGTATGTAATGTGTACAGTATTTTTTCTAGCTAACGTGTCATCAAAATAGTGATGACGTATTTGACAAACAACCAACAACTCTATCCTCAAAGAGATTCATATACGAGATAGATTATCGTCGACTGGGCAATTGCAAATACTGAAGTTCTTTGCGCAGATCTCAAGAAAAGAGCACTCGACGGAGAGCCTATCGCAGCATATGCATGGCCGTGTAGAAGGCAAGCGAAGTCCTGGACGATCACCAACACGTTGGACCGACCTCATTAGAAAAGCTACGCAGTCCACCGAAGTAGAGTGTACTCGCAATGCAACCGACCGGCAGAAATGGAGAAGCATCGCGAGAAGAGCAGCTGGCCTGGAGAGTGACCGTGACACGGCGAGGAGCCACCGCCATTGCAACCACGACCACTCTGACTAGAGTGTACGATTAAGAAGAAGAATTTGGCAAACAACAGATTAAAATCCGACGGATGTCAACTCAGGGCATCTGTGATGTGAAGTGATTCAACTTGATAGTACATCAATTTAATGGTAAACAGCAACAGGTATACGCCAGTCAAATAACGGTTGGTGAAGGACTGACAATGGATCAGCTACCTGTAGTTTATCGTGACTAATTTGTCCCTATGATAATGAAATTTAGTGATTAGAAAATAATAATACTTCTGACATTCTAAACTGACAAAATTTTGCTCATGTGCTTTGCCGATCATCCACAAGCTTGACAGAAATTAATGCGGTTGTAGCGACTTGCTAAGAAAAAAAAAGGGGTTTGGAAAATTATTTCCGTTCTCTTATTCTCTCTATTACTCGGATTTGGGGAGTATACGTTACACAATTTTAAAATGCTATTTGGTAATGGCAGGACAATGACAGAAATACAGTTTAAAATGTTGATTCCTATGAGAGCACTTACAAAATTAACGTACTCGTGTCACCAAATTATTACTGGAGCTGGTTTGAGTTGGATCTAAATATTTGAATTTATGTGTAATTATTTTTGGACGAAATTTACTTTCATTTTATTCAAGCTTTGTCGTTGGTCATTTTAATGTTTGGACGAAGAACAAAAAGGAGTATTTATAGAGTTTTTCATAAAAAAAGTCTACAAGTCCAAGTCTACAAGGTTTGAATGATACTTCAGTGGCCACAACAACATTGGGACATTTATATAATGATGCTGCTGTTCGCAATCACTAAGCCAGAGGAGGAAGTAATTGAGTAACCGACAGTAAATTAATAATGCGAATTGAATAAGTTTTTATGTACTTTTTTTAATTATATACCAAACCTCTGGAAATACCAGAATATATACTCGATCCTTATAACATATTTGTACAACAATGATTTATCTGCATAGTGTACATTTACACACGAATAGGAAGCCTCCGGTTCCCAGACCAGCTAGAATAAACATAAAATAATTGTCATATTTAAAAACGAATCCGAGTGTCATGATTACTTGTATCTACAATAATAACTAGTTACGACAACGTATACTACAAAGTTTAGTGTGCCATAAGTAGTTTTATAAAATTAGCATAATAATTACTGTTTAACTATTTTATTTTGCAGCAAATCTTTAAGGAGTCCAAAGGGTTCGATATGATTAATCAGACTTGCTTTTAGAGAGTTGTTGTGCATCGGGACGTTGCACAAAAGCGGATGGCCGAGTGTCATGATTTGAATATTTGTTGTATGTGGTGTGCGGTGTTTTCAGTGTTGCGGAGTGGCAGCACTGCTATTTTCTTAATTTATATACTCTGGAGAACGGTGATCGAACAGAATGAACGCTACCCCGGATGATGGCGTGATGTTGTAATTCCGGGGAGGGGATATATCGCGGGCGGACGAGCGCGAGCGGCCCTTCGAAAAAGCAGTCGCGGCGTAACTCGGTAGTAAAAAGGCGGTCTTAGCGTCAGACCGCTCAGTGCAGTGAAATAAGTGCAGTGTTATAAGTAATAATAAAGCGTCATAAAGTTCAGACAAGGAGTTTTCTTCATAAGAATTATCTCCGAATTCCCTAACCCCCAAATGGGTGCTCGTCTGTACGAAAGTTTTATTTTGTTCCAAGATGTTTTCCAGAATTGTCGCACTCCACTTAAATGTTTTCTTTTCCACAATATCGGTAAATATACTGGAATCGCATTACTGACGCTTCGTTGATACTCATACTCATATTCTTTATTGCCACAAGTGTAAATTAATGTAGATGGAATTACATGCATTTTTACAGTCCTTAAAACTTTGTCGCCCTTTTCAGGCATTGCAACTTGCGAGGGCGCTTGTTCTAGGGATACATTAATAAAACTAATAAAATAATAGTAAAACTTATATAATATAGGTACTTAATACAGGACAATAATTAATGACAGGGAAGTGTTTATGTAGTTTTGTGATCATTACTAAAATATTCGTCCAAAGAATAAAAACTGCGAATTTTCTTTCATTTTGAATGGGTAGTTTATTAAAAAAAAAACGCCATATAATATGGGCTAGTGTTCAGCATTTTTATTCTTGAAGGTAAACTTAATTGGTCTTTTTGACGGGTAATTTATATTGTGGGTATCTTTTCTTTTTGTAAAAGTGTAATTATTTTTTAATACAAATGTGGATAATTCCTGAATGTAGATGCAAGGTAGTGGTAATATGTTATATTTGATGAAATTGATAATTGATAAATTTGATTTGAAGGCTATGATCACTTAAGAAATATTGTTATGCCCATAATGATTATTGTTCAAAAGGATCCTATAATCACATAATACCCTTTTAATAGCAAAGGTACTCGTTTTGAATCGAATGATAATACTCGTTTTTGTATTCTGTAGGCATATTTTAATATAATAATGTTTTTAGTGTAAATGTAGAACGCCATTTTATATACTGACTGTACAACATTCTTACATTCAGGTTTAAAGTTAACTGATTTGACTAGAGACATTTGGACGTGGTCAATCTAACCAAAACCGGTTATACAAAGTTATGTCCAAAACTGTCTCACTAAACCATTTTCTTAAAAGACATATTTATTTTCATAAGTATAGTTTTATCTATATTTTTGTTTTTTCTGTCGCTGCTATTGCTATTAATGACTATTGAGTTACTTAATTTTGTTTTTTGATTTCGTTCGAATGAATAAAGATTTTGTTTAAAAAATTATGTAGTTACTTAAAAAGCAGATTTTATTTTATCGATGCTATAAACAATTTTTCCAAAGATAATTATTTAACTGATTACTTCGCCAATTATGAATTGATTTTGAGAATTGTTTTTTGTTTGGTAGGTAATAATACATAGTTCAGAGGTAATAAATACATTCATTTTATCAAAATCGGTTAAAAAAATCATAAATTCTATCAAAATCGGTTCGGTACATTGGTTTTTATGACAAAATAACTTGAAAAAGTCATCCAAGTAAACGAAATTGCGTATTTTGAAGTCGGTTACTTCAGTTTTTTAAACTATAATTATATTGTACCAAAGGTTTTTTTTTTACCATTTACCAAAACAACATTCACTTATAATTTGTTTTAAAATCCTGTCAAGTCTGCGTGATGTTTTTTTTTTCTTTTTTTTTTCTTGTCCATTATTGATTGATATGTCCGTCCTAAAATCCGATGTGTCCGTTCGGAATCCATTTCATTTGATTGCATGCTTTGTATCTAGGTGTTGGTATGCCATTTGGTTGTCTTTGGCCATTTTTACGGCTTGTTTTACGATTTTGCCTTCGTGTTGACTACTAGTACCTACTGGACCTTGTGTTGTAAGGTTCTCTTTTACATAGAACTCCGTTACATTGTTCAACATTTCACATCAATTATGTATCGTGGTCAATTTTCTGATTTAGGTGAATATATTGTGTTATCTTCGATTAATAATACAAAACTATGCTGCTTTTATTCGTCTGTATAATTTTGTTTTGCCGTTCACGAATGCGCCTCTCTGCACAAAACACATTTATTAATTCACGCATATGAAATTCTCCTTTCACCGTGGCCAGCTTGTCCAGTTGCATCTCGGTCAGCGTTTTATACGACATCCTCAACTTTATCACTAACGAGTTAAACTTCAAAATTGAGTGTCAATGCAACTGCGATCGTTATCTCGGTATGTCGTATAAACTGTGGTTCGTGGCTGGAAATTAAAAGTGATTTGAATTGTAAAGTAATAGGTAAGGACGGTGGTCGATTAAGATTCATCTGTGGTGCCGCAACAGCTGTGCCTCAACTTGAATACCTCCATGTGATTTGCATTCTCTCTGAAGTCTGAGATATATACGGTATTTTATTAAATGTTGTTATACAGCCGTCTTATACCATAACAATTATACTCATATATAGTGTAATTCTATAAGCTTTACATTCAACAATTGGCTGCAAGTAACGTTAATTTAATTATTTTTATTATAGCCCCGTGACTTCCCATTTCTATGCACAGGTTCCCTTGTGACCTTGGGTAGTCTCCACGTTTGATATAGATAAATAAACTCTTTATTGTACACACCTTAAAAGTAATTATAGAGGACTTAAAATAAACTAGTTCATCAACAGGCGGCCTTGTCGCTAAAACACTCTCTTGCTGAAAGCCGAAACATTCACCCTTAGCTACGGGTATAACATGTGAGATTTCACATCATACGTCATCATTCCACACGACCATAATTCTAAGAAAGATTTCACATAACATGCAATAAAAATTAAATAGCAGTAGATATGTAGGTACGTCCTCAGCAGAGACCGCGCCCACTCGCTGCACTGTGGGGGGAGACCGGTCTAGAAGGGGGGATGGCGGTCACAATACCTGCGATCGGGGGCGAAGCTGCTACAATACGTCGCCGATGGCACTAAGCCTCCGAACTCTGCTAAACCCCGCCCAAAATTATTTTGCATTTTTATACTTCCTAATCCAGTGAAAGTAGGTATATAAGTTTTAGAAGCAATTTATTATAAAAAATTTGAAAACCGTGCTTGATAAAAGAGGATTATTGGGTGCTGCAAATATAGCTGTTCTTTCGCTAGCGAAGTTATGTTTAATTAATATAATTACTATTTTCCCGTTTAATTTTTTAATCTGTTGTGTGATATTCCAAAGAATTTTAATTTGTTGTGTTTAAATCTTTACGAATGTTACCTTTATTGGAAATGAGAACAAACTTGTTTGCTGCTGAATTGACAACTTTCTCTCCAATCTTCTCGGCCTCTAGTTTCCTACCACTTGTTTTCAACAAACTGTATATATAAAGACAATCCAAATGCTCAAACCCACTACCAGTTGGCAGCGTACCCAGCATTGCCACGTTGAATGGCAATGCTTATGCGTTGGGCCAGATAGCTGAGCATATACATACATCTCCTAATGTATCTCTCAACAATTTAAATGTTTTGCTGTGACCTTTCCACCGCATCAACAAATGAGCGTCATATCAGGGGCATAATCACTTTTGTCAACCGCCACTAGTTCATTGACTCCGTCCGTGGCTGCGATAATGTGAAGTATATACGTAACACTATGTAACACATAGCACAAGTGATGTATGCTGCTCCTTTGTTCTCTGGTACATGCGTTTACATAAGCAATCAGCTGTTTATGTGCACGACGGTTTATCTTTGTTTAATGTTTTTATTCCGTGTTCATTAATTTCGTTTCGTCAAACAGAACGAATGTGTGTTTAGTGTAAGTGGTATGTTTCGAATGTTAGTAGTGCAATTAGTGATTTGATGATTGTTTGGAATACGCAAAATATGTTATTAAGTGCATTATCTTTTGGCCCAAAATAATATTGTATGCGTAGCTTGTACCTAATTCCGAGACTTCTTATTGGTTATAAAATTGGCGTATCTGGCCCAACGCATAAGCATTGCCATTCAACGTAGCAATGCTGGGTAAGCTGCCAACTGGTGGTGGGTTTGCATTTGGATTGTCTTTGGACCTTTATCGGTCTGGGTCTGGGATAATCGATTTTATTTTTGTCTAGTAGTTTGGTTAGTTAAATTTATGCAGTCTGTATATTGTTTTGGTGTAGGTTATAAAGGCACTTGATGTATTTTTAATATGACAATCGAGAAATTTAAAAGATTAATACTGAAATACATGTAAACTGCCTAGTGATAAATTAGTTTTAATTGAAAAAAAAAACACCCCGTGAATGTAGCGCTTTAATCGTATTAAAGTACATACGATTTCCCGAATCAATGAGACAATCATAACTAGGACAACAAAAGAAACAATTGTATATTTAGTTCCCATATTTTAATATATTTTTTTTTAAACATTCATACCTATGCTTACGTTCGAATTATGTAGTAGAATTATGTAGGTCATCCGAGGCATATTTTCAATTGAACGGACTGCTACAAGAACGTGAATTTCCTTCATATATCTTCATATAAGTAACTCACTTACAGCACCGCACCGCTTTTTCTGAAGAGAAGGAGCTTTAATTCATTTAATTATATATACCAGATACCATATATTATACCAGATATAATTGATATGCTACATCAAATCTTACCATCAACCGTTTTGGTGGTGAAACGTACCCATACGAGGAAAAATATAATTTTAAATGTCATAATCCTATGTATGAAATACTGTTATTTTATATTAAACTTTAACCAAATTGGTTGTGAAAGCTGAAATAAAATAAATTGTAATTTCTATTACTTACTAAAATACATCAGAAATCAGAATGCATAAAATCGTTTCTAGTTGCGTTTCCATTTCAAATAGAGAATTATAAATATAGTATAGTTTGCGAGATTAAAATAATTAGTTTGCATATATACATAACTTAATTGGATAGGTATGATTATTGTTTCTCATAAAATTTGAATTATTATATTATTTGTTATACCTTAACTTAGTAAACAACCAAACAGATAACAAAATAATGCATGATTTCCTGGAATCCAATATATTTTGACTTAATTAATTCGCAATAGAATTAAGAGGCCTTGAATATATTATTGAGGATGTTAATCGGATTAACTTATACAGAATACAAAATAGGTATTTAAAATAAACGGTATATATTAATATATTTTATTTTGCGAATATTAATAGTATTAATTAGTAAGTAGTTAGTGTGTTAAAAGATATAGTATACAATATACATACAAAGATAGAGAAAGGGATGCTTAGATGACACGAACGATGGACATCCCGGACATGTAGAGAAATTGGATGAAAGAAGGTTAACGAGATAAATTTATAAGGCGAGTATGAATCAGTAAGTTGGTAAGTGTCGACTTAGGGGATCATATAACGACCGGATCGAAGACGTTTTAGAGAAAGGTTAGGTCAAAAGAACCCGGGACCGACGGGTACTTCGGCGTTTCGCACCGCATGTGATTCGAACCGCGGTGCGAATCGCCCATGTACTGTTTCTGAATGGGCCGATTCGCACCGCAGTGGTTAGTTCGGTGCGAATGGCCCAAGACATATTTTGGAATAGGTCGATTCGGACCATAAAGAAACGCCCCGATGCTCTTTTCGTAGGTCCGATTTGAACTCATATCAAAAACTTAAGGATTTCAATTATTTATTTGTATAGATGCGTGGCAAAGTGGTTAGTGAAAAAAAAATCTATATTATACGTAATAATCATGGTTCCTTAATACATTATACATTTTATATACAATTTAAACGTGGCATAATAACTTTATAACTTTAACACTAACTCTTGCTAATCACAGGTTATGATGTAGGTACATTACAAAGGGAATATAACTGTATTTAAGAGTGGGATTTTTCATAGAAAATAAAATATATGAAGATATTTCAAATTAAATAACTACCATCAACTAAGGCCTCCATAGACACCGACCTCAAAAATAGTTGGTTTACGTACCTACTTAGGTAGACGCCCAGTTTTTTTTTTCGTGTTATTTCTTTATTTCATACATTTAGTTAGTTTCCATGGAGTATCGCTAGGCTGGTACATTATAATATACTAATTAGTTAATCATGGAAAATCATAGATGTAAAATATAGAAAAGGGAGCATTTTTTATAATTTTCAGTAATACACATATTAAACGTCTCTAGTACCTAACAATGTGTTTGCGACATATTAGTATTATTTTATATATGCTGTACTTACCATAAAAACTTCACAACATTTAAATAAGAATTTATCCCGTCACCACTCTCAAAGTAGATAAACACTGTAATCTTACCAATAACTCAAGTGCAATAAAAATGACACTATAGAAGAATCTACCAATCAAATGTGCGCGTGTATTAGCGACATTTTGCATCTATTTAATATCTTTTTACATAATCAATATTTTTTTAAACTTATGTAAAAAACAATAATTTTAATTATTTTGTTTTTCCTGTTATTTTGTGCCTGGTTGTACTGTAAGGTATTACGTATGTAATCAAACTACATAATCTTATCTGCTCGAACCCACTCGCCCAAAAAGAGAACTGTTTTATTCCTCACTGCGGTCCGAATCGACCTATTCCAAAATGATATTGTTCGATTCGCACCGCGGTGCGAAATGACCTATTCAAAAAGAGCTCTTCGGTGATTCGCACCGCGGTTCGAACCACTTGCGGTGCGAAACGCCGAAGTACCCACCGACGGGTACTTCGGCGTTTCGCACCGCATGTGATTCGAACCGCGGTGCGAATCGCCCATGTACTGTTTCTGAATGGGCCGATTCGCACCGCAGTGGTTAGTTCGGTGCGAATGGCCCAAGACATATTTTGGAATAGGTCGATTCGGACCATAAAGAAACGCCCCGATGCTCTTTTCGTAGGTCCGATTTGAACTCATATCAAAAACTTAAGGATTTCAATTATTTATTTGTATAGATGCGTGGCAAAGTGGTTAGTGAAAAAAAAATCTATATTATACGTAATAATCATGGTTCCTTAATACATTATACATTTTATATACAATTTAAACGTGGCATAATAACTTTATAACTTTAACACTAACTCTTGCTAATCACAGGTTATGATGTAGGTACATTACAAAGGGAATATAACTGTATTTAAGAGTGGGATTTTTCATAGAAAATAAAATATATGAAGATATTTCAAATTAAATAACTACCATCAACTAAGGCCTCCATAGACACCGACCTCAAAAATAGTTGGTTTACGTACCTACTTAGGTAGACGCCCAGTTTTTTTTTTCGTGTTATTTCTTTATTTCATACATTTAGTTAGTTTCCATGGAGTATCGCTAGGCTGGTACATTATAATATACTAATTAGTTAATCATGGAAAATCATAGATGTAAAATATAGAAAAGGGAGCATTTTTTATAATTTTCAGTAATACACATATTAAACGTCTCTAGTACCTAACAATGTGTTTGCGACATATTAGTATTATTTTATATATGCTGTACTTACCATAAAAACTTCACAACATTTAAATAAGAATTTATCCCGTCACCACTCTCAAAGTAGATAAACACTGTAATCTTACCAATAACTCAAGTGCAATAAAAATGACACTATAGAAGAATCTACCAATCAAATGTGCGCGTGTATTAGCGACATTTTGCATCTATTTAATATCTTTTTACATAATCAATATTTTTTTAAACTTATGTAAAAAACAATAATTTTAATTATTTTGTTTTTCCTGTTATTTTGTGCCTGGTTGTACTGTAAGGTATTACGTATGTAATCAAACTACATAATCTTATCTGCTCGAACCCACTCGCCCAAAAAGAGAACTGTTTTATTCCTCACTGCGGTCCGAATCGACCTATTCCAAAATGATATTGTTCGATTCGCACCGCGGTGCGAAATGACCTATTCAAAAAGAGCTCTTCGGTGATTCGCACCGCGGTTCGAACCACTTGCGGTGCGAAACGCCGAAGTACCCGGACCGACGAGCATGTATGATGACACTAATGAAAGTGGAAGAAGCGAAAGACGCGTGCTAAGATCTTAACGAAGTAGAAGTGGGAGTGGTGAATATAGTATCTTCTATTCTAACGGGAAAAAGAGTAATTACATGTATGTATATTAGCCGAAATTGATAAAGAAGACAGTGGACGAGACTGACTGGCTGACCGAAAGAGTGGCGCGATAAAAGAAGACCTACTCAGCAGGTGAATAATGGTTTATGATGATGTATCAGTAATATACAATGCAAAGCGGAATCTACGATTAGAAACACGTGTATAATATTCCGTCAGTGCATGCTATTATTATCAAAACTATTTGGGGGAAAACAAGTTTTCAAAGATATTTTTGAACGTTTCGTTTGGTGATATTAGAATTTATAGAATCACGAATCTATATTAGATTTTGTTATTTCATTTTTAGTATTGACGGGTAAATCATTTTATTATACACCTGCTACCAGGATCTTCTGTTCCTTCCCCGGCCCGACTAGATTTGGAATATCCTTTCCAAACTTTAAAAAAAGGTTTCTACAAACCCGTTGCTTCTGCGACACCATTAGTGTTACCATCAGGCAAACTGTCATCAGATTACTTGACATAGATGTAATATCTGCATCAAAAATATAAATATTAATCACCCTACATTGCTTACACTATCGATTTCTCATCCGTAACTGGTGTTCCCACGGTACGGTTGCCGTTGTTGTCTTGACTTTTCAGCCCTTTCGGCCATCAGTTCTGGGTGTTCCCTGCCTACAACAACTTGAACTTGTTAATCTGCTGTGAAATATCGGTGACTTTCGTCTGTCTACGGATCTCTTTCAACAAATAGCAGGAAGATGCAGGATGCAAGTCGTTTCCAAGAGTTTTTTCAATGGAAATTCATTGGGGAGACCTATGTCCAGCAGTGGACTTCTAGTGGCTGAAATGACGACGGATTCCAGAAATCTAAATTTATCTAATCGCAATTCGATCTCGATTGTGCCGTTGGGTTCTATTATTCAATCTTATAACCTCTAAGCCATATTAAAAGCCTTCAAGCGACTGAATTCTAATATCAGGGTTAGCCATTCGAACCACACGATCTTTTTAGGTGTTTAACCTGTTGTTTTTGTGATACAGTCTAAATAGTTTGACGAATTTTAATATATGTATGAGGTGTTATTAGATTAGTCTTAGTTATGGACTTACTTAAAAAGATTATTATTATTTCAATGCAGAGTCTGCGAAGAAATATAGTGAGTATTATACATTCAGCGTTATTTAAGGCTTCATTTTGTGGTTGAGTATTTTGTTTCTCTTTTAATATTAGCTGTGCTATCATCCAGTCCACTGCTGGAGCTAGGCCTCCCTCATGGATCCAGCGTCTTCCTGCAACTTCTATGAGGTCGTCTATCCTTCTTGGCTAGTCTTCTTTCGCCACGCTTGCTGGTGTGTGTTCCTTGTGCTATACCTGATTACTTTAGACCCCTACACAACATTCGTTGCCTATCAATAAATAAAACCTATTGCAAAAAGTCGTTGCGCGGCCATATTGACTTATCACTGCAAACAGTAATAATGTCACCATTAAATGTAAAAATGGCTATCTCGTTAACTTTACGAGTATTTTACGGGCCCCAGTCGACGATAAAGCAGTTAAATTCATTCAACTGTTTAACTATAACCTAGCGAATCTCTACGCCTAAATAATATAATAGAGCTCGCGGAGACGGCATTGATTTTTTATACCTTATAAAATTCGAATTGTGAAACCGAATATCATTTCCACGAAAACTATTTTTTTTTTCAAAATGCACTTTCTAAATCCCGAAAGCTCATTTGACAACTCGTCTGGTAACCGAATCTAAGTAATACGAAAGTTTATGTGTATAATAAAAAGAAACCTAACGAACCAAACCTAATAATTGATGTAATAATATTATCTGATAACCGCACCTTTCTAAATAAGAATGTTTCTGAATATAACTAAAACCTAACAAACTTAATCTAATAACTGTTCGGTCAAATGAAACAGATGGCAACAAGCTTTTGGAATCAGAGACTCGTGTCAAATAAAACATTTGGAATCAGATAGTTGTATGAAACAGATTCGGGCAAGCAAGATTCAAACAAATGTGTTTCGGATTATAGATAGGCTACCATTTTTAGGGTTCCGTATCTCATTAGGAAAAAACGGAACCCTTATAGGATCACTTTGTTGTCCGTCTGTCCGTCCGTCGGGTGTCAAGACCTTTATCTCGGGAACGCGTGAAGGTATCGAGTTGCAATTAAAACCATATACGCAGATCTATAGTAACTTGCTGCAGAAAGAAAAATAAAGTTTCTAAGTTTTCGTAACAAAAAGTTACAGCCGAATATATCGTAAAAAACGCACATTTCAACACTCACAAGGGAATCAAAACCTATGGGGTACTTCCCGTTGACCTAGTTTTATATAACTCACAATCAGATATTCTGTACCCTGCTCAAAGATGCCAGGGACACTGCTGTGCACAGTAACGACGGTATTACCTGTATGTTGCTGCGTCCGTAATTATTAAAAAGAAGATGATAATAAAATGTATAAAAATAAAATAAATAAATAAATGTATCTAGCCTATTTACTCGGCACATATATTTTTGAAATTTCTTTAAAATTTTAGCCCTCATTCCTTGCATAGAGACACTATTTTTTGTGATTAAATTAAAAATTACAAGTTTTCGGATTTTTTCCTTTATGTGTACTCTAAAACAATGCTTCTTGCCAAATTTCAGAGTTCTAGGTCAACGGGAAGTACCCCATAGGTTTTGATTCCTCTGTGAGTGTCGAAATGTGCGTTTTTTACGATATATTCGGCTGTAACTGTTTTTTACGAAAACTGAGAAAAATTATTTTTCTTTCTGCAGCAAGAGAATATGGATCTGCTGGTGGTTTTAATTTCAACTCGATACCTTCACACGTTCCCGAGATACAGGTATTGACAGATGGACAACAAAGTGATCCTATAAAGGTTCCGTTGTTTCCTTTTGAGGTACGGAACCCTAAAAATAATAATTCACAATGAATTAATGTTTTCTAAGGTTTTTGTGAACTTGAAATGAAACAAATTCACAATGAATTATTCAGAAGCTACAACTGCGAAATGTTTCGTGCCGTCATGTAATAACACAATGTTTCGTGCCGTCATGTAACAACACAGTGAGAAAAACTCGAAATAAACTGTTGTTTCAACTAAAGGAAACCTTAAAAAGACAGTGGTGTGAACAAGTTAACGTAGAATATGTTTCTGGGTGGAGCATTCATGCTACTGTGCAATAATAATAATAATAATAATAAATCTTTATTTCGGATAACACGATCCATAGCTGCAAGGTTACAACAATTTACACACAAACAAACAATTTACATACATTAATAATTATACTCGTAGATACAATAAAAAGAAGACAACAAAATAATAAACACATTACAATAGTATACAGGCAAGAAAAGTCAAAAGTATTAGGTACCTATTATAAGTTTGATCCAGTATTTTTGGATGGAACATTCCGGCTTGTCAATAATGGCTTTAAGAATGCTATTGTTGCTGCCACGCATTCTGGTCATCAGAGAATGTGCCTTCTTTCTCATAATAGCTTGGAAGCCATCTGTTCTTGCTTCTGCGAACATTCCAGATGCACTACAGAATCGCGGCAGCCCCAACAATATTCTGAAGCCATTATTATATTGTACGCGTAGAGCGTTGTAAGCTTTATGTGTATATGATACCCATAAGCTACTCGAGTAAAAAGACTGGGCAAAGGCCTTAAACAAGGTGATCTTTACCTCTCGAGTACATCGAGAAAACCTACGTGCAATCATATTACATCTAACTGAGAGTGCTCTACGTTCTCTTTCAATATCCTGATCATCTCTCAAGTCATCTGTCACAATGTGGCCAAGATATTTAAAGCGTGTAACGATTTTTAATTTGTTACCATTGAGATAAATAGGAGGTACAAAACTAGGTGAGTTATTTTTTGCCTTAAAGATCATGACTTCACTTTTTGTTGCATTGTATCTTAAGCCATGCTCCTCCGCATATCTCTCGCAGCATCCCAATAATTTTCTAAGTCCACCAATTGATGGGCTCAGCAACACCATGTCATCTGCATAGCTGATGTTATTGACACTTATGCCATCTATATGACATCCGACATGGGTATTGCTGAGCTCAGCAACTAATCGGTTTACATACAAGTTAAATAGTTTTGGCGATGTTAGCCCTCCCTGTCTCACACCACAATCGAGAACGTACTCTTCAGAGGTCTCATCTGCCCATCGCACAATGTTAACTTGATTTCTATACCAGCTTTTCAATATATTTATTAATTCGATAGGTAAATTTATTTCATCTAGTTTCTTCCATAATATATCATATGACACTAGGTCGAACGCTTTAGACAGGTCTAGAAAACAAGCGTAGATGGGAGTTTCTCTGTCAGTATAATACTTTACGGTGTGCTTGAGAGCTATTATGGCACTTTCTGTAGATAAACCTGCTTTGAATCCAAACTGTGCATCATGTAAGTTTAAGTAACCATCAAGATGTTTCACAAGAACACCGTCAAGTACTTTTGCTGTGATGGTAGCAAGCGAGATCGGTCTATAGTTCGATTTGTCAGAGATATCTCCAGTCTTATTTTTTATTATAGGGACTACTACCGTTTTCATTAAATCTGTGGGAAGATGAGAATGCACCAAGCAAAGAGAAAATAGCATAGCTAGGACTCTAGGTAGATGTGAGCCCGCACACATAAGATGCTCCACACTGAGTATTCGGGTGTGCATTAAAGTCTCCCATTATAAAAGCACATTCAGTGTCACTACTATCTATAATTGCACTTATAACCCCTAAACAATCCGTAAAATCTGCTAAGTTTTTCTCATCATTTATAGGCATATACACACTAAAAACTAAAATATTTTTACCATTTATCGTAATCTTAATTGCACACACACGAGGATTACTACATTCAATCATTGAAACACATTGAAACGTTGATTTTCTCCAAAGAAGTGCTACGCCTCCATGAGGTCTTCCACGCAGAATTCCGTTTGTTGTACAGACAGCAGACTTTCCAATACAACCAAAATCATTATCTATGTTATTAAGCCACGGTATATCATGCGGTAGTAGCCACGTTTCCTGTAAAGCCACAATGTCGACATTTTTACATATGTGAAGTACGAACAAGGGACTATAGTAAAATAAATAAAATAATGTTTAAATAGATTTAAATGTAAATATAATAATAATAATTAGTTGAGATTATTATTATGTGGTGCAAAACAAAATAGCTGTGAACTTGAGAACGGACAGTTGAAGTGACTTTCTCATCAATATTATTTTCATAACTATGCAGGTGAAACCTTAAGGCACTGCGAGTAAAATATATGTAATATGGTAAATAGGTATATAATTACAATAGAATTATAAAAAAAATATACGCTATGAATTATAACCTCCTTGATTGATAAGTTTTAGGTAGCTCCTTAGCTCCTCGGATTTCTGCGTTTTTGTGCTTATCGCTAGTTCACATGAACTCCAGAATCATAAGATTCTCAACCTTGGGCAAATCTTAGGTATCTTAGCAGAGACGGCACCCACATAATTATCCATGCTAATTTATAATCAATAGGCAAACAGTTCCTTATAGCAAAGCAGTAGTCAATGTAAATGCATTGTGCAGTAAAGCAAGGTTGTCATAAAGATAACGAATATAACTAATACAAATAGCCGAATATGGGGCCGAAAAATTCCCGAGTGGAGACCACGCACCGGCAAGCGCAGCGTAGGAAGACCAGCCACGAGATGGACAGATGGATCATACAAGTGGAGGGAAGACGCTGGATGCAAGCCGCTTGCAATCGGTCTTTTTCAAAATCCATGGGGGAGGCCTATGTCCAGCAGTGGACTTCTTATGGCTGAGATGATGAAGATAACTTGGATTTAAAGTACTAATACTAATTTTCATTTGAATTAAAGAATAATATTACTAAATTCGAACAAAGTCCCGTCTAGCTAAGAAGCAAATAAGGCGCGTCCCCGTATCGGTCAGTGGCGCTGATAAAATTAATACAGTTTTAATAGTGCGCGGTTATCGCACGGTAATGCCCTCCTAACGAGTAACTAATCGCTGAATAATCGGCAGCTAACGAGCACCTCGCTACCCTTGTATGCTACTACCTACTTGGAGTCCTAAAATGCCGCTTCGTGATAAAATAACGCATCTCCTACCTCTTATAAGTCCGTTATGATCGCCGACCGCGGCGGCGCGGCGTTAGTTTCTATTTTTGTGATCGAAAACTACTTTTTAGTTAAATGTCAAAATGAAACAAAAATCGATCCATAAAGGCATTGTTAGATTCGTTTTATTCCGCGAACTATATGATGATAATTTTACTAGGAAGATATTTTCCGAATTTTTACAGCTGTCAGATTTATGTTGGCTGGCTTATTTAAGCCAGCCAACATAAATCTGACAGCTGTCGTAACTTCTTAAGTATCTTAAAAGTAATAGTATTATTAAACTGACAGTATCATCAGAATAATAAAACAAATTATTTATTACTCACGAAGAAAAATACTATTCTTCGTAGGTATCATCTTATAATTTACAGAGTTTAGTTACATCTTCGCATTAATTTTTTAAGTCTATAAAAAATGTTTTGATAAAAAGCTTGAATTCGTTTGAATAAGTAGCTATTTATGTTGAAAATAACATGATAGCGTTCGTTGGCGCGATTACCATTTTACGTAACAAACATGTTGGCGAAGGTTAGTTCCTTGCCTATTTTTTTATCGACAGAATAGCAAATATGATTAAACGGCAATGTAGGCATTATCAATGAAGAAACGATAAGATTCCTTGTAAAAACGTTGAGACAGCTAAATCAAAATCGTCTACTGTTTACGCCATTTCCGGTTTTGTGTGTTGCTGAGATAAGATTATAAATGTGAGTATACAATTGAAGCTTCCGTTTGGAGATCCACAAATAATTATTTTTAGTAATACTAATGAAGATATAATAATAAGGCAATATGTAGCAATCGCCATTTTACCTCGAAGTAAACCTGACCTGACCTCGAGGTCGAACCTTAGAATAATTTTGATAAAACTTCACTTATCACTTCAACATCAAATATGATAAATGCGACATTGCCATAATTTTGACGTTAAAAACTTAAGCGAAACAAGGGCAACCTTAAATAAATTGACCCTAAGCATGTGAGTTAAATACTCATAGAGTAATAATTTGTAGAATAACTGAAAAGCTTCTCAAGGCTAAAACGATAACGTTTTCGGGTGATTTAATAAATAAATTGTTTTCAACGAATAGACGGCTTATACTATTTGGTTGGTATACTGTATAAATATGCTACGACATATTTATATAGTATACAATGCGATTTAGATGCTTAAATGCCCTCTGATTATATGCATGACACTTAACAATTGCATTATCTATGTATTTTATTGTAAACTTGTCCTATCCCATTTTAATAACGTTATTGACGTTAGTGCTAGAGATACATTAACAGTTCAGTTCGGATGCGAATATTTGAATAGATTTAAATGAAAAATTCAGAATTTCATTGAAATTTGAATGAAATCGAAAAACGTATTGTGGATATTATTTTGTTCTTTTAAAGTTATATATACAAATATAAATACATTTTCAATAATCTAAAACTAATTTAGTCAAATAACCAGCTCCTAACTGTTCCTGGTGCAAAGGTACCCATAACACTCGCTGCCACTGTCGGTGAAACTGCACGAAACTAAGAATTACCTATAATATAAATGCGAGATTATTTATTTTATTTTATTTATTTATTTAAGTATACAAAACAGAATAGTTATGGTCGTACACATACTCTCGCGTTGATATTAGGTAATTACTTATAATTAGGTAATTGATATTGGCTATGTTCGGAGTCGTAACTGCGATATTGATTTAGAAATGAAGAGATCCGTAGACGTATGAAAGTCAGTGATATAGCACAACGGATTAACAAGTTGAATGGGCAGCAGGGCACTTATGCAAAACTGATGACCGATAGGCCCGAAAAGTTCTCGAGTGGAGACCGCTCACCGTACATCTGCAAGCGTTGCGTAGGACCAGCTATAATATAGACATAGACAGACAGGCGCCACATACAAGTGGCAGGAAGAAGCTGAATACAAGCCGCTTCCATCAAGTCTTTAGAAATCCATGGGGAAGGCCTATGTCCAGCAGTGGACTTCTTGTGGTTGAGATGATGATGAATACAAGAGTAGCGTAGCACGAATAGAAAATTTATTATTCGTCAATATCAATTTTTCAAAACAAATCAGCTGGTCATATGGTATTGTAGCGGCATTTTATCAGTCCTGAGCACGAAGTGAGCGCATGTCTCCGCCGATATTTATTTGATTAGACGTTCAAGCTTCAAGACGCAATAATGGTCGTTTCTTTCAAAATCTTGGAAGACGTATCCGTGAATATATACTTACTTTTTAACCGACTTCGAAAAAGGAGGAGGTTATCAATTCGTACCGTATATTTTTTTAATGTATGTACACGAATTACTCCGTCATTCGTAAACCAATTTTTATGTTTCTTAAATTGATGTAAAGAGAAAGCTCTCAAGTTGGTCCCATAATTATTTTAGAAACATTGCTTTATTACTTTTTGAATAATCTGTAAAAGTTAAAATATTTTCATTGTATTCCTGAGTGAGTTCGTCAGATTATAGAATCGCAGAGTTCCATTGACACGTTTTTCTTTACAAAAGTGTCAAATGTTGAGGTTTTTCGTATAAACATCTGCACATTTTCTAATCTGCGATGACGAAGAATTTGACATTCAATGACAAATGTCATTCTTGAAAAAGAAACGAGCTGGTAAGGAGACGTCTCTTCGAAAAGTTTACAATCGTGAGAGATTTATTGAGCTTGAAAAATAAAACCTACTTACTCCTCATCCAATGTGCATAAGGAGAAAATAGAGTTACTTCAACGCTTGAGCGCCTTGTTTAATTATTATTATCCTTACTAATATTACACGTAAACGAAATAACGTACTTCGAAGTCGGTTGTTTCACTTTTTTAAACTATAAGTTTATATTTTAAACATATTAATCTTTATGTAATTAATTTGATTCGATTAATGTTTTTTTTTAATTCATTAATAGGCTTGCGCTTAACCGCTACTCAGCCGCTAACTCAGCGACCGTAGCAGTCTACGATGGGGCGCGTTTGCCTAGACCTATTCATTCGAAATTTGAAGTTCAGGAACCGTATCAAAAACAAAACAAAAATAAATTACCAAACCACAAAATGTATTTCTCGTACGTAATAAAAATAATTCATAATTCTCTTTTGACATTTTCTAATTGATACATTTTAAAATTCAGAATAGAAATATATAATTTGGCAGAGGCAACAACGCATGTACGGATGTTAATGACAGTCAATAACATTATTGTGGACCTGACTAATGTACTGTCACCACTAGTTACACAGTACATAATCCTATATAATTGTTACAATTACACAATACACTACACATGCCATGTTGCAATTGTTTACCACTGTATCGAGCGGTTGGCGCTAACATGATAAGCAAACCGACATAAACGCTACAACATTAACTTTCCTTATCAACTATTTTAAAAGTGAGTTATTGGCCTTTGATAATCTTTTCTATTAGCTTCATATCTACATTTAAAAGTCAGATATGGGACTTGAGGGAAGTTGCTGTTTATGAGCGATGGGCTGAACCCCTGTCACTGCAGGCCAACATATCTAACCACCAATATCTTATAAGCCTCTAATACCCTCTCCTCCCTCCCAACTAACCCTCTAATCTCGGTCAAATGTGGCGTCAAAAAGCCTCATGATGCTCTGCCTAAATAGGCGTGATTATAGTTATGTGTGTATGTACATTTAAACATCTTGGCAAGGTAGCGTTCCTCAAGTACATGTAATGTGTTTTGTTTGTCTTTATTGCCCCATGAAGCTCTAACAGCTTAATAGGTTTTAATGTACTAAGTGATATTACCTTCATTTTTATCTTCAGTTTTAATGGCCCCCGTATGTGTAAATCTGTCTATGTTGCCTCCCAAAGCCTAGATGACTTGACAGATATTTTGTAGTGCAAATTTACACTGGACTTTATCATATAATGTAGGTATTTGTAATAGATCTCTTTTAGTGTTATAATCGAAGAAGATTTTTTTTTGCTGAGCGGCCGACAAACCGTGGCAGAAGAAGTCCAATTTAAAGGCGCACACACTAGTGGAAAGAGAAAATGAAGTTGTTTTTAGGGTTCCGTACCCCAAAAGAAAAAACGGAACCCTTATAGGATCACTTTGTTGTCTGTCAAGACGCAAGGGAATCAAAACCTATGGGGTACTTCCCGTTGACCTATATCTATGAAATATGCTAAGAAGCATTGTCATATAGCACACATAAAGGGAAAATTCCGAAAACTGTACATTTTTAATTTAATCACACAAAATCAGCCGAATATGTCGTAAAAAACGCATATTTCGACACTCGCAAGGAAATCAAAACCTATGGGGTACTTCTCGTAGACCTATTATAACTTTGAAATTTGGCAAGAAGCATTGTCATATAGTGCACATCAAGGAAAAATTCCGAAAACTGTACATTTTTAATTTAATCACATAAAATAGGGTCTTTATGCAAGGAAGAAGGGTCCAAATTTTAAAGTGTTTAACCGTATCATGTGGGGTATTATATGAAAGAGCTTAATTAGCACAAGCTAAAACAGGCTTATGAATATTTTTACGATGTATATTTTTCGATTTATGAAGGAAAATATAAAAAAATATATAATTTCCCTCTTTTAACTACTAGTTTGTACGGAACCCTCGGTGGGCGAGTCTGACTCGCTCTTGTCCGGTTTTTTTGAAAATGTTTGTATACGGAAGAAATTTCGCATATATTATTATCAATATTAGTTCAAAATTACACTAATACTGTTATAAACTGCAGTTTCAATATTTTACTTAATTTATCACAGTTTTTCATTGCTAAATGTTTAAATTCAGGAGATTTTCTATCTATTTGATAAGTTTTTATTCACAATGTACAATTTATTTTGGTAACAGATTTCATCTGTCATTGTGAGTCTTTTGCATCTGAATCTGAGTATACTATATATAGGTTATAAGGTACATTTGTAGATATAAGTCCCGTCTCACACACCCCCAGTAATAAGTGAGTTGCCTACATTGTGTAGTGTTTGATGCGGACAAATATGTAAACACTATTAGTAGATAGGTAGACACTCCAGATCTGGGTCATAGAAAGAGCAAGGTCCTCGCTGCGCGTCGTTCCAGTCATATCTTCAATGAAGAAACTTCATGTCAAATTAAGATGCGAGTCTGTTAAACGATCTCCATGTTAAATATACGTATATACATTGAAAAATATAAACTTTAGATGCTGATAAACAGATTTATTATGTTATTATTATGATATATTTATGTATTTAGGAATATTCTGGAGTGAATAAACTTGATGCAGATGAATTGAACTTTGAACCAAACAATATTTGTCCTATTAATCACAACTATGCTTCATGTAAATAATACGTTATCCCTAAATGTTTTCCGTTAATTAGGAAAAGGACAGTAACAAAACGTTATAGTGGAATAAAAACACATGCATGCCGATTTGTTATTGCAATACTTATGGTACAAATTACCTGGTCTCACCGTATCGTATATACCAGGGGTTAATTGGGTACAAGAGAAAAATAGAAATAGCCCATGGTGATGGAAATAAGATGCATACATTTGGACCCAATGTGCCAAGTCATGTAGAGGTACTAGTTATGTATGTGTTTTATAAATAATATGTCCCTTGATATAAAAATAATATTTTCAATTATCTAGTTCTTTACATAGTTATATACCGCTCGTGTTTTGACTATAATAATATGAAATACAGTCACATATATGTCGTTTCAGAGTAAAGCCTATTTGTTTTGATTGTTGAAAAATGTTGTTTTGAAATATTTTTATTGTTACATTTTGATATGTTTCAGATACAGATACACAGCACGCGCTAATGTGTTGTTTGTCGCTTGTAATCTGCCCCCTTTCCCCATTAAGTAGTTCAAGTTACGACATCGCGTTATCATTGTTTATTAGCTACGTTTTTCAGGCGAGTCACCGCGACCGCGTCGCCTCTGTTTATTATTGTGACGGCTTCGTCTACAAATCCACAATCAATATTTTTATATGAACAAACATCCGGCGCAGTATTTATGTATCTAGAGTCAGCACGGTCAGTAACCTGTAGCCTCTTAATATATTACTTCGATACACTGACGCGTATCAAGTGTTCTCAGTCTGCATGTCGGTCATGCTAATGTTACGAATTTACATTTAGATTACTTTTTAAATGTATCGATTGGAGATTCACTCCATTCTCGAATTGATCTATATAAATTCCATTTTTAATCTATGTTGATAGCCTTTTTATTCGGATTACATCTTTATCTACTTTTTTGCATAGTCTATAAACCAAAAACTAATTCAACAAAGAACTTCGGTCAAAATCTAGTTCTCATATCGCTTTGGTCGATACAAATGACATACATTTTTTCGGTGTGCCTCGTGCCGAGTACTTCAACTATTCTATTCGATACTCAACGTATTCGATAGTCGCATTAAACATTTATTTATATACATCACGTGAACTGCCACGATGGATACGACCGATTTGTTATGAATACGTATCGATTTTATTTAAATTTTAACCTGTACCTTATCTGAAACTGTTACACAATACAAACACGCAAGTATGTCAGGTGATTAACATTTTCCTGTAGATATCGATGCGACTACCGGAAATCATTTTATCAATGCATTCGATAGATAAATTACACATCAATATACTAATATATAAAATACATATTTTGAATTCAACAACGCTTTCGATACTGTTTACTATGCGATTTCACTCGATTTGACGGTTCGCATTTCTAATTAATGGTTAAATGATAGTTTATGATATGTTTTATGATCAGGTGGGATGACTGGACTTTCACCGCGGCTACGATGCCGCCCGATAACCGGCGATAGTGCGGGTCGCGTCTCGGTGTGCCTCAGGGTAACGAACTCGGCCCTATGCTCATATCTTGTACACACACCTACGCGTGTGCACTCAATAATGCGTTTTGATGGCCTGTCAATGTTATCGATCCTCGCCTCGACTGTCTGTCGGAATTTTCTATTTGCGAAAATATCTTTAAACTATGCAATATCATTGCTTTGGTATTATATTAATGTATTAGTTATTAATATTTATAGTTTTGAAATATACTACTTAGGAACTATCTACTTACAAGGTCCATCGGGTGTGCGCTATAAAAATGAGTACAATATACGAATACCGATTAAATGATAAAAGAGGACCCTTTGTTCATAATAAATAACGATGTTAAAAATTCAAAAAATGGTATTGGTTGAAAGATTTCATAATACATATTTTGTATTCCTAAATTTGATAGTGAAATTCACATTGATCATTTTCATGTAATAAATTATGTCAAAATGATCTTATAATATAAATACTGATACAATATTTGCAATGTAGATATTAAACTGTCTTCATACAATTGGCGGAAGCTCCTACAGTACAAAGATAGCTATTTTTATAATTTTGCGTTGGCTGAGTGAATGGATGAATCGCGGCATTTTATTTGTAACTGGACCAGTAAAGGGCCATGGTCAACGAAGACGAAGAAAACTCGACATACCAGTCTTAATTGAGATCCATTTTAAAAAGTGAGTTTATTTGGCTTTGGGTCTAAAACAAGTAAAACAACCAACTGCAAATGTCGAGTCTCAATGCAAACTTTTCTCTAGCTTATGTAACTTTTTTAAAACGGTCTTCAGTCCACTTACATAATATTTCAAATTAAAAATATTTGTAAATACATGACTGACTAACTGACCAGTGCTTAATCATCACAGTTGCATAACAAACATATCTTGTATTCATCCTTTGTCGTCAGAGGAACACTCATTCGCCGACCCAAGTATGTAAATCAAAGATCTATATTCTATGTTGTATAGTCGTAAACATCCAACATTCACCTGCTATAAATTCAAAACGAATATTAATGACGTCCCAGAGGGGTTCGCTATCGCAAGGTCGAGTTTTATTGTCTGCTTTATTATTTCCTCTAAATTGTGATTTTTTTTTACATTCTAAGAAAATTGATTAGTTTTATATTGTGTCAACATTAACCATTGCTCCATTGGTCCGGAGGAGACAATACTCAAAAAGTTTATTGTTATAAAAGCTATGTACAAGTACATACTAAGCAATCTTTAGTCTATGAGTTTATTTATAAGTATTAGATATTAATAGAAAATTCATGAAATATCCCTTTGAACCCTATTCACAAAGATCAACTTATGTAGATTCGGAATAAGTCGTCGACTTCGACAGTCCCGATGTTTCGAGAAGATGTACTAAATTCAATGATGATAAATATATCTCAATCGGTGAGTATGTGTTGTGTACTCGATGCGAGAATTACCTCAAAATATTTTGCTGGGTTCGACTGATTCATGGCTTAATCTCACAGAATCGGTCTAATAGCGAACACAGTTACCGACGTAGTTAAAGCTTGTTAGCAACTCCAAAAAGAATGGTACAAAACAAACAGAATTCAGACTATTCGCAATAAAATTTAACTTGAGTATCAGTCTTGAGCAATATTACAAGTAAAATTCAATTTTGCGGTTGTCTTTCATGTATTTTTCGTAATGCAAAAAGAATGGCAGTTATTTATTTATTATTATAATAAAAACGGCTTGAGCCAATTACAATTATTATCAATTACTTAAATTATAATTATTAATTAATGATAAGCTTAGTCAATTAGGTACAATGTCAAGTCATTTACTTAAATGTAAATTATTGAATAGATCGACAAACAAAATGTTTCTCACAGAAACTCAATAGAGGCATTAGAACAACGGCCCATTTATCTATATTATAAAAAAAAAACATTTATAATTATCTATATTTATAAAAAAGTTAAAGTTATCAATGCGATCAGAGCTTACGTTAGCAACATCGTTCGGCCAACCAAAATGATACCCATAAAATATCTAAATAGGTAGAGGCGCATAACATTCATAGCCATTCCGAGTGTAGTACGTTTATCATCAATCCAAACAGGATTTACTGCTTCGAATAAATTAACTTTATGTACTTTGGCAGTAATGTGCGCTAGCTGCTAACGATCGTTTATAGTTTACTTATTCGCGTCAAATGCGGCAGTAACTTGTGTAGCTAATATACCAACATCACCCGTGGGTGTTGGAAATTAATCGCCTAAACACAGTTTGATATCTGCAAATTTAGATTTCAGAATCGGGAAGTGCATTTTGAAATCTGTTTTGCGCTTCCCGTTCTATGTATTTAATTAATTTTCTGACCGCTTGTTTCATTATTACATGTTGTCGTGTCGGTGCCTATAATTATGTTAGCATTTAGCTCGAATTTGTCTTATGTTCAAGTGTTACAAATAACAATGTATTGATGTACTCGTATACCATGTTGGTACCCAATAAATAAATAAATGTATTCTACAGGCAGATTTTACTCATTGTTATGTGTTATAGATTCTGCAATCGGTATCTTCTGTTTAGCATGTTCTTGATCTATAGGCAAAATACCATAGATTTTCCAGTTAATCTAGGTCGCTGTTGCGGACTTTTTCCATTTGAAAGCAACACCATGCTGTTCGGATCATCCCATGTGTAGCGCCCGTTCTAATTCAATGTTTATGTATCGTAGTCGCGTCTCAGTTTATGGGTGTACGGATTATGGCCCTCGGTCTATAAAATTGAGATTGCCATCTCAAACGTTCTCGCTGTGAGTCATGTCATGACCTTACGGCGCGGTATCACAATTACGTCGGCTTCCGTACTTCTATGTTTATGAAGGGTTATATAATGTCTGCCTTTTTACGGTTATGAAATTTGCTATAATTTGGTATTATAACCTTTAAGATATCAGGTGGATACATCCGTGAATCGTTATTATTTCATAATGAATCTGTTACGTTTGTTTCTGGTAATTTCTGCGGAAATTAACGCTTAGTCGTTTACAAGTTAGTAAATTTTCACCATTCTCTATCATCATACTTAGGTAACTAAAATATACGTTTTCTGTAATTCATGAGACCTATTTCAATTAATGGTAAATAAAAATTATGACTGATTTTTATTTTCTGTTTGTTGACAGGCATGAAAATGACTATGTCTACGGCCCCTACAATGAGCGCTCGCGTCCACAGAAAGGTGATGCGAGCGCCGCATAAACGCGCTCATCCCGGTAAGACGGCGCACCCGGGCAAGCTTAGCCACCCGGGCAAGTTGAGTCATCCGGGCAAGTTTGCCCACCTGGGTAAATTCGGGAAACTTGCGCACTACGCACACACGCACTCGCTACGGCCGCCAGAGCCGTGCGACAACAGCAACGATAGCGGTCTTGGTCCAGACGCTATTAACAGGTACGATGTAATGGGATACTAAAATGCGCACGCCTAATATTGCCTAATCTATACCTACTATACGCTAGCATATCCATTGTGTCGTCTGTATCACGCTCTAATGCACTATCGCTAGTAACTTTGCCAGCGGCATCTGTATCACGCACTAGTGCATCCATAAAAATCAGTGCATTATTAAATGTGTCGTTTATACCATATAATACTGTTATGTTTTTAACTTTACTTTTACCGTTGGTTTTACTGTTCACTGGTTTAGTACGAACCATCGTTAAATTCCTTATTTAGCCTGTAAAAATTGGCGTTTATCATACAAATGGTTCGTTCTAAGCCTTATGATACATTTATATGTTATGTCCTTGTCAATATGTCGCATGTCTGTATCTTACTTTTGGGAATAAATTATAATCCGAAATTGCATATCTTCTGCTTGCTTGTTCTTGACGTCATTTACTGATCATCTTTCATTCTCCTGTAACCGAGCAGCTAAAATGTAACTTTTATATGTAGACAGGTTTTTTACGATTATCTTAAAATTTACCATGTTTTATAATTGAGAATACTTCTATGAAGCCAATGTTAGCTGTAATTACAAAACTTAATAAATCCGGAAGCGTGTGTCCAGTGGCCGACAGCTCACTCCTAAACTTGAAGGCTTATTCTAATTCGCAGTCTGCGCGCGTAATTTTTACGATCCATGAAAACAGCTTGTTGATAATCTCGTTCGGTTTTACGCGAATTCCTGCTCCAACGACCTTCGCCTGTTCAGATTTTGGATAGATAAAATTAAAAAGTGCGTGCTCCGCGTCAGAATAGGTGCTGTAGTCAGCAGCTACAGCGCACGCATTCTTCTCGATAGTCACTTCAAACTGTGCAGAGGCACGTATGTTATCAGTTTTTGTATGTACGGTCGCAGATTAAGTGGCAGCTAGTAGGCGGTGTCGTATTTACGCATATTGTTATCTCAATATTATCAATTGTTGAGCCGTGCGACTGATGGCCGCGATAGGGGGCACGACCAGTGAGATTTTATTTATAGAGAAGTTACTCATTAAATATAAAGTAAACGCATGGTAAATCTCAGTTCTCAGCACTTTACGAGAATAAGACACATCCGTAAGGCCTTTTAGTAACTTGGCCTTATATTTCTTGGTGTTGCACTTTCTAAAAACACACAGAATAGCATTGTCACTGTTCACAAGTCACGACACGCGTCTATCAACGTTGCCCGACGTATCGCGACTGAAGTTGATTCGGGCGATTACCTTACTTGACGCTTGCCTCGCAGAGCCGGGGAAAACCTATCTACGTATAATAAATACATCATTGGGCACGACGCGTAAATTTACTTTTGTTTGGATTGAACAAATAAAATAACATAATAACGCCTATTTTCTCTTACGGGGGGTAGGCAGATCATCAAAGACCGTAAGGCCGTTTGACGCCATATTTAACCGTGGTTAGAGGGTTAGGTATAAATGAGACGGTATTAGAGGGTGCTAGAGAACTAATGTCAATGATATTGCTGTTTGCTAAAATTGAAGTAAACCGTTAAATTTCGTCAGATCAAGTTTTAGCACGATATAAATGCAATACCTACTGAACTCCATTTCGGGACTAGCGAAAACAGCTAGACAAAATAGTCTAAAACACTATTATTACTAACGCGATATTTACCGTGGTTCGCGTTAATTTTGAGCTCCCGATATTTCGACACAGTTACATGCACCATGTTCACGAACGACTGAAAAAACGCGAACCACGGTAAATATCCCGTTAATAATAATAGTGTTTAATGAGTGATAGTTTAAAAAACTGTTTTACTAAATCTACTAGTCTTTCCACTTGTTAGTGAAAATGCTAAGAACTTATATCACTTATTTCCACTGGCAGTAGATATATATTGTAGAAATAATATAGAGTTCGATGGATGTCAAGAAAACATATGCGCATGGATACTTTTACGAAAGTATTACTTCCAAGATAGATTACGATTTCGCGGATAATTTATTTATTCTTATGGGGTTTTGTGTTTATAGCCAACAATATTGTAGTCATTTAAAATAACTCCATATATTTTGTTGTCGGTCTCTTTCTCACTCGCAGAGAATTCGATATAATAAAATAATAAATATAATAGTTAAAAAAAAACTTAAAAAAACACGCTTAATCTTATCAATTTATTGTATTGTCATCGGTCCTCGATAAGTCCACAAAGTTTGAATGAAATCTGACCGTTTGAAGTGGGTCAAATCAACTCCAAAGAAGTCGGTTACAAACAAACAAACATGCATACAGGTGAAGCTAATAAAAGCGTGTTAAAAATAGGGCTGAGGAAGACAAAATTTGTTGTTTTTTGTGCTAGATTGCTAGAGTAATGAATACCTAGCTTCAATATCTGAATATGTTAAACAACAAAGTGAAATAATTATCGATTACGTCGCCATCAATATAAATGCTGAGAGCTGGAAGGTTTACGTTTCAATCGCCTTGTAACAGTAAAGTTCGTGCCTAACTTTGTGATCGATCTAAAATGGCAGCCTTTATTTCTTGATTTATACAAAAAAATCAAAAACTCAACTGTGTGAACCAAAATATTAAAAAAAAACCGGACAAGTGCGAGTCAGACTCGCCCACCGAGGGTTCCGTACAAACTAGTATATAAAAGGGGGAAATCATATATTTTTTTTTATTTTCCTTCATAAACGGAAAAATATACATCGTAAAAATATTTAAAAACCTGTTTTAGCTTATGCTTATGAAGCTCTTTCATATGATCTTATCTTATCTTGTATAGTCACAGCGGGGGCCAACAAACTGGTTGGCGACACTTCGACCCATGGGGATCTTTTGTGTACACCCCTAGACCCTACCACACCCTTAGCGGAAAATGTACTCGATTAAGTCGAATACACCGTGCAAAGGAGTATGTCTGTAGTCCTCCGGCTTAGGATAAGCTATTCCGAGGATGCTCATCCTTTTACCAGCAAGGACATCACAGTCACATAATAGGTGTGACATCGTTTCCACTTCATTCCCACAGGCTCTGCATCTGTCATCTAGGCTTAGTCCTAGTCTGCATAGTTGTTTTGCTGTGGTAAAGTGCCCCGTCAGGGCGCCTGTAAGTGCCCTTGCCCGGCGTCTGCTCCCACGCAAAATAAACTTTGCAGTGGTAGCAGTGTTTTTGCCAATGAAGGCCTTGGAGTGATGGAGCCCTTCTGTGGTTATCCACTCATTCCAGTGTTTCTCCCTGGCTGCAGCTCTGATAGCATCGTTTATAATGCATAGGGGAAGTCCTATGCCTGGTTCTGGTCCATGCAGTGCTCGCGCAGACCCCATTCTGGCCAGTTCATCAGCCAACTCATTGCCTATGTGTCCCGAGTGCCCTGGTACCCAAGCTAAGCGCACCCTGTTGTCGCAGCCCAGTTTATTAAGGGTCTTGACACAGTTAAGCACCAGCTTTGAGGTCTCCACATCAGAGTCCAAGGCCGTGAGAGCTGCTTGACTGTCACTGAAATGTCACTTTCATATGATACCCCACATGATAATGTTAATTCACTTTAAAATTTGGACCCTCATTCCTTGCGTAAAGACATTATTTTTGTGATTAAATTTAAAATTTCCAGTTTTCGGATTTTTCCTATATGTGTACTATAACACAGTGCTTCTTGCCAAATTTCATAGTTCTAGGTCAACGGGAAGTACCCCATAGGTTTTGATTCCCTTGTGAGTGTCGAAATGTACATTTTTAGGGTTCCGTACCCAAAGGGTAAAACGGCACCCTATTACTGAGACTTCGCTGTCTGTCTGTCTGTCTGTCTGTCTGTCTGTCTGTCTGTCTGTCTCCAGGCTGCATCTCATAAACCATGATAGCTAGAAAGCTGAAATTTTCACAAATGATGTATTTCCGTTGCCGCTATAACAACAAATACTAAAAATAAAAAATATAAAAAAATTAAGGGGGGTCCCCATACAATAAACGTGTTTTTTTTCGTATTTTTTTGCTCAATATTAAGAACGGTAACAGGTAGACGCTTCAAATTTTCACAGAATATTTACTTGTATGTATATTACCTTTCAAAATAAATAATTAAATAACAATAAAGTAAATATTAAAGGGGGGCTCCCATACAACAAACGTAATTTTTAAGCAATTTTTACTCGATCTTAATTAACAGGTAGAAACTTGAATATTTGTAAGTAAATATTTAGAAATATATTAACTATAAAAATAAATACCTAATTTAATACATAAAAACTCACAAAATGAAAAGAATCTGTGCATCTAAACGCGGTGCGAGCGCCGCGCCGCGGTGTGGTGGTGGCGCGAGCGTGAATATTAACTGAATAAGGACTTGTCACTTTCTGGCAGACGGGAACATGACACGTGCGAAAACGGAACAAAACACTGTTGAACTAAAATGCGCTAATTCACTGTTTATATGTAAGACGGAAAATTATTATCTGTAACCACGCTTTGCCATATCAGTCCACACCGGCCATAAAGTGTCACCGTTCCGTTTCCACCTTCTCGCGTCGCCCGGTAACTGTACAAGTGAGAGCCAATTAAGTGTCTATAATTAACTTCACATCTTTCCCGTCACGGCTCGAGAACGTACAGATATTACGTAAATACTCGCTTATACTTAAAACCCGTATCGTTGCATGTTACATTTCTGTGACCGCGGTGCTAACTAATTAACAAAACTTTTTTAAAATAGCCTTTTCGTATTGTTCTCGACAAACTCTTTCCTTTCATACCCATATATAACGGGGGCGCATAAAAATAATTAGTCCGCCATCTTTGGATGTCTATTTTTAGGGTTCAATACCTCAAAAGAATAAAAACGGAACTCTTATAAGATCACTTTGTTATCCTTCTGTCTGTCTGTGTGTCTGTCCATCCGTCCTGGTGACCTTTATCTCGGGAATGCGTGAAGGTATCGAGTTAAAACCATATACCCAGATCCATAGTAGTAGTAGTAGCTGCAGAGAGAAAAATCAAACTTCTCAGTTTTCATAAAAAAGTTACAGCCGAATATGTCGCAAAAAAAAAAACGCACATTTCGACACTCGCAAGGGAATCAAAACCTATGGGGTACTTCCCGTTAACCTAGAACTATGAAATTTGCCAAGAAGCATTGTGTTATAGTATAGTACACATATATGAAAAAAAACCGAAAACTGGACATTTTTAATTTAATCACAAAAAATAGTGTCCTTATGCAAGGAATGACGGTCTAAATTTTAAAGTGAATTAACCGTATCATGTGGGGTGTGGGGGGGGGGGGGGTTCAGCAATGGACATGGGCATAGCTTATAGCCTTTTCATAGGGAGGGGGGGGGTCTGCGGCCATGTTGTCCCATATCTTACTTATAATGTGCGAGCGTAGCGAGCGGGGAAAAAATGTGCACTTTTATGTCCCAAATGAATGCCAAGTTTGTCATAGCAAAATTTTCTAATATTTTTGGATAGTAATAAAATATTTTTTTTCGTTTTAACGAGCACTCAGCGCTTGCATGACCTATATATAAACAAAAATAGGTAATGCGCGAGCGTGAAAATTTTAGTGGTGTTTTATAGTAATATGCTTTATTTCTCGTATTAGTTAATCCATAGTACGTCTATTCATATTCATTCATAATATGAATGCGCGAAACTAACGAAACTAACTTTACGAAAATCGCGAAATTTTTTTTTACTATAAAACACTTAAGTATAGTTATGCTACATTTTCGTATTTGTGAACTCGAAAGTATTTCTATGTCAAAATAGTAATAATAGTACTTCCATGTGAAATATTTTTAGTAGTGTTTAATAGTAATATGCTAAATTTCTTGTATTTGTGAACTCACTGTACTTCTATGTCAAAATAGTAATAATGCGCGAGCGCGAAAATTGTAGTGGTGTTTTTATAGTAATATGCTTTATTTCTCGTATTAATGAACTCACAGTAACCCATGTCAAAATAAAAGATTTTTTTGAGGTTTATAATATTAAACCATGGAAGTGATTTGATTCATTGATCGTGTTAGCGAGTCCTAGATTTTCGTGGACCAGATGAATCAAACAATTAACTGTGTTAAAAGGAAATACCCGAATGGTAAAGAGCGACTTTAACGCTATAAAAATATATAAATACAACCATTTGAATGCATTTATTGCCAATTTAATATTCCTAAATATAAACATATGACTTTATAGAAAATTACAAACATACCTACAAGAACGCGCAAAAATTTTTGGTTTGTGGCTATTTTTAGTGAATTATTTGCTCGTATTAGAAAGTTCACGGCACTTTAATGATCAATACAAATAAATATCAATATGAAACAATAATGCGCGAACGAAGCGAGCGGGAAACTTTTTGAATCATTTTATAAAATCATTGAAGCCTGGAAGGATTTTTGATAATGGCCAGGATTTCGGGGGGAGGGGGGGGTTTGAAGACCCCCCTGCCTACGGCCTTGCTTGACCCACACCAACAAAGCAGTTAATATAAAGCTTGAAAAAAAAACAACAAAAAAGTATACATTTTCATCCCCATTCTTCATTAAAAAGCATATATTTTCATTTCTCGAAATTCTTGCAGATTCCAAATTACCTGAACGAATCGCATTTATACCACCTGCTTTAACATTTACACATGGAACGCCATAGAAAATCTAAATTTCTAACATGAAAATATGACCTTATTGCAGCGCACGACCGCGCCACGCGACGCGCCACGCAACGCAAGCAGGCAGCGCTCCTCAACCTTCGGTCGCTAGCCCTTCTCGTGTCAATAATCATAAAACGAACATAAAACATAACTATTATTTTATTCCGTCGGAGATGCGGTGCGTGATTATTTTTAGAGATTACAATTTGGACATGGGAGCATGGGACTATTAATTTTATTAATATATCGCGTCTATTTTTGGAAACTGTTACATGCGGTGATTATCTTATTTTTGGCCTCTTTGTACAGTATTTAGTAAAGCTTGATCATAAAATGTAACTCCAATTTAATATGTAAATTACCTTGGACTTCGGTCCCGCTACGTTCATTCAGTGCTGTGTGTGATATGTGACGCATTGCGCTGTAGTCTATACCAGTCGGTGCAGCTAAATAGTGCCGTAAATGTTTACCTACCTACTGCATTGCATAGGAGGGTATTTTTGTTTATTTTGGTGAATTGCCTCACAAATTATGTACCTACCTCCGGTATTTTTTAATTCAAAGCTTAACGAATTTTGAAACGTGGTCTGCGTCGTTGTTTAAATTTGGTATTTCTTTTTCAAACAGCTTCCATTTCGTAAAATAAAACAAAACTAACCAAAATCTCAAAAAAATATGTAATACCAATGATTAGCACTTTTATTATTATTATTATCAAAAAAAAAAAGAAATGGCTTTGCAGTATAGAGAGTTACAATCTCACACAACCAAATAATAAAGTAGAAAATCATGTTATCGCTCGCGTCATTTCTACGTAAAGCTGAGGCGTCTCGGTATGCTTGCGCCGGCGCTGTGCCATGTGCTAATTCTTATTTTTGTCACATACAACTCTCTTCCTACAACATGTACCAACTGTGCGCTATATTTACCTACATAACCTTACCGCGCATTGTTTATCTTAGTGTTCATTGATTCTTTAGTTCGCATAGTGTCTTACGTGAATAACACTCGGAACTTTGTTTCTTTGTTCTAAAGTATGATTATTTTAATACATTGACTCTTTACTCACAACAGAATTATTCGAATTAGATTTAAGTAGTCGGTACTTCTTCATCGCTAGCAATTAAATATTATCGTAATTATTCATTTAAACGGTGTCAGATCTATATTCATTGCAACATCGGGCCGACGTACACAAGGTTCTACGAATTCACTATTATTATTATTCATTTACATCAACAGTTGGCACTTTAGAGTATCATACCGGGGAGTCATTCAAAATGTTTAATGCAAGGTCCGGCGTGTGTACAGATTGACCGACACTTTGGAGACCGAGTGGGAGCACCCTGAAAGAAAGCGGCAGCGTTGCGAGAGCGAGATGGGCGTAAAGCTAGAGTGTGACGATGCGAACGATGCGTACCCATTCCCGATGGCCGGTGTCGTCGGCGCTGCTGCGCCTGCGCCGCCCGACCCGCTCGCGCCACCTGCACAGCTCGCGCCACCTGCACAGCTCGCGCCCGCGCCTGTCTCCCTACCTGTCCCTGTGTACGTTCTACTACATATTTTTTTTACAAATTCAAAATTATCATACCAGTATTTTATCCAACCAACCGTCAAAAACTATATTATTCTATGATTAAAACTTAAACATGTGTAGTTTTCTTGTCTAGGTGATATATGATGGGCTTATTGGTGGACACCTACCCAATGATTGTTTTTTTGACGTGACAACGTCTAATAAATCGATGAACGCCGGCTGCATGCATGAAAAAGGATGACTCATTGTCCCGTTACGTTACGCTCCTTGTCCCGTTACAACCGCGCGCGGTGGCTGAGGAAGCGGGCGGGTGTGCACCGCACCCGACCGTCGTCGTCACTCACTCTAGCACATTACGTCAACATTCCTCAGAGCTCGCGCGCGGACGATATGTTGTTATGACGTTGTCACGTTAAACTATCGTCCTTAAACCGACTTTACAGACAACCAATTTTTTTATATGAATTGATGGCGTCAAAGTCCAGTTTTCAATATATGTATTGCCGTATCACGATTCATAACGTCGAGTATTCGCATGCTCACTGCACGTAATTGTAAACCTAACTAACGACCAGCACCGCATTATTATTTAAAACAAACGTATAACTTGCTGTCTGTGTGGCCACGTACATAAACATCGTTACGTACTCGCCTGTACCTTATGTGTGTGTAACATTGTAAACAAACTCATTATGGCACCAGAAATCCCTTTAAAGTTAATAGGAAGGTTGTGATTACGATAATTTTTTGGCCATTTGGTTGTCTTAATTTAGCATCTGCAAGTAACTGCTTACACAATAATTACATAAATCATACTGACTTATACAAAGTACGTATTATTCATGTAATGCATATTATAGTATGAGGTGAGATCTAATATATAAGGCGCATCGCCCACACGAGCTGGAGTCGAGGCGGCGTCGAGACACGGGCGCACAAGCGGCGCGCCGCTTCTACGTTTCCTTCAGGTTCAAATGGCAGTGCGCCCACACACTAGAGTCGCGTCGCAGGCGACGTGGAGTCGAGGCGCGGTCGCGGCGGCGTCGCGGCAGTGGTGCAGTGCGCGACCGCGCCGCGACTCCACCGCCATTTTGTTATTTTGTTTCGTGCGTAGACGTGTTTACACTGCAGTGTGTGAAGGAAGCATAGCCGCCCGCGCCTCGACTCTAACAAAAACGCCACGCCTCGACTGTGCCGCGACGCCGGCCGCCGCGACCGCGCCTCGACTTACCAGTGAGCGACGCGCCTTAGCATCATTTGCCATACACTATAAAAATTGCATATTTTTTAAGCTTTACCTTTTAATCATGCTACTGATCACAAGAGAAGCAAAATTTATGGAATCGAAATGAAATATTTAGGGTTCCGTACGCAAAGGATAAAAACGGGACCCTATTACTAAGACTTCGCTGTCTGTCCGTCCGTCCGTCCGTCTGTCCGTCCGTCTGTCACCAGGCTGTATCTCATGAACCGTGATAGTTAGAGAGTTGAAATTTTCACAGATGATGTATTTCTGTTGCCGCTATAACAACAAATACTAAAAACAGAATAAAATAAATATTTAATGGGGCTCCCATACAACAAACTTGATTTTTTGCTACTTTTTGCTTAATATTGATAACGGCAACAGGTAGACGCTTGAAATATTCACAGAATATTGAGTTATTATTCACTTTAAAAATAAATAATTAAATTAAAATAAAATTAATATTTTAGGGGGGCTCCCATACAACAAACGTGATTTTCTGCAGTTTTTATAGATAATGGTACGGAACCCTTCGTGCGCGAGTCCGACTCGCACTTGGCCGGTTTTTTATTTTATTTGATTATTGATAAGTATTTATGCATGGAAATGTGAATGAAAATATGATATTTAAACAATTGCATAACTGCATTATAAATAAAATAGGCTCATTTTAATTTAATATGCACAGAAGCAATTGGTAAATAAATAAATACTTAAATCAATTATTAAAAATAATAATAAAAGTAATAATTATCAATTATTACTAATTGAAATGAAACAAATTTAACGGATTTATCGCGTATATTTTACTAGCTTAACCACTAAATCCGTTTTGATAATCCTCAATTATTGGCTAGAGAGACGCGTTATGTACCAAGAATGTTACGCGAGGCTATTGAAATTAAGAAATATAGAGAAGATGGTTGGAAAGTTCCACCTGCATAAGACCCGGTCATCAGATTAATAAAATCTCAGCCTCAACACAGATCTGCGATACCTGTTGACAGCAAATTCTGCGTGCATAGGGAACGGAGCGCATAAAAGTAGTAGGCGGTAGTAACTAATATTTTCATGACAAAAAATACAACTGTTATCTAGTCTCACCTGTGACCACGGACGTTTCAAAGTGTTCGAAACGTCAGGTCATAAAATAATGTAAAATATACGCGATAAATCCGTTAAAATGTGTTAAATAATGTAAAATATACGCGATAAATCCGTTAAAATGTGTTTCATTTCAATGAATAACAATCGCGAAAACTTTAGAAAACATTACATAAATCATCCGTTTCGATTCCATAAATTAGATTTCACCCCGTATAATGTGAAGTTTTTTCGATTCCAGAATACGAGCAGGATGCAGTTTATCTAGTCCAAACCTCACGGAATCTACAGGAAAAAGATTCCAAGATCCGTATGCTATAAGATCGTGTGGGAAACTAGGCAGTGGAGGCAAACTAGCGAGCAAGTACGCGAGTGGGGGCAAACTCGGCGCGGGAGGGAAGCTCGGGGGCAAATTGGCAGGGAAGTACGGGGGCAAGTTGGCGATGGCGAGGAAGAGGGCGCTGATGTCGCAAGCGGGCCGGCCCGGACTTGCCGCCCCGCTCACCGGCCGCTCCAGGGACGGCACGGTGGAGCTGCAGATCCTGTGCCAGCCAGAAAGTCAACATAGGGCTAGGTGAGTGTTCACTGAAGAGGATTTAAAAGAAAAGTTGTCACGCGCTATTCTGTATAACTGTTTTCTACCTCTGAACGTTAAAGGCCCACTACACTATCCCATTTCTCGGGTCCTGTCTATCGGGTCCCTGTCTGGGAAGTATGGAGATCGAGACCCTGTCTGTTATTACCCCACCCTGTCCGTGGTTCTTGCCGACAAGGCCCAATAAATCGGGTAGTGTAATAGGCCTTTTATCCAATTTAGATATATATTTTTTTTAAATATTAGTGGAATCATAAATGGTTCAACAGTTTGATACGATTTTTATTAACTCCGAATTAAAAAATTAAAAGTAAATAATTTGAAATAATTAAACTAGAGACATTTACTTAGGTTCTGAACCATGTGAAACAAGAATTGTCGAAATCTGATAAAATTTAAGGGTAAAAAAACAGTCTAATCCAGTTGTATAAAAAAAAGCGTAATGTAACTGACTAATAATGTAGATTCACGTGTTAGTTACAACTTATCATAAGGGTGGGCTCAAAGCGCGCAGCTGTCTCTCTCGCGCATCACAACATTTTTGAACATACTTATAAAATCACTGAGTAGGGATATTAGAAAAGTGAGACATGAATTTGTTTTTTAGTCAGGAAGAATAGTAAATAAAAGTTTTTTTTCGATATCTTTTAAATTGGCTGATGAGTAGGAAAATAATTATATGTTTTTTTACTAACATGTCGTCAGTTTAATAATATCTGAATAAAGCTTTTTTTTAAATATTTCTATATCTAAATAAACAAAATCATGCCTCAAATTCTAATATCCCTACTTAATGGTTGTATATGTTTAAAATGTTGTGATGCGCGAGAGAGACAGATACGCACTTTGATTCCCATCTTAAAGCCCCGTACAGACTCACGCCGAAAAGTCTCGGCAAGAAGTCTCGTGGAGACTTCTACCGAGACTTAATAAACTGTCCACACTTACTGTTCTCGCTCCCGCCCGCTATTGACGTGTTATTGTACAATACTAATTTGTGCTTAAGAGAGGACTATCACATTTTTGTTCGGTCTCAGTGCGAACTAGGAAGCGAAAACAAGTATACGTGCGTGTTTATCCGTTTATAATAGGTATATCTGTTACCATCGTCTGGGTCTTATTTTTTTCTTTGCTTCTTGTTTAGTTTTAACAAAGTTATAATAGGTTATTGCACAAATTAGTATTGTACAATAACACGTCCATAGCGGGTGAGAGCGAGAACATAAGTGAGAACATAGTGAGTGTGGACAGTTTATTAAGTCTCGGTAGAAGTCTCGACGAGACTTCTACCGAGACTTCTCGGCGTGAGTCTGTACGGGGCTTTTGAAGCGGGCAAAAATACCGACACTGATCGGAGAACAGGCGAGCCCGAGAAAGAGACGTAGAGAAACCTCTCACATTCACGCTTCTCAGGGGTTCTCGGGCTTTCTCGGCGTGAGTCTGTATGGGCTATAAAAGTTCTCTGCTGTCCAATCAAGGAAACATGTACTTTTTAGATACCAGACTGAAGGTAGCCGCGGTGCTGTCAAAGACAACTCGGGAAATGGATTCCCAATAGTCAAATTAGTTGGATATGATAAACCAGCAGTATTACAGGTAAGAGTTTCATTCTTATGTACAAATTTTTTGAACAATTTTCATGTTGATTGAACAATTGTCGTTATAATATTTTCACTTTAGGTATGTATGTAATAGCGCACGCCGTACAGTCATCTTGTTCTATCGAAGTCACGCTAGGTGGCGTTGTTTGACACGGTCAAATATACTCAAAGTTATCCACGTGGATAGTAATTTAGTTTGTTTTTCTTTATAGGTTTACATAGGAACGGACGCGGGTCGAGTGCAGCCGCACATGTTCTACCAAGCGTGTCGAGTCGCAGGCAAGAACTCGACGCCGTGCAAGGAACGAAAGGATGACGGCACTGTCGTCATTGAGATCGACCTCGAACCCACCAAGAACTGGCAGGTCACCTGTGACTGTGTTGGCATACTCAAGGTTCGGGAAACATTTCATTAATTAGATTTTTGACGTCTTTTTTGCTTCCGTAGTGGGAAGTAAATCAGAACCACAAAACAGAGTACCTATCTGTTTTGTGTCAGAACACTGATGAAAAAAAATCGGGGGATGTAGGTTGATCGGTAACTAAACCGTATACATCAACAATTTAATTACTCGATAGCTAAAGGATGAAAGAATTCGTTTGAGTAAGGATAGTGAGTGACGAATAGCGCGCAGTGGAGGGAGAAACGGCGCCATTTTGGCGCTTGGCCATTAGTTTTGGTTTCGCAAGTTTAGCTATACATATTATATAACTTAGTATTATAAATAATATAAGCATGCTCCAACGTAGACCATAACGTCGCTAAAGGCGAGTTGGCAGTCAAGCGCAAAGTTATTTCTACATTTAAAAAATTATTCTATTACAAAATTAAGTAAAGCTCTAAATTTGTTAATTCTTATTTCCGTTTCATTAGATTTCGAATAGATGTAGTAAATAAACAACTTCTTGAAATGAAACAAGTTTGAACGGATTTCTCGCAAATGTTTTACATAACTTTATGATCTTACGTTTCGAACACTGCAGCGTCCGTAGTTATCTAGCACTCACCTATAACAATCACGTAAACCTAAGAAAACATTAAGCAACTTAACAATAAGTACCTTATAACAATAAGTCAATTCGTAGATTTAAAACAAAATACCTTATTTCATTAAAACAAAATAACATATAAATAGCAAAATAACCTAGTTCTATATTTAAAAAAAAACTAAATTTGTCAAATATATTAACTAAAAGTAGACACAGTTTCTCAACATGTCAATGAATCGTTCCGTAATGTCTTATGATTTGCACGACCGACGTCAAGTTAATGTTTAAATATGCGTGCGTCAATTTAATACTGAATTTGCTCGTTATCACACGTATAATTTTAGCTAAAATGTACTTAACATCGTGCAGTTCAGGGATGTAATTTCCATTTTTAAGTACAAAATGTACCAAGAGTTGATTTTTGTAATTCTTTATACCAGGAGCGAAATGTGGACGTAGAGCACAGGTTCGGCGAGTCACTAGGCGGCGCGGGCGGCGCCGGCGCGGCGCAGGTGTCGCGCGGCAAGAAGAAGTCGACACGCTGTCGCATGGTGTTCCGCACTGACATCATCAACGCAGCCGGCGAGCAGGAGACATTGCAAGTCTGCTCCACGCAAATCATTTGCAGTGAGTGTTTGCTGGTGTCTACGCTCTAGAATTACACACCCTGATTTCTATAAAGGACTCTGGTTGGTCTTTGTCTTTCAGAACTTAGAAGCATTATTACTTTTGACTATGAGAGGTTCGTTTTATATTAAAAAAATGTTCATAATACTGATATGTACAAAGGTTGCCATAATTTACAATAAGCTCATCTGAACACTGACAGTACTTTTTATCGGAAAATAAACAAGTTTAACTGGACTTTTTACTGGAAAATAAACAAGTTTAACTGGACTTTTTACTGGAAAATAAACAAGTTTAACTGGACTACACATTTGTAATAAATAATTTCTATCGATATTCATCATGCCGACCCTGTCGTACGATAAATTTTGTCCTTGATTGATTGATGTCAAATCTAATTTGCTCTCCTTGCAGCCCAACCCCCCGGTGTGCCAGAAGTGTGCCGCAAGTCTCTGGTGTCGTGTCCGGCCAACGGAGGCCTGGAACTGTACCTTCTCGGGAAGAACTTCCTCAAAGAAACTAGAGTGGTCTTCGCGCAGCGGCGTGAAGGTAACACCGCTTGGGAGGAAGAGGTCGTACCAGATAAAGAGTTTTTGCAGCAGGTAAGATTCGGTTCTTTTTAATCTACCTATTTATTAATTGGACTTCTTCCAAAGCCACCAACCACATCGAATACTGGCAGCTGTTTATGAAATCTGGTGAAATCTGGTGAAATCGAGTCGCCGTGTTGCATACGTCTGCACGACTCTTCCATACCCCTTATCTCTTCTCTTCAAGGAAACAGTCCTAGCTCGAAACGTCGGAGTCGGCGACGTGGCGTGGGCTCGTCGCGTCGCATGCTAGACCTGGTCCTTCGAGACAGCTCCCGAGGCTGTGCGTTTAGCGAGTTTTTCATGAATGGAATCTATTGCAGACACACCTAGTATGCTGCGTGCCGCCGTACTGTCGGCTCGACATCTCGGAGCCGGTGTGCGTGCAAGTATTCGTGCGGTCCGGCGGCAAGGCGTCCGAGCCGCACGCCTTCTACTACACCCCGGCGTCGCGCCACGCGGGTCCGCTGCACGCCACGCAACACCACGCACAAGGTAACGCTCCCCGGACCTCTCCTGCTCCACCCCTATATAGCATGTCGCCTCGGATCACGGTGGCTTACTTGTTTATCTGCATTATGTTCGTGATTGTCTCCTATAGCTTGTTGACTGACCCCGTTACCGGCACGGTGACTTCGTTGAGATTTTAATAAAAGGTCGTTCGTTGGGAGTAGTTATTGAATCTATTTTGATTTTTTTTTTTAGATTTGTCAGCTGTTCTGTGTATACTAGCCGTCTGAATGTTATACCAATTTTTATTATATTAATGATGTTGCTTGCTGTTTGCCGAAGTCGAACGAAGTCGTCGGGCTGTAATGCACGCTAGTGGTGATACGTTTTGTGACTGACATGCTTGTCACGCGGTGGCTTTATCGTTCATGGGTAGCTTGGGATCGAACCCTGCCTTGTTGTCGACTTCCTTTACTGTCAAATAGTTCTCTATGATCTGTGACAATTTAAAGTGCACGATGTCGTATAAAGTTGTTTGCTAAAATAGAAAGACACTGTCTTGTATTATTGAAACGCATAAATGTAACAAAAACAATGTTATCAAATGATGTCAACAAAATTTGTTTATCAACGATCCTAATTATTCGTTTAACGTGTTTACGTCTTTAAAATGTTTTCCGAGAATTAAAATGTAATATCTACTTTGTACATATAATTATATATTATGTTTGAATATGCAGTTGTTTATTGAAATGGCATGTGTATGTACTAATTCACCATTTTGGTATTAAACTTTTTTCTAATGCGAATATAACGTCTTCTAACTTCTTTTGGCGTATGAGTTACGACTTAGCTAACCAACTTTGACTTAAAAAGCATGAGCCACAATAACCCTAATTTAAACAGATTTTTGCTTTTGTGTATAATATCGGTGCCCTGTTCTAGTTGGTATTGCTTATCTGTAGTTGCTTCACAACGTAGCTGTAGTCGTGACCTAGTTAATATCTATGCCATTTTGTGTTATCAATGCGTTAACAAGCAAACAAATAAAAAAAAAACGCATGTATATACAATTTACGAAACATATAATTTGCCTTTGAATAAAACTGCTATTGAACATTTTATTAACAATTTACGAAACATATAATTGCCTTTGAATAAAACTGCTATTGAACATTTTATTACTAATAGTAGGTACTTGTCCCGATGCCTATAACATATTATGTGTGCTTGTAAAAATATATAATATGAATATAAATTGATTGAATCAATATGTTGCTTTGACCAACCTGATGCTTTGGGAACATCATTCAACACCCGTACTTTTGAATATCACCTATTCATTTAGTACGGTCACAGTCTCTATAAACATCTAAATGTGTTGAGAAAACTTGTCATTATTTAGTAAAATTAAAATGGATTGATAATATTCAAAGGGGACGGTGTTTGCATGCGACATTCTAACGTTGCGCGGTGTTAACATATATGTTACATTGTATAAAATATATGAAAACGCAATATTGTTATTGGAAGAAATGACTGAGGCGTACTCTTCTTTTTTCCCCTTTCAAGCTAGGTCTGTGTAGGTAGCGAGATCAGCCGCCGCCCGTCGTCGCTGCTGACCCGCGCCAGCACGGTACTGACTCAAACACACACACACACACACACACACACATACACCTGTTGACACCTCCTTACACGTTCACACTCACTGTCTGCATGTAGTATGGGGAAGTTAATTTTGACATAGCGTCAAACTGTCGACAAAAGTCTCTTGTATGCTAGTTTAAATGTATTAGCTATTAGCTATTATTATTATTAATAATTATTAGCTTACTAAAAGGCACGGACCCTGGAGTCTGTGGAGATCAAATTTTACAAATAAAAAAAAATATATGAAAAAAAAAAAGCTATATGTATATGATAAAATTAAAAGGAAAACTATCACTTCTAAGTAGGCTTACAAGTTGTCGAGTAATAGTCGATCAACTTAAAAAATTTACTCAGAGGTAAAAAATGAAAATTTCGTGCAAATTTCATTTAAACTAACTTAAGTTAACTCGTATGTTCATAGTATCACTGTTTTAAATTCGCATAAATTATAATGCGCAACTACCCCCTATTTTGTATATTTTTGCCCTATTTTGGCTGCTTTTTAAACTAAAATAATTCTTAAATCAATTGTCAAACAAACAGTTGTTATGATTTATTTTAGGTTGAAGTGTTCGGTAATGATCCTGATTCGTATGTCAATCACTTTAACTAAACTAAACTAATTTAAAACTTAAATTTAGGTTTAGGTTAATCGTCTCACTAAATTTAAATGTGCTTTAGACGGCTCCTAAATTGAATTCACAGACTAGTAAGAGAACGAATGTTTTTTTTTTTTTTTTTAATTTATTAATGGATGTTTTATTTATTAATGTTTTTAATGAATTTTCTTGTTTTATATAAATAACAACGATGAATAACACTATCCACAAAAAATGACACTCATCTTAAATACATGACAATGTTACACATAGAAGAATAATGTCCACAACGAATAAAATCATGTTTTTAGTTAATTTAAAACTCAGTTTCACATAACACAGAGCTGACTGTTCATTGACACTGGCACAGTATTGTTCTAGGTACAGACTCCACAGATCCCCTTCCTACACCACCTAGATAAATATCACCGTGCCCTGATTATACTAAAGATGTGTACTTAGCCCAATAGATGGCATATTTCCATTTCGGCTGCTCATTTTTTTTACTAAATATAATCTGTCTGAAAATTTCTTGAATATATTATAAAAAAATAAAATAGAAATTACTTAATAAATTAATTAGCATTCGTTTTGACCACTATCTATTTAGAAAAAATCGAGAACATTCGAATAAAACCTATGTACAATGTTTGACACGGATTCAAAGTTACCCACGGTGACAGTATCGTACGTAATTACGTAGTGTACGTAATGATCCTATTTCCCAATGATGCTAAGGATATATATAACACACCCCATGTTATAAAGTTTGAGCATCACTGAACTGACTCTTTAACATTTTTCTTGAAGAAATTGAAACACTGAATATTTTCTTCAATCTACTGATTCAAATATCGGAAAATAAGAAGAATAAAATATTGTTGTGTTTTAAGAGCAGTTAAAATGGTCATAGCCTCGGGCGTGATGGCACGTAGGTAGTCAGGTCCCAATGTGGTATCGCGGCCGTGTCTGACCTCGGATTGTGTGTACAGGGTCGGCGGCAGACGAGGCCCGCCCCGTGCTGATGTGGGGGGGCGGGGGCATGATGCCTCCCCCCGCGCTGCCCGTTAGACGCCCCTCCATCATCGTGCCTGATCCTCACTCGCCCCTCGGATTGAAAAGTGAGGTAAGTTACGTTTGTTGGGTTTTGGAAGTTTATTTTGTAGTCTAAAGATATACTAAGATTAAAAAAAAATGTTATAAAGAAGGAATAATTAATCAATAAAAATATAATTTGGCAGTTATTTTTGCAACATAGAAAACGTTTTTTAACAATATCCCCATCCTGCACTGATGCCTCGAACGTTTAAGACGCTATCCAAACACATCACTATCCAGGACGGCAGGGATCCCTGATGACGTAAGCGATCGCTTGGGCGCTCTCACAAACCTTGATGGCCCTGACGTTATAACATGGTCATACATGAACAGGCCCATAATGTATAGAAGCGATATTATTCCATCTGAGATCTGCCTTTCTCCTGATACCATCTACCCCAGCGATAATAGCTCCTTGAAACTGGTTCTATAGGTGAAATTGAAAACCTTATTACAGTACTAGTTCTGGGCCGCTAACATCGACGCTTCTGTACTGCAGATATGGAAGTATAAATTATGATAAAAAACAATCAAATAAATGAGATGTTTTCTTCCATGCTGGATTGGGAGAAAAAGAAAACATACCATGTATCAGCTGCTTCTCTTCTCGGGCATACTTCAAAAGTCATTTAAGGGACTTGAGGGAAATTGGCGTATGGCGATAAACTGAACCCCCTGTCACTGCAAGCCAACTTTACATATTACACTGTAATCCCCTCTAACCACGGTCAAATGCGGCGCAAGACGGCCTTGGTCATTGTTACTCTGCCTACCCCGTAAAGGAAACAAGTGTCATTGTATGTCATGTATGAGAAGATGTTGAAAACGTCCCAGATCCAGAAGTCACGATATAGGGCAAGGGATCGTCGTAACCGTGTCGTGAGCTCGAGGCCAAGAGTTATGTAGAGCATGGTGTTGCAGGTGACGGACGACAGCAGCCAGCACTCGGTGGCGGAGCTGGAGGCGTGCGGGGAGGCGGGGGAGTGCTCCCCGCGCCTCATGAAGGACGAGCTCGGCGTCGATCTCAGGCTCAAGGCGGAGACTCCGACCGCGCAGGTATGTAGCCGGGGGGCGGAAACCGTCGTCTAACGTGTTCCAACGTCATACCATCAAAATGCGTAGTTTAACATGTTATATCATACAGGGTCTATATGACTCGTTTCTCGTCGGTAATGGATGAAGGAATCACTCTTGAAACTTCACGATACAAGACGAGGTTTGGAGATTGTTAAACCTGCAGGATGTTCTGTTGGAAACAATGTCGCATTTTATTATATTATATTTGGAATGTGCAGGGAAAATAGAAGTTGTTTTAATTTGATTTATTTTATTGTGAATAATTATCTGCAGTTTTGGTTTTCTTTTTACATTTATTTTAATTTGTGGAATCCGGTGATTTTATTCGTTCGTCCCTTTCTATTCCTCTAATCGTCCGTTTGGTCGTTCAGGTCGGCTTCGTGAGCGGCTACGAGGCGATGAAGCTGTCCCCGCCGACGCCCACGCAGAGCGAGCCCCCCTCCCCCCTTGCCTCGTTCCAGCAACAGCTACAGGCCATCCAGAACCAGGTGCAGACGGACAAGATGGTGGAGTCCGTCACGGCGGCGATATTCAACACGGACGCGCCCCCGCAGATGTATCCGCAGATGTTGGGCGCCATGCAGCCCATGGAGACGATGCGCCAGCTCATCTCCGTCAAGTCCGCTATGGAGCCTCTCGAGACGGAGATGAAGGCCCTCGATTCGGAGTTGATGATCTCCGAGCGCGCCCTCCCCGGCGGCGTGCTGCGAGGGGACGAGCAGCGACTGATGGTCTACAACAGGCAGACGACGGACACGTTCAACCCGTTCGGAGCCATTACCAAGCTGGAGATGGAGACGACGCAGATGAGGGAGCAGAGGCTGGCGCAGCAGAGCGCGCACATGGAGGCGCTGGTCGAGGACGCGATGAAGGCGACTGCCGCCATGCTGCCTGCGGACGCGGCCAAACTGGACGAGCTCGTCAACTCGAGGGTGGAGGACCATCTCTCGGGGACGAGCAACACGTCCCCGTCGTCCGCGTCGCACGCGTCAGACGTCATCCTGTCTCCGAACGCGGTAGTGAGCCGCGGCTCGACGACGGACCGCCTCCCCGCCATGCCCCCCTCGGCGATGTCTCCCGACGTGATCCTCAACCCGCAGGTGTCCCCCAGCCTGCTCTGCGACTCGAACCAGCGGATAGTGATGCCGGCGCCGGCGCAGGACGACCTCATGATGCTGCCGGAGCAAGTGCAGCTCACCTCGGTGAAGACTCCGCCCGCCGCCGTCAAGTCCATGATCCTGAACGCGGCCGCGGAGATCCTCACTTCGGACACGACCATGAACGCACTAGTCACGTCGGCTATCAACACGGCCAACATCCTGAGCACGGAGAGCGCAGGGGGAGGCGGCATGCAGGCTGCGGACATGCAGGCGACGCCGCCCGCCGAGCCCGCCGGGGAGACGCCGCTCGAGGCCATGTCGCAGGCCGTATCGCAGGCCGTGACGCAGGCCGTGTCGCAGGCCGTGTCGCAGGCCGTGTCACAGGCCGTGTCGCAGGAGATGACCGCTCCCGTGCAGGGGCTCACCGACATGAGCGACCAGGACCTGCTCTCCTACATTAATCCGAGCACCTTCGACCAGGGTGAGTACATGGAGGTCTACTACAGCTGACAGAACACCTCATTAATCATTCCTATATAAACTGCGCGCGTCCGCCGCCGCGTGCCGCCGCGGCGCCGGTGCGCCGGCTCGCGTTACCGCACACTAACCGGGGGGTGATTCTCGGGTGCCGAAATACTAACCGTTGTCGATTTGTGTGTTCGATCGTATCGTGAATACAGTTTTGTCGGGATGGGTCACTCGGAACGTTGTTGTTTAACTATTCGTTGTCCCTCTATGGTTTTAACAAAGATATTAATATTTTCTGTGGTTAATGCTAATGGTTATTTTGTTTCTTGCAGTGTAAGAGCCGCGCTGCTCACGGACCGGGACCACGGTTCTCAGACTATTTCGTACGCCCATACTGAATGCATTTTAGGTGACGCGTCAAGGGCTCAAATTAATGCAGTTTTTATGTGAATTTTTAATGGATGTCCCCTATTTATATACGTAGATAGACGTTACGTTTAATTTGATATAATCTCCGTTGTAGAGAAATGTGCGCGTGCGTTGATGTATCAATGTGTGTGTTTGTTCTAAGGATTTTTTTATGATTCTCATGTTTTATACGGGATGAGTGACGGAGTGTGTTGAAGACGTCAATTAATTCATCGTATAAGTCAGTATTACAGGGCCAATAATTCAACATTTATATTATGTACAGTTGAAATGATTACGGAGCTTGAGGCGCAGAGGTCGTGCGGGCACACCGCACCACCTCTACGCCTCAATTCGGCCTTATACTTGTGCGATACCGACGCAGTTCCGATACAGATTTGAACGACTATGGACGTTACACGAGTCATTCGCGAGTTTAAAAGATCTGTACATAATATAAACCAGATGTATGTATTTTTATAGTGAAATTAATCGGGGAAAATACAAATAGATTTATATATAAATTGAGATGTATGTTTGATATCGAATTTTGTAAATATTAACGATAGATTTGTATTTATGTTGTTGACTACGATTGATACCAAATTATTGTAAAAGACAAAATATGATTGTTGAAGAAAATCGAAATAATACAAATTTATTTATTTGTATCGTACGTAATATGCAGAAACCGGTTTCGATTCAATTCCGCAATCATTTTGTGGTCAGAATATTACTCTCAGAAATGTTATCGTAGTAAATATGTATAGTAAAGTTGTTAGAAAATTGAGGCGAGGTCTAGTAGGTTCTGTCTTTTGTTAACATCTCTTTGTAAATATTACAGAATTACGAATTTCGTTTTCGAATTTAGTAAACATTAAAAAAAAAACAGATAAATAAATGTATTTTTTTTAAATATATATAATTTTTTTACACGATATACCTATTAGCAATTATTGTAATGGGGCACTATTATGTACATCCAAAAATTGCAATTGTGGATTCGTTATCTGGAACTGTGTCCAACGTCAAAAAAAAAAAGAAGGCTAGAAGAAAAAGAAGCGCTAGACCACAGCCAGTAGTAAAATTAATATTTTACTATAATCGCCACCTATATGTTCATATATAGCACAAAATCTTTGCAATGCGTGAAATGTACCTATTGCAAACGAATAAACAACTGCTTACTTTTGCATCTAAATTAGCATTATATACTAAAGTATATAGCTTTGCAGTTATATCCTATAATATACACATGTATAGTATACTATACATGTGTTTACAATCATTTAGCATAACCTACACTTCACATATTGTAAATAATATTTTGCGATAACTGTTATATATGATTGTGATATATAACTGGAAAATGATTATTAATCAACATAGTTGTTAGTTAATTATAAGGAAAACCTGTACTGATGTGATGCTAGAGCAAAGAATATTAAAAAATAATGTTTTAAACATATTATACGTGTTAGAGAGATGTTCATTTTTTATAGATACGAATCGAATGCTACATATTTAAATGTGCCATTTATATAATTGTAATCGTAGTGTTAGTTAGGTATTTATGGAGCATATCGGATTTGTAGGTTGGCCGACACATGGGATCGTGTCTCGACACAGAACATTTGTAGGTTGGCCGACACATGGGATCGTGCCTCGACACAGAACATTTGTAGGTTGGCCGACACATGGGGTCGTGCCTCGACACAGAACACCCCTTAAGAATGCGCTCAACGCCCGCAGCGTATATAAAATCATTGAGTACGGATAATAGAAAAGTGAGAAATGAATTTATTTATTTTGATATTACAAATAATAAAAAAAAGTATATCTTTTAAAGAGGGTATTTTACTCTATATAAGAAAAAATCTAAAAAAATTACAAATGAGATGGCTTAGGCTATAAGCAGCCGGAAAATATTAGTTTCAGTTCAAAAAATGACAAAAAAAACTTTATAACAAATTTTAAAGTTTTCACTTTTTTGTTTGTTCTTTTACAAAGTGAAACGGAAGCAGTTATTATTACGACACACGGCTGTGTAAACAAGGAAGTATCAATTGTACAATGAAAGTCAAATTAGCATCTTATTACGTGACTTTGAAAATCAACATGGTGTCTAGTGTTTTCGCCAAATTACGCGCAAAGCCTTAAAATTATTATTTTTATAGCACATATCGATTGAATACAATTTTTGTATATATTTTTTCGTAGTTAATTATCACCTCAGGATCACATTGAGACACTTTTCGAAAAAGGGTGTAATACCCTATGGCTGAGGAGTAGGACAATATATTTTTTGACTACTCCGTCGCCAGTATAATCAATATCTGAATAAAACCGTTTCAAATAATTCTCCTATCTAAATAAACAAATTAATTTCTCAATTTTGTAATATGATGACAATGACAATGATTTTATATGTTTAGTAAGATTGTAATGCGCTAGAGAAATAGCTGCGCGCGTTGAGAGCTCGTTTCGGACACGCAACGCATTGCGCTAACGTCGCCTTATCAATATATTGACCTTACATAAAAATATTACGCAGAAGGATTTACGTTTGCCATCGAAATGTGACCGAGTTTACTTTCACAAAGGTTTAGTGGAGGAATTTTTCTGCATTAAACTATCTTATGATAATATTTCGATGGCTTTTGCGTATAATTTTCTTACAGAGCGAGGCGCAATGCGTTTTGTCTATATTATGAGAGCTTAGCTTTCGCATTGGTTGTCTCAAGGTTACGCCAAGCAATCCACCAATGAGTGACGTTTTTACGTCTGTTTCTATTGGTTCGTGGTGCATTTCATCTTGAGCGCGGAATCTATTGGGCGTTGTTTGTGGTCGACACTTAACCACAGATTTATTGGATGTTATCATGACATGGAAACCATACTGTAGGGAACTGACTGTTGCAACTTTTTTTAAATGGAATAAAATGATTGTAAGTATGCTGTTTTCAAACGCTTAAGCGACATTCCATACAAGATTACTAATGTATATTCACTGCATTTGAAATGACTAATGCACAATTATTTCAAAATAACTAGTAATCATTTCATAATTATGAATTATTTATGTACAGAAATTCATGTTTAAAAAGTGTATGGATTTCTTCTACACACAATTTGTTTTGTTGCAAATTTTAAAACGTTACTGCATTGAATCTAGTTTAATGAACATTGAAGTCATAACACAAATGTAATGTCGTTCTGTATCTAAACGAAATACAAAATAAAAAAAAAACGCAGGAGCAAATTAAAATAAAAATGTATATTGGCTAATAATTTTTAAACGCCTTTTGATAAATTTACAACGAAACAGTTTTTGATAGATTTTTTTGGTCCAGGATGACAGTGCACTAGATGATTCTAGAAAAAAATATAATATTATACAGTATTTATACCAGGGACCACGAAATATACAAATATGTTGAGTGAATTATATAAATCTGTTGATATGAAATGTCTGTTTCCATGCATGTCTCGTATATCCCTATAGAGAATCTCTCTTGTAACTGCTATAGATTAGATTTTACATTCGACTTTTACAGTTCAACAGGTCCAAGGCTGCTCAACCAACTTTTAAGGTGTGTTGTAATAGCGATTCTAATAGTTATTAGTTAAACTTCATGTTCATAAGTTTTTTTAAATTTAATATTTAGCTCCAGACACCGGGGTCCGTGACCTTTGTCAATTTTCCAGTCTTCATAATAAGTTTAACCTTCTTCTTTTTGCCCCTCATGGGGTTTGGTTTCGCGCGGTTAGCGCAGTTGTCATTTTCAAAATAAGTTTAACCCTGCATAATTTTGTAGTAAACTATATAAGTATAACTTTATTGGTACACTGCTTTTCTTTCTTTTTGTAATACATGGCAGAGATTTTTCACTATGAAACTGCACACCTCAATCTAAAAAGCTTTCTCATAGTGTCTTCCAGAACTTCTGCTATTTCTTTCTGTTTTATGGTGGGGTGACGGACGTGCATTTTTTTGACTAGATGATCTATAGTATAATTCCAATACCTTAAGGTCGACTAAGTCAGTGAGGTACTAGAGTCTGCGCTACCACTCACATCTTATAAACGCTGAACTTCAATCGCATTTGAGCACAAACTATTAAGGTATTCTAGGGCCTGTTAAATTTAGTTTTAAAATTTTGCCACCTGACTTCAGCAAATCAAATCAAAGTAGGTATAGTTCCCGTCACGTAAAAAGAACTGGTTTGTTCGTAAACGCGAACAAATCAGCGTTCTTTTTACGTGACGGGAACTATACTTAGGCCTAAAGTTGAGCAGCTTAACTAAATGGATGTGGACTCTCATTATATTCTATAGAAAAAAGTAGTAATACTATCCCATCTTCATTTAAATCCCTGTTGGACTGTATTTCGTTGTAATGAGATCAAATGAATACACTATGTTGATTATATTTTATTTTGTACATCACAATGTATGTGGTTGAATGAACTTGAAATGTTTGTTTAGTCTTCCATTTATTGTACCTATGTTTTTTTTTTTATTGAAATGGGGAAGAATTTTTGAATATTTTTTTTTTATTATTGTATCCGTCCGTTTTGAACTGTGGACCAAGTAATTTATTGATGAAGCAACATTGGTTTTTGTTTCCCAGAAATTATGAATAAAAAAAATAGTTGCTTCAATAATGGCTTTATGACTTCCAAAGTTTCCTTATTTTTATCCTGTACAAGATTTTAATGTTATAAATGTTTCATAGTTTCCAGTAATTATTTACTAATATATATTTTACATGTTTCCATACTTCCTGTAAAAAATAAACTGTTTTAATATACAACGAAATTCCACTGTATGAATGTTTCTAAAGAATTGTTCACGTCTTCCCCTTTCCATTGGTTTCCGTATGACGTATTATATATGTATGGTGTATGTACTATGATTATAGTATAGATCTCTAGTCGGTCTAATCGAACCTTGAATGCAACTTGCCGTGAGGTCACGTCGCGATGATCACTCTATGTTATTTGTTTTGATGTAATTCATTAAATGTTATTGAAAATAATACTATGTTTTATTGAAACCTTCGAATAAGTTATTAAACTTTGTACGGAAAGAGAAATAACATGGCATTGTGGGCGCTGCTGTCCTTATTTCATTATATTGTTCGACTAGCAAGGAAATCGATACTTTAGTTCCAATTTTTTAAGCCTCTATAGTTCTCTTTCCAAACAAACTAGTGGAGTTGTTGCGATTAACGAAGGCGTGTGAGTGGTCAGACGCATTCTGAAGTTTTAGATACTTATGCTACTATAGCCGAACCGCTTAACTGAGTCTGTTCCTGGGGTATGGGAGCGGTACGGGAGGGGTTATATTACGATACATCAAATGACGCGTGACGTTAGTGTTGCTATTACATGTGAACCCTCCCGTGCCGCTCCCATACCTCAGGAACAGACTCAGTTAAGCGGTTCGGCTATAGTAAACGCAACTGCCGGTTCGACTGGACATATCAGTATTTTGTCGTGCGCCAGCTACGCGATAGAACGAGATAAACTCTGTCTGTAGGTTAAACGAGAGCAGGCACTTAGCGCCTGTGCAAGTTGACTTGCGCTTAAATTCGTCGCAGCAAGAGTCGCTATTTAAATATGTTTGTGGGACGAGTTTTTTTAATGTATTAATAGGTTACATTACAGTATTAGCTACGGAACCCTGTCATATACGTGCCTCGGAACGGTCTTGGCTACTTATTTGAAGTCCTTTAATAAAACAACAGTATGGATGCATATTGCACTATTATTTATATTATAATCGAATTATAACCTAATAATTTATTTATACATATACCAACAATATGCATGAGATAGAATCCAATTTTCCTATTACAATACAATTAAAATAACCCAGACTCGCTTACATACGAATAATATTCGTTTACTGATTAAATTATAAATACCATTAAATACCTAGATATGAACATAGTGTGAAGGTACAGAACAGCACGAAAATAATAAGAATCACGGCGACCCAGGCGGGAATGGTACCTGAAAATAAAAATTAAAACGTTATTAAAATGACTGATTTATTTATCTATACGTGGTCAACACTCAAGGCAAACTAAAATTCTTAAAATAACTGAATTCAAAAAACGAATGAGAATGTATTATTTTTATTAATTTAATTAAGTTCAATGGAAATTTAATTAAGTTCAATGGATACATATAATAAGACTTGATTGATTGATCACAATACTTACGATGAAGAAAATAAAAATTAAGAAGATAATTAATTTTTATACTTCATCTTTTACTGTAACAGCTGTTAGATTGTGGAATGTGCTACCACTGGAAATAAAGCGAGCTCCCTCTTTAGTTGTTTTCAAAACACGTTTAAAAGCACACTATTTAGATAACTCCCACTAAATATTATGTATGTATATTTATAGAGATATTTGTGTAAGTCTAAGAATGAAAATTTGATTCATTATAATATTTTGTTTTCCTCTTTAAACCTTGGTACCTATAATATAATTAATTACTGTTGTTTTATATATATCCATTTTTAGTAAAGTTTTGCTTTAAGGCCACTATTTTACCACTATTAGTGTTTCATGAAAGAAATCCAAAATAGCGGGGCTACTGTATTTCTCAGATCAATCAATATTCGCTGCGTGACGTCATCAACACCTGCATGTAGTGTAGTGTGTATGTGTGTGTATACTGACTGCGAGGCGGCAGGCTGTGCACGGTGAGGCAGTTGTCGACGGAGATGGAGAGCAAAGCCGCCTCGCTGCGTGACGTCACCGCCGGCCCGAACCCACGCACCGGAACAAACTCCACCCCCGTTACGAACATCCGGTGCGCGTTCGCCACGTGCAGTACTCGCTGCAACAAGCCCGCACTCTCTGTTACAACATAGACATGGCGGCCCTTCCCCCTCCACTGTGCACTAGGCGTCACAGTCCTCACTCCATGTAGGATATATTTTTGTTTTACATTTGATCTACGATACCAGCACACATATCATTACCACGCATTCCTCATTGAAATGTCAAAAATCCGTACTAAATTATATCGGTCCACGTTCTTGATGCGTACTGCACACGAATGCAATAGGAAATATGCATGAATTTTATTTCATAGGAATAATAGTTTTAATTGATAACATACTAAAATTTAATATATACAAAAAAAAACGCTCGGTCAATAAACTTCCGAGATATAAACAATTAAAGCTGTTTTAGGGGAGGGATGCTCTGTCCCTCTCTCGCAAAACAGCAGTGCAATGAATTTGTATGGCGTGCTTGAAGCATGACGTCATCATTCGCTATCGTGTGCTCTCTGTCTAACATGAAATTAAAATGCTTCTAACTTTCTTATTTATGAAGGTATTTTAATTTTGTTCTTGTGAAATGGATCTATTTGCGATTAGCTCTTTTATGATCAAATAAAAATAAATTATACATATTCCCTATTCTTTGCTTTCCCTTCTCTGTTTTCTGAGAACTACAATCTTGGAATGGAGCTTGTGTACATTTTTAGGGTTCCGTACCTCAAAAGGAAATACGGAATCCTTATAGGATCACTTTGTTGTCTGTCTGTCAAATCTTTTATCTCGGGAAGATAATCGTGTGAAGGTATCGAGTTGAAATTAAAACCATATCTATAGTCTCTTGCTGCAGAGAGAAAAACCAAACTTCTCAGTTTTCATTAAAAAAACGTTACAACCGAATATGTCACAAAAAACCCATATTTCGACACTCGAAAGGGAATCGAAACCTATGGCGTACTTCCCGTTGGCCTATAAAATAAAATCACCGTAAAAGAGTATAAATGCGCATTCTTTAGTTCTAATAAAATGACTAGTTAATTACAAAAAAGTTAATTGGAAGTTACGAAAAAAAACATTTATTTTTACTGTTGGTACACTCAGGGATTGAAGATGAATCTAACGACACCTCGCACATCAAAATCGGTCAAGCCGTTTAGGCTGTAGGTGATCATATAGAAACATACATACATATAACAAACATACATAAACTCGAAAAACATAACCCGCCTTCCCGCAGTCGGGTAAAAAAAATGAACGTAGGTACCTGTAAACTGAACGCGACGTAAATATCGACGGATCCGCTGAACATGGTTCCGACGCCCACGAACCGGCCGTCGTCTCGCACCGCCAGCGCCGAGAGAGACTCGTGCACCACCACGCTACGTCTCAGCGTCCCACTAGTGGGCTCCCACTGCTGCAGCAGGCCTTTTTGCTTGCCCGACCGGGATAGCGGGTTCGCGATCGTGAACATGCGGTACGCGCCCTTCTGGTCCTCTATTGAACCGAACCTGGAATCAATCCGTGTTAAGTTAAAGACGCTGGATGCATGCCGCTTCCAATCGGTCTTTTTGGAAGTCCATGGGGAGGCCCAAGTCCAGCAGTGGACTTCTTATGGCTGAGGTGATTATGATAAGCAAATTTATAATGTAAAATTTGTGTTGTTAAATAAATAAATAAAAAGTGTTCCCAACCTGCACCTCCGGAACAGGTACTTGCTGCCATCGGTCGGCGCGCAGGTCAGCTGCAGCAGCGGCGGCTTGCGTCCGCCGCAGCACCAGATGTTGGCGAGTCCGTCCTTGCCGATACTCACCAGCCGCGAGCTGCACGGACTGAAGTCCAGGTCGTCCAGCTGGAACGCGACATCCACTACTTTACTACGTACTTCTTGAATCTGTAGTTCACTCATCGTCCGTCTCGGTCGCGCATACCAACATTTTTGAGATTTGAAATGACTAAATGAACTTAAAAAAAACTTCGTTTAGTACACTAGAAAGCGACATCACAAATTTTCGACATGTTACTTTATGGGGATATGTAAGCAACGAGGCGCATTATTGATAATTACATTGACGTGATAATGTAAAAATATTCTTAAATTGACGCAAAACCTGCACTGCTCCTTTTTGAAAAAGACCGCCAAATACGGTTGAATCAATAGTTGGAGATTTCAACTCAAAAATAAACATGAGTAATCCGTAATAAAATCCGTTTAACGACGTATCGCTCTTATTGCATTGACGTAAAGATTTTTTTACCCGTTTAAGCGAAGAACTACGATCAGAGCCCAAAACTGGATTTAAAGGGCCATTGCATATCTATAATATTACTCCAAAACCAAAATAAAAAAGATAAAATTGAAATTGTCACCTCCTCTATAAAGATAAAACGTTGCATTGTACAAACATGAGTGAGCAAACAACGTGCGCGAACTGGCGATAAGCCGTCGTGAATGGATCTCTCTCATCGAGTTAAAATATTTCAACTACCAACTTTATCTCCGAAATGGCTAATTATAAGATAAAATTTAAAACGACGCATCTAAGGTGAACAGTACTATAAGAATACGAAATGAAAAACAAAATTTCCGTCTACAGAAAATCAGTTTTTGCAGTCTAAATACCTTTACGCTTGATACGCTGTTGACTGTACGTTTTTTGTTGGAAAGTATAAAATCACTGCATAAGATTATAAATGCGCTTTCATAAGTATAATTCTAGTAAAATCACTTGTTTATTACGAAAAACACATTTTATTATTTTTGCGAAAGATGTAGCAGCGCCCTAAATGCCACAGTTCTCTAATTGAACAGAGTCTGGTTTCCACAGTGAGACTGGAGTAGTTAACAAACCTCCTTAGTGTGTCCATCGAGTTCGAACAGTAGTTGCATCTTGGGGAAGCTCCAGACGCGAACCTTGGTGTCGAAGCCGCCCGTAGCCATCAGCTTGCAGTCGGGGCTGATGCGGACCACCCGCTGTAAGGGGTCTGACCTGGAACATAAAGAGCTTAAAGAGTCAAGAAGTCCCGAAGACGCCTCGTGAAGAGGTGAAACACGTGTCGACAACAGTTGTATAACAGCAGTACCAGCTCGAAGACATCAAAGTCATCAAGAGTACCAGCTAGAAGACTTCGAAGTAGATAAGAGTACCGGCTTGAAGACCTCGAAGCGGAAACACACTAAATATGTAAGTTAGAAGTTTTTTGAATTCTGTGCAGAGCTGCAGCAGACAAAAAAAATGAGGACCTAAGTAGTTGTGTACGAGTTTTGGGCGTGGCGGACTAAAATTCCAAGCTTGTAGTTCACAGAAAACAGAGAAGGTGTCTTTGAGTTCTACTTCAGTGCAATACGTAATCAGTCATAATGTGTAAATCTATTATTCTTCTTCTTCTTTTTTGTATTGGACCCGCATTAAAGCATTTGCCAGTGTCAAGTATTAGGATTTTTTCAAGTTTCTTGAATAAAACAAGTTGTAAATGTTTTAGTCACAATCTAAGTCACGTATACAGTCAATTTATAAGTGGAGTCCTGCTTAAGTAAAGTGGTGGCGACTTTACTAGAAGCTTCTATGGAGTTTTGCCGACAACGTAAAATCACACGTTTCACTGCTTTATTTGACTTGCCCACACTCACACACTTGATCGAACACTTAATGAATAAAACACCACCATTTTTATAGCATTAATGTTCAAAATAACACAAGTTTAGGAAAATAAAACAAAGCAACAACACGTTACTAAGACGTTCCCGCCAAAATTTCAAAATCTATTATTTTTAATGTAGTATGTTTACTGCCAGCGTGGGTAACTTTACACACACTTTTTCATATTTTTGACGATATCAGAGTATTAATGTATGAGTCTAATAGTATTTTACTTATTTAAGCGTGTTCTTTCGTGGTCAATTTTAAAGTAAAGAAATAACAAGTCCAATAGTATAGAAAATATTTAAGAAAATCGCGTTTAAATGGCTTGTCAAAGTTAAACGCGAATGTGGGTAAAATTGACTCCCGTTCATTTCGATAGCGGAAAATCTTCATAAACGGTGATTTACGTAATTTAGGTTGGATTTATTTACTTTTTGATGTAAAAAAACATAGATCTATCAAATTAAATCAATTTGTCAAATTCAATCATGTTCATTTTCATTGGAAATACCATTTAAAAACTTTGAGCTAAAACGAGCAGAAAAAATAAAATAGTTTAATTGCATTTTGTTTTACTAATGAAATATTTTCTTAAAACTCAAAATATTCTACAATAATTTGAGTGTTGAATGACCTCATTATCAAATATAAGTTCTAAGATTAATAGTGAGTACTATCTAATTTAAAAAAGATTCACCCCATTCCATGAACTGCATACCTATTATTTTCTTTGTTTCTAGAGTTCTCTTTTGTTTGGTTTTTAGAAGACTAGTTTTCGGGTATGTACTAACTAAAAACAATTTTAAAAAATCGGTCAATGGCATGTCGGGCCACGCGCAATGTAGAGTTTCGTAGTTCCATATCACAATTTATGTCTATGTCAATATTATGTGAACTTAAAATAGGGTTGTTTGATACTAAAAATATTCTAGTTAAGCAAAGTTGATTGACTTTTACTCGTTAACTTGTAAAACCTACTTACTTGTGATATTTTTTTCTTACAATTTCGTTAGGCAAATGAATTGCTGGATTTTTTTCAGCATACCTATTCGACAAGAACCATTTAGCTGGTAGAGGGGGAGAGACACTTGAGCCTAACAAAAATTATCATTTTAAAGCATAATATTTTGCAAAAAGACAAATATGGAATACTAAATTGAATAATATATTTTTTAATTACCTAAAGTATCCAATTACAGCCAACACCAAGGGGTATACGAGAAAAAAAACCTCCCTACTTTACGTGTAGAGGAATTACAAGGGTACCTCCCTTGTAATTACTCTATTCCCATAAAAAGTGTTTTCAAGATATTTTAATTACGCCGATAAAGTAGTAAAATTTATTTTAGCACTTGATAACTAGGCCCTAGAAATGTAGAAAGTGCTAAAGTGAAGCAATATCAGCGCAGTTGGTTGTGCATTCAACTTTTATATTGGAAAGCACGTTTTGAAAAAGAAACTGCGAGCTAATCTTCCGTGTAGGAAAAATATCATTAGGAAACTGAATTATGGTGTTTGAGTATTAGTTTTGCAGCCTAAGTGTTTGACAATAGCATTTCCACTTGAGAGTTATAGTCTCAAGACGTGGAAAAGCTATCGTCAAACCAAACACCTAACGATGTCATGACTATCAACCACCTACTTGAGAGCCAGTTCTTATTCCGTGTTATGTATGCTTACCATCTTCGACCACATTATATTGCTTAAAACATCTCTGTCAGACATAGAAGTGAAATAGTTCACGTTATTAATGCATTTTTAGGTGTATAATTAACTGAAACTCCATTGTCAATTTTATCCACAATTAAAGAAAATACATTGACTTTTTTGTTTACAATATTTTTACGTAGTAAAACTAAATAAGACCAAGAAATATTATTTAAAGCGGTAAGATAGATCAATGTTTTATCGATATTAAATAAAACTCATGGGATTTAAACAAGTTTTGTATAATTAAATCCGAAATCTTGGACATACATTTATCAGTCACAAATTCTTGTGTTTAGAAAATGGTGGATTTTTTTTAAAACTTCCATCACATTTGTCAACTTTATGCATAAATTAACATTTATAATGTTTGGCGACTACAACTCATGCATTCATCAATCAATTTAATTACTCATCTTTTGGTAAAATAACAAGAATCTTTAAACCAGGCTATGTCCAAAGTTTAACGCAAAGTCAAAGTTACCCACATTGACAGTAATGGTTTATTCTTCGTATTCTAACAGGTAATTGCCTTATTTTCAAGTAATGGGTATTTCCAATGGAAAATGTGATTCATGATGACTCAAGTAAAACACTTTTTTTAATTATCACTGTTATTTATCATATTTACATTATTGTTAAGGGGATATTTAAAGATGTTTTGACAGACATTGTTTTTGAGCTCCCCATAATTCAGCGCTGTTGCATGAACCATGTTCACTGAAGAATGCCATGGTAAATGTCCCTGTTTGCTCTTGTCTGTGGAGATATTTCCATGTTTATTGGTCTCAACACTAACAGATCAACAGTGTGACTGTTGTGCGAACCTACAAAAACCAATTGTGTGTACACTGAAAAGACAATTACTTTATTTGTATCTTTGCTGTGATGTCAAAACCAACAATTTTGATAGTTTGTTCTGCACAAATTGGATCGTCTATTTGTATCTTAAGACTCTCAACTTGTACCATATAACATTTGCCTTGTCCTTAATTTGATCCACAAACATTCTTTAGTCTTCCGGTTCTCTCCTCTTTTCAATCTTAATATTAATGTATATGAATGTAATGATAAATGGAGTATTACCCAAAGTCAGTCTGCACACTGTCGCTGGGCCTGATCTCGAATGATATCCTCTTCTCGGTGGTGTTGCTGTTGTTATCCTTCTTGCTGATGTTGTCATTCTCGGAGACGGTGCGGCGGCGCCGGCGCACGAGTCCGTTCTCGGCGCGGAACGAGCCGCGACGCATCTCCGCCGCGTCTACCATGCGGATGTTTACCTGAAGTTCGTGTTACAAGCCTTATACAATCTAACCACACCTTGCACATTAAAATCTGCCAAGCCATTTAAGCTATAGGCGATCACATATAAACATATATACATACACTCGAAAAACATAACCCTCCTTCTTACATAGTCAGGTAAATAGAGGCAGACTTATTTTTAAATGTAAAAAAAACAATGTTTAGTATAGATAAACTTAGTGAAGTTTCTGTGAGATATGTTATAGGACAACATGATCAATGCTGGTTGGTCAAGGTAAACCTGTATCACTCAATAATGTGTTTTTTTTTTTCATTTTGAGAGGTATTAAAATATGGCATCAACAAGAAGCTTCTCAATTTCTTCTCTCTTCTTTTACACAAGGTCATGGTGGCTTCATGCATCAGTAAGCAGAAACAGGCTAAATAATTGATAAAAAAAAATCGAAATATACAAGAATATTTGAAGATCTAGGTGTCTTACAATCATGTGTGAAAACTTTTAAGCAGGTGGACCGCAGCATCACTCAATATCAAGTGAGTTGGCAGTCAAGTGCAAACCAATCAATTTAAAAAATAAGTTTGGAAAAACTGTCATACATTCCAGAATAAAGCGTAATTAATTAATATGTAATTCAAAGTAAATTTCCCCCTTCTATCCCTTGCTTTATTTGTAATCAGGTAAAGCCTAAGTAATTTAAGATATTTAATGAGATTCAGTAATTTTCCTGAATCTGAACTGAATGTTCTAAATACTTATAATTTGATTAAGTAGTTACCTTTTCTTGAATCACAGTCAATTTACTCAATGTTAGGTCATTAGCAAAATTGTTATTTAAAATTATTTATACATGTATCTTGACATTCAGAATTATATAGACTAGTTTACAGCAGAAGCATATTATTTTAAGACTTACATGTGTAGAAGTATTCTTGTTATCAATGTCAACTTCAAATTATTAAGAAACCCTAAAAAGTGGTATGAAGAAATCCTACAAATGAAGTTGCTAACAATCTCAATAGCCATGAACAACTTCATTGATACCATAAAAAGCTTGCAAGTGAAAAAAAAAATACAAAATAAACCAAAAGGCTGCAACAACAACAGTGACAAAAAGTGGTGCAATCAACTTTTTTTTTTAATAGGTATTCCTTTTCTCTGTGGTCTCCAGAGTCAAAAGTTAATATGTGTGTAGATGATTTGGTCTTATCATCAAGAGTTTCTCTTGCAGATAATCATAGGATAGGTAAGAGGATTACAATCTCACTCCTATCTCCCCCACCACAGTATCACAGATATGTTGCAATAGAACAAGTATAAAACTATAATTACAAGCTTATATTCACCTTGTAGAGTTGACAGTGGCTTTCCTGGCCTGCAGTCAGGTAGGTACGGTTGTCTTTACTCCTTACAGAGCATGTCATCACCACATTCGGGCCCGTTTCATGCCTCATCACCTCCTCAGCAACGAATCGTGTCCCATTGTGAGATAACTCGAATATTTCCTATAAAAACATTATGAATATTGAACGTTCCAGTCTTCCGTGACTCGGTTAACGTTCAATTATTTACTTTCAACGTATATCAAGCAGCTGACACGTCTGCGACTTCGCACTTTTTAAAGTTGAGTTTCGGCAAAATGAATGAAGTTCAATACTTACAAATCCATTAGCAACACCCGTGTTGGAGGCTCCTCCGCCTCCAGCCACAAGAACATGCCTGTTCGTGAGGGTTTGGAGCGTGTAAAGAGGAAAATCGACTTTGGCCAGTAAGCCATCGAACCGATTGCGAGACATGCCTATTACATCAATATCACTGGTTTTACACGCACGAGTCTATATTATAACACTATCTGGGCGCCAAAGGAAGCCCCATGAGTCCGTTTTCATAAACACAACGAAAGAAAACCAATAAAATATGTAGCAAAAAGATCTCTTTCACGAACTTCCAACATGACAAAAAGTCAAGTTTGAAGTTTACTGTTTTTTATAATGTTTGTCAATTTCAAACCAATAGCGATATCCCAGCTCTTTTTTCACTCAATAGGTTTTTTTTAATTGCATTTGAACCCGCGTAAAGCATTTGCTAGTGTCAAGTATTAATATTTCTGCAAGTTTCTTGAATGAAATAATAAATGTTCAAGACACAATGTAAGTCACGTATACAGTAATTTTCATATTCGAGAGAGAGAGAGGTTCTAAGATCTATGTTGAGGTTCTCGTTGATGTGCTAAATTGTGCTATGTAGTCACAAAATAATAAGGGAATACTACGTATTTGTAATATAATATTATAATAATATGTACTAAGTTAAGTACGTTATCATCACTACGTACAAGTTTGTGTTAGTAATAATAATGAACCTAAAGACTGTAGCATTATGATTGAAAAAAAAAGTCAGAAAATATTCTTCACTTCCACTTCCAATGGTCGGTCACTTCTGCCTATGTCAATGTCAAAATGATGTCAAATCAATTTACGTGAACGATGTTGGAATTTTATAATTTTGTTACAAATCGTATTTAAACTAAATAGTTAACATGAACCACGACGAGATAAAATCTGTGGTTCAAGAGAAATTTCTCTCGAGCGAGAGAGTTACAGCTTTCCTGTGGGATACAAAATTGCTGTATCCTGAATGGGTGAAGAGAGACAGACTACTGGCGATCGTAGAATTCGGAGACGAAAAAGGTGTCTTCTGTTTGTTCTCGTCATGCTGCCCACCGAAGTCCTTCACAGACCTCTCCGTAGAGGTTGTGCTTCCTATCGACAAAGAGTTCAAATGTGAAATAGACAACAAACCCTCAGATCCCGAAGCAGTTTTGTTTCTGAACCTACAGTCTTATAAGAAAAAATTCGTATTTGAAATACAGATGACTCCACGCGTTGATCCTTTCGTCGACGAACTGTTCCGGGGGATAGAAGCAGTGAACAAAGTACTAACACAGCCAGAATTCGTTTGGTTGAAAAAGTACCATGGGAAGGGTCCTGATGACATGGTTATTGAAAACATGGTGGTGCCACGAAGCGGAGTGGCTCATACGCAGACCTCCGCACCCGTCGCCATCCGCGAGAGTTTAATCAAACATAAAATGGCAGACAAGGAGCAAGAGTACACTTTCAACAAGAATTTTACAGTGTTCTGTGGTACATGGAATGTTAATGACAAATCTCCTGTAATCCCTCTGAAGGGATGGTTGAACATGGACAAGGAACCTCCTGACATTTATGCAGTGGGCTTCCAAGAGCTGGACTTGTCTAAGGAGACATTTTTATTTGATCAGACTTTCAGGGAAGATGAGTGGTACAATGCTGTTATTAACAGTGTCAATGAAAGAGCTAAATATGTGAAGGTAGAGAAGGTGCGGCTGGTGGGGATGATGCTCATCATTCTAATCAAGGCTAAACACATTTCCCATGTTCAGAATGTCATGTGTAACACTGTAGGCACTGGGATCATGGGCAAGATGGGAAATAAAGGAGGAGTCTCTATAAGATTTGATCTCCATAACACATCTCTTTGCTTTGTGAACTCTCACTTAGCAGCACATGTTGAGGAGTATGAAAGGAGGAATCAAGACTTTAGAGACATTTGTACAAGAACGAGGTTCATTCAGCCGAATCAACTTCCAAAAGGAATCCAAGATCACGATCATGTTTACTGGTTAGGAGACCTCAACTATCGCATCACGGCATTAGATCCAAATACTGTCAAGAAATTGGTGAATGAAAATAATTTTGACACCATACTGGAGTTTGATCAGTTGAAACAACAACACAGGTTGAACAACGTATTTGCCGGATACACTGAAGGCCCCATAACATTCAAACCGACTTATAAATATGATCCCAATACTGATGATTGGGATTCTAGTGAAAAGAACCGGGCTCCAGCATGGTGTGATAGAATATTTTGGAGAGGAGAGAATATCACACAAATAAACTATAAAAGCTATCCATTTCTTAACATTAGTGACCATAAACCTGTATCTGCCTTATTTTCATCATACATTAAAGTCATAAATGAGGAAAAATACAGAAAAGTATATGAGGAAGTTATAAAACAATTGGACAAACTCGAAAATGAATTGATACCTCAAGTGAAAGTAGACATGACAGAAATAGACTTTGGTACAGTACGGTACTTGGAACTACAAGTGAGGACAATAAGTATCAAAAACATCGGCAAACTACCTGTTGAGTTTGAATTCATAAAGAAATTAGATGAAACCAGCTTCTGTAAAGATTGGCTTATTGTTGAACCATACAAAAAATGCATCTGTGCTGATGAAGAATGCGAAATACAACTTAAAGTCCTCATAAATAAAACCTCTGCTTGTAAAATGAATGCCGGGACAGATAAACTGTACGATATACTAGTTCTTCATCTATATGGTGGCAAAGATATTTTTATCACAATAAATGGGACATACCAAAGAAGTTGTTTCGGATGCTCTATTGAGGTGCTAGTTAACCTCAACAAACCTGTCAAAGATGTGCCGGTTGGTAAATTAATTGAACTAGAAAGTAAGAGAGACCAATGTGTAACAAGCCAGTCCACTTACTCTATACCAAAGGAGATCTGGTATCTAACAGATCACATCTATTTACATGGATTAAAAGAGCCTAACCTCTTTGAACAGCCAGGTTTTCATACGGAGATACTGCAAATTAGAGATTGGTTGGATAACGGTGCTGTAGACAGTCCTATACCTGGGAGTATTCACTCTGTAGCCGAAGCATTATTGCTCTTATTAGAGAGCACAGTTGATCCGATTATTCCATATAACCTGCAATCTGTATGCCTAAGAAACTCTGCAAATTATTTACAATGCAAGCAAATTATTATGGAGCTGCCTGAATTTCGAAAGAACGTCTTCCTTTATCTTTGCGAATTCTTACAAGAGGCAATGCAGTATAGTGCAGAGAACGGTCTAGATGAAAAAACATTATCTACTCTTTTCGGAGCAATTTTCCTTCGTGACAACCCTAACATAACACAAGAGCAAACCCGAATCAACAAGCAAGTTATTGACAAAAAGAAGGCACAGTTTGTGCATCATTTTTTGGTGAATGATCATAGTGACCTTTTGGTCTCAATCAATAAATAAATATACGACAAGCCGGGAAAATAACACTAGTTAATGATAACAGTTATTTCGCCCCATGTTTGTTTAGTGAATGTTTTCCTGGCCGTTAAACAAAGTACCTTATTAAATATTAATGCAATTATAATTATCATAATACTCAAACATTCTCCACTACTTTTGTATGTTGTTAGTTATGTGTTGTGTAGTTTTAATTTATTTTGAAGTTGTATGTACAGTTTTATTATTTTTTTATTTTATCATCAATATGTTACATTTTCTTTAAAGTCAAATTTAGACTAGCAAGAACTTCACGCAATAAATTGCAGCAAGTGCCAAAATAACCAGATATTAAGAACTAAAATGAAATTATTTTTTTAACAATAAATCCAGTAATAGTTGTTTTTTCTTACATGTTCAAAAATTTTAGGCAAAATGGTGGACCAATGAAAACTTCAGAAATGGGAGCTATGATTTTAATATTTTTGTGTACAACTTTGTACAATATTATAAGAAAATATTTTTAGTACTTGTGTTTTGCTGTACATGAATAGTGTACCACTACGAAACATCGCTCATATATTCTAAATTATAAGAACCCTCATTTTGTTACCAATTAGTTGAGTTAGCCTTTTCTGTTATTCAATATTGGACATGTAAGTGAAAAACAGATTATAATATACTAGGTATTTTGTGCTGTAGTAATGTTTGCACTTGTACCTTTTTACCTTTCTCATCATAACCTGCTTTCTATTGTAGTCTATCCAGTAATTTAAAAAAAAACTTGCTAGTCTGGAATTTCGCTAATCATGTGACAATATAGCGCTCTCTCGCTGGTGTAATTATCTTGTTTGAGTTAAACAGCGATTAGACACTGTTAACTGTTTCCAAACTGTGCTAAATTTACTGACCATGAAGGATTAGGTAAACGCCAATGATGTAATATTGGTCAATATTCATGCATGCTGAAATGTGTCTTACAGCTGTAATCGCAAGGTCGGTAGTCCATCTGAAGTGCAACTGAGGAGTTACGATGTTATGTAATTCACGCCATAATAATAAGGATATAGCTGCCTACTTATATGAAGAGATATTTCGCTTGTTTTACTTAGTTTTGTAGTAGTGTTCGAACAACGAAATATAAGCTGATATTTTTTAATATTTAAAGAGGATCGCTTACCGTGTATCAGTCGCCAAAATAACTCGATTTTTTCCATACAACAAGGGGCATATCAGCATTATTTTTGAGACAAAAGCTAAAGTGAGCATCTGTTGGAAAAAAAACTAATTAAAATGTCAGTTTTATGTTAATGGAATCATGATTTACTATTATTTTATATCTTAATTTAGACCATTAGGACAATCATGGCTGAAATAATGAATTAATTGAATTCTTAATTTTTAAACTGAAAAATCTTCAAAGTTTCGGTCCACGTTCTTGATGCGCACTGCATAGGAATTCTTTGCCGCCTTCTATGTTTCCTGAGAACTACAATCTTGGAGTTTTCAAGGCTAGACCTTCTAGATCAACGAGCTTCATCCTCGGCCACACCGTCGCTTAACATCGGGCGAGTTGGTGGCCAATCATAGATCTATATAACATAAAAAAAACGTATTATGGATTCAGGTCCCAATGATAAAAAAAAATTAGAAAATAGAACAATTTTAGAGTTACGAAACCTGATTTCTACCTCTAAAAATTATCAGATTTCGACGATTCAATAGATTTTAATTTTGATGATTCAGGTTGTTTTTTTGTTTTGTAATTTTAAAATTCAATACATCATTATAATATCATTTTTGTATGGAAAAATGAGCGCGCATTTGTCGCCACTGTATGTGATATACAGTGGCGACAAATGCGCGCTCATTTATGTTATAAGTGGCTAAGTGCTCTGTCCCGCTCACACATTTCCATATTTATAAGGGTATAAATCGCTTGATAGTATTTACTGACGACAAATTTGTACGCAATCTCGGAAATAATATTACCTACACATATTTCACACAAAATTCATTTTAATTGAAAGGAACCAACTGTTACTACGTAAATTAGGTCAATTATTAAAACAAGGCTTCATGCGGAAAAATATCTTACATTTCTATAGAATTGACTTTTATGTACCTAATGCGTAATCAATAGAATCTTGTATGACATATTTGTAACTTAAAGATTAATTACCAATAGATTTGTGTGACACTACAATTTATTGTCAAGATTCGTTATGAACAGCATTAATTTGTCGTAAGTACAATAAAATAATTTATGAATAAAAATTGTAAAACGCGTGAGCAGGACAGCGCACTGTATTCGTATAGTCCCTTAAATATTAACACAACTTAGGTGGAAATATAAATTAACATTATTTTTCTTTAGCAAGTTAATATTATTATTGTAGGGAGCCGACTTACCCAGTAATATTACTGTAATGTATTCAGATGTACATAATTAGGAATTTATATATTATAGTGGTTTTACTTTGTATTGATGTTTATATACGGCCATATCTATGATAAAAAATAATTAGTTACAATTTATTACAAGGCATTTTATAAAAGCGTAGATGATTGTGACTTTCTAAAATATTATAGACTTTATTAATTTATTAAACTATTTTATGAGCATAAATTATGTCTTATTTTGTATTCTTTACAATTTCGTAAACTCTGCCGTCTCATCGGCTAATCTTCTGTGGCAAATAAGTTCATGGTCATCGAACTAGACTTTGTTTAAATTGGTCGCTCCTGGAAATCGCTATAAAGTTCACTAATGGTCATTGGATTCCTGTAGTTTATTCATGAATTTCATTACGACTAAAGTTAGCCGATAAAACCGCCAAAGAAAGTAGAGGTCTCCACTTTCCTATGCAAGTTATAGTTTTATTTTTTATAAATAGGTATGTAAGATTGCACATAATTATCTGCCACCGAGTCGTGATAACGAGTGCTGTAATGAAATTCGAGAAAAAACATACATCACGCTGATAAGTGATCTTGTATGGGGACTTTAATGTAATAATACATCCCCTGTATCACATACACACAGTGTAGTAAACTGTATGTACATGCTAGAGAGATTCCTTTACATAATAAAAGAGTAAGTATCCAGATTGTTCATCACTAGGTAGTTCAAATTGATTCGCTAATTTCCTTCATTCAAGTGGCGGGAAGACGCTTCCAATCGGTCTTTTTGGAAATCCATGGGGAGACCTATGTCCAGCAATGGACTTCTTATGGCTGAGATGATGATGATGAATTTCCTTCATTTTTGGTAGTTAAGTGAAGCTTTTCGGATTTTTCAGCGCCGTTCAGAATTTAGTTAAGACGACATTTGGCAGGGTAGTGATATTTGGATAACTCGATTTCTTTATCTCACCGCAAGATGGAGCGGTTGTCTGAAGATTCAGTTATATAGTTCCTTGAAATATTCTAGATGGCGGTAGTTTGACTAGCAGTATTGATAAAACAATGAAGTATGAACCAACGAAAGTTTTTTTACAATAAAAACGAATATAACCGCACGTACATATTTATAAAAAATCCTATTTTAAGCAACACAACAATACACACTAATCAAGTTGATCGCACTTTAATGAAAATAGATCTTACAACCTCACTCTACGGTATTGAATGAACAAAAAATACTTACTCTATTACTTGAGGGTTCCACATAATTATCTTGAATTTACTACTGTGCTCCAAAATACGATTATTGGTGTAGTAAAAGTTTTTGAGTCAAAGATAACACCAATTTAGTTATTGATGTTATATTATTAATGTATTCTGTGGTAATAAATAAAATAAATATTTGTTGACATTTCACACAACACCATCTAGCCCAAACTAAGCAAAGCTTGTACTATGGAACTAGATGGCTGATAGAATACATTATATACTTTTTTTTGTAAATATATACATATGATACATAGAAACACCCAGACACAGAACAAACATCCATGCTCATCACACAAATGTTTGCCCTGGGTGGGGATCGAACCCATGACCTTTCAGTTCAGCAGGTAGACGCACTACCAACTGATATAGATAATAGATTATATAGTTTTTATTTGCATTGTAATACAGAACCGTGTGAATGTATAGCATCTATATTTTAATAGCTCGAACAGCTAGGAGTGTAATAAATTACTTTTTTTTATGCAAGATAGATCTACGATTGTCCACCAACTCGCCTGATGTTAAGCGGCGGTGTGGCCGAAGGAAGAGCTTGTCGATGGGTTATTGTCGTCTTTGTTCCCTGAGAGATACAACATGATACTTTTCAACTTCAGAGTGAATAGGCACTCATTTTCTGCCTGTGTGCTTCATTTTCGTCTACGTTGTCACTTCCGAAGCACGGTTTAATTTGTTTTAAGAAAGAAAAAGAAAAGTTACAATAGTAACAAAGTAATTCATAAATAGTCAAGTGTCTCAGGAATCCCAGATAATAGAATGCTGCGATACAGCAAGGTTAGCGTGGAATATAGACTTCACCACCATCATTCTTACCACCGTTTTATCCACCTTTTAGAGGAAATAAAGTATCTACTAACATTATAATTTGAATAGAAAGAAACGGTTTATCTACCTTCCATGCTAAGCCCGCTGATGTTACGAGTTATTTACAAACTCAAAAATATTCTTAGAACTCCCTAGACGATAAGTGTGCATAACTCAGAATATGTAAGCTTAGAAAACTTTCAAACCTCCGTGATGAAAAACGGTGGTATCTGAAATCTCGTTCTGTAGTTTGAGGTGTGCATATTAATGGTTTTATTGTTCGTGTAAAGAGGTTTTTTGAAACAAAGATCATTTGAACATATTCATTTGTAATTATGTTTAATGATGTTAAGACGTTATCTAGCTTTCAGCCGAAGACGTACGATACATTACTTTCGACGATTCCTTGTAGCACCACGGAACCATAAAAATGTAAGAGTGAAGGAAAAGAACCACGAATGAACGTATCGATCGCAGCTTCATAGATCGCCCAATAAAACAAACTCAACGGTGCTTTATTTGGATTCGACCAATAGCAGGATTGCATTTAACCGCTTTTGAGAAACAAACCGGCAAATCACAATTTTCATTTCATTCTGTAAGAAAACGTCACGCCGGTATCATTTCCTGTCTTTGTTGTTTCAAATATTTTCAAAATAACTGTTGAAACGGTGTAACGAAGAGGATAGTGATTGTAGTCCTCCCTTGTGCACACTTCTGCAGTAATAGTTTATAAACAGTTCGTTGTCAGTGAGGAACAGTCACTTGCTTGTGCGCCGCTCGTGCAATAGGATTTTCTTTGTCTTTGATTCGAAGTTCAGCCAAGCCACAAACCATGGAAATAGTCGGAAACGAATGTAAGTACCGAATAGTTTATTTTTTATTTCTTTCTTCCTTCTCTGTATTGGAAACTTTATGTATTAAAAATTTATCTAACGGAAATATTTCGATAGTGGTGTTAGATCCTATCGGGATCAAGTGAAAATAAATTGTAGCACGTTGCAGACATTTTGTATGCTCCACAAACGAAGCATTTGACTTTTTTAGAAGATAGTGCAATCGAATCATTCTGGAGAATGCGATAGAGTAGGGTGTAAATTAAAAGGAAGGTAGGACGGTGATACAAATTAATAATTAATTCATGACTCCAGACTGTGATATCATACCCTGTGAAAGAACTGTTTTCTTTATATTTTTTGTCCAGATTATAAACTTAAAATATAGGTATAGCTAAAATCAGCAGAATAAAAAAAACTATACCTATTTGACTACCCGTAACAGTGATTTGCTACTTGTACTTTTTCAAAATATTCAACTTTTTTAATCTGATCAAAATATGAGATAAAAATGGATTATTTTAAACCACCTTTTTAAAAAGGAAGATTTTCTCATTTCTTTTTTTTATGCTCCTTAACTTGGGTAACTTTGATTGTGAGCCAAAAATTGTTTGTTTGATGCCTGTTTGAAATTAATGTTTTTTTTTCTCTAAAAGATTAGTAATGAAATTAATTTGCAGTTGTTTTGACTATTAATCTTTTGGGGTAAAAATCAAGAATCTTCAAATCGGGTGATGTACAATTGATAAGTTACCAATATTGGCAGTAGGTATTGGTTTTTTATTAAAACAAAAAAATAATCATCAAAATCAATTCATAATTGACAAAGTACCTAATTGCTAATGAAACATACAAAAAAACACAGTTGAATTGAGATACTCCTTCTTTTTGGAAATCTGTTAAAATATTGATACATCCTAACTAGTAATTCTAAAGGTGAAATTAAATCTCTGTGACCTTTTATGACTAAACATATCTTTATGAAATTTGGTACAGAGATAGCAGGCACTGGAGAAAGATATGGGAAACATTTCATAATTACTTATAATGATCAATATTTCACATGACCATACAACAGGAGATAATAGATACTGCAGAGCAATACTAACATTTTAAAATTAATGAAAATAACAAACGGACAGAGAGGCATTTAGGTACTTTTGATTTTATATTACACTAACTGCGCCTCGTGGTATCACCCGCGTAGTGATGAAAAACGGTGATGGTGATGATGATGATAAAATATATCCTATGTCCTTCTGCAGGTCCTATAGAATCTGTGTACCAAATTTCATAAAGATTGGTTCAGCTGTTTACCCGTGAATAGGTAAAAAACAAACAGACAGACAAATTTACTTTCGCTTTTATAATATTAGTTAGGATAGCATAGATGACATGCCATCGGCATCATGGGTATATTTGCTAGACTATGTCAAGCTATTTGTCACTACTTGGACGTGAAAATAAATGCTATTTATTGCAGGATACAAGATATTAACTTTTCCCTGTATCATCATCATCGTCATCATCAACATCGTCATCAACCACCATTATCCACCCACTGCTGAGTATAGATCTCTAGCGCTCCCCTGCGCCCCATCCTTTTCTATCCTGTCCAGTCTCATCCACTGTCCTCCCATTGCCTTGTCGATATCATCTGACCATCGAGCAGGCCCTCAAGGCTGCTAAGTGAACATTACTCGTTGGCCGCTCACTGATACGATTCAAAGACAATTTTGACAAATTGTTAGTTTATTTGTATAGTAATAGACTAGCAATTCGTCAAAATTTTCTTTGAATCGTATCAGCGAGCGGCCAACGACTGATGTACACTTAGCAGCCTTGAGGCACTGTATTGCGTTCGTAGGTAGTTATTTAATTACCAAACGGTAACTAACAGTCGCGAAGATGTCGCATTGAATCATCAAAACGACGGTTAAACGAGTTCCAATTGAATCCGACCGTTGGTAATAAGAAAGTGTGTGTTTTTGCGGAGGTGTGTGTCATTCGTGTTTGTTGGGCGGTCGACCGCTCGCAAGGACGGCTGCAACGGTCTCGACGCGACTCAGAGTAGAACTACAACAGAAGTACAACTCATTCAATTACTGGCCTTAAAACGTGACTCACTGAAATAAGCAGATAACATGTTTCGGCCAACAAACTGCTTTATTTATAAGAATAATCCTGAGATAAAAATAATTTTAACGGATCTTTCAGTTATTCGTTATTTAGAGCATATAACTTCCATGTCTTCTGCCAGGATTTACCAGCAGCAGGTGGTGTACTACTGTACACCATCGCTTCTACCGTACAATTTAAATTTAACCTAAACAGTATATTCATTCATTCATATGCTCTTCTCAAAAAAGTTCATGAATTCCACAGAGAGACTTCAAAATAGCCATGTTGTTTTAAAAACCAAACTACTAAACAGATTGATGACATTTGTATGGGACCAATCTCAAAGTATATTCAATTCTTTCAAATGAACAAAAATCAAATTGGTTCATAAATGACGGAGTTATACAATAAACATAAAAAAATACAGCCTAATTGTTAACCTCCTTTTTGAAGTCATTAAAAACCCAATTGGTGTGGAGTTATTCATCTGCAGATAGTCTTATCCGTGCGCGGGGCGCCTGCAACCGTCGCGACTAGTGACTCACTCTCATCTCCACAAGTCCAGTATTTTGAAGTTCAACGGAGTGGATGCCCAGATTTGGGCACGCGATAGCGAAACCGGTTCCGCGTAAGGGTTTTTATGTAAATATACCTTTGTTTATAATTTATATTCAGGAAGTCACCTATACTGGGTTCTATCTGACTATTTGTGTAGATTCTATCTGCATAAAAGTCTACTAAGCCATATCATCATAAGCCTTATTGTCCTACCGGATGATTTAAATAACTTTATAAATCGTAAATGTTCGTGATGACAAAAACAGGGTTGCCAGATGTCTGAGTCGCATTTCCCCTAAATTTTACCCAAAATCCACAGAAGATAACCCAGAATCCTTCCATTTGCTCAACATTTTTAACTCCGTATTCCTACATGAACGTCTATGAATGTCGCTCGTATAAAAAAGTTGATGTTTATTCGATTTTAATAGTATTTTCTCTCCTATTGATGTAAATAAATGAAACCACCGGTCTGAATACCAGACAGTGGAAAGCAGAGACCACGACAATCTGTTCCCACCATAACCTGGTACCCTCCCTTTGTTTGCGGTTAATCGACCGTTAAAATGAAATGTTTTCCTTTCTATTGTCGCGCCCGAATTACTAATGTATAAAACGGTCAAACACAGACTTAATTAAAACCCCTGAAATACTCGTGTCATAAGTTGGAATAAAGCTGGGGTTTCATTGATGCTATTTGCGCGCGGAGGCGGTGCATGTTTACTGCACGAGTCGATGGTCGATGGGTCCGTTAACGTACATGTTCACTAATAATAGTCTAGTAAAAATGATTTATTTTTACTAGACTATTATTAGTAAACATGTTGTATGTACGTTTGTATGGAGCTGATTACATTGAATGCACTTGAGGGATTCTTTGAAATTAAAATAGGAAAATACCTAAAAAACATAGATTCGCAATAATCCCCGATTTATAAACTAGCTGCGTTCCGCGGTTCCACCCGCATAGTTATGAAAAACTGTGATGATTATGATGTTGATAAGTAGCTTATGTCCGTCTCCACGTCCACAGCTATCTCTATACTACATTACGATCGGTTCAGCCGTTTGAGCGTGTTGAGACATACATGGGCCATAATTCATCATCATCATCATCACCGTTTTTCTTTATTAGTAAAATAGCGGTACATAGTTTTCAAGCCAAATCACAAGAATGTCTTAGCTAAGCTTACGTGCCATAGGATCCCGTACATAGCAACAGAAACGCACACTAAAAACGACTCAACCAACGCGAAAACAACACCGAATCTCGAACCAGGCCTCGGTCTCCAGCCAACTCTAAATTTGCCGTTCAATCTAAAACGTTATTAAATTGACGCTAAGAGCTCCCGGGTTACTCCGAGCATTGATTAAAAGCCCGGCTAAATGTACAAGTGGAACAGGAATCGCTTCTAAGTGCTGGAGGTAAATTCAGATACAATGGAAGAGGGCGATGTCGTTCCCCCCTACTGCGGCGTGGCCCTTCACGGTGTTTATTTATATTGAATAAAAAAACAAGTAAGTATCCACATTAAAAGAAAAAAAATACCCGATTGCAGAAGAACGATTTCTGCAGTGTGACTTACGGTTTCATTACACTTGATATGCTGTTGAAAGTACGTTTTTTTATGTGAAAGTAGATACGCCGGGTACGTGCAATGTCGCTTCTACAGGTTATAAATGGTTATGGAAAAGTTCGTTGGAGATAACGAAAAAGCGTATTTTTTTATTTTTGCGATTTTTCCTAAATGTTATTACAAAATTATGTTTTCGCTAGAATTTTTGCTTTACTTATAGTAAATTATTTACAAAAAAATGTAGCGAATACTCCCCCAGGTGGCAGTATAGAAACATATATATAATAATATGCATACATAGTAACACAGGTACACACTATGAAAACGTTATCCTCTGTCTTGGACAGTCGGTAAAAAGGCAGTCCCAATATTATTTGAATCACGTTATACGTCACAATATTGCGCTGGTCTAGTCTAAGCAGTGTATGTAGTTTCATGACAACAGCAGGCATGAGCCACGTAGGCCCATGTAGGCAAATATTGACCGCTGCCCGCAGGCTATAGTGCAAGTATACAATGTTACAGTTTTACAGTACAGGAGCAAATGAACTCATAAAGCTGAATATTTTCCCTCGCGCAGTTTGGGGGGTTTTTATTAGGTGAGCCGAATGGCGCCTCCAACTTTTTGCTATTTTGGAGAAATATTAAAAAAAACTCCAAAATAGCAAAATGAAAATCTTAGAGGAGTCATTATAGTCTAGTAAAAATAAATTCGTTTGTATGGAGCTGATCACAGTATTTGCAACTGGGGGGATTCTTTGAAATTATGATAGGAAAATAGCTAAAAATCATAGATCAACAATAATCCCCGATTTATAGACTAGCTGCGTTGCGCGGTTTCACTCGCGTAGTTACGAAAAACGGTGATGATTATGATGATGATAAGTAGTTTATATCCGTCGCTAGGTCGAAAGCTACCTCTATACTAATTTTCATAACGATCGGTTCAGCCGTTTGAGCGTGTAAAGGTAACAAAATTAGCTTTTATAATATATTTATGAAATTGTGTCAAATGTATTTCAAAACACCAGTACCTACATTCATTTGTAGACAATATAATTAGTTGTCTTTTATGTTGTCACAAATCTTATTTTTACTAGACCATTAAGTCGGTTTAAGTCTCAGCAACAGGGGGGTTAGACAAGTGTCATTCTAATTTCGTGAACGCCAGTAGAATAGAAAAGTAAATCCATTGGATTGACATTAGCTAACGAAATGTCACGAGACGACACGTCACAGATTCGTAGCATTTAGAAGCGTAAGCGTTTGTAGAAATAGAAATGTTTGCCGCTTGTCTAAGCCTGCAGGTGATAAAACGCCCAGCCTGTCGTAAAATAAAGATGCGATCGTTTCTGTTAAAACGGTGCGTCACTATGAATCTACCCTCAACTGCAATTTGTCCCAGACTAGGAATGGTTGTTCGGTCGACAGTCGGCATCCACTCAATCTAATTTGACTGTCGCCGGGTAATTTTTCCATTTATCAGAACCATTTTATAACCTATTTTACTCGTGCAACAAATGAGTCGAGCCTTTGCTGTGTTCAAAGAAAACTTCGATAAAGATGCAATAGTAGCATAACGGGGTATCTAATCTAAAACTGTTGGTATATAATTCTTAGAAAATATACTCAATATTTTTGCGATTGAAGTATTTTTACCCGACTGCGCAAAAAGGAAGTGTGATGAGCGAAGTGTCATTAGTTTCGTCTTTACTCCCTGAGTGTCATAAGCAATTTTTTTTTTTGTAATAACAATAATACAACTCGCGCAAAAATTAAAAAATATTGACATATTAAATGTATGTATTGCCATGACAACTGTGAAAATAAAAATCACCGCGCCAGTCCTGAATTCCTGATTTTCGCCAACTTACAAATCCAAAGTTACTTGTAACATCTATTCTATTTTTTTATATAATCTACATGTACCTAGATAGATTAAAAAAAAACAATGACCCGTAGAAAGTTTCATGTCATCGTGTCATGTCTATCGATCATTAAGTATATCCAACGGTAAAACAAATTTTAAAGCAAGTAGTTCGCTAAAATAATCTGTCCTCCTACACCGCTTTCTACCGAGCTGGTCTCCGAGATGCAACGAAAGCTGCCAGGCTTGTCCACAAAAGGCGAGAGCAACGTGGGCGAAACTTCTGCGCCCACACCAGTACTTGTAATCCGAAATTGCAATTCTACAACAGCTCTGTACCTTTGTCTTGTCGACTTTTTTTCACATTTACTCATGGAACTGTGCCGGTTTATTTAGGTTACCTAGATCGTGGTTTAGTATAGGCCGGGTCATCCAATTTAAATTAGAGAATGCAATCTCGTAGCAAAATCTTCCATCTAGGTATTTGCGAGATTTGATTAGTCAAATCTCACAATAAAGCTAAGTGATTATAACGAAATAATGATATAAACATTTATTTTTGGGGTTCCGTACCCAAAGGGTAAAAACGGGACCCTATTACTGAGACTCCGCTGTCTGTATCTCATGAACCGTGATGAGAGTTAAAATTTTCACACTGATGATGTATTTATGTTGCCGCTGTAACAACAAATACTAAAAAACAGAATAAAATAAATATTTAAGGGGGCTCCCATACAACAAACGTGATTTTTTTGCTCGATATTGATAATGGCAACAGGTAGACGCTTGAAATATTCACTGAATATTGAGTTATAATCCACTTTAAAAATAAATAATTAAATTAAAATAAAATAAAGGCCTGGAAGGCCTAAAAAACGCTGGCGTGACGACCTTGAGGTATTTCGTGATGATTGGCAGGAGGCAGCGATGGACCGTGATTCATGGAAGGAAATGGGGGAGAGTATAGGTTAAAAAAATATTTAAGGGCTCCCATACAACAAACGTGATTTTTTGCCGTTTTTATAGATAATGGTACGGAACCCTTCGTGCAACTATTACCGGCAAAGTGCGAGTCAGACTCGCGACTCGCACTTTGCCGGTAATAGTTGTCGCTCGAGATAACTGTTTTCTACCCCCAAATATTATTCGATTTTGATAAAAAAATATTTATATGATTGAAGCTTCTACGGTTTGCTTTTTTCTTTACACTTAAAATTTTTGAACTTTGGAACTGTAACGAAATATGGTGATTTAGATTTAGAGGCATTTATGATTTTAATCAGATAAAAAAAGAATGATCTAAATCTAATCTAATGGTTAATTTTTAGGTGTAGCAGTTTTCTCCTTTTTGTTTGGGAGACCGCGCGACAACAGTTCTCATAAAAGAAAAACCGGACAAGTGCGAGTCAGACTCGCCCACCAAGGGTTCCGTACAAACTAGTAAATAAAAGGGGGAAATCATTTTTTTTTTAATTTTCCTTCTTATACGGAAAAATATATATCGTAAAAATATTTAAAAACCTGTTTTAATTAATGCTAATTAAGCTCTTTCTTATGATACAACACATGATACGGTTAATTCACTTTAAAATTTCGACCCTTATTCCTTGCATAACGACACTATTTTTTTGTGATTAAATTAAAAATGACCGGTTTTCGGTTTTTTTTCCTATATGTTTACTCTAACACAATGCTTCTTACCAAATTTCAGAGTTCTAGCTAGGTCAACGGGAAGTACCCCTTAGGTTCTGATTACTCTGTGAGTGTCGAAATGTGCGTTTCTTACGACATATTCGGCTGTAACTTTTTTTTACGAAAACTGAGAAATTTTATTTTTCATTCTGCAGCAAGATACTATGGATCTGCGTATATGGTTGTAATTTCAACTCGATACCTTCAAGCGTTCCCGAGATAAAGGTCTTGGCACCCGGACGGACGGACAGACGGACAACAAAGTGATCCTATATGGGTTCCGTTTTTTCCTATTGAAGTACGGAACCCTAAAAATGATATACCCGATGGCATAAGAACAATTAACTTAGTATAACTTACGCTTACGTTTAGCGTTTGCACGTTTTCGCGAAAACGTATGCGCGTAGTCGATGTATAGGTGTTTTAGTGCCGGCTAGAGTAGCCCTTGATATATAAAACCATCAAGCTCCAAAGCCTTTGTTTTTGCTCGTACTTTCTCAACATTCGTAACGAAAACATGCATAAAGGTACATATAGCAACATACTACCTATTACATATTATGCGGCATAATCGCGTGAACCGCAGCCCCGTTCCATATTGTGGTTAATAAAACATCCATCGTGAGTAATATCTCGGAGACAATGCGGGGTCGTCAAACTCACTGTTCCTTTTGTAACGCCGGACTGCAGACGGATCTAACACACGTACTCTTTAATTACTGCTAACGGACGATGGCCTTCTCGAAACGCTGAAGGACCAAAGCCGGGAACACACGCGCCTGTAAATTGCCTAAAACATACTTTTTGCTTGCAGTTACTTGCACTTACTTGTACTGCAGTTGTACTTACATAACAATTACTTACACCTTATCGGGGGTTTTTGCGTTTTCTAAACTTATACTCGTACTTGTGATTAAATGAATTCTACTATTGGACCACTGCCGGCTGCAATTCTTACAGAACTAACACCAGCGGCCTTGACGTTTAGTTTCTCCATCATGGTGGCTCGTGTATTCCCGGCTTAATAATACGAAGTTGGATACGTGGACGTGTAACTTCCAGCTGTTTGTCCCTTTTAGTTTTCGCGTCCCGACGTAAGTTGATTACGTCGCGCTTCCACCTCCCGGCTCCCAGCTCCGAGGGTGAACTGCCTCCCTAAATTAACTCGGGACCAATAATAAGTTCTGGAGACGAATTGGAAAGTATTACCCGTACAAGGCTTCATGGATTTGGGTGAAGTCTGGCTTGAGTCCTGCGCTGGACCGCTGAATTATGATTTAGGGTAAATTAGGTTTTCAACTTGATTGTGGATGATTCTTGATAGCATCTAAAAGACAGGATGAAGCTAGTCTGAAAAATACAATCACACCTTTTTGCCAACTTTAAAACAACTCGGCTGTATTTCTTTTTGTTTGTTACCGCATAACCTCCGTCATTCATAAACAGATTTGAAATTTTATTTTTCGTTTGAATGGATATACTTTCAGATTGGTCCTGTAGAAATTTCATCAAAATCGGTGTTTCCTAAAATAAAATTTCGCATTTGAAGTCGGTTGTTTCAGTTTTTAAACTATAATTATTTAACTTATGCTAAACAGTGATTGTCTAATTACTGCCATTATAGACTACTTGCACTTTTTGTTTGTCTAATATTTGTCTATTATTTATTGGTTGCTGTTTCTGTATCCTAAGCTCTGGTTAAATACATAATTATATTTCATTTATGAAAATTGTAACATTTTCTGCAAATATAGTCGGGATGTAGAGTAGCAAAAAAATTGCTTGTTTTTTTTTATCATTGACCGCCAAGTGGGCCGATGTTGAAGTCACAATTATTTCTGTAGGAAAGTGACTGAAACCATGAAACGCAGCTAACATGCAATGTACACAATTTCTGTAGAAATTATTAGCATTTTCATTTATCTACCAAATGGATCGGAAATTACAAAGTGCCGTTGACATAGTTTTCCCAATCATTACCTTTGTTATTAGCCTGCATGTCTGTGCGGCTTAGACGCAATACGACACATTCTGAAAGCGTCACCACGCAATCGCAAATGGTCACTCACAAGGCGTCATATAGTCAAAACGTAGCATTCTTAATACATACATCATATCGACGGTTAAAAGGTATATATAAGGTATAAATAGGGTTTAAGCGACATTTTATTCAAAAATGAGTTATGAATGCTATCTTACAAATCGTCACACATAATATGACACGCACACCAGTAGCGTAAGAAAAACGATTCCTCAACGAAACCAATTATACTTACTTAATATATATCAAGTGTTGTTAGGTTGGAAGGAAAGACAATTTGCAAAATGCCTTTGACTTGACTTTTAAAGCCGAAGGTAACGAAAAAATTGTAAGAAAAATATTTTTCTGTGTTGCCTTCCACCAGGGTAGGTGGGAGGCAAAACAAAAAAAATAATTGCCAGTAACCGTGCTAAGTGCGGCATCGTTTATCTTACACTAGTACGTAGTGTGTGTATGTTACATATAATGGGAATATAAAATATTGCGAATGTAACCTTTTATGAATATGACGACTTGAGAAAGTGACCATTTGCGAATTTGTGACAATTTGAGAATATGACGTATTGCGGCTAAACCGTCCGTACACGTATAGAAAGAAGTCCATCATTAATTCGAAGTTTACGACCGAAATAAATCCCGTCGTAGCAAAGGTTTTAGTGGCGCTTTATGGCCTTCCTTCAGAGCCTCCGCGTACCGTCTGACCTCGGGATTACTAACCGCTACCTACGAGTAATATTTCTATATCAATGTCGCGGAATTCGGTCGAAATCAGGATTTTAATATAAAGCCGAATTGTGATAATACAATTACACATACTAAATAAATAGAAATCACTATCTATCTCACGCAATATATAAATTGACGTCGAAATTAATAAACTGGTTGCCAAGAATCTACTTAGTCTCGAGCACCGCCGTAAAGTAGCATAATATCTGTCTATATTCTATAGGATTCATTTCGGGGAGTGTGCGCAAAAGCTTCACGATCTTGTTGCGCCCTCCCATTCCACTCCATCTTGTTGCACCCCTCCCATTCCACTCCATCTTGTAGCACCCTCCCATTCCACTCCATCTTGTTGTACCCTCCCGTTCCACTCCATCTTGTTGTACCCTCCCGTTCCACTCCATCTTGTTGCACCCTCCCGTTCCACTCCATCTTGTTGCACCCTCCCATTCCACTCCATGACTAGCAGAAAGTCGACACATTAATAACTTATTTCTCATTGAAATCTTGGAATTTTCAACGAACAAACAAAAGAATTTTGAAAAGCTTATTCTTAATTAATCTTAAGGCGCTATTGGTAGTAAGTCCTTCAAGTTTTTTTTAGTGAACGTTTTTTTTTTTTTGCGTACTTAACAGGTTTTTACCCGACTGTGCAGAAGTAGGGTTATGTTTTAGAGTATGTATAATTAATTGAAATAGGTACAGTTACAGATATTAGGCTATATAACATACAATAAGCTCAACCGGCAAAACATTGTGAACCTAAAATCCAATTACAACAGTACACAGCTTAGTTAAAGATAAATTTGACACCAAGTGTTAAATGAGTATTTGTAGCAATATGTATGAGCAATACAATATAAAGGAACAATTTAAATAACTAGCTTATTGATTTCAAATTTAAACGACGGAAAACTACATGAAAATAGAATAGAATAACTTTATTGTACATCCATACAGTGTAACTTAAATATAGATAATAAACCGAGTTGAAAATGCAACGGCGACCTTATCGCATAGAGCGATTTCTTCCAGGCAACCTTAGGGTGTATAGGAAACAGGCAATTTGAAAAGGAGGTTGTGGTGTACAGTACATATTAAATAACATAATTGTGTCATAAATACTTATACAAAACATAATATACATATATAAATACATAAATACTTAACAATAAATATGTGTCTGATATCACTTAGATCATCATGCGTGCGGCACATCCGGATTAATGGACTGTTCTTTGAGACATTGTTGAAGGCAGGTGGCATGCTAAATAGTTAAAGTTACGAATAGAACGTGAGGGCACTTTAAAATTAATTTTTATTAATAATTTACTGTCGAACATACCATTTACAATTTTATACAGGGTGCTTAGATCTATTATAATTTACTGTCGAACATACCATTTACAATTTTATACAGGGTGCTTAGATCTATTATAATTCTACGACTTCATTGAAATTTCTCCAGTCTGCGTTCTGTTGCGTAAAGTGTCGTTAGATTTGTCGTAGTTCCTAAGTATCATAGGATATAATTTTTGTAATAATAATACAACTCTCACTAAAATAAAAAAATGATGTTTCGTAACATCCAAAGAACATTTTCGTATAAAATAAGTGAAAAAGTTCGTTAGAAAACTAGGATTATTCCAAAGAACGAAGAACGCCCATTTTAACCTTTTACAGCGACTTTGCGCATACTTTCTAACAAAAAACGTATCAAGCGTATCGAAATCGCAAGTTATACTGCAAAAATCGTTCTTCTAAAGTGGGGTATTTTGTTTTTCTTTTAAATATATACTTGATCAGAAGTCAATTCAGTAATTTTAATGTAAAAATTTTTTTGTAAATGTAAATGTTAAATTTATATGAAATATGTCCCTAGAAGCGTATTTTATTATATAAGTATAATCCTAACTGGTGACATTATAAAAGTCAAAATAATTGTGTTTCTCAGTTGCTTTGTTACCTATTCATGATCGACCGGCTGAACCGATCGTTGTGAAAATTGGTACAGATATAGCTGAGGACCTGTACACGGACATAGGCTGCATTTCATCATCATCATCGTCACCGTTTCTCACCACTACGCGTGTGAAACCGTCGGGCGCAGCTAGTTTCACGCAAATCCTGGGTCTGTCATGTATCATCATATTCAGTTGTTTTAATAAATATCCTGATTTCACAAAGATCCTGTGATCCATGCGACATCAACATTCAGTAGACATTCTGAACGTTCTAAGTGTATGCCCTAAATGTAAATGAAGACGATACAGCCTCCTTGGATCCATCTTGGGGCCATCTTGCTGTTTCGTCTCAAAACTTGACCCTTTTTTTGGTTCTGCGACGATTTCAAAAGAACTATGAGGGTTACAGGCACCGTTTTGCACTTTAATGAAAACTGACTGTTTTATTGCGTGATAGCGCACAACATCTGGTCAATTTGTATTGTTTGTAAATTATATTGTAAATTTAATATTACGAGAACAGGTCAACTAGACAAACCTTATCTAGGTTTTAGATAATTTTATAACAAATTGTATTAAATCCTTTATGTATAAATAAATAAATAAAAAAGCTAAAAACTCAATATATCACAATTTTTCTCTTAACACGAGCAGTTATGATGATATTTGGCTGAAATCATATACAAAATATTTTTTTTTTTACATTTCATATTTCAAACACTGTTAGACATGCGGAGCTGTGGGTGAGGTTTTTATTGTTTATAATTTAATATACTTTAAAAATAATTCAAGCTACTACCATCAAAAACCTATACTTTTCAATTAAACTACAAAAACTGATTAATAAAAATAATATTGACGATCATTGTCCCGAAAGTCGTTTCGGTGAACGGTATCATAGCGAAGAGCCTCGACCAACATCTCCAGAGGCTCTCGCTCGATGGTTGGGTCAAGGGTCCGATACAAAAGGCAGTCATGCTGGACACGGCACGTATTGTCAGGAGGTTCCTCTCTCTGTAGCTCCTACCACTGGCAGCTTGAGCCCCGCCCCGCTGTCGGCGGCACCCTAGGTTTAAGTTTTTATAAGGTTTTTATTGTTTTTTATATAAATATTGTAAAAACTTAGGCTTAAGATTAGTAAATAAATATGTGAAAAATAATAATAAAATAACATTTCAATAATGCAGCTTTACACAAAAAAATTAGCCTATATTCCTACAGCATAAAGCCGATTTTGCCCCATTGCCGAAATGTTTCAAATTCATATAAGTACTTAATGACAATGTTTTAGTAACTTTACCAATAAAAATATTTTATTTATTTATTTAAAAGTGAATCCATTATCATACATCATACATCTGAATGATGACTGTCATTCAGATATAACAATGACTCGCATGTAACCGCCGAACTGGAAAATTTGGATAGTGCCCAAAAAACGCAGAATAAGGTTCATTGCGCATGACCTAAACTGAGCGGCGGGGTGAATAATCTATACTAGCGTCTAGATAGCGTGCCTAGCGGTGCCGAGTAACGGCACTCTGCAGACTCTATGGAACAAATTGAGCACGGATTTATTGATAAAAAACATCCACACGAACAGATGCTGGCGAGGCCGTAAATGGCCTTGAAGTCATGACAGGAGTCACAGGCTGTATTCGTCGCAAAGCCTGCTTAACAAGTATTGTTAAGCAGACCTTAAGACGTCGCTAACATCAGGCGAGTTGGTGGTCAATCGTAGATCTATCTTCTATAAAAAAAATAAAAAAAAGTTAAAATAAAACTAAGCCACCTGTTCCAAGACTGCGTTTACTAACCGACTTCAAAAAAGGAGGAGGTTCTCAATTAGGATTTATTTAAACCGACTTTCAAAAGGAAGGAGGTTCTCAATTCGACTAAATATTTTCATATTTGTTACGTGATTATTCTGCCAATTATGATTTTTTTTGATGATTCTCTTTTTGTTTGTTTACCAAAATCGGTTCAGTACTTTGGTTTTTATAACAAAATACTTAACTGAAAAAATTTCATCCAAAATATTATAAACGTATGGCGTATTTTGAAGTCTGCTTTTTTCTGTTTTTTTATCTATAATTTATGTAGTAATACATCTACGCTTGACCAACCGTCACTTACAAACAACTCGCCTGATGGTAAGTGACGGTGTGATCGAGGATGGAGCATGTAGATCTAGAAGATTATTCACTCCATCTTTAAAAATTCCATGATTATAGTTATCAGGAAACAGAGAAGGTCAGGGAGTTCCACTCCTGTGCAGAAAACATCAAAAATGTGGACCTAAATCGCTGTGTACAGATGATGGGTATTTCAACAAAAAATTAATGATAATGAGCTGATCTTCAGCTTGTCCTAGGTTGTATTTCTATTAAACATTAACTTTAAAACACTTCTGAAACTTAAATTTTAAAAACATTGATTGTTTCTTTGGCATTTGGGTAATTATAGTTTAAAAAACTGAAACAACCAACTTCAATGTGCAATTTTGTTTTAAAAACCAAACTACTGAACCTATTCATGATATTTCTATGGGATTCTTAAATCGGTTTATAAATGACGGAGTTATGCGGTAACAAACATAAAAAAATACAACCGTCATTTAAACCAATAAACCAATTTTTAGAATCCCATAGAAATTTCATCAGTTGGTTCAGTAGTTTAGTTTTTAAAACCAAATTGCGCATTGAAGTCGGGTGTTTCAGTTTTTTAAACTATGATTACGCAACTGCCAAAGCAAGCAATTTTTTTTTTAAATGTAAGTCTCAGAAGTGTTTTAAAGTTAAAGTTTAAAAGAAACCTCTTCCTTTTTGAAATTGGCTAAAATATGAACTATCTATATTACTTACTCTCGACAAACATTTCTCCTTTGGCATTTGGATAAAAATCGTATCAATATTATACTCGTATAAGAATCTAGTTTAACAGATGTTTGAATACATACGCACTAAGTACGCACGATATGTCATAATGTTTGTCTGCGACGCATTTCTCGAAGGTCTCGCGAGAGGTGGTCCTGTCGGCCTTGTGATCATCGATCCCGTCGGATACCTTTTTGCATCCTTTTTCAACATAAAAGGACTCTTTTTGGCACTGGGAATATTCAATTTGATCCGTTACTTATAGTCTTGAGGTCGTTACGTTTAGATTAGGCGGAGCGGCACTTAGCACTTAGAGATTACTAGTTGCTCCCCGCGATTTCATCCGTGTAGTGATGTAAAGAGGTGATGATGATGATAATAAAAAATAGCCTATGTCATTCTCCAGGTTCTAAATAATGTTTGTGCCAAATTTCATAACGATCGGTTCAGCCGTTTAAAGCCGAAAAACTAAAAGGGGGAAGCTTGTGAAAAGGGGGAAATGTTTAGTGAACGATTTTAATAATATTTGCTGTAAATGTTTGATACTTTTTTTTTTTTTTTTTTTTTATAAAATAGTTTAAGCAAAAAGGCAGACGGCTCGCCTGACGGTAAGCGATAACCGTCGCCTATGGACAACTGCAACATTACAGACATTCTAAGCATGAATTTTAAATACGGGTAAAATCGGTTTAGCGTTTGTCGAGATAAAATGTTATGAAATCCCGATTGGAAAGAGAAGAAGTTTGTACGATGCCATTTGTTGGTCGATTTTTATAATATTTGGAAAAAAAAACATCTGATACAGAATTCTAAACAAGAATTTCGAAAATACATTCCTATACGTATACATAGACCTCGCGAAACCAGACTTTTGCAACAAGTAATTTTGGTTTTTTTTTTTTTTTTTTTTTTTAGTATGTACCTACTGTTAATTTTACAAAAGTTTGAGCTCACGAAGTGTACTATGTATAGATGTATATAACTCTATAGTGCTGTATTGCCTTGCTACATAACTTCATACATATTTATGCTGAAAATTATGATTATGATGATGATGATATTACCTTGAATATTTGGATTACTAAGTACATTTTTAATGGTCGAGGTCTCGAGCGATGATTTTTTTGCTATAACTTTGCGGTTGCACATTGCTTATGGATTAGTGTTTTATTTTTCGTAGACTTGCGGACCTTATCTTCGTTTCCTTTGCCAACGGAGCGTGGAATTTTAGCTAGACGGCTAGATTTTACGTTATCTTTACGATAATTCATTGTTCATGGTGGAAAAAAAAAAACGTCTGAATCCAAAATATTGTTTAACATATGCCTGATTGGCGGTCACATTATAGCTTATTGACGTATAAATATTTTTTATAAATGATCTACTTGCGCTGACCGCTAACTCACCTGATGTTCAGCGACGTTGCGGTCCACGATGGAGCGCATTTATATAATACAAAACGATTCACTTGCGTTTTAAAGAGACCCAGATTATATCGAGATAGTCTCTTTCAGGAACCGTATTCCACAATTTAGCAGTCACTTTTACCACCCTAAAATTTTCTATGGTTATATGAGTTACAGAATATCCTCTCTTTTGATAAAATATATCCAAGAATAGGATCAGTAATGGCATTGCAATCCTAAATATCGAAACCTTTCCAGTTGCATTTGCATATTTCGAGAGATTGAACAGATGTTCGCAATATCTGCAGCGGATATGCTGCCTACATCCGTGTCTGGGACTATAAACTACACAAAATTACACATATAGGTACATAACTATTTCAATCGCACACATTTAATAAATGCGAAAGTTGTGTATTTGTCACTCAACTTTGTAGCGGATGCTCGGATTTGGCTAAAATTTTGTGTCACAGCTCTGAATATTATGTTAAGAAACGTGTCAGATAATCTAAAACTACCGACTAAGTACAAATTTCTTTCAAAAGCCCTCTCTTCCTTCCAACATCTACTCAAATTAATAAACCATGAACAATGACTCTAACAACCAAACAGACTTTGTAGTTGAAAACAATGTCAGTTCATGCTCATCAAAACTTGCCAGCACAGAATTCGGGGCCCTAAAGTCTTTGCTGGCCAGGTACGAATTTGTTTCATATACAAAGCAGGCGTGGAGAAAAAAAAAATACTGTCATGATTTGAATATTTGTTGTATGTGGTGTGCGGTGTTTTCAGTGTTGCGGAGTGGCAGCACTGCTATTTTCTTAATTTATATACTCTGGAGAACGGTGATCGAACAGAATGAACGCTACCCCGGATGATGGCGTGATGTTGTAATTCCGGGGAGGGGATATATCGCGGGCGGACGAGCGCGAGCGGCCCTTCGAAAAAGGAGTCGCGGCGTAACTCGGTAGCAAAAAGGCGGTCTTAGCGTCAGACCGCTCAGTGCAGTGAAATAAGTGCAGTGTTATAAGTAATAATAAAGCGTCATAAAGTTCAGACAAGGAGTTTTCTTTATATATCAGAAGTGGCAATCAACCTGCGAGCCGAGCCCGGTAAAATCGTGAGTCACCTACGAGATTATATTTTACCCTCCGATTATTGAATATTGATGTTAAAAATTTGTCACGCATATCGAATTGGAGAAAATGGTTCTTAAAAGTGTTGAAACAGGTTGTTAAAATAATTATAACGGGATATTCTTAATACGGGTAGACAGAATCTGTTAAGATACTGCAATGAGATGTGATCTGGGTTACTCCCAGATTATTTTATTGTAGCACAGCGATTAAAGATTATAATCCGACGATTTTATTATAACCTAATGAAATTTTGATAGTGTGGTTGGGGCTACTCCCCGATAATTTTATCGTAATTTAAACGAAATGAAGTCTGTTGTAAGTAAGTCATTAGTAAATTATTTCGTTAACATCCCGAGAGACAAGTATACGAAAATATGTTTTTCTTGTTTGAGAACCATTTTTACTTTTTGTATTTGATTATGCTGCAGCCATTCAGAGGAACCATAGCGAGGTAATATTTTTTTGGTGTGATGGTGAGAGTAGTGTTTTTAATAGTACAATGGCTATGGCATATCGGTCTGTGGCCGTGTCAGCGATCAGCAGTGTGTTATTTTTCTAGAAGACTAGTAAAGTGCTGCGAATAAAATATTTTAATTCGGTAACTGGGCTACATCAATACAGCCAATTAAGCGAGCTTCTAAATGTAGTTTTTCTAGAATATTGCTAACAGTAATGCAAATAAAATATTATGGTAAACTTAACAGCTTATTATCTAGCTGTTAAGGTTGGGCTCCACTAAAATTGTGTTCAGATTCAGAACACTTGTTGATAAAAATTTGGTGCAGACTTAAGCGAGCTTCTAAATGTAGTTTTTCTAGAATATTGCTAACAGTAATGCAAATAAAATATTATGGTAAACTTAACAGCTTATTATCTAGCTGTTAAGGTTGGGCTCCACTAAAATTGTGTTCAGATTCAGAACACTTGTTGATAAAAATTTGGTGCAGACCTTTTGCAGTGCGCGAAGTTGATCACAATAGTAGATTGCCTGTGTCCACCACCTCAGTTGTGCGTAACTTTAGTATGCGTGCTGTACGGTACATTTGTACACGAACATTTATACCTCGGAAATGTGCTTTACTTTCAGTTTAGTGCGTAAACATGTGTGCGAGTGCGTCGTCGCGGGTACACCGCGAGACCAAGGAGTGCGCGACAAAAGTTCACGGTTTGTCCAATAGAGTGCGCGCACAGTTTGCTGGTGCTGCCCGTAAGAGTTCACCAAGAAATACATTTATGCTGCACTCTGTGCGGTACAGAGCCGCACACTGGTGGAATCCTGTATTTACGGTTACGGCCATTTAGGGCGAGTTGTACTGTGTTCGTTTTTCTGTAAGGTTAATAAAGTACCGCAAGTAAAATATTCTAGTACGACAACTAGTCTACTACAACTAGTAGCACTGTCTTTAGTCGTGTAAGTATGCTATACCATGAAGCGAAATTTTGGTATTGTATCTCCACCTGCAACACTATAACTACTTTGTGACGTAACTATTGTAAGATCTTGAACCACATAAGTGTGTCAAACGAAATTTTATATGAGTAGAGCTACAATATTGATGGATTTACCAGAGTATCACTGCGTAAATATTTAATACAGAAGTCTGTTTATGAAGTTGAATTATACAGAGATAACATAGTTCGATTGACTTAAAATCTTAATTGAATTTCGAAGGCATGTAATGTAATAACCTCAGAAATAGTACCATTGTGTACCGGTAACTTGTCGCGAATATTTATCCGTTGACGCCTTGTAATCATGGAGGCGGAATTTAAAGCCGCGCTAAGATATCAGAGTATCGACAGTGCTGAAAATTAAAGTGCATTTCTTAGTGTTAATAACCACACTTAGTGTTACTGCAAGTTTGAAATTCAAGGATTTTTAGTGTTTACGAGTTTGTTAGCTGCAGTCATGTAGGTGAACTGCAGGGAAAATGTTCCAAAGAGTGCCATGTATGTGTGCCGTAAAGTTGAAGTTCATAGATTTGATGATGTTATCGCTGCAACCGTGTAGGTGAGCTGCGGGGTAATATTCTAAAGAAGTATGGCCATGTAGGTGTGCCGTAAGGAAAGTTCGAAGATTTGATGATGATTTCGCCGCAGCCATATAGGCGCGTTGTAAGGTTGAAGTTTGAAGATTTGACGATGTTTGAAGTGTGAAGATTTGACGATATTTGAAGTTTGAAGTTTTGATGATGTTTGAAGTTTGAAGATTTGACGATGTCGAAGTTTGAAGATTTGATGATGTTCTCGCTGCAGCCATGTAAGTGAGCTGTAAGATTGAAGTTCAATTATTCAATGATGTTTTAGCTGTAACCATGAAGGTTTGGTTTCAGGATGATAATTTTAACCGGTCACGGAACACTTAGCTTCCAGCCATGAACGTTTTAAACTGCAGCAGGTCAAGCCTATTCAAAGGAAAGTAGAAGCTCCAAACTGTATTTAATCCAAAATAACTTGATTAACTAAATTTTGTATAATATGTATATGGTGTGCAAGAGTGTGCACAGATCTTGTATTTTAGTGGATTTGATTAATCCAGTCGATTAATGATCATTTTAATGTGATTATGTTAAGCGTTGAATAGCAGAATCATTGATCGGACTTTCCCAGAACCTGAGCACCTGACTTTTAATGATGATATAACGTTATAATTCCAGTTTTGATGTAGTTTCGAGTTTCATAGAGAAAATTTAAATCATATATGAGAGATCAACCGATCGGACACGCAGCAAGTAACCTTGACGAGCATAGCAACTCGAAGTGTCGAGGAGTTTTGACAAATGCCATTATGCTTGAAATTTCCGAAACGTACTAATTAGAATCGACTAAGTCACTTACTTTTGATAAAACGCGTATAGTGCGTTAGAGCGAATAAATTTATGAGTAATCTGTTTGCAATTATTAGATTCTCAATTATTATGGTTATTATTATTAGATTATAGAGAGAATGGAAATTACTCCATCAATAAGATTCATGAATTGATAAATGAGTAAGCCTAAGACATTTTCCGAAAAATACTATTCGGTTAAGGATTATTATAAAAATATATATAGATGTCAGCGATCTGTATGTGCCAACGTAATTGGATGTCATGTTTTGAACACCCACGTTATTTTTCGCAACTGCAGAGCAGTGTCTACACTTTGTTGAATTGTCCGCTGGACAGTGACGTAAGCAGTGATGAGCGTTGACAATTATCGTAAAATATATATAAACAAATCTGTATGTTAAATGAACCACTCGATAATATTACAAAACTATTAGTCGAAAGTAAACGTACGTAGTAAGCGTTTCTTTGAGAGAAACCCATTTTATGCCTTGAATGAGTTGATGAGAATAGATCTTGCTGAATTCTCGTTCTAATGGAACAGCGGATCATATTTTCTACTTTCTTCCACAAGTGGATTAGCATATTTTTTTATTATTCTATTTTGGCCTTTTGAACATTATTATGAATATTGACATAAGTTTGACGACATCCTTTTATTATTTATTATGTTATTGGATATAAAAATGACATAAATAAATAGAATATATTATATCTAAATTAATAAAAACTACGTTAAATCGTATTTTATAACAGAAAAAGCTTGGAGTACAAACATAACAAAAAATACTAATTTGAAAAGGGCTTTTCTAATATAACACTTTTGTTACAAGCCCAAGAAATAATTTGACTTTGAATTTAAGCGATGACCGAAGTTTCTTATCACGAACTAAAGATAATTCAAAGAGAGAACTGATTGATCAGTTTCATATTTCAAACAAAGTAGCCTCAAAAATAGATTGCACCGGTGGCGGTTTTATTGTAAAAGTACAGTTTATGAGTTCAAAAATTAGTCAAATATAAAAACCGAATATTCATAATTTATTTATTTCTTGCAAAATAGGTATACAAACATGTGGTCTTATGATAGTAATAACATTTGGCCCTCTATTTTTGCTGTCAAAGCGTGCAAGTATTTCTAGGTTCTAGATCAATATCGTTAAATATCGTTCGTGCATATGAACATTTTGATAAATCTAGTATAATTTTGGTAAGCATATAACAGTATTGGATCCAGCATACGAAAATTAATCGATAAATAAAAAAATATCTTCATTAAAAATAAGCAATATTTGATAGGACTGGTAACGTTTCCGAAATATGATTGTTAGTTGAAATAAAACTGCAACTATCAAAATCACCACTGGCTTGTACTCAGTGCAAGAGCAGTTATGATATGACTAGTCGACATCATATAGACCTTTAAAAAAAAAAAAACAACAGAAATTAGTAAGACAAATATTGAGACTAATTTTATTTATGGAAGTGATTACCTGCTTCTTCTCTTTTGATGCTTTAGTATTAGTTCAGGTGTGCACTAAAAGGAATTAAGTATGCTTCTGTGTATAAACATTCTCAGTCTTTACCTACAATTAAGTTTATTAAAACCTAGTCAAGTAATTTCTGCTCTACTGTTACATCAGTACTATAAATATTGGATGGGAAAATAAATATGTCCACATTCTCGGTTTGAGTACCTACTGTTAGTATGTAATGTGTACAGTATTTTTTCTAGCTAACGTGTCATCAAAATAGTGATGACGTATTTGACAAACAACCAACAACTCTATCCTCAAAGAGATTCATATACGAGATAGATTATCGTCGACTGGGCAATTGCAAATACTGAAGTTCTTTGCGCAGATCTCAAGAAAAGAGCACTCGACGGAGAGCCTATCGCAGCATATGCATGGCCGTGTAGAAGGCAAGCGAAGTCCTGGACGATCACCAACACGTTGGACCGACCTCATTAGAAAAGCTACGCAGTCCACCGAAGTAGAGTGTACTCGCAATGCAACCGACCGGCAGAAATGGAGAAGCATCGCGAGAAGAGCAGCTGGCCTGGAGAGTGACGGTGACACGGCGAGGAGCCACCGCCATTGCAACCACGACCACTCTGACTAGAGTGTACGATTAAGAAGAAGAATTTGGCAAACAACAGATTAAAATCCGACAGATGTCAACTCAGGGCATCTGTGATGTGAAGTGATTCAACTTGATAGTACATCAATTTAATGGTAAACAGCAACAGGTATACGCCAGTCAAATAACGGTTGGTGAAGGACTGACAATGGATCAGCTACCTGTAGTTTATCGTGACTAATTTGTCCCTATGATAATGAAATTTAGTGATTAGAAAATAATAATACTTCTGACATTCTAAACTGACAAAATTTTGCTCATGTGCTTTGCCGATCATCCACAAGCTTGACAGAAATTAATGCGGTTGTAGCGACTTGCTAAGAAAAAAAAAGGGGTTTGGAAAATTATTTCCGTTCTCTTATTCTCTCTATTACTCGGATTTGGGGAGTATACGTTACACAATTTTAAAATGCTATTTGGTAATGGCAGGACAATGACAGAAATACAGTTTAAAATGTTGATTCCTATGAGAGCACTTACAAAATTAACGTACTCGTGTCACCAAATTATTACTGGAGCTGGTTTGAGTTGGATCTAAATATTTGAATTTATGTGTAATTATTTTTGGACGAAATTTGCTTTCATTTTATTCAAGCTTTGTCGTTGGTCATTTTAATGTTTGGACGAAGAACAAAAAGGAGTATTTATAGAGTTTTTCATAAAAAAAAAAGTCTACAAGTCCAAGTCTACAAGGTTTGAATGATACTTCAGTGGCCACAACAACATTGGGACATTTATATAATGATGCTGCCGTTCGCAATCACTAAGCCAGAGGAGGAAGTAATTGAGTAACCGACAGTAAATTAATAATGCGAATTGAATAAGTTTTTATGTACTTTTTTTAATTATATACCAAACCTCTGGAAATACCAGAATATATACTCGATCCGTATAACATTTGTACAACAATGATTTATCTGCATAGTGTACATTTACACACGAATAGGAAGCCTCCGGTTCCCAAACCAGCTAGAATAAACATAAAATAATTGTCATATTTAAAAACGAATCCGAGTGTCATGATTACTTGTATCTACAATAATAACTAGTTACGACAACGTATACTACAAAGTTTAGTGTGCCATAAGTAGTTTTATAAAATTAGTATAATAATTACTGTTTAACTATTTTATTTTACAGCAAATCTTTAAGGAGTCCAAAGGGTTCGATATGATTAATCAGACTTGCTTTTAGAGAGTTGTTGTGCATCGGGACGTTGCACAAAAGCGGATGGCCGAGTGTCATGATTTGAATATTTGTTGTATGTGGTGTGCGGTGTTTTCAGTGTTGCGGAGTGGCAGCACTGCTATTTTCTTAATTTATATACTCTGGAGAACGGTGATCGAACAGAATGAACGCTACCCCGGATGATGGCGTGATGTTGTAATTCCGGGGAGGGGATATATCGCGGGCGGACGAGCGCGAGCGGCCCTTCGAAAAAGGAGTCGCGGCGTAACTCGGTAGCAAAAAGGCGGTCTTAGCGTCAGACCGCTCAGTGCAGTGAAATAAGTGCAGTGTTATAAGTAATAATAAAGCGTCATAAAGTTCAGACAAGGAGTTTTCTTTATAATACGGATTTTTTTTTCTCCACGCCTGCTTTGTGTTGTAACAATTGTCCATAAATTCCAACTACGTTGTACTATGTTAGTTAGTAATCTTTTTTTTTAAATGCAAAATAACTATAATTTAAGATTCTTCAAACGTTTGTCTTGTACTCTTTCTATGAAACTGCTTTTTGCTAAATTTGTCCCAATGATCCAAATTTCATAGTAGTTAATTCGTCCCTATCTTCTTTAGAGACTTATTGAGAAACTTTCAGGTTTTATAAAATGACGAAGGTCTGGCATTCTCGGATTTTTGCCCTATTAAAACCCTGTAGTTACAATTTTAGGCTTTCTATATCTTTTTTTTATCTACACACTAACTCGCCTGATGTTAAGTGACGGTGTGGCCGAGGATGGAGCTCGTCGATCTAGAAGATATATAGCTTATTATCTAAAAATAAAACTGTTGCGAGTGAAATCGCGAGGCAAAGCTAGTAGAAAATACTTCAATGCGAAGAAGCTGAATCCGTAACACAGCGAAGCTCCTCTGTGCTTGCCATAACTACGAGTACGAGTCATATCTCGTTCAGCTGAGAAATATAAATAATGATGCGTTTTATAATGAAGACGATAATGTTGTTTTGATCTGAGTGAAGTATTGCATAATAAATAAGGCCATTGTCCGATAAACAAACGTTACACCTCTCCGGGTAATGGACATTACATTATATTTTATTTTAATAATTTATATGTTTTATTTTAATAATTTATTTGTTTTTGACGTGACGTTTGACGTTTCCTGTAGCCTGGTTGGGAGACCTAGACTTTCGATCCTATGTTCTATATATTTCCTTCTAGTAACTATTCGGTTGTTTATGTAAAGTTATTTTCCGTGTAACAATTGTTTATTGACGTTGCAAAACTAATTAATAAATTTAAGTTTACGTAGCAGTGTAGAAGTTGCGATACGTTGCGATTACGTTGTACGTAATGGGGTTGCAACTTCAACACTGTTAGACTGTTCGTACAAATGAGTACTAAACTCACTAAACGCACTATGAGTTCGTAGTGAGTGATGTTCGTGTTGACTGGGTCGCCAAATGAGTTTTATGCTGCCTGCTAGACCAGTTGTGTCGTTTACCACGATTTTCTCAGATATCAAAACAAAAGGAGCTCTAATACATTATCGCTAACAAATTGTACGGCTCTGCAGTCAGGTATTTTTGTTTTCCTTTGAATATAAATACATGTTCGAAGTTTCAAACTACTTTTCTCTCGTATTGTATAGATAGACAATAAGATTTTTTACCGGTCCAAGCCAATTCCGCACTGCGGGCGTGTACCCTCATATAGTCCCTATCGGCTTGTCATATCCTTTCTAAATAACCCCATTAAATTTTCATATCCTTGGTTATATAACAAACAATAAAGTTAATTGAATGAATACCGAATACCCAATGCAATTAATCGCAAATCAATCAAACATGGCTTCGGCGATCGCGTTTCGACCGACCGAAGACATTGCGGTTTCAGCTTCGCCACCACATTGACCTTAATCAGTCTTTATTTACGTACCAGTTTCCTTTGATCTCGATCCTTTATTAAAGTAAGTAATTCTTTGTTAGAGTATCGATTTTCCGCGTATCCTTGGGCGTGATTCGAGACATTTTCCGACTTGCGTGATTATATTGCGACTATTCTAACCTTCGGACCAATTCAAACGGTTCAAATTCTTCCTAACAAAAGTAAATTAACTTAAATACTTACATGAGAATGGAATGGGAACTGTGTCGACGTCACAGTTTTGTGGGGATTTTCGGGTATTGACAGTGTTTTTACTGGGAGCAACCATGGGGGCTTATGGCCCCGGATTACACAGTAAGTTGCCTAGACACCGGCCCTTCACCATTCTTCTAGTATCATTATCAATCAAACTTTATAAAAAGTTAGAACATACGTAAATTTTTATTAAAAAAAATTTAGAACTTTCGTACTCGTTGCCTTTACTCATTAAGGCTTATTATATTTTGTTTTTTGACAATCCGTAACTTTTATTTATGACGTGTTTAGAGTATCTGCGTTCGTTTGTTTTGAGTTTAATATAAATCGGCTTAAACTTTAAGCTGTATGTATATAACCTAAAAAAATAATTTTAAAACTTTTGCGCTCGCTACACGCACGCACTTTTCACTTAACGCTGCTGCATCCACGCAGTTCTTTGAGATTCAATAAGTCAATGTTAGTGAAATGATCGATTTAGACAGGTTTTGTCAAAATATTAACAATCACCATTAGTCTCATTCCACTACCGTACTTTTTTCACACTGCCTAAGGTATACAATGGAGTAAAATCTTAGATGGTCCCGAGTTACAAAAAACCTCGTTACGCTACTGGCTGTTGACTGACACATGTAAAAGTTTTGCGGGTATATGTAGTGTCCTTGATCGATCCGCGTTGTGTGCCGTGCGTGTCACTCGCTTCACAGCTCTCTCGTGCGGCGGTCGTGCTTTGTGGCGCTTTAGGAAGTCCGTTTCAGGACGGATGTTCTACCTGTGGTAATGCAATGGGCTGGGGTTGTGACAGGAAGGACGTTGCCTTGATGTAGGTGTACGATACGAATGTAACTAAGGCATGTGGTTCTTCACGAAATAAAGTTGCATTTGTAGATGCAGTTAAATGTAAATAGGGCCACGAATTCTGTGGTTGCAGTTCTGATTGTAAAGGTTTGTCTGCTTAGTATGGAATATAGATCGACTGGAGCGTATATAGGTAAAGATAGCAAATTATGGAAGAAATAATCATCTAAGAAGTACACTGCCAGACATAGGACTGATCCCCCATTGGATTTCCAAAAAGATCGGTTAGAAGCGGCTTACATCTAGCTGACCATGCGTCTTCTTGTCACTTGTTTGAGGTTGTCTGTCCATCTGGTGGCTGGTGTTCCTACGCTGCGCTTGCTGGTGCGTGGCTTCCTCTCGAGAAATTTTTAGTCCTATCGACCGTCAGTTCTATGTGCTATATGCCCAGCCCAGTGCCACTTCAAATTACTAGTCCGTTGTACTATTTCGGTGGCTTTCGTACGTCTACGGATCTATTAATTTTGGAGTTATGAAACTAAAATAAATGTTGGTAACAAAACTGGAACAACCGATTTCAAAATACGCAATTTCGTTTATTTGTTTTTTTTTTCCAGTTACATATTTTCTTTTAAAAACAAAAGTACTGAACCGATTCTGATAAAATGTATATGGACCACCTCTGAAGACCTACATGACCTATCAATAAAAAAGATTCATCAACATTCATTCTTAATTGGCGAAGTAATCGCGTAACAAACGTACAACAAAAACATACAGTCGAGTTGAGAATCTCCTTCTTTTTGGAAGTCGGTTAACAATAATAATCTGGCTTTTTTTTTTTTTACCCTTATGCTACTTCTGGTCTTATATTTCATCTGACGAATGTAACATCTGAAGAACATAACCTTGCGACAAAAAGTGCCTCTATCTGCATTCATTAATTTATTTAAAAGTTTTATGACTTAAATGCTCACTAAATTCCTTCGGACACCCATTATTACCCTATAACTCATGTACGCGACATTGCTTTTACAGTAAAAAGGCTTCGCAATTTGTCCGAAAGATTATAAAGGGGATTACGTTTCCTGCGTATAATCTGAGAGTCTTTAAACGAAGTTTTAATAGTTTATAGGTATTTTCTTCCACTGCGCATTAAAGATTGTAATGTATATTTAAGATAATTATGGATGCAATTGAAAGTTTCTTGGTTAGAGTGAATAGACATCTTCTAGATCGATGAGCTCCATCCTCGGCCACACCGTAAATAATAACTTCACGTATTATTGTTCTCATGACAAGGCAAGGTCAAATGTTAACAAAACAAAAATATAATACGAAGAGGGTTCAAATAGGTTATCATAAAGAAATTGTACAGTCTGCGGGTCTATTACAACATGTACCCTTCAAACCCTCTTCGAATCGAAACTCACGTTGAATTAATGACTCGCCCACGAATGTCTGAGGAGGGCGGTACACCCTACTTTTATGGATCACTTTAATATCCGTGGAATAAGCAGTCGCCAGAAAAGTACAACAGCGAATAAAGTAACAGTTCAGCATTGAGTTTATAATTTTACGCATTGGTAAGCGTAACAAAGACGGACTCAATGTGGATAGACGACCTCATAGGTGGCAGGCTGACAGGAAGACGCTGTTTGCTGTTTGCAACTGGAAATACGCGAATGCGGAATACGAGTACGCTTCCGTAATGGGTTTTTCCGAATAGATATAATCTGGGTGTCTTCAAATCGCGAGTGAATAAGTTTTTTCTTGTAGTCTTGTAGGTACTTCTAATGTAGTTGAAAAGTTGTCGCTATGCATCTACCGCAATATGCTCTTAAAACATATTAGCTACCATTATTGGCTTGTCTTGCTACGTCACAACTTTTGATCTGAAATTAGTCTGTAAGAAATATATTATTAATAAAAAAACTTCTCGAAAGTTACTGTTTAACAATAGAATATGTTTTTCTACTAAAACGGTATAATATAATATTGGGCTCTGAATTCATTATGTGAACAATGAGCGGCTGACGGTTTTCCTCCACAGTTCCCCCACTCAATATATTCTAAATGGACTGTTGTCCATACAGCGCGTACTTGTACGTAGTTTGCAACGTTTCACATGTAGACTCATACAGTGAACAGTCGATGACCATTCTTCATTGCAGTTCACTGTTCATTCAACATTTTGAGTGTGCCGAAGTGACACTCCGCCAATCTCGGATTCTTCACCCTCTCCCCGCGCTCGCCCTTTCTGTTGTTTTCCGGAGTTTGGCGATGCGGTTGTCAGTTGTTATGAGACCAGCGTCTATATGTACTAACGTACTAGATGTCGTGTTTTGAACACTCCCTTTGTTCATCGCAACTGCAGAGCAGTGTTTACAACTTGTAGCTGTCTGCTAGACAGTGACGTGAGTGGCGATGCAATAGATATGCGGTTTTAACGACCGTGACGTTTGAAATTTCTGTCCTAGCTTACATAGAATTCTTTGGTCGAGACAAACGTTGCAAGCGCTTGAATTTCCAAACTATATGTCACGAGCGAGCGGCAATCATATGACAACCATAACTTCATACATGTGTGTGATATATACAGACGTCAACTTGAGTATGTGTCACTGATTAGCGCGCCGTTGTATGAAGTGTCCGACTTGTAACTCAGTCAGTATGCGGACAGTGAGCCACTGGCCGTTCGCCTGATTCAGCCTTAGTTACGTGATGTTCAATCGAAACTGTATTATAAAAACCGCAGAGACATAAAAATACAAGCAGCAAAACTCTTAATAAGTGGCATTGAAGTAAAAGCTTCTAGAAATATAAAATATCCGTGTAATAACCTCGGCAAGTTGGATTAAAGTAGAAATAACCTTAATAATACTCCGAGGAGTTGGGAGTTCTGAAAATGGCGAAGTTTGTTAGTCCAGATGTGCTGGAGTCAGGGCTACCAGAGTCTCAAGGCTGCTATTTGAATCACGCGTTCACCACTCGCTGATGCGATTTAGCAACAATTGTGACAAATTGTTAGTTACTATGTAATGAGCAGCCTTCGGGCTCAGGATGCTAAATTGCCGAAAGTTGCATTGTTGCAGTCGTTGACCGCTTGGCAGGAAGGGATCAAATAAAACAAGTTAGTTTGGAATACCATAAAAACTCCGACATACACCGACAACGGCTGAACGAATTTTGAAGAAACTTATTCACGATCAAATCCTCTATCAAATAACTATATAACAAAAAAAAAGTTAAAAGTAAATTAGTATGTCTGGCTAAATATCGAACAGCTGACAACCCTAACTGGAGTATCCACTATGCGGCACTAACATACCATCTTATAAATTTTGCCCGAATGGAGGAACTGAAATATTATCAAGAAGAATTGCGTCGTACTTGAGAAAAAGCGACAGTGCCTCCCCCGTCCGGCTTTCAGAAAACTTGGTTGTTCCATGATGGCCATATGGCGGCAATCTGGACACTTTCCCTTCTTGTTTTATATGCGAGTGCTCATGATATTTGATGAATTGGCTCCGGGAATGCTTTTCCGATACCGACTGATGGATCTCGAGAGTATATTTTTGACGTGACAACGTCTAATAAATCGATGAACGCCGGCTGCACGCACGAAAAAGTATGACTCATTGTCCCGTTACGCTCATTGTCCCGTTACATCATCATCATCATCATTTCATCAATGTTTTGTTATGACGTTGCCACGTTAAACTATCGTCCGTAAACCGACTTTACAGACAACCAATTTTTTTTTATTCGTTTGACCGCTAACTCTCCTTATGTTAAGATTATATATTGAGATGCGGTTGTCTAAGAAGGAGGGTAATGTTCTTCGGATATATTAACGTATGTTATAAGGTGACTCCTGTGGCCTAAAATGATTGGCTGATTTGAAGATGAGACCTTCAGAGTTTAGGAATATCATGCGATATTGGAAAAATTGACTACTGTATGAGGTCATTTTATTGGTATTCATTTTGTTACTATATTATTATAAGCACACAAATTTTGTTATGGATAATAAAGTGATTATTACCTATATTTTAGGGTTCCGTACCCAAAGGGTAAAAACGGGACCCTATTACTAAGACTTCGCTGTCTGTCCGTCAGTCTGTCACCAGGCTGTATCTCATGAACCGTGACAGTTAAACAGTTGAAATTTTCACAGATGATGTATTTTTGTTGCCGCTATAACAGCAAATACTAAAAAACAGAATAAAATAAATATTTAAGGGGGCTCCCACACAACAAACGTGATTTTTTTGCTCTATATTGATCACGGCAACAGGTAGACGCTTGAAATATTCACAGAGTATTGAGTTATATTATTCACTTCAAAAATAAATAATTAAATTAAAATAAAATTAATATTTAGGGGGAGCTCCCATACAACAGACGTGATGTTTTTGCCGTTTTTATAGATAATGGTACGGAACCCTTCGTGCGCGAGTCTGACTCTCACTTGGCCGGTTTTTTAAATATAATTACTGACTACTCCAGCCTATTTTGAGTCTTAAATCTCCGCCTATAGCTTCAAGTTCAACCGCATTCAGCGGGCTTTTTAAAAGCGCAAGCTTCACTCCCGGCTATTGTTTTACCTGGCTGGCACAAAACGCCGGTTCTTGTTTGACATTTAATTATTCTTGTTGCGTAAAATTGTTGGATAACACATATTATTTACATTTTTCAGTACGATAATTTATGATTTTCAAGAATATTCTTTCCGCGTCGAATATTCTGATGTGAAATTAAATCGAAGTCTTTGATATTCATGGCGTCTAGTCAATCCAATATTAATTCACTTTTCAACTCTGGTTTGCGATATTCTTAACCTTGGTTTAGTCAATTTCCACCAAATCTCTGATCTCAAAACAAAGAAAGCTTAGAATAGAATAGATTTGGCTACAGTATCAAGCCCAGGTTTTCCTGGGCTTGATACTGTAGCCAAAACATAGACGTATTTTTCTCTACGTTCAAATTGTTTTTAACCCCCAACGCAAAAAGAGGTGTGTAATAAGTTTGACCTGAGTATCTGTCTGTGGCATCGCAGCTCTCAAACGAATGAACTGATTTTAATGAATTTATTTATTTGAAAAAGACTTGATCGAGTGTGTCTTAGCTATATTTCATCAAAATCGGTAGAGCCGTATTTTTTAGTTTTTGCCAAATTTTTTACCTTTTTGGGAAATTTTGGCCTGATTTTCCTATTATATTTTATATTATAGACTCATAATTATGTACACATGCGCCTATCATTATCACGCCTTACCGAAAAACGTTACTTAACTTTAACCAACGTCTTAAGTTCTCTGTCTTCTTTCCGCAAGTGTCATTACGTGTCAGCCAGAAGTTGACAAAATATGTTAAGCATTGCTTAAAGTTAAGTTACGTTTTTCGGTAAGGCAGTATATTATCATTGTCAACACAAGCTAAAGTGTTACAACATTCTATATTCAATATATTTTGGGTCCGTGCGTTTATGTAATAGGGAATGTCAATTTATATTTTTAGAGCCATCTGAATTAACAAAAAAGTTATTAGGGCAATTCATTTTAAACGATGTGGTTGGCAAGCAAATTAAATTATAACTGTTTGTAATAATATTTGTTTGTCAACTGTACAAAAGGTTAGATTTTTTCTGACCAATGCTAATAGCACAGTTATCATTTATTTTTTTTAGACTGGCACCACCTACCGACAAAGGGTTTCTTATAAAACTGACTCGAGAGCCGTTCTAAAATCGAATAGTATTTTTTCTCTTTTGCGGCTCAGCTAATATTCCCTACAGCGTCTTTATCCGCATCGCACAATACGCTAAAGTTATTTAACTCACGTGCCAGCTTCGCGTCTCTTATTTAGTTATTCCATACGTCTATGACACCAATCAAACTTCTCTGTACATTATAATCCATAATAATATTTGTCTTGGGGTGTTATTAAGATCCGTCGGCAAACGAAATGTTGGTAAAGTCTGAGCTATGCCTGGGACGCTACTCTCGCTTGATCGAGATTTTTCCGTTCGTTGTTTCTCTAGTTCGAAATGTCACAATGGTAAAAGTGATGTAGAAAATGTCTAGCGTGTGGAGAATGAGGTGGTTGAGCTAGGATGAGGTAAAATCGATATTGTTGTCGAGGCTGAGGGCCGCGCGCCGCTGCCTTCCAATTACTGAGCCGAATCTGCCGGCACGTGACCCAACTTGTTGCCTGCTGCCGAGAGACGTTGACGTAGGTACGCTGCGACATGGCTCTTATTGAGTATGCTCAAACCTGGGACTATAGCATTATGCTGAGCTGGGGCCGGATTGTGACAGAAACATTGTGTTTTTTTACCAAGATAGTTCTACGATTGACCACCAACTCACCTGATGTTACGCGACTGTGTGGCCCAGGATGGAGCTCGTCGATCTAGAAGATATCTATTCACTCTAGCCTTGAAAATTCCAAGATTGTAGGTCTCAGGGAACAGAGATGGCGGCAAAGAATTCCATTCTTGTGCAGTACGCAACAAGAATGTGGATCGATATCGCGGAGTACGGATTATATATTTTGTGTTTATGATTTTTTTAATAATAAATAAATATAAATAAATAAATATTTGTGGACATTTCACACAACACCATCTAGCCCAAACTAAGCAAAGCTTGTACTATGGAACTAGACGGCTGATAGATTACATATATACTTTTTTTTTGTAAATATATACATATGATACATAGAAAAATCTCTGTTGTATGTTTTTTGTTACAATAAATTTATGTATATACGGGCGTCTGAGTTTTGAACATAGTATAGAACCAGAACGGCAATTCTTGTCCAAAAACAGGCATAGATTTAAAAATGGAACGTTGCTTTTGGACAACAATTGTTATTCATAAACGATTTATGTACAGTTGAAATAGCAGCCTTGACGCCTAAATCGTCCATTTATCTGCCAATTATGACATAAAAATACTAATATCAGTCTTGTCGATCTGTACGTTAATAAGCACAATATGCAATGCTGCAATGTTGCGACAAGGGGCGCTGATTGCCCATCACTCACCTATCCCGTTGAGAAATAGCCAAAGAGAGGGGCATAGTTGATGTATACCTATTACTAATTAACTGGCGACCTTGGTATTTGTATGTGTTGTTATTTTAACAATTTTATTATTGTTTTTAATATGTAACCAAAATTTTATTTTCGTGACCCGTACGTTTTTTTTTATAAAGTCATTAGGTAAAATGTGTAAATTTACAAAAACAAATGCTGTCTATGTTTAGTTTCTTGGAAATAATTCCGTCCGCTCATTGCAATTTCCAATAATAAGCTGCGAAGTGGAAAACTATTAATCTTGCAGCCCCACGTTGGGCGCCAATATGTCGCGACTGCATTTTAACTTACAATCTAAGTTGTTTTTAAACTCGCAGTTTTATAAAATTTTCAGTATTTACAATGTTACATTGGAATAAAATTTTAGGTAAGCTATCTATAATCCGTAATACATTTGTTCGAATCTAACTTGGTTGCCCGAATCGATCTCGTAAAACTTCCGTAAGTTTGTTAGCCAGAAGTTTCATTTCCCCCTTTAGTTATTGGGTTAGGTTTCTGTTTCATTATACCCAGAAACTTATTAATTACTAAGGTTCGGTTATCAGACGACTTGTCAAATAATCTTTCCGGAATTGGATAGTCTCTTAAAAAATAAATTTCGATTTCAGGGATATTATATTAGATTTTACATATTTCGGGACATAGAACCATGAATTTATTTTCTCAATTTAAAAATGCGTAAATATTTGTGTTACGTCTCCGACTTTTTGTCTCCATGTTTATTAATAGAGTCCTCGGAGTTAGTCTAAGTCAACCCGCCGAGAATCGCAGACGAGCTTTTATTGAGGGAGCTAATTTATCACCAGGCGCGATATGATCTATAGTCTACAAAGGGGATTTTGTAAGCACTCGATGTCCTGTTCATGGAGTGTTCGCGAATTGACAAAGAATTTTCTCCGCAATAAAATTTCCGTGCCCTAATGGCTGAGTTTAATTTGTAAACATTGGTTCAGAAAATGGAGTAAGTATGGCAACTGAAAAGTTTTAACTATGTTTCGTGTGAAGTAAAGGTTCCTCAACAAAGTCAGTCAGACGGACGCCAGCGGCGGTATTTCCGTGGCCGTGTCTATGTGCATGTCTTGTTTCGGGTCGCTCCTGGTTTTCCCAGCAAGGGGACGCGGCCCAGGGGTTGTTGGCCGGGATCGATCCGCCCCACCACGCCGGTGTTACCGGTGCACGGGGTTACGACACCATCACCACTGCAGTCTTAGTATCATCTCTTTTCCGCTAGACTTCGTGAGCTGGTCGAACTCGCTCATTTCACCCCGTGTGACGCAGTGGCTCGTAACACCGGCGGCGCTCTGTACCTGCGGTGAGGAATATACGTTTCATCTTTGTCCCGGAGTATCGACGTTGGCCACTACACGAGTGACGGGCTTGAGGAAATCAATCGGAAGCATTTTGAGTGGTGAAATGAATTCAGCGTGGCGTTGCCGGCTGTTAATTGGCTGCGGGTGGCGGCGCCGAGACGGCGGCGGAACCTCCGCATGGTACCTCCCCGGCGTGCCCCCACTCCCCCGCCGTTCTCCCCCTGACAGCGCGCCGTTTTTATGAGCGAGAAGCCCGTCGAGACTCGCACGAGTCTGGGCGGCTCTTAAATTAGTTTGCCTTCTCCGACCCTAGGTCCTTTTTGTTGCTAGGTAGTAAGGATTGATTTCCAAAATTCAAAACTTTCAAATATCAGCTAGTGTCATCATTTATACTGCATTCTTCCTAACTACCCCATTTTAATACTTAGTTTTCGTTATGTGCCTTCATTAAAAACATTTTTTGTTATCTTATGGAATCGTTGTTATTTTTAAAACCCATATTTATGTTATTGTTTACCATCAAACACACCCTCTCTATAAGTAGAATTTGAGGCAAAGTAATAGATGTTGCTGGTGACATTATTTTTCCATTTGGTAGGCTTATTTTCTTGGGTTATCAAGTTAGGGACGGTAGCGGCGGGGTGTTAGCGGGGTGGGACCGCAGGGCGGGGTGTGCGGGGTGCGGGGGGGGCGCTGCTATCGACCGGCCGCCCTCCCCCCGGCGTGGCTCAGTTTCCGGGCGAGAGTCGCGCAGTGAGCCGGCGCCGCGACGCGACTCCGTCACTCGTTAGATAGTCAATTTGATCACCACCATGCTGATAGGACTCGTGCGGGACTCGGTGATGCAGTGCTTCTGCCACTCATGCCGCGCGCCCGTGCTGCCCGCAGGTTGGACGACGCGCCGTCACACCGCTTCCTCCGACTCCTCGATAATGACCGGCGACGCCGCTGCCACTCACCGTGGAGACAAACACCTAAATCTTGTGATATTTCACTAGAAAATGCTTCTATGTGTTCTATTCCTTTAGCCCATGTCGTTTTTTGTACAAACTGATCCCAAGATGTTAAAATCTGTATAGAATTCACAAAAATGTTATCATCAGGGTTGTCCAACAAAGTTCGCTTGTTGTTTTTGATTGGTAATGGTATTGGGTTTCGTATGCTGACGTTTCCAGAGAGACCTAGATCTGAGGTATATTATTTTGGCATGTAATCCAAACGCCGGCCGGCGAGGGGCGCGCGGGCGGGGCGCTAGCCGACCGGTATTGATGCCGTCTGACAAGCACGTGATACGTTGTCACTGCGGATGCACTGGGCTCTCCGTTGAAGGTATTGATGCAATCTTGTCGGGAACATCTTCAATTTGTTATTATGCTAGAAGTTAATCAATTTTTACTAACAACGACTTGATAACTTTAAAGGTAGTCGTTTTTTTTTGTTTTGCGTTATTTTGTATGTTAGTCTTTTTATCTCACTGTATTTTACTAATATGTTTTTTGTTACATCTTCTTGTGTTGAACCTAGGGTTCTATCTAGGTCGTCTACCCAAAAGTATTGATTGAACCTAAATACATGCCCACCATTTTGTATCAGGACACATGTAATCTCGGATTTTTCCGTCCACCATCTTGACACGTACACCTGTCTTTCCTTCAGTCAAAAGTTTTTATTTTAATTATAAAAATGCTGATTGGTTTCCATTGTAACCAATTGAATTTTTTCCGCTATTATTAATTCTAAATGACTAAATTCTTCAATGTATACTTTATTTTATGAACATATGGAAAGATTATTCTTTCTCAAACTCATGCAAATTGTTATAGGTTAATCAACCTATCAATGATGTCACAAAACCCCTAATAGTACTTCTCCTAAAAACGAAAAGATGTTCCACAGTGCGAAATAACTTTTTTACCGCAGTTTCACCGTATAAAACTTAATGGTACTCCAGACGGGGATTGTAAAACTCAGCCTTGAGATACGCTCGAGCGTGTCTACCAAGCCGCAATTTCAATTTTTGTTTTATTTCATCTGTAATAACGTTTGTAATTTCACCAAAGATCACGTTCGGTTAAACGGCTTGTTTCCCTTCGCCTTATGCCATACTGAAATTTATTTACAACACACTACGTCGATCTTTTATCCGTTGTTCGAAGATCATTCGAAACATTGTTCATTGATCTCACTGTATTCCAGGTTTGATTGATCTTATCAAATATTTAAACCCAATTTCATATGTTACAGTTCTCTCCCCACCTCTAAAATGCCAGGCAGGACGTCACTACGTTTTCTATTATGAAATGAGTTAATTTATCATCGTAATCCATTTCGCATCGTCGCGCGTCGGTCTCTTTAAAAGGTCTATGTCGCGCCCGGAGCTTTTCAAGTGTTTGGATTACCGCTACGCCATTTGTAAAGAGGCATCGGGGGCTCGAGATCACATAATTGTTTAGGGGGTGATTATGACACCGCGTTTAATTGGCTCAACAAGTTTAGAACCCCTTTTGGTGTAGGGGAACAGGGGTATCAGATTAGGATCATCTTGTGTTCTCATTACCGTGCCATTGTGTTGCGTGACAACATTATGTAATTTCGTCATTACGTCGTTAAACCCCTTTAGTTTAATATTCAATTTTCTCCTGGAAACAGATTTTCTTACGAAGGTTCATACATATGGAATGGTTCGTAGGACGGGGCACGTACTAGATCGGATTTGTTTGAAGAAGTCGGGTCTACGCCAACGTCACAATGATGCATTGCAGACCCGAACAATGTTTGCGTGTACGTGCCGCTTTCCACCACACTCGTCCAGTTCATAAGTTGGAAGTTTGTTATTCTGTTGCCAGTTATGTGAAGACAATTACGTTAATTCCCCACAGGATAGTTGTGGCTTTAAAAATAACACTGTAAAGGCTTCAAACAGAACGCGTCGCAGTCTACGTCACACCCATTTGCTAATGAGGGTAGCTCGTAAAGCGGACGTCTAAAGCGTCTTCACTACTTGGAAATATTCTCGATGTTGCATTGAATGTGTCCCTTGTTTCTGCATAACTTCGCCACCGCATTCGTTTATACTCTTTCGTGTCAATGGCCGTTATCCCAGAGGCAATAAATTCGCTTTCAGCTCTCCCCTCGCAGGTTAAAACCTTGCTTTAAATATTTTATCAGTTTTTCATGTCGTATCGTGTGGCGCAGAAGGGGACTGGCATTCAACCTTTCGACTGTAAACTGCCCGTTTCATATTCGATTACCAGTTTTGTTTTACTTTATCGAATTCATTAAAATTATGCTTGCTGGAATACCCTTACAGTTCACTCAATATTTATTAGAATATTCACCAGAGTAACCTTGCTCTTTGTTTCCTTTCAATTTAGCTAATGCTTATTATTTGAAGCATTAGCATTGATCTTTAAGGATAACACCTGAAAGTGAATCCTCCGGCGTTTTCCTCAGGGCTGCGGTTACATAAACTAGATCTTGGAAAATACGATCGCGGGTTTACTGCAGTGATTTCCCTACGCCGTATTAGGGGAGAGAGTAAATTACGCCGGTTTGTCTGCAAATTGCGCTATTCAGTCCACAGATACATATCAACAGATAGAAACAGCCGTCATCACAACGTGAGTTATGGCTTCGTACGCTAAATTAATGGTATTAACAGTGACTAACGACCTGATCGGCAGAACCTCTCGCTCAGCCAGAACGGCTTGATTTGCAATCGGGCTTTACTATAATCAACTCGCTGCCATTTTGCATATTTAATCCGGCAGAACTTAACCACCCCCGGCTGAAACACCGTTGTGATTTAATTAAATTTAAATTCACGCTTCCTCGATCCCGCTGCCGTAAGGCTCCCGATTTTATAAGCCTATTTGTCATTCTTCAAAAGTGATCTTCATAAATTCAAATCGGCGCGTCTTAAACTGTCGTCATTCAGGATTATAGTACAATAAGGGTGTAAACCACAGTTTTGAAGTATCGGCATCGTTTGCCGCATCGTCTGTCCCGTGTAAACCGAGTCTGAGCGCTTCCGTGAGGGATTATCCGTATTTGGTGGTATTTTCTCCGCTCCCGGGTTCGAGAGTCGGAGCCCATTCCGCTCACGTATCGGCCTCTCATCTTGCGACGTCGTGCCGTCGCGTTATTACCTTCCAACTATTACCCCAAAGACGATCGTACACGACTCGAACTCCAAATATCTAATGACTATTCACGACTTGCTCTTCTGCGCCGTTTCATTATATTTCGTCTTTGTTTCATAATGTGTCTGGAAGGCTAATTACGGATTATGAGACTATCCGATTAAGCTATCGTCTAATCTAATTTTGTACTTTAGATTGAAAAGAGTACTTTGGATTTGTATTTGACCACATTCGTATTCGGATTTAGGATTTTTGTCTTCAGCATTTTCGTACGTAGGTATAATTTAGCTATATTTTTCAGGGAATAGAATAGAATCACTCAAAATGTTTTCGTTCGATAGCTTCGTTGCATGTACTTCGCCCATTATAACATGATTACAATCAATTTTATATCTATCGTCGGAATCGGGATCACGTGGGTGGAGCATGGCAACTTTATCGATTCCAATGTTTATTCTAGCTCTGTTGTCGAATCGATCCAACGGGGAGTCACGCGAGCTTGACGTAGACTCATTAACATGGGGGTCTGGCCTCTGCGCACACTCTTCAAATAAGCATTAGTCCGTCCGAATTGACCGTCTCGTAATGGTTTTCCGATTGTCCTCGGGCGAGGACGGCGGGGTGTGTTTGTCCGACGATTGTGGTATTTGCGGCGTATGTTGAAGGTCTCAATCCCTTGTCTGATCCCCTCGAAACCAGGGCTATCCCTTTTGTTTCTTAATTCAAAAATGTTTAACAGTAGGGCTCTGTGAAACATCTGTTTTAACCTTCTACTCATAAAGACGGGTGATATAACTTTGACGTGTGTACTTGTTTTAGTGTTTCTGTCAAATGGATGGACGGATTTTGATCTTGTTTTTTTTTTTTTATTTGAAAGAAGAATTAACCTAGAGTGTTCTTAGCTTAGATTTAGTTTCATTATAGTTAGTTTTAGATCTAAATGTTTTATATATTACATTATTTTTTTTATGTCGGGGGTTTTTTTAATTATTTAAACTTGTACTTGGATAAAATATAGATTTAGGACAGTTTGTCTCCCGGTAAGTGAAGTGGAAGTCGTCGCGGCGGAAGCCCCGTTGACTTGTCCTCTCTGTCCGTAGCACACAGGCGGTCGGCGCCAGTCAAGAAACCACTGGGCAAACCAAGGACCAAGCAGCCAAAGAAAGTCAAATTCATTAGTAAGTCGCTAATATTGTGATCATACTACATGAATTTTATTATTGTAATTCCGATTTATGCTGTTTGATTTTATTTATTGTCTTTGATTTTTTTTATTGGATAGTAGTAGGAGAGAAAGAACTCTGATAGAGTCCGCAGAGGGAAGTACCACGCCATTCATTCATCAAGCAGTACTATTTCGTATTGAAAAGAAATCTTTTCAGCGACAATCGCGAAACAATGTTTAACAAAGCATTAACGACTTAATTGTTTCGTCACTCGGGCTAAATAAATAATATACTAATTACTAGCTGTGTCTCACGATTTCACCGCTTCGTGATGAAAAACGATGGTAATGATAATGATAACGTAATCTATGTCCATCTGTATGTTTTGAGCTGTCTCTGTACCATATTTCATCACAATCGCTTCAGCCATTTAATCGTAAAAAAACCTGAAAAGGTTACAAACAGACAGAGAGGCAGACTTCTTTAAGAAAGAGTTACTTTCCCTTTTATAGTATTAGTTTAGTTACAACAACATTACATATTAGAAGACATTGAACTGTTACGGATAAGCGTGAGCGTGTGGTACCTACCATCAACCTTCACTAGGTTGATGGTAGGTACCACACGCTCACGCTTGCTCGCTTACTCACTTAATACCATAGGTAAGACTAGTTTTACTGACTGGAACTGTTACATCCAAATTACTTTATTTTCTAACTCTGTACCACGTCCATCTTCCATCTATATTTCTGATCCTATACAGATTCAATTCTATGAAAAGTAATACCTTTTTCCTATGAATAACATTGGAAAGGGAATGGGAGGTAGTTGGAATCCAATTATTCGTCGCACTTTGTCTCCGAGTCGCAATTTGTCGACGGAAAATACGGGACGCACGAAAAATAACAACCGTGGGCCGGGATGAGGTGAAGATAGAGATACTCATCCTGCGGGACGGGGGGTGCGGAATGTATTTGAATATGGAGACAATAAGTTTGTAATGGGGAGTTTTGCCATTACTCGCCACGCTTGGCATGCGGGTTGGTAAGCGCAGTAGATGCCATTTTCCGCAGAGGGCGCTGCTGCCCACCTATGGTAGTATTTCCCTTAGCCTGTTTTCACGGCACCCGCGGGAAGAGAGGGACAAGTGGCAAGAAGATTCTGGATGCAAGTCGCTTCTAATCAGTCTTTTTGGAAATCCATGGGGGAGGCCTATGTCCAGCAGTGGACTTCGTATGGCGTTTGTAAAATCTAAAAGTCAGGGAGTTGTATTTATCTGAAGACCAGCCACAAGGTAGATCATCATCATGGTCATCAGCGACAAGAAGTCCACTACTGGACATAGGCCTCCCCTATGGATTTCCAAAGAGATCGGTTGGAAGCGGCTTGCATCCAGCGTCTTCCTGTTACTTGTTGAGTTTACAAGGTTGATAGACGAATAAGTTATGAGCTGCCTTTTTGCACTAACGTGTTTTTCAGTAATTGATTGCGACGAGCCTAAGTACGGGGTTTGATCACAAACTCCAACGAAAAACGAGTGTTGTTACGATTTGACGTGTGTATATATTTTGAAATAGTTTTTTTTTTGTTAGAAAAAGGATTTAAAATAAAGTGCTAAAAAAAATCTGTTCACCCGTTTTTTGTAGTCGTTGCGTTTTTTTTTATTTCACCTATCTCCGATTCACACGTGTATTTTATCCACACACAAATATTTTAGTTCCAGTCTGAATAATGAGGAATCTTTCCAACCGCTTGTGCTCGGTATCCAACATTGGAATATTCCTCGTAACCCCAAAAACCGGTTGAGGCAAGGAACCAGCTCCCGCGAGGTTTCTTTGTGCCGGGCGACGCGCCAGGTCGAGTGCTTTCACGCCTTATACGACGCTCATTGTTGGTGCGGTGCCGGTGTGGGCGCTTCCTCCATTGTCATACTATCTCTTGAAAGTTTGAATTGTAGCGTTGAAAGCTTCATTTGTTTGTTCTTGTTATGACTAATACGAGTCACAATTAAGTTGTAAGCACTCTTTGTTTGGAACAAATTGATGACTTGTTTGACTTAGTGGTGGCGAGTCCGCTTCATAAGAATATTCCGTTCGATTCCCGGCCGTTAGCGGATATGATTAGCTCCGACTAACGTAATATCTGCTCATTTTAATCAATCAATATCACTAACTAATCAATCAATAATCATCATCATCATCATCATTTCGGCCATAAGAAGTCCACTGCTGGACATAGGCCTCCTCCATGGATTTCCAAAAAGACCGATTGGAAGCGGCTTGCATCCAGCGTCTTCCCGCCACTTGTATGAGATCATCTGTCCATCTCGTGGCTGGTCTTCCTACGCTGCGCTTGCCGGTGCGTGGTCAATAATACTCAATAATACTATTCAGTATTTAAACTATAATTATTCTAAAGTCTCTTGGAAAAGTAACAAATGACTTCCTTTGTTTCCTTTGTGTCGGTCACAAGTCACGTCAACAACATACTATCTAGTATTCTTGGAAGTCAGTGGTATCATTATGATACACAGATAGCACTGCATTACATATAAACGATAATGACTAAAAATAAGTGGCCAAGAGCGTGTCGAGCTACGCGTATAGTAGGGTTCCGTAACTAATGCAATAATTGAAGATGAAGACTACTATTTTTTATTCAGAGTACTTTGCAAGAAGGTCCTCTTTACTATTAATACCTCTTTACTATAATGCCTCAAGTGTATTACATATTTATCACCATATCTCGAAAATTTGTAATCATAAAGTATTGAAAATAATTTTCATTGAAAGTTTTTGACATGGTCCAATACTATAATTAATCATGAATTTCTAGGTCTAATAGTTTTGAAATGCAGGGACACATTTTTTCCACCCATGGCGAGCTATATCTCGCACACAAAAAAATAATATACGGTACATTAGTCTTATTTTAAGAGCCCTGTCTAATGCCACCCCACTCGATGAGGTGGAGTTGAAAAAAAATCATCTTTTCTTTATACTATTATCAGTTATATCGATCCACATTCTTGACGCGTACTGTACAGGAATGGATTTCTTTGCCGCCATCTCTGTTTCCTGAGACCTACAAATCTTGGAATTTTCAAAGCTAGAGTGAATATATATCTTCTAGATCGACGAGCTCCATCCTTGGCCACACCGTCGCTTCAGTCACATCGGTCGAGTTGGTGGTCAATCGTGGATCTATCTTGCATAGAAAAATATTCCTATATTTTTAATTAAATTTTTGAAAATTTACTACGGCATTTTGCAGCGGCTCCACGGCTAGTGTTTTCAACAGTAATCTAATATATGTCGCGTATTAGTCACCTGCAGTATTCACTACGTAGGTATATGCTTAGGTATTCAGTGTGGTCGACTGAAGGGGTACTATTTGCGGAACAGTCACCGCTGTAAATGCGGAGTGAATCATCCGCGAGGGATGTCGGGTGCGTTCACCCTCGCTCCTCACCCCCCCGAATAATTACACTGTGTCGGTTTCCGGGCTTACGGGTTGCCAGATGTGTAACACGTAATTCTAGCTAAATAGCTGAAAGAAAAAAGAATAGTGGACAAGAGCTGTTTGTCCAACAAATGGACTAGGCAGGTTGTAAATAACAATTAGTCGTGTTCAAAAAGCTCGTTAGATTGTTTAGATTGGAGTAGATAATAGATAAACGCATGCACATATACATACATTATTACATAACAAACATACGTATGTCCCAAAAAAACATGACTTCCCTTACGTAGTCCGGTAAAAAGAACAGTAGAGTCTGTTCGGAAAAACAACTATCGTGGCAAAAAATAGGGACTTACATTTCGAAGTCTCGGTTGTGAAACGATCACAAAACGATCTAATTAACTGAAAAGGGAGAAATGACACGAAAAAAATCAAAACTACTACCTAAATAGGTTTATTGTTTATTTTGTTTATTGTTTATTTTACATTGCATTACAATTACATACATAGCATAGGTACATACATAATCACCCTAATAGGGTATAGCAATCTAGTGCGGAGCGGAACGGTTTATTCTATTATGTGTTTGTCTTTAAAAAACTCTTCTATCGTATAATAGCCTTTTTTAATTAATATATTTTTTAGGGTTTATTTTTAGGGGTACGTATGTATACCAACTATTATATAATTAACTTATATAATTATAAATTAATATATAACTTATATAATTAATTTTTAATAACTATATATTTGAGATCGGTGTCAGGTCCTAAACTAACAACTAAGTTCTATAGGACACTGACCTCAAAAATAGTTGGTTTACGTATCTACTTAGGTAGCTGCCCAGTTTTGATTCTTTTCGTGTTATTTCCCCCTTTTCAGTCAATTAGATTGTTTTGAAGTCAGTTTTTTTTTTACATTACTCTTATTATTTTATTTATTTATAGCTGTTTGACATTGTCGGTACACTATAGTCGTATTTGGCGATAGAATACGCTTAAGTATCTGGTAACACTGGCAGACCCTTGTGGTAGATACAGCATTCCCGGACTCACCCGGTGCCCTGACCTTGAGGGTTACATTAATTTACGCCAAAAAAAGTCCACCCCAACGCTTTTGGGGGTGAGTTTAAAAATTCCACCCTTAATGAAGAGACTGTGGCTTTAATTAAATGAGCTTTGAAAGGTGTCTTCAGATTATTCGGACAGTTAATTAGCCGATGAATTCTTAATTTATTAATTAAATACGCTGTATATTTTAACATTAAAAAAATATATTGTTTCGCGTATTACTTTTGCCCATCTTATACTGTAGAAACAGGCACACAAAGCAAGGCATATACCGCGGATCGTTCGCTACGCTGGCCGCACGTTATATTAATAGCTTCTGAAAAATAACTGCGTACTCAGATATAATCTCCTCAACAACAAAGAGTACCTAAATTCACACCAATTGCTGTTATACTTCACAACAAAAATTACATATGTACCTACAATACAAAATTACTTACAAATTACCTACTGCAAGTAAGTGGCCTACAAAATATCGTTAAAAACGAAGATCTTTAGAGCTTATTTTTACCCGACTGCGTAAGAAGGAGGATTATGTTTTTCGAGTATATGTACATATTTATGTTTCTATATAAGCGCCTACAGCCTAAACGGCTTGGCTCATTTTGATGTGCGAGGTGTCGTTAGATTTGTTTTCTCTTCCTGAGTGTCGTAATATATTTTTTGTAATAATTATAATAATACCTATCTCGCAAAAATAAAAAAAAAGCGTCTTTTCCTAACTTCTAATGTTTTTTTTCTTAATAAACAAGTGATTATACTAGAATTGTTCTAAAGAATGCGCATTTATAATCTGTAGCGATTTTACGTATACTTTCTCACAAAAAATGTACACTCAACGTATCAAGTGTGACGAATTCATAAGTTAAACTGTAAAAACTGCTTTTCTGCAATAGGATATTTAGTTTTTCTTTTAACATAGATATTTGTTGTCATCTATTGTTATATTAAAGTCTGGTCCAGCGCACGACAAGCAAATATAGAAACAATTGGGGCAAACGAAATACTGATCAAAACCTGAATACCATAAAAATCTGGGGCACCTGGGGCCGCGTGTTTTCATTATTTTGTAACGAGCTGAAGCACACCTCGGGGGCGTCCTTAACTTGTTCGGATGGCTTTTACTCGACAATAGAAGCTCATAGTAATTAACCTGAAAAATGTGAACAGACCGTGTCGTTACAGTCCCCTTCGACCAAAAATGAACGCAAAGATTTGATTAAAGTATCAAAACTCTGAAGCGCCGATTTAAATAATTGAATGGCGCTCTCATGGCCTTGTCGAAAGCAGTTTGAAAATTACGGTTTTGCTTGTTGAATCACGTTTTTTTTTTTCGTTTATTAGGGTTTTAGCAGGTAATGTGAGCTCGTTCGTATCTTTTATTAGTAGGTGTAGAAAAAAAAAAACACCTGATTGTTGTGCTCTTTTTTTGTGAAGGTGGACCTTTTTCATGAACCGGATCAAATGAACTCTTCAGGGTATACTGGACGAATGGGCGTTTGCATGTTTCTCCGATGTCAATTTCTTAGGAACCGTTTATTCGGTCGTCATTACATTTTATAGGCATGAAGTGTATTTCAGTAGAATGTTTGAATTCGAACATGAGCATAATCTATTCAGGGGATGTACCACATGCGTTCAAGCAGTCTTATTTCAACATTACCTTGACTTTTGTCTCGCTTCTTCTACAGCTGAGAGAGCAAGACAAAGGTAAAAGTAATTGAAATAAAATTGCTATCAAGATAATGTGGTAACCCCCAAGGGTCGTTGCAGAGATGGTCTGCCAATGACGAGTGTGTAATACTTAGCGTCGCGAATTTGTAAAAACATTCATAGTTGGTGACATTGTAACATAATATCTTTTATTGAACAAAAGGTTAAGATTAGACTCTAACAGCAGCCCGTCGCATTTGTATTCCTCTCACTCTTTCAGACCTTTGTCACCTTGTAACTTTTTGTAAAGTTTCCGATGGCTTCATCGCAAAGTTGGTAAAGGAACGACGGTTTGGCCAATTTTCTAGAGCTTACGCTTAACCTTGCCCCATCGCCAGGTCTAAAGTAAAATAAGGACGCTGAGAAAATCTATTCGTTCTCTGTTTAGTTTAAATAACTTCGATGAACTAGAATGGCAGCCACGCGAGCTCTAGAAGACATTGGGACATTGGAAGACATTTTCACAACTCCATCTAGCCCCAAACTAAGGAAAACTGATTCGATATCTTTGAAGTGTTTTTACACCTTTGACTATATCTACAAATTTACAGACAGTTCAAAAATTTCACATCTGACGGGACTTGAACTCGCATATGCCAATTAATACTAATTGGGAGCCTTTACCAATTCGGCTACAGGCCGTTTAGACCATCTCATGTGATGTGACACATCTGCACAAACATCCATGCTGAGCAGACATGTTTGCCCTGGGTGAGAATCGAACCCACGAATTTCAGAAGTCAGACGTACTAACTACCATGCCATGAGGCCTGTCTAGATATAATAAAAATACATTGTTCTTCTCTTCTCCTTCTTAGAAATTCTAAAGCTACTGTAACTGCCCCGTTTATTGATGCATATGTAATGTATACCTTACCCTCATCGATATCTGATTGTATGTATTTGTCAACAGCCACTGAGATCAGGTGCCAAGAGATGTCGAAGGGCGGACTGGCGTACGAGGTGATCCTCGCAGAGCCAGTGGGTGTGCCCGTGCCTAGGCGCGCCGACTCGCCAGAGAAGACTCCCTCCGTCGAGGAGATACAGGAGAAACTGAGGGCGGCAGAGGAGAGGAGACGCGTAAGTTACTTGGCTTTTATCTCAACATTTGAATGGCCATCCCTTTCGAGGTGCCAAGAGATTTACCTGACCCCAAAGTCGCGAAACTTACACTTCCTACATGTTTTAAGTCATCATCTCAGTCACAAGAAGTCTACTGCTGGACATAAGCCTGCCACATGGATTTACAAAATGCCCGATTGAAAATGGCCTGCATTGCATCCAGCTTCATACTTACCGGTTAATTTAGTGAGCATAATCGAGTCATATTTAGTAACAATATTCCTCATAGTAGCCTTTACAGCCTGGTTTAATGAGAAACTAGCTCCATTGGTCTGATCTGCTAAAGTATTATACAATAGCTTGAAATTTGAGAATTTGACTAACGAAAAAAATATTTTAGAATAAATGTAAGTAAGTATACATAACTCAGTTATTGAATGTAGTAACTATAAATAAAAGTGTGAAACACAGGTTAACATACATAGTATGGTGGTCCGAAGAGCTCATCAAACTGAAGAAGGAGATTAGAACCAAGAAGAATAGAATCCGATGTGCAGCGCCGGACCGTAGAGCTAAAGTTGTAGATGAATACCTAAAAGCAATAGTAAAATATGAAGATGAGATAAAAAAGGCACAGGTGAAGTTCTGGTGGAAAATTTGTAAGAAGCGAGATAGGGAGAGGTTATGGGAGGGAATGTACCGGACAATGTAAAAGTCAGTACAAGTAAAACTCTAAACGTGTCCTTTTACCCGAAAGTCATTAAGGAAACTGATAAAACTCATATTTGTCCTTATTTACTAAAACATTCATCTTAAATGATACCTATAACCCAGTATTGACTCCCAAGCGAGTATATCTACAGACAAAACTTGTTACTCATAGAAGCCACTGACTTATTCTAATATATCAAGTCTCAGATGAAATGAATACTCCATCTACTGCTCAGCCCACAGACACAGACGTCCACTCACTCCTTAGCACAAACGTCATAACTATCGTTCATATGCCGCCCACAACTAACAGATCTTCTCGACTACCAGGTCGTCGGTTTGCCTCTGCGGGGCTACCATCGCTGCATCTGCCGATACTTACGTAGATGCATGAATTTAGAAACCAACAAGTCTGTCGCCAGTGATAGGAAATATCCTGGAGAACTCTCACCTATCCACCTAGATGCGCTAATGATGATGATATTTTTTTTATACTAACCCCCAGGCCGCTCGTTGATGCTCAGAGCGTACAGCTCAAACACAGCCGTGTTTAGGCTAAATTGGTTTTCTAGGTATTGCTGCATTATCAGGACTTTGAACTTATTTACAGCAGTATTAAGTTGACGACCCTGGCTCATAGAAATCGAGCCCGTTTTGTCTATTAACAATAATTAATATGCAATTTGTTTCAATTTAGTTGTACATAAGTGTCTCTCTTATATTCGTAACTAAAATATTGAATTTTATGAGATGAGGAATAAATTCATGGCATCGGAAATCGTGAGACAGGCTTAAATTTTTTTTCCGTTTTCTTTTTATAGTTTCCACTCTAGGTATTTTGTTACTCATTTGGTTTTAAAGGTAATAAATCGTATCATTCGAAATACGTTTGTTAGAATTTTACTTGCCCGAATCAGTTTCATACAATTGTCTGGTTCCAGATGTTTTTACTTGACTCGAGTGTCTGATTCCATAACTTTGTTAACCATATGTTTCCATGTGTTATTATAAGTTACAAATATTCAATTTCTCAGATATATCAAATACAATTACAAAATACAAATACGTTTATTTAGGTTAAAGACATATTTAAATTTTAAATGTGAACTCATTGGCTCCGATCTAGTGTACTCTGATTTTTGGAACCAATGGCCTCTCCGAAAATAATCAATTCTTAAGTTAGGTTTCTATTTATTATACACAGAAACTTTCGTATTACTACGATTTGGTTATCAAACAAGCGGTCAAATGAGCGTTCGGGATTTTGATAAAGTATCTTTTGAAGAAAATAAGTATTTCGTTTTCGGGGAAACGATATTCGATATTTCGTAATTTGGATTATAGATACGTAATGATATGATTTAAAATGAACGAAAGTAAACCTGCCATGAAAATACTGCGATCACACACAGCATGTGTACGACTACAGAGTTTATAATACACCTCATAATATTCCAATAATCCTTTCCAGAGTTTGGAAGCGAGCAAGATGGCGGCAATCGCGATGAAAATGCAGAAGATCGAGGAGGCGTCACGGATCCGCAGCGAACAGACCAACAGCTTCATCTCGACCACCAAGGAGGCGCTCGACGCCAAGATGGAGACCCATGAAGAGAAGCGCGAGGCGTATATCAGCGAACTGCGCGGCCGCCTCAAGGACCACCTCGAGGGCGTTGAGAAGACCAGGTTAATTATAATACATTGTTAATAGGCGTACCAACTTCAGCCTCGCGACTCCCTTGCAGCAACGAGCTCCTAGAATTGTTGATCCCGAGCTCGCCAACTAGCACCATTGCAAAGAAACAGGTTCCCTTCGCAGATGTGTTCTGCTCTAATTTAGAAGTCTCACACTGTAAGGTTTCGCTATTTTTTCTTTCCACAGAGAAGATACTTGGAATAGGTAACTTGTTTGCCTTGTACACTTCCTAAATGGGTCTTTCCGAATAAATGCCTGGGTGTCTTGAAATCACGAGTGAATAGGTTCTTTCTAGACAGGCGCGCTCTATCGTAGACCGTAACAGTCGCTTAACATCAGGCGAGTTAGCGGTCAGGCTCAAGCATATTTTTTAAATAAAAAAACTTCCAAAGATTTTCGTAAGGTAAGGTAGGTCACATCTTGTTACCCTATGATGTGGGTAAATATACGGCTCGCTCTTAGTCTATTATTAGCTCGCTGTTATATGGATTTTTCTACTTGAAGCTTGCTATTGGCAGGTTGACCCTGGAGCAGCAGACGGCGGAGGTATACAAGGCGATCGAGGAGAAGATGAACACGGCGGCGGACAAACGCGACGAGAACATTAAGAAGATGCTAGAACGCCTGCGAGAACATGTATGTATTATCACCACAGTTTATAGCCCTCTCTTTACATGGTCTCATTCCTGCTTACGTCACGACGTGCATTTGATCTGGACAAACCCAAATAAGCACTTTTTCAGTGAAGGTTCGGTAATGGACTAAGCCCTTCAATTTAAAATATAAAAGTTTTTTTTTGCCCAGTAAATATTGCCCTGCAAAGAGCACGTCGAAATCTATAAAATCACAAATTTTCAAAACTCCTGGAAAACTTTCCAGGTAATCCCCCTTTTTGTACCAAATCACTGGACTATTACACCAAGTCATCCAGACATAGCCACATCTAAGCGATATTGTCGTGTATACCAGGAGGAGCAGGTCCGCAAAGTCCGCGCCGGCAACCAGGAGCGGTTCCAACAGCTGGAGACCTCCATTCAAGACAAGCTGCAGCAGGCCGCCTCACGCCGCGAACAGCTCGAAGCCGAGCAACGTGAAAAGCTGCGCAACCATGTATGTACCCTCAATTTTCACTTACTTGCTCAAACCCTCTCGTAGCTTGAACAGCATCTTGGAGACAATTCAGTTAGTCAAAATCATTAGCTGGACCATTTGTGGGACGTTACCTACTGCAGTGCTGCTGTACGCTTTTTGTTGGCGAATCTGTAACAAACGAATAATTGCTTAGGAAGTACACTATTATTATAAAGCGGAACTCTGAAACTACTGGACAGATTCCGAAAAAAAAAATTCTAATACAAATCTGTGTGAACCCTGAGTGCTGGTTGTGTTACAGTTCATTTTGATAAAAAGTTTTAATGCAATATTGTATTTTTTTAACTCCGCTCATAATAATGGCTAAAGGGTTGAAATAAAGTTAACAGGACGTTAGCAGTACGAGAATGGGATTTAAGAAGACACAGACAAGAGCTAGTTTATCAATAAGCAAGATTTAGCTTGTTTCTGATGCTATAAATAATTCATTCGTTTGCCCGCACAACTAATGAACGGAGCGAATCGGTTTTGGTGCTGTAACCGAATACAACAACAAAAGGTCGCGAATATAAACACAATCAAAGAAAAACTATAAATAAATAAATAAATATTTGTGGACATTTCACACAACACCATCTAGCCCAAACTAAGCAAAGCTTGTACTATGGAACTAGATGGTTGATAGAATACATATATACTTTTTTTGTTGTAAATATATACATATGATATATAGAAACACCCAGACACAGAACAAACATCCATGCTCATCACAACTAGGTATTTTGTCATTGTCTGTTCCAAAATAATAAATAAATAAAAACATTTAGAATTCATTTCTCGATCATGGTTATTTTTGAGTTCAACTTGTTTAAAATGTTTCAAATTATTGCTGTCTCACTCTTAACTTTTATGCAGTTTAGTCTCATGTCTGTGATAGCCTTAATCATTATCAGTCATATGTTATGTTTTTTTTATTTTTTTACCATTTTCTTTTTATTTTGTCATCCCATTAGAGGCTTAAGCTTGAAGAGGTCCGTTCGGTGGCGACCGCCAAAGTGGAAGAGATCTCCAAAGAGCTGGAGACGAAACTCTCCACCGCCGAACAGAATAGGGAAAAGGAGATCATGAAAAAATTGGAATTCGTTAAGAAAGAGGTTTGTTGCATCACTGACATCATCACATTTCACCGGTGCTTAATTTATCTTGCAAGCAGGAATCACTTTACTATTATATTATTTTTCTTACTTTTCTCATAAAATGCTAATATAAGGTACTATACACATATATCTGTATATACCACAAAGCGTATATATACATATTAACCTACTATAAAAAAAGAGAATATTTTTTATTCATGTCTCTGTATTGTACGTAAATATAATTATTCCACTATTTCCTCTATAGCTTCAATTATTATGCAAATATAAATATATATACGTATAAAATCCACCATGCCGGAGTTATGGTTAAACTCCGGCATGGTGTTAAATTGTTATCATATTTTATTTCGAAGTTTAAGTGTATAGGATTTAATTTCAAGTAATATAAATGAATCTATATAATTAATATGATATTTGTAAAAGAGTGCTGTTTTAGCGTAAAGACGTAAACTGGTGTTAGTTTTCAGACTCATACAACTTGTTTCTAGCGAGATGGACGATGGTCGGATTACACTTTTTTTATATTTAATTATTATGTATTTACATGTAATGTTGTCGATTCCAGGAGCGACGCGCCGAGATGGTCCGACAGAACAAGAGCGCTCGCGTGGAGAGTGACGTCACGACCACCGCCTAGGCACCCCGCACGCCGCGGCGGACGCACACACGCACACCCGACACATACCTACACACGTGCAGGGACACTCACACACGGGGGTACCTACAACATATTATATAGTTTACATTGTGAGCCGAGTTGACATAGCTGGCCGGTAGATGGCAGCACAACGAATACATTACATTTATGCTATTGAAACAGCAAGGAAATATACTAGGTTCTTCTGTTATAATTCTGAAGAATTATAACAGAAGAATCACTGAAGAATTATAACAGAAGAATCACTGAAGAGTAAGAGTATATATTCTAGCGCATTCGTGATTGGTTACTTTACAAATTTTATGAGAATGTGAGTTGTCTTGAATGCGCCACAATCGGGTTGCATAGAAAAAAAAACTGACAAAAGTTTGAAATTAGAATTTATCCAAGTCGATTATTATCTTTATCACTGTAATGTGGTTTGGCAACTTCTCTCCCAACTTGAAGTATTACGAAAGAGAATGAGACTAAAAATAGCTTTTAGCCTAAACAAATATAAAGATCATAGATAATACTGTGCTGAATTTCTATGAATGCGTTGTTTTTATTTAAATCTTTTGATTCTTGCACATCTTGTTATTGTAGTGCTGCCATCTAGTAGTGAGGTTATACAAACTAATCGAGAAATCATAAATAAGCTTTCGCATATAAAAAAGTCGTCACCAAAAGTACAAAGCGTCCGTTTGCGGTGTCGCAACCCGCCTCGACCACCCCTAATTGTAGTAGGGTTGTCACTGTCACCGTACCTATGGGTTTGTCATTTCAACCGAAACTATAGAAATGTCACTTCAACCGTATAATGTGATTAAAACAAAAATAGGACTACTAATTTCAGTTCAGTTGAATTTGGTACATTTGCAAAAAAAAAATGTTTTGCTAACTGTAGTCATGTGTATAATGGAAATAACCCAGCACTATTCTCGTTTTAATCGACTAATAAATGGTTGTCACATTAACTTTATAGGGTTGTCACTTCCTTACCTATAGGGTTGTCATTTCAACTGTACTTGTAGGGTTGTCACTTCCTTACCCATAGGGTTGTCAACAAAGTCGCACATCGACCCGCTTGCGAGTGTTCAGCGCTCCATCGCATTTGTGTAGTGTTTACATATTACCTGTTTGTTTGTCTGTCAGTAAGAGGAATTGATGCGAAGCTAGGCGGCATCGCTAGTGTATCACCGAATTGTACGATAGGTATTTCTTGAACATGTAAACCACTATCAAATGAATTTTATTTGTATTGAGACTTGCACGCTTCAATTCTACTCTTGTGAGATATATAAATAAAATTGGCAGCCTAATCGCTACAAGCGATTTCTTCCAGGCAGCATTAAGATAGAGAGGTTTTGTGGGGTATTTTCCAGACTAATTTTCTTTGTTTCAATGTAAAAAAGCGTCGTATGGTAACAATCTATAGAAAATTAACTCAAAGCGCTTACAGATTAATGCAAAATGATTTTCTATGTATTTCTCCATACGTTTTTATTCTATCTAGTGGTTTATAGGTTCAAAACATTAATCTGTCGCTTCTTTATCGTAGTAAATACACATTATACTCTATGACCATTGGTGGTGTAACATTGTAAATTAGACTTTAAAGTTCTAGATTTAGAATCAAATTTTCAATGATTATTTTTTCACCAATGGTGATATGGTGATAGGTGCCCTAGATTATATCACAGTTATTGCGATAATGGTGCGATACATGAATGAAGGTAGGTTAAGAATTTGGCTGGTCCAGTAGCAAGTACCGTAGGGAGAGGTGGCGTCGAGCGTCTGTTGTCGTGTGGACTTTACCCATTGCACCTACGGCTCGGGGTGAAGTCATAGACACGCTTAGAAAGGGAGTAATGTGAAATAAACAAGGATAAGACTCTGCGAGCAACACGATGTGACGTTATAGGGTGTCTTTCAACCATTGATTTTATGCTTTTAAATACAATTTTGATTATGGTTTTAAAAACGGTATCGATTGCAAATATATTGAACTCGAAAATAGGTCAGTGTTGATAAAAGCAATGAAATCAATGGGTAAAAAAATACTTCTGTAAAGTATAGGTAGAAAACTAGATCAAGTCATGTGTAAATGAGTGAAAGTCGAGTCCTGTTCTTGTTGTAGTCACATTTTACTACCTAAGACCTTATCCCCTATGACCAGAGATAGACGTAATGCACAAAAATCAACATTCCAAATTGGACTTTAAAGTTACGCACTTAAAGTTCAATTATTTTAATGTGAACCTAATGCGTTATGTTTGCCTGTGTTCAGGGAATAAGCTTCCTAATCGTATAAACACTTTCATGATTCAACTTTCATAAACAATGGCCTATTATATAATCTTAGAATCCAGATGTAATTTTTAACACAATAAAACATTTTAATACATAAAAATGGCTACAAAATGAAAGTTGGATCTTTTTCTGGGTTCTGTAACAAAGGCAGCGATTTAGGTTTTATTTTGACTGAAATTTCGCAGAGGCTCAATACAGATATTTTTGTATGGAACCCATGGCAAATACAAACGGTTCATAGCAAGCTTGCGTGAGGTGGCTCGGGGGAGGATACTTAATCGTAGTTAATAGACTTATATCATTATTTTTAACTATTATCATATGCAACAGTATTTTTAGGAGGATATAATCTAAATTTAAGTTTTCTCATGTTCGCATTTCATCTTATCGCCGTTACGCTGATACATATATATTTTTATAGTGATGTGGATCGGGTAGGAAGGGAAGCTGGATGGAATCGATGGCTCGTCGGTCGCACTCGCATCGCGTCACACACACCAGAGTGCTGCCATAGCGAATAATTTGAAGAAAAACGTGTATCTGCCAGAAAAAATACATTTAAAGTGTCTCTCATTAACTCGACAAATGGCAAATGGGCAAGCATGATGCCAACATGAAGCAAAAAAGTGTCCTTCGTGTTTTGGAACCCTCTGGTGTGTGTAGGCGCGTATCATCTAGTCTACACGATTTCGTTTCGTCAGTCGTACTTCCTTTTATGATCTCAAACGGTAGTCTGAACACTAGTTTAGTTAACAGCGGAAGTGCCTCAAATATTCGTAAATCGGCTCACGAATGATATCAAATAAATGTAATAAAAAAACTGCCTTAGGTTTTTGTATGTTTTGTAAAGTAGATTGCGGGGCGGCGGGCGGACGTGTGTGTGGGCACAGCTTACTGTGATGTATCGCTAGGAGATATGGTATCGGGTCGCACAACGCGACCGACTTGTCTGTTCACAATGACATTATCGCACAGAGGGCGACTTGTGACGCACTTAAATTGCTACCTGAAAACTTGAAAGACCTGACAAGGGGATTCGGCGGAAAAGCCATGGAAACATGTTGTCGCTTTGTTTTGTCTAAACTCGTGTTATTTTCCATGTTAGTGGTGTAAAAATGGTTGTGTTTTTTTCATTAAGTGTTCGAGCAAGTGCGTGAGTGTGGGACGTGAAATAAAGCGGTGAAATGTATCTTTTCAAGTTGTCGGCAAAACTCCATAGAAGTAAAGTAAAGCCAGTAAAGCCACCTCCACTTTACTGAAACGTGCAAACGTGCTGAAACTTCACTAGCACTCTGTTGACGAAAATAAGAGAATAAAAGAAAAATGAAGTAAAGAAACAGCAGACGATGGCTGTATGAGCTCCGTTCCCTTTGCCTCTTTGTATAAGTTAAAACACAACAAAATAAACTTTTTTTTGCCTTAGCATTTCTTTCTGCCTTTAGCTTATCATAATCGATGTGTCACAAAAAACAACAACTAAAGATCAAGCAACGTGACATTGGCGAGAACTTAAGAACGCCACAAGAATATATTTGAATTGTATTACACATGTCAATCAACATTATAAACAAAGGTAAGTCGAAATGCGACTTCAGTCACGCAGCTTCTCTGTTTGATAATGTCATCGTCTGTTCACGGGGTTGTTTGCAGCTTCGTTTCGAAACTGTCGAGTGCCGTATCTTTGAACAGATAGTCGGTTGCTCGTATTGAGAGAGAGAGAGAGAGAGAGAGAGTGAGAATGAGGAGGGTTTCGCTCGACTCTGTGAGAGTATTTCCTGTATTTGATAGTATATTTTTGCCATTGATTTAGCGTCGGTCGATATAATGTAATTGTATATAATAAGAGATTGTACGCTTGGCGCGCGAACCGCGGCGGGACGCCCGAGCGTGGCTTGACGCTTCGTGTTACGCTATGTAAGACACTAGGTGTAAGTTGTAGCTTGTTTCGGTGAAGAAGGGAAAACCTCTGACCAATTTGCCTTGGGTATTGTGTAGCCTTTTAGTAATCTCACGATCGAGACGAATCATGTATTTGCAACTATAGCTTTCAGATATTATATTTTGTTTATCGTACTGCGTAATGTTAGTCACTCGTCTTATTATGATGTTATTGAGGTTATGTTATTTTATGTGATTAACTATATTATGATTAATGTGCTTCAGTTTGTGAGATATAATGCTGTTTGAAGTGCAGGCGACTTTTGTAGTTTCATTGTCGTATTAAATAAAGTCATAAATACTAATAAACGCTTGTTGTTATTTCTTCTACCATTTTGTAACAACCCTAACCCTAAAGCAAACACTATGTAAATATGGCCACGAATTCTGTAGCCTAAAGCTAGTATCAAAATCTAGTTAGTATTAGTAGGTTTCGCAACGTCTATACTATATTTCGAAAAGAATGGCCTTGTTGCTTGATCGAGAAAAGGGAACCGATAAAAATACGAATACACAAAATTAATGTAAAATGATCCGTTGTTGAGAGTTCAATAAAATGTAGTACCAATGCTATCATCATCATCATCATCTCAGCCATACGAAGTCCAATGCTGGAACATTAACGAACCTAGTCGTTTTTTTTACATCTGGTATTGTATTTATTAAATTTTAATCTAATTGACTTGACATATTTTATAATTGATGTAATTGACTGTCTGCCGTTTTAATTATTATTAAATAAAATGAGGTCTGAGGTTATCTGTCCATCTCGTGGCTGGTCTTCCTACGCTGCGCTTGCCGGTGCGTGGTCAATGCTATGGCTGAACAATAAAAACAAAATGAAGTAGATGCTCTAATCATGAATTGGAATTTTGAAGGCTAGAGTGAATAGATATCTTCTAAATCGACGAGCTTCATCCTCGGCCACACCGTCGCTTAACATCAGGCGAGTTGGTGGTCAATCGTAGATCTATCTTGTATTAAAAAAATGGTTGTCTGTAAAGTCTGTTTACGGACGATAGTTTAACGTGACAACATAAGTCCGCGCGCGAGCTCCGAGGAATGATAATATAATTGAAGCTACGGTCGGGCGCGGCGCACACCCGCCCGCTTCCTCAGCCACCGCGCGCGGTTGTAACGGGACAAGGAGCGTAACGTAACGGGACAATGAGTCATACTTTTTCGTGCATGCTCCGGCGTTCATAGATTTATTAGACGTCACGTCAAAAATAAATGAATCTGCTACACATTACAGTTTATCCCTCTACACTCATTGAATTTTGGTGGTTTGTGGGATGTAGAATATAATTAACTGTATTACATCGTACCTAACTGCAGTAGGTACATATAGTAATATGAATGTGGTGTAGCTAGCACCAAATTCACACACAAAGATATGGCAGCTCTAGCTCAATGTATCACCTAACTCTCGACCGGTAAATGGTGGGGTTTTGAGTTTTTTTTACTTTGACGAATTATTGCTAGCACAACAGTAGAATAAGGTGCTTAATCCACATGCCATGTGTAAAGATTTATAAAAAACGTACGTAGCATCTTTTCTCGTACACCGCAGTAATATCTTAGAATCTCTTTGGTACACCGTGAAATAACTTAATTTTTTTGTGGCCTATGTGAGTTTTAAAAACTACCGAGATAAAAAAAACGGAGAGTTTTGATGAGACATATCATAGCTAAGAATACTGTTTTTTTTTCGTTTGAAAGAGGATTTATCTGTCAAACAAAAAAAAACAAAACCGATTTTGATTTTTAAGCCATGAGTCGGTGGGCGAAAGACCCACAATTATTATACAATTGTATGTTGAAAAGAATAGAATAGAATAGAATAACTTTATTGTACATCCATACAGAGTAATTTAAATATAGTTAATAATCGGAGTTGAAAATACAACGGCGACCTTATCGCATAGAGCGATTTCTTCCAGGCAACCTTAGGGTGTATAGGAAACAGGCAATTTGAGAAGGAGGTTGTGGTGTACAGTACATATTAAATAACATAATTGTGTCATAGATACTTATACAAAACATAAAATATATAAATACTTAACAATATAAAATATATACAGATATATATGTATGTAACATAAATATAATATTATATATATACAAATATAAATACATATAGATACAGTCTTAGCAAGAGGAGAGATAATGTTCATGGACGAGGTTCTTGAAAATATGAAGAGATTTTGCCTGTCTGATAGAGACTGGCAGCGCGTTCCACAGCAAGACAGCCTGCACGGTAAAAGATTTACTATAGGAAAGGTTGGAATGGGAAGGTGTTTTGATCGCCAGCTTGGAGGCACGGGACGAGCGTAAAGGAATGGAGTGACCTTGAAGAAACTCAAAACGCTCTTTCAAGTAGGAAGGGGTGCAAGGATTAAATAGGATTTTATAAAGGAAGTAGAGGATATGAGAGTTACGGCGAAGGCGGATGGGTAACCATTTGAGCTTTCGACGAAATTCAGAGATGTGGTCAAATTTGCGTAAGCCAAATATGAACCTAATGCAGAAATTTTGTAAACGTTCAAGTTTGTCTAATTGCTCTTCGGTTAAATCCAGATAACAGGCGTCGGCATAGTCCAGTATAGGGAACAATAGAGATTTTACAAGCGCAGTTTTGGTAGTAATTGGTAGGAAATTACGCAATATTCTGAGCGAAGCAGCAGATCCATAAATTTTGCGACTGACTTGGGCTAGTTGAGAATTCCAAGAAAATTGACTGTCTATGCAGATGCCTAAATTTTTAACAGTTTCACTGAAAGGAATAGGGATTCCATCAAAAATCACTTGGGGTAGCCGAGACCAGTCAATTTTGGATACCATACGGGAACTTCCTATAATAATTGTCTGTGTCTTAGCTGGATTTACTGTGAGACCATATGATATACTCCAGTCCCGTATCCGCCGAAGATCTGAATTTGTCGATACAATCGCTTCATGCAATAGCCCTAAAGGAGCACTAGTATATATTTGTAAGTCATCTGCATAGAGGTGATAGGAAGAAGTTAAGTACTGAGAGATTGAATTTATAAAAATTGCAAAAAGAAGGGGAGATAAAACGCCGCCCTGCGGCACACCGGCAGTGATATTGCACCATGAGGAGTACAAATCATCAATACGAATGCGCTGCCGGCGCCCAAACAGGTAACTACGAAACCAGTCAATTGCCGTTGGAGATATGTTAAGAGAGCGAAGGAGTGCCAACAGGACATCGAAATCAACACTGTTAAAGGCATTGCTGAAATCCAGCAGCGATAACACAGTCAAGTGACAATGGCCAATACCATCCCTAATGTCATCAGTGATTTTGGTTAGAGCCGTAACAGTGCTATGACCAGGACGAAAGCCAGATTGGAAAGGATTGAGAAGGCCATTTTTATTTAAAAAGGTTGACAACTGCTGATGAACCAGCCGTTCTAAAACTTTAGAAAGGAAGGGGAGAATTGAGATCGGACGGAAATCGGAGAAGGAATCAGGATTAGGTTTTTTGGGAAGTGGCGTGACTTGGGCTTCTTTCCATATTGCAGGAAATGTGCCTGAGGAAATTGAGAAATTGAGAAGATACTGGAAAAGACCTTTCTTTTGAGGCTCAGTGAAAGAAAGTACAACTGCCTTCTGAACTGTAGGTCGTGGGTTCGATCCCCACTTAAAGCAATCATTTCTGTTAAGCACGGATGTTTGTTTGTATCTGGTTCTGTTCTTATATCATATATTATGTATGTATTTACAAAAAAAGTATTATGTAGCCAAACAGACGGAAATTATAAAGCGTAAAACTTAAAATGGAATGAGAATGACTTGAGATGAGGCTCAAGTCATTCTCATTCCATCCGCCATTCCATAATTTCCGCCACAAATTATATGTACCTAGAGTTGTATTATGTCCAAGCTCATCGCGCAGTGGAGTGTTTTGTTAAATTTGTGCGCAGTGGCTTTATAAGGGTTTGACTTAGCCCATTAGCTGAAAAAAAATAGTGTTAACTATCACTGTCAATTATTTAAATCAAATGTCAAAACAAAAATGGCTGCCATTCAATCTGGCTACAATTATTCTGACGTTGGCGGGAAAAAAAAAAAAAAAAAAACTTTTTTTTTTGTTGCCAGTATAAAAACTTGATAAAACTACCTGAACCTACCTTTTTGATTGTGGTCGGTGCGTGAATGGGACTATAATGTTTAGCAAAAAAAAAAAATGTCAATGTCAGAAAATATTTTTTACAGTGTTGCCATCTCGTGCTTTCTATATCGAATTGTAGCTATAAACCAGCTCCATCGGCTACAAAGATTGAACTAAATAACAAAAATGACCTAGTTTAAATAGATTAGCTTTGCAACAAGCATGCTAATCGTCAAATGCGGACATATTTGCGTAAAAATAACATTCCGAATTCAGCCAGATTTGAACTGAAAGGAATTCGTCGTTTCTCTCCCCACAAAAATTGATCATCTAACTTATAAACGCATGTTGAAATCTTATTCACTGAATAAGGACTTGTCACTTTCTGTCAGCCGGGTACTATCACGACCGAAAATGGAACAAGACACTTTAATTATATGCCCTTATTCATCGTTTATAACACACACATGCACACGCACACATTCACCATCATACGCTCACATCATGCACACGTTTAGTTTAAGCAGGGCTTACTTTTCTATTTGTAAGGAAGATACTTGTAAAAGTATCTTCCTTTACTTTACGACTGTAATTGCATAAGATTAAATATAAATGTAAATCCTTATGTAAATGTTAATCCGTAATCCTTAATTGGCCTTAAGCCAATGATAGATATAATTATATAAGTTATTTATTGTACGTTATAAATGGCTGTAGATTTTGTTGAATATATAAAATAAAACAAATAAATAAGTAAGACGGTGTATCATTGAACACATTAAATCAAACCGCTATAAAAAATGGTCGTTACCAATTACCAATATAGGATAAGATTTTTTCTTGTGTCAAAGACTGACGTAGACTACTAGTCGTATTAGATCATAATTTCTGAAACTTGTCATCTTCCTAGAAGATGTGTGAAGTCTGCCAATCTGCACTTGGGCAATAAAATGAACTATCATCATCATCATCATCTCAGCCATAAGAAGTCCACTGTTGGACATAGGCCTCCCCCATGGATTTCCAAAAAGACCGATTGAAAGCGGCTTGCATCCAGCGTCTTCCCGCCACTTGTATGAGGTCGTCTGTCCATCTCGTGGCTGGTCTTCCTACGCTGCGCTTGCCGGTACGTGATCTCCACTCGAGAACCTTTCGGCCCCATCGGCCATCAGTTCTACGTGCTATGTGCCCTGCCCACTGCCACTTCAACTTGCTAATCCGCTGTGCTATATAGGTGACTTTTGTACGTCTACGTATCTCTTCATTTCTGATTCGATCTCGTAGAGAGACTCCGAGCATAGCCCTCTCCATAGCTCGTTGCGTGACCTTGAGCTTCCTTATAAGGCCCATAGTTAGGGACCACGTTTCAGTGCCGTATGTCATCACTGATAACACACACTGGTTGTAAACTTTCGACTTGAGGGACTGGGGAATATTGGACGAGAAGACGCTTTTAAGTTTCCCGAACGCTGCTCAGCCGAGTTGGATACGACGATTGACCTCCCTCGTAAAGTTGGACCTGCCTAATCGGACCGTCTGTCCTAGGTAGACGTATTCGTCAACAACTTCAAGAGTGAAGTTCCCCACAGATATTGGGGTGGGCACTACATGGGCGTTCGACATAACCTTCGTTTTGTCCATGTTCATTTTGAGGCAAAATGAACTATATTGTAACCCATTTGACCATTTCATAATGAGGTGACAATGGTCAGCGCTCAAATACTGCGTCAGTACATATAAACAGGGCCAATTTGAAGGGTCTTGTTTACCCAGTATTTGATTTTTCTTTCATGGAAAAAGATGGCACTAAGAAATTCCAATAATTTTAACAATATATAATTTATAAGTACAATATTTTTTTCATACTACTTGGCTACTATAAAAAAATTATCTACTTTTTTTTATAAGTTTGGCTTTATATTAAAAATGAGTTATGGCAACATAGTTTTCGATTTGGTTTTGGATGCTCCATTTTAATTTTTCTTTTCAAAATTTCAAATTGTATTTTTGATTTGTTGTTTTACGTTTTCTGTCGGTAAGCACTGTTAATAGGTGTAGTCCTAATTTTTGTATTGAAGAATATGTTCAACGGAAAATAACTTTCATTATAAGTACCTTATTCCTGAGATCGAACTGAGAGGTCGACGTATTTTGTCGATTTATCTCTGTAATTTTCTTTTATACATTATGTATTTATAGCACCAGGTACAGTGTAAAGTGTATTTAAAACAATTCAAATAACATAACTGTGAATCAGAAAAAGTTCTAGGGACAAACAAGATCAATGGCAAAACTCATATGGGACTATAAGTAATAATAACTACCTAGTCATCATATGAAAGTAGTCATTGAATGGCACCCAAGGAACGGGCGACGACATCATGGCAGACCACCAGCTAGGCTCGATGGTCAGATGCCATTGGAAAGCATAGACTGATGTCAATTGATGAGACTTGCCACTGGACAGGACTGGGATGTATGGCGTAAACGAGAGGCTTATACTTAGCAGTGGATGGATACAGGCTGAATTGATAGATATGAAATCTTTGAGCTCTGTTATATCTTTGCATCAGCTTTTCAGCAGATCCATAACACATGTAATAATGTTTATTGTTATTACAGTGTGTTTGAGTTCCTCCAATAACGCAGGGTAAGTAAGTCTTGTACCTAATTTAACTAGAAAAGGGATTAAATATTCTATTCATTGCAATACTCTTAATTTATTTTGAAATTATTATCTGGGATTGTGACAAAAACAACTGTGCTGTTAGATAATATACAAAATATTCTTACAATTATGTTAATTTTATCGGTTCATAGTGATACAACAAACACACATGGCATAGGTATTTATTACCTGTGTCTTTCCATTTGCTTGCTATTTATTAAGTATATGAAATATTTTAACAATTTGGCTCTGGCAGTGTTTAACTTTAAAGTGTTCAAATTGTCTACCTTGTAGACAACGCTTTAATAAACAATTTCCACCACTCACACAAGGGTTAAATACATTCCAAGTTAATAACCTTGTTGTACATTTTATAATTTAGTGCTTTTGTGTTTTTTTTTTTGGTAGTAAAGTATTTCATAATACTATGAGGAGTCCTTATAAATTAACCTTTTCTGTCTGTATGGAGTGTAAATACAATAGAGTGTGCATACAACAGCTCTACGTTTGACCACCATTTTCCAGATTTGAACAATGCATGAAAAATACTCATAGTCCAATGTTTGTCATTAACCGCTCTAGAACCATACCCTCATATAACAAATGTTACTAAACACCTTTGCAACTGGCAAAGGAGTTAGGTTATCAGGCTGTTGAATTTGTTTGCGCTTACTGTGACTAATATGGGGTGTAAAGGACAAATACTTGTGTAACTCCGCCTCATAAATGCGAACTAAGCTATTTATGATGCCGGTCCTCAGCCCGGATAAAGGAGGAAGGCACAAGTAATCATCTATACACTGGACTCGTTACTTGATGGAGGGATTCCGATCAAGCTGGACACCCTGCCTGCAGGAGTATTCAGAACTCGGATTCAGGTTCGGTTTCGGAATCTATATCTCAGTTTCTGTCATTCTCTATGGAAATGACAGAAACGGACATATAGATTCCGAATTGATTCTGAAACCAAATGAGTTCTGAATAGTGGAGGGCCCTCATCTGCTCACACTACATAGCATTTGAGACCCACTCTCGTCTGTTTGAAACTGTACATTTCATGGAAGTGGGTGATTCAGCATTTTTGTGCCAAGTTTAATGTTTTATGCCTTCATAACCGTGAGATGTAGTCTTTAAGATTGTTTTGCTATACTTTTTTTGAGGAGAAGAAGTTTGGAAGGTTGGTGGAGGAGGGGTGTTTTGACAGCAGAGGTTCAGCGCTAACGGTATACACATTCTCTCTGCTGACAGGAAGTGGGGTGGAGTTGGCAGTGAATGGTGAGCGCTATGTTATGCACTACACCATTCACTACCAAGGGGGTTGTGGGGTGGTGAAGAAGAATGGAGAAGGTTGAAGGTAAGCGGTTTGAGGTGTTGGAATAATAGGGGATGGTAGGGGTTGTTTTGCTATAGTCTGCCATGTTGTCCCATATCGTATAATGTGCGACCGTAGCGAGCGGAAAAAAAGTTTTTTAATTTTTCAGTAAGTAAATATGCTGTTTATCGGGCTTCTAGCACTTTAATGTCCCAGATGAACACCAAGTTTGTCATAACAATAAATGTTCTATTATTTTTGGGTAGTTTTTTTTTTTTTTATACATTATAGATCTACGATTGACGACCAACTCGCCTGGTGTTAAGCGACGGTGTGGCCGAGGATGGAGCTCGTCGATCTAGAAGATATCTATAGGAGATATTTCATTTTCGTTTTAACGAGCACTCAGCGCTTGCATGACCGAAATAAACAAAAACATATGTAACAATTATGCGCGCAAAAAATATAGTAGTGTTTATATAAAAACATGCTTTATTTCTAGTACTAGTGAACCCACAGTACTTCCATGCCAAAATAGTAATAATGCGCGAGCGAAGCGAGCGCGAAACTTTTTCAAGCATTTTATAAAATTATTTAAGTCTGGAAGGGGGGGGGGGGGGGGGGTAGAACCACCCAACCCCCCCTGCCTATGGCCTTGATGATAATTATAATGATAGCGATGATGATGACGATATAAATTAATCAAGTAGTTTTTGAGTTCAAACAACAATTGATTTTTATAAGACAAGATGAGGGCTATAAATCCTGCACTGACGTCCCGCTTGGGGTATATTATATATTTCCTCCTGTTTACATCTTCCTGCGAGCCATCCCGAATCAGCACGAGGCCTTGCGATGCTGCTAGCGCAACAGCTCCAGTGGCGACACTGGCGACCATGTAAATGATGCAATGCTGCTGTTTGGGTGACATACCTAACCTATGCAAGAATGATGCTGAAGCTACTTCCAAAGAGAATATAACGGCTACTTCGTGCAGCCCTTTGGAGATTTTAATGTTTTATAGGGTTCCGTACCTCAAAAGAAAAAAACGGAACCCTAAGAGCGCTTGTAGACGCACCGGACATCGGTCCGGTTTCGGCGAAAACCGGACCGGACCGACGTCCGGTGCGTCTACACACACCAATGCACTGGCGTGGATGACTGTCTTTCGGACGCCGGACCCACGCCCGGTGCGTCTACAAGCGCTCTTATAGGATCATTTTGTTGTCTGTCTGTCCGTCCGTCCGGGTGTCAAGACCTTTATTTCGGGAACACGTGAAGGTATCGTGTTGAAATTAAAACCATATACGTAGATCGTATAGTTAACGTCGGAAGATTATTAATTAATATTAAACTAAATGTACATTTATTTAATTTACATCTAGTTTTTTTTTACAGGAGATTTCACCCGTTTTAACGAGCGCTCAGCATTTGTATAAGTCAAGTAAACAAAAGACGGGTAATAAGCATGCGCGTGCGAAGCGAGCGCGAAAATTGTAGTAGTGTTTTTATAATAATATGATTTATTTCTCCTATTAGTGAGCCCACAGTACTTCCATGGCAAAATACATAGTACTAATGCACGAGTGAAGCGAGCGCGAAAATTTTGAAAGTTTTAAAAATGAAATCTTGGAAGTCATTTGATTCATTGATCGTGTTAGCGAGCCTAGGTTTCTGTGGCCCAGATGAACCAAACAAGTATATGTGTTAAAAGAAAAAATGAAATACCCGACTGAATAAGAGTGACTTTTACGCTAGCAAAAATTATATTTATAACTATTTGAATGCATTGATTGCCAATTTATTATTCCTAAATTTAAATATATAACTTTATAGAAAATTACAAAACATATCTACGAGCTACTTCCTTGGCAGTCGGAAAACAATTTGGTTAGTGATTATTTTTAGGTGAATTATATGCATCTATTAGTACGGCACCTTAAGTCTTGTTCGATCTTTTAGAAATTATTAACGCAAGAATATTTTTTATGTAAAATTGGCTTGGATCGAATTGAAATTTCTGTGGAATATCTGTATTTTTTATTGGTTTTCGAGTGGAGACCACGTACCGGCAAGCGCAGCGTAGGAAGACCAGCCACGAGATGGACAGATGACCTCATACAAGTGGCGGGAAGACGCTGGATGCAAGCCGCTTCCAATCGGTCTTTTTGGAAATCCATGGGGGAGGCCTATGTCCAACAGTGGACTTCTTATGGCTGAGATGATGATGATGATCTGTATTTTTTTAACATAAGATAGATCTACGCCTGACCACCAATTCGCCTGATGTTTGGCGATGTTATTTTCTAGTTTTACGAAGGACGAACTTTTTATATGTTCATTCAGTCATGTCATATCTTCAAATAATGCGCGAGCTAAGCGAGCGCGAAAAAACATTTTTTGTGAGAAATTATGCGTAAAATCGCTTCAAAAGATTGTAAATGCGCATTCTTTAGAATAATTAAAAGAAACACTTGTTTGTTACGAAATAAATCGTTAGAGGTTACAAAAAACGTTTTTATATTTTTGCAAGAGATGTATTATTATAATTACAAAAAATATAGTCTGTAACACTCAGGAAGCAAAGACGAATCTAATGACACCTCGCACATCAAAATCGGTCAAGTCGTTCAGGCTGTAGGCTGTCATATTGAAACATACATACCATATACATTCATACACTCGAAAAACATTACCCTCCTTCTTACGCAGTCGGGTAAAAATATATAGTTTCGATTTGATATGCGCGTTTGTAGCATGCGCGGGCGAAGGACCGACTAGAGTCATACTGCATCTTTAGTAAAACTGTTGTTATGACAACCGCGCATCAAGTGTAAGTATATTTTATAACATGCGTGCCATCTACGATATTCCGGCACTCTAACAGCATGTAATTTTTTTTCCGGCCAATGCCATGGGGGGGGGGGGGGTCCGGACCACCTGGACCCCCCTATATATACGCCCATGGCTACGGCCCTGCCCCCACTTGTTTGTACGGAACCCTCGATGGGCGAGTCTGACTCGCACTTGTCTGGTTTTTTAGATGTTAGGGCAATACATTGTTACTTATTTCAGATGTTTCACATCCATCAAATTATAATATTTACATGTCAAAAGAATTAAAATGAATATTATAATAAATAACAATCTTAATGATAATTAATAGGTAAACAAACAGACAGAACATATATTATTATTGTTATTAGAGATGTTTATTATTCAAAGTACTTTTCCTGAAACATGTCCCACGGCAGAATAGAGGAACTATTGTATTTGTCAGGTCTGTCGCGCGATGACAGCGCCGAGTCTAGAAGACTTTATTGTAACAAGCGCATTGTCCTGCGTTATCGTGCACGCACTTTTTTCATTTTAATCTGACGAAAATACCTATTATTGTATTTTTTGCGCTAGGAGGTTTGCTATTTTGTTTTGTTGTAATTAATAAAGGCACTTGCCCGAAATAAAACAAACATGAAAATATTGGAAGTAATAAAATAGTCGTATAATTTTCATTACGTGCTTAGAAACGTATCGAATATCCGTACACGCGGTCTTGTACTCATACAACACATAGAAACATGATACAAAACCACAAGGTAGGCCCATCTGGTACAGTAAAATATGCTCTATTGCTTAGAAGATAAGGAAAGTTAACATATCAACTTATGCCGGTACTACGTAGAAATAATGTAAACAAACCCACTGCGTGAGCACACATAGATAAAAACTACAACACATTTACACATTTATAAAGTTGTGTGCAAACGCAGTGGCCTCAATATTGCCAATTGAAATCAACATCACATGTTTTTCCATTTAGTAATTTTTTCGTGTCTTGATTATATATTTAATAATTAATTTACTGACGTAGAAATACACAAGTTAATTAATAAATTGTTAACTTCTAGCCGGTTAACATTTATCGATGGTTAAATGAGTATTTTAGAGTATAAAACAATTCCTATAAAGCCTGCCATGCATGTTGCGACATAATATTTTTTTAATTTTTGGACAGATTATATAACAGATTTTAAAGTGTGCATGTTTCCACGGGTCATTTTAATGCGCACTAAAATAATGTTGAGTATGAAATAATCATTCTATTTTAGGCTGATCTTGATATTTGACAGAAATATTCGAGTACTTAATTCTGTAAAACAGGATTGAATATGAGTAGTAGACCTCATGATCACATTGTTTTGCGGATAATGCCTGTAAAAACTAGATAGATAATGCACATACTGAACACAATTGTTGCCAACAAGTTTGTTCTCGCGAGATGTACTACTTTAGCACAACTATTAGTTTAGATAGTCAAGCCCGTGATGCTTAGGTTGATAACATTGACAAAATTGTGTACTTTTGTCAACCTTGACGAAAAACCACACGATAAATGTGATCAAGTCAACGTAATTAATACAGTATAGAAGTAACGCGTTGGCTATATCTTGCTCACTCACTTAGTCGACTCAAGCCAACTTTAACCGAACAAGCGTTACATTGCCAAGCGTGACGGGACGGGTCTCTTCCAATTCCAATATCCACAAAAAAATGCGTGCCTAAAAAGTTTTTAACTAAAGAAAAGAATGTAAATACCTATTAATAATAAATTCAGTCACTATAAAGAATAATTTGACAGAGTGATATTTGTAATGGACTTGAAATAGGAGGAACATTATGTCCATGGTTGCGAAGAAGGCCAATTCTTTTGTGTATGTTATGCCCTAGTCATTCCAAACTGTGACTCTAGAAGTATTCTTAAAAATATATAAAACTTACATTCGATCATTACTCGGGTATGGTTTCCAAATCTGGAGTTTACTTAAAGAAGGATATAGACTTACTTCAAAGTGTCCAGAGAGAACCCACCAAATTACCATAATATGCTTTCCGTCATAAACCATGTGATGAGATATAGAAAGCACTGTGTCTCACTACACGGCTACGGGGTGACTTCATTGAAAGTTTTAAAATAATGAATAGTTTCTACAAAGTATGATGCAATCAGTTAATTCGTGGGGCGTGTGTCGGCTGCGTCACCAAAGACCATCAAAGAGTACAATTTAATTTACAGATAGCCATTAAAGATCGGTACGTGGCGGTGATAGAGGCCCTGGACCAAAAGTAGGCGACAAATCAGGGCAAACAGCTGAAACACACCATGAGCACCATGTACACCATGAGCATACATGCTCACCATCGAAGGCTCTTTCTTGCGGCGGCGTCGTGTGGTGGGTCGTCCTCTTCCCTTACAATATGGTTGAGGAGGGTGATGGCTGGCACATGCTTCATACTCGTGATCAGGTGCTGCTTGTGGGTCGCCGGTTTGCTCGTGGTATACACACAACATAGTAATAAGTAAATTAAATTAAAACAAAATAATCTTCCCGTAACGATAAGTAGTAAAAAATATTTGTAATCATCACATAGGTCACGTACCCTGATGTCTGTAGAGCTAAAAATTAAATAAAAAAATCTTTCTACAGTCTGCCAGACATAAGAAGCCTACATACCATAAAAAAGAACTTGAGAAAAAGCAGACGTCACAACATCTTAATATGGCTTTGATCATCACATAACCTAAGCAAGAGTTGTTCGCAATTGAAATTGGTTGCCTGAAGCCTTATCCTAACAAAGTGAATCCTTTAAAAATAAATCTCAAGGGTAGGGATTGAATCCACAACTTGCAGGTTAGAAGACAGGCAGTATATGTGAAACATGTAAATTAATTTTTCTATTCTAAAGCATTGCATTTATTTTTTTAGAAAACTTATCACGTCATTAGCTGATTTGACTCGTCTCACTGTACATATACAATAATGCCCGGGTTATAGGGAATGCAATTTTATTTTATGCGGTCGAGCGTTCAAAACGCTGCAAAGTCGTTGAAAAAACGCGCGTAAAAAACGCTCGTGCAAATGACGCCTTAGTGACGTCACACTACGTAGGAATTGTAGTTTCGATTCAATCTCGTGTAAAGCGATCAAAAGCGATGTTGGACGCGTTGTTTTCCATTTTGTAATAATTTTTCAAATTAATTCGTAATTACGTGCGAAGTAATTATTTTAGCTCATAATAGATTATTGTTCTGTAACTAACACTATTAAAATGGATGCCAACAGTGAAGGTAAACGCAAGAAAGATAGAAGAGATGACGACGACGAACGACGCAGAGAAAAGAAGTCAAAAAGAGCACGTACGAGATCGCGATCACCTGTAGAAAGGCGAGAAAAGGATTATCAAAGAAAACGCAGACATTCCAGGTCGAAATCGCCCGACAATGCAGCCAAAAACGAAACGGAAAAAATGACTGAAATCAAGTCAGAGCCTCCAGCAAGGCGGGCAAAAGACACTGATATGCTCAATACAAGAACTGGTGGTGCATACATACCGCCAGCGCGTCTCCGTATGATGCAAGCCCAGATAACGGATAAATCTTCCGTAGCGTACCAAAGACTCGCATGGGAGGCTCTGAAAAAGTCTATTCACGGTCACATTAACAAGATAAACATTGGTAATATTGGTATTATAATCAAAGAGCTGTTAAAAGAAAACATAGTCAGAGGCAGGGGTTTGCTTTGTCGATCAGTAATACAAGCTCAGGCGGCGTCTCCTACCTTTACCAACGTATATGCGGCCCTAGTAGCCGCTGTCAACTCTCGCTTCCCCAACATCGGGGAATTATTGCTCAAAAGACTGGTTATTCAGTTTAAACGAGGTTTCAAAAGGAACGACAAACCTATTTGCATATCATCAGCATCATTCATTGCTCATCTTGTAAACCAACGAGTTGCACATGAAATTCTGGCATTAGAGTTGCTTACATTACTAGTAGAAACTCCTACAGATGATTCTGTTGAAGTGGCGATATCATTCTTGAAGGAATGCGGACAGAAGTTGACTGAGGTTTCTTCGAAGGGTGTGAATGCAATATTTGAAATGTTACGCAATATTCTACATGAAGGCCAGGTGGACAAGCGAGTGCAGTACATGATTGAGGTTATGTTCCAAGTGTGGAAGGATGGGTTCAAGGATCATCCGGCGCTGATTGAGGAGCTGGAACTGGTGCCAGAAGAAGAACAGTTCACACATTTACTGATGTTGGATGATGGGACTGATCCACAAGATATCTTGAGTAAGTAATCACTGTAATATTTATTGTTCATAAGTTGTACATAATGTCTAATGGGACTTCAATAACAGATGTATTAAACTAAAATAACTTATAATTAACTTTAATTTAAACATTGTTTAGATAGAATATTATATTAATGCAATGAAAAATGGTTATGATAAGGCCAAACTTGATGGCTCTCTTATTTACAATCTTGTTCCAATGTTTATTTTTCAATTCCATGAGAATCTTATCAGCATACATATAATAGAATAGTAGATTGTATCATAAGGGAGCTAAATAATATTTTTACGGCGAGGGCGCTTTTTGAATCCAGAGCGAAGTGAGGGATTCTAGAGTAGTCTTTAGTAGAATCCTGAACGTAGCGAGGAATTCAAAGTACGTCGCCCAAGTTATAAATATATATTACGCCCGAGTGATACACTCTACTTTTCATCATGAGAAAATAAAAGGCGCCTCATATTGTATTGTAATATTATTATGTAATAAAACATAGAGAAACAACTAAATTGAAATTGAATAGTATCTAACAATAAAACAACTAAAAACCTATTTGCGTTCGATTTCTTTGGCGCTGAACACTAAGATGTTCCAAATTCAAATAATGTGCGGCAAAGATAATTGCGGCGCACTTATAAAGAGGATTAAAACTTATTACTGCCCGCTAAAAGTTTCTTAAAGAAAACACCACTTAAAGGTGAACCAAGTCTTCCTTTTCGAATAGATGGGATGAAAAATACTGTTGTGTGAGTTAAACTACTGAACTCTACTTCAGTAGAAATAGTTTGATTTTTTTCCTAATTCATTGTCATACAAACCAACTCTATAGTAACGCTGCACACAGTTTCTAAATTGTTGATCTTTGATCTAATAACTGATGAATATATTATGAGCCCTTAAAAATATATTTTTCATAGTCATTTTAACTACATATTTTCTAAATAAAATTATTTGAAATTTAAACAAATATCCATAAATTATAGCCTGCTTAAGTAGGTTATAACATGACAACATCTACTATTTTATATATTACAATATGAGACTAATGCATTTCAGTTTTAATTTTAGTCTGTTGAGTGTAATAAAATAAAAATATATTATTATACGATAAAAAAAAAAATGCCTGAAGATAAACTGGACTTTTAAAAATAAACTGGATCAATGGATTAAAAAGGAACAAATTATACTAAAAGACAACCAGTAAATTTCTGCACTGCAGGATATAGGCTCATCAGCTTCTGCTGCTTGCCTATCATCAAATAAATAAATAAATAATATGACAGCTTTTGGAATATCCATAGTTGTTTAAAATTTTGTTCCTAACATAACATTTACTAATATGTTATTAAATTGTTTAGTATTTTCTTTACAGATGTCTTCAAGTTTGATGAAAAGTATGAAGAGAATGAACAAAAATACAAGACTCTGAGCAAAGAGATCCTCGGCTCAGATGCTGAATCAGGTGAAGAGGGATCTGGTGAGAGCGGCAGTGACGAGTCTGATGATGAGGATGAGCAAGAAGACAGTGAACAGAAAAACGTCACAATCATTGACAATACAGAGACAAACCTAGTAGCATTACGTCGGACCATTTATCTCACTATAAACTCTAGTTTAGACTTCGAGGAATGTGCCCATAAATTAATGAAAATGGAGTTGAAACCGGGCCAAGAAGTAGAACTCTGCCACATGTTCTTAGACTGCTGTGCAGAACAGAGAACATATGAAAAATTCTATGGTTTACTTGCTCAACGTTTCTGTAATATCAACAGAATTTACATCGGACCTTTTGAAGAAATCTTTAAAGATTCATACTCTACAGCTCATCGGTTAGACACGAACAGGTTAAGGAACGTTAGCAAGTTTTTTGCTCATTTGTTGTTCACTGATTCAATAAGCTGGGAAGTTTTGGAGTGTGTCAAGTTGAATGAGGAAGATACAACAAGCTCGAGCCGTATTTACATCAAGATTCTATTCCAAGAGTTGGCGGAATACATGGGGCTGAAGAAATTGAATGATCGTCTTAAAGATCCGTGAGTTCCTATTGCTGTTCCATTTTGTTTCTTAATGGTGATGTAAAATTAATAGATAATTTTTGTTTATTTCAGGACGTTGCAGAGTGCTTTTTCAGGTGTGTTTCCAAGGGATAATCCGAAGAACACAAGGTTTTCTATCAACTTCTTCACATCCATTGGTCTCGGAGGTCTGACTGATGAGCTACGTGAGCACTTGAAACAGATGCCAAAGGTAAATATTGATAGTTTTTACTAATACATTGTTTATGTTCTAAACAAAGTATTGTGCACAAAATTGTTTCTTTCCATTTGTCTCATTGAAGCCATAAAATTGCTACAATATTATCATTAATTGATTTTTCATAACAACTATAGATAGAATCTATTCTATTCTTTACAACATAGAAAAGCTTGAAATTTACACAGTGGTGTACCACCGTTTTGCGGCGCCAAGACGCGTTTAATTCTTCTTTCGTTCTGTAATTAGAGTGTCTTACACAAAAAAATAGTCCTCTAAAATGTTACCTGGTGATTCCAGAATGTGCCACCGGCGGAGATCACAGTGGCCAGTTCCAGCTCTGACTCCAGCTCCAGCAGCTCAAGTGATTCCTCCAGCGAATCCAGTTCTGATGGTGAGCTCCACTTATAATGATTTACAACAAAATAATACCCTATAACGGGCACTTCACTGGCTCCTTATTTTGCTTATAACTTAAAATTACGTAACTATCTGCTTACATGTCTACAAAATCGATAGCCTGGAAAAGTATTATTAGGATTCCGTACCTCAAAAGGAAAAAACGGAACCCGTATAGGATCAGTTGTCCGTCAGTCTGCCTGTCCGTCCAGGTGTCAAGACCTGTATCTCGGGAACGCGTGAAGGTATCGAGTTGAAATTAAAACCATATACGTAGATCCATAGTCTCTTGCTGCAGAAAGAAAAATCAAGTTTCTCAGTTTTCGTAAAAAAAATTGGTTGTCTGTAAAGTCGGTTTACGGACGATAGTTTAACGTGACAACATACGTCCGCGCGCGAGCTCCGAGGAATGATAATTGAAGCGACGTGGAGTCGCGGGACTCGCGGACTCAGCCACCGCAAGCGCGCGCGCGCGTAACGGGTCAATGAGTCATACTTTTTCGTGCATGCAGCCGGCGTTCATCGATTTATTAGACGTTGTCACGTCAAAAAAGTTACAGCTGAATATGTCGTAAAAAACGCATATTTCGACATTCACAAGGGAATCAAAACCTATGGGGTACTTCCTGTTAACCTAGAACTAGAAAATTTGGCAAGAAACATTGTGTTATAGTACACATATAGGAAAAAACCGAAAACTGGATATTTTTAATTTAATCACAAAAAAATAGTGTCTTTATGTAAGGAATGAGGGTCAAAATTTTAAAGTGAATTAACCGTATCATGTGGGGTATCACATGAAAGAGCTTCATTATCACAAGCTAAAACAGGTTTTTAATTATTTTTACGATGTGTATTTTTCGATTTATGAAGGGAAATCTAAAAAAAAAAACCCTTTTATCTACTAGTTTGTACGGATCCCTCGATAGGCGAGTCTGACGCGCACTTGTCCGGTTTTTTTTCTTGTTCTGGCTTTGAAATGATAAATTAGAAACCTTAGGATACGGAAGCTCATCTTTGATAAGATGGGTTACTCTAGATTAGTTTAGATCTAACTCCATTGTATTTGGTACCTCAAAAGTTTTTGATGTTACGAACATTTCATTTAAATACTTAAAAATGTTGAAATGATGTTTTGCGATTTTAAACACGTATCTAATGTTTTCTTTCACAGACTCAGAAAATGAACAAGAGCAGAAAAAGAAGAAAGAGAAGGAAAAGAAGAAATCCAAAAGGGATAACACGCCAAAAACTCCAGCACAAGAACCTGACAAGGACAAAGACGAACGATGGGGTCACGATGGCTTTTATGATACCTACGGCAAAGACGCACAGAGACATGAACCTAGAAAACAACGAGATAAAGACGACTTTGCAATACCAAATATTCCCAAAAGGTATGAGAAAAATGGTGAAGACCGAAGGAGGAACGAAGAAGATCCCAGAAACAGACGGCGCGATGACGAAAGGCGCGAGAGAGGCAGAAGAGATAAGGACGAGAATGGAAAAGATGATGAAGATTATAATAGAAAAAATATCGATGCTGACAGATCAGATCACAGAAATGATAGGATCCCGGAGAGAGAGAGAGAAAATTATAGGAGGAAAAGAAACGAAAGTGAGAGAGACAGTGGATACGAATCTAGAAACAAAAGGCAAGAGGATGATAGACGCGATAGAGAAAGAAACAACAGAGATGGCAAGAAAGATAGAGATGACGATAGGAGAAGCAATAGAGACGATGACAGGAGAAGCAACAGAGATGACGATAAGAGAAGCAACAGAGACAACGATAAGAGAAGCAACAGAGACGACGATAAGAGAAGCAACAGAGACGACGATAAGAGAAGCAACAGAGACGACGATAAGAGAAGCAACAGAGACGACGATAAGAGGAGCAACAGAGACGACGATAAGAGAAGCAACAGAGACGACGATAAGAGAACCAGTAGAGACGATGATAGATCTAGTGAGAGATCGAGACCAGATGATTACGAAAAAGAAAGGAGAGATAAACGATCACGGAGCGAGAAAGAAAGGCGTCAAAACAGTGACGAAAGTAGCGATGAAGAAAGTTCTAGGAGTCGCAGAGACAAAGACAGACGTAGTGACTACGAGAACGATTCTAGAAGACGTAAAGGCAAAAATAAAGAAAATGATGATGGTTGGGACATTAGAGGAAGCAGCGTAAAGAGGGATGAGGATTGGGATATTAGAGGAAGCAGCATCAGAAGGGAGGAACCCGTGGGAGCTCGCTTTTGGGACACATGCGAGAGGAAAACACGCGAAACTGTCGAAAGAAGCCCTGATAGATGGGAAACGTCGGAAAGAAGCAAAGAAAGGAGACGCGATCGATGAATTTTGCCTTTTTTTTGTGTTTGGCGATGTGTAATGATAAAACTATCTATTAATTTTAATGTAAATTAAATAGATTTTAATAAGTGTATGTGTTTTTTAATTGTTTAATAATGATTACATAGTATTCGTGACATATTTGAAATAGATATATTAATTTATGAGTAATTAATTAATAATATTTAATGAGCTACTTTGGCAACAATATTTGTATATTGTATGGATGCAATGCTTGCGTATTATACAGTCCAGACTGTGTAATACGCAAGCAATATATAATAATGACAATATTGCTAAGTCAAGTCAGCCATATTATGGCCGTAAAAATCGCTCATCTAGGAGCTACAGCTGTAAAAGTTAAAATAATTATTTAGAATGTCCATTCATTCAACCTATTTGGAAATCCATAGATGCAACAAAATAAAGTTATTGTACAATAAATACAGGCATAGGTATATTGTCAATTTTGTTGACAATCAAGAAACTGTCATAAATCTTTGGAAAAATAATTCCAACTACTGTAATTATTTCCTGTTATTCATTAATTAAATCTGAGAATAAAATAAGGAATTGAAAAATCTTCCCATTAGTTATTTAATAGGTAGGTACTCGTATATCTTGCGTATCCTTAATTTTTGAATCAGGTGAATGCAAAATGGATCCTAAACTGGAAACGATCCTTGACTCTGACTCCAACACTAGCGTCCCAGATAGCGAAATTGACGACAACGCGGTGAAGGCTGCCTCAGCGCCCATACGCCTAACGCAGTCACCAGAGGATGCCCAGCTGAAGATCCAGACCTCGGCACCTTCCTATTTATTATCCCTGAAGGAAAACGACGCCCCTCCGTTCCAAAGGCCAGGGAAAGAGGCGAAACCTAAATTGTTACAAGGGACTATAATGAGTGAGGTCGAAGTCGTGGAAATGGTGGCGGCAGCTGACACGGACCAGGAGAACGGATTAAGGAAGTGGTTGAGTTAGTAGTAGTACCTATATATATGTTATACATACAACATGGGATAAATAAGTCGCTTGCCTAATGGTATTCAGAAAAAAAACGCTACAATGTAGGTAGGTACCTACCTGCGTCGTTTTTTAATTTTATTGACATTCACTTAAATATAGCTTATATTTCTTTATCCGACTATGCAACGAGGGTTATGTTTTTCGAGCATTTTTGGCAGTCTAACTTACGGTTTCGATGCAACGTTTATGAGAAAGTGTGCGTAAAATCGCCTTATTGTCAGTAGTACCATTGATTTGTACCATTGATGGCACAAGTGACACAACGTTGTATCCTTAGTACCATTAATGGTACTAGTGACAATTATTTAGGATCAGTAGTACCATCATTACCATTGATTTGTACCATTGAAACAACTTTGTATCCTTAGTACCATTAATGGTACTAGTGACAATTATCTAGGATCAGTAGTACCATCATAAATATTGATGTATCGGTAGTACCCTGACGCTGTAAAAGATTATAAATGCGCATTTTTAGAATAATTCTAGTAAAATTTCTTGTTTATTACGAAAATTTAGTTGGAGGTTACGAAAAAATGCATTTTTATTTTTGCGAGATGTATTATTACAAAAAATATAGCCTATGACGCTCAGGGAGAAAAATAAATCTAACAACACCTCGCAGTTCAAAATCAGTCAAGCCATTTAGGCTGTAGGCGATCATAAAAACATATATACATACCCACAGATATACATACAAAGGTGTGTATGTATTTTTTTACGTAAGATAGATCTATGATCTTGGACATATCACTTTATAATTTGTGATAGATCTATATATTTATTATCTATATGATTGACGACCAAATCGCCTGAGTTTTACGGAGAAAGCACCGCGCACCGTGTGTAAAATTATAATTGACAACTTGTCATTATCATAGAATTCTCTATGTAATTTTCGCCACAGATCAAATACCTTTGGTATCTGCATACTGAAAATACATTATATTTTCATAGCCAACTTCCTTGTCGAAAAGAAGATAATCCTAAACTACAAATTATCGGAGAAGAAATTCCTGATCAGCCTGATATCCGAGATCATCGACTACGCGGCACAGAGGGAGTTCTCCGCTATGAAGTTGTCGGCGTTGATCACAATCTACCTCGCCACACACTTGCACTTCAAGTGGTACTACTGGATCTCACCAGTCGATGTCTGGTACCACTTTAAGGAGCTCATGATTAGGCAGACCATACAGGTAGATAACTGCAGGGGTCGTACCGCAAGTGTTCAAACAGTCTTAATTCAATATTACTTTGACTTTTGTCTTGCTCTTTCTACAGTTTGCAGAAAGAGTGAAACAAAAGCGAAAAATAAGATTGATATTAAGATGTGGTAGGGAGTAGTTCTTATTAAATAAACCCGGCACAAGTATAAGTTTAGAAAACTCAAAGCAGCCCAACAAAAAAACGGCTTAACCGATTTTGATGAAACATAGTTAAGAACACTCGATCAAACAAAAGTAGATCAAAATTAGTGCATCCGTGTGAGAGCTATGATGACACAGACACACACTCCACTTTTTGGGTCGGGGGTAAAAAATACGAGAATATTCATATCTTCACAAGAAATATTGGAATGCGCGCGCGCGGCGCGCATGAAAAATCGTTTGTTATATAGAAAATTTGAGACCCATCCCCCTGTATTTTTATCTTTTAGTAATTATTATTATTTGCTGTTCGCCATAATACTTTTTTTTTTTATAGAAGATAGATCTACGATTGACCACTAACTCGCCTGATGTTAAGCGACGGTGTGGCCGAGGATGGAGCTCGTCGATCTAGAAGATATCTATTCACTCTGGCCTTGAAAATTCCAAGATTGTAGGTCTCAGGAAACAGAGATGGCGGCATCGAATTCCATTCTTGTGCAGAACGCAACAGGAATGTGGATCGATATCGCTGAGTACGGATTTTTGGCATTTCAACGAGAAATGGGTGGTAATAATAAATACTTTGAAAATTTTAACGTCCTCTTTGTCACGGTTCAAAAGATACAGCCGTTTAAACGTAGGACGTACAGACAGACAGAGAGAAGCAGGAAATTTGTTATTCAGCATAGCAGGGCCGGATTATCCATTAGGCGGATTAGGCAACTGCTTAGGGGCCCCGCACCGATTGGGGCCCACGGAGGCCTAGTCGATGCGGGCCCCCAGGGGCCTAGTCGATGCGAGCCACACACAAGGCCGTAGGCAGACGGGGGTGTTTTGGGTGTTCAAATCCACAGGATATTTCTGCCTGTATTATAAATATCCTGACCATTATTAAAAATCCTTCCTATCCTTTAAGTTATTTAATAAAGAAAAAGCAAAAAGCAGGATGAAAAGCAAAAAGCAGGAGTCGATTCTGATCGACTCGACTTTTGTAATAGAAAAAAAATATCATTTTAAAAGTAAGAAAGGGGGAGAATTGCATTGCCTAGGGGCCCCGATATGGTTAATCCGGCCCTGCAGCATAGGAAGCCTACAAAGAGTCCCGGAATCGCTTCGTGGAAACAGAAAGATATTTAACTGCATTGCTTAGGTACTGCTGTTTCTCTAATACTCATTGTCCTCATTTCAGGATTCTCCGAGCGGCGAAGAGGTGTTCCAGCCAGAGGAGTGTTACGATATCGTCACTCACTTCCACACCAACTACCTGACGAACCTGCCTCTCATCCACATCCTCACGCACGGAGCTTACCGGCTCAAACTGCAGTGGCCTTTCAAACTTAAATAAATAAAAATAAAAAAGATTACAAAAATATAATTCGGATTTTTATTTATATTAAAAAAATATATATATATATAATTTGGATGTTTCTATAGAGCATTAGCTACGATGCGGTCATCATCATGATCTCAGCCATAAGAAGTCCACTGCTAGACATAGGCCTCCCCTGTGGATTTCCAAAAAGACAGATTGATAGCGGCTTACATTCAGTGTCTTCCCTCCTTGATGCAATGGATATTTTTACTAAGAATAAGTCTGATCAATGCCGGCCTCCTTTGATGGTGGTTACATTGAGGTCAAAGGTATAAGATAGGACAAAGTAAACATCAACACTGTAAGGGAAGGAAGTACCTACAGTTTCAAAATTAGGAGTATTGGATGTTTAGGGGGAGAAAACAGCTTTCTCCTTTTTGTATGAAAGAGCATGTTTCTCTTAAGCCAAGAATGGTTGGCTAGGGTATAGAAATTACAAAAGTTTTTTAGACAAATGTGTCAAAGAAAACTGCAATTTCTCAAAATTATCATATACTTATCAACTATTTACAACAGAGCTCTTGAGCTGTTCCTTCAAATGTGTTGGCAACTTCTTTTTCTTCCTCTTCTTAACTTTTCCTTCACTCACACCTTTCTTAACATCCATTTTACCTGGTTTCTTCTTTTTCTTCTTACATGACAAAGGATTCGGGTTATGAGGCTTTTTCTTCTTTAGTAGTGGCTTTTTTTCCTCAACAATTTCCTCTACACCTAGAACTTTTTTCATGGTTTTCAGCGCTTCATTCTGAGTTTCAGTTATGAATACTTGAGGTTTTTCTAAACTCTGGTCAGCTTTAGCATAACTCGCTTGTGAAGGTTTCTCAAAAGTAGGGGACTTATTGTGTAGGTAGAGAAGAGGTATGCCAGCCTTTTCTCGAAGCTTGTCTTGTAAGTCTCTGTCTTGTGATGCTAGGATATAATGCTTTTCATTGTATTTCCCAATCATTGATAGTATACATTTAGATCCAGAAACTGGTTCTTTATGTCCACACTCGTGAATACCGAATTGCTTCAATATTGTGAGAGCTCCGTGTGTCTTTTTGGCAATCTTTTCAGTTTCTACGATGATGCAACGTGTGGTGAGGAGTTTCACTTGCTTGTTGAGATATTTTGGTAGTTGTTCTCTTACGTTTATGTGCTCCTGTAATGATAATAAATATATAATATTTCTTGTGAAAACAAAAAAAACTTTTTGTTTTATAAAACAAAAAACGTAATCCAACTGAATTCAACACATGACAAACCGAATGGTTATTTGGTACAGCTTAGATTTAAGCTACTGTATAAAGATTGATGATGAATAAAAGAAAGAACTTTTAACGCAATGGGCAATGCACACCGTGATGAAGCAGAGCATGAAATGTTCGAGTTTGTCAACATAAGAGAGATTACGGGAATTTAGCAATCTTTACTCATTTTTTTCTCAGAAAGTATTCGTATTCAACAAAAATGACTTTACAAGAAACTTACTTATGGTAAGACCTATCTATGACTTGTAAATTTTTATATTTACCAATAAAGTATCTGTATCTGTATGAAAAAAAATATGACTCTCAACTCAATTGGTCCTAAATTAAAGTCAAGCCTTTCTTCTGTCTACAGCAGCAGCTTATGATAGACTATGATACCTACACAGAAGTAGGAGAATACCTAGTTTAGATTACTGCTCGATAGCTGGTTCAGGGAAGTTCTCCTGCCAGCGCATGCTCTGTTCTTTCAGCGTGAGGTGCGAGTCTGCACTGTCTGCCTCGGGGTCAGGCAGCTCCTCGAGTGGGACCTCGATATCTTCATGGGGAAGTTGTTCCGCTCGCCATTCATTGTCCACAATGGCTATCAGTCTACCGTTTCGATGGACTTTGCTATCCATTCTGTATAGAATTATGCCGATTTGAAACTACTGCAAGGTAACAAAATCTATGTTTAGAAGCACTTGTATTTCAAATTCAAAGTATGAGCAATAATCCAAACTAAGTTTTGTCCATTTGTCTCCTACAGATTTCGAGATAAGTACACTTAATCAACTTATGCAAAATGATCTGAAGGAGTCAAAAACGGTAAAACTTACTTTGAATGCAGCAAAACAAAACGTGCCATCCAGAAGCACTTGGTAAGGTTCATGGAAACCAAAGTTATTGTAGTAGAATCTCATGTATTTCTGAACTTTCTTATATCTTGTTATCTTCATCTTAAAATTGCTGAATACAGACCTTTATTAATTCCGCGGTTATAAAAATACCCTTAATGTTCTGTGGTTATATATAAAATAAAATATCTCACACACGATTTTCTCACAACCACAAACAAATACTTATTTTTTTCTTTGGCTTTTCGCACATCTTGTGCATTTGCCATAATCAAGTTAATGACACACAAGTGACAGACTTGACGTTGATTGACATTGTCACCTGGACAGTCATATTTGTATTTTTTTTACAAGTTGCTGGGCACAAACAACATTGAGTGTGCCCATGTGAGCCAGTGGATACGGCCGGGACTGGCCGGGACTATCTTTTCTCGAAGAGATTCGTCGGATTTTTAGACCCTCATAGCTTCGGCCTCGATAACACTAGAGAGTTCAAATCAGAGAGAGTTTTCAGGATCAAGTGTGGTCCACGGTCTAATAAAATTTTAAAAGTTTCATGTACTAGCTTTTAAACGTTCGATTTTATTGATACCTAAAATACGCCGATTTGGCACAAATTAACTGATGATCATAAAAAGATTAAGTACTTACTGATGTCCTAGAAAGCTGAAATTTGGTATGTAGGCTACAATTTGCACACAAACAATAGAAAAATTAAGATATTTGTAACTTTCACCCTCTAACCCCTATTTGGGGTTATCCCGTTATCGTCATCAATAATCTAGGGTACTTCCAGAAGTCCTAGAAAGCTGAAATTTGGTATGTAGGCTACAATTTGCACAAAAACAACAAAAAAATTAAGACATTTGTAACTTTCACCCTCCAACCCCTATTTGGGGATATCCCGTTCTCGTCATCAATAATCTAGGCCCTAGATTGGTTGGAGGGTGAAAAGTTAAAATATCTTATTTTCTCGTGGTTCATATGTAAATATTAGCTTACACTCCAAACTTCAGCTTTCTAGGACTTCAGGTACCCCAGATTCTAGGGTACTTCCTGAAGTCCTAGAAAGCTGAAATTTGGTATGCAAACTGCGATTGGTACATAAACAACAGAAAAATTAAGATATTTGTATTTTTCACCCTCTACCCTTATTTAGGGGCTATTACGTTATTTTCATCAATAATTAATATAAGGTATTTCCTGAAGTCCTAGAAAGCTGAAATTTGGTGTGTAAGCTAATATTTACATATGAACCACGAAAAATAAGATATTTTAACTTTTCACCCTCCAACCCTTTATTTGTGGAGCACACCCCCTGAGTGTAATCAAAAAGATAGGATACTTCCTGAAGTCTCAGAAAGCTGAAATTTGGTATGCAAACTACGATTGAGTATAGAATAACATTGTTCTGTGCATTGAGTGCATAAGTACGGGTGTTGCGGGAGAGAGTGGGAGTGAATTTTTGACGTGACTACGTCTAATAAATCGATGAACGCCGGCTGCACGCACAAAAAAGTATGACTCATTATCCCGTTACGTTACGCTCAGTGTCCCGTTACATCATCAATGTTTTGTTATGACGTTGTCACGTTAAACTATCGTCTGTAAACCGACTTTACAGACAACCAATTTTTGGACAAACCAACCGTTGGATTCTGCAAAGTAACGGGATGGGGCTAGAAATTGCAGTAAAAATAAAGATTGTAAATTACCTACTATGCAGTGAAACATTACAAAAATCTGTAGTAAAAATCACAATCACCAATCAAACGGCCGCACCGGCAGGAAAGGTAATTTTGATTGGTTTAATTTTATCTGTGGTTTGAATAAACAAGTTTTATTTTTTCTTTACAAAATGACGTATTACAAAGTGTCATAGACTATGAAGAGCAGTTTTTGTGAAACATCTCGCTCGCTCTTGCATCCATGTTTGTTCGTGGTCATTTTGCATTTCTGTGCTAGATTTTCCAGTTTAGCATTTAAAATTAGTGATTTTATTCATTACAGTGTGTAATTAATGTTATTTTCGGCAACACGGCGACCTTGTGAGGATCTGTCGCCCGAAAAAAAGTGTAAAAAGGCGATATAATAACAGGGAGGGTACGTCTTTCATATCCTTTTAGTCTAGTAAATGCGTCATTTTATCGAATATTGTCGAGAGCATTCGTATAACGAGATAAATAATCACAGCGGAGGACTCTGCAGGATATTCAAAAATGTAATCCGTCTCGTATAGTGATAGAATGTATAGTTTTATGAGATCCAGCTGATTGGATCGAGGGCGTCAAACGGGTGCTTTGCCTAGGACGGGAGTCGCGCAGCACGGACAGACACGGTTAGTCATCACCACAACAGACACGTTTTTGAGTTTAGCCGATAATAAGATTAATAAATGTGTTTGTAGGTGTTCAAAACTGCGTCGGAATCTGCGATAAATAGTCGATGTGATGTCTCGTTCCTTTGTGATTGGCGACGATATGGGCTCAAGATAACAATGTTCTTGTTTATCGTTCGTCTGAGCCTTTATTGCAGTCGTCTTTGTCGTCCGGGGTCGAGTCTCGCGGCTTGAGATAGGAATTGAGTGCATTTCAGTGCTTATTAGTGATATCAAGGATTCGTCCATGGTGTCTAACTGCGTGTTTGTGAGCCTTCTAGCTGGTAAGTGCCATTCCAATATGAATAATGCAAATTGGTTGCTCCACTTTTACCTTCAATGTTTGCGAGGACACTTATTTTCATGTATTGTTCTTTGTGAGAAAGTCTGAGCCTATGATTATTGTACTTTCTTCCCAAGCTTTCAAGCTTTCTTTTTAAATATCCTTGTCATTCTTTGCACTTATAAATGAGAAGTAGGTATCTTAAATAACTACATACCTAAACAATAATTCAGTGGGTAGGCATGTTGATGCAAATAAATTGATTAGGCCATCCTTAATCAATGGTTTGAGGGTATTTTATATTATTATTCATAGTTAATATATACAAATTTGCAAGTGTTATTTATATTCAATCTTTAGTTAATACTGTATAAAGATGACTTCTTTAGCCACGGTATCCTTTAGAATGAGCATGTACTACTTCATATGAGTATATTATATTATTTGATAATTTAACTTATTCACCCAGTAAAGAAAAGAGTCAGAATTAGAGTGCTATAGAATAAATACTTTTGTCCCACTGTTTCACTTGCTTGGTGGTGATAATGATCATGAAATATATCCTGTGTTGGTCTCCAGGTTTTAGTTAGGGTATAGGTACTTCTTAGTGTCTACTACAAGAAAGCGTAATGAACAAGGTTCTCTAGACCTCTGAAAATTCTTAAAAATTCAGTTGTGTTAAGTCCATTCAGGCAAGTGTCTTCATTAACACTACAAGACAATATATCTTAAGTCATACACAAAAAAAAAACAAATGCATTACCCTCAGAATAATGAAGGCCCTCAGAAAATCTAAATGCATCTGTTGCCAGCATAAATTGACAATTGAAAACTTTTTGGGAGTGTCCAAAAATCATGTCTGTGTCTGTATGTCAAAGCCATTTTGCTTAGAAATTATTAGCACTGCATAAATGAAATGGATAATTACTTATTGATCATAGCATTGGCCCTATCATATTTATTTTTTGATACAATTTTGGCCACATATGTATATGTACCATCAAGATACTTATGTTGCTTATAAATTGAGTTTCATGGTGTCTTACACTGTATTCTGTTTAATTAGTGATATCTAGAAATGTGTTCGACTCAGGTTAGAAAGCTACCTTTGATATGTTTGAATCCGATACCATTATCTATTGTTATCAGTAAGAAGAACACTAAATGTTTGCATGATTGTTGATGACAATTATTTTTTATCACACATGTGGGTGTAATAAACTCATAAAATGTTGAATGGAGGTAAATAGGCATTTTCTGCAGTATTTAAATAGGAAATCAGTTCTTTAACATACATTGATTCAACAATTTCAGTCCACGTTCTTCATGTGGGTATAGTACACAGGGATGGAACTTCCAGCTGCCTTCCACATTTTCTGAGAGCTGTAAATTTGGAATTTTCAATATTAGAATGAATAGATTAGATTAACAAGCTCGATCCTTAGCCATATTCGTCTCTTAGTATTGGACACACAGATTTACATTCAACTGCTAAGTTTGTATTCAACTGTAAACCTGTGAATAAATGTATTCTATGTTAAAATAATAAATAAAGTGTCCCATTGCTGTGTGCTGTCCATTTTTTCACATTTTGAGTGTGATAAGATCATGGTCCCCCAGTTGATAGTTTTCACACATCCAAGAACTCGCAGTTGATGGCAATTAACAATACTGTAATTTTTTATTTATTTGAAAGTAGATAGCTTGATGATGGTAAACGTAACAATATTAATGGTGCTGCTGTGGATTTGCTAGCTCGGAGAGCTAGAAAGTGTTCCTTATTTTGATACAGTAAAATAGGAAATCTAGTAATTAGACCCCCTTCCCCCTGTGCAATATTTATTATGTAAGAATCTAAAGGAAAAAATTAATACACGTTTGGTTTATTGTAATATTTATTTTTCAAAGTAATTTTTAGGAATGTTTATTTGTACTTTTATACACATCCGAGCGCACTTTAGCACTCGCGCGGTTGCCCGCGCTTTTTCAAAGTATAATTTTAACTTTTATTTTAATTTTTGTGATCTTACGTAACAACTATCAAGACTCTCTCCCACCCCCTTGTAAGAAAAAATAAGACATAGTCGACCCCCCTCCCCCCTAAATCGTCTTACGTAATAAATGAATGGCCCCTTATGAGCCTACTCAAACCTGATGCCTACTATCATTATATTCTTAACTTTCTTATAATTTAGGAGGTATGTTGTCTGCTAGGAAATATTTGTTTGACCATAATAATGAGTGCAAATTGAATAATCTATCTGTCCGTATGTAGGTCAGTGAGATAAATGGACAGCCACTTGTGTGATTGTCTGATGATGGATGGGGTGACAGCGACAAAACAGTCTTATTGTTTCTTGAATCATATTATAAGAAAGACCAGAATCTTAATCTTAATCTTAAAATAAAGTCCTATTGGGACATTCTGGATGGATTTTTGTTTTGATAGTAGATATGAGACAAGTAACTCGCTTGAGTTAGTTTAGTATATAAGGATATGATATATTATCCAGTACTTTGGACTTACAGTTTCTAAAAATCCTGTGTGGTAATGTCCTGCTCTTGTTATTTTATATGAAGTTATTTACCTCTTGTATTTTATGTGACACATATTTTATTTTTTCGATTAGTCATTACAAATTCCTGAGTGTACTACTAAGGAATTTAATATCTTTTAAAATGTGGGAATGCATGAGCGAGATAGCTGTCCTTGTTCATGTAGGTTCTTTCACCCTGTATTTTAATTAAAATTGCAAATAATATTATGTATTAAGTGATTATTAGAGTAGGTAATATCAAGGAACTGGTTGTGCTGTGTTGTTAAGCTTAAATGACCTGTATGATGTATATGTTACGGCTAGAACCCGAAGCGCGGCTACGTCTAGTTTTAGCCGGTTAGAACTAGGTGTAGCCATTTACTCTTGGTTAAATCTAGTAGAAGCCAGTTGTTTTCGGGTAAAACTAGATCTAGCTGGTATCATTCCGGCTAGAACTAGGTCCAACCAAACCCTTCAATGAGAAGATTGCCCGCGCCCAGCAGTGGGACGGTATGTACAAACAGGGCTGATAAAAATATATATATATACTAAAAATTTCGATTATATTAAATGAATTTTTGGAGTTTTAACATGATGAACTATATTTTATTGGAATATTCTTCTTTCGTATAAGTTCCCTTGTTTTCGTCACTAATAGTAAAAAATCGAAAGTTGAGTCCCGAATTCGAAACATTTTGCTAGGTGGGTCGCAGTACAGCCAACTTTGGGAACCACTTATCTAAAGCATTAGGTAAACCATGCCTATACAACTACTAGTTATGCTATGACAATGTCAAGTCCCAAGTGACTAATTCAATTCCAACTAGAGTATCCTGTTGTCACACAATAAAGAGTTAGGAAAGTAAGAAGGGATAGATTTCCTTCTGACCAGTCTGCTGTGACTTATATACTGTTGTGATAAATGGTTTAAGAGTATATTGAAGAACATTTGTTGCTTTGTACTACTTATTCTAACTACTAAAACACTTATTTGAACTTTATATTGTATGGATGCCTAGAATTGTAGGCCTACTGTTAAGAAAATATTATGTGAAGTTACAAACATTCATAGATAAAAGATAGAACATTTTGGTGAGTTAATTAGCTGTGGTGTTTGTGTTTATGTTGCGTGGTACGGAAGCCTCGGTGTGCAAACGAGACTCGTACTTTGTCAGATTTATTTTTACCCTTCTATGCAAGAAGAAAGTTTGTTTTTCGATTGTATGTATGTGTTTCTATATTACCTCCTAATGCCTTTTGTTTGGTTACTCTGATAAAATTTATTAAGGTGGAACTTCATTCTCCTTGTGCAGCCATGTAACATTATAATCAGCTTCTTGTTCCGTCTTTATCTTTTTACTAACCAGTAGAAAAGCAGGTGTTTTTTTACTTTTCTGTGACAAAACACCAAGCAAATTAGCCGCTGAGTGGCTATTCTGCAATTCTGCAGCAATTCGACAATACAATGCTCGTTATGTAAGACTCAAGGCCACACGGACAGAAGTGTAGATGGTAATGGTTGACTTGTAGTTTTGTTTAGCCTACTAATGTTTGCAGGCATGGAATGTCATGTGATGGTAACTTTATAACTTATGAGTCATTATTTACTTGATAGTAACTATAACAAATTAATGTATAGGCAAGTATTTCTGTATTAAAAGTAAAACAAATTACCCGACCGTAGAAAAGCGGTTTTTGCAGTCTAACTTACGATTTCGTTATGCTTGATACGCTGTTGAGTGCATGTTTTTTGTAAGAAAATATGCGTAAAAGGCCATAAATACGCAATCTTTAGAATAATTCTAGTAAAATTACTTATTTATTACAAAAATTATTGTTAGAGGTTACGAAAAAGCGCATTTTATATATTTGCGAGAATCGTATTAGTATAATTATTTCAAAACTATAGCCTAGGACACTCAGAGAGTAAAATGAATCTAACGACATCTCGCACATCAAAATTGGTTAAGCCGTTTAGACTGTAGGAGGTAATATAGAAACATACATACATATATACATACATACACTTGTAAAACATAACCCTCCTTACGCAGTCGGATAAAAAGTTATACTTAATTCAAATAAAATGTAATTCGGCACTGTACTTACCTTTTCGCGAAAACGTGCAGTCGATGACGTGTATCACACGTAATTTTTTGTTTGCTCGACTACGGAAAAAGGAGGCTTGTTTTACAGGTGTAGGTATGTAATGTTTACGTCGCCTTGAGCATTTTTTTTTTAAATAAAAGATAGGTCTACGATTGCCCACCAACTCGCCTGATGTTAAGCGACGGTGTGACCGAGGATGGAGCTCGTCGATCTAGAAGATATCAATAGTCGATAGTCAATAGTTTATCTATTCACTCTAGCCTTAAAATTCCAAGATTGTAGGTCTCAGGAAACAGAGATGGCGGCAAAGAATTCCATTCTTGTGCAGTACGCAACATGAATGTGGATCGATATCACTGAGTACGGATTTTTGGCATTTCAACGAGAAATGGGTGGTAATTCGCCGACTTTCTGCTAGTCCTGTAGTGAAATGGGGAGGGTGGAATTAGGTCGTGAAGCTTTTGCGTACATTCCCCGAAATGAATCCTGTAGAAAATAGACAGACATGGTACTTTACGGCGGTGCTCGAGACGAAGTAGCTTCTTGGCAGCTAGTTTATCGTCACCGATATTTTCTCGTGGTAAGGTATAACTCCGCTTAAAGCGTATTGTAAGCATAATCAGCCCTACATAAATAGCTCTAATGCAGTCTGGTATTTTGTATATCTTTCATTTCAAAATATTATGTACACGGAAAAGCCGGTTTTCAGTTTCAGATATCTTATTGCTATTTCATAGAAGTAGAAAAGTAATAAAACAGAATAATTGGCATTGTATGTATCATATGGATATTCTTATCAGTTACAGACAAAGCCACCGGGTTGTACGCGCTCTCTTGTACAAGTATAATCGATGTAAAAATAAAATAAACTCAACTCTATGCTTAATTATGTATTTGCAAATTCTCATAGATGAGTTTTGGCTTATTGCTTTGAACCTAAACATTTTAAAATGCATACTTCTTGTTTCCGATTCATGTCCTTAATGGATCAATGGGACAGGTGTAAAAAGCCTGACGATTCATTGGATTTTGACGGTAACCTCTGAGTTTATTGACTTGGTACTCTGAGTACTTACCCGAACGGTATATTTTACTTTGTTTGATATATCTTTTTTTTGTATTGACATGCGAGGCGTATTGCCCATTTGACATTTTTATAATGACATTTTAAATGATATTGTATTTATATAATGAATATTTCTTAATGTTAAGACATGAATTGTTTAAGAATAATTTTTGAATATTGTGAGATAATTGTAATTGGTCTTTTTCCGTTTTTATCTCAATAAATGAATATGAATATGTCCTGACAAAGATTCGATTTCAATGATTTGGCATTCGATATCAAATTGTTAGACTGTTGTCCTTCGCATTAAGGGTTCAGTAATATTAAAGGAGATTTGCTCATCTTTTTTGAAGAAAAAAAAAAATGAGCTAGCACGGCACACCTGGCAGACGTGGAACATCAACGACATACTTATTTCTCATTATTTTGTAGAACACCTTCTTTGAACAGTCCAACCGACTAAACAGTTAGTATTTTTTCTCTGGCACCTATAATCTATTGAATGTTGACTTCTGAATAAAGACCCGCTTCTAATCTGTATTGTTATTGAACAAACGGCGCGATACAAAACAAGTCAAAGTCATTCACCTTGATTGCCTTGTTTGCATCTTGTACAGGTGATATTGTCGACGTATGGCTTTCAACTAGTAAATTTGTATGAAATCACGAAATTATATGATGGGTTGTCTTTGATCTTTGCTATCATGTAAAAGCGAGTCGAATATATTTATTTTGTATAGAATTGCGTTACAGAGTCGTTTCGTCATTGGTGGACTATGCATCTACGGTGTGATGAAGCCAAAATACAATGACAGATGAAAATTGTTACCAGAATAATTAAATTGTAAACAAATGCTTATTAACGTCATGCTTCTGAATTTCTACATTTAGCACTGAAATAAGTATCTGTGAAAAGAAAACATTTGATCCAGAGTTCATGCAAAAATTGTAAAAAAAATATATATTACAAACGTTCCTATTGTTCACAGTTTTATTTTTAATTATCTTTACTGATCTCATGAAACACAGTAAGGTAGTACCACTACCAATATAAATTCCGATTGCCAATATCTATTTTGCCCAGTTTTAGCAAGAATTTTGGAGAAAAAAAATCTTGATCAACTTACCTCGTTCTTTAATCGTAAAGGAATTTTATACAACAACCAATTTGGCTTTTCAAGGGGTTGGTCAACAACAGATGCAATAACGAATAGTTACAGAGACATGCTTTTATTTAAAAGTGTTTGGATAGGTCTAGGGTGGACCATGAGTGCTTAGAAGATACCTGTTTTCTTCATTTAGTAATCTTCACAGTATATTAGTGTCCTTGCTTGCTCAGCGTAACAGTATATATTTTATTATTGTAGTACTTTTTGTATTGTGCAGTTTTTTTTTTTTATATTGAAAGAGCAGCAATAAGCCAGACGACTCGCTTGATGGTAAGCGATAAATGTTACATATGTACATCTGCAACATCAGTGTCATCACTGTTGCTTTGCTATCCCGGAGAGGTGCTCGTAGACAACCTTTTTAAAACGCTTTTTGTTGAAGCTCGGCGGGAAAACCTTCCGAGCAAGGACATTGCACATTTTGCTTATTCGCGGGGGAAAGGAGCGGGAGTATCTAACCAATGCAGTATTAGTATATTGTTATGTGCTAATGCTATAAACGCGAACTCACTCTGTAACTGAAGTAACTCTGTCCCCTGTTTGTTACCTTTATCACGCCTAAACGGCAGAACTGCAGAACGGGTCATTAATATTGATATTTGTTACATAGAAACCTTTAACTCTGAAGAAACTCATAGGAGTAGATCCTAGGAACACGTTAGTCATCAATAACACATTGCATAATGTTCGTTATTTCCAGGCGATGGCGACAAACAGGAGCGGCGCAGCCCAGCGTCCGAACGGTGCGCCCCAGACGAAGGTCTGCCAGTTCAAGCTGGTACTGTTGGGCGAGTCGGCGGTGGGCAAGTCGTCGCTCGTGCTGCGGTTCGTGAAGGGACAGTTCCACGAGTACCAGGAGAGCACCATCGGCGCGGCGTTCCTCACGCAGACCGTCTGCCTCGATGACACCACCGTCAAGTTCGAGATATGGGACACGGCCGGACAGGAGAGGTGAGCCCTTCTCACTACTAGGAGATCAGCAGCGCATTCCCTAACTCAGGGGTTACTAAACTTTTCAGTTAGCACTTGTCAGTTTAATAGTTTATCTCGGCGCCCAAGCTAGTTGAATCATCATCATCGTCTCACCCATAACAAGTCCATTGCTGGGCATAGGCCTAGCACATGGATTTCCAAAAAGACCGATTGGAAGCGGCTTGCATCCAGCGTCTTTCTGCTACTCATCATGAGGTCATCTGTCGATCTCATGGCAGTTCTTCCTACACTACATGCGTGGTCTTCACTTGAGGATTTTTGGGTACCACCGGCCATCAGTTTTATGTGCTATGTGCCTTGCCCACTGCCACTTCAACTTGCTGATCCGCAGTGCCTTCGTGCCGACTTTCGTACGTCTACTGATCACTTCATTTCTGTTCTGATTCGATCTGACAGAAACTCCGAATATAGCCCTCTCCATAGCTCGTTGAATAGGCTCAGTTTGGAAACCCCTTACTAAGATAGCGCGTTGACCTCAAAGTGGGTCTTGGCCTCCGACACCAAAAGACACCAGTCTCTACGGTTCTGTGCGAGTTGACGCCAAATCGTCTGCTGGAGATCTTCTAGATCTGCCTCCACGACGTCAGGCCACCCCTGCCAAGAGTATATCCAGTGGTATATATATCTCGTTCTATCGTATAACTCTTATCTCTTCTGACACGCGGTAAAGTACTGAAATGTCCGGTTGAGCCGGCAGATCGTATATACTTTGTAAAGTGCGTGCGTCGGGCTGGCCAGTACTTAGTCATGAATGGGCCTGGAATAGTTAAGCTCGTTATGTGGTATAATCTCACGGTACGTCAGCGACACGTTACTCAACACTGATTCATGTACAGACATATATACTACGGCGAGATATATAACCACGCTCGCTGACACGACTGTATTTTTACCCGATTGCGTAAGGAGGGTTGTTTTTCGAGTGTATGTATGTTTTTATATGAACGGCTTGATGTATTGTGAAGTGTAAGGCGTCGTTAGATTCGTCTTCATTCCCTGAGTGTCATATAGGCTATATTTTTTGTAAAAATACAACTCGGGGGAAATAATGCGTTTTGGCGTAACTTCCAACAAACTTTTCGTAATATGTATATGTCATTTTACTAGTAGTAGTACTAAGCGTAACGAAATCGTTAATTAGACTGCAAAAACCGCTTTTCTGCAGCCGGATATTTTGTATAAATACTTGTTACGGGATAAAGGTAGGTTATTAGTGCTAGTAGTTGTAGACTGACGAAACAGAGAATAAAAATTACATTCATAATTTTTTTTTGTGATGTTGATTAAGTACTGTACAGGCGTTATTATTTATTTTTTAGGGTTATTTGATTTTAATACAAATGATATAATTATTTCATACTAATTACAGTTTCAAAAAACTGAATCAATTACTTCAAAATACGTAATTTAATTTACATGGAAGTTTTTTTTGTTTGGAAACCAAACTATTGAACGGACTTTGATGTAATCAATCTCAAAATATACAAAACTAGTAAATAAATTTTACAAATCGTTACAAGTTATGAGATAACAAATATTAAAAAAAATAAAAAAATACAATAAAATAATCGAATAAAATACCTCCTCCTTTTTTGGAGTCTGATGAAAATAAGAATCCAGCCGTAGTTTAGCTTTTTGACAGCGATCTTATCATCAATAATTCCTCGAATGCCCAATATATTACTCATTATTTGTTGTATTTGCTTAAACATTGAATAGTATATACAAAATTGTTGTTTTTGCTTATGAAAAATACATTAAAATATATTTTGTTTTTTCTAATCTTGTAATAATATTTGCGTGGCTGCATTTGTTTTATGTTTGTTACCTCAGAACTTTCCACTGGGTGAACCGATTTTGATGATCCTTTTTTCAGTTGAAAGCTGGTGCTTCCCGTGTGGTCCCATTTCAATTTGGTCAAGTCTGACAATGGCATCCATGAGAAGTTGGTTGCTTCAGTTTCTTAAACTATAATTATTTTACGAGCAGTTATGGACAATAAAATTACTGAATGCACTTTTGATAATTATAGTTTAAAAAACTGAAGCAACCGACTTCTCATGGATGCCATTGTTAAAACTAGACCTAGCTTTCAAATAAAAAAATAATCATCAAAATCGGTTCACTCAGTCGAAAGTTATGAGGTAACAAACATTTTAAAAAAAATACAGTCGAACTGAGAACCTCCTTTTATGAAGTCGGTTGAAAAAAATGTCGCACGCGCTCAGCGCTTAGTGTTTTGTTTCATAAAAGAAGAATTTTTGTATGTCAATAAAACATATCTGACGAAACAAAGAGAATAATGTTTGTTTATGAACTCGTGGATATAATTTTATTCACAGTTAATAGTATCCCGATGAGCTTAATAACACAACAAGAACCGGATTGCCTTGATCAAGCGTTACTATAGAGCTGACCATTCGGCGGTCTCATCTTGTTACTTAACGTTACCAATGTTTTTTAGCAGTACTATGAATATAATATAACATGTAACATATAATAATCATTTAAATCCGTACTCAGCGATATCGGTCCACATTCTTGATGCGTACTGCACAGGAGTGGAATTCTTTGCCGCCATCTCTGTTTCCTGAGACGTACAATCTTGAAATTTTCAAGGCTAAAGTGAATAGATATCTTATAGATCGACAAGCTCCATCTTCGGATATACCGTCGCTTAACATCAGTTTGGAGTTGGAGGTCAATCGTAGATCTATCTTGCATTTAAAAAAAAACGGACAAGTGCGAGTCAGACTCGCCCACCGAGGGTTCCGTACAAACTAAATAAAAGGGGGAAATCATATATTTTTTTACATTTTCCTTCATAAACCGAAAAATATACATCGTAAAAATTCAGATTTCTAGGTCAACGGGAAGTACCCCATAGGTTTTGATTCCTCTGTGAGTGTCGAAATGTGCGTTTTTTACGACATATTCGGCTGTAACTTTTTTTTTACGAAAACTGAGAAATTTTATTTTTCTTTCTGCAGCAAGATACTATGGATCTGCGTATATGGTTTTAATTTAAACTCGATACCTTCACGCGTTCCCGAGATAAAGGTCTTGACACCCGGACAGACAGACAGACGGACAGACGGACTTGCATTACAAGAGTAATTCTTATCTCCAGTGCTACACGAGATAAAATAGCTTACAAGTTAAATATTTGATTTGACTTTATCCTTCTGTCTGTTTCATGGCTAAACTGTGGGGGTATTCAGAACTCATTCGTATTCGATTCTCTGTCATTCTCTATGGAAATAACAGAGACGGAGATATAGATTCCGAATCTGAAAGAGTTCTGAATACGGGGGCTGGTCATGATGAAATTTGGCATAGAGATAAATAAATAAATAAATTGTTTATTACTTGAATAACCTTATTACTAATATTTTTTTACTTAACTAATGTTTAAATACAGTTTGGTACCTTTGTTCATTGACATCGGGCCCCAAACTAGGCAAAGTCTATTTTTTGGGCACCCTGAAACCTGTTACCAATATTTTAAATGCGCTTAGTATTGTGAACATTGTCGTGAATACAAAATAATAGAAAGATAGGTAACATGTTTGACAAATGCTTATATAGATCACCCTTTATCTTCATAATCATTTTTCAATTGTATGCACACTATGCACAGTTTTGTATTCAATAGGATTGTGATGAAAGATGAAGCAATCTTGATACTTTGTTGCAGGTACCACAGTTTAGCGCCGATGTATTACAGAGGGGCGCAGGCGGCTATCGTCGTCTACGATATCACTAATCAGGTAAACAGATTTGATACTTTATCGTAACACCTATTATTTCGTGGATATTAAATTAACTTTAACGTATCTATGGATATAATTATCTTGTGCAACCAATGATACACACGAACAAATATTGATATAGATACAGAACAATGATTACATTCAGTGTTCTTTTCTTTCCCGGTTTTATAATTAATGTAATGTAAATATAATTTTATAGTTTAAAAAACTGAAACAACCGACTTCGAAGTACGTTATTTCGTTTACTTGTAATATTAGTAAGGATAATAATTAAACAAGGCGCTCAAGCGTTGAAGTAACTCTATTTTCTCCTTACATTGGATGAGGAGTAAGTAGGTTTTACTTTTCAAGCGCAATATATCCCTCACGATTGTAAACTTTTTAAAGAGACCTCTCTTCACCCACTCGTTTCTTTTTCAAGAATGACATTTGTCATTGAATGTAAAGTGCTTCGTCGTCGCAGATTAGAAAATGTGCAGATGTATATGCAACGATGAATAGATACATTGGTTCGCGCAAGCGCATGACTCGGGCGGCCGGAGGCGCGCGCGCTATTCTAGCCCGTATTATCCCGGGATATACGGAGTGGTGTGGCGTGCGCGGCCCCGGTCCGATCGGCATGCACTTGCGCGTCACCCCTACACGACTGCCTCGCTTAGCGCGTGTTGTTTGTTGCTTACGCCTAAGCACTTGGTATTTGTTACATAAATTGTCTACCCTCTTATGGTATTTAAAATAAAATAAAAATATATATATATATATATAAAATGTTTCAAAATCCTGCTAAAAATGTAATACTCAACTAAAGATTACATAAAATGATATAAAAATTTGTATTACTAGCAACACAAAGATCTAAATTATATATAATCTTTTACCTGCTAGAAGTTTTATGTTTTATATTTCTTGTACCCTCTAGGATTTATAATGTACACTAGAGACGTGCGATGTTTAGTAAGTTATGTTTAATAATAAAGATATTTTTAAATTGAAAATTGAAGATGTATATACGAAAAAGCTCAACATTTGACACTTTGTAAAGAAAAACGTGTCAATGGAACTCTGTGATTCTATAATCTGACGCACTCACTCAGGAATCCAATGAAAATATTTTTACTCTTAGAGATTAATCAAAAAGTAATAAAGCAATGTTTCTAAAATAATTATGGGACCAACTTGGGAGCTTTCTCTATATGCCAATTCACGAAACACAAAAATTGCTTCAAGAATGAGCGAGAAATTCGTGTTCATACATAAAAAAAAAAATATACGGTACGAATTGATAACCTCCTCCTTTTTCGAAGTCGGTTAAAAAATTACTGACTGGCGACTAATAAAACACAAGAATCCTTTCAAGAAGAAGTTTTAAGTTCACGTAGTTTGTGTTGTGCAACTACGGAACCTTATACTGCGCGTGGCCCGATTCGCACTTGGCTGGTTATTATACATTGGAGTAGATTTACTAAAAGCAAAAGATGAGAGCGTAGCGGCAGCCGGATGTTTCCTAAGTGTACGGGGACGCTAGCAATAGCTAGTATAATTCAATTTTAGTAACATACTAAGCAGAGCAACTTAAATGCTTAACTGATGTGTCACAAAAAAAAAAAAAAAAAAAAAACAATCGCCAATGTCACGTCATTGGCGAGAACTTAAGAACGCCATAAACAAGAATTGAATTGAATTGAATTCAATTTTATTTAAACGTATAGTTATATAATATACTCGTAGTTCAATTAATTTATCATTGACGGAATGCCAAGGTTGATCAAATGTTAAGTTTCCGATAACCTTTATCGGCTACTCTCTAAATATTCAGAATCTTAATACTATTAGCATAGTATATCTTACTATAAAAATCATTACCCTCTTTCTTGAGTAGATGGTAAACAGATTTTCCTACGACGAAAATCTAGGTTGTTGTTTATTTCGCAAAACAATTAGATGAGTACTCGCTTACCTATGTACCTATTGTCAATAACGTTAAACAAGTTTCTATATTAAAAGAAAAACAGAAGACCCGACTGTAGAAAGAAGGTTTTTGTAGTCTAATTTACGATTTCGTTAAGCTTGATACGCTGTTGAGTGTACGTTTTTTTGCATAGAAAGTATGCGTAAAATCGCTTGAAAAAGATTATAAATGAGAATTCTTTAGAATAACTCTAGTAAAATCACTCAGTTCATTATGAAAAAGTTCGTTGAAGGATACGAAAAAACCCTTTTTTTTTGTCAGAGCTGTGTTATTATTATTACAAAATAAAGCCTATGACACTCGGGGAGTAAAGACGAATCTAACGACACCTTGCACATCAAAAGCGATCACCCGTTTAGGCTGTAGGCGCTCATATAGAAACATACACACATACCATATGTATGTATGTATGTATGTGACGTACATACATATCTACATAAAATCATACATACACTCGAAAAACATAACTCTCCTTCTTATCGCAGTCAGGTAAAAAAGAAAGAGGCCAATTAAAATAATTATCTATGTCTATTACTATAATTATTTCCAAATATAAACCGGTTTAGCTTTTATTTAGTTTCAACTGTTCCGAAGTCTGCTGTAATGAAATCTTGCAAGTTTAATTTGACCTATTTCCCGGTTGTCTATTGAGTATGTTTTTTTTTAGTTTTCGATTATTTTACATGTGCATACAAAGTGTTTTTAGATCATCTTGTTTTTTCTTTCAATAATATTACTTTTTTTTTATACCGACTATAACTGTTTAGTGACTGAGATTCGCTCGCCATATTTTATTGTAAAATCGAGTTTTTTCGGGAAACACGCCTCCATATTTAGATAAACTTTGGAAGCAACACCTTATCTAAATACAAAATTTGATACAAAACGTTACATTTTCGAGATAGAATAAATTATATACAAAAATAGCTCATTTAAGTGTATTAGATTCTGTTCCCTTTCGCTTTTCTTGACATGACATAATTAATGTATGATATAATTATATAAACGTAAACGACGTGACCCCACTATTTCACACGAAAACCATTCATCACACACCACAAAAGAACGGACGAGTAATCATTGAGTATTCTTACGAAAATCCAAGCGCGAAGGTTTTCCTGAGTCGCCACTACTGGCACTACGGCGCAACCTCGCGGCTCGTGCCAAGGCCGCAGCTACGTCGTGAACTAACTGCTGTGCGCGCTGTGACCGTGCGGTCAGTAGGGGAGAAAGGTCAGTTGCGTCGACGTAGTAAGGACGTTTTAGGGGATGGTTATACTGGAAATCATCTAAAACGGAATGAAATGTCATTAAACACTAGTATCAGTGTCAAATTTGGGTGTGCAGGATATTATTACTGAATTCAAGGCCGTAGGCAGGGGAGGGGTTTGGGGGGTCCAACCCCTCCCCCCCCCCCCCCCCCGAAATCCTGGCCATTATCAAAAAATTTATAAAATGCTTAAAAAAAATCGTATATTTATTACCTATTTTTGTTTATATTTAGGTCATGCAAGCGCCGAGTGCTCGTTAAACAAAAAAAAAATATGTTTATTACTACCCAAAAATAATAAAAAAAAAATCTATGACAAACTTGGTGTTCATTGGGACATTAAAGTGCTAATTTTTTTCCCGCTCGCTACGCTCGCACATTATAAGTAAGATATGGGACAACATGGCCGCAGACTGCCCCCTCCCCCCACTATGAGAAGGCGTCATGCCCCATGCATCCATTGCTGAACCCCCCCGAAATGAATTCCTGGCTACGGCCCTGACTGAATTACTGTGAAAGATTAATCATTAACCCACTATTAGTATCGAATGGCATTATGGGTTGAGCCAAATAATCATCAGTATTTTGGGTTTGCGTTGTGCATGACATTTTGTTGCACAAATATAAAAAATAAAACCCATCTGGATTGCAATTTATCTATAATAGACAATTTAATTGGGTTGATTTCTCTATTAGACTGTTTCTTTTTGTGTTGTCATGTTTTCAAATTTCACATCAACTCGAGTTCTGCCGCTTCTCAATCAGCTCCAATGATGTGGATTAATTATTCAGGCACTTATGGAGTCTATTTTTCGAAGTATGGTTATTAGTAAGTGTCATATCATAACATGATATTGATGTACCTCTACCTATCTCAATACGCCCCGTCCTCGCTCCGTCCACCTCCATTAGTGTTTGAACTGGAGTTAGCGCATCACGCCGCGTGAACGCCCTACATTGGCTGTATAAAATACTTATTTGGTTCTTTGCAAGATTAGTTTAGCATGTTTTGCATTTATGAAACCCCGAATTATATCTTATACGTATATCCCGTGTACCTTGCAAAAGTAATAAGTATGACAAAAGTCTTATTTTGTCTTTAGCCGTTTTAATAGCCAAATTTGTATGTTATTGTATGAATTGAACTGTTTGCTTAAGTGTACATTATGATTTTTTATATAAATCGAACCAGATATTGCAGTACCCGTTATATTCTTCTTTACTTTCTGGATAAGTAGTAGACTGTACATCCTGTACAGCTTAATTATAACCTATTAAAATGATAATTAAAGAAAGGAAGTTATTGTACATAATATACATAATTAATATAATTATATTCGGAGGTCGATGAACCATTTCTAAGAAACAGCTAATATTTTTAACGCACTTTTTGTATTGTGCGTGTAATCAATGAGATTTCATTTATAGAGAGGTTATATTCAATTTAAATAACCTCATTGTAAAAACATGGCAAAATATTATAGCCATTGCATACCCGCTTCACATATACTATAAATTGATCTCCATACTACGGTTGCTTGGAAGAGATCGCTTCTAGCGATAAGACCGCCTGTTGTCACACTAGTTTTGTAAGTTGTCTGTAATATTGTATTTGTTCAATGGTCTACAATAAAGAGTTTATCTGTCTATCTATCAAATCTCAGTTCTCAGTACTTTCGAGGATAAGACTTGTTATCCTTTTAGTATCTTGGCCTCACATATCTTGGTGCTGACACTTTCTGAACACAGGATGGCATTTTCACTGTTCACAAGACACGACACGTGTCTAACAGCGTTGCCCGACATGTCGCTACTGGAGACGAGTCGGGCGATTACTTTACTTGAGGTTTGCCACGCGGAACCGGGGAAAACCCATCTACGCATAATACATTATTGGTTGTAAGTTGTTAAAAATAATGTCACCGTATTAATGCGATCGCGTATTTTCTATTCTCCTGTATTAATATTACTTAATTTGATTTGAACAATATAGTGTTACGAGTTATTCACGAAACAAAATATAGGTAAAATGCTCAGGTTTATAGTAAGTGGTAAGTGGCTAATAAAAGGACTGTAATCTTTGCTGACATCTTAGTATTGCGTGTCGGATGTGGACCACTGAACACAATGTTTCTGTGAGGATTCGTTGACCTCGGCACCCGGTGGGCTGTTTCATAAATCTTTATTCTGCCTCCAATTAAACTTTATTAACTGGGCCATTACAATATATTCATTTCATTTTAAAATATTATTCAGGTTGTCATTAAATTTTTCCTTGTTTTCATTGAGAAAATTGATTCTGAGTTGTTTAGTAAAGAATAAGTCATCAAAACTCCGCACATACATCTGCTTATTAGCAAATTAGCGGAAAAATATACTGACTGTGTAAGGTTGGACTCAAATCGTGCTTTCTCTATCGCGCATGACGACATTTATGAATATATAGTATATAAAATCACTGATTGGGGATATTAGAAAAGTGGGAGACAGATTTGTTTATTTAGATAAGTTTATTCGGATATCATTTATATTGGCAACTGGGATTTGAATAATTATGAGACCAACTTGGGGAGCTTTCTCTATACACCAATTCAGGAAACACAAAAATTGGTTCTCGAATGACGGAGTTATTCGTGTACTGTACATAAAAATAATAATATACGCTACGAATTGATAACCTCCCCTTTTTTCGAAGTCGGTTAAAAGAACATTTACACATATTTTGGAACTCATCAGCCAAGTTAAAAGATATCGAAGAATTTTTTATTTTAAACATTTCTCTCATTTAAATCAACTAAACCATCTGTCACTTTTCTAATATCTGGAGATGTTAGAAAAGTGACAGATGATTTTATTAACCCCCGACCCACAAAAAAGAGGGGTGTTAAAAGTTTGACGTGTGTATCTGTGTGTCTGTCTGTAGCATTGTAGCTCACAAACGGACGGACCAATTTAATCTAGTTTTTTTTTGTTTGAAAGGCGATTTCATCGAGCGTGTCCTTAGGCTATGATTAATCAAATTCGATTCAACCTTTTTTTTTGTCGGGGGTTTTTGAGTTTCTTAAACTTTTTCTTGCGTATTATTTATATTTGTGAGTCCCACCTTAACGACTATTCTTACTGTACAACGTAATGAGTGTGCGAAATGAAAGCTACACACATTATCAAGCCGAGTCGTCCCCGACGCCCGCCCCTGCATTCCTATATCAGATAGGGTTCATTATGAATATACGGCTCCCTTTTTATAACCGCTTATCTATTATTTGCGATGCAATTGTGTATTGTTTTATACATTTTGTTTGTGTCGCTCAGACGTCGCGCATTCCATGTTTTTGGTGATACCGTGTGACGCATGAGGAGACAGAAGTTGCTATACATATATAATAATCTATTGCTATGTTTAAACCGCATGTAATGTGTGTGGTAATGCATTGCACTCGTCACTATCGCGTTATGCTGGGGCATTTCGCTAAAAATATTGTCCTTCAATACAGAATTTAGTAGGTATGGCTTGCGCAACGCTATTTGTCGGTTGAATGACTGATAAAGATGCGATATTTGCCCCAGACGGGTAGCTAATAATAATTATTGAAATTAATTGAAACTTGACTAAGCTATCATTAATAATATAATTTACGTAATTGATAATAATTGTAATTAGCCGTTTTTATTATAATAATAAAAATAAATAAATTATAGTTAAAAAGAAACCAGAAACAATCGACTTCAAAATGTGTAATTTTGTTTTACAATCCAAAGTGCTCAACCGATTTTAATGAAATTTCTATGAGACCACTCTGAGAATATATTCTTTAAAACAAAAATAAAATAAAATAAAAATACATTGACATTCTCGATTACCTCGCCAATTATGAATTGATTTTGAAGATTATCAGAGGTAGACCCATATAAATTTTACCAAATTCGGTTCAGTACTTTGGTTTTTATAACAAAATAACTGAAAATATTGTCATCCAAGTAAACGAAATTGCGCATTTAGAAGTCGATTGCTTCAATTTTTATTATTTGCTACTAATTTATAGACACTACCACCACAACGCCAAATTTGCTTCAATCAAACTAAAGTTCGATCCACCCACAAATTACGTGACACACGGACATTTGAGCGTGTGGCTGTAAATTGGTGAGTTTATAGCGTTGCCAGCCTGTCGATTCTGTAAACCATGTGATCGTGCAAGTGAAGTGACAGCCTAAGTGAACTTATATTTTTAAGGTTGTTTTATTCAACACACAGGTGTGTAGGTGTAATTGTAATGTAGGTGTGTGGCCTACACATGTAGGCAACTACCAATTCCACTTTCTCACTCGATACTTTGACATTTCTCTGCAGTTTTCAGCTTGAATAATTATAGTTTAAAAAACGGAAACAACCGAATTCAAAATATGCAATGTCGTTTACTTGGATGTTTTTTTTAAATCGTTTTTTTATTGATGATTGGGATTATTTCGTTTTAAAACAAGCTAAAAATGTAAGTGCTTAAAGTGCTAACCCGATTTTGATAAAACCTACCGAACAAAAATAATCAACACAAGTAATCGTTTAAAAAACTAAAAGAACCGACTTCAAAATACGCTCCAAAAGACTTCACTTGGATGGCATTTTTCCATTTATTTCGTTATAAAAACCAAAATACTAAACCGATTTTGATAAAATTTTCTATGGGACCACCTGGAAAATATACCCTTTCGAACAAAAAAATATATTTTTCAAATCGGTCCAGGTGTCTTCGGGTAATCAGGGAACATCCATAAAAAAGATTCCTACGAATTGAGAACCTCTTCCTTTTTGGAAGTCACTTAAAAATCAATTCATAATTGGCGAATCGCTTAACAAACATAAAAAAAAACATAGTCAAATTGCGAACCTTCTTTTCGAAGTCTGTTAAAAATGGATATTCACTTAGGCCTCACTTCACTTGTGCGGTCACTTGGCTTAGCGTGAGTGGCGCCGCCGCGCGCGAGCGGGTCTTCAGTTCAAGGGTACCCGCCACCGGCCAGACGCACTGATAACGATTTATCTGTTACATACACAATAATTATAACTGTTGTTGTTCGTGTATCATGCTTATAATATTGGGAATGGTTCGGGTCTGCCCTGGAAGGAGATAAAAGTGGCATTCTAATTTCGTGAACGCCAGTAAAATAGAAAAGTAAAAGTATGGGATGCACATTAGCTAACGAAATATCACCTGTCAAGTGGTTGGTGAAGGAGTGCTTTTACGAAGTTGATGATTTTTTAAATAAAATGGCATGTCGCTTACATGCTTACGAAAGGGCTTGTAAATGATTAAATGTATTTATTTTATTTTAATGGACTTAATTTATTATTGTATCTTTATAAACAATTACTTTTGACATTTAAAATAGGTACTCAATTCATTATTATAATTATTTGACGTACTTAAATTATTAATTTTGCATGACCGTTATGGTCGTTAATGAATGGACAAACTTAGCTGTAAGACCTTATGATGTATACACATTAACAAGCAAAAATAAAGAATTTTGAATTTTGAACTGTTTCTTAGCATTTCTTAAAGTTTGCGTTTTGCGTTTGCGTAGATAGGAGAAATATATATATATTTTATTTGTACCAGGTTTTCGCGATACAGGCTTAGCCTAGTGCGGCTAGCTAACCACCACAATTCATATGTAAATTATGCTATTTTAAACATTTTTTTTTTCCATTTCAAAAAAGTTTTATCCATATACACTTATAAAAGGTTTTAGTCGCGGCCACCCAAAAATCGGCAAATATATAATACTTATTAATACTTTTTTCTTTAGAATTTCGGGGGGTGGGGGGTTCGAACCTCCAAAATCCCCTCTTAAGTACGCCCATACCGCCGTGTTTGTACAGCACGCCCGCGCCGTGCGTTGGGAAAGTGATAACAGGTGACATTCATAAAAGTATTTGTATTTAAGAGGCGGGCAACCGTACCGACTGAGGTCACACAAGAATAATATAAGAAGCATATAAGTACCTTTAGTTTTTTACATAGTATAGTAAAAAACTGGGTATGGGTTTGCCCTGCATTGGGACTGTGACGGCTGAGGAAAAAAATGTTTCCTGAAACCTTAAATGCAGTTGATTATCGGAAAGTAATGTACGTCTTCATGTCAGGACGGGCTGCATTGTTTGAAAAAAGAAAATATTGATATTGTATACATAATTAATTTTTCACTCCTCTTGCTCTAAAAGTCCGTCCTTGTAGCGTAGTAAAGCGGGGGAAAACAGCATTTTAAGCTCTAGGGGAAAAAGTATTCTTTTTTTAATTTTTATCTGATAATTACCAAAGAGCCTACATTCACAGTGTGGATGAACTGTGTGAAAGAGGATATGTGTGTAAGGGGTGTGAATGTAGAAATGACGGCTGATAGAGTGAAGTGGCGAAAGGAAACATGCTGTGCCGACCCCACCTAGTGGGATAAGGGCAAGGAAATGATGAATTACCAAAGAGCCTACATACACGAGAAACAGTCTTTATTCAAAAGTAGAATAATCTCTTTGGAATTTATTTACATTCTCTTTGCAAACATCTCGTTAATTATCCAGAATTGTACATTTCATTTTTAATAAAATAAACTTTGAATTATTGTATTGGATTATTTTATTTTCTCGAAATCGTAGTGTAAAGTAGAGTGTAACACACGGCGCTAAAACCCATTGTAACTCGGTTTCTATTTACTCCCTCGCTAAAGGTCGGGGGTAAAAATCTACCTCGTTACAATGGGTCTTTTTAGCCCCTTGTATAACAATCTACTATTATTATCTATACCTATACAAATAGCATATGGTCTACTATTATGGTTACTTGGTTAGTCATGAATTTATAGGTTATTTATAAATTATTTAAATTAACACAACACATTTTTTTACCTTATTCAGCCCGCTGAGTAAACGGCTGTGACATACGGACAGACAGACACGGACATGGTGAATTTATAATGGTTCCTCGTAGTCGCTATGGGACGACCGGACATACCAACATCGGCATTATTCTGTTATCGATACACTCACATAGTCAATACGACAAATCATAGGGTGTAATATACTGTGGCGTGCTCCTAATCTGTAAAAGAAAATAAAATCATTAAAATATAATACACAAAAAAATTATACAAAATATTTAATAAATACTTACCTCGGAGCTCGCCATGTAAACGAAGCAACTCGACGAAACAATAGGGAAAGGAATGCGCTTGCACCGGCACGGCTTACCGGCCGGTGGCCGCCGGCCGGCCGCCCCGCCAGTGACGAAACACCTTCCGCGGCGGCACTACGTCGCTCGTCTACCTACCCGTATCTTTAGGCTTAAATGTTGTTTCGAAATTTTCATAAACAATCTTGTGATTCAAATAAAACGGAATATTATTTTATTGGTTTATTGATTGGACTACCATCAACCGAACTATAGTGGTGACCCCGAAATTGGAACACTTGTGGAATCGTGAAACAACATGTCGACGGACGGAGACGACGCTTCGAAATCGTTGGCTTACATGGCGCCGGCAGACGTATTTAGAGTTGGAGTGAAATTACCACCATTTTGGCCAGAGGAACCCGCCGTGTGGTTTGCACAAGTTGAAGGTCACTTCATGCTCTCTCGAATCACCGAGGACAGGACAAAATTTTATTATATAGTGTCACAACTCGAACATCGATACGCAGCCGAAGTCAAAGACATTATCATAGCACCACCGGCAGGCAGTAGTTATGAGAAGTTAAAGACGGAACTTATAAAACGCCTTTCTCAGTCACGTGAAAAAGAGGTGAAACAGTTACTCACTCATGAGGAGCTAGGAGATCGTCGTCCATCGCAGTTTCTGCGGCATTTACGCCATCTGGCCGGTTCTGAAGTACCAGAAGAGTTCCTGAAAACCATCTGGACCAGCAGACTACCCACGCACGTGCAGACTGCCATAGCATCTCAGCCACATTCGAACCTCGACAGTTTAGTGGACCTCGCAGACACGGTAATGGATATAGTATCCCCAACAGCAGTGGTAGCCTCCACATCAACCGTTCCTACATCACAATGGGACACGATGTCGAGACAAATCGCGGAGCTAACTAGGAAGGTTGAAGCCCTATCCGCCGACGGCCGTAGATCAAGATCGCAGACTCGCAATAACCAAGGTAATCGCAATCGTAGCAACACCCGGTCGCAGTCGACTTATCGGCGCTTCCCATTATGCTGGTTTCACCATAAATTTGGCGCGAAGTCGACGAGATGCCAAAAACCATGCGATTATAAGCCGGAAAACCATCAGGGCGGTCGCTAATGGCGGCAAACGATCGTCCTAGCTCAGGTCGCCTTTTTGTCACAGATTTTAAAAGCAAGATACAGTTCTTAGTCGATACTGGTAGCGACCTCTGTGTCTTCCCTAAAAAATTATTACGACAAAGCCGACCCAAGACAGACTATACGTTGTATGCTGCTAATGGTACAAACATAGCTACTTTCGGATATGCGCATATGGTACTGAATTTAGGACTACGTCGAGACTTCTCCTGGCGATTCACAGTGGCCGATGTCACGAAACCAATCATCGGCGTTGACTTTTTATCATTCTATAATTTGATAGTCGATGTTCGAAACCAACGATTGATAGACAACACCACTACTCTCACATCGTCAGCAGCATCAGTATCTTCGTCAATCACAATTTCTTCAGTGAAGACAATGACAGGCGAATCCAAATTCCTAAATATATTGAAGGAATTCCCAGAAATCACGCGTCCGTCAGGTACTAACCGCATCAGCAGCCACAACACAGTCCATCATATAAAAACAACGCCTGGACCTCCAGTATTCAGTTCTCCACGTCGTCTTGCACCTGACAAGTTGAAAATAGCCAAACAGGAGTTTGACGCAATGCTTATGAACGGAACCGTCAGACCTTCAGACAGTCCCTGGTCATCTCCGCTACACCTAGCTCCCAAAAAGGACAGCGGATGGAGACCATGCGGAGATTACCGCCAGTTGAATGCGAGAACAGTTCCGGATCGCTATCCTATTCGTCATATACACGACTTCGCTCACAATTTATCAGGCTGTCGTGTATTCTCAACGATCGATTTAGTAAAAGCATATAATCAGATTAAAGTCGCAGAGGAAGATATTTGCAAGACTGCAATAACTACACCTTTTGGACTATTTGAATACCCATACATGAACTTTGGTCTCAGAAACGCGGGCCAAACTTTTCAACGTTTTGTCGATGAAATGACTCGCGGACTTGACGAGTTCTGTTACCCGTACTTAGATGATTTTCTAATTTATTCGCGAGATGAAGAAACCCATGAAAACCATCTTCGTCAAATATTCGCCAGACTGAAAGAATATAACATGGTCATTAACACATCCAAATGTGTATTCGGCGTACCAGAAGTAACATTCCTGGGATATACAGTGTCAGCTGAAGGTGTGAAGCCGATGCCTGCTAAAGTAGAGGCGATAAAAAAATTCCCCATTCCGAAAACAGTCAAAGAGTTAAGGCGCTATTTGGGAATGATCAATTTTTATCGTCGATTTATTCCAAATGCAGCTAAGTATCAAGCACCTCTCAATGCTTTACTTGTCGGATCGGTAAAAGGATCACATCCAGTAGAAATCACTGGTGAAACTCTTAAGGCATTTGAAAACTGCAAAGAAAGCCTATGTCAAGCAACACTCTTGGCATTTCCAGACCTTGACGCAAACCTAGCCCTTGTAACTGACGCTTCGGATACTTCGCTAGGAGCTGTGTTACAACAGTTTAAAGATGGAAGCTGGCAACCTTTAGCCTTCTTTTCAAGAAAACTGAGTCCAGCGCAGCAAAAATATTCGCCTTACGATCGAGAACTACTGGCAATATACGACTCAATAAAACATTTTCGCCATCTCGTCGAAGCACGTCACTTTACGGTTTTCACAGACCACAAACCAATCTGCTTTGCATTTCATCAGCGGAAAGATAAATGCTCGCCTCGTCAATTCCGACATCTAGACTTTATATCACAATTTACTACGGATATACAGCACATATCAGGAAAGGACAATGTTGTAGCAGACACCCTCTCAAGAATAGAGGAACTGTCACAACCTGTAGACCTGACGACATTGGCCAAATTACAAAAAACAGATACAGAACTGAATAATCTACTCAATGGAGAGACATCACTAAAACTGACCAAAATATCAATACCTGGAACCGACATTAAACTATATGGAGATGAATCTACAGATATTACTCGACCGTACGTACCAAAAGAAATACGACGTCGAGTATATGAAAGCCTGCATTCACTCAGCCACCCAGGAGCAAACGCGACCGCAAAACTGGTATCACAACGTTATGTATGGCCAGGAATACGCAAGGACTGCCGTGAGTGGGCCAAAAGCTGTTATGCATGCCAACGCGCCAAAATAACAAGACACGTGTCTTCTCCTTTAGGCACGTTTAAAATACCACGCGCAAGATTCACTCACGTTCAGATAGATCTCATCGGACCAATGCCACCTTCTCATGGTTATAAATACTGCCTCACCGCTATCGATAGATTTACAAGATGGCCTGAGGCAATACCAATCACCGATATATCGGCAGAAACCGTGGCTAAAGCACTTCTATCAGGATGGATTGCTCGGTTTGGATGCCCATTAGAAATAATAAGTGACCGAGGGACACAATTTCAATCTGCTCTTTTCAAATACTTAGCAGAAATAGCAGGATTTCAGCACAAGCGAACCACAGCATATCACCCAGCCTGCAATGGCTTAGTAGAAAGGTTTCACAGACAGTTAAAAGCAGCAATAACTTGCCACGGAAACGAAAACTGGACTGAAACACTTCCTTTAGTACTGCTGGGCATACGATGTGCATACAAAGAAGACCTGCAAGCATCATCCGCCGAACTCGTATACGGCGAAACACTAAAATTACCAGGAGAAATCTTCAATCCAATTACAAATACCACAACTGACGTCACAGATTTTACTGCACGGCTCAGAGAATTTGCACAAACCATCCAGCCGCAACCAGCATCGAGACACTGCAAAAAATCAATATTTGTATTTAAAGACCTGGCTACTACTACTCACGTCTTCCTGCGCGATGATGCTCACCGTCGACCACTACAACCTGCATACACCGGTCCGCATAGAGTTCTGGAAAGAAACGAGAAAGTATTTAAAATCATGGCAAATGGAAAGATAGTTACCGTATCTATAGACAGACTGAAGCCAGCATACACGCTCGTAGATACTCCAGCAGTAGACAGCAGACAACCTCCGGATCCACCTGAAAAACAAAAATCAACATCATCACTTCCACCTGACCAGAACAGACCCACAACGGAACGTAGAACGCGATCTGGGAGGATAGTAAAATTCCCGGACGTGTATCGCCCGTGACCCGGTCTCTGGAGGGGAGTGTGTGGCGTGCTCCTAATCTGTAAAAGAAAATAAAATCATTAAAATATAATACACAAAAAAATTATACAAAATATTTAATAAATACTTACCTCGGAGCTCGCCATGTAAACGAAGCAACTCGACGAAACAATAGGGAAAGGAATGCGCTTGCACCGGCACGGCTTACCGGCCGGTGGCCGCCGGCCGGCCGCCCCGCCAGTGACGAAACACCTTCCGCGGCGGCACTACGTCGCTCGTCTACCTACCCGTATCTTTAGGCTTAAATGTTGTTTCGAAATTTTCATAAACAATCTTGTGATTCAAATAAAACGGAATATTATTTTATTGGTTTATTGATTGGACTACCATCAACCGAACTATAATACTTTGAAGTATGAGTCATCCCGTGTTATCTAAATCACCGCGCTGTTGGCAACTAAATTCCCGACCGGGAATAATCTTGTCCAAGCGTGCTTTGTTAACGGGAAATTATGAAAATAAGTATCGTGCCGGTCGTCGTTTTTAATAGACCAAATAATTGTTTATAGTTTAAAAAAATGAAAGAACTAACTTTAAAATGAGATATTTTGGTTTATAAACCACACCACTGAACCGATTTTGGTAAAATTTCTATTGGGACCAATCAGAAAGTGTATCCTTAATGTTTTCGAAGGGTTTTGCGATTGTTATTCATAGAAATTATACAATTTAAATGATAAATCCGTTTAAATATTTAATCAAATAAGTATATCCATTTAAACTAAAAAAAAAAACAAATTGGTTTATAAATGATGGTGTGCTGTAACAATTATAAAATAATACAACCGAATTGAGGACCTTCTCCTCTTTATAGTAGGTTAAACAGGAGGAGGTTGTATGTTCGACTGTATGTATGTCTGTTTTAGGCTTCCGTACTAAGCGTGCGGGAGCCTATTCGTGAGACTAGGGTGTCTGTCTGTCTTACACTTGAAAAAAAAACAACAAATAATTAAAAACTGGTCAAGAGCGAGACAAGCATGAGTAACAAATTTTTGAAAAAAATGGGAAGTTAATTAACCTCCTTGTTGATTCAACAAAAAATGAACGAAAAATGACAAGTGAACGTTTCGATGACAACTGTTGATGTCATATAACATAAACTTAGTAAACGGTAGCGTCTAAATCTCTTTGGATAAAGAAAATAGGTATGTGACACTTAGATACTTATTTGAAACTAACATTTCAGGATATTCCTACAGTAGAAATTATGTGAAGTTACAAATGTTCTTAGATATAAACCACATTTTGTTGAGTAATTGGCCCTGATGTCAGTGTTCAACTGTTCATATTCATGTATGTGTCATGCATGCATAAGTGTACGGAAGCCTCGGGGTGCGAGTGAAACTCTTACTTTGTTGGATTATTTTTTTTAGAGTTTTTATCGATTTCTTTTGAAAATTCGTCGGATTCCATTAGAGCTTCTAGGTGGCCTCATAATTTTCCTTTAAATTTTGCTTCAATAGTTTAGTAACTGTTTCCAATTACATATTTGATATTTTGTATCGAGAGTGGATTGGATTGAAATTGGTTGTTTCAGTTTTTAAACCACAATAAATATTGACATCTTCATCCGTAGTACTATTACATATTCTATGTCTCTTTGTTCGTAATTTGTTTAAGGAAAATCTCAGCGCAGAGAATAAACAAACTACGAAGAACTTTCAAATTAAGACGAATGGCAAATAAAATGAACAACACGTATGAATCTTCAGATAATGTTCATTCTATTTTTGTAACTTACTGATAACACTGTATTTTGTTTACACTCATATCCTGAGAAACCGTATCGAGTAAAATGTAAGAAAAAAACAATGGAAATGTCAAAACTAAAAAAATAAATTTATTAGTTCCCGAAAAATCAATGAGACAACAAAAATAAAAGAATCTGTGACAAAGACATCATTTATCGTTCTGTAAAAAATGTGTTACATTTACAATGTTGGACAATTGCATCCAGGGGAAATTTTCAATTGAACGAAATCTATGGTCCTCCTTACAACCTTCTGTAGTGTTACCAAGGAACATAGACAAATAGTTTTTCCACCGTTTTGTATGTAGTTATGTACTGACATTGACAAGTAACATAACAACATGATTAAAAACTGTTTATCTACTTCCACGCTAGGCCAGCTGTATTTCGATGGACATGTTTAAATGCTCCAACTGTTACGTTTCAGGACACATTCGGTCGCGCCAAGAACTGGGTGAAGGAGCTGCAGCGGCAAGCATCACCGTCGATAGTAATAGCGCTGGCGGGTAACAAGAGCGACCTGGCGGCCAAGCGCATGGTCGAGTTCGAGGAGGCGCAGGCGTACGCGGACGAGAACGGGCTTCTCTTCATGGAGACCAGCGCCAAGACCGCCATGAACGTTAACGATATATTCCTAGCTATCGGTCAGTCATATAACACTTTGTTATTTAACTAGTATATATATCTTTGAACTTTGTTAAAATTTGTGTTTTGTAAGGTTTTCGCAATTATTACTCATTGAAATGAAATAAACTTTATTTTATTTTATTTTAACTATCGGATTTGTCCGTTAAAAAAATTAAACAAATTTTAACACATAAATCCATAACACATTAAAATTTGTTTCATTTCAATCTGTCAAAATAGTTGTATGTAATGTTTCCAGCGAACAAGTTACCAAAGAGCGAAGGCGGCGGAACCAACGCGGCGGGCGGCGCGCGGCGTCTGGCCGACGGAGAGCAGCCGCGGGCCTCCACCTGCTGCAAGTGATCGCACCCACACAGGTACACACATACACACGGGACACAAACACGTGTCTGTGGGAATACAAAGTTGCAAGCGTGCGATGGTACACTTATTAACCGACTTTAAAAAAGGAGGAGGTTCTCAATTTGTCGGATTATTTTTTATTTATTAAGTATACAAAACAGAATATAGGCTTACATAATACAAGATACCACGTGACAATCGATCAGAACCAGACTATAATCCAAAGCATGTATACGTCATTTGAGCAAACACATTTTAGGTATTAAATATTAAATTGAAACAAAGAAAATAAAAGAGAAATAGAGGCTGTGAATATTTTTATGTATGTCCCCCGATTACTCGAAGACTCGTGGACCAATTAAAAATTTTTTTTTTTGTTTGAAAGGATATACTTATCCAGGTGAATTTCATCAAAATCGGTTTAGTAATTTGTTTAACAAAATAACTGGAAAAATATGCCATCCTAATTAAACGAATTGCGCATTTTGAAGTCGGTTTTTTTAAACGATTACTTGTTTTGTACAATACAGTTGGCAGAATATAGTCTGTGCGGAACTCGCTAGCATAGAGTATATGGATTTTTGAGTGTGTATCCTTATATGTGTGTTAACAAGATACGTTGTACGTTTCAGATACAATCGCATGTTGGAGTGTCGGCTGGCAGGCGAGTTCCGTAGGTAACAGACGGTCGGCAGCGGCGACTGCGCCCGCGCCGGCGCGGTGTGGGCCTAGAAACATACACTACACACTCACGTATATCCTCATCCTTCACTCACACACATACACTGACCGAATACACGCATTGTTGCTACAACTTCTTGAGACTCATTAACTTTTTCTGTTTGTTTTTTTTTACAAGCTTAGGCAACACTGGTACCCAATGCTCTTTAAAAAATAATTTCTGCTTTCAAATAACATTTAGACAAACTCATTTCTCACTTTTAATTTATATATTTCGGGATATGTTTCTCTAAGAAGAGAATTTAAAAGTTTTAGAAACGTTTTTTTTTAGTTTATGCATTTTGAATATGTCGATTTTTTCAATTCTTTGTTGCGCTTACCATGGCCATATTTTATTTTTATTTAAAACTTTTTAGCCATTAATTTGCAGCTAAGATATTTATTTATTTAGGTTTTATTGCTTAAATGTTGTAACCGATTGCAGAAAAGCGTGCGTTTTTTCAGGGATCATTTCTAGTTTTCGCCCTATTCGTCTCAAATCATATAACTTTGCGTTCGGTTGGATTCATAGATCTTTTTATGAGTTATTTCTACTTACGCTTAGTAAAAGAGTGTGACTCTTTCGATAAGAATTGTTTTTTTTAAATTCGGCTTAGTTTTAAATACAGCAATAAAAAGAAATGTCATAATCAGCCTATATATAATCGTGTTTAAAACGCTAAATAAACGTGAAAAAAGATCGTACTGCAGTGTCCTTCTCATTAACTCTATAAAAAAAAATACAAAAGTAAAATGCTAGAACGTTCATTTATACCCTCATGCGGCTTATGAAATAGACTTCTTGAACATTGACGTGACGTGTATAGTCTATGACTACCATACCTATCTTTTAATAAAAAATAACAATGAGAAACTGTTGTCCAATCAGAGCTTCTTTTTGAAATCACGAGCTTTTATTGGTCACTAGTTCACAATTGTTGTTTCACTATCACCAATGATTTCTGAAACCTGGAATGGTCAGCGATAGAAGGCAGACATATGTAGTAACATGTTTCGCGCACGCGTATTGCTACAAGTGACGTCAGCAACTCAAGTCAGCGTGACTGGAATTAATGACTTTAGGCCTTGAAAAAGCAAGGCAGTGTCAAATAAAAAATCTGTCGTTTTTAGATATGTCTCGCTGATATACTTCCCAATGTCGTTCGAGGTAAAAACACGTACAACACAATATAAATTCTCAATTTCAATCACAGAGAAAACACAAGTTTCTATGTCCACATCGTCAGCAGTAACATTATTATATAAAAAAGCTAATTATGAAATTGATAACTAGATTTAAAAAAAACTTATTTGTAATTGTAATAAAATATGTAAAAGATTATATTTAATTTCGTTTGTATCATGTTATAGGCAGTGGCACTGTTCGCTAGGCGAAGAAGAGTTTGTTTTAGATAACTACCCGCATGTTGGAACTTTATAACTTTTAGTGATGAAAAATGACCTTAAAAATTTATTGAAATAACTATTATTTTATTCTGTCCTGAGCGAGAATTAGTTTCAAGGCGAAACCAGTTCTTAAGTACAACTTGATCATCGGTAAAGTTTTTTTCCTTTTTGCTTCATCTATTTTATTAAAAAAAACAAGTTATCTAAAACGCACTCTCTAGTTTCGGTCGGTTTAACGGTCAGTCGTCGATGGCTTGTGTTATATTATAACTATAAATACGCGTTAGTTCGGGAATAATATTATAATAGATCGACCTTATATATAAATCAGTTTTCTACTATCGAAGTAATCGACGCGACCGCATCTGTTACGTTTCGGTCATAACGTTGCATCATTTGTTACAAATAGGGCATAAAGTGACGTCATTTGTTATGAAAGAGGCGTATCGTGACGTCACTTGTTACAAGTATGGCATAACGTAACATAGTTTGTTACAAATAGGGCAATACGTTACATAATTTGTTACGTAGAAGGCGGAAAGTAACACACATTGTGTTACATGTTAAAATTGTGTCACATGACACATTTTGTAACATTTAGAAAGTTACATGACATTAATTTCGTGTATTGTCACTTGAGATAACTTTTAAGGCAAATGGTGCAATATACACCCTAAAATGTTATAAATGCGGTCGCGTCATAGAGCGCCAGTTGGAACTCGTATTGTTATACTTAGTTAAAGTTTATTTCACGCGCGCGTGAGCTTTGTAACGTCTACATGTACTACGTGGTGAAGGTGCATTTACATTATCGACTCATCATCATTCTTAGCGTATTCAGTGCTCTCACAGTGCACTTGGAATCAGGTCTAAAACCTATTTTTTTCATCATTGCTCGCTGTATTCACTGTTAGTGTTACTATCATATTCATTCATTTGGATATTCGTTCAGCGTAGCGTAGTCATTATATGTGGAGGTGTGACGTTTAACAAGTACCGGAAATGCAAGTTCTAGACAGTTTTTTGGTGTTGTAGCTTGGACGAGGAAATGCAAATTATTGCATAGTTAGCGACAGTCTTATTTAAATTTAAATAATTTTAAAGTCTGTAGTGATTGTGGCTAGATATTACTGTTGAATTTATCTCCTGGAACGTCCTTTTGTGCCAAGGTCGCTGCACGACTGACTGGCGCTTGGTCGCTATGTTACGTCATAGACTTTCGCGTGCCATTAGGTGGCGCTGGCGTCACCGATTCATCCAATAATAGCTGTGTTGATAATTATGCGCATTTCCGAAATACTAAACAAATGTATAAATTCATTCCAAACAAATACATTACAGATTGACGTGGAGAATAATTGCCGGTTGTCTCAATCATTGTCTTTTTTTTAAAGTATTATGGCTTGGTTTCAAGACCTTTAAGCCAATTTATAAAGTTACCTAGTTACAAGCATAAACAAACTTGGAAATTTGATTTTCCCGCCGTACATTAAATGTTACACTTAAAAAAAACATGTAGAATTTAAAAAATAGGCGTATTAATGACTGCGCTACGCTTTTACCTCTAATCTCATCTACACGAGTTGTATACAATTCATCATTCAGTTCAAAATATGACCATAATGTAGTTTTAAAAATATAAGTTCACCCGTCTCATTTAGAAAGTTAATTTTAAACGCTAATATACGAACGCCATGTTCAAATAAATTATGTATGTATAAAAAATAATATTATTTGTAAAGTTTTAGATGTTTTTAACTGTGACTGTAGTCTACATTGTTGAAATCGCATTCCATGAAGATGCCCGTGCTTCAGACACTAGACAAAAAAGAAAAAGAAAATCGGATGTTAATTATTCAATATTTATATAAACTACAAAGTGAAATGTAGCTAAAATATACGGAAGTTTTTATTTACCGTAGGTAATCTTTTATTTTCTTATTAAAACTGGATTGTTTCGTAAATCTGGAAAACTGTAGTCTCTAAGAAATATTAGATTCTGCCGCGAGTGAAGTTCCACATGTGATGTGACAGAGGTCCGGAGAAATTCGTTAATATTAATAGTTTAATTTTTTTTAACGCTTGCGTCACTTTTCCTTAGCATAATTCTATGTATCAGAGCGATAAGTGCGTAACATCTGGGAATGAGCGGTGACGTCCTGACGCTTCAAATATTTATTTACAATAGAAATATGTCAATGCGTAATTTACACTTTAAAAATATATTTAAACGCTAAAATCCTGGAACAATGCGGCCGAATTTGAATGGACAAATAAAAAAAAATACGTTTGTTTTTTTCTTTTAGAAGTTATATCTCGCCATTCTATAAGTCGGTCGCATTTTTTATCTGTATTTATTTGCGTTGAGTAAGTTTTTTAATGAAAAACTACTCAATTTCTGTATACCATGGAAAGGTGCAATAACACGACTCCTCGCCTCTGGTGTCTGGACTGATTTTAATTTCCAACAAATTTCGAGAGTAAAGTAATAGAACTTTAAGACGAAGTTGATTAGAAAGCAACTTTTGTTCTCTACTCGTGAGTTTTAGAAGACACCTCGCGGCGGGGATGTTGTCGGGGATGATCATACAAAGGAAACAACCGCAGGCTAGCGAAGAACAAGGTCATATTGTATGTTTTTGTATTGTGTAAATATTTTGGATTTATTAAGATTATTATATTGAATAAAAAAATATTGTAAATGATTAATGTGTTTTTATTTATGTGTTAGAGGTATTCCTTTGGTTTGCAGTTGGTAATGGGGGATTTTTTTTACTTAGGGAGAAATGCAGTCTCAGTTCTTATTGTTTCATGGAATTTGCATAATTAATAGGGGAGTTAGACAAGTGGCATAATTTTGTGAGCGTCTGTAGAAAAAAACAAAAAAATAATTGACATTAGCTAACAAAATGTCATGTGACAGCACGCCAGTTTCTTAGCATTTCGAAGCGTAAGCGTTTGTAGAAATAAAAACGTTTGCCACTTATCTAAGCCTACTGATTTCACTATGTGACCACAATATACTCCTATTGTGGCCTCACGGTCTTCGTTTCATTACGTATTTACTACCTGAGTGTAATGCTACATTTTTTGCAGTGGCGTAGCTAGGTGTGGCCGAAGTGAGCCCTCGCACTTAAAAGGCGCCCCGCGAGGCCTCTTTCAATAAATAAAAAATCAAACCTTTTTGGGTTCCGTACCTCAAAAGAAAAATACGGAACCCTTATAGGATCACTTTGTTGTCCGTCTGTCTGGGTGTCAAGACCTTTATCTCGGGAACGCGTAAAGGTATCGTGTTGAAATTAAAACCATATACGCAGATCCATAGTATCTTGCTGCAGAAAGAAAAATCAAATTTCTCAGTTTTCGTAAAACAAAGTTACAGCCGAATAAGTTGTAAAAAACGACCATTTTCGACACCGGCAAGGGAATCAAAACCTATGGGGTACTTCCCGTTGACCTAGAACTCTGAAATTTGGCAAGAAGCATTGTGTTAGAGTACACATATAGAAAAAAGCCGAAAACCGGACATTTTTAATTTAATCACAAACAATAGTGTCTTTATGCAAGGAATGAGGGTCCAAATTTTAAAGTGAATTAACCGTATCATGTGGGGTATCATATGAAAGAGCTTAACAAAATATGCTCATCGAACATAAAGATGGCAAAAATCATAGACTTGAATAACGAATTTATTAATAAAGTGTGCTTTGTAAATTATCACTTAAAGTAAAACAGCATTTTTACAGGTTCTACCTAATATTTTATTTAGTACTGATAATTATAGTGTGACATTTTCCTGGAAATGGGTATTCTTTTTAGAGAGATTACACTTGTAATTTGACAGATACTTTTCTGAGACCACGATGCCATCTAGTACGCTATTTGGAACTATTTTTTTTTTCTTCTGAAAACGCCTCTGCGTTTTTTCATAATCTTATTTTATTTTCATAGGTCGACAAGTTCAAGTAAATTTTTATACGTATGATTTTACAAATTATATGTATTATTATTTTTTAAACTATCACGATCGTCATTAAACGGGATACGCCCCGTAATACCTGTACCCGTTTTTGTTTCAGTTGTTGATTCAGATAAGCAATAGGGAATATGCACTATTCATTTTATTAGTAGATAGGGTATTTAAAAATCTTTAAGTTTTAAACAATTTATTTAGATAACACATACAGTTAAAATAAAGACTCACATTTTGGTCTTCCTAAGTACACATACACAATAATACTAGAGTCGCTCTTACTTTACAGACAGTTCAATTCACTGGGAAGAACTTCACCCACAGTCTAATAAAATTAATGGTCTGAATAGAGTTCGCTATTTTACGCCGTTTTCCCACAATTTTAAAGACATAAATTGCCGGCAATATACTTACGACAAATCTCTATATTTAAAAAATGGTAGACATGTATAAGCGAGATAAAGAATTCGTGGTAAAATAAATTGACATCAGCTGATCATGAGTCGCACGATTGACACAATTTTTTTTTCATTAAATGGGGATGTTTTCCACTTGGCCCTGACTATACTATATAAACTCTATACACTAGGCGTTGATCTCAACTGCAGGGATTGAACTAATGTAGGACCGTGGATCACAATATTTCGACAAATCTGTTCAGACTTCATGGTTTACCCTCACCATTTCACAAGATATTATTTGCATTGAATGCAATATGGAACATATAACAATACTAAAGTTAGCAAGTAATATTTGGTAAAATGGTAAAGGTTAACTAGATTTTTACAGAATATTGGGAACTGCCGTAAGAAAGACATGCACTTGAGATTTCGTTTAGAGTCGTTAAAACTATTTCGTAGATATGTTATTGATATACACTTATTTTAATTACTGTAATAAAGAAAACTTGAATTATTCGAAACAAAAGCATACAAAACATTTTTATCGTGCAATATATAAAATATTTTTACTAAATATATTACATTTTATTTAAATACATCTTCTTAGTACCATTGTACCTCATGACTAGGGCTAACTAATTTAAGTAAATTGTGCGAAAATAAGAATGTATTTTGCTTGTATTTTTTTCTGTCCTGAGACAGATGGATTCGGGTACTATTAGCCAATCTCAATATTCAATCTGCATTTTACCTATCTAAGATAGTAATGTCCATTCATACTCAAGTACAATGACAACCTGGCATAGGAGAACTACGTTTACTTCTCCCCCGCTGCGGTAAAGTTGCTTATTATCAACAGCGTCAAGGTCATATTCGAAAATGAGAAACAAATGGAGATCGCTGTGGAGAAGACAAACTCCAAGGGCAAACTCACTGCCGAACCCACAGCAAAACTCTAACCGATGATACATATTAAAGGCATATCCAAATAATATAAGAAAGATACCCTAATTGACATCATGATCAAGTAAAACGAGACCCTGAAAGAATAAAAAAAAAGAATCAATAGAAAAGAGGTTTCCATAAAATTCACAAGGAACAATAGGAATAACAAACTCTACAATATCTTCCTCAACACTTCTCCTCAAGCCTTCCAAATGATCATTAAACTCAACGGAATTAACATCAACCCCAAAATGGACACCAAGAGCAATACACCCCACTCCTGCAGTGCTATAACTGACTTCAGTTCGGTCATACACGCAAGAGGTGCACCGAGGCCAAGGTAGCCTACTCATTATGCACTTCTCAAGGACACATCTACGTCAACTGTCCTGATAAAGACAAAGATGAGAGGCCGAAGTGCTACGACTGCTTCAAGAACGCGAATAACTCAACCAGCCAACAAAACAAACTCTCCTCATCTATCCCCGGCACTGTTGCCGGGGATAGATGAGGAAAAAGAAACCAATAATTTGAAAGAAACCAATAATGCTACAAACATAGGACACCAAGTCATCGCAACTTAATTCTTTACATATAAAAGCTGCATTCGATAATGCCCAGTGGCCGTCCACAAAAACAATCGAACAGATGAATAACAATGACAGCTAGGGTCACCATACTATCAGACATCAGATCCGTACTAACAGAGTTGGAAAACCCAAACACAGCCACATCCAACGCTGTAAATGCTTTGAAAGGAGTTAGTAGGGCGATAGCGGCTGGAAAAATCATAGAATTTGCGTGGGTGAGGGCTCATATCGGAATCGAGGGAAATGAGCTGGGTGATATATCGGCCTTTAAAAAAACCCGATTACGATATGTTCCCTATCATCCACGTCAAAAAAATATGCAAAGAAATCGGCAGGAGAAATCGTTGAGGAATTCTAACGGAACTCCTCAGACATTTCAAAAACTACGCAGAACTCACAGAATTCTTGACAGTTATTCCACCCACGTTTACCACAACACAATTCCTGACAACATGGGTTCAATAAACATTATTTACACAGTTTTTTTTTTTAGCAAACAACACATGCCCATGCGTTGACATCTTAGTAGATCAGTACAAACCTTCGAAAATCTTATGGAGGATTGCCATAGACTCAACTACACAATACTCAAACACACCAACCCTTTTATGAGAGAGGACAACCCCTTAATATCATCAAGAAGGAATGCACTTAAGAACAATTAGTTTCCCATGAAGTTAATAACAATATAATATTTATTATCTCAGATATGTAAAAAAAGGATTAAGATTAGGTATTGGGATCGGCAGGAAAATGGCAAGTAAATCTATGTACAAGAATAAATCAGTTCTTTACACCTAGACTATCTACGGTTAAGTATAATAATGCCCCGATAACAGGTCGTTGCCTACCAGCTTGTAAGCATATTTACACAATAGTTAAAGAGTTTCGTTGAGCGCGCATTTTTTTAAATTCATAACGAGAAAACTAACCTACCTTTTATCATTTCGATGTTCTGGAATCATGATTAGCTAAGTTTTTTTATTTTGTTTCATTTCCATGTCGAAAAATAAAAAGAATCACTAGAATAAAACATGCCTCACACATTCATCAATGTTGAAAGATAGAAAAGTGTTTTCTCCTGCAGCTGGCCTAGCATGGAAGGTAGTTATACAGTTTTAATCCACATTGTTGTGTCAGTTGTCAATGTCAGTGCATAGTTTATTTTTTATGAAAGGTGGACAAAATGGTGGAAAAAATATTTGGTTACGATCCATGGTAACCCTGCTGGTCTAGCACGGAAAAGGTAGATACACCGTTATATCCACGAGTTATGTCAGTTGCCAGTGTCACTGGGCTTAGCATGGAAAGTAGACAAATTATTTTTAACAACGGAAAGTTTACTTGTCAGTGACAATTTTGATGTAGTTATGAGTTGACATTTACAAATTATATAATAATGCAAAAAAAATATCAGTAGGGCAAGTACCTTTATTAACTACAACAAAACAATATACAAACTACATATACTTACCTAAATTATTACACAAAAAGAAAATCAATCACCCCAGACCGATAAAGGTCTAAAGACAATCCAAATGCTCAAACCCACGACCAGTTGGCAGCGTACCCAGCATGCTCACGCCTTTGCCACGTTAATGCAATTGGTTTATCTTACCTTACATGTTAAGCGTGTGAAGTCTGTGGGAAGATGTGCTACATCTGTCGTGTAAATGTTGCGCGCTCAACTTTCCTCTTAAGACCTAATAAAAATTTTATGTTACAATTGTAAACTTAACTGTCACAGTGTAAATAAAAAACAAGGAACAGATTCACCTCACAGAGCTCAAAGATTCCACAAAGTATGTCAACATATAAATAGTAACCGCCTGAGTAACTGCGCCCTTAGCATAGGCACTGGTCTAACAAAAAAAACAACATAATTTTATAATAACTGGAAAAAAACGATTTCAAAATATGCTATTCGTTTACTTGGATGTTTTTTTTTTTCAGTTATTTTGATACGGCGGAGAAATATTGAATATTGAACATAGAACAAATTGAGCGACTGAAAAATATCACCACATACACCACCTCGTTTTATAAATTCAGTTAAAAAATTATACAGTCATAAAAATTTAGTAGTCATATAAAGAAAAAAATAGGCGAGATATAACATACATACACAAAAATATATATATATTCGAATTAAAAGCTTTGAAAGTTGATCAAAAATCACTACCCGAGTCCGTGAGAAAAAACTTAGTATAGTATACAAATGTACGGATTAATCTAGTCCAGTTGAACCAATTGCCGTCGCTAAGGGCGCTCTGGGGGGTTACCACAATCTTAATAGCAATCTTATTTCAATATAACTATGTCCTTTGTCTCGCTCTCTCAACTGTAAACGAGCGAGACAAGAGACAAAGTAATATTGAAATAAGAGTGAACGGTAGTGGTACGTTTACTGGTGTACAGTAGACATGCCTCAGAGCTCGTCGTCGAAGTGTTCCCCGAGCATGTCGGAGCCGTAGTCCGTGGCCTCCGAGCCCACGAACACGTCGTAGTGGAGGATGACCTCCTCGTGGGACAGCAGGTCGTCGTGGTCGTCATCAGCTGACGCGAACAGGTGCGACACCTCCTCTTCCGCTATCTCGCTGCGGACAATATACAACTGTTTTTTTTTCTTTTTTTTTTTTCTTAGCCATTACTGTCCCACTGCAGGGCAAAGGCCCTCTCTTCCCTCTTTCCATTATACAACTGTTAGCTTAGATAATTATCAGACTTCAAAAATACGCAATTCGTTTACTTGGACGACATTTATTCAGTAATTAATTTAAGTTATGGAAAATTATTTTTGTATTTTTATTAGTTTAAATTTAATTTGACATTTCGTTAACCAGTATTTCATGTTTATACATTAATTAAAAGATTCTATAGTCGACAAGTACAATATATTAAGTATCAATATTTGGATAATTTATCTAATTGACTATTAGCGATTGCTATAAATAAATTAATATAAAATTATAATTTATTATTATACATAATTAGCGGAGTAATCGCCGAATAAACATTGAAAAAAAAACATACAGTCGAATTGAGAACCTCCTTCTTTTTGGAAATCGGTTAAAACTCAATCCCCCGAAAAAAAAACAAAGAAACATAGCTAAGAACAATCTCTACAAAATCCACTTTCAAACAAAAAAAAAACTAGATCAAAATCGGTCCATCCGTTAAAAAAGTAAAAGCTGCGATGCTACAGATACATTCGTCAAACATAAAACACCCCTCTTTTTGGGTTGGGAAGGTACGGATCAACATAATGACCAACCAACTCGACATAATGCTAGTAGAAATAACCAGCGCTGGTCTTCCGTTGGAATCAGCAAATTGGAAACGCTTTATAGTACATGCGACGCCGACATGTGCTGCTGCTTTGAAAATGATAGCTGAATGAAACTACTTATCTGGCCATAAATACTGTTACAGTTAAAAATAAGAAAGATATTACATTTGAATTTGGAATCTGTCATTTTTATACGATTGTTCATTGTTTTTCAAATTTTGGCGCCAATACATTGTACAATATTTTGCGATATTAAAATGGAGTGGGGTGATAAAGAGAACCGAATCGCTGTGATTGCATTACACAAAGTTGGTATGGAGCCAAATGAAATTTTTAAAACTCTCCATACGCTTGGTATTAGTCAAATGTTTGTGTACCGGGCTATTAATAGGTACCTACAATGAGACCTCCTCCGTTTGTGACAAAAAAAGATCTGGCCGTCCACGTAGTGTTCGTACGAAAAAGGTGGTCAAAGCAGTAAGGGAAAGAATTCGAAGAAATCCTGTCCGAAAGCAAAAGATTTTATCTCGGGAGATGAAGATAGCACCCAGAACCATGTCGCGTATTTTAAAAGATGACTTAGGACTTGCAGCCTATAAGAGACGCACTGGTCATTTTTTAACTGATAATTTAAAAAATAATAGGGTGGTAAAATCGAAACAACTACTGAAGCGGTACGCAAAGGGAGGTTACAGAAAAATTTTGTTTACGGATGAGAAAATCTTTACAATTGAGCAACATTTTAACAAACAAAATGACCGTATTTATGCTCAAAGCTCTAAGGAAGCTTCCCAATTAGTCGACAGAGTGCAACGTGGGCATTATCCGACTTCAGTGATGGTTTGGTAGGGTGTTAGCTATGAAGGAGTGACTGAGCCATATTTTTGTGAAAAAGGTATCAAAACATCGGCACAAGTGTATCAAAATACCATTCTTGAGAAGGTAGTTAAGCCCCTTAACAACACCATGTTCAATAACCAAGTATGGTCCTTTCAACAAGACTCGGCGCCAGGTCATAAAGCTCGGTCCACGCAGTCTTGGTTGGAAGTGAACGTTTCGGACTTCATCAGAGCTGAAGACTGGCCGTCGTCTAGTCCTGATCTTAATCCGCTGAATTATGATTTATGGTCAGTTTTACAGAGTATGGCTTGCTTTAAACGCCATGATAATTTGGAGTCCCTAAAACAATCCATACGATTGGCAGTGAAGAATTTTCCCATGGAAAGAGTGCGTGCTTCTATTGATAACTGGCCTCAACGTTTAAAGGACTGTATTGCAGCCAATGGAGACCAGTTCGAATAAGCTTTTATATTTTAAATTGTTTTATATTTATGTATTAAACTAACACACTGTAAAAGTAATAAATATTATTTGCAATAAAAAAAAATTTTTTTTCTTCGTGACAATATTTATGGCAAGACTAGGTATAGTCGAAGATCTTGAATTATAATAAAATAGAGGAGGAATAACTGCGATCTGAGATAAAAATGTGCAAGAACCGGTCTAGTTTCCATACTCACTCGTTATCAGGTATGATCCAGGCCTTCAGCTCCACCAGGTCGAGTACTCCGTCTCCGTTCTGGTCCCAGTCGTGGTCGAACTTGTCCTTCTCCGATATAACCCACGCCTTGTCCTGTTGCGTGCCTGTAAACAATTATTTTAAGTCGATAACGGTATTTCATTTTTTAATTATTTTTTTACCCGACTGCGTAAGAAGGATGGGTGTTTTTTATTATACAGTATTTTTTTAAATATTCCGTAATTTTAGCGTATGACTGCCAATTCAGCTGATGAGAAGCGACGTTGCGTGCTCAGAAGAAGATAAGATAATTTTATCGTTCCAAAATACAGTTTCAAATTATACAGAAATCAAAGCTTAATCAATAATGGATTGAATTTGTACCGGGCCCCAAACTAGGCTAGGCCTGTCTTCTGGGAGTCTGGCTAGGGCCAATAGTTAACAAAATCTTATAGTGCGCCCACAGATTTCAGAAAAGTCTCCCGATTGCGTCGAGGTATGTATACAAGAATTAATTTAGTTGAGAAGAAACAGATTCATCCGCGATTTAAAAACGCTCTGAAGCCACGCCCGTGTTAGGATGTTGCTTTTGAAACGAACGGATTTCGCGCACCGAACTACTATCAAATAGGCGATGTTTGTGTTCCACGGGCGGCCTTCGGGCCTTCTCTCACGAGTGTTTACAAACCTTCGTGCGTCTAACAAAAGCCTTCATCGCCAATTCAGACCTAGTTATTTGAGATCTGAATCAAGAGATTCGACTCGCTAACACAGGATATTTACATGTACATAATAGCGCAATAACATTCTAGGACTACAAAAATTATTAACGTTGTCTACACTAGCACTTGACCAGTTTTTTGTATTTGTTGATTTACATCAGATTGTTTTTTTTAATTTAGCAAATTTTTTTACTTGTATCTTTTACAATTTTGCTAAATATAAAAAGAAAAACCCATTCAAACATTTAAATAAATACATGTAATGCGACCCATACAAACGTGTTTTTTTAGGTTTGGCTAGTTTAGGCTGTAGAAGGTAATAGAGAAACGTACATTCATAGATACATACGAAAAACATAACTCTCCTTGCGCAGTCGGGTGAAAACAAACAGCCAGTTAGTTTCAAACTGTAAACTGTGAACCCGAGGCGCGCATTTTACATTAAAATTCTTACAGATTGCAAACTGTTTCTCACATTTAAAACAATCGTTGAGTCAGTTTCTCGTAAAAATAAATAAGTTCCCCGCTCCCGGCGACGGCTGAACCCACACAAAGCGTGCAATGTTTCTAAACGCGAAACAATCCAATTATCCGCTCGAACAGAATACGAAACAGTCAGCGTACGGGCTGCGCGTGCGGCAACTGTTGGCGGCTTTCTATTTACATTCGGTGTCTCTAATCCAGATTAGTCAGGTTTTTCAGATGTATTATCTAAACTTTAATTCAATTCAATTCTTGTCTATGGCGTTCTTAAGTTCTCGCCAATGTCACGTTGTTTGATTTTGTCGTTTTTTGTGACATATCAGTTATGCATTTAAGTTGATCTGCTTAGTATGTGACTCTCCGACGAAGTGGCCTTGCGAGTGAACGTCTGCCAGACTACGCTGGTATCAATCACAATTACTGTTGTTATACCTAAAAACAAAGACATACACAACACAACATATATGACAAACCAAATGTTAGTTGGTTAGAAATACAAACATATTAATTTTGTTTATCTAAATACCGTATGGAATGATTATGACTAGCTGCATACAGCGGTTTTACATACGAAACATTCCCTCTCTCGGGAGTCGGGTTCGAGCTTTGTGAGCAATCATCCAATCGTCGTATAATTATTTATTTTATATATTTATTATGTTCACCTACACTGTTTACATCTTATACATTTAGAATATTTATTTATTTTATTTATTTATTTATTTGAAATATTATAAATAAATAAAAAGCTTATGAAGAAAGTAGAGCTTAATGTCACTATAATTACATGTGAAGTCAGCATGCATTAATATTGAGCAAATAAAAAATATGTGAAAAACTAAAACCCGACCACTGAAAAATTACGCTCTAAAAAGTATGAAACAAGAAAATGTAACAAATATTTTATTGTATTTATTACATATTCATAGTGGTATTCAGAAGATAACCTTTGGGACGGATCTGCTTAGTACCAGCTCGAGGCGTTAGAGACCATTGAGCTCGAGGCATTAGGCTCATTTGTGACGATTCCCTTGTTCGGACTAAACTCCAAAGTCTGGAGCATCGTCGCAAAGTTGCCAGTTTATCGGTTTTTTATCGCATACATTTCGGTAAGTGTGCGTCTGCTTTGCATGATCTCATTCCCCCATGCCTTTTTCTATCGGACAGTAAGAAGCACGAAACAGCGACATCGTTACATGGTTGATATTCCGAAAACACGTACGAAACGCTTTGACCCCACTTTCATTGTGCGTACCGCCAAAATGTGGAATGCGCTTCCTGAATGGGTCTTTCCGAATATATATAATCTAAGTGTCTTCAAATCGCGAGTGAATAGGTTTCTTCTAGGCAAGCGCGCTCCGTCGTAGACCGTAACTGTCGCTTAACACCAGGTGAGTTGAAGGTCAAGCGCAAGCCTATCGTCGAATTAAAAAAAAACCGTGGTCGCGTAAAAAATAGTTTTCATGACTGGTAGGATTTAACTCGCATACGGCACACTTGACAAAAATATGATGTAACCCTACCTTTAATTTAAAATCCCTATTCAATGATACCACACATGATGGGGTGGAGTGAAAAAACAATTTTTTTTCTTGACTTCAGCCACATAAAGGGCACTATATTCAATTTAATGTGACGTCACATTGCCTATAACCAGCGGACAAACAAGACGCTTCCAACGTCACCTCATTTGTCAGATTATGATGAGTAGTTTAGAAGTTATGAGGGAACAGATGAACATACATACATACATACACACATACCAGTCAAAAACATAACCCTCCCTGTTTCGCCGTAGTCGGGTAAAAATAAAAACAACAACAATTATAGAAACATTAACAAAACAAAGTTACAGAAAAAGCGACGGCTGCGTGTCCTCACCTCTTTCCCCTATGAACTCGTTGAAGTCTAGGAGCCCGTCCCTGTTGGTGTCCTTCTCCCGCAGCGTCTGGTTGATGAGGTGTGCGTGCATGGCCTCGTGCTCCTCCGGGTTCGTGAACACGGTGAACTCCTCGATGTCGAGCCGGCCGTCGCCGTCCCTGTCCGCCGCCGCCCACATCGCCTTCTCTTCTTGAACGAGCTGGGAGGGTGTCACGATACGCAACTGTATTATTGTGAGGCCGCACCGCAAGCAAGAGGTTTATTTGTGTATTTCATTGATGAATTGTTGACACTAATCCCTAATGTGTACTGAGACAAGTTTTTTCTTTGCGATACCCGAGTGAACCTCGCATCTTATAACTATTGCATTATCTGTGTGTGTCGGAGAGTACAGATAAAATTTGAGTGTAATGTTTCGCATGTTTGTGTGAAATAAAGTAAAAGTGCGGAAAAATAATTATTTTTTGTTTCAGAACCTCGTATCTCGTCGAATAATCAATTTTTATTACACTAATTGAACAGACTACGTATTATAAACCTGACGAGCGAGCGAAATGAAGCAGACTCTTGCAAACTGCACTATTTATCATAAATCTGATAAGCGAGCGAGATGATGCGAACTCGTGCAAACTAGAAGCGGGATATTGACAGGATAAAGCAGCCACGTGAGTTAGTGCTAGAACCAGAAAAATAATAATTAATTATGGCGTTCATAAACACGCCTCTAATTGATTTTCTTTGCTGAAAAAATCTAAAATAGTTATTTCGATAATGCTGCGCCCGCATTGTGGAGTTTGCACTGAGCTCCTGTGCAGTTTGTATCAAGAACGTGGCTCGGACTCGTTGAGTACTACGAGTGAGAAATGTGAAACTCTGAACTTCGAAAATATAATAAAAATTTAAAAATCAAAATCAAAACGAAGCCTAGTCATTTATAATTCCAACCAAATCAGTAGTACAAATCAGATATCTCCTTCTGTATGAACGATAAACGTTTTTCTTGAACAATCTCCGATCTAAGCTAAACTGCCGGAACTACCTAAATATACCACTGTCACTTAATAATTATTTTTGTTTACTGTCACTTAATTATTTTTGTTTACTGTCATTTAATAATTATATTTTAACTCCGCCTTTACTTGGCTGAAAGAAAACAGAAACTAAATAATTTCTTTTAAGCGTTGATAAATAAACAAAGTAATTCGAAACGTTGCCACTCCACTCGATGTTCCCGCATCACTTATAGGGATCATACGTAAAAGGCGGAATATTGACAAGGGCCACCGAATGTCATGACTATATAACTAAGAAAGCGTGCTCGCTCTATCGAAGGTCGGATTATGTCGCGTGGAATCTACATAGCGTTCTATACATACGATATAAGCATAGTATAACTCGATGCAGTCGCACAACGAAGTCGTCTACACGGGGTAAGGGAGCATTTGCATTTTTTTAAATCTATTTAGGGGCCATTCATTTATTACCACCATATCTTATTTTTGATAGTCTTGATAGTTCTTACGTAAGATCACAAAAATGCGCAAAGTTAAAATTATACTTTGAAAAAGCGCGGGAGCCGCGCGAGTGCCGAAGCGCTCTCGGATGTGTATAAAAGTACAAATAAACATTCCTAAAAAAAATTACATTGAAAAATAAACATTACAATAAACCAAACGTGTATTCATTTTTTCCGTAATAAATATTACACAGGGGGGGAGGGGGTCGGTCTATTCTTATTTTTTCTTACATAGGGGGGAGAGGGTCAAAAACTAGCAAAAATAGTCTTACGTAATAAATGAATGGCCCCTTATGCGGATTTGTACCGATTGAAAATACGATCATTTCTGTGGAAAAAATATCAAAATTGGATGAAAAATTACGAAAACAGCGATATATCAGTTAACATGTGCAAAAACCAGACGACAATCATGTGGTTTGTGACATAGTCAACCTCTTGCGCGCTCGCTAACAATATACTGTTAATGTATTCTGTGTTAACACACGTATACGTACTTACGTAGTGAGTGTGCTGTCATGTTCTGCAGGCTTAGATAAGTGACAAACTTTTCTATTTCTACAAACGTTTACGCTTCGAAATGCTTAGAAACTGTGACGTGCCGTCACGTGACATTTCGTTAGCTAATGTCAATCCCATACATTTACTTTTCTATTCTACTGACGTTCACGAAATTAGAATGCCACTTGTCTAACAACCCCTAATATCACTGACCATAATCGCAAAGCGGAATCGTTTTTGGAAGTCGGTTAAAACTGAATTATAGTCGGTATGTGGCGCAACAAAACAAAGGTACTTTAACAACAAACTTATGCTTAGTACCAGAGTTCAAAGGCATTCGCTGATTGATTTATCGATATACTGTATGGTTTTATTGTTGTAGGAACTGTCTAGATCGGCTGGCTTTGATATTATTCGTGGAATTGTCACTGCTAGGATCACTAGAGCCTCAGACAGGCTCTCAAATAGGAGGTAGGTACACTTTGTAAAATATGATTCATTCATGTATCCGTATAGTTTTTCGAGGATTATAAGCCTCTTGTACAATGGATATAAGGTTTATATTACATTGAGTAGATTTAGGTTGATTACGACGACGAAAATGGTATATGCGAGGGGTTTCCAAACTTTTTCAGTTCGCGGCGCAGTTACAGATTTAGGATTATTTTATATAGATTACGCTATGCTCAGAGCTGGGCTATGCTCGGAGTAACTCTACGAGATCGAATAAGGAATAAAGAGATACGTAGACGTACGAAAGTCACCGATATAGCACAGAGGATTAGCAAGTTGAAGTGGCAGTGGGCAGGCCACATAGCACGTAGAACTGATGGCCGATGGGGCCGAAAGGTTCTCGAGTGGAGACCACGCACCGGCAAGCGCAGCGTAGGAAGACCAGCCACGAGATGGGCAGATGACCTCATACAAGTGGCAGGAAGACGCTGGATGCAAGCCGCTTCCAATCGGTCTTTTTGGAAATCCATAGGGGAGGCCTATGTCCAGCAGTGGACTTCTTATGGCTGAGATGATGATGATGATGATGATATAGATTACAGATTTTTCCCGGAGCTCTAGCAGCAGCTGGTCAAAAGCGGGTACAACTAATATTAGATAGGCAGACAAAAAAGTCAACTCTATTTTACAACAAACTAAGCTTGCGTTTGACCACAATATCACCTGATGGGAAGTGTTGATGAGGTCAAAGATGTAGCACGCCTGCCTAGTTACCTATTCACTTTTTTCTTAAACAAACCCGATTTGAATTTTATAAAAAACGCCAACTGTGGAAGAGCATTCCACACCTCTGCCGTTCTTACCAAGATGTAGGTGCGGAATTATTTATAATTTTATAAATAATTATAGTGTAAAAAACTGAAAAACCGACCTCAAAATGCGCAATTTTAAAACCAAACTACCGAACTGATTTTTTGTTCCGATTTAATAATTTCTATGGTACCAATCTGAAAGTATATATTTTCAAACAAAAATAATAAGTTTAGGAACCCCTGATCAAACAAAAAAATAAGTTTGGGAACCCCTGGTGTATGCAGAGATCGTGTGCTGTTCGTCTGGTATACGTCCTTATCTGTTTTAACATTTTCTGGCATATATTAGCCGTGACTCAACCATGCCCTATTATTCAGTGACTCCGAGTCTAATGGCCTTACCGAAAAACGTTACTTAACTTTAAGCAACGCTTATATATATTTTGACAACATTTCGCTGACACGTAATGACACTTGCGGAGAGAAGACAGAGGTATTAGGGTTGATATTACCATGCCCGAGTCGGCGGTGTCCCCGGGGCCGATCTCCTCCTCGGCGTCGACTCCGAAAGCGTCCCGCAAGTACTCAGGCCACGAGACGGCGCCGTCGCGGTTGTCGTCGGCCTCCTGCATGCGCTCCTCGGCCTCTTCACGGGACAGCTTGCTGTTTCAACAACATATTCAATTATAAATAAAATAAATATCGGTGAACATTTCTGGTAAACGTCGGGCGCCCACCAGCTCGCAGAGTCGACGATATTGTAAAGATCGCGGGCCGAACCTGGACAAGATTGGTACAGGACCGAGATGAGTGAAATACAAGAGAGGCCTTTCCTCAGTAGTGGACGATAATAGGCTGAAAATGATGATGATGGACATTTCACACAACACCATCTAGCTCAAATTTGTAAGAAAACTTGTACTTTCGAAATTACGGGTGACACCGCGGGGCGCAGTTATTAATATATAAGCTATATTTTATCATCATCGAAACGATTTTACATCATTTCACTACAGGACTAGTAGAAAGTCGGCGAATTACCACCCATTTCTCGTTGAAATGCCAAAAATCCGTATTCAGTGATATCGTTCCACGGAATGAAATTCTTTGCCGCCATCTCTGTTTCCTGAGAACTACAAACTTGGAATTTTCAAGGCTAATGTGAATAGATATCTTCTAGATCGACGAGCTCCATCCTCGGCCACACCGCCGCTTAACATCAGGCGAGTTGGTGGTCAATCGTATATCTGTCTTGCGTAAAAAAAAGTGGAAAATATCTAGTATATACTTAAGTATCTTATTAAACAAAAAGTACATGTAAATTCATAGTTGAATTGAAATACATTCGCAACACATTGCATACGGTTGTGTGTGTAATATAATAGACAATAGTAAACTGAGTCAAGATATAAGAATGTATTTCAAATAACAGCAACTATACTTCAGTTGTCATAACAATCGTGTTTTAAAGGTGAATGTTGAGGTGTGTGTTGATATGACATTGGAAGATAGAGATCAAAACAAACAATTTTGATGCTATTACAAGACTGACAAAGAAGAACAATATTTCAATATGTAGAACAGAAAAACATGACCCAAAATGAGATCGCGTTCTGACTTAACGACAGGCATAAAGGTCAATGGCCTTTAAGCTACATCACCTGTATGTTTAAATTAGGCTTTCTAGTATGAAGCTTTCTTTGAGCTAAGCCATGGATGGACAGACATGGCGAAACTATAAGGGTTCCTAGTTGCCTATGGAATCGTAAATAAAAGTAATTAAAAAAAAATACCTTAAACCGACTTCAAACTGAAAAGAAAGAAATAACTCAACAACATATACAAAAAACCGGACAAGTGCGAGTCAGACTCTCCCACCGAGGGTTCCGTACAACCTAGTAGATAAAATGGGGGAAATCATTTTTTTTTTATTTTCCTTCTTATACCGAAAAATACACATCGTAAAAATATTTAATAACCTGTTTGAACTTATACTAATTAAGCTATTTCATATGATACCCCACAATATACGGTTAAAGAACTTTAAAATTTGGACCCTCATTCCTTGCGTAAAGATACTATTTTTTTGTGATTAAATTAAAAATGTCCAGATTTCGGATTTTTTCCTATATCCTGTACTCTAACACAATGCTTCTTGCCAAATTTCATAGTTCTAGTCTAGGTCAACGGGAAGTACCCCATAGGTTTTGAGTGTCGAAATGTGCGTTTTTTACGACATATTCGGCTGTAACTTTTTTTTTACGAAAACAGAAATTTTATTTTTCTTTCTGCAGCAAGATTCTATGGATCTGCATATATGGTTTTAATTTCAACTCGATACTTTCACGCGTTCCCGAGATTAAGGTATTGACTCCCGGACAGACGGACAGACGGACATACAGACAACAAAGTGATCCTATAAGGGTTCCGTTTTTTTCTTTTGAGGTACGGAACCCTAAAAATTGTGCAACTCTGACAATATTACAAACATACAGGTCGAATTGATAACCTCCTTTTTTTAAAGTCGTGATAATATTTTTACAAAAAAAAATAAAAAAATATGATGGTCTATCTCCACCCCCATCATAAAAATATGATCACAACTGAAAAAGGGTTGAATATCTTTGAAAAATCAAATATTTATGTTTATTTCAGAGGCACAATTAAAACTCATGGAATTAATCTATGCATAACCTCTGGCAATCAGCTATTAATATTCAAAGGCAACAATATGTTATTTTCTTGTTTGGTCTGAATGAAAGATTAAATATTATATTTTAACATTCTCAATAAATTACTTTAATAAGTGTAGAAAATATTACTTTCTACGGCCTTACCGAAAAACGTTACTTAACTTTAAGCATTGCTTAACATATTTTGTCATCTCCTCGCTGACACGTGCGATGACTCTTGCGGAAAGAAGACAGATAATTTAAGATGATGGTTAAAGTTAAGTAACGTTTTTCGGTAAGGCCGCTACTGTACAGAATTGATTGTCACAATTAGATCATGACCAATTGGTCATGATTCTAATCACTCACAAGGCATCTGCTTTATTAAATCAACAGTCAATTTAAAATGTAACGTAACCAATGTAGAACTGTAATGTGTTAACCTATTTTGTGAATTATCATTACATTCATACTTATCCCAATATTCAGTAGCAGATTGTAAAATGGTGCATCCGTTTTGTTATATTTTCATGACTAAACGGCTGAACCAAATGTTGTGAAATTTGGTACAGAGATAGTTCAGAACCTGGAGATGGACTGAAGCTACATTTTATTCGCATCATCATCACCATTTTTCATCACTATGCAGGTGAAACCACAAGGCACAGCAAATTACTAATAAAATCTAAGAATATTTTTACTCATGTATCTAAATTATAATTTATTTGATTTGTAATTTAATAATTAAAACTGATATTATAAAAAAGAATGTATTCAGAAATGAGGGCCCAATCGGGTTTTACCAGCCCCAGAGTAACTGTAACCTTTCCAGATCTATTGTGATACAAAATGAAAGTAACTCTGTTTCATATAGATATTTTACATAATTTTATGACATGACGTTTCAAACACATTGCAGCATCTTTTACAAAATCAACAATCGCGAAAATCTTCGAAAACAGTAACTCTGTTACCTTTTTACGTTCAAATTTTATGTTTGTTATTTGAAAAATGAGATAGGACAGTTAGTATTGCAAGCAACAATATATGAAACCTTGAGGGACAGTTTAAAAAGCTTTAAAAAAAAATGGTCATGTCTTAGACCTCTAAACTATAATAATGCTTGTTAATCAAGTGTTAGGAAACTTCCAGCAAGGGTAACATAGATTATACAACAATGTTGTAACAATGGCTCAAAATCTGTGCTGTTAAATTAAACTACTTTCTTATCTGTATAGTTTATAAGTAAACATGGCATGTGGCAGTCATGGGAAATTATTAAATAAGTTTATTTAATTTTACCACACATCTCACATAAATTTGCAGGTACTACTATGTTTTATGGTTATATTTTATTATTTGATAGCTCATAAAACTGAACATATAATAAAAAAATATTAAGAAAATAGTTTAAGTATCATATGTATTATATACAAATGCATACATCTTGCTATACTCAGGGTGAAGTTTAGTATTGCACATATTATAAGAGTTATTAAGAGAAACATTGACAGCTTGTCCATTATCTTACACACTATGCAATTTTTATAATTCTTTTGTTTTAATTGAAATCATATTTATATGGTTAAGTCTATTACCATTTATAGTTCTAATCACACAAAAAAGAATCAACAACTTGGATAACATGAAGGTGCAGAAAATACTTTTCTCCTCTTATATAGAAAATTGTGTAACATACTGGTGAAAATTGCAGTCTCAATCTTAAGCATGATTTTTGCTCCAAAATCAAACAAGTAATATTTCATGGGACTTACACAAAGTTGTTCAAGATCCATTTCTTGAGCTCGACTCTGTCTATGTACTGGTCACTGTTGAGATCCATCATGACCACAATTTTGGCCAGCTTCGCTTTCGCCTGCTCTGGGCTCAAGCTGTCGAATTCTTCAGCTTCGCGCACGCTACCTATAGTATAATACAAAGTTACCACCATCATCACAGGTGTAAGGAACAACAAAGCCAGCTTTACGGACATCGCCGCCGAGCGCTCGCATCTCTTATCAACGACTAGTAACCGTTGCGAAACCTCCCACTCTCGGGTCGTAACCTACGTCATATATAAACAATATAACATCGGGCAGGTACCTACCTAAAATGGCTTCGTGGTCGAACTCTGAGTTGTGGCCGGCGTCTCCGTAGTGGTCAGAGTCGCGCGCGCGAAAGCTCCCATCGCTCTCCCGTTCCAGGTTGTCCACGCTGTGGCTGTGAACTGCTGCTGAAGCGCACGACATCAGCAGGTTATGAGTCAAGAGCACCGAAAGAAAGTATTTGAGAGCCATTTTGTTGAATGCGCGACAACTCTTGATTTTGAATTCGTCTGGTCGTTATATGCAATTATGCAAATCTCATTTTATTCTTGTTTATTTGTAAAAATAACAACACATCCGTCCACCGGCCACAAAAAAGAAAATGAACGACTGATGATTTTGACATTGACGTTAATTTGACAGTATTAATTGATATGTGTCAATCGAAGGTTTTCTTTTTAATTCGGCATTAATAAACAAATGTATTATGCCATTGTAGTAAAATCGTTTATCCGATAGAATTAAAAATACAGGACATTTGGCAGTGGAATTGCTTATTTTGTCGTAGTCAATATAAGAGTTAGCTCAATAACTGTATAAAAAAAACAATTATCGAAATCGGTAAATGTTTATGGTAAGAAATCAGTTACTCTTTTGTATTTAAAAAATACGCGATGTACTTACATACCTACTGGCAAAAGGAATGATATCATTATAGTGGGTATTTATTCAGGCATTAGAATAAAATATTTTGAATCTTTACAAACATATTATCTTTTATTCAATATAACAGTAATAGTACGTACGTAGTAGCTCGTACATAATCAGGAGGCACAATTTTTTTTCTATGAGAGGTATCAGCAAGTATAAGCCACCCAGGGACATGCAGATATAAGTCTTAGTACAATTTTAACTTCTATACATTCGTATCTCCACTCCCCGGGCAGTATTATCTACGATAGATAGGAAACAAAACGAAAAAACAGTTACCCACAAAAATGGAGTATATAACAAAACATCAATTGAGATGTGTAAAGTAGGTAGTACTTATCAAGTCAAGAAATTATATAAGTATATCTATCTTTACGCACTTTCCACCATTACCTAAGGGTATTGGAAACTTATAAATTACAGAAAAATATCTTAAGGTTTTAATACTAGTATAACATAATAGCATACAAATCAGCAACCCGTCTATAACGGCTATAATTTGGCAATTCTTTTGAACTAGGTCGTTCTCTCTCGTTCAACTTGCATATAATTATATGAGTGATGTAAAAAGTTTCTAGTAGAACTGTACCAGCAGTAGAGCTATTCACAACTTATCGAATTCTGAATCGGGTAGGAAACCATATCTCCTGTCATTTCCATACAGAATGATAGAGATGGAGATATAGTTTCCGACACGATTTCGAATCCGAATGATTGTAAATAGGGATGCAGGTCTATTTCAAGAGATTGTTAGCAGCCATGATGATCAGCGTGATCCGTCTGCTGGCGACGTGGCTGGGGAAGGCAGCCAGGAACTGGGTGAGGTGCTTGCGGACCTCGCCCACGACCAGAGGGAGGTGGGCCTGCGTCACCGCGTTGTTGAGGTCCAAGTTGATGATCGAGTCTTCCAGGTATCTGCCGAAACCAATACATTAGAATTATTCTATAGAACGCGCATTTAAAATATATTAGTGATTTTACGCATACTCATTGCGTAAAATCGAGTGCAGTGCGACGCATTGCGCTCCCTCGTAGACAGCCATCAGGCGAGTTAGCGGTCAAGCGCAAACCTTTTATCGAATAATAATAAAAAAAAAAAAAATTTGTTATAATGCAAAAACCTTTTTTCCGCAGTCGGCTATTTAGTTTTTCTTTTAACAGATACTTGTTGTAAATCCATGGGGGAGGCCTGTGTCTAGCAGTGGACTTCTTGTGGCTGAGATGATGAGTACCTGCACTTGAGCTGCGTGTCGTGCAGCATATCGGTGCTGAGCTGCTGCAGCAGCGCCAGCAGCACATGCTGTGTGAGCAGGCAGCGCGGCGCGAACACGAGGCCGCCGGCGCGCCGGCACGCGCCCGTCACCAGCTGGAGGTCCGCCGCGCTCAGGGCGCGCTCGAACGCCGCATTCACTTCGCCGCACTCGATCTGTTTCGTTATCTCTGCGGCCATCATCTACCAGGAGATTACATCTCTAGTTTAGTAAAACATTTTCTTCTAGGTGATCGCCTCAGCCTAGTGCTCTCACAGCACATAACTATATGTTCAGGCTTCAGCTCGCCTAGCTCGGAATAGCAAATACAACATTGAAATAAGACTGCTTGAGTGCTTGTGGCACTTGTGGTGCGGGCTCTGTGACCATACCACATGCGTTCCAGCAATCTTACTTCCAGCAGTTATTACTTCGACTTTTGTCCCGTTCTTTCTACAGATGAGCAAGATAAATCTGAAGGTAATACTGAAATAAGATTGTGGTAACCCCCCTAGAGGGCTTTCACAGGTTGTCGGATTCGGAATCAGGTCGAAAACCATATCTCCATCTCTGTCATTTCCGTAAAGAATGACAGAGATAGAAATATAGTTTCCCACCCGATTTCAAATCCGAAAGACTGTGTATAGGGTCATCTAACGTTATTATTGGAAAACGCGTTCTAAAGTTGAATGACGGCAAACATAGTAGGTATAGGAGAGAAAAAAGCGTCCATTTTTAAGTTTTGCGTTACACGTATAACCTAAAAAAATATAGGTACATAAAACAGTTGACGCATGAGCATACATGCGTTCAATAGGAGAGGCCTATATCCAGAATGGATTAGAGCAGACAGCAGTTCAGGTTCCCAAAGTTGACTGCACCGCGATCCAAATCCGAGACCAACTCATGGTTTTCGTGAAGAAAAAAATGTATGAATGTCTGACTAACCAAGATAAAAACGCACGAGTGTCTCACCAGCTGGTCGATGATGGAGTGTCCTGGATGAGGCTGCAGTGGGCTAGTCGCACTCTCCAGCGGCGCCGCGTCCGGCTTGTCCGGCTGGTCTGGCTTTACGTCGGAGAACGCATCTAGAACCTTCCGGCGCCACTGCTGCAGTTCTTTGTGGAGTAATCTGGGATAATAGGGAATAGGAAATCAATCATTTTTAATTCAAAAGTTCAAAAGAGTATCTTCGTATTAAATTCCCTATGTCACCGCGCTAAATAAAGCTTAATTATTATAATTAAAGATTAAAAATAAACAACTTTAAACGGTTTTTTTAATGCATGAAAGATCTACGATTGACCACCAACGCGAACGGTGTGGCCGAGGTTGGAGCTCTTCGATCTACAAGATATCTATTCATCGAATGTGTATGTATGGATATTTGTTCTGTGTCTGGGTGCTTATGTATCATATGTATCTATCTATCTAATCAGTTCGTGTCATAATTATGTATGTATTTAAAAAAGAAGGTATATGTTTTCTGTCAGTCATCTTGGTTCCCATAGTACAAGCATTACTTATTCTGTGGCTAGATGGAGTTGTGTGAAAATGTCCTCGAATCTTACTCCTCCACGGTGCCTTTGAAGACCTCCATGACGTTGTTGTCGGGGGCCGCAGCAGCCTCCAGCAGGTGCTGGTGACGGTCGATGGAGCTCCGCAGAGACTGTGTTATCTTGTACACTGATCTGGACAGGCAGGCCGAGTTCCCTTCCACTGGAAGATTTTATGAAACTGTTTTTTTTTTTGGAAAAAATAATATGTGGCTACAGTTGTTGGCTTGTATACTAACTCACATTCGAAGAAGGCCTCCTCAACAGTCTTGTTGACTTGGCTGACCAGCCTCCGGTGGGAGTGCTCCAGCATGGGTATGTACACCGAGGAGAGGTCGCTCGAGATGCACTCTCCGATCACGTGGCGCACTGACTCCGCCGTCGCCGACACCATGTGATGTTTCAACTCCTGCGCAGGTAGATACAGTCGGCCTTACCGGAAATCATTACTTAACACATTATTCGCTATGGGGATTACCGGTGACCGCCACTTACTTTTTAAAGCAAGCGGTGGGGTTGCTCTGGTGACCGGTAAGCCCTACCTGTTTTTGAACGTCAATTGGTTGCCACCGGTCACCTTCTCGCAGTATCCCGCACGGACCCTGCCTACATCGCTTTAAATATACCTAGTACTCCATATACTTATATTATGTACCAAGTCGCAACTACGCCAGCGGAGTGCACTAGTACGCTAATAATTTTTTCATATTTCTTATTCTAAATACGTAATTTCGTTTCTTGGATGTCATATTTTCTTCAGTTATTTTGTTTTAAAAATCAAACTCTTTGATAAAATTTCTATGAAACCAATCTGAATGTATATCCGAATGTATATCAGATAAAAAAATCTAAACCGGTTTATAGATGACGAAGTTATGAGGTTATCATAAAAAAATACAACCGAATTGATAACATACTTTTTTAAGGTATCACGGTCATTCATTAAATCACTATTATTATTAACGGGATATTTACCGTGGTTAACTGACGGTAACTGTCCGAAATATCGGGAGTTCAAAATTAACGCGAACCACGGTAAATATCGCGTTAATAATAATAGTGCTCGAATATAACATCCTTTTCCTACCTGCAGGTAACATTTTAATACGCTGTAAAACTCACGTCGCTCTGCAGAAAGCTGGAGAGCGCGGCGCGCACCTCCCGGTCCAGGTCGGAGAGCCCCTGCCGAGACTCGATGGCGTCAAGCAGGCTGCGTGCTGCACTCTTCCTGCCAGCCGCACCGTCGCCACAAGTTTCTTCTTTTACTTCACTGATGATGCCAAATAATATAACTTTAAAAGGTGTACTCCGCGGTTTCACCCGCATACCTAATGATGAAACAATGTATAAGTTTAGACAACTCAAAAACCCCCGACAAAAAAACGGCTGAACCGGTTTTGATGAAACACATAGCTAAGAACACTCCCGACTAATTCACCTTTCAAACAAAAAAAAAACAAAGTCAGTATCGGTTCATCCGTTTGGGAGCTACGATGCCACAGACAGACACACACACACACACACGTCAAACATATAACACCCCGTCGTTTTTACTTCGGGGCGGGGGTTAAAACCAGAAACTATGTTCATCGAACATATAAACTCGAGAGAAGAACTGCTAGTACCCTAGTCATTTCGCAGTCTGCTTATAAAGAGTGATTTTTGCATAATAACTTTGTTTAAGCTTCTCGCATCTCAAATTGTAGCGCCATCTTTTTGTCGCACGGTGTGTTTTGTTTTTTTTTTTCCAATTTTGAAATTTCCATATAATTACTTATCTCCGCGCGAATTTCAAAATTACAAGTTTTACTAAGTTTTAAATTTGGGAAAAAGGCAACCTGTGAAAACCCGTTTTCTTATAGAAATCCGCGAGAAGGTCAGTTTGTTGGTGGTCCACCTTGTCCATGGCTGCTTTAGAGTTGCGGATGTCTTCCTTCAAGGTCGCCAGCAGACGGCACTGTTCTTGGAACATGTCTGAGAGAAAGTAACATATACAATTAAGATATTGTAGAAAGCGATAATGAAAAGAATATACGCAAATATTTATGAGGTATCCAAACAAATTTAAGCAAGAGAAGCAATTCCTGTAGGGATATTCAAAATTCTGTCAAATTCGGAATCGGGTCGGGAATTATATCTTCATTTAATCTTCTTTTAATTTATCTTTCGGTTGCCTGGAAGAAATAGCTCTATGCGATAAGGTCGCCGTTGTACTTTCGATTAAGTTTATTATCTATAGGTATATGTAAGTTACTCTGTATGGATGTACAATAAAGTTATTCTATTCTATTCTATCTTTGTCATTTCCAGAATAGATCCAGATAGAGATGGAGAATATAGTTTCCGAACGGAATCGCTACCGAACTTGGAGAAAACTTCGGTAGCTTGGAGATGTTTCCTCCAAACTATCAAACTATACATTTATGTTATCTTTTTTCGGTTTTGTGCAGGTCACTCCGTAATTAACCCTGTATAGGTATTTACTTAAGTAGAAATTTTTATTGATTTCGTATGTGTTAAACTTGACGCAGAAACCACTTGGTAGTCACCATAGAGGAATATTATATGTAGTACCATTGAGCCGGTCAATCTTATGCTCCAGCACAGAGAGCGCGTGTCCGTCGAAGGCGCTGCGGTCTGCGAGGCCGCTGTCGGCGAGCTGCGTCGGCGCACCTTCCTCCGAGTCTGTATCCACCACCACGATCTCCACTGACGAGTCGCTACATGTGCGGGTGTGCCTCCTGGCGGAAACAAGTGATGTTTTTAAAACACCAAAACAGACATCTCACTAAACGTATGTTTGGACAATCGGGCAACAATGTTTAAAAATCAATACATTAAGGCACCGTCCAGTTGCAATCCTAACTTCTACTTAATATTATCAGTCTAAATAATTAAAAAAAAAAAACGAAAACCTCCCGACTTGTGAAACGGCTGAACTGGTTTTGATGAAACACATTACAACGTACAAACACTCGATCAAATATTAAAAAAAAACGACCAAAATCGACCCATCCGTATTAGAGCTACGATACAGTCAGGGACACAGATACACACACCAAACTTATAAAAATCATCTCTGCTGATAATAAAACTTAAATGACAATGAAATTATGTTGATTATTTACTTTATAAGTATGTATTTTTTTATCAGCCCTGTTTGTACAAACTGTCCCACTGCTGGGAACGGGCCATCTTCTCATTGAGAGAAGGGTTAGGCCATAGTCTGCCACGCTGGCCAAGTGCGGGTTGGCAGACTTCACTCATCTTCAAGATCATTGAGAACTCTCAGACATGTAGGTTTCCTCACGATGTTTTCCTTCACCGTTTGAAGTTGGCGGCAATCAACAATACGCAAACGCTTCGAAACGACAGCGTTGCGCGCCGTAGGATTCGAACCCAGGATCTGCGGATTGCAAGTCAGGCGGTCTCCCGACTAGGCTGCCGGAAGCTTTTTACTTTATATAAATATTATTAATTTTAACGAGATCCCGCGGGGCCGAAAATCTTCGGTCCCGCAAATACTGAGATCGAAGATAGGCTACGTGATTGGAAGGTTTAATCTTGGATTTACTATTCGCAAAACTACAAGATCATTCATTCAAACCCGTGGGTAACAAATACGCACATAGCAAACACGTTTGAAAATACGGTATATCTAGGTAATATAGAATCGTAATTTCTGTATATTTATCCACTAACCTACGAAAGTGGTCACTCCTGTGTGTATAGGCTGCCACTCCGCTGGGAACGGCATCTGGGATGTCGCACATGGATTTACACTTTTTCAGCGGTTTATATCCTTCCGACATCATGACTGAATGAAATCAAATACTTTATAAACCGGCCAGGATACAACATTTTTTATTGAGGGTAGATAAATATTTGTGTGCATCTACCCATAGAAAAAAAAGTTGTTTTGTTTACATTCCCATGCTTAGATATCATAGATGTAAGATGTCAAAAAATATGTAGAAAAAATCTTTGTGTGTATACGATACGTAGGTATTGATAAAATACCAATACTATTTCAGAACAAAACTCGAAAACCTGGACTTGAAATTAAATATTTGTTTTAGTCTTTTGTGATAATTTTTTTCTGCCCTGTTTGTACAAACTGTCCCACTGGTGGGCGCGGGCCATCTTCCCATTGTGAGAAGGGTAAGGCTATAGTCTACCACGCTGGCCAAGTGCGGGTTGGCAGACTTCACACATCTTTCAAGATCATTGAGAACTCTCAGATATGTAGGTTTCCTCAGGACGTTTTCCTACACCGTTTGAAGTTGGCGGTAATCAACGATACTCACATAACTTCGAAAAGGCGAGGTGCGTGCCGCGGGATTCGAACCCAGAACCTGCGGATCGCAAGTCGGACGGTCTCCCGACTAGGATGCCGGAAACTTATAACTTTGTGATATTGTTCATAGAAAAAACCTCAAGGAGAGAATTTAACGAAGCCAAACGAAAATTTTCGTCCAAGAATACGGGATATAGGTATGTTGTAGGTACTTACAAGTCAATCAATATAAATTGGTACTTATATTGATCGACTTTTTTATGTAGGTGCTTAGGTAGGTACCTACGCTTCTACATAAAAAGGCTGAAAGAAAATATCTTAAATCCTTATAGGAAAAAGGAAAAATGGGTCAACCTATTTCGATGTGCGATGCGAGTTGTTTCGACTTATATTTTTACAATTATCAACAAAAAGATAATCGTAATGCACATGATATCGGTATAGATACTATTTCCCTGCCATCATGATTGGTTCAGTCGTTTATTTAGAAATAATATTAGTCTGAATTTTGACAATTTACAACTATTTATTGATTTATAGGTTGTAAGTAGGCAGGTAGGTACTTATTAATTTCACTACATATCTGCGATGCGATATCATCTAAGTCAGGGTTTCTCAAAGTGGAGTACAGGGGTTCGTGGAGCCAAAAGTTTGAGAAACCCTGATATAAAATTTGATAAATGAAGAGATTGATGTGACCATGGAGGTGGAGACGGACATATGCCATTTTTTTCATTGTCACCGTTATCCCCACGTGGGTGAATACGCAGGGCGAACAGTAGTATATATGCAAGTCTGGCCCATAGTGTCATTAAATATCAGGCGAGCTGCGTACCAATGCCTAGCTTGTCGGAAAGAAAAAAGATAATCGATAGGTAAAAAAGGTTAAAAGATAGTCTACAGGTAAAAAAGGTTATCATGGATTACATATCAGGGGGTTTACACTCATCTATTTAGCGATGTAAAGTTGGCCTGTTTTTTGAATTTTTAAGACACAAAAGTTGAAGCGACTTAAAAATATTCAAATTTCATTGTATACTCATTTGAACTGTTGTCTCGCGCTTAATCGCAGAAAAAAATAAGAAAATAACGAGCGTGAGCCAACTGTGCATCGCACCAAGAGAAGAGCGTAACTCCCAGGAAATTTCAAGTTTATTTAAAATACAAATAAAATCCATTTTTATAAATCAGATTAATGTATTTGTTATAAATCTTCTTAGAATAACTTTAAATAGTAATTCAGGCGAACATAGTAAACGGGCCATCGAATCAGTCAATATAAAAATAAAAATTAGAGAAAAAAATAATACGGCTTGAATTCTTCATACGCAGACTAGCCGACATCAATCGCAACTCCCTCTTGCAGTCACCACACAATGTTAAAGGGTTATATACGAAATCTATACTTTTGTTATCTCTGTTATTTTCAATGTGACAAAGAAGTGTAAATTTCGAATTAAAGCCATTCCATTGATTAAAATTTGTGAACAAAAAAAATGCAATATTTCTATACTCATACTAAATGATGGTGTTATTAGACGCATGCGGGCGAGTGAGCGGTCTCCCTTTCCGTTGCAGTCCGCTTCCCTTAGACACCTAAATAATGCGTACTGCGCACCTATTTGCGCTAATAATATGGAATCTCAAACAGATTTGCGCTTACATGAACTTTACGCACACAACGAAGTGGGAGTTGCAGGAGTGTGTTTAACGCGCCGCGTGCGCATATTGCTTGCGGCTGACAGACGTCCGCGAATTAAGAATTCAAGTCTTAAGTAGAAACTAAATATTAACATAGATGTACGTATCGCTGCTTCAGACAGTAATTTATAGGAAAAAAAAATTGATATTACGAAAGTAATATTCAACATATTAAGGGCCGCCCACGAATCACGTGAGATTTAATTAGTGAAGGCGGATTAAAGGGCTGAGAAACACTACTACCATGGCAGAAGGATCTTTGAGGATATTAATATATTTTATTTCAATATATTATATTATATATTTTACTACAATAAACGACATTGGAATACACCATGTTTTATGTTTTGACTATTAAATTAATTATGTAATAGATCTACTCACCAAGCGAATAGCAAATCCATTTACCTACAGGCCTCACGCGATTACTGGACTGCCCTGCCCCCGTATTCTGAACCCATTCGGTTTCGGAATCGATTCGATTTGTATATCTCCGTCTCTGTTATTCACTATGGAAATGACAGAGACGGAGATATACAAATCGAATCGATTCCGAAACCGAATGGGTTCAGAATACGGGGGCTGTATAAAAATAGAGGCCCTAATTCAATACTGAGACATCATAGGAATAATAAAAAACACTCCTTTATTTTGTGATGGATAATACGAAAAAAAAAAAACAACATATATTCACAAATAAATCGAAAATTACAGTTGTAACAAAAATGTATAAGGTTGATAGGAAACACGTCGACTTTGAATATTGTTCTATACAAGATTCTTTCAGTCTTTATATTTTGATTTACTGGAATATTACCAAATAAATACATTTGGCTGGGTATGGCTAGAGCAGGGCGACCCCATCACTTCGTAGTTAATTAAGCTGTCAGTGTGACTTTATATTCTATCCAATGTAACCATTAATCAACAGTCCCCTATAAATTTCACATTAATGCAGGTTATAATGGAATATGTCAGCATGGCTCAAACCTGTGTCCAGATTCAATATAAAACTTCGCATACACTAGAAATAAACAAATAGCCTACAAGGCTAGGCCATAACCTAAAAGCTGCGCAGATGACAGACTTTAATATCACATATGTTTTTCTTTCACCTTAAATTCTTACAGACATATTTTGTATATGTGACAGCCAACTAGCTTAATTAGTGGATCAATTAACAGCAGAACCTTTTTATGGCACCGGCGCCGTTCAAATAGCTTTGTGATTGATATACAGCCATAGCGTCTAATACAGCATTAAAGAACTAGCCGGGTGCTGGCCGATGTGTAGTGTTATATATTCATGCAATAGGGTGACCATGATGTTAGCAAAATCAAGTTGTCTCAAAAGTAGGATCGTGAAGCCTTTAATGGGTCCTACTATCATATAAAAAATAAATATCGAGATCGGTTAATAAATGTATGGGTAGACAAAAGTCTTCTCCTGTACTGGCGAAAATTAACATGACAAGTATGCTCTTAAAGTTTGTCAAATGCGCAGTGATATTAATACTATGACTACAAACCTATGAGGTTCTTTTTGTACAATTAATGAGTAGTCATACTTATCTATACATATTTATAAAAAACAATGCAGTCAGTTATGCAGTCACAGTTATACATTTACAATATTAACAAAACAAACAATGTCATTTACATAGTTTTTTTTTGCAATCGACTATGTATATGTAACATACAGGATTTACAGTGGGGTAAATTCTAGTGCAACACTTATTAAACTTAACTAAATCGGACAGCACTTAAACATATGCCGACCTCTTCTAACCACATGAGTAAGAAAAAGTAGGCACAATTTTAGTGCTATTAATTTAATTTTAGTGAGAGTGTAAAAGAATTTGCCCCATTATATTAATAGCTCTAATATCAGTTTTTATGTCACCAAGTCCTGGTCCTGGTCTGAATTATAGAAACCTTGACAATTTAGCACATTTTCCACATCACAATAGCATACTAGCACTACTATACATAGCCATCTACATTACCACGAATAAACGAATATTAATTATCTTAAAATCATTATAACACATAGTCATCTAGTTACTACTTACAGACCAGTAGAATTGCTTTTACAGATATGTTCCAATTTTACTATGGAAAAAAAAGAAAAACGAATAAAGAAAAAAAAAAGATATGAAAAAAAAGAAAAAAAAGATATATTACAAGCAACAAAAATACATTTTCCAAATATATTATAAATTTGTGGTAATCAAATAGTACTATCTAGATTGTTTTGGCCATTCATGAGAGTTGGCTGTCATGAATTAACAATGAAATATCTGAGTTACCGAGATACGGAAGATTCCGTCGCACTTAAGAGTTTAATCGCAAATATGGATAAAACATATAACTGTTATCATTAAAAAAGCGAGCATACAGCGGACTCGGCGTCATCGTGTAACTTGCACCCAGACTACAGTAGCGTATTTAAAACAGTCGTCCTATGTAATCATCTAAAGAAAATCATGCCGGGAGACGTGCACCGAGTAGCGCGCTCCCGGATAACTGTATGTAATACATATTTTTTTATATTAAAAAAACCGATAGGCTAGCAACTTTACGATGATGTTCCAGAGTTTGGAGTTTAGCCCGCACAAGGGAATCGTTACCAATGAGCCTCTTAGCACGTTTCTCAATGGATTCCAAAGCCTTGAGCTGGATGCCAGATATGAAACATAAAAAACCGGTAGACCGGTTCTTCATGTTTCATATCTGGCGTTTACAAGCACATATATCTTTCTCATTCTTTCTTTATTTGTCAATATTACAGACTTGACATCTGGAACTTGTATCACAGCCGATTTAATCCACTGCATGAGTGAAACATACATCAACAAGGTTCACTTCCTAAATATAATTTGAATTGGGGGCGGTAAATCCCGTTTGGGTTGTGTTATGCATTCCCCTGCCAGCCTATCTAAACACCAGTCCACCTTCACCACCACCACACCACCTTAAAATAACGGAGCAGTCTTGAATCACTGCAATAATTGAATGCTTGATATGTCATGACATCCGCTGTAAAGGATTCACTTTCTAAAACTAATTGGTCTTTCTTGTTGTTATGGTGACCTAAAACCCGACGTCAATAATATACGACCCCAAAGCATTGAAGGCCTTTTGCATTATGGTTTTCCTATTAACATGAATATGGTTTATTTGTAATCTAGGCACAATATTTGTTTTTCATTACATGACATCTCTGGCCCACGACCACTGTATGCTCGCACCAGAGTTCTCTCCATCTTAAAAATATCTTCTTATCAAGGATGGAGTCAGTGACTAGATATTCACTCCACACAGGTGACAACGTGTATCACGAATTTGAGTCTTCAAGCTAAGAGATAAAGATCGAAATTGTAGGCATGTGAATATAAAGCCGAATTTAGCAGAGACCTTTTAGTAAGAAATTTCACACCCCTTTATATCTGTAAAAGATGTTCTATCTCTGTTTTTCTGATAGCGTCATCTCTATGAATTGTATAAATTATATGAAATCTGTGCAATTTTTTATTGACATCACATGTCATTACAAATTATATTCCTTTAAATTACAGCACATCAATGAGAAAATTCTCGATTTCTGAAAGAATAAGGCAAGAGCCAGATTATACTGCTTTTAATACGTCATATTATAGCTATTTTAGGTATTTCTTTTTTCTTATACCCAACAGTTTATATTCTACAATAGAAATAAAATCACATATCCTTCTCTTTGTAGAGAAACTTTTCAACCATGTTCTTGATTTGAGTACAGTCTAATAATTTTGTATTTTTTCTAACATATTTTAAACTCAAGTGTACCAACAACACATACAAACTACATCAACCTTCCGTTTTCAGCTTGTAGTATCCCACTGCTGGTACACCATCGTACAAAACCGCTAACAAAGGAAAAATGGGGGAGGTCTCTCCTCCTTTATCTGATACGATAAAATTTTATGTGCCTCTCTTCATTTCAGTATGTCGGACAAAAATGACAAATACCTGTTCAGTTTTTTTTTTTTCAAATTTTATAAATATTATTTAGTTGCTAAATATTGCCATATAATCACAACTTACCCAGGCAATAAGTACACACAAAATCAATAGACTACACTCACACAAAATACTTTAGAAAATCACTGTTGCACCACTATCACTATTATAGTCATTACACAAGAAGCCATTAAATGGCCCCGTTGAGGTTAAGGCTACGTCCCCCAAAGTTATGGGAGTGTCCCCCAAAATTGAGGGCATATCCTCCGAGGTTGAGTGGGCGGCGAGGTCATGCAGACCCCTTCACCAGGGCCTCAGTAGCCATGAGGAGCATGCGGAACTGCCTGGCGAGGTTGTGCGACGGTGATGAGTTCAGGAACGACATGATTTGCTTTTGGAGCTCTCTCACCACAGCAGGAAGGTGCTCCCGGGTCACCGGGTTGCTCGTGTCGAGGTTCATAACGGCTTCTTCTAGAAATCTGAAAATATATATTATAGGAGTTTTTTTTTTTTTAAAACCTTGTAAAAGTGATAACGCTCGTAGCGGTAGATTTGAATGGATAAAACAAGTATGACAAGGATAACTGAAAGCTATACGCATGTTGTACCTATGTTTGAGCGTCGTGTCCCTCGCCATGTCCGCGGCCAGCTGCTGCACGAGCGAGAGGAGCACGTGCTGTCTCAGCTGGCACGGCGGGCCGAACACCGCGCTCGGGGAAGCGGCGCGACACGCGCACATCACCAGCTCCAGGTCGCTGGCGGACAGAGCCAGCTGGAACGCGCCGTTCACGTCACCAGCTTGCATCAGGGACTGGATCTGGGCCACTTGCATCTGTTGATGATGGATTTAATGTATAATAAGCCATCGGAACAAAAAAAAAACTTACAATGTACATTATAAGTCGCGTAGAAAGACACAAAAACTAGTCTCATTTAAATTATAAGAAGTCATTTCACTCTATTCAAGTCGACTATGTCGAAGTAAATAGGAATATTACAGAATGCGTTTAGTCTCACGAAATAGACTACTTAGAACTATAACAAATAAATGCAACAAAGAGTTCTAACACATAGAGTACTTATGCAAAGAATATGTGTGAGTCTTCATTTGCTTACACACCAGATCGATACATCTAGAAGCGGTATGAGGCTAATCTTCTTTTTTTATAGTGGACCCCACGATTAGCGATTTGCCAGATTCAAGTATGAAATATTTTCAAGTTTCTTGAATAATACAAGTTATATAGTGTTCTAGTCACAATCTAAGATACGTAAACAGTCATTTTCAAAAAGTCTTGCCTCAGTAAAATGATGGCGACTTTACTAGAAGCTTCTATGGAGTTTTGCCGACAACGTAAAATCACACGTTTCACTGCTTAATTTCACTTGTCCACACTCACACACTTGATCGAACACTTAATGAATAAAACACCACCATTTTTATAGCATTAATGTTCAAAATAACATAAGTTTAGGAAAATAAAACATAGCAACAACATGTTACTAAGGCGTTCCCCATGAGGCTTATCTTCGGAATTATAAATGACAGCATACAGTTATTTTTTCAATTTTACTATCAGGTGCACGTAACCATGGTAGCGACTGTGAGCAAGTTTTAATTATATTTTGCTCTAGTGTACAACAATAAGCTATGGTTTCGACGAAGTTCTAAAGACATCTACTAAGTCAACCAATGTATTTATGATATAATTTACTTTAAAAAAATTAACATAACGGAGGAGGACAACGGAGGAGTTTGACGCGCGCGCTGCATAACTACACTGAAAACTGCTCTAACATAAATAATTCGAAATCTTAGTGAAAAGTGCACAAATCTCCGTGTTAGTTATATCGTCACATTCACCAATCCACGAACTATAAGGTACACTAGTCAGTTAATCAATCTAATCATTTATTTGGAAAATATAATAACAAAACTTAACAGTCGCTAAAAATCAGATGTCCAAAACCAAAACATGACTCACGCATGCTAACGGTCAGCTGTCTGAACCGTTCTGTCCTTGTCACACTCAAGTGGATCTCCATCGCTGCATCGCAACCGGCACTACCACTACCGCCACTATAACATTTCTACTCTCTTTGAAATAAGTTTACAAAATGAATTGCGCTGCATGTAAACGAGAAATAACAACATCACGCCAGCTTACATGTTATCAATGTAGTAATATATACCACCCTGTGTGTGTAAACATTGCAACGACAAATACAAATGATCTAGTGGACTGGATATGTCCCGCGTGCCGCGCGAAGGAACCGAAAAGAGATAACTCGACGGTGCATGCGTGCGCCTCACCCGGTATCACTGCGCCAACTGCTTCGCCAACCCCACGCGGACATAAGCGACTAGCCATGAGTTCTCCGGACACTGATAGGGGCCCGAACAAATTCGGAAACACAGCTGACTCTGCAATCGCCACTGAGCTACGGTTATTACGTCAAGAAATGGCAGAGATGAAATCGTTTCTCACAGAAAGCTTATCGAAGTGTTTTGAAAAACTAGACAGTTTCGAAAGCAGAATAAAATCATTAGAAGAAAAATCTGCAATTATTCCGACACTTAGTATTACAATAGCTGATCTCCAGGAGCAACTCAACCACCAAACTCAAATTTCCATGAACAATGAGCTGGAAATTATGGGGATCCCGGAAAACCCAAATGAAAACTTACTGCATACCATCCTCGTCACCGCTGCTAAGATCGGTGTGAACATAACTGAGTCAGACGTGGACCGGGTGAGTCGGGCTGGTCCCAAGAGGAAAAAGAATTCCGCGACTAACTCTCAACAACCAGACATCGACCCAAATTTCTCTAGACCAGTGATTGTTAGACTGGCTAGAAAAGTGAAGCGGGATGAACTACTCAAAGGCGCCAAGATCCGCCGTAACCTATCTTCATTAGACATTGAAATCCAGGGTCCCGAACGAAAAATTTACATTAACGAACATCTCACTAAATTAAATCGAATGTTATTTCGAGACGCCAGAACTCGCGCCCATAAACTTGATTATCGCTTTTGCTGGGTTAAAAATGGAAGAGTGCAAGTTAGAATGGCAGAGGGGTACCCAGCAATTACCATCCGCAACTCAGAAGACCTGGACAAGCTCACCGCCGCTCCCGGAAACAACTAGGACAGATATCCAAGGGCCCAACTATAATACAATGGAGATAATTCAGCCCACGATTAAATATGGATTTTATTTTGGTTATTTTCTATTTATATCTAAGTTTTCATATCTCAAATTTATAATATATGTTATCAGTTCATTAATTGTCAATTCTTCAAACCCACACGGTGCTCCACATAAATATAAATATCACATTCAAATCTGTTTATATAGTTCTTGTCAGTTTTCATTTAATTTATTTTGTTGCCATAGTAAAAATGCAGAAGATTGTCTTGCTGTACTAATTTTGCCTGCGGATAATGATACACAAAAACACACACATACACAATCACAACTTCATGCTTACTCTCACAACCACACACACAAACTACAGGTTATACTCCACTGGTGCCGCACTGTTCTCCGGGCTATTTCCTACTGTTCGACAAATATTCTCAGAAATATATTATATTTTTTCTCATGCACTTCTACAAACCATAGATAAAACCGAAATTTACGTCGATATGGAGAAATCATTGAAGATTGATTGTCGATCAGTGGATATGCCCGAACAGTGCGGCGAGATATTGGGCAGTTACAATTTTAAGGTTCTCACATGTAACATACGAAGTATAAATGCAAATTTCACAAAATTAGTTACGGCTCTGACACGTTTAGAAATCGATTTCGATGCTATTGTTCTTACTGAATGTTGGCTGCAAGAAAACTCACAGATACCACAACTCCAAAGCTACAATGCGTTTTACACTAACAATGTTATCAATAAATGCAGTGGTGTAGTAATTTACATTAAAGATTGCTGGGCAGCTGGCGCCGCGGAGCCCGATTTTGCGGATGCTAATTGTCTTGTAATTCAAATAAACAAGGAAATGGGCATTCTGGGCATATATCGCTCCCCCTCTCTCCCTGCCACAACCAGGTTCTTTAATTCCCTCGACTCAACGCTGGAGTCACTCAAAAAGAATAAAATGCTCATAGTCACTGGAGACATGAACATTAACCTACTTGACGAAACACTAGATAGTCCGGCCTCGATATACAAAGATTTGATGGAAGAGCATTGTCTTTTACCAGCAATTACCCAGACTACTAGAGAAAAGTCATGTATAGACCACATCTTTATTAGTTCAAACAATACCTCAATAGGCGTGGTAACGAAGTGCCCTCTCACGGATCATAGCTTGGTAATGGTAGGACTCAATACAAACGAGAAGAAAGCTTCAAACAAGAATAGAGAAAAGGTGAAAGTAGATTTCGCGGCAATAGCTAGTGACCTAGGAAAGGTTGATTGGGGCCATTTTGTCCAAATTGATAATGTAAATGAAGCTGTAAGAGTGCTCAATCAGGTTATTGCTGACTCTACACAAAAACATATAAAGAAAATTTTACTCAGTCGAACAAAAACTGCTCTGAAGCCTTGGATAACTCCCGGACTGATCCGCTGTATGCGCCATCGCGATAAATTACATTTACAGACAAGGCAGCAACCAAATAACGAAACGCTTAAGTTAATATATAAACGCTATAAAAATTTCTGCAATAACATAATACGTAAAGCTAAAATTATCTATGATAGTAATAATTTGACTAAAAATCACAATAACCCTAAAGAATTGTGGAAAACTATTAAAAACATCTGTGAATTTCCCAGCTCTAAAAATAACGCACAATTACTCCTTCAAAAAGATAATAACCCACAAGAATCTGTTAACGCGTGCAACCAACACTTTATCGGCAAAGGCTCAAAACTTGCGTCGGACATTCTCAACAAGACGGCAACAACTGAGGAAGAACTTTGTCAAAAGGTGAGATTTGAGCGACACTGTTCAGACTCCCTATTCCTTAGCCCTACAGATATATCCGAAGTAGACGACATCATGAAGAATCTTAAACCTAATAGTGCCCCAGGGAAGGATTCTTTTAATTCTGCACTACTTAAATACATTAAAAACTTTATCCTGGTGCCTTTGGTACATATATGCAACTTAAGCATGACTTCGGGAAAATTTCCGGACTATTGGAAAACTGCTGTGGTGTCTCCCATACACAAAGGTGGCCCTAAAGACTGTGTGGACAATTACCGCCCCATATCTCTGCTATGCATTCTTTCTAAGGTATTAGAGAAAATAGTCAACAAACGCCTTGTTGAATTCCTTGAAAAGAAAGAACCGCTGGCAGACCGCCAATTTGGATTTAGGCGCGGTAAGTCCACAGAAGACGCAGTGCTACTTTTAACTCGCACGTTATCTCAACATATGGACAAAGGAGACCGGTGCCTGGGGGTATTTCTTGATTTGGCGCGCGCGTTTGACACCGTCTCCATCCCTATACTCCTAAAAAAACTTGAATGTAGGGGTATTCGAGGTATAGCCCTGGATTGGTTTGCCAGTTTCCTGAAAGGTCGTCAGCAGCAAGTTAAAATCGGTGATAGCATTAGTGAGCAGTTAGAAATTATCTTTGGTGTACCTCAAGGGGGGATACTATCGCCGACACTTTTTACTATTTATATGGACGATCTGCTAAACATAAATATCCCAAATGCTTCTCTGATTTGCTACGCTGACGATACGGTAGCTATTTTTCACGGTCGTAACTGGCAAAGTGCTGCAGCCGCCGCTGAATCTGGAATGGCTAAAATAATGGAGTGGCTAAATTCAAACTTACTAACACTTAACTTCAATAAAACAAATTTTATAGGCTTTCACATAACGCGAGCAACAGAACCTAATTTCGAACATATTAAAATCCATTCCAACTCCTGTCGTTCACGAGACCCTCACTCACTTAACAGTAATTCCACCTGCCTGTGTAATGATATCAGCCGTGTGACAGTTACTAAATATCTAGGGGTTCAAGTTGATCAAAGACTCACTTTTGAAAAACATATCTCCTTTGTTTCGAAAAGGGTACGAAAACTCATTCATGTTATGAAAAAACTCAGACCTGCTGCCTGTCTTAAAGTAACATACCTAGTGTATGTCGCCCTGTGCCAATCTCTCATTGAATATTGCATCGGTGTGTGGGGTGGAGCTGCCGTGAGCCACATGATTGCTGTAGAAAGAGCTCAGCGGGCAGTTATAAAAGTTATGCTGGGGAAACCGAGGCTATTCCCAACTGAGCTTCTCTACCAGGAATCAAAATTGCTTACGGTTAGGCAACTCTTCATCATGCGCTCGTTAGCTAGGACTCACAATCCGGACTTGCCACCGCCTAGAAGAAATACGCGAGTTAACCAAATCCCACTCCCAAGAGTTAGGACTGTCTTCGCACGCCGCCTACCTCCATACATCCATAAGTTTACATACAATTCTTTGCTCAAACACCATGACCTTAGCGAAACCACCCGCAAGAAAGCCGCTCGCAATATAAAATTATGGCTACTCAATCTTACTTACAAGGATACCGAAAAGCTAGTAAAGGTATATGACGTTGACGACTAACCCATACTCGCCCACACAGAAACACACTCCCCACTCCAACATACACAAACCCACGCATCCATGCACACATCACACACATTTACACTCACTCTCCTCATGCATACCCACTCACAACACCACATTACCGTCCGTTTTAAAAGGCCAATAATAATACAACAATAATTTATTTATTTAGTCTTATTTTATTTATTTAGTTATTTGAAAATGTATAATGAAAAATGTAATGTAATTTAATTAATTTCTATAATGTATTTTTATGTCAATAATCTTAGTAACAATAATGGTATCATAACTGCTAATAAATCTAATATCATGTAATTTAATCTTATAATCAATATTTTAAATTCTCAGATTTCTCAGTAAAAAGTTAAGTGACTGTAGCGTGCGCATTCTACTTAGTAATTATTCAGCATAGGGCCTCAAGATACAGGCTTTGCCGAGTTTGAGGTCCACCGTTAACTCAGTAATATGTAAAATTTCGTCTTGTGAGAAAAATAAAATTATTTGTTGTATTTGTAACAATTGTTATTATATAATGATTCATGTTTATGAAGTACACCAAAATTAGAAATGAAATAAAAATTGAAAGAACATAAGTACTTGTATTAGAAAAGGCAAAGACTCTTGAACACAATTTCTTGGTGCGTTTCTTTGTGGTCTCTGCAAGAAAGTAGTTTATTGTCACTATTTATGAGAATGATGTGGGGGCTATAATACAGCATCTATTCTAAATTTCCTAAGTAAGTAAGTTCGTATAGACCGAGTGGCCAGCCCTAGTGTCAGAGTTGTTAAGTCGCCGAAAGGCATCTGATCTGGCTTGACACGATTGACAAACAACCGGGACCTACAATTTAACATGTCATCCGACCAAATTAAATAACAATTGAAACAACCATGGGCGTATATAAGGGGGGGGGTCCAGGGGGTCCGGACCCCCCCCATGGCGTTGGCCGAAAAAAAAATTAAGTGCTGTCAAAATTCCGGAATAGGTATCGCACGCATGTTACAAAATATATATAAAAACCTGATGTGCGGTAATGTGTGAGCATAACTACAGCTTAGCTAAAGAGATGCAGTATGACCCATGTTCGTCTTTCGCCCGCGCATACTACAAACGTGTATATCAAATGGAAACTATATATTTTTACCCGATTGCGTAAGAAGAAGGCTAATGTTTTTCGAGTGTATGTATGTATGTAACATACATACATACATACATACCCATGTATGTTTCTATATGAGAGCCTGAACGGTTTGACGGATTTTGATGTGCGAGGTTGATGTGTCATTACAGTCGTCTTCGTTTCCAAAGTGTCATAATTAGGCTATATTTTTTGTAATCATAATACATCTCTTTCAAAAATAAAAATAAAAGTTTTTTCGTAATCACTAACGCACTATTTCGTAATAAACAAGTGTTTTTTTTAAATTATTCTAAAGAATGCGCGTTTATAATCTTTTACAGCAATTTTACGCATACTTTCTCACAAAAAACGTACACTCAACAGCGTATTAAAAGTATCAATATCGTAAGTTAGACTGCAAAAAACTTCTTTTCTGCTGTCGGTTTTTTTTTTTTTTTTTAATATTCATACTTTTTAAGAAACCCTAACTCCATCTCTGTCATATCTATACAAATTGAGAGAGATGGAGATATAGTTTCCAGGCCGATTCCGAATCCGACAAGTTGTGAACAAGGCCGTAAGCAGGGGGGGCTTAGGGGTTCAACCTACATCCTTGCTCTTTTTTAAAGTTTACTTAATTTGCTTCAATATTTTTCGCGCGTCAAAGCGAAGCGATCGCTCGCGCATGCCCATATTTTTGAAGATATAAAACGACTGAATGAACTCATAAAAAGATCTTCCTTCGTAAAACTAGAAAATAATATCGCTAAATATCAGGCGAGTTGGAGATCAGTCGTAGATCTATCTAACGTAAAAAAAAACACAAATATTCCACGAAAAATTCAATTCGATCCAAGCCAATCTTACATAAAAAAATATTTTTGCGTTAATAATTTCGAAAAGATCGAACAAGACTCTTAAAGTGGCGTTCTTAAATTTGAAATCAATGTATTTAAATGGTTATATTTATATTTTTTGATAGCGTAAGTCTTACTCATCCAGTCGGATATTTCATTTTTTTAAACACTTTTATACTTGTTTGGTTCATCTGGGCCACTTTCTAACACGATCAATGAATTAAATTATTTCCAAAATTTAATTTTAAAAACCTCATAAATTTTCGCGCTCGCTTCGCTCGCGCATTATTGGGTACTATTTTGTCATGGAAATACTGCGGGCTCACTAATACGACAAATAAATCATATTACTATAAAAACACTACTAAAATGTTCGCGCTCGCTTCGCTCGCGTATGCTTATTATCTATGTTTTTGTTTACTTGAGTCATACAAATGCTGAGCGCTCGTTAAAACGGGTTTCTAGTTTAATATGAATTAATATTGTTCCGACGATACATTTACACTTTATTTACAGTTATACGTTTTCCCGTAAGTAATTTTATTTTCGTGTATTTAAATGTTTATAACTTATAATAAAGATTATAATTATATATACATTGACGTTTAGAAACTAGTACTCATCTGTGTATAGTCTGCGCAAATAAAGAGGCAAATAGTAGTATATTTTTATAATTTTTTGTACCCGTGGACCCCCCCCCATGAGAAAGCTATAGCTACGCCCATGGAAACAACAACAACAATCATCATCTAAATTTCCTGCCTAGTGATAACTGACTGAATACTTTCACCCAGGAATTCGTATTAAAACTACTTGCATAAAATAAATAAATTAAAAAAATGCAGCCACAGTACACGTGATACAAGTAAAGCTTTTAAATAACGCTGAACGGTGAATCAAACAATCACAGAACACATACATAAATAATCACAAAACACAATGATAAATATAATATTAATAACATAATGTAAGCGTGGTACCTCAGTTGTTTCTATTTTCTTCTCTTATTTTTATTTACTCGAAAATTTCGAAATTCGAAAATAGGCTTGCGCTTGACCGAAACAAACAGGAACAGCATTACATTAAAAATCTATCTTTAAAGTAGTTATTGGTCAACATCCTCACCTGTCTATCAGCGACGGAGACGGATGGCGTGGCGGGCGAGTGCGCGCGGGACATCTGCACGGCGACCGTGCGCGCCTGCTCGCGCCACCAAGACATCTCCTTCTCCAGCACGCTGCGAAACAACATTATTGTAAGATACTAGTATACATACATGACTGCCCTCGCAGTTCAGCTGGTAGTATGTCTGCCTGCTAAGCTGTACGACGTGGGTGGGACGTGGGTTCGATCCACACCCAGGACAAACATTTGTGTGATGAGCACGGAAGTTTGTATAGAACAAACTTCCGTGCTCATCACATAAATGATGTGTCTGGGTGTTTCTATGTATCATAAGTATGTATTTACAAAAAAAAGTAGATATGTATCCCATCTGCCGTCGAGCTCCCATACTAGAAGCTTTGCTTAGTTTTGGTTGGATAATGACTCAAGAAAACTTGGGTGTATATAATGTACAAGTCCAGCTTGGTGTTACCAATTTTAGCAATGAAACAAAAAATCAGAAAAATAACTTATTATTAGGCGAATGGCATAAATTAAACATCGCATTTTTTTTATTTTTTTTTAAATGAATTTTTTAAGGGTTTCATTTGTCTTTAAAAACCTGTATTTCAATAATTAAGACCTTATTATACTAACTATTACGCAGTTTCATTGTTTTGTTGTTCTTATAGGAAAAAAAAAACACAATTTAAAGATTAGCAGTCAATCTTTAAATTGTGTTTTTTCCTCCTGAAAAAAAATGGTTGTCCGTAAAGTCGGGTTACGGTCGATAATTTTACGTGATAACAATGCGTCACAAGCCGAACGCTTAGGCCGATCGTGCCTCTCTATCGCTTGTTGCGCGCTCTCGCTCGCACGCTCGGCTCAGGCGGAACGACAATGACAATGAGTCATGCTTTATCGTGCGTGCAGCCGGCGTTCATCGATTTATAAGACGTTATCACGTCAATATGTTTTTTGTAGATACAGTGGTATAGGTAGGGGCCGTCGATTTGATAAGTGTGTACCTGTGCGCCGCCTCCTTGAGCACGGCGGTGAGCTGTTGTTGCGTGGGCTGATTCTGGGCGTGTCGCGCCGCCGCCGCCAGCGCCTCCGCGTGCCGGTCGAGCGCAGCGCGCAGCGAGGCGGTCGCGGCCGCGCCACCGCGCTCCGCCGCCGCGCGCGCAGCCGCCTCCGTGTTACACGCGACTGGAAACACATAAACAATCTTTTATGACACACGTACTAGATCAAGAAAACTTGTAAACCGACGACATAAAAAAATGGCTGAACACGTTTTGTTGGAACCTATTTAAATTAAAATACAAAATAATAATAGATCAGTCAGTTTCTTTATGTGGGAGCTACGATGTTAGCGTCTTTCTACCACTCGTATGAGATATTTTTAAATATTGAATAGTCAATTTTTCTATGAGTACGGTCACAAGTAGAGTTCGGTTTAAAAACAGGGTTTCCCAGATAAGGTGGTAATGGTACCACCGGTTGATCGAACTCTATCAATGAAGCATAACTCGCATTAGCATATTCGCATTTACGGTGCTAATTTGAATTAAAAAAAAAACAAATGAAAGTCAAACTATCGAAAGTGAGTGAATCATATGACTTGTTTATTGATGTATGTGTGTGTACTCACACTCCTTGGTACCCTGCTGGAAGGCGTGGTTGACTTGTTTGAATATCTGCGCGTGCGCCTTCTCCATGGCGGGCAGCACGCTGTCGAAGAGCGCGCCCCGGAACGAGTCGCGCACGTTGCTGGAGACCGACGCCGCGATCGACGCGCTCAGTCGCTCCGTCACGCTCTAACACCACCACAGAAGACAATAATATTATTGAATAAACAACGGATACTTTCCGCCTCCCGCAAATCTCGTGTAAATCGAGTTTGACGCTTTAATTTCTCGCTTTAATTTATCAAAATTTATAGTATTTTTTTAAGTATTTTGCTTGTAAGTTTTACCAAAAATATAAATAAAATAAATACAAGTGTAAATTTAGAAAATCCTAAACCCCAGACAAAAAAAACCGGCTGAACAGATTTTGATGAAACACACCTAAGAACACTCTCAATGAAACTTAAACAAAAGGAAGTAGTTCAAAATCCACGATATACTCACAGACGGACACACGGACACGGATATACAGATACACACGTCAAACTTTTTTGGGGTCGGGTGTTAAAAATGTGTGTATGTGTTTTATACAAAGGTAAAGCGACTATTAACAAAGTCTGCCAAAAACATTCACGTGATGGGACGTTTTTATTTATTTTATTTTATTTTATTTTAACAATTTTGGAGAAATTAACGGCCTTAACTAACAGAGTTATAATTATTACTTAAACACAAATAAGCCATTTACAAATTTCTACTATTAGATTTAATATATAATTAAATTAAAGCTTAAGAAATGGCTTACTAGACAAGCATTTTATAATTATGAATTTGAAAAAGAATTTCTTCAAATAAAAGTATGTTTTGATAAACGTACGCAGGTAATTATTTTAAATAATCAATAATTACTTCTAATTTGTTTTGATTTTACAGTGTTGACATGCAATCGAAAAATAATCGTTTAAAGAACTAACAAAACCGACTTCAAAATACGCAATTAATTTACTTGGCTGCCATATTTTTCTAGTTATTTTGGTTAAAAAAACAAAATACTGAACCGATTTTGATAAAATTTCTATGGGACCACCCGGGAAGACCCTTTTCAAAAAAACAAAGAATTTTTCAAATAGATCCAGGGGTCTTCAAGTAATCGGGGAACATACATATTAATAAAAAAAAAAGATTCGACGAATTGAGAATCACCTTTTTGGAACTCGGTTAAAATTCATATGTGTATACGTAGTACGTACGTATGTGTATATGTGTACGTAGTCATACCCCTCCTTAAACACACCGATACACCCAAACACACTCACACACATTGGCATTTTATTATACTACACCTATATGTACAATGTTCGTTTCTTGTTTTTTACCAACTGCGTCATTTAAAGTTATCGTGTAAAATTCACCGCACGTTCTGTTATTTTCTTTGGTTAAAGCAGTATATGTGGACGCCTGCGATACAGGTTTCATACCTAGTGCAGGGTTCACAAGAACATCTGTGTATTTGTCATAAAATTACTAAGTACTTGTACTGTTTTTCTGTATCTTTTGGTTGATAATAAACTATTTGTATTTGTATGTGTCAGCGATCTATATAATATAGTACTAGATGTCGTGTTTTGAACACACACTTTGTTCATCGCAACTGCAGTGCAGTGTCTACACCTTGTAGCTGTCTGCTAGACAGTGACGTGAGCGGCGATGCAATAGCGATGCGGCTTTGACGACCGTTTTGTTGTTTGATATTTCTGAGGTCATACCACAAGTGTTCAAGCAGTCTTGTTTCAATGTTACTTTGACTTTTGTCTCGCTCTTTCCACAGCTGAGAGAGCAAGACATAGGTCAAAGTAATATTGAAATAAGATTGCTATTAAGATTGTGGTAGCCACCCTGTTCTAGTTTACATTGAATTCTTTGGTATGTGTAAAGATGTGTGTAGTGTAGTGAGTGTGTAGTGTAGTGCAGTGAGTGTGTAGTGAATGTGTAGTGAGTGTATAGTGCAGTGAGTGTGTAGTGTAGTGAGTGTGTAGTGTAGCGTACCTTGCTGTTGGCCAGTTTCTCGATGTTCTCGCGCAGCAGATGGTCGGTGGCGGTGAGCTTGGCGGCGAGTTCGTGCTGAAGCGCGGCCGCGAGCGGCTCAAGCGCGCGCGCCGCCCCCACGCCCGCCGCCTGCGCCGCGCGGCTCGACGCCGCCTCGCCCACGCGTGCTATACGTTCCCAACTGACACACACACACACTTACTACATTGATACACAACGATCGAAAGTAATCTACTATATAGGCACGAGTGTATCGAGGGCACCATTATTTAGTATTAGGCCTGTTGCCTCATCGGTCATATGTATTCCTAAATAAACGTATTATTATAAGACCAGCATATACATACCTACATACGAGTATCACGCAATAATTGAATTAATAAGTCCTTTTATTATTTAAACCTTAAGACTAAAAAAAATTTATTAAAAATATATATCTATCAGTCGATTTGATCTTACAAAATATCATATGAGAAGTTGTGTTGTGCTGCGACGCACACATACATATATATAAGCCCATTAATAACTTCAAGGTGATGATTGACCTTAAGAACTTCACCTTACCTTTCAAAATGTTTTATTCACAAATTTAATTTACAAATTCCATACCGATCTTTATTTTTTCCGATTAGTATTTTTTTCAAGGGCAAGTATTGTTATGGTTGGTAGATAGACGCGTATAGTTTAAACTTTATTTCATATGTACCCAATCTATAGACGAAAATTTCTAATTAGCCTCGTAATTTATTTAAATTCATGGTTTTTAAGGTTCCGTACCTTATAAGGAGAAAAAACTGAACCCTTATAGAATCAGTTTGTTTAAAGTATTTTGTCTGTAACTAAAAATATAAAATAAATAAGATAATGCACTTTTGAGCCCTGACTATAGATTGAAAGGAGCAGCACAGCACCTCCCGTCAGCATCTGGGACTTGTAATGTTACAAGGACATCCAGGAGCGCGTCCACGACTACGAGTACGTGACCGACCGAGCGCAGCGACTACCGCTCTGTCAGCTCTGGACGGTAGAGCCGGTGTACATATGTATAGACAAGTGGTGTCGGTACTGACCCGAGCGCGAGTGCGTTCTCTATATGCTGCATGGTGCGCTGCGAGTGCGCCTCGATCGCGTCCTCGATCACGTGCGCCTGACCGACGGAGCGCAGCGAGCGCAACTCGAGCGCCTGACGCTCCACCAGCTCTGCGGACAGACGGAATGACACTCGTCACCACCGAGGATACTCGCAACATCATAACTTACATCTAGGCCGAGTGATGCTCGTCGCGTGGCTCGACTGAGTGTTCTCGAACGATCTCAAGTGTTAACCAACGGACGGACGGTCAGTCTTCGAATGGGTGACCGTGAGTGATATTTCTTTCTGAACGCTACCGCGGGTCGCATGACACGTTAAACTGTAGGTCCCGTTCTTTGTTATTAAAAACAGCAATTGCCATGCCAGGTCAGAGACCTTCCGGCCGCGACGGCAATAATTATGGGACCACCTCTGAGGTATTAACTACCAAACAAAAAATAATCATCAAGAACATTTTATAATTAGTGGAGTAATAGCTGAACAAACATACAAAAAAAAAACATATGGTCTAAATGAGAACATCCTTCTTTTTGGAAGTCAGTTAAAAACTATGGGTCACTTATCACAAGTTTACCCATCGTCGTCATCAAGTTACTAACTTAAGTATAAATGTATTTTTGATTGTTGATGTTTTCAAGCTGGTACTCTTTACTCATTCGATGTGTAGTACGCTGTTTGAGCGCAAGGGCTTCAAGAGACGAGAAGCCTCGTGAGAACTCTGATGACGGAGCGCAATGTCATAAATTGGCAGCTTGAGCTCTGCCCCATTACAGGCGGCAGTATCTAGGTTCAGGTTTTTGTAATTATATTTAAAATTAAGATTTAACGATGATCAAAGTCGAACTAAATTTATTAGCGTTTAACATGAGTGATAACATGCATCTGGTGTTCTTAATTTATTTATATTTTAATAAAATAAGCAATTGAATATGATTATAATCAAAATGTAATACAGTCCAGTGATTGAGACTTGAAACTATGAAATCGGAATCAGTTACGGTTGCATGGCTTATCATAATACTATGCTATAAACACTGAAATGCATCGACGCATTCGGTTGTATTGCAACAGTTATTGTGCAACTTTGGGAGTTATGAAAAAGATATTCTAATTTTAATAACAGCTGTTTTAGCGGCTATCACTCTCGCAGAGATCATTGGTGAGTATAATCTGTATCTTACACATTTTAAATAAAAATTGCAGTAAAAAGGCAGACGGCGCGCCTGATGGTAAGTGGTAACCGTCGCCTATGGACAAGTGAAACTTCAGTGACTTTACTGTTGCTTTGCTAGCCTGGAGAGGTGCTTGTAGACCCTTTTTTTTGGGAATAACAAATATTCTCTATCCAGCTTTAGTAGTCATTTATGGTCTACCATTTATTTCAACACGTCCCAGCAAAATATAAAAAATAGACATGCAGGAATTACCTTTTGTTGAACAATATTAGTGTATTTTTTATATTTATGAAAACTCAACAGAAAGATCCAAAACCTAATATTTATTATGAAAACTAACATACATATTTCAAGTTTGTTTATTTTTTAGGTACCCTTTCCATCCCGCCATACCGATATAAAATGTTAAGGACAGACTACCACCTCTTGTTTTAATAATTAAATTGAAGGCAACAATGTATAGAACATTTAGTATATAAATAAAATATAACTATGTTTCGTCCTATGTTTCATGTTAAGACCTCTCTGTTGTTTTCATAAGATTGGTTGTTGTAAACCTGATGTATTGATGTCTCGAAATTATTGATATTCGAATGTGACTTCCCAAAAACGTAATACTTTTTTTCATTAGTCCATCAATACAAAAAGTAAAATAATTCTTCGGGAACACAACAATACTGGTAATCGTTTTTGGATAATTGATAATCGAACTTCAAAACTTTCGTACCATCGAGTAGCCTTGGTAGCGTTAGGCCAGACGCACTCTGTAGCCTAGGTATAACGCTACAATCACATACGACTTACCGGCTCGATCGGACATTTCAGTAGGTATTCTACCACTTACGAAGATATAAGCACTACACGATAAAACGAAATGCACTCTGTAAGTTAATATGAGTAGGAATGGCACCTGTGCAAGCTAATTTATGCTTTATTGCGTCTGATTAAGAATTGACATTTAATTAAATGTATCCTTACGTACTATTAAGATTCCTTAGTATTAGTTTATACCAAGTAGCAGGCATATAAGATAGGAGATATGTACCGACCTGTGAGTTTATCCAGCTTCATTTCAAGCGTGTCCAGCTTTTCTTTATCTTCCTTGGAAAGCGTCCCTCGCTCAGCGGAGGGAGCGCGCTCGGGCGGAGCCGGCAACGAGGCGGGCAGCGTAGCGGGCAGTGTAGCAGGCAGCGTGGCGGGCAGCGTAGGCGGGGCGGGCAGCGCAGGCGGGGCGGGCAGCGAGTGCGACTTGTCGCCGGACGCCGCGCGCTGATTCGCCGACGTGATTTGAGCGATGGAGATTTGAGGCCACGTGGTTTCACCTGCAATACAATTACTTTTGAAGCCTCTTAATTTTTTTCACAACTTTAAACAGGCAAATCTTGAGAGTATGTTAGACCAGAGATTCTAAACAGAATGGGTCGGGAGTTGGGCTGGAGCGAGACGGGATGGCCAGAGCACGGAACCGGAGGAACGCAGGAGCGAGGTCGACGCGGGGCTGAAGCGGGAGTGGAGCAGGTTAGGGGGTGTGAGCGAGACAGGTGCGGGTATATTTTTTCTTGTACAAAATAGGGTATGTACAGTATAAACTAATTTATGAGGTATTTATTTTAATATTTGTACTCTCAAGTGTACAACGTGAGCGTGTGTGTGTATAGTGCGTGCTCACTAGTGTGCGTGAGCGGTTCGGGAGACACGTCGTCGATGTTGTTGTCCTCTGCGAACATGTCGGACGGGTAGCCGCCGCCGCCGTTCGCTATCGGCGCCGGCGCAGCGACGTCCACTACATCGGACTCCTCGCACGCTTCCTCCTGGAAACAGAAAGAACACACATCAATACTCGGATAATAACGGAACCTGATATTGGCTCCCGCCGATATCAGGTTCCGTTATCTCGAATCAACAATTTCGGGAATGTTACCTCATAAAATACGTATTCTGTAATATCCTGAGAACTTTATAATAATAATGTTGCTTATTTGGAATGTCCAAATTTATATCGAAATATATCTTTTTTATTTTATTTATAATTTCTGATCATGTTATAAGAGGCGTAAGTTTTTGTGAAAAACAAAGCGGACTTTTGGAGACGATATAGACCTAGATCTACTGCACAATATATCTGTTATAACAACAAATTTGAATAAAGTTTTGTTATTACACAATGATTTTCAATCACGTGGACGTAAAGTTTAAAACAAAATTCACGAATATAGTGTCCTGGGTTGACCGATACTCATATACCAACAATGACGAACTTAAAGATTATGATATAAAGACTATATCGCCGCGATAAAGCCTAATTTAGATTGAGAAATTTAGAGACGTCTATTATGCAGCTTGTAATTATTTTGATAATCGTAATTATTTTAATCGTGTAAGGGGTCTAATTAGGTCTCATTGAACTCGGACGTGATGAGGACTGACGCTACATCCCGTTGATACTTTATCAAAGTTATTACGATATAAAGACGTACGAGGTCTCGTATCGCAAGTACAGTGGGTTGGGTGCTCTCAAACCGTTCACAACAGTATGTAGACATCTCCGTTCCAGTATGAGCGTGGTAACAGTGTCGGCAGGTACCCACCACGTCATCCTTGTAGAACTGGTCGTCGTTGTGCGCCATGATCTGCTGCACCTCCCGGCTCGGGCTGGAGCCGCCCGACGTCAGCTTGCCGGCCCCGGGCGCCGGCTCCTCGTTCGCACCTGCCGGAACAATACTACAATCGGGCGTACTACCCGCGGGCGCGACATTTGACTAAAGCATGCAACCTACAAATGACGACTGACGTATTTTGCATATTTGTTGCTTTTTTACCCGACTGCGTAAGAAGGAAGGTTATGTTTTTAAAATATATGTATGTCTGTATATGATCGCCTACAGCTAAAAGGCTTGACTGGTTTTGGTGTGTGAGGTGTCGTTAGATTCGTCTTCTCTCTCTCTGTGTGTCATAGGCAATATTTGTTATAGAAAAAATGCGTTTTTTCGTAACCTGCAACGTACTTTTTCGTAAATAAACAAGTGATTTCACTAGAATTATTTGCATTTATAATATTTTACAGCTATTTTACGCATACTTTCTCATAAAAACCGTACACTCAACAGTGTATGAAGCGTAACGAAACCGTAAACTAGACAGCAAAAACAACTTTTCACCAGTCGTTTTTTTTTTCTCTTTTAATATTCATACTTGCTTATGTTAGCATAGATCTACGATTGACCACCATATTTAATTGCGACAAACCGAGGCACCCGCCCCGGGCGGCATTTTCAGGGGGCGCAAGAAATATGATTAAAAATAAAATAACTTGCTCCACAAAGCGCCTAGAATATGAAAGCTTGGTTGACTCATCGTTAACTTTTAAGAAAAAGGCGCCACATAGATTATATCAAGTTTTTTTAAGTAAGTTATTTTAAGCGCTGGAGAGAGGGACGCCACCATTAAGTTTCTGCCCCGGTTCGAAAAAATCGTAGATCCGGGGCTGAGTCCACTTTCAGTATTGCAAGCCTGCTGGAGAGGCAAGTTAGTATAGGATAAAGCTAGAATTATATTAATTCCATACTTATCTTTATTGTATCTACAAACTGTAATAAAATGATTTGATATGAAAGTAGTGCCTCGAGAATATTCATGATATTATTACCTGCAGTAGAGTTGCGCGACTTGGTGGTGTCTGGAGACGAGATGATAGCCTCCTCCTCCTCGCGCTTGCCGGGAGAGCTGCCACAAACAACTCATATATAAGAAAAATAACATACGTGGGAGGGAAATATTTATCTTCCATGCTGTACAGCAAACCAACATTTAATTATTTTGCCTGTAACTTTTCCTAAAAATAAATAAATTTTCCTAGATCTTACCTATAACCTCCTAAAGGTTAAATTTGGCGTCAATCCAACGGCCTGGTCGTCAATTGATCTACATCAATAATAATTGAGGTGTGAGATGAAGAATTTCCAAAAGTCCCCGAACTAAAGTTGTTTGTTTAAATGTACTAAAGCCTCCCTCCATAAGAGGATGTTAACTGATTACCAGTAACCCTGTATTGAGATGGGCAGATTATAAGGCAGTGCAGAACTGATGGTCGATGGAGCTGAAAAGTTCTCGAGTGGAGACCACGTAGCAGCAAGCGCAGCATAGGAAGACCAACCACAAGGTGTACTGACAACCTCATACAAGTGTCAAAAAGGCGCAGGTTGCAGGCCCAATCAGGGCTGCCAGATGTACGATTTAATCGTGACCATACGATTTTTTGGCGTATTTTTCGAGGTACGATCGCTAGATCGAAATCGTACGACTTTTTAATACCTGGCCAAAGCTATTAAAAAAAAAAAACAGAATTGGCAGCATTTTTTTCGGGAAATCCTTTAAAAAGAAGGTAATTTTCCGGTTTTATTGAAGGTTTAAGTTAACCCGATTGACTGTACGACTTTTTCGTTTAATTTTTCCCTGATATACGACTTTTTTGTAGCAAATATACGATCACCCCTTTTTTATATCTGGCAGCCCTGGGCCCAATATTAAGCTGCTGCGACATTTAACCATAAGATGATAATGGATTTTTCAACTCTGGTGATACAGCCTAAGCGCTGCTCTTAGAGACATGAATTTTAGAGTGTGTCTTCGTTGAGAAGTGTACACTGTGTGTGTACACTAAGAAAATATTTCTCAATGGCAAGTAAAACCTGTGGAACGCGGCTAGTAAAATAATATTTGGAATATGGATAGATAGGACATACCTAAATGCATCAGGCGTCATCAGGTTGAGTTGCGGCGCGCTCGCGGGCGACTCCGGACGCTGCACTATCAGGCTGCTCGGCTGCGGCTGCGATTACAAAGAAGGCGGTCTTAAGCAGACTCGGATATACTTTCACATTGCTCTCATAGAAATTTCATCAAAATCGGTCAATAGTTTTGTTATTAAACCAATTTTTTTATCAGCCCTGTTTGTACAAACTGTCCCACTGCTGGGAACGGGCCATCTTCTCATTGTGAGAAGGGTTAGGCCATAGTTTGCCACGCTGGCCAAGTGCGGGTTGGCAGACTTCACACATCTTCAAGATCATTGAGAACTCTCAGACATGTAGGTTTCCTATGTTGGATGTTTTCCTTCACCGTTTGAAGTTGGCGGCAATCAACAATACGCAATACTTTGAAAAGACCAATAAACGAAAATTCTAATTTTGAAATTGTTTGTTTAAATTTTTTAAACTATGATAAATTATACGTCGTCACGTTGCTACGCCGCTTTGAGAAATACAACGTGCGCTTACGATAATTTCATGCGCATTTCAATACGTCTGAACATGAGAACGCACACCGTGTTACAAAACAGAACCGTTTTGTGACTCCGCTCGCTGTGATGTAATACGGCGTATTCTTCAAATTGTCTGCGACATACACATTACCTGTGCCCTCAACAGCAAGTTCTTTAGCTGCTGGCTCTGCTGCTGCAGCATGGTGGCGGCGAGCCCGGACGACGACTCTGAGGACTTGTCCTCCAGAGCCAGCTCCGATATACCTGACACACACCGACATACACTGTTAAAAAAACTAACTTATATATATTGTCTAAGTTGAATGACCCAGTGCAAACAAAACATCAAATGAAGGTGTAATTTGATGGAATTCATCAATTCACGGAGCATTAGATATCTAGCTCCAAACTAAGCAAAGTTTGTACCAGAGCTGAACCAGAGAGAACCAAGGAGCTGATATAATACTATTAGTATACTTTTTATTATAAATATTTACGGAACACTCAGACACGGAACCAACGTCCATGGCTCACACAAATGTTTGTCCTGGGTGGTAATTGAACCCACGAGCTAGAGGTGAGAAGGCGGACCCACTACCGAGTGTGTGGTGGTCCGTGGTGTGAGGTGTGTAATGTAAGTACCGTGCACGAGTTCCGAGCGGTGGTCTGGCGGCGAGTAGAGCAGGCGGCCCTCCTGCAGTCCCTTGGGCTGCACGATGTAGAGGCGCACCGAGACGCGCCGCGCGCCGCCCTGCGCGACGCCACCCTCATCCTCCTGCACAACATAAATAAATAAATATTTGCGGACATTTCACACAACACTATCTAGCCCAAACTAAGCAAAGCTTGTACTATGGAACTAGATGGCTTTTTTTGTAAATATATACATATGATACATAGAAACACCCAGACATAGAACAAATATCCATGCTCATCACACAAATGTTTGCCCTGGATGGGGATTGAACCCACGACCACGAGCAGGTAGACATACTACCAACTGAGCCACAAAGCCAGTCAAAGGGTCTATCCTAACGGTGGCACTTCAGCGCGTTCGCGTAGTCGGCGAAAGTTTGCCTAACTTGCCAAATCGACGATATGACCATGACACACACATGGAGCCAAATTGGCGAATACAACGTACGCTTCTATTTGGCTCTTATGATGTGCGTCTTTTGACGCGAATGTTTGCCGAATCGGCGCAAATAATGCAAACTCGTCAAATGAACCACCCACACATCGCAGGCTTGCCGACTGCGACGCGTGTGAGCTCACCATTACACGAATATTACTTCTACTTTGAGAGAAACGTCGTGCGCTCTGTATTTCATATAGTAATACGTTTGCGCTTGACTCGCCTAATGTTAACCGACGTTGCGGTCTACGATGGAGCTCGCTTACCTATAAGAAACCAATTCACTCGCGATTTAAAAACTCCCAGATTATATCTAACGGGAAAGAACCCTTCAGGAAGTATATTCCACAATATAGCAGTCCGCACGATGAAAGTCGAATTAAAGCGTTTCGTTCGGGGTTTCGGTTGTCGGTTCAGTTTTCGGCAAGTCGGTTGCTTCAATTTTTTAAACTATAATTTTATTATTATGAAAATATTAATTACTATAAAGATAAAGATAATTTAGCAAGATAAAGATATTTGCATACAACATGAGAGTCGTTTTTATACACGGAATGCACAGAAGACGGTACAATACAGTTAGTCATGTTGTGCCGGCCAGGCGCACAAAACTCGCCTACTACTTTTATGCGCTCCGTTCCCTATACATGCACAAGTCGCTCAACTCACAGTGTCAACAGGTATCACAGATCTGTGTTGAGGATGAGATTTTATTAATCTGATGACTGGGTCCTAAATCATATAAATTTAATGTTTCTTTTTTAATCGACTTCCAAAAAGGAGGAGGTTCTCAATTCGTCGGAATCTTTTTTATTTTTTATGTATGTTCCCCGATTACTCGAAGACCCCTGGACCGATTTGAAAATATTTTTTTGAAAGGTTAGGTTATACTTCCCAGGTGGTCCCGTAGAAATTTTATCAAAATCGGTTCAGTATTTTGGTTTTTATAACAAAATAACTAGACAAATATGTCATAAGTAAAGGAATTTCGTATCTTGAAGCCCTTTTTGTTTTTTTTTGTTTTTTAAGCGATTACTTGTATAGCAACAGTTATGTTGTACGTACATCGTGATGTATCTCGAAATCGTCAGGTGATTCAGCGACGTCGCCCGCGGACCCGTTCCGGTGGAAGGGGTCGTCGCAGCTCGACACGCACTTCACCTGCTGTTCCTCTGCACAAACAACACACATCATGTCGAATACACATTAAAAACATCATGAAAATGTTCAAAGATAACGTTTCCTGAGAACTACAATCTTGGAATACTCAAGGCTAAAGAGTGAATAGATATCTTCTAGATCGATCGTCGCTTAACATCAGGCGAGTTGTCGATTGCAGAACAATCAAACTTTTAAAAATATAAATATATAGTATAAATATAAACATAGACATACAAGAACAGTATTCTTGTATTTGATCTGCATCAAATACAACAGATAATCTGTTCACAGATACTTTAACTTTGATATTAACGTTTCTATTTTTCTGATTATACACTTGTACAAACAATTACCCTTCCATATAACTGTTTAACCACGGTCAAATGCGGCATCAAACGGTCTCATGGTCTTCGATCCTCTGCCTATCCCATAAGGGACAAGTATATGATTAGAAAACTCAAAAACCCCGACAAAAAAATGGTTGAACCGATTTTGATGAAACATAGCAAAGAGCACTCGACAAAATCGTCTTTCAAACCTAAAGAAAACTAGATCAATCTATCCGTGTGATGCCACAGACAAACACAGATACACACGTCAAACATATAACACGCATCGTTTTGGGTCGGGGGTAAAAAACAAGCGTGATTGAATGTATTCATCATCATCTCAACTAAAAGAAGTCCTCAGCTCCTCCTATAGACATAGGCCTCCTTCATGGATTTACAAAAAGACCGGTCGGAAGCGGTTTGCATCCAGGTCTTCCTGCTACTTGTATGATATCTTCTATCCATCTCGTGGCTGGTCTTCCTACGTTTGCCGGTTCGTGGTCTCCACTCGAGAACTTTTCAGCCCCAACGGCCATCAGATTTAATGTACGTGTGGTAATACTCACCGGCACCAATGATACAGAAGCTAAGCACGGGATAGGGCAGCAAGAACTCCGAGATGCTCTTACAGTAGGCGACAGAGTCCTCGGTGTCGCGCGCCATGTTCAACACGTACAGGCTGCGGCACTTGAAGTCAGAGAGGAGCAGGTAGCTGGCGCTGCGGTCCAGCATGGCCTGTGGAATACATATATTAAGCCAAGAGAAGGGTGGCGCCGCTGTCGCTCGCACGAGGCACCTCTTTACTTATGATATATATTTTTTATTTAGCTTCATAAGAACAATTACTACTATAATTATTATTAATTACTATTACAATGTATTTAACAATATCTGTTATTGTGACCGTATAGCTGGAACATGGAAATTGTGTCATTTACACGTTTATTCCGGTTAAAATAACAGGAGACATTAATAGTATTACCTACAGATAAAAATCGCTTAACACTTGAACTTAACACTTATTTTAGAATAAAAAAAGAATACAGAACAGATATTCTCCGCCTTCCCCAATCTTGGATTAATCTTGTCATACATTTTGTCAGGCAAGACGAATGTTGCGGGCTTTAAATGTTCAAATCCTAATTGAAGTCACGAGCGGACGGCAAACAGACGACGTCAATATCTTCAAACATGTGGCGTTTATACATACGTACAACTTGCGTATGTCACTGATTAGCACGCCGTTGTATGGAGCGTCAGACGTGTGACTAAACTCTAATTTTCATCGTACACGTTACCCACATCAGTTTCATGTAGCCCGACCGATAGCCATATAGAATAAGGAGCCAGTACGGGTATGCGTTCCACTAATTGAATACAACTGTAATGTAAGAGATTACCTTGAGCCCTAAGCTCTCCCCGCCGAGGGTGGGAGTGAATATAATTGTCTGCATGCAGTTCCACGACTTGCACGACCACACCTTAATGGTGGTGTTGTTCTCTGCACCGGTCACCGCGAACTTCCAGAATTGGACCCTACGAAATAATATACATAATGTACTTTTGTCATTTGAGAAGAATTCAGAGTTTCATAAAGGCCACACATGCGGCGGGAAATTTAAATTTCAAACGGTTTTTGTCTTTGTAGTTAACTCCGGTAACTATTGTAAGTGATCACAATGTTTGCGACAATTTAAGATTATTCTTTATATTATCAAGTCAATTAACTATCAATAATACACTTCGTTGCTTACATTAGTATTAGTAATTAGTACTACTTGACTTACTTTTGTACTTGTGTATTTTTACTAATTACTTATTACACAATGTATTAACAGTATATTAATATAGCAGTAAACTGGTTACAAGGATAAAAAAAACTGTTTGAAATTTAATTCTCCAGTTGTATGTATTGCACTCCCGTATAAGTTTTAAATAAATAATAAAGTACTCACTCGGAGTTGTAGTTAGTGTGATTGTCGAGGAAGAAGAGGCAGGAGAGCGGCTTGCCGCCGTGCGGCTGCCACTTGTGCAGGCACCGGGGGCTGTCGGCCTGCATGTACACCTGGGACAAACAATACTATTAACAAAAACAAGTTAGCGGATTAGCATTGCTATTCAATGCGGCAATATCACCAGCCTTTTGGGAATGTTGTCCTGACATCATACGAATGGCGGGATGACGCTGGATACAAGCCGATTCCAATTGGCCTTTTTGGAAGTCCATGGGGGAGGAAAACTCAAAAACCCCCGACATAAAAAACGGCTAAACCGATTTTGATGAAACATAGCTAAGAACACTCCCGATTAATTAACCTTTCAAACAAAAAAATAAATAAAAAAATCGGTTCATCCGTTCGGGAGCTACGACGCCACAGACAGACACACACACACACACAAACACGTCAAACGTACGTCGTTTTTGCGTCGGGGGTTAATAAATATAGAGAACTAAACTGGATTCCACGGTTATTGTACACTACGCAAAATTTATGTTTAAGATACATCACACGTGCAGCGGGAAATTTAAATTTCAAACAAATTTTCTGTCCTTGTAGCCTAGTCAGGTAATTATTGTAATTGGTCATAAACTCTGCTACAAACTTAAATTATTCTTTATATTGTTATGTCATTCGGTATATGTTATTGGTAAACATATAAGCGTTACTTATATACATAGAAATCTATTTTTACTGATCAAACAATTTCTCAGGATATGTAGCAACGATGACCTTATATAAGCAGGAAGAAGGATTTTCAAAAAGATCCATTGAAACCGGCTTGCATCCAGAAGCCGGTTTCGATCGATCTTTTTGAAAATCCATGGAGGAAGCTCATGTCCAGCAGTGGACTTGTTATGGCTGAGATGATGATGTAAGTAAGTAATTTTAGACTGTCGCAAACATTGTTATCACTTACAATTGTCACCCGAGCTTGTTTGCAATGCTGAGATCCATGATGGAGAGCTTGCCTAGAAGACACCTATTCACTCATCACATCGTGCACACACGTTAAATAATCCTCCTGTCCTCTCTCGGTAGTCATGCCACCGGTGTTATACCATCTCGTCGCCTCAGTGCTTGTTCGAGTTAGAGCAAAACTCTTCTCCTGTAAAAATTTACTAATGGCAGATAGGTCAAACAAGCACTCCGGCGACGATATATCCATGGTGTATCACCTGGAAGAACATGACGGTGCCATCCATGGCCGCGGTGGCGAGGGCACTGCCGTCAGGCGAGAAGGCGGCCGCCACGAGCCGCGCCTCGTGCCCGGACACAGCGCGCGCGCCGGCGCCCCCCTCCAGCGCGCCCCCCCACCCCACGCCGCCGTTCTCCGCCACCAGCGGGATGATCACGCGCATGTTCCAGATACGACCTGCATATACACACGCACACTTTACTTAATGAGTAAGTTAAACACAGATCTGCGATGCCTTTTGACACCGTGAACGACATCTGCGTGCATAGGGAACATTTTGCATAAAAATAGTAGGCGGTAGTAATTAATATTTTTGTAGCCACAAAGTTTAGTGTTCGAGATGCGTCATCTTTAGGATACGTTAACATAGATAGTAAGAGTATGACTGATATAGATAGAAGGCATCTAGCACGCAGTACTTAGTATATAAGCTTAGTTATTTGTTACAATAAATGAGACCGATACCATCGTGTGTTTCAATATCACCAACCCTCCAGCCTCCGGCATAATTTTCATAGCAAAAAAGACAACTGTCATCTAGTCTCACCCGTGACCACGGACGCTGCAGTGTGCGAAATGTCAGGTATAAAATTATGTAAAATATACGCGATAAATCCGCTAAAAATTGTTTCATTTCAATGAGTAAGCTACCTTAATTCTAAGAGGTATTTATCTTCACAATTGATCATATAATACTGTAATACTGTCACATTTAACAAATCAAAAATATAGATGTTTGCGCGCAAGGGTACACATGACTAGATTTAGTGGTTCTAATTTGTATATATTAAATCATTAGTGATTACTTATGACGAAATTATCCACAACAAGTAATCGTTTAAAAAACTTAAAAAAAAACTACTTCAAAATACGCGATTTCTTTACTTGAATGACATGTTTTTCCAGTTATTTTGTTATAAAAACCAAAATACTGAACCGATTTCGATAAAAATTCTATGGGGCCACCTGGAAAGCATATTTCAACAAAAAAAATATTTAAAATTGGTCCAGTGGTCTTCGAGTTATTGTGGAACGAACATAAAAAAAAAAAAACAGATTCTAATGAATTGAGAACCTCCTCCTTTTTAAAAGTCGGTTAAAAATATCTTTATAATGTCCTATGTGTTTATAGGCATAATTTTCATATCCTTTAATTTATTTCAATCAATAAAATGGAAAAAAGCTAAATCGATAGTTCATGTTCATGACAGTTCATATCATGCACTCTCACTGCAATAACTAAAACAAAAATTCACTAATATTTTGGAATTTAATGTGTTAAAATTTTTCAAATCAATCGCTTTGTCAATGACTCGATTTATGATCCATGCTACTACTTTTAATATTGCTTCTTGGTTATTTTGAAACAATGGGTCAATCAGGCGATGTCGTGAACCAGGGAAGTAACTTGCTGCACCAGCTGCTTCTTCAAATAATTACCGATATTCCCATGTGTGGTGAGCAGCAACTTGGCGACATCCTCATCGGGCGCCTCGTCGTCATCGTCCGGGATGTAGGGGCACCACACCACGCGGTGGCCCGTCCCTGCCGTGCCGGTGTCGTCGCGGATCTCGGCTAGGAGAGTGCATCTGTGAGAAGAACATTGAAATTAGACTCTTTGTTTCAAATAGTTTTCTATGGATACGGGCAGGTAGGCATTCAAAATTCAAAATTCAAAATTATTTATTTCGCAAAACATGGGGTGTTTACAGGTGTTAAAACTTTTAATTACATTGAATCGCCATGTTTTAACCTTCATGTAGGTGTGCAAAATGTACAAAGGGTAATTTATTTTTAAACAAAATATATATAGATAACAATTATTGAACAATTTAAAATAGGCATGTCATACTCTCATACAGGTCAAATAAAATAAAAGGTATGTCTCATAATGTCGAACAATATTAAATATTAATTAAAACAATGTCAAAATTATAAAATTATTTGTCTTTCATGTATTCGTCAATAGAGTAATATGCCTTTTCAATGAGAAACTTCTTTAGCTTATATTTAAAAATATTGAAATTCTGTATATCTTTTAAAAATAATGGCAATTTGTTAAATATTTCTACCCTCATCACGAACGTACTTTTACTATACAGAGCTAATCTGCGTTTTGGTGCCCGTAGTACATGTTTATGTCTCTTAGACGACAGAGTCTCATAGTCGGTTAAATGTTTCTTGACATGAAGGACTGATTCGTATATATATATCGAAGGGAGCGTCAGTATTTTCAGTTTTTGAAAATGTGGCTTGCATGAGTCAATTTGTTTAAGCCCACAAATTGCTCGAATGCATTTCTTTTGTGCTTTAAATGCAGAATCTTTTTCAATGGAATTCGCCCAAAATAGCACGCCATATCTCAATATAGATCCAACATAGGCATGATAAGCGCTTAATAGGGCTTTATCATTGGCTACTTTACGAAGTTTGGATAAAGCGAATGCAAATTGATTTATCTTTGTGCGAACATGTTCAACTTGAGTTTCCCAAGATAATTTGGAGTCGATGTAGATACCTAAGAATTTAGTTTTATCAATTTCGTCAATTTTCGTCCCGTAATAATTAATATTTAAAATGTCAAATTTAGAATTAATGTTTTTAAATGTCATAATATAAGTTTTACTTAAATTAATTTTGAGGTTGTTATTTATTAACCAGTTAATTATTAATTTTAATGATTCATTTACGTCAGTTTCATGATTACCCGTTTTATCATCGGTAAAAATGGCAGTGCTGTCATCAGCAAACATGGTCATGGGATGCCTAATAGCAAGAGGTAAGTCATTGATGTAAATGAGAAATAAGAGCGGGCCTAATATGCTCCCTTGTGGCACTCCATATTTTACTGTTCGTGTTTCTGAATGATACTGCTCTACTACTTTATTGGCTGGATTTACCCTAGTGATTACAGTGTATTGTTGTCTATTTTTAAGGTAAGATTTAAGCAATTTTAGAGCATTACCTCTTACTCCATATCGTTCTAATTTTCTTGCTAATATGCAGTGGTCCACATGATCAAAAGCTTTGGTCATATCCATATACAGCGCTGTAACCCTCTTTTTGTTCTCGAGACCATTATATACTTTCTCCAGAAAAGCTAACATTGCCATATCTATTGATTTCCCCTTTCGAAAGCCAACCTGCTCTGGAGCTAATAGGTTGTTATTTTCGAAATATTCACTAAGACGCGTATAAATTACTTTTTCGAAAACTTTAGAGAAAATGGGTATTAACGCAATTGGTCTATAAAACCGCATATCTTCTTTATCTTCCTTTTTAAAAAGAGGCACAACGATAGAAGTCTTGAGTTGATCGGGAAACATACCATCTTCTATACAGTTATTAACAATATGAGTTAGAACGGGTGCTATAACTTTAGCTGTTGACTTTACAACTCTGGTACATATACCATCACAACCGGTACTGCTTGTATTATTGAGTGACATTATGATTTTTCCTATTTCGTACTCATCAGTAGGCTTTAGAAAACAAGAATTTAGTTCGGAATGTTTAAATGTTTCCTGTGCCTTTATACTATTATTATTGGATTGTTGCTCTATTTCGTCTAAGAAAAAATTATTAAAACATTGAGCGATTTCTTTGGGGGTCAGATACTATTTTACCATTTGCTTTTATTCGAGTAATTTCGTCTTTAGCATTGTTCTGCTTGTCTCTGTTTATAATTTCCCATACAGCTTTAGATTTGTTTTTTGATTGTTCAATGTAATAATTGTTTTGTGCTTTCTGAGTTTGTTTTATTACTCGTTTTAGCCTAGCCGAATACTCTTTGAAAATATGTTTATCATCCTTCGCTAAGGAGCGTCTATATTTCCACAGTAAGAGCCGCTTGCGTTTCGTGCAAACCTTTATTCCTTTGCTAAGCCATTTGGGACGTTTGGTTAACGAAACTTTTACTTTTATCAGTGGGAAACATAATTCATATAAAAGGAGAAAAATTTCTATAAATTCGTTGTAAGCTTCGTTGGCATTTTTAGCTTTATAGATACCACTGAATGTCATATTGCTGAGACTTTCGACGAATTTATTGATATTGGTTTGGCTATAATCCCTCTTCCACTTGAAAAAATGTGTGACAAAATAGCTTTTTTTCACAGGAAATTTTAAAATTTGAGCCGTATGGTCTGATAAAGCATGTTCAATGACGACTGTTTTACAGCCCCTCATGTTATGCGCTATATTATCAAGACATGTTTTACTAGCCGGTCGCGTAGGTTGACTTACGCTTAATTTAACATTGTATTGAGATAATATTTCTTCGAAACGCTTAGTAGCTGGGTTCTTTTCTAAGATATTAATATTAAAATCGCCACAGAGGATTACTTTTTTATTTCGATAACAGATTTTGTCGAGAAGATTCCTAAGTTTTGCGAAAAATTGTTCTTGCAATGATTGTTTTTTTCTGGGAGATCTATATATGCATGCTATTATGACTTTGTGTTCTATTAATTCAATAGCACAGCATTCGAAAATATTTATGACACTCAAAGCATTTATTTCAGTTAATATCCTATATTTATGTTGATCATAAATTAAAATACACGAACCACCAGATCTGTTATGTCGAAAAAATGCAGTAGCGAGATTATAGTTGGGTATTTTGAGCATTGTAGTATCGTTTTTTATCATATTGTGCTCGGTTACACATATTACGTCGAGAAACATATTGCTATTAGTTTTTAAATTGTCTAATGAAACTGTTAATTCGTCCATTTTGCTAATCAGTCCATTAATATTCTGGTGCATTACATGAATTGCGTTATATACGAAAAAGCTGTTTTGGTTCTGTAGCCGCGATTTGTTCATTATTTGTAGTCAGAAAACTTGTATTTTTATTATCAAATTCATTTGTTTGTGTGCCCTTATCAAGTTTTACTGTCATTCTGAGATTTGGCATGCTATTATTCAATTTATTTTTATAGTCTAACCGTATAATGTCTCTAAGAATATGTCTAGCCGTATATAGTATAATATTCTTTCCCTTCGGTATATACCTACTGTAGTCCATGTCTATATAGTGCACGTTTTTGTACTTGTTACATATGGATTTCAAATCATCATTCAGTTTCTTAACTTGTAACGAGCGATTATATGGTATTTCACAGACAATAATGTTAGGGTTATTATTTTCTGCAAAAAAACCGTTAAGATGAGTTTGAAATTCATAGGGACTCGTTTCGTTTGTTCCACCTAACAAAACAATACAATCGTTCTGGTTAAGCTTCTTCAGTTCTTCTTGTTGACTGGCTACAATATTCTGATATTTTGCCCCTGGTTGTACAGTACTTTCAACGGTGAATTCAGGGCCAACAAGATTGTTTATACTTGAACGGAGGTGTCGTCCTTGTTGGTCGGCCATGATAAGAATCCGATTTTTACATGTGTAGTTTTCATTCTTCCTAACTGGATTTATTCTTTGTTTCTTAGAATTGCCTTTTAATTGTCCTGCATTCGTCGTATCTGGAGATTTTCCTTTATCACTTGAATTTTTGGATGATGTGGAAAAATTCAAATTTTCATGTTTTTGATCGATTTTTAAATGTTTATTTTGTATGACAGTGGTTTCGGATGGAGTATTTTCAGTATTGTACGTCTAATCCAGATATGCGCGCGACTTCCGACAACTTTTAAATTTGTAAGTAGGTAGCTACAATGTTGTATGCCCAAAAGGTTAGCTGTTGATATTTTGTTCTCAGACCACATATTTTGTAACAGCCGACAATAAAAGATTATTTATTTGTAACTAAAATTTGTGCTCACCTCAATCCAGTGTCAGTGACTTCAATCTCATGGACGTAAAAGTTGCCCTGTTCGTCAATACACGCTAGAATCACCTGGTTGTTTATATGCGCAAACGCCAAGTCTTGTACCTACAATAAAAACATAAAACCATCAGGTCACTCCCAGCTTTTCTGTTAACTTTTCACATACATAGGATTGATGTGCTGCCTTCCCGTAACTTTCACACTAATTTTTTGCTTTGATTTCCTTAGGTTTTGTGATAAAAAGATAAAGCTTTGTGAAACTAAGGTTGAACAAAACGAATCCAAGTCTAGCTTCATAAAATCAACTAAAAAACAGCTGGCGCAATCCATAGAATAGAACTATATTATATATCCATACAGAATAACTTAAGACAAATTAGTTTTTGGCAGTACAAAGGCGGCATTATCATATAGAGCATTTTTTCCAGGCAACATTCCAACAACCCATTCACAACTACTGTAACTCTTAGCTACCCTACTAAGAGCAAGGTGAAGCACAGTGCATAATAAATATTATACATACTAATATAGTATACACAATATACAAAAGTACTAAGAAAATTAATATATAGTGCATATTTACAATATAAATAAAATATTTTCTTTTCTTTTCCTTACAGTCCAGTAAAGATTATTTATTTTATAAATTGAATACAAACCTCTCCTTTCATGCCTTTGATAAGAGCCCTTCTATCGGAGCCAGGTTCGGAGTTGTACACCACTCTCACCATGCCATTCCATGTTCCAGGGTTTACAGCATTGGGAGCTGGAAAGACATAAATTTAATTTGTTCACACATAACAGACTATTTAAAATAATAATTTATGTTTACTAACAGTACAATAGTTATAGTTCACCCAAAATATTGCTTATGGTAGATCCAAAATATTGCTTATAGTCTATCCAAAATATTCCTTACAGTCCACTCAAAATGTTGCTTACTGTCCATCCAAAATATTGCTTATAGTCCACCCAAAATAATGCTTACAGTCCACCCAAAATATAGCATACAGCCCACCTAAAATATTGTATAAAGTTCACCCAAAACAATGAGTAACTGCATTACCATTGTAATAAATATAATGAAAATAGATTTTATAATTTATTTTAATGTTTTAAATGTGGCATAAGTACTAAGTTACCTTTGATGCAATATGCCAAGTATTTCCCACTCATATGTATAGCGAGGAGTTGTCCAGGATAGAACTTGGGCTCCCAGTTGTAGTCCACAAGGTTCTTAAGCTTGACCTTAGAGCTACCATGGTCATGGTTGCCTGCATTGGTGGTGACCACCACTGCTGTGGCATAAACCTCGGCACTGTACACTCCATCTCCTTCTGAGAAGGATCTGTGGATCAGAATGAATTAATGATATTTATTGTCAAAAAGTCACACTCAAAAATTTAATAAATATGTATAAAATAATATGATTGCTTCTGAATGGACTGGCAGATATATATGCCAATACAGCAGGTTGATAGAATATTTGTATCTGCCATTAGGGCAGATACAAATATTCTATCAAGCCTGAATTAAGCTAATCTATTTACTGTTCATTGTGTGATCACTTCTACATATTATATAACAAAATAGCCTGCACAAGGAATATTTAGTGAAAAGATTGGTTTAATGCAAGGGTGATATAATATTGATGACCACCACATGATATAGTGCCATGAATTGGTTGATATGGTTACCTATCTATAATCCCAATTGTGAAATACTGAATATGATTTCCCCTAAAAAGAAAACATTTTTTTCCAAAAGAGACTAACAAAATCCCTAAAGCTCTATTGACAACTCGTCTGATAACCGAATCTTAGTAGTGTGAAAGTTTAAGTGTACAATAAAAGAAAACCTAACAGAGATAAACTAATAATTGATATATCTGATAACGAACCTTTGCAAATAAGCCGTCTTACTTATAAACCCTGAATAAGGGCATTTTAGTTAAACAGTGTTTTGTTCCATTTTCATGCATGACAGTTTCCATCTGACAGAAAGTAACAAGTCCTTATTCAGTGAATAAAATTTTAAGATGCGTTTTTAAGTAAGACAGAATGTTTCTGAATATAATATAAAAGAAACCTAACCTAATAACTGTTCAAGCAAATAAAACAGTTAACAAACTTTTGGAATCAGAAACTTGTGTCAAGTAAAACATTTGGAATCAGGCACTTCTATGAAATGTATTCAGGCATGTACGATTCTAACAAATGTATTTTGGCTTATATATAGGTTACCGGTTCATATTTACTTATTTATCAGAATAATTTTATTATATGTGGCAATTTTTTAAACACATAAAATACTGTATTAACAGCCATTTTTTTAAAATTAAATAGTAGAGATGATTATAAGGTTAAAAGTGCTTTCTAAAGTTGAAATAATATTCAAAGATCCTATACAATACAACATTAGAGAAGTATGTGACAACTTCCTATTTTGTGTGATTAAATATTTATTAAATCAAACAAGGTAGGTACATGGGAATTTTTAAGCCAATTTCAAGTTATAACACTGTAATTATTAAACATATCTAGCAGACGCATTTCATTTAAAGGCCTATTACACTGCCCAATATCTTAGGCCCTGTCTAGGAAGTATGGAGATCAGGACCCGGTCTCTTATTACAACACTCTGTCCTTGCCGACAGGGCACGATAAATCGGGTGGTGTAATAGTAATACATGCAAAACCGTTATAGAAGCTGAAAGTTTCTGTTTTGAGCGAGATGAACTCATCAAAAGATGACGGGCAAACTGTAACAGGTTATAAAGCTTGCATAACTGCTGAAACCTAACCAGACACCTCATTAACAAACTGAAACAAGACTCCGATGTGAAGATTAAGGAGTTATTGTTAAGAAATGCTTGGGTAGTAATAAATTCACAGTATCTGATGACTTACATGGTTTGAGTAGTATCCGTCAACTTCGGAAGCATTGTTGTTGGTTGCATTGCTGCTCTAAGTCTCTACTGTCCTCATGAATTTCAGAAATCAACTTTTGAGTCCTAGAAGAACTATATTTATTGCAAAAAAATGCCAAAAAACCACAAACGCGGCCCGACGAAGCCGAAAGACATTAGTATTGCGTTTCGTTTTTTACTTCGATTATTTGAAATGTACGTCAATGTACATTAGTGTGCTTAATGGTTTAAAAGTAGTGCAGATAAAGAGAAAAATAGTTTTAATTTAGTAACATGACGAAATAACTGTAAATAAATTTGCAAATCAACTGGTCTACTAAAATGTATAGCAAATGTAACGGTAACCTTATTTTACTAAATGTACCTAAACTACTATAACTTGTCTTGACTCGTAACAAAACGCAATTAAATGAACAAGAAAATCTTAGAATATAGAAAAATACAGAAACCGTGAACATGCTTAGAACTGAAGCGACAAAAACTACTCTTTTATAGAGTAGTTTGAAGCGCGCGCGATCAGTTGCTCTATGGACGTCGTAACGAGTGGCAAGCTTTGTTGGTGTTAAATTTAATTCAAATATGCCGTCATGTGTCGTTCCTACGTGTAAAATACTGCTGGGGTGAAAAAAAAATACGATGGGATAACATTTCATGTGTAAGTAGCACAATTGACATTATCTTACGTATTTATTTAATAAATTGTTCGGTCTTTGATCATCGTAGAGAAAGAATCGTCCATTTTGTTGGTGTTGCCAATATCAACGTTTTGATTTTCCTTACTTTTACTTGCTACCGATTTTTTTAGTTAGTAGTTTGTAAATTAAATGAGTAGGTATTTAAATATATTTTTATCCGATTAAAAATTAATTGGCCAAGTGCATGTCGAGTAGCGTTCAGGGTAGCGTTTCATAATTGCAGTTCACCCTATATGGACTTAGAATAGAACTACTTGTTTGATATTGTGAACATATTGATTGATTTTGCGATTTAAATGGATTTAGTGCGAAATTTTTCCTCAGTTTTTTTTTTTTTTTGTGGTGGTAGTCTATAACCGTTAAAGCCTACCAGGGCCGTAGCCAGGAATTCATTTCAGGGGGGGTTTCAGCAATGGACTTGGGCATAGCTTATGGTTTATTCGCGAAAATTGTATGTAGTGTGTAGTAGTGTAGTGTTTAATGATCAATACAAATATAGATCAATATGAAACAATCATGCGCGAGCGAATCGAGCGCGAAACTTTTTTTTTATAAAATGATTGAAGCCTGGAAGGATTTTTGATAATGGCCAGGATTTCGGGGGGGGGGGGGGTGGTAGAACCCCCCAAACCTACTTAGCTGTGACAGGTTAAAATAATGCCTAACCTTTTAAGCTAACGTAATAAGATACAAACACAAAATAATTTATTTGACCGATTAATCCGAATAGTAAGTCAAGAGAACAGTTATAAAAATAATGATATCCGTTTAAGAAAGTAAATATTTTATTTTAATATATTTTTATCTCCACGATTTACCACAGCAACGGGTAAATAATGCCTACACTAGCAACATTATGCGGGTGAGAGGTGAGAAGGGTGCGGGACGATTCTTTTGTTTTTGGACACAGCACGGATTTTGTAACTGCATCTGCCCCCGTATTCTGAACCCATTCGGTTTCGGAATCGATTCGATTTGTATATCTCCGTCTCTGTTATTTTCATAGAGAATGACAGAGACGGAGATATACAAATCGAATCGATTCCGAAACCGAATGGGTTCAGCACCCTTATTCAGATTATATTCGATTCGATGCGATCTTCGATATGGAGAGAGATATCGAAGGATTTCACACGGTTTGCGGAATTAGCGATTCAGGTTTCTCGAATATCGAATAATTTTGACATTTCCATTCCATAAGGTATCAGCTGATCATCCCACACGGTTCCATTGATTGAAAGCGGCATGTGACATGTCGATTATCAATCGATTAATCGGAAATTGTTTTTCTGACTTGGAAAAACCGATTTTTAGATTTATCTCATGCTGCATGTCATTTTCGTGAAAGTGTAATTTTCGTCACGTTATTGTATTTTTACTACTGTAGTACCTACTTTTAAGACAGCACAGTTATTTATGTTTGATGTAATTTACATAATATATATAATAGTACACCTACTATAATCAATTCTAATTTAATATTATTTATGTCATATTGATTCACTATCTAATATTTGCACTTGAGAAATGATCGAATGTAATGGAAAATTGTAATTAATTTCTAAGACCTTATTTACCTACATTCTTGCAAATAAATTTCATTTCATAAGTAAATTCAAACCAAAATTTATTCATTTGTTTGCCAAATGAGCAACGTAAAGACAAACATGAAACCACACACTTCTCTCCCACGCTCCTCTCTCTGTGTGGTAGTTGTTTTAAACAAGCACTAAAGTGACGTAATGTTACACAATTCAAATAATAAAACTTAGTATTTGCTATGATGATGTAAGATAATTAATATGATTTGGATAACAGTGAACGTCCACCGGACAAAGGAATACGAGAGACAGTGTAGGTCGAAAGCGAGAAGGAGGAATAACACCGGATGCTCCTCTAGTAACAATAAAAAAAAATATCATTATTTTATAAGCTATCACTGCTATCACAGAACATTAAATTTCTTTATCTATGGAGTCGATAGATCGGTGTAGAATTTATAATATTGTCAACAAAAAAACATACAGTTGAATTATGAACCTCATTCTTTTTGAAATCGGTTAGAAATATAAATGTGTGCTACTTCAGCCCCAGCAAAATATAAAGAACTTTCTTTACTAGCTCGCATTATTGACTGATCCCTATTTGAACTGTAAAAAAATACGATTTTCTTACTTTTATTTGAAAATGAAAATTTTGAAACACAAAAGAATCGAACTTTAATCGATTTTTTAAACAGTTAATCGAAATCTTTAGCGGTATCAAGTCACTAAAAAAAGTTTGTAAATTTAACAGTAGCAGCCGTCAATTTTTTTTTTCTTTTATTGGCCACGATTGGCTCATTTGCCAAAATAATATGTTAAAAGTTTCATGAAAAATACAAATAATATAAGTTTTAGTCACAATCTCAAGTTACTTGGTAAGCCAAGTAACTTGAATCTAAGGATCATAACGAGATACTCGGTTGATAGTGAATAAAGTTCATGTCATGACTTGGTTATTTTACTAGGAGCTGTTAAGGACTTTGTAAGTTACAACGTGAAGAAGTATGTTTCATCACTCTCATTTCAAACTCGTGCACGTAAACGAACACTAATAGATTAAAAAAACATCATCTTTACAAAATCTTTATGTGAAATAACACAAGTTTAGAATAATAAAAGAAAACTGTGACATTTTTTAATTAAGTTCCCGCGAAAAACCTACCGAATCGAATGGATAACCTTCGATAACCCTATTCACAAATTCGAATGGCACCAGTCGGTACCAAATCGGTAATGACCTCGTGTTACCGATAGGATAACATAGACAAGCTAGTTTTCAGTCAGTTTCATGTTTTTAGATAGGTGATTCGCGATAGAAGTAAAAAAATGCTTAATTATGACGAGCGACTGACAAAATATGTAATTTATTGCATAATATACATATAACTTGATCCATCATATTAATTATGGCATATAATTCTTTGGTAAATTTGTAGCTTCAATAGGTGAAGCATGCTTCGAAAATATCTTGTTGGTTGTGTGGGTGCATGTGTGTGTGTGATTTCAAAGTTCTTCTATTTTCTACCTGTACTCGTGCATTTAATGTATTTGCCATTTATTAGTAACAAGTATAAAATATTTAATATATTTTGAGCGCCATGCGTGTAATCTGACTAAGCTCTCCAACTATAAAATATTACATTTTGAAACTTTGGAAATCATAATTAGGGGAATTTTAAAACCCGTAAAATCGGTACATTTGACTATTAGGTGAATATATTATGTCAAATTATGGAAAATGGTAATTGAAAATATCAAAAAAGTGCTCTTATATTATTAAAATGTATTAGTAAAATGTATTCGATATCGCTCCCGACAGGTTTATCCTGTCGGGAGCGATATCGAATTAGCCATCGAATTTATATGTCAAACTCCATCGGATTCGAGTTTGTGAATCGGTCTACCCGAATCCCGGCGGATCCAGTTGAGGATGAGTGGAGATTGTCTTTGGTTTCTCGAGATTTCTATACTAAAAATGGGACCGATGGGCATAAATTCGAATTCGTGAATACCCATTGGAGTCGAATGGAGCTTTATTCGGTAGCTGGCTCATTACCGACAAAATTGACAAATCGACAACCGATTAGAACTAGAATAAGGGTACTGTACCCTTATTCTAGTTCTAATCGGTTGTCGATTTGTCACAGAATACGGGGGCTGGACGCGCCTTCTGTATTTTTCTATATTTTAAGAAGAAAATAATGTTCGTTCAGCACGTTCTCGTTGCCTTTTTGGTTGTCTGTTGTATTTCGTATAGACAGCTAACAACAACAATGGAAAGTTATTAGATTAGAACATATTTTCTTCGTCAGCACCTCGCAGTTCCACTTATTACTAGCAAGATAAGTCAATATGATTAATTTTATTTTTTATTCTACAGGCAAAGAAAACGAACTAAAGATCTTGGAACCCTCCAGAGTCTCACCGCGGCTCTACACTTCCGAACGTCCGCGAACAGGCGTGAACATAAGTGTGGAGGGTTTTCACGGCATTCGCGCCGTTCACGCCTGTTCTCCGATCGAAGTCGGTATTTTGTCCCGCGACAAAGGGTTCGCGGCAGTCCGCGCCTCGTTCACGCGTGCACATCCACATTCACGGCACCGTGCCCGGTGCCAGTTTGCTCCTGACTATTGATGCGCACGGACGTGTAATGTGAGCTAAATGGTAGCGCATCGGATTAATATAAGTTGAGATAGTGAATTAGAAATTCGCTTTTTGAAATATTTTCACGCTGAACGTATACTGTGGGACTCGAAGCATACACATCATAATAGTAAAAGTAAAATTATGACGCATGGAGAAGGATTAGTTTTCAAATTAATATCGATCGGTTACCATATATTTCAGTCATCCATCATCTCCTTTTTCTCCAACGCTTTCGAACGATTTTCTTATCTTTGTAGGTGTAAATAGTTATATGCTGCCACATCAAACAAAGTTAACGCAGCAGCAGTTTCGACGTCCGTATCACGGCAGGTTTCACGGCACAAATGAATTGGAGGGTGCGCCTCTGCCGCGAATTCGCGCCGTGAATTCACGGCACAAGTGTATAGCCGCGGTCAGAGTAGATGTAGAACCAAAAACTAGTTGGAACCGAGTAACAAACTTAGTAAAAAAAATGGACCGTCAAAAACAAATCCTACTCATTCGTAAAAGTTCATTCGTCGACTTGACAGGTGACAAGGCAGTGAATTGATTTTTCGAAAATGGTAAGAAATATTGTAAATATTAATTTAAAGACTAGAGAAACTAAATATTGAGATCCTAGTAATGTTTAAAACAATTCCAGTCGCTGACGGACAAATTTGCGATGCTTATGGCCCGCCCGGGCGGCGACAATGCCCAGAAAGATGACGTCCCGTGGTGGATGCGCTATGCTGGACGAGGGTTGGGAACAGTTGGCAGCTTCAGTGAGTCTTTACTTATCTTTAAAGTACACGAATATATGGTACAATGACTATACAAATTTGAAACTTATACAACACGAGGGATTACTGTACTTGTTATTAAGAGGTGCTGCCTGAGCCACCCTTAAATCTAGAGGTGGCGCGGTAAATTTAAACATATTATAATCAACACTGAACAAGCAAAATGTATTTAAATAGTATGGATAAAATTCTTGACCCAGTTTCGCTTGTTGTGCCTGACAGTGGAGCAAAATGATTAGAAAATAGTCCAAAAAGAACCTGACTATTCAAACAGGTCTTTGATGAAATAATCAGAATTAAACTCTAATTTTGTGAGGTAGTTTCACCTCTGTTGAACGTTTAACATCATTTTAACCTAAAACCCTTTAGGGTAGGTTCAGAAGAGTTGTGTATGGATAAATTTTTGGACACCGTATTTATACTAAAAAAATAATGTTAGTACTGATCAAGCTTGTTGCTTAATACCATCTTATAGAGAGCTGATTGGAGTCCTAAAATTGACAAATATTGTTATCAAGTACACAACTATGCCAATTACCTGTCACAATTACTTTGTTTGCATTAGTCACATGATAAGAATGATAACATTGGGATTTATTGCTTGTTGAATAAAAAAAAGTGTTACAATAACAGAATAAAAAATGTTATAAAAACAGAACATTCAGTACTGACAGCCTTGTCTTTCAATTGCTTTATGTGAAAGAAATTATAAAGTATTAAACAATAGTTCATAGTAGTCCCAAATTAAATAAAAAATATTTGATCATTTTATTTAAAAAAATATGGTAAAATTAAAAGCTACTTAATTTTTAGTGCTACATATTTATCAAAGTTTTTATTACCTTCACTATTAAACCCTATCTTATTTGCCCACATAAACAAAAAAAAATTGTTAATAAAAGACATTCCTTTTGTTTTTTATATGTTAAAGATTTTCTTTCACTGGATTATCGGATTTCTGTTTTTTTTTGTTTCCTACCTGGGTGGTCCTATAACATTTCAGTTTTTTTACTAGATTCAGTAATATGAATTTAATGTAGTAAAAATGTATAAAGAGAATTTTTCAAGCTATGAATTACTGTACACTTAGCTTTACTAAAAAACCTTCAAAAATGACAGACAGTCAGAGGGCTATACAAATCTATTTTACTTATGTAAAATAGCTTTGTTTATAATTTGAATAATATTAAACAAACCTACAGTCCATCAAGGGTTGTGAATGATTAAGATGATAATTATGTATATTTGGCACTTATACATGATGGAAATATGTCATCATCATCAATCTTCATCTCAGCCATACAAAGTCCACTGCTGGATGTAGGCCTTCCCCAGGGATTTCTAAAAAGACAATTGGACGCGGCTTGCATCCAGCGTCTTACTGCCACTTTTATATGGATGGAAATATGTATTTCTGGATTGTTATTTGTGCTTAGTGGTTTGCATTTATCAACAACCACAAAGTTGAGTGCATGAGCTGACTATGATGATGTATAAAGATAAAAGAAAATAAACCAGATTTAATGAGAAAATAAAATAATTTACAACAGTAAAGTAACTAAGATCTTATTAAAATGTAAATTAATCAAGTTTCCAAAACCAGTTTTTCTTTTATTACAATAAATCTCCATAAATATTTGGCTTCTACATAAATATGACGCTTAATATGCATACAATATTCAGATATTAACCATGGAATGAATCAAGTTCTCGGTTGCTGGCCAAATTGGTTTATATTACATTGATGATACTATTTCGGTTTCTTTATACAAACTGGTACATGTTTTAAATTAACCAATTGCCAATGTGGGTGTAGGACATTCAGTTTGTGCTAGGAATACACTGGCCACATGAATAGCTGTAAATTATTTGAACACATTTAAGCTCATATTTTATGTTTTTACCTGACCATGCAGAAGGAGGGAAATATTTTGATATCTAATGCAAAAGAAGAAGTGTATGTATCTGAATGTCTGTCATTAGCATCATTATTTCCCAATATTTATGTACTTTTCTAAATGTTTTGATATTGTTATTATTTTATGTACAATACAATTGAATCATTATTAAAGGTATAGTTCTTATTTAGTATAATAAATAATTTTAAATTGATGTGAATTATTTTTATTAACATATACTATATTTTGACATGTACCTTTTTTGATATAAATAAACTACTATGGGAAGTATGAATAATAGAAACAACAGAAAAAAATGCTTTGGAATGGTACTGGCACCCTAGTAGGAGGCTATCTGACATTAGATTTAGAGGTGTTGGGTTTAAATTCCAAAGTATAAACTTCTGTCTGTTTTAAGTTATGTGTATATTGTTAGTTGCTGCTAATTCACAGTTAAGGAAATCATCATGAGGAAACCTGAATGTCCGAGGTGTTCACAACTTTTCACCGAATTATAAATGGCTGTTATTGAATTTTCTTAGCAAATCTGAGAGCCTCTTAAGGGAAATAGTAACCTATTTGTTCTGTGTAACATTGGATTTTATTTTGGACTCAATCAGTATTGATTTTCACATACATGCCTAAAGGAAAATGATACAATGTCTATTGTGAGTATAAATAGAAATGAATATATGATTTCTTCTGATTGTGATATGTAGGTCATTGTCCTGTCATCTAGGTATTTATCTTAAACAGTTTTTATTTATGTTAGATGAAAATATGTCATAATTATTCATTTTCTACATGCTTTTAAATTGAGACTTTCGTCTCGCTCACTCGATGTAACAATTTGTGGTCTCAGCTATGTAGTTTAAATTTACATTTGATCACCGATTTGCCTGATTTATGCGCCTAATTTTGTTTACCTGACGTGATTCATGAGAGGGATAATTCTGGCAATATAAATATATAAATACATCCAGGTAATATAAGATATATCCTTGAAGATTTACATAGAGTATTATTGCACAACATAGTGGTCCTCCCAAGTGTCATTATCTTCGTCTTTAGATAGAGAGATACATTTATTTGCATATTGAAACATAATACAATAATTAGTCACAACATTTTGTACACTAATACTTAATAATAGTATGCAATATATCAATTCACAAAATAAACAATTTATCTCTTGAGTATGATAGTCTACATTGTTTGATAAATAATTCTAATTCATCACTTGTGAAAAGAAAAATATACTTATGTTTTAGTTACATATATCTTTTACACTCTAAATGCAGAGTTTTAAAATAACTGCACTTCATCACGTTATCTCAGTCACAAGAAGTCCACTGCTGGGCATGGGCTTTCCCCATGGATTTTCATAAAGACTTGTTACTAAACTTAATTAACATTAATTTGAACACTTTGTATTTTTACTGTACTATGTGTAAAGAGGAGATGTTTTATTTTTTCTTATCTACTCCTTCATGTGGGCTATTGTTGGATAGGGTAATAAAAACATTGGAGATGTGAACCAATTTTCAATTTAGGGATTCGTTTGCGAAATATTAAGCTTTGAATTGATATTTTTTGTTAGTCATGTGTTAACCCCCTCTACCGGCTAAACGGTTGACTTTGAAGATATGAAAAAAATCATTTTAGTAGCATAATATGATGAAATTAAAAGGAAAACTATCAAGACTACAAGTGGCATTCTAATTTCGTGAACGCCAGTAGAATAGAAAAGTAAAATTGGATTTATATTAGCTAACGAAATGTCACGTTGACTGCATGTCGCGATTTCTTACCATTTCGAAGCGTAAGCGTTTGTAGAAATAGATCGACGAAGACGTTTGCCACTTGTCTAAGCCTGCTCATGTTAATAGACGCTGCGGTCTACGATGGAGCGTGCTAGCTTAGACGAAACCTGTTCACTCGTGATTTGAAGACACCCAGGTTACAAGACTAATGAAATGTATCTATTTTGTATATTTAACTGGTCATGGTCCAAGTTCGCCGTATAAATTCAATACAAACTGTTGTTTCGCGAGAGAGAGAGAGACAGAGCATCCCTCCCCCAAAACTTTAAATGTTTATATCTCGGAAGCTTATTAACCAATTGAAATATTTTTTTAGTATATGTCTTGAATTTTAATATGTTATCAATTTAAACTATTATTCTTATGAAATAAAAATCATGCGTGTTCTCTATTAATTTTCCTATAATATACAGGTAATACATTGCGTCGCCTCAGTACTTGTTTGAGTTATCTACCATTGCTATTTTACAGGAAAAGAGTTTTTTGCTTTATTTTTCAAAAACTATATTTGTAAGACTTGAAAGTCTTTTTTCATACATAGTTACATACACTCATGTATAAAAAAATACTTTTTAAACTCTTCTGTAAAATGTTACCAATAGGTAGATAGTTCAAACAAGTACTGAGGCTACGTTTAGATAAGATTTTATGGATATAATTTTTATCAATATCAATATAATTCCAGTCGCCATAATCCTCGGTCTGTTCAACTGCACCGGCATCATAGTGCTGAACGTGACCTGCCTGATCGCTGGCATCTGGCAGATGCTGGCCGGATTCGTGGTGATCGTGTGCGAAGCGCCCTGCTGCTGCTTCTTCATCGACTACGTGCAGGTGCTCAGCGACAAGATGGAGACGCGCCCCTACTACCAGAAGGCGGCCTTGTATTGCGGGTGAGGATACGGAACGCTTTTGCAGCACTTTGGGTTTATGATTTGACCAGTCTGTGTATGCTTGTATTTACGTATGTTTCACGGTATTATCTAAGAGTGTCGATCTCGTATTATTTAAGAGTGCCGTAAATCATACCGCGCCTTCTTAGCCATAGAAAATAATCGGCCAAGTGCGAGTCGGACTCGCGCACGAAGGGTTCCGTACTATCATCTATAATACTACAAAGTTTAGTTCTGTTTATAAAATAACGAGAAATCAACGAAATTCCAAGTAGTAAATTGCAAACTTATAGGTAGGTTTTCGATACACATCCGGGCAACATGACGACGCTCGCGCGAATACGCGCGGCTATGGCTCGCTCCGTGATGTTACCTCCCCCGCTACCCGCGCGGTCGTTGCTTAGCAACCGCCTCGCGCTCGCGCCACCACCACACCGCGGCGCGGCGCTCGCACCGCGTTTAGATGCACGGATTAATAATAAATAATAAATATTTGTGGACATTGCTTAAAAATTACGTTTGTTGTATGGGAGCCCCCCTTTAATATTTACTTTATTATTATTTAATTATTTATTTTGAAAGGTAATATACAAGTAAATATTCTGTGAAAATTTGAAGCGTCTACCTGTTACCGTTTTTAATATTGAGCAAAAAAATACGAAAAAAACACGTTTATTGTATGGGGACCCCCCTTAATATTTTTTATTTTATTTTTAGTATTTGTTGTTATAGCGGCAACGGAAATACATCATTTGTGAAAATTTCAGCTTTCTAGCTATCACGGTTTATGAGATACAGCCTGGAGACAGACAGACAGACAGACAGACAGCGAAGTCTTAGTAATAGGGTCCCGTTTTTACCCTTTGGGTACGGAACCCTAAAAAGCATAAAAAAAGAAATTAAATAAAGACGTTGACCACTTTTGATCAACTTTATAATAACCCTTGTCGGTTCAATCGCAGCGTGCATTCACCTTATGAAAACGCAAGGTAATGTGACTCATCACAACACAGTCTGTGTACTCCCATTGTGTCGACCGCGACGGCCGCACGCGCAGTTATCTCGATATAGTTCCCGTCACGTAAAAAGAACGCTGGTTTGTTCGTAAGCGCGAACAAACCAGCGTTCTTTTTACGTGGCGATTGTCTCGTGCTCTGCTTTCTTAATCGATATTTTTGTTATTTCAATTATGATACATTTAATTGATTTTGTCACTTACCGGCGTGTGGGCATACTAGAGTTTCTTTTATGTTTGACCGATTTCAGATAAGGATTTACTTGATTTGTATCTTACGAGCCAAAGGACGAAATAAAGAAAAAATAATATTATAATGAGAAAATAAGCCTAATCTAGCTAAACACAAATGGATCCATTCTACAAAAACAAAAGTAAAATACCTTCAAAAATAAGAAAGTTACAAGCATTTTAATTTTATGTTAGACAGAGAGCACACGATAGTGACTGATGACATCATGGTTCGTGTTCGCTGTACAAATTCAATACAATCTGTTTCACGAGAGAGGGACAGGGCATCCCTCCCCTAACACTTTAAATGTTTATATTTGGGAAGCTTTTTGACCCAGTCAGAGAGTGTGATTGATATAATTTTTTTTAGTATACATATTATGTATTACATTTTAGTATGTTATCAATTAAAACTATTATTCCTATGAAATAAAATTTATGCATAATTATGCCCTATCATAAGTTCGCTAAATCAAACACTAAATGTGATTTATAAAAAAAAAATGCGTACGCACTAAGATCGATCCTCCCTTGTATTCCAGGCTGGCGCTTCCGCCGTTCTTCCTCTGCTTCCTGAGCCTGAGTACGTGGTTCGGTAGCGGTCTGATCTTCGCCACCGGCGTCATCTACGGAATGATGGCGCTCGGAAAGAAGTGAGTACATTCTATATTATATCTTAATGAATGTTCTATGGAATATAGGATACGGTTTATTGGTTACTAACATTTGCATTTGTTGTGCTAATAAATAGATGTACTAAAAATATGACACTTGAGAAATTACAAAGGTTATGTTTGTTAAGTGACTATATATAGCAATAGCCCCCTATCTCGATCATGCATTTCTCTCGCTCTCGCGCGTTTCAACATTTTTGAAGATGTAAATAAATTGACATGTATATTTGAATGTAATGTGCCTCGAGAATATTACTAGATAATTTATCAATTATATTTACGTTTTCATTTAATCAAGGTTTCATAAAAAATAGAATGTAATAGAGAATAGGCATAATTATTATTTAAAAGAGTTTTTTGGGTGATGCTCTGTCCCTTTCTCGGGAATAGACAATGTGTATAATAATTGTATGCCTCATGTGATCTTCGTAAATGAAAGTGTGGTCTCTGTCTAGCATGAAATTGAAGTGCGGCACAACTCACCCCGTCATAAGACAGTGCGCAATTACGAATTGAATCACAGAATAAGGTCACAATATTTTTTAGAACATTGGGTTTTTGGCTGCTAATGGACTTTTGATCATGACTGTACATTGAGTCTTTTTACATCTTTAAAAATATTGAAACACGTCAGCGAGAAAGCGAGTATTTTGCGTACAGCCCCTTAAATTATAATGTCCGAGGAATTGTGTGTAATGCGACTCATATAATAGGAATAAGTTTCTCCGTTATTTTGAACTAAGTTCATTCGGGACATATTTGATGACTCTAATACTATTGAAGTTAGTTTAATGTTAAAATGGGGCTTCGGCAGTTCTATTGTTAAGGTACGACGTCGCACATATGGCGTAACAAACAGTTTTATGTCGTGTGGCTTAGCTGGGTAATTAAGTGACAACATGTACCTTAAAAAAACTGTCTTCTTGTGCAGTCGAGTAAATACTGTTTGCAATTTGAATTTCTCTCCATACGCGAGACGTTGCACCTTAACCGTGTTGCATTGTATAAGTAGATGGTCATATCTTGTGCATTTCTGAAAGATTTACAGTGGTGGGTTTCTTCAAAAGCTTTCACAGTCCTTAGAGGTTTGCTCGTCGTGGGTTTGTACATTATTGTGTTTATTGCGTAAATAACAATATAACAGGGTGGATGGATTATATTAATATGTATTATTACAATATATGCTAGGTATAAAATATGAATTATAGTATTTCTTTTAGTTTATTACTATATCATTGTCATGGTTATATATTCTATATTGCATATATTATGGTAACATTTTATTCACGAACGTTCAATAAGCATGTATTATTATTAGAAGTGATAAAGATGGTGTTCATAATTAGGAATAAACCATTGAATCACTTCAGAACCGGAATTTAAAAACTAGAAACAAGCGGGGTGTGTGATTCCTGTGTTACCTACAAAGCGTTTGTAGCATTAACATTCCATAATTTATATCCTTCTACGTTTCTAGCTTATTATAATACATTAATAGAATTACATACAGTACAGACACTCCGCCTCCCGCCTATTTCGGGTTTATATTTCCAATCCAATCCGTTATTTGAAGGAGCTTGCCTGAATGGCACATTCTTTTGTCAGTCGAGGCAAGCGTCGACAACCATAACTTCATATTTACATGTAAATGTAATTGCGTGTGTCACCTGCTCATGTGTTATTTAATTAGCGCACTGTTGTATGGAATGTCTGACGTGTGCATTGGGGTTTTAAGGGTCTCAGGTACTTAGTTAAGCTTATTGGACGTTTACGAATAGTGAATAACACAGACTGTGTAACAATCTAACACGTAATTGTGTGTGTGAGAGAGTGCTAACATGTAACCGTTGTGTGCGTGCGTGCGTGCGTGCACAGGGGGTCTCGCGACGACATGGCCGCGATGGCGGCGGGGGGACAGACCCCGCCCGGCGCGCCGCTGCCGCCGGCTCAGGACCATCGAGTCACGCTCATGGAGGACCCCGACGTCTGGCGCCCCAACTAAAGGCAACACACGTCGACATCCCTCTGCACGCTATATGCTACCACATATGCTACTCGCATGCTACTCACTTTTTACGATTTGTCCCGCCATCATTACAATCTCAATATTCATTTGATTATTACACTTTTTACCACTTATCCCGCCACTACCACAATCGCTATTTAATTGTTTATTATACAAAAAGAACATAACCGACTTGTGACAAAAGCAACTGTTGTTTTTGTTTATTTTTATATGTTGTGGTTGTTTTTGTTTTTTTTTGTTTAAAAATATGTCTATGTCGAATCCACAATGATTAAAAAAAACACATCAAAAATCTCGTCGGGGTTGCCTGGGGATTATCCTCGACACATTCATAATTAATATGTAGGTTTTCGAAACGTCAGGTCATAAAATTATGTAAATTATACGCGATAAATCCGTTAAAATTTCTTTAATTTCAATCAATATCTGTTGTGCTAAAATACGCGTAAATACATTTGTGGAATCATCTTGTGAAATCTCTTTAATCTTATGAAAATGTTTCAATTTCATTTTTGTAGTACTGATCTATTTGTGGATAGCGTTTTTTATGGCTACATTTTAAAATAATCAGGTTAATCCATTAATATTAATTAATTTATATTGGTCTCGTTCGTTCTGTAGTGGAAAGAGTAAGACAAAATCCAAAGTAATATTAAACGAAGACTGACCTTTTGGTGTACTTTTTTAAAATTATTATTATAGGATTAGTTGTAGCACATCTTATGAGCTGAAGGTCCTGGGTTGATTCTCGAACAGATATTAAAGTAATGAAATTAAATATCTGCTCAGGGTCCGTTTTGTCAGTTGGTGAGTTCCCTACCCGGTACAGGGAATCCTAGACGGGAGCTACGAGTATGAAGCGTTATTAAAAAACCAAAACTACTTAAATTAGAATACATTTCAAATAGTAATAAATTTATTGTGAATAATTTTGACTTGTTTAGTATATTATGACATATTGTAATCTATACATTTATTGAATAAATAATAATCATCAAGTTAAAGTTAAACGTTAAAAGTCAACCATATTTAAAACTTATACTGCTTTTGGGCTGAAAGAAATAGGTAAATAAAAACAAGTAGAAAGACGAAAAAGGAAAAAAAAAAAAACAAACACGGACAACTCACCTGTTTTGAGTATTGCCAGAAGCGTGCGAGTGGCTAAATGCTTTTTTGGCGTATGTAGCAATACTAACTGCATGTCATGTGCTTATATGTACATGTGTAATGTGTTGCTCGATAGATGTTTTTAATAGACTTTAAAAAAGGAGTTTATTAATAAAAGCGTTATGTTAAATATGCTTAAAATTTCAACTAATACGTATATCATAAGCGGAAGTTTTTTTTTTACTGAGCACAATAATTGCCGGAAGCAAAATAAATAAAAAACTATGTACTACATTTTGCTGGCCTTGTGTAACGAGTTAGGCTGTCTTTAGGGGCTGTGTCTAAAACCACGTATGATATCCATTAAATAAAACCACGTATGTTGTCCATTCAATAAAACCACGTATGTTGTCCATTCAATAAAACCACGTGTTGGACGCTAAACATGTTTGTGGAGCGCCGCTGTCATTGTTTGACTACCAACTTGCCTGATGTTAAGCGACGGTGTGGCCGAGGATGAAGCTCGTCAATCTAGAAGATATCCATTCACTCTAGCCTTGAAAATTCCAAGATTGTTTAACTTTCATTAACTATTTATACGTGATTATACGTTTATTTATTCGTTTTTATTCATGTTTATTAGCTCGTGTGTGTATGTGTGTGTAGTCTCGTTTTTGTGTATTTTATATACTTATGCTTTATGAATTTTGTTTTTAAATTCAGGTATGTTTTAGAATCCGTTTTAATCCTGGTTTGACACAATATTGACAAACGCAGCGGACTGTGATTGGTAGGAAGGCAGTTTTCAGTAAAGTGGAGCTGAGCTTAGCATGAATTGACCAATCACAACATGTGGAAATTTACAGCATTGTGATTGGTCAATTCAATCACCAATGCAGCCTTTTACGTCATATTTGTTTTCGATTTTGAACAACTAAAAATGCTTATTAATTATATTTCACATTTTCTTTATATGCACCATTAGTATAACTTATCGCTAGTATTCCTAAGGCGTATTGGCCTAACCTCCCTTTTATTTGTAATATTTCTGTAAACTTAATTTAAATTAAATTATAACTCGCATGAACCAGCACATTACTGCAGCTTATTTTTTATTGGATTTGTTATATTCTTAGCCATTTGATTTGTATTTTGAATAGTTTAGTATCATATTATGGATATCCGTGATTCCTATGACGATCGCATTCCATTCCAATTGCAACGCGAGTGCTAGCGGAGTGTTTTGCAGTTACATTCATATAACATAAATAAAGCTTTGTATTTCGTAACCGATTCCTGATGCAAAGCTGCGGACACCACCTTAATTTTGTAGAATTTTACGTGAAATTACGTCACACAGAATATTATTCGTTTTCCGGGTAGATTCCTCGAAGTTAGCATCGTGTTAAGACTCAATGCCTACAGGGATAAAGAATAAGATCTAATGGCTAGTCGTTCGGCCTATGCGAATTTTTAACAGACTTCCAAAAAGAAGAAGGAAGTTCTCAATTCGATTTTTTTTTTGTATTTTTGTTCAGCGATCATTCCGTTAATTATAAATTGTTTTCGATTATTCCTTTTTTGTTTGGTGGTTACCTCAGAGATGGTCCCGTATAGATTTTATCAAAATCGGTTCAGTACTTTGGATTTTGTAACAAAATAGTAGAATAAATATCATCCAAGTAAATTACGTATTGTAAAGTCAGTTTTTTAAACTATAATTATACTGTCTCTCTTCCACAAATGCTTACGGAGATCCATACTAATGCCGCAAATGGCTTATCTGCGTAGAGTTAATGTGAATCGTGCGTGTTGCAGGGCGTCAGCTGAAGACATGCGCACGTCGGCGGCGACGTTGGAGGCAGGCCTGGGCCCGGGCACGACCGCGCCGCGAGCCAACCTCGTCGCCAACGAACAACCGGTTAGCTTCACGGGGACTCCCTCGCGGCACTGACCGCTGCGCTAGCGCCGGAACCGGCGTACTGCAACTACCCTCATTACACGCGGACTCAAGACGAGCGTCGCCATCACTGGTTCGCCCTCTCTTTTTTTTGGTCAAACAAAAAACTATCGTCTTTCATTCTTTATTCTACAGAGTAGGTCGTCTTTAGGGCGCGGTCAGATCGGCGAGCTTTAAACTAGCGAATATATAGTTTGATGGTAAACATACTAATTAAGTTACTGGATAGAATCCAGTGAATTGTTTTTTTTTTATAATAATAATATTTTTTTATTTCCAAAATAACTTAAATGCTAATGCACAAGAAAATTATGTCACATTTCTGCAGCTAGCTGTCCATAAAGGATTACAACAATGGGCCCCAAACTAGGCAAAGCCTGTTTCTTGGGCGCCCTGTAGCAAGTTTACCTAAAACTATTTAAGCGCTGAGAATTGTACACATCTGCTTTATATTGATTTTACATGTCAATTTGTGGATTGTGTCGGAACAGTGAGAGTTTTTTAGCACAATAATCTAACCTCCAATATGCGATAAGCTATATGAACTAACGATATGAGAGCTAATATATCACTAGACTCTCTAGATTTACAAGCCGAATTGGAAAAAATAATTCGCAATGTGTCATGAAAACTATTCGTTACTGCCAATTCGCTCTATACTAACAAATCAAACAGCAATTTTAGCTACTCTTCGTGAGCTATAAAAATTATATCTTCTATTTGTAGCTAACTATCTGACCACGCCGTTAGAAAATAAATTAATATTTTGCCTTACATCTTTCTATTTAATAAGTTAAACGAAAGTTGTTTTGCTCTTGCTAGACTCGCTGAACGCTACCATTGATATAATTTCTTACACGACCAAGTTGATTATGAATGTCCGTTCGTGATTAGGGATTTCGTTCATTTCCTTTGTTTTCTATTACTTCTCGGTAAAAAAGTTGGAAGAGTGTTTTATAGCATACATCAACTTGTATGATCATCGACGATTAATTCTTATACCTACGTATTCTTTTAACACTTCATAGATTATTTAATGATATCTACTTTTCTGCGTTGAGTTTCTGCAATTTTTTAGATCTCGCTCACCTACTCGCGATCCTTAGAACGATTGTATAATATTAATAAATCAATCGTTTTCATCGTTTCTTTTGTTAGTGTGAGCCCTTGTCGATTATATATTATTCGGGCTTTAACAATTTTAACGTGTTCATCAATGTTTCACAAAAAATAATACAGTTGATGGATATTTTTCGTCGTCTTTTTTACGTCCCGGAAAAAAATAATCATTTAATTAAAAATAAACCAATGTCCTCCAAAACATTATTTTCCAACTGACATATTTGAACTATTTCATTCTTGAATGAATTGAATGAATGAACTTTGTCCGCTTTTAGATATGGATTATTTTTAAATTGTCATTGATTTTTTATGTCATTGATATAAACACTGATTGTTATACAAATAATGATATATCAATAGAAATTAATGTTAAATTATAGTTAAGCACATAGGTACAGGATCATACATTACATGAAAGGTGAATGCACAGTTTATGCACACAAAATACTCAAAATCGTATATTTTTTTCTGGCAAGTAAATATCAAAATCGACGACACTATAAATACTAAAATGTAACTTAGTAAACCTTGGCCACATTTTAACCGACTTCAAAAAGTAGGAGGTCCTGTGTTCGACAGTATGTATTCTTTTATGTATATTCACCGATTACTCCGTCATCCCTGGACCAATTTCAATATTTCTTGATTATAAAGAAGAAGCTCCCTAGGTGATCCCATAATTATTTTATCAACTTTGCTTTTTTTTTTAATAAGGTCTTAGAAATGTGAATATCTTGTTTAGATGGCTCAATGAAGCAAAGGAAAAGTGAGCGCGCATGACAGTCGTTTTCTGGAAAAAAGTTTATAACCATGAAGAATTTAGTGAGATTCAAAGGCCTCCTTACAACACTCTTCCAATGTGTATAAAGGTAAATTGAAGTCGGTTGTTCAGGTTTTATAAACTATACACTTGTAGTTTGTCATTTTGTCTGCCTAGTGTCTAGTATATTCTATATTGATGGGTGCGCGACTAAATGTGCGTTCACCTATAATTTCCATTTTGTATAATTTCATACGCAATAGAGGCTAATTTCCTATAAGTGTGTGAAAATAAACTAAAATGTTGGCGTCGCTTTGAAAACGGACCAAATTGAAATTCACATATAAAATAAATAACACTAAAACACTGAAAACCGTTGAGATGGCAATTTCTTAGAATCCTTAATTATTAACTTTGAAATTATAAATATAATAGAAAAAAGAAAAACATAGAACTTAGCCATAATTCCAATATGATATAAAAAAATCATTAAAATCAGATAATGTATGGAAAAATGTGCAATTTACAGGGGAATATTACCATTTCAACGATTCTAGCAGCATTCAATATCCCAACAAGAATACGCAGCTAAGCATAATTCTTTACCCTGCATAAGGAGGGTTATGTTTTTTAAGATGGCAACACGTAGTTTGAAGGCTGTTAATAATTTTAAATAATAGTTTCAACCCAGTGTAGAGGGTTGGTTTCTGCATATCTCTTTGTTTCTTCGCAGGGTTCACAAATTACCTATTGTATCATTAGTTATGATTACAGAGTTTTAACAATAAGTCTTTTAGCTGAAGGTGTACTGAAATAAAAAAAATTGCTCAACAGATTGAGACTAGCAAGTTAATTGTTTGCTGGTTTTTCTATCATATTATTGATACCGTTAAAGAATATCCAGCAGGTGAGGTCTTCAAATGTCTCTTCTTAATTCTCGCGTAAGAGTGACGCAGATATAACTACAGTATAATCTCACTTATCCGGCATTTCAAAAGACCGATACGTCCAATAGTCCGGCACCCTCCGCCTGCGCCTCCCTCGCCCTAGAGGGGCGCTATGCGCTCCGTCACCGTGTCGTCGTCTAGCAGTGTAACCTCAAAACTTATCACGTGCACGTGCGTACATATTTACATACATACATTATATTCTCTTTATGAAATGCTTTATTTTATATGATTTTTTCTCTATAATCCAGTAATCCGAACATTCCAATAATCCGGCACCCTCTGGTTTTTAATAGTGCCGGATTAGTGAGATTATATTGTAGTTTTGTGTTATCCTCGCAGGCTGTTATCACCATTAATGCGGGCAGTACATCTTAACCGAGGACATTACGAAAATTAGAATTTATCAAAATGTTTTTATTTATTAGGACTGTTTAGGTAGTTAGCGAAATTTTCTTGACATTGGTGTAAAGGTGTTTTGTATTCGTACAAAACAATTATTTTTATTTAGCATACATGATAGATCCACGTGGGTTATACTCATAAGTTTGTTTTATACATTTTATTAAGCCTGCTATTGTAGTCTAATCGCGTTTGACCCATCCGTGATCTGCGGGCTAATTCTAAAGCAAATGATCGATCCGATTTGCATCGCATTTATGAAAGTAACCGAAAATGAAATTGATAGTTATTGCTATAGAATAAGCTCGCATTGCAGTATGCAACGCCTATATTTTTTATAGCTTTAGTGTTTATTTATTCTAATCTTATTACTTATGTGATATTCTAAGACATTTTATATCGATTTTAGCCATTTTTCCTGTCTATTGCATTCCAAATGTAAATTGTGATGGGTCTTTTCTTATTTCCGGTGGAACAAACATTATTACAACAATGTCAATTTGTTGGGACACTATAACGTAGTACTTGATATTATCTATAGAGCCTTAGATATATCTTCACATATTTCATATTTTAAAATTGTTAGTTAGACAAAGGCGCATATAGGGCTATATGCGCCTTTGTCTAACTAACAATTAACAGTTGTTTTGACAACACAGTTGACGTTGTGTACAGTCAGGGTTCAAAAATCCATTAGTAGACACGAAAAGCAATATTATTAAAAATAAAAAAAACTATGAGTCGAATCGCACGTACACACTGTCATATGACGTATTGTGCCGCAACGCATACACGGGTATATGATAATATATATACTCCAAAAATTAAGCTGCTAGCGACTATTGATCTTGAGATGATAATGGACTTTTGATTCCTGACTGTACATCCCTGCTGACATTACAGCTAGATGTAAAATAAATGTGTATGGGCTATACTTGATTGGTAGCAGTCCCATTGTATATTATTATATCATTGAATACTTTAAGAATTACTGCAAAAAACACACCTTTTTAAGTGCTAATTCATATTCCAGGTTAATGTATGAACACATGAATGTTGTGAAATCATGCAGGCTTTTTACAGTACCCAATACTAAGCCGAAAGGTCATTCATTAAGGATACTCATAGTCATCATCATCTCAGCCATAAGAAGTCCACTGCTGAATATATGCTTCCCCCATGGGTTTCCAAAACGACCAATTGGAAGCGGCTTGCATACAGCGCCTTCCTGTCTCTTGGATAAACAATTGTTATTATGTGCACAATTCAAAATTAACTAAAAAAAACTGTTCCATACATTATATATCTGTATCTGGCCACCAAGTTAATATGAACAACAGCTGTTTTTTTTCGTTTTGCATTGAACTTGTAGGAAAAGTTTTTAACAATGATGAGTACGATGATACAATGATCTTTCGGCTATCGTGGTACTATGATAAACTTGTATAATTCCGAATTATCTTCACCTCGTGAAGTTATTTTGAACAACACTTAATGCACAGATTTTGAGCATATAAGTAGGTCAGTGTTCAAGTGTACATATGTGATTTGTGCTTGTATTTTTCCATAATTATTTGATGCACAGTTTGCGCAGGACACAGTACAAGTTTACTTTTATCCGGTAATTAATAATAACAAAATAATGGACTCTAAATATTTATGGAATCACCATTAGCGTAATTTCTAAATATTTTTTATAAGATATACAAAACATAGGATTGTTGCTGCAAAAGTATTATTGTGTATAAGAAAGACCCTAGTCTTAGATAATGTTTCCTTAGGTTTAGTGATTTTGCTCACAGCCAATGTTTTAGTAAGAGTTTTATTTAATATACAATTTTTTTAGAATGCTTCAATAATGAAATTATTTAGAACTGAATTATTTTAAGCAGAGTAGGTTTAGTGCTTCCCTTTACCAATTATTTTATGATCAATTTATGATGGCTATTGATTTAATTTTATTTACTGATAATTATGTATATAAAAAGAATTTTGTGTATCAGAACCCATGAAATGTAAAGTGTAACGTCTTTCAAGAAAAAATCTATCAAATACCATTGTTATATATGCTCCGTGAGCATCAGTGTGTCAATAGCAATTAACACAGAGCATGTTGCTGAGAAAAGTGATAAATGTTCCTATATTCACAATGGAATTGATTAAAAAGATTTTTTTGTTTGGCATGGAAAATTAAAATACATTTTAAATCATTTACTGCTATGAAAATATAAACATTTGTTACTTTGACGTGCAATTGTCATAAACCTGTTGTTACAGATATATGTACACTTTGATGAGCTGATACAGCGATTAGATGTATTTAGGGAATTTTTATGGAAAATGTTTCACCTTAAATATTGGGTTCATTTAATAGCTGAATTTATATTTTCGGGCAATGTAAATATTTTAGTTGCTGGTTGAAAGCATCTTCTTGAAGTTATTTCGTATTTTCACAGTTCCATTGTCACATTGTCTATCAAAATAATGTAATGTAATACTAAGGAGTATGTATTGTATTTATATACATAGTTGTATAGAGTTGCAGTTGTTCTTGTGAATTAATGTTACTGTTTAGGAATGCATATCTGTAATAAATGTGTGTATATTGAGGTTTTTATTTGTTTTTGACCTACTGAATTGACTACTTATGGTAAGATGTTTTCAGAAGTCTTCTAGGCAACCTGTAACTTTCTGAAGTCCAAGTTATAGGAAAAAAACTGAGAAAGTAATAGAGAAGTTGGTGGTCAAGTGTAAGCCTATTTTTAAGAAAATAAAATAAACATCCAAGACTAGCTTTAAGAGAATCTAAATGTCTATTTGGTGCCAAGTATCACATTTATTGACAGTTCAGAAATTAATACTTCAGAGATATGTATATCATGCTAACACAGTTTTATAGTTTAGTTAAAAGGTGACTATTTTGGTAACAAATATCTTGACATCAGATCAACAACCTTAGTCTTAACCAAAGTTTTTTTTTTGTTTGAAAGGTAACCTATTCAGCCACTTTAACAGGGGTTTTAGAGATACTAAAATGAAATTAGTTTCTATAAATTATTGTAGATCAGAGAAACAAAATTTCAGTTGTGAAAATATATTTACAAGTTTACATGAATTCTTACATATTTATAATTGTTACAACTTTTATAATAAACAAGGTTGCTTTAATAAATACCATCACACAATTCATCTCTCATCATCTGAACCTTTGCTTTTAATGGTCTCTTTCTATGTGTCATTGGTAGGATGACTGTAAACATGAACTTTGATAATACTCATCCATAAAACCCAGTATTAGCCTAGTTTTTCTGTAGTCATCCAAAACACTTTTATAGTGAAAAAATGGCTTATTTTGAAATAATTTGCACTAATTCTGCATTGCTCTAACTGAATTGCAGTAAATTAATACCTAAAGTTCGGCCGTTCAGAGAATGCGTTCCTGACACCTATCAGTTAGTCACGACTAGTGATGGGCACAACATAACACTGAGTTCGTTACCGTTCCTCCAAAATGAACCGCCACGTTATTTTTAAGATTATTTTCGTTTTAAATTGGCGGAATCAAATTAAAATTTATATTTTAGTTATTTAAGTGGAAACCAAAAAAGGGTAATATTAATATAATAAAATTGTTTTATTTATTCTTTGTTACAAAGTTACAATCTGTATTTCTATGCAATAAAGTACATTGAATTGAATGTGCGTACAGAATATTAATCAGACTCCGATTCGCTTGAGGAGGTGGTGTCTTCATCATCATCTTCGCCTACATGTATAATTATATTATTATCAATAACAGAATCAATCCTGATATCTCGGTCAAAATGTTCCACAATCAGATTTTTAGTCTTCTCAACAACCTTTTCCCATTTTCAACCTAAATATAAAAATGCTACTTTCTTTCGCGCATTCGGTTTGGTCGTAGTTTTATTTTTATATTTAATAAAAGTTATCTTATAGTCCATTATTTTCAAATTCTTAAAAAGAAAAACAAAACGTATTATTTTATAAAGTATAACTGTATAAGTACAGATTACGATACTATTATTGCCTGTTATTGTTAGCACAGCACTACAAATATAAAGCGCTGACATAACCTTGTAATAGCGCAGTTTAGATTTAGAAAAATATTGTTTACCAAGTTATTTGACACTCAGTTTGGCACAAAATTATAACATTAATTGATTATTGATATAATAATGTTGTTTTAATGCTCATCAATTGTTAAAACGGTAAACAACCAGCAATAATATTTTTATCGTAACTGCAACGCCATTACAAAGTTACGTCGTCAGTTCAATCGCGACGTGTCAGGAACGCATTCTCTGAACGGCCGTAGTATAGAGCACCTTATAAATACAAATATGGTAAGGTTAGGATGTGCTGGGCTACAAGGTATACTGATGAAACACTTTTGCAAAGATGGAGGAATGAATGAATGAATTTATATATTTATCAATGACTTAATTTGTGTTATGAGTATACAATGGTTTCAAAAGACCAAGACATATGCTACAAACAAATGTTGATTAGACCATTATGATACAACTGATAAGTTGAAACTTAGAAAAGGTATTGAACATCTTGCGTAGACACAATGCAGATCTAATGGTGAAATGATGATTCTTTATTACTAAGCCCTTGAAACCATAGTGGTGAGCTTTATAGCATCAAATCCTTGTAATCTGAAATAGAAAAGCAAATATTAATAGTCTTAAATTAGCCAGTGAATTTAAAATGTTTTTTTTAGTAGATTTAGGTTTCTAAATTGCAAGTGAACGGTCTCTTATGGGAAAGGCATGTCATCACAGATTGCTTTGGAAGCTTAATATCAGACCAGTTGTTGTTCAAGAGGAATAACTCCACATTCTTAATGCATATTGCACAATATTGAAACTCCCTAAGCAGTCTGTACCTTCTGTTTCTGGAATTTTGGAACATTCAAGGGCGGTAATTCTATTCAGCAAGCTTTGTTATCGGCCACAACGTCACTCACCATCAAGCAAGTTAGCAGTCAAATGTAAATCTATTTCACGACAAATATAAATGGGAAAGTTACCATACCTTAGTATTTATCAAGCCTTTTGTTTGAAAAGAGCCCCAGTGATTGTGCCGTGTCGTTGTATGAGACATTGTTTGGTGTCAGTCTCGAGGCAAACCGTAGGAGGTTTCAGGTTGGGCTGGATCTTGCACGCCTGTTCCGATATCGCCACGATTATCCCTGCAGAGTCTACGTGAGCAGAACCTTTGGAAGCCAGGCATAGGCCTTGGTGGTCGGCTACCAGACACCCATTAACGTTGGGTGTTGACATTATTTCTTCGATAACTCTGTCTAGTTCTTTTTCCATGATTGAGTGTTTGGTAATTAATTTAATTTTGACCTCTGAATATCAGAAGCTCTTCAAACGGATGGAAAATACTGAAAACCAAATAAAATTCAGCAAATTAGAGAAATTCCCAGAGTAGAAATTCTGTTTCTCAGTTTCTTTAAATCAAAACAAAAATGTTTTGAACTTTCGACTTTGACTTTAGGTTTATTTTGACAGTTGACGTTGGCAGCTAAATTATTGTTCTTCTTCTTTTTTGTATTGGACCCGCATTAAAGCATTTGCCAGTGTCAAGTATTAGGATTTTTTCAAGTTTCTTGAATTAAACAAGTTGTAAATGTTCTAGTCACAATCTAAGTCACGTATACAGTCAATTTATTAGTCGAGTCCTGCTTCATTGTTATTTTTCGGGCAGGCACAGGAAATGTAGCTCATACAACCATGGTGATCCTTTTATCATTTTTCTCTTCTTGTCAATAGAGTGAAAGTCAAGTAGTAACGGCCAAGTCCTCGTCACGTTTCAATGAAGTGGTGATGACTTTATTTGACAGTTCAGTAGAATTTGCCGACAACATAAAAATACACATTTCACCTCTTATTTCAGTTGCCTATTACTCATGCACTTATTAAACACTTTTTTTTATTTTTTTTTTATTTAATTTTATTCTCCACAGACACCAGGGTCCGTGACCTTTGTCATAATTACAAACTATTGTTTACTAATTATCGTTACGGGAAAATGATTTTATTTTAATTTAAGTACTTATTACTATGTTGCGTGCATACCACGAGCAAACCAGCGACCCGCAAGCAGCACCCGATCACGAGTATGACGCATGTGCCAGCCATCGCCCTCCTCAACCATATGTTAGGGAAGAGGGCGACCCGCCACACGACGCCGCCGCAAGAAGGAGCCTTCGATGGTGAGCATGAATGCTCAAGGTATGCACACAACTCTTATTTCTAACTACCGAAATACTAGTATTTCTGTGAATGCAGTCACTGGTAGAGCCCGGTTTTAGATGGGGTTTCCAGATTATCTATTTGCCCTCGGTTGATCGGACTCTATCAGCGACTGCACTCACATCGTCTAATTACATAAATCTGTCGCCTACTCTCGGCCCAGGGCCTCCATCACCGCCGCGTTCCGATCTTTAATGGCCATCTCTAAATTGTACTCTCTGATGGTCTGCGGTGAAGCAGCCGACGCACGCCGCACGAATCGACTGATTGCATCGTCTTCGGTATCATCAGCGTAATATGTGAAAGACCCGGTATGCCTCGATATCGCAACAACCGCGTGTGGGACACTCTCGTGCAGCTTCATTTTTGCCTTGGTCTTGATGGCTATAACCGACTCGTATGTTAGTCCCTGAGCTTCATGGATTGTAAGGGTACGTGACCCCACGCCTTCCCCATAGCCCTGGCTGATAAGGGTCTCCTTTTCTTCCTGTGTATGTACTAAGAAGAGGGTGTTGGGGAGGGCGCTGGGTATTTGCGCACCCTTATACTGTCTGTGCTCTAGAGATCTTACACGGGGTGTCGCGACGAATGCGAAGGATGATAATTTTACGAGTGGTAACTCAGAAAACTCTTCGCGCCAAAACATACTGATGATTTCACAGTCTATGGTAAAACAATGCTACAGAGAAATCTAGTTAGAACTAACTTTTGAAAGTTGAATCAGACGAAAGTGCCGCCATGACGGCTTTCGCGATGTTGTTTATTTTCAAGTGATGATTGGTGTTCAACATTAAATTAAAGCTAAGTATTAACAGTTATCTTGACTAATGTTAATCATGATCTGAGTGTTGTTATGTCTTTGCCGAGGTCTGCCATGAGTTCGCTTAGAGAGAACTCAACTAAGTTTTGGTCAGGATGTCCGAGAGGCGGGGCGTCGGATCCTGACAGGTTTGCCTGTAGAGGCAACCACTAGAGGGTCTACATACGGTAGTTCCCTATTTATCCGGCCGGGAAACCCATGACGATATGGGTTTATTTTATAGCTGTATCACAAAAGGTTGGTAGGTACTTAAAGCTTTTTTGCGTCCCCCCAGATGCTCGGTGAATGACGTCCAGATCAGGCGCGTTGTGGTTCGCCACGACGTGTTGCCATGCCTGGGACGATGGCACCGAGATCTGCTCGGTGTCATCGTACCATAATTTCAACAGGCGGTTCATCGCGGCACGAGAGTCTGGATTCGGCGGCAATACGGTGACACACCCTCAACCTAAACAATAGATGCGAAGCAACCACGGAAAGACGATAAAGGACACGCCAAGCTAAGGAAACCCAGGTATGAAGAATTTGTTATTCATAACCTAATGAAACACTCGGTGAGCGCTATCCATGATACATCCCCAATAATTCACATATGGACATATACACTTTTCCGACATGGATATGCTATTGCCGATATGGAGATGCTGAAGGGATAAAACGCGGCCAGACATGGTGGAGATATGCTGGTGATAAGCAAATTATTGAAATGCTGGTGATAAACACATACTGGAGAAGCCGGCGATAAATATTGTAAGATTTGCTGAAAAAATCATGTTTAATTCCGGTTTACGGAAATGGATGCATGAAATGAAAGTATTAGTAACGCCATCTTGCGAGATATAATGGAACTTATATAAATTCATGATATTTGAAACACAGTAAACCCTGGATTTTAAGGTGTACCTTTAGTCTTTCCGTACAGATTTTTATTTAATGTGGTCATAATTACTATTCAAAACGATGGATTGCATGAAAATACGAGAATTACTAGATAAAAGCTCTAAAATTGTGATACGGATCTCTTTATATTTATGTATCGAACTTTTAATACTATTTGTCATTATTAGACATTGTCAATATTGTCATTGCATCTGAAATATATCATGCAAAATTAATGTTGAATAAAGCCATAATTTACGAATGGTTGTTTCAAGTATGTATCAATTTATTCAACATTAATATTAATCGAAGATCGAGTCATGCCGTTAGAATCGAAAATCGCGACGGCCCAGCCGTCTTCTCATATCTCTCGATACCTCCGCCCCGAGCGGTTTGACGTGGATCCAACTACGACTGGTTCAGACCTGAAGTGGACTCACTGGAGGTATTCATTCGAAAATTTTATAACTGAGGAAGCTGCTTTAGCGAATGATTCTACCAAATATAAACTTCTCGTAAATCATATTTCGCCAACATTGTTCAATTTTATACGAGAATGTAAGCAGTATACCGAAGCTATCACGATACTTAATGACATTTACGGAAAAAGGAGGAACATCACCCTGGCTCGGCATCGCCTTACTACTAGAAAACAGCAGCCTGGAGAGTCGATAGCAGAATATTCTAGAACGCTTAGCTTACTTGCATATGACTGTCACTTTAAGGCAATTTCGGCCAAAGAATATCAAAATGAAATGATTCGTGGGACGCTCATTGCAGGACTATCTTCTACAAAGATAAGAGAAAGGCTGTTAGAGAAATGTGACATGACCTTAGAAGAAACTCTGAATATAGCGATTACATTGGAAAGTGCGGAACAAACATCGTGTGTACTAGAGTCAAACGCGACTACCATTTGTAATAATGCTATTACCGAACCAACTTCGATAGAACAACCACAAATACAGAACTTAGCTGTGGTAAATTCAAGAAACAGCCGTCGAAGATGCTTTTTCTGTGGTGGAAACATCCATCAAAGAATTAAATGTCCCGCTTACAATGCAGAATGTCAACTATGCTCTAAAAAAGGACATTTTGCTACTGTCTGTCGCAGCTCCGGACAAACGCGACAGAATGTAAACGCTGCTACTACTCCGGAGGCTAATCTCCAATCTCAAGATGCGTCAACAATATTAGCGGCTGCACCTTCAAGTTTACGCAAAGCCACTATACCTATAACTGTCAACGACCATCGAGCGGAGGCTTTAGTTGATACAGGTAGCTCTATTAGTTTCATTGATAATAATCTTGCACGACTAATGAAGCTTAAGAAGAGGCCATGTAGACAAGTAGTAACTCTCGCATCTCTCAATAATGTATCATATGTTGACGGCTTATGTCATGCTACGATACAAATCGATCGCCATGTGTATGAAAATCAACAACTTCTAGTTGTAAATGACCTCTGCGCTGACGTTATCATCGGACATGATCTCCTGAAGAATCATTCGTCACTAGAACTACAATTCGGTGGAGACAAAGAACCATTGAAGATTTGCAGTGTGCTTGCAGCTTCAGTCCCTCCCGTGTCTGTTTTCACTAATCTATCGCCTAATATTAAACCGATTGCTATACGTTCCAGGCGCCACTCTGAAGTAGATCGAGCATTCATTTCAAACGAAATTTCCAACTTGTTAAAAGACAAAGTCATCGAACCAAGCGTCTCACCATGGCGTGCACAAGTTCTGGTTGCTGGAGGAGGCAGCCACAGGAAACGATTAGTGATCGATTATTCACAAACTATTAATCGATACACAGATTTGGATGCTTATCCATTGCCAAGTATCGACTCCATTGTCTCACAAGTAGCAAAATATAACTACTTCAGTCAGATTGATCTCAAAAGCGCTTACCATCAGGTGAAAATTCTACCTAAAGAAAGGAAATATACAGCGTTTGAAGCGTGTGGCAACCTTTATCAATTTACACGAATTCCTTTTGGCGTGACAAACGGAGTCGCAGCATTCCAAAGAACACTGCAATTTGTCATTAATACTGAAGGACTCAAAGGAACCTATGCTTACTTGGACGATGTGACCGTCTGTGGACAGGACAAGCAAGACCATGACGACAACCTGAGAAGATTCATGAAAGCTGCGGAAAAATATAATCTTACCTTAAACATTGACAAATGTAAGTTTAATTCAGAAAGTATTAGTCTCTTGGGCTATACAATTCATCGAAACACTATAAAACCCGATGAGTTACGCTTAGAACCATTGCTAGCACTGCCTACTCCAACAGATGCAGCTACTCTCAAAAGAACGCTTGGCCTGTTCGCTCATTATTCAAAATGGATCGCCAATTTTTCTGCTAAAATTAGGCCACTAATGCAAGCAGTATTTCCACTCTCAGAAGACGCAGTCAATTGCTTCAATGATTTGAAGTCTGATATTGCCAAATCAGCCCTGACTGCTATCGATGACAAGGAAGTAATGACCGTTGAGACAGATGCCTCTGAGTTCGCCGTTGCAGCTACCTTATCTCAAAAAGGAAGACCTGTAGCTTTCTTTTCACGCACTCTCAACGATTCGGAACGTCGACAATCTTCTATTGAAAAGGAGGCTAGCGCAATTGTCGAAGCCCTACGCAAATGGCGTCATTATTTAATTGCGCGACATTTCTTACTCGTTACGGATCAACGATCTGTTGCATTTATGTTCAATCAAACGCATGCCAGCAAAATCAAAAATGAAAAAATAGAACGTTGGCGCCTAGAACTTTCATGTTATCGCTACGACATCATTTATAGACCTGGGAAGCAAAACTATGCCGCCGATGCATTATCACGTGTCTGCGCTCACATAAATGCATCGCCTGACAAACTATTTGAATTGCACAAGTCTTTATGTCATCCTGGCATTGCAAGAATGATACATTGGATCCGTACAAAGAACTTACCTTACTCAGTTGAAGATGTCAAACGGATGACGGCCTCATGCTCTGTTTGCGCTGAAATTAAACCAAGATTTGTCAAAAACGAAGGGAAACTTATCAAAGCGACATCTCCATTCGAACGCCTGAATTTAGATTTCAAGGGACCGCTTCCATCTAACTCTCGGAATCGTTATATTTTGACGATAATAGATGAATACAGTCGTTTTCCTTTTGCTTTTGCTTGCAAAGATATGACATCTGGTACTGTCATTAATTGTCTCAAACAATTATTTTTCTTATTTGGCATGCCAGCATATATTCACTCCGACAGGGGGACTTCGTTCATGTCTGATGAATTGAGACAGTTTCTCACAAACCTAGGAATCGCCTGCAGCAGAACTACCCCGTACAACCCTCGAGGGAACGGACTGGTAGAACGTTTGAACGGTACTCTATGGAGAACGATCCAGCTGCACCTTCGCTCTAATAATATGGAAATTGATAAATGGGAATCCGCGTTACCAGTCGCACTTCACTCTATAAGATCATTACTTTCCACTGGAATAAACACTACACCGCATGAAAGAATGTTTAACCATCCACGGAGAACGTCAAATGGTCAATCAATGCCGACTTGGATGCTCACGCCGGGACCAGTTTTAATGAAAAAGAATGTAAGGAATTCAAAATTTGACCCGACAGTCGAAGAAGTAGAGCTGCTTCAAAGTAATCCAGACTACTCTTTTATAAAGTTACCTGACGGTAGAGAAACGACCGTATCAAATAGATCTTTGGCGCCATGCCCTGATACCGAAACAATATCAGACGGTGATGCATCAGACGATTATTTTTCAGCGGATACTGAGGAAGATCAATCGGTCAATGACACCCCGGTAGTCGAGAGTCCTCAACTTCGCCGTTCTACTCGTGAACGAAGACTTCCGGTGCGTCTAGAAGACTATGTGACGTCGTCTGTGGCAGGGGGTGAATGATACGGATCTCTTTATATTTATGTATCGAACTTTTAATACTATTTGTCATTATTAGACATTGTCAATATTGTCATTGCATCTGAAATATATCATGCAAAATTAATGTTGAATAAAGCCATAATTTACGAATGGTTGTTTCAAGTATGTATCAAATTGAAAGATTAAATATTTCGCGCGAATCGCGCTAATTTCCTCCGCCAAAAGGTAGATGGCGCAAGTTGTCTCTTTGGATCGATTTTGCTGATATAAATAATACGACTTTGCTTCAAGAAGAAACAGATTATGGACCAGGAATTACATTACAATTATTTATTATGTCAAAACATTTGTATATTTAGTTTTATTTCCGTGTATAATGCAATTATATAAATTATTAGACTTTTTATGTTCGCTGCGAGTAAGATATTTATAGAACGTATTTGAAGTTGTTTACGGGTTACTAGTATTAAAATAGTAGATTGTATTCGTAGATCTACCAATTTGTGTACTATTTTTCTTCCGATAATTTTAGCAGTCAAATATTTTTACAGTGTAAAACTATGAGGTATTATGAGTATGTGTAACTACATTGCTTTTAACTTTGAAGAAATGTTAATTTGACATACTATTTACCGAAAAAACATCATGATAATTTAATTTAAAAGTAATTATCTGTACATAAAAACGGTAGTATACGATAATGGTCAGAAAAGGAGTGAACACAATTTTACTCACTATAAATTAGTCAAACAGAAATTAGATGTCTTTATTCATTTGTTTTCGTAAAAATAAGTTAAAATATTGTTTTAAAAGTGATTAAAATTAAAATCGATGATTTAAAGTACGTGTTGTTGACGAATTTTCGAGATAAATGACGATTTTCGTTATGTTAAGCGAATTTTTGAACTTCGTGCGGTGGCTAGCTTAATTGTTTTCCGCCATATTTTTTCTCGTAAAGTTCATAGAAAAAATTTGAAGTCGTAAACTTTTGTGCAAAGATAAAGTAAAAAATAAGTGAAATTAAACGGGTAAGTGTTTAGACAAATAGCTCTCTAGCATATATACTTCGTATTAGTTGATTTTAGAGTGCGTGAAGTCGAAATCATTTTCTCAATTAATGAAAACATTTTACTCAACACGCTTCGTTCGCGTTTACAGAATTTCATGTTAGGTGCGACCTAAAATAACAATTTGACGATACATCGTACTTAGTACTTACAAGTTTTCAAAGAATAAGTGTGATGGAAAGCGGAGATTACAAAAATAACTCATAAGTTTAACGCGCTTCATCAGACCTCGTCTAACAAAGTACTCAATAAATAGTAACTTAATTAGTAATGGCTTAATATTATATTTATTAGGCGATGTGACGTCAAGAATATGCAAGGTAGCACTTATCACTTTATTTCGGTGTATATTGAGCCAGTAGCGCGTATCACAAAACTTATATGGTAGGTATTTATGAACCACGCCTGATTATCGTAGTCCTATGTGTTACTACTAAAATACTTATAAAACCTACTGTATAAACTCATTTAATATGATCGCATTGCTCTCTGATAGTTAATCGCTATATCAAGTAGACAAAAGTCATGACATGTTAGTGTAATGATACATAAAATTCTGATTCTAATATGTTGATATTAAAATGCGATAGTAGCGACACCTTCGGTTACAATCTATACTAACCTACCTATTTCAAGTCTAGATTACTGTTATGGAACAATATAATGTGTAATGTACATGAAATGTATAGTAATAAATCGAATTAAATTAAAAACAATAAACTAAAACTATCAAAAACTAACTAAAAACAAAACTATCTACAGAATTTTAAGCCTATTGAATTCTCATCTTAGAAACTTTATTAAGATACAGTTCTAAAATTGACAAGTGAGCTGAAGTATCAGATTACTAAGATTTATTACTAAAATTATGAAAGATACAAATCAGTGCTTCGAGTTTTAATATTGTTTATTGAAATGATTATAAAATTAAGTACACATTATTTTAATTGAGATGTTTTAATTTATATTTTACTTTTGGTTAGATGACATGAGTACTATAGCATAAGCTATGTTTTTTGGACTCACCTGTGTAAATTGAGAATTAATTAAAATGTAACAGTCATACTTAAATACATAAAGTATTTTATTATATGGAAATATATTGTGCATAATCATTCAAAATTATTAAATGCACCATATTACAAAATGTATAATGAACATTGAAAATTTAATATTTGTTTGTCATTAGATATTTGATTTATACAAATATTTTAAACATTTTAATAATCTTAGTCATATGAGTGAAAACTATTTACATTCACAATGATATTTATAGTCATGCAACATTAATTTTATTTAAAAGAAAATAATATGATTTCTATTACAATTTTTAACACTTGGCTGTTAGATGTGTAGCAATATAGTTTATTAAATGATCATATCCAATGAAGTTCAACTATATAATTTATGAAAGAAATTATAATAATACTAATGTAATAATAATAGGCTAAAAGCGATAACTAGCACATATCTTTACAATATTAACAGCGGATGTTATGGTTGCCAATTTCAGGCTCCGAAAATACAAAAATACATCATGGAGGATATGCTGATACAGCGACTTTTACTTATCATGAAGAAAATAGAGAAATTGAAAACATGGACTGAGGAATATGGTGGCACATATGAATACTTATTATCAAATGCCGAAACAGTACAAAGGCAGTTGGAGACAATGAATAAAAATTATAAGATTACAGTGATAATTCATAAAGGATGTTATGGCCAGATTAAAGAGTGTCACTATGCCACAGTATATAAAATTATAGTAGCAGAATTCAAGTGTTGCGAAGAAGCACCCAATGAAAGGGATATGCATGGAAGAGTGTTGAACTCATTCGGTCGGATTAATTTATTAAATTACTGACAACATGCTAATTAATAATATACTATAAAATACTAAATTACTATACTTAATACTAAATTGCTATACTTATCATACTATACTGAATATTATTGTAAATATTTTATATTAATGCACCCTTATCGGGCAATTCAAAGTTAAGATTATTTTGAACTACAACTTGTTGATTGACAATGTTTGTTAAAATTGATTATTGAAAATTATTCAATTATTCTCATATAACTGTAAATTGCTATTTGATTTTGATTCACAAAGAACATAATATATGTAAATCACTTGCCAAGAAACTATGTTTACCGATCATAGAAGAATCAATAAAATAGAGAGTGAGTTTCTATTTTCACATTTGGTGCCAAGGGTCCACAGGAAATTGAAAGCCCCCTAGTAAAACTTCAATTAAAGACACGAACGAATGAAGACATTACTATATACGCTAATTGTGTCGATTCCATTACAAATGGAGTATCATATCACAAAATAATTCAAGGAGATGAATTCATAAACCAGGATTTTGTTATAGCAGACGATGGATCTCTAAAGGATCAAGTTCACATTTTAGTTGGAAATGATTATTATTTTTCACTTATTTACGATGAGAAAAGGAAGATAGGTCAAAATCTATACCTAGTCCAGTCTAAGTTTGGATGGATTTTGAGTGGTCAAATATATACTCAAACAACTAAAAAAGAGGAACTGTCGGTTCTGACATATTTTCAAACTAACTTGAACATTGGATTCAATGAACCAGATCTACAACCTTTATGTACCTTTGGATTATGGAAGTGTAAAAAATTTATGGGAACTGGAGTCCATCGAAATTACAGATTCTTCTAAAGTTAGTAGAGAAGAGAAAGCGATTCAATATTTCAACGAGACAACCAAATACATAGACAACAGATATACAGTAAGTTGGCCGTGGAAGGAATATCCACCTCAGTTACCCACTAATTTTGGGTTAACATATGGAAGACTCAAAAGTTTAATGAAACGTCTTGACTCTGATACATTGACTTCTTATGATCTAACTATGAAACAACAGCTAAAAAACGGAATTATAGAATATGTAACTGACACAACTGAAATTACAAGATCAATACATTACTTGCCACATCATTGTGTGCAACAAAAGGACAAGCCTATCCGTGTAGTCTATGATGCCAGCGCAAAGACAAAAGGTAACAAAAGTCTTAACGAATCACTATACTGCGGGCCTCTATTATTAGAAGACTTAACAGGCTTGATTATAAAATTTAGAAGACATAAAATTGGGATCACAGCTGATATCGAGAAAGCATTTTTACAAATAGCTTTACATAAGAAAGATCGTGATGTCACTAGATTCTTATGGTTGAAAGATATAACGAAACCAGTGTCAATGGAAAATCTTCTATATTTGAGATTCTGTAGAGTACCTTTGGAATAATCTCAAGTCCATTCTTGTTAAACGCAACAGTGAAACATCACCTTTCTCAAGCAGAAAAACAACATGTCAAAGATTTAGCCGATACCATTTATGTCGATAATCTTGTCACTGGTACAAATTCAACCTCGGAGGCTATGAAACTTTATAAAGATGCCAAGAAAACCTTTCAAGAGATTTCAATGAATCTCAGATCGTGGAGTTCAAATGATACACAAATTATGAATCAGATACCTGATGCTTGTGAAGACAAAGTTGTAAAAGTCTTAGGCCTAGATATGATTATATATATGAAGATACACTTTGTCTCAGATTCAAAAACGTCAATGCAAACAAAGTTGTCACGAAAAGGGATGTTCTTAGAGTAATTGCTTCTGTATATGATCCTTGTTCTTACGCGGCACCATATCTACTTGCTGCAAAACTATTTCTCCAAGAACTGTGGAAAACTAAAATTAAATGGGATACAACCCTACCACAAGAAATGAGAGACTTATGGTCACAATCTATCTGCCGAGATTTAGATAATATAAAAGATATTTCCTTACCAAGACTTTACATAAGGCACACAAAGAAAAACAGATATACTATACACTGTTTCTGTGACGCATCCTTAAAAGCATATGCAGCAGCGGTATATGTTGTTCAAGGAAACGAAAAGAACTTTATTATTGGTAAATCACGGCTAGTACCTTTAAAAGACCAAGACAATTAGAAGATTCCTCGACTAGAACTTTTGGCAGTTCTTATAGGATGCCGATTGATAAAATTTGTCAATAAAAACATGCAATCAGAGATTGTTCAGACAATTCTGTGGACAGACAGTCAGATAGTGATAGATTGGTTGAATTCTGACAAACTTTTACCACCATTTATATCGAGAAGAATAGAAGAAATAAAACAAAATAAAAATTTGGTTGTAAGACACGTTCCATCTGAATTAAATACAGCAGATGTAGCGACAAAACTGTCTGTTTCAAACGAAGATAAAATGAAATGGCTTACTGGTCCTGACTTCATTGTACAAAGACAAGATGTATGACCATCTAACATACAGTCGAATAAATTCGGTACTCTTTTCGCGGGGGAGGGTCTGCCGAAGTATAATCAAGATCAAGAAGGATCTACAATGGAAACAGAAGATTGGTACAGTGAGAAATATGAAGATATACAAAAAAGCAACAGTAAAGACTTGCAAAACGAAGAAACATTTCGAAGTAAACTCGAAGAGATAAAACACTTACAGGAAAAATATTTTCCATTAGAAGTTCAAGGAAAGCAGACAGAGATTTAAGCCGAAACTTAAAACTATTTAAAGACATGGATGGGATATTACGCTGTAAAGGTCGATTGGGAAATGCTGATTGGTCATTCGATAAACGTTATCCTATTCTCATTCCAAAGGACTGTGATTTTACTAATAGCCTGATTATGAAAACTCATCAAGACAATTATCATGTTGGTGCAAATCACACTCTGAGTATAATACGGAACTCTTATTGGATACCGAGAGGTAAAGCTCAAGTACAAAAACTTCTGAAGCGCTGTTCAAATTGTACCAAGCACAATGGTGGTCCATTTAAAGCACCGCCGACCCCAGCATTACCTCCTGAAAGAGTAAATTACAGCTCGCCGTTCAGTTTTGTGGGAACTGACTATATGGGTCCACTTCTAGTAGATAATGGTCACGGACCTGTGAAACGGTGGATATCTATCTACACATACTTGGCCGTTCGAGCAATTGAATTGGAAGTTGTACAAGATCTATCGGCTGAAGAAGGAATGTTAGCCTTACGCAGAATGATATCCAATAGAGGTGTGCCATTACTTATAACTTCTGATAATGCACTTTATTACAAACTGATGTCAGAGATACTGTCAAATCAATACTGTATCGATAATAAAATCAAATGGAGATTTATTCCACAGCTAGCACCATGGTTTGGTGGTTTCTATGAGAGACTCGTTGGTATAGTCAAAAATTGCTTAAAGAAAACCTTACAGAAACATCTTTTGAAAGATTCCCAATTAATAACAATTGTTAAAGAAATACAGGCTGTTGTCAACACAAGACCTCTTACTTGCGTTGATTCTGAACTGGATCAAATCCTAAAGCCATCAAATTTTCTCACAATGGGCAAATGCTTAACAGTAGAAGCTTCTAGTAACGATATTACTGTTACAGAAACTATAACAAAGACAGAACTTATTAAAGGATGGAAAAGAGCTTTAGTAATTCTCCATGAGTTTAAAGACATGTTTATAAACCGATATCTGCCTAGTCTCAGAGAAAGATATCAACATTCACATAAAGAACCGAGAGTAACCTCGAAACTTGAACCGAGTATAGGTCAAGTTGTACAAATAAAGGGAGAAACTAGTAATCGTCAGGAATGGCGAGTAGGAAAGATAACCTGTCTAACGAAAGGGGCAGATGGTATGGCTAGAGTGGCCAAAGTAAAGGTTGGGGATAAGGAATTTACCAGAAGCATATCACATCTTTACCCTCTAGAAGTAGATGAGGATGAAAATCAACCTTACTTTAAATCTGGGTCATCATGCAGAAACCATCTTCCAGAATTCGAAGTAGAAACTTTTCCTATGGATCCTACAATGGTATATGAAGAAACTACTATTCCAGAAGTTATTCCCAACTATCCAAACGAAGCTCCTGACAATCACGATAGTAGAGGAAATGAAGATATGCAATCAGTAGAGCCAGATGTGGAAAGAAGTGGTGATATTCAAAACCAACTTGAGATGTCTGACGACAATGAGACGAGACCAAAGAGAAATGCGGCCATCAAAGCCCTAGAAAAAATTAGGGAATGGACGCGCAATTTACTATCACTACTTTAATTTTGCCGGCGGGGTGTGTCGCGACGAATGCGAAGGATGATAATTTTACGAGTGGTAACTCAGAAAACTCTTCGCGCCAAAACATACTGATGATTTCACAGTCTATGGTAAAACAATGCTACAGAGAAATCTAGTTAGAACTAACTTTTGAAAGTTGAATCAGACGAAAGTGCCGCCATGACGGCTTTCGCGATGTTGTTTATTTTCAAGTGATGATTGGTGTTCAACATTAAATTAAAGCTAAGTATTAACAGTTATCTTGACTAATGTTAATCATGATCTGAGTGTTGTTATGTCTTTGCCGAGGTCTGCCATGAGTTCGCTTAGAGAGAACTCAACTAAGTTTTGGTCAGGATGTCCGAGAGGCGGGGCGTCGGATCCTGACAGGTTTGCCTGTAGAGGCAACCACTAGAGGGTCTACATACGGTAGTTCCCTATTTATCCGGCCGGGAAACCCATGACGATATGGGTTTATTTTATAGCTGTATCACAAAAGGTTGGTAGGTACTTAAAGCTTTTTTGCGTCCCCCCAGATGCTCGGTGAATGACGTCCAGATCAGGCGCGTTGTGGTTCGCCACGACGTGTTGCCATGCCTGGGACGATGGCACCGAGATCTGCTCGGTGTCATCGTACCATAATTTCAACAGGCGGTTCATCGCGGCACGAGAGTCTGGATTCGGCGGCAATACGGTGACACACCCTCAACCTAAACAATAGATGCGAAGCAACCACGGAAAGACGATAAAGGACACGCCAAGCTAAGGAAACCCAGGTATGAAGAATTTGTTATTCATAACCTAATGAAACACTCGGTGAGCGCTATCCATGATACATCCCCAATAATTCACATATGGACATATACACTTTTCCGACATGGATACGCTCTTGCCGACACGGGGAGTTGAGGAATATATACCGGAGTATATTTCCCTCAGCGCATACGCAACGTCCATTGGGTTCCGATGTGTGCAGAGCAACTCCTGGCTGATGGTTGTGACCAGGTTTGGGCGATGGTACCTCATTTCGAAGAGATTTTCTCTATCGATATAAGGCAGTTGATTGACATCTCCGATGAGGATGAGTTCGCCAGCACCAGACAGCCGTGAAGCCATTATTATAGCTCCAAAATGGTTCATAAGAGCTTCGTCGACCATGAAGCGTCTGAAGCTCTCTCTTCCAAAACCATTCACGAGTACAGAAGCCATGGTTCGCACCCTGGTTTTCACCAGATCTCCGATGCGATGCGATAGCTTCTCTCTCAGATCTTTTGCTGCTTCTGTCGTTGTTGTGATGATAGCGTCTCTGTCCACCTCAAAGTGCCTTATCACCCATGTTGTCTTGCCACAACCCGGAACTCCGTTGACCCATTGGATCTTTGGTACTGCCCAGTTTTCCCAATTTGCCTCGACATCTAAGTTCCCTTCGATGGTTTTAGCCATCTCTAGGATCTTGTCATCCAGCATTACCTTGGTGCAGCGGGCTGTAACAACCAATGGATCATTCGATGGTATCGCATATTTCGGTCTTCCTGTTCGCCCCGTCTCGGCCTCATTCAGCGCCACAAAGCCACTTTTTGCACTATAAGCTGCCATATATTGTCCCTTCATGATCCCTCTTATGACTTGGGATGTGTCGTTATTATATATAGCTGCTTCTGCCTGCTCGAGTCTTTCCTTTAGGAAGTTTTCACTTCCTAGCGTGAAGAACTGAAGGATGGTATCACAGTTCTTGAGGTTGACTTTCCTTGTCGCTCTCAAAGTAGCTAGGAATTCAATGAAGGCGTTTTTTGCGTGGCTCTTTGGCTCTGAAGCCAAAATGTAACGGGGAGGGTTGACCTGTCCCATGTCGGCTCTTGTTCGGGCTACCTGAGGTTGTGAAGCTGATCTGAGTGTCATCGCCGTCGAGGGAGGTGGTGATTCGGGTGTGATTCGGAGCAAGTTCTGCGCTGCAGTTCTTACGAGAGCAGCGATGGTATTATTCGGTATGGCACTAAACACGTAATTTAAAAGAAAAACAAAATAAGTACTAAAATAAAACAAACGCTTCAAAGTATTACTTTATGGCTTTGAAGGGAAAAAAATCTTACGACACCTATTAAAGCCTGGCTTTCACAGGCCCAGTACCTGGCGGTCAGTGAAGGACAGTTAACTGTCTGGCAGCTACTGGGTCCGTGAAAACAAAGTTGAGCCAGTACCTACTGACCGATCAGTTGCTGACGGACAGCTACTTCAAAATGTTTTGTTTTTACTGACCACTGACCCCACTCCCACAAGGATAGCTACTGGGTCGTCACTCGCTCCTTAAGAATGCAATTAGACAGTGGCAGGTCAGTGCCGAAGGATACTGGACGCCTGGACAGTCAGTTTTTTTCTTTCTCAAAAATGGCGGTGGCAGGGCAATGGAGTGATGCTGATAATATAACTTTGTAACCAACACCTTGTCCAATTTTTTTTCTTTTTTCTCTTTTGGCTTTTGAGAATTTCCAACAAATCTTCACCAAGGAGTAATGCCAATAGTCGTATATTTTTTCGAATTATATCGCACTGATCAGCCATTTTGCTGGGCTCGTGAAAACGCAACGAAACCCAAGCCAGAACTAGTAACACAGTAGCTGTGTACTGCTGTCTCCCAATGCAGACCCAGTAGTGAGAACACGTCAGGAACTGTATAGACAGCAGAATGTACAGTTGCTGTCTACTGGGCGGTCAGTACCTGGGCCTGTGAAAACCAGGCTTAAGTAGGTACCTATTCACCTACTTACTCACCCACACATCAAAATCGGTGATGTCGTTTCATAGATCTATGTATAGATGTCTAGATATATAATCTCTATCGTTTACTAGCAGGTAAGTAACAAGAAATAGTAACATTCTGAGGGACGTTTATTTTTTAAATCTATGTTTATCACAGAATAAACACAAGTTATTTCATAACGTCCGGAAGATGCTGGCTGGTAAACTAAACCAAGGCCATTAGGTCAACCGTGTCGTCGTCGTCGTCGCAAATCGGCCGAGACCTTTGCCTATTACAACTAAACATAATTCTCTGCACTGTTTATAATTTCATAAGCACTGTTCGCAACCAGCACAATTATTATTATTAGAAGACTTGACCTTAATTTTAAATTGCAACATTTTGCGGAGACGACATGGCTGTTATTAATTGGTTGGTTTCTTGAAAAGAGCGCTAAATGTAACGAAAACGAATAGCTGATTCGAATAAATAAGTTCGTATAGTATAGATGGTATAGACTGAGTGGCCATCCCGAGAGCCGCCAAAAGGTCTCCGAGATCTAATTTTCTAATTCGTCTGTGTCTGACATGGCTTGATGATTGCTGTTTTTAAGAACAAACAACCGGGACCTACAATTTAACGTGTCTTCCGACCCACGGTAGCGCTCAGAAAGAAATGCCACTCACGGTCACTCATCCGAAGACTGACTGGTCCGTCATTGGTGATCGTTCGAGAAAACCCTGTTTAGTACAATACTCTTTGGAGAAAACCTAGCCAAGCTACGCCACGAGCGCTGCGCTGATTCGAATGAGCGGTGGAGGGAGATCATAAATATGGCAGAGGCGTGCCAATATAATATTATTGTATTTAATACAACTTACGCAAAAAATAAAAATTACACCTTTTCGTAATATCCAACAAACTTTTTCTTAACAAATTTATATGTACCTAAATAATTTTATTAAAATTATTCAAAAAAAATGTTCAGCGTAAGCGTAAGTTACGCGATGAAAGTCGCTCTTGTGCAGTCGGGTATTTTGTTTTTAATATATATTATAATATACCTATATTGGTGGAAATTTTAACTCCCAACTTAAAAAGAGGAGAGTGTTATTAAGTTTGACGTGTGTATCGTGTGTACGTGTGTGTGTTGATGAAACATACTTAAAAACTCTCTAGATGAAACCGTCTTTCAAACAGAAATAAAACTAGATCAAAATCGGTCCATCCGTTTAATAATTACGATGCCACAGACATATACCTAGATACATATGGTTTGGTTGCTTCCGAATGGGTCTTTCCGAATAGATATAATCTGTCTTCAAATCGCGAGTGAATAGGTGGCTTCTATGCAAGCGCGCTCCATCGTAGACCGTAACTGTCGCTTAACAAGGTGAGTTGACGGTCAAGCGCAAGCCTATCGTCGAATTAAAAAAAAAGGTATCTGTCTGTGGCATGGCATCGTAGTTAATAAACGGATGGACCGATTTTGATCTAGTTTTATTTATGTTTGAAAGACGGTTTCATCTAGAAAGTTTTTAACTACGTTTCATTATAATCCGTTCAGCCATTTATTATGTCGGAGGTTTTTGAGTTTTCTATAACTCTTTTCTGGTAAAAATCGAAAAACTCACAATAAAATAAAAAAATAATTGGGGTGTCAGGATTTTTAGTTAGGTTGTTTTTTTTTTCTAAATACCCATTTAGAAAAAAACAACTTAATTTAAAAAATTTGAACACTCACTTTGTCTAACCTTTGCTCAGACACGCGTATAATTATATATATTTCCACTTTAGCATAAGACCAGAATAAGTTTTAAATATGTTTACACTCGTAATTCTAGTCTTAACATAGTTTTAAAAGGCGTACCTAATTAATTAATATTCTTTTCGTAAATGTTTGCAGTGTGGCACACAGTCGAAACTCGGCGACGCGCACGCCAACTTGTGTGCAGCCTTGCGTCTCAAAATACTAACACTGAGTATACAAAATGCTACAACTGATTGTGTACAGTTTGCTGTTGTTTTTGACGTTATTGGCGATATGTGACGTCATAGCATCATGCGTGAAGAGTACTGAGGAGTCGAAGAAGAGATTCGTTATTTGGACAGGTGAGTTTTTTGTGTTATTTTGGTGTTGTTGACCTGTGAGAAGATTTCTTTTGTTTAGGTGGCAGTCAAGGAAATATTATTACTGTTTTTTATTTATTTACAAACTCGCTTGTTTTGAGTCGTGGTATGGTCGAGGATGGAGTGCAGACATTTGCTCGAATTAAAAAAAACATAAACAAATATAGCTGAAAATTATTTTTGAGTGTTGCAACTACAAATTTATAGACAGTTCAAAATTACACAGATCCAACGGGACTTGAACCCGCATATATACCGATATGTACTTGGGAGCCTTTTCTATTTTTTTTGACACATTTATGGCTAAAATTGTAAAGGCTCCCGTATCAAGAGCTCAAGTAAATGTAGATCGGGATATGCGGGTTCAAGTCCCGTCGGATGTGTGTAATTTTATATTTGAATTTGATAATTGAACTGTCTATATATTTGTTGATTATTCAGTATGATTGTCTCAGGCATTTCAATGAGAAATGGTTAGTTCTTCCCCTAGTAGTAGGTATACCTACCTCGATTCTACACCGCAAATATTCATAATTATACAACTCTATTAAATTATATTATGAAGTTTTCATGACAACCTTTATAACTCCTTTCAGTGGTATACTGGGTAGGTATATAACTGGAGCCGTACCACAAGCATTCAAGCAGTATTATTTCAACATTACTTTGACTTTTGTCTCGCTCATTCTGCAGTTGAGAGAGCAAGACAAAGGTAACAAGACGCATGTCAAAACTATCAAAAAAAAATTTATTTCACGTATAGAGTACATCTTATGAGAATGACGACCCTAGCCACCAAACTGGGCGCTAACCCGTATCTTGGTAGCTAGTTCCTTCCTATGGTGAACTAATATGTACATTACACAAATTTTGGTGTTGGTGAATTTAACAAAAAAAATAATTATAATATTAAAAAACATAAATTGAATACAATTAGAATTTAAGATTTTTGAAGTTGAAAAAAAAGAAAAAAAAAAAAAAAAAAAAAAAAAAGAAACTATGAAAGTAGTTTAGAAGTTATGAGGGAACAGATAAACATACACACATACCGGTCAAAAACATAACCCTTCCTTTTGACTCGCTGTAGTCGGGTAAAAATAATACTGAATTGAGACTGCTGTTCTAGATTTCAAATAAACGGCCCCTTAGTAAGGGCGAGTTTCAGGCGAAGATGGTTTGGCGAAAAGTTGTCCTGCGTAAAGTGAAGGGTACCACACAACTTACGTATCCTCATCATATTCCGGACCAACCTTCGAGGATAGATTATAATTGCTCGAAGTGACCAACAAATCCAAACCACTGGATCTGCTCGATATTACGATGAAATCAGTGTGTTTCCAGCGAATCATCATAACAAAAGGTTTTATGAAATCCTGTAGCCGGCGCGCGGTCGCCGCTCGTCGCCGAGCCATAGCCGCGTCGTCATTGTCTTTTTGTAGTCGACGTACTTTTTTTAAACCATTATAATGAGTGGATACAACCCGGTTTTTGTGATGCCCGAGTCTCGACCTTCGACGTGTCTGTACCGTCCATATTGTAGTAACGTACCAGTCAATACGAACTGAAGCAATCGCTATTATTTTATTGACCGACTTCCAAAAATAAAGACGTTCTCAAGTCGACTGCATGTTTATTTTTGAATGTTTCTTCAAAAATTACTTCGCCAATCATGAAGCGACGGTGAAGCTGAGGATGGAGCACGTCGATCTAGAAGATATCTATTCACTCTAGCCATGAAAATTCCATAATTATAGTTTATTTATTTATTTATTTATTTATTTATTTATTTATTTATTTATAAAGTTCACCTACACTGTGTACATCTATACATTGACAATAAAAAATCATACAAATAAAATACAGCTCACAATAATTACAGGATTAGTTGTCAGGAAACAAAGAAGATGGCAAGGAGTTCCACTGGCTCAGTAGTTTTTTTTGACCAAATCCAATGATTTCAATATTTTATTCTGACATCTGCATTTTTATCGTTTTCAAGCTAGGAAATCGACCATGATTTATTTGACGTTTAGAGCCTAAATGTCGCCCATGATGGTAGAAACATTTAACCTGGGACGTGAACTGGCTCTCAAATGCGTATGAAGGTATAGACCGTTAGGTATACTTGACGACAGGTTCCAACTTGAGGGCGGTAGCTATTCGTGCACTGAAAGTACCGTTATATTTGAAAGTTCAAGTTTGTTTTTGAGATTCGAATCAGGACCCTCCGGCACGGAAGCCAATATATATATAGCATAACCAAAAAAAGAACTTCTAAAAGTTGAAGTCCGTGATTCAGTTTTTTTAATATATTTTTTTATAACTGGTTCCCTTCTAGCCGTGTTTTAAGTCATGAGTATAAGAAAAGGCAAAAGAGTTACATATAATTCCCCGACCTTGAATATTGATTGTCGAATTTGGTTCCACCGGTTTACGACATTAAAGTCATGCATTAATTTTATTTTGTAATCTCTCCACGCCGCGACGTTCCGACCTCTTACTTTTTTGATACACCTGCCAGCATGTTACTTGCAATGGTGGCATAATAAAACTAAACCATGAGCCAAATAAAGGACAATGAAATCTCGATTAAGCCAGAACATGGTAGAGTTTCCTTCACGTAAAAAGGACGCTGGTTTGTTCGTAAGTACGAACAAGTATGTTTCTTTTATACCTCAGAAGTGGTGGAATGTGGTTTTTGATACCTCACATAATTTTTTTCAAAATCGGTTCAGTACTTTGATTTTTATAACAAAATAATTGAAAAAAATGTCAACCAAGTAATCGGCCAAGCTGTTTAGGCTGTAGGCTGTTGTATAGAAACACATACATTCCCACAAACATACATACACTTGAAGAACATAACCCTCCTTCTTAAGCAGTCGGGTAAAAATTCGTGAGTTCGTAGAATTAAAAAAATCAATTAATGAATAACTTTGACTCTGTAAGTGTAGAGTTGACTGTAGTCTTATGTAGTTATTGTATTATCATTGATGGCATTGGGCAGTGCCCATAGCACGCAGAACTGATGTCCAATGGAGTTGAATATAGTTCTTGAAGGCCATCCGCGCATGGAGCACAGCAAAGCCACCCACGACGTGGCCGTGAGGTGGACAGACGACCTTATACAGGAGGCACTTGTGGCAGGAAGACGCTCGTTGTATTTAGAGTCCAACAAGTTTTTTGTACCTAAAACATGAATTTCCAAAAATATCGATAGGAATTTACAGGAGTGAACCTCTACATCGGCATCGCCTTCCATTTCCTACGAACTACATCTTGGCATTTTAAAGGATAGCGTGAGTAGATTTTATTCTAAGCCGACGTGCTCCATCCTCGACCACACCGTTCCATACAATCAGACGAGTTGGCGTTCAGTTTAGATCTATTTGTTTATAGTAAAAATGTATCTATTTGAGCTAAACATAATAATTTGAGCTGTACGTATGAGCTAAAGTGAAACGCTTTTGAACAAGGAGATCAGACAAAAGCTATTGTTAACCTGAGAATGGGTTGCTTTTCTTCGTTTTGAGAACGACTGTTTCAAGACGACTGTTTCATGACCGTCATACTGTTGTATTCTGTTCCTTATGTAGGTACTATTTTCCTAGTTGAAACCTAGACAAAGCCATCCATTTGTTTGCAGAGCACGTATTATACGCAAACCTGTTCTTTATACATAAGTGAACGGACACGGAAGTTTCTAATTAGGTAAATAATAATTTGTGTACGCTTTCAATATTTGATGTACAAGATATGAAGCACATATAATGGAAATAAACACTCATCACAATGTCAGGTGAATAATAAAATATTGTTAGGTACCTACAGACTAAGGAGGCAGGCAAATGACCTGGGCCTGTATCACAAGCGTTCAAGCAGCCTTATTTAAATATTACTTTGACTTTTGTCTCGCTCTTTTTACAGTTGAGAGAGCAAGACAAAGGTCAAAGTAATATTGAAATAAAATTGCTATTACAATTTATTGTGGTAACCCTCCTGATGGGATGACGCCTCTAGTGTTTACGACACGTTAGTACTGCATCATCTTCCTGAGACACGGAGTAGGGCAACCACAAAAGCGGCACAAAACGGCTATTATAATATATTTGAGCTGTTTGAGGCCGAGTCTTTGGGTCCGTGGAGGCTGACAGTTCATCTCATTTTCTGAGCACCTGATGTATATACGCGACGCGTGGCCAAAATGCTGGTGCGTATATGGCATTGGCAATACTACACCATGCTGGGTAGGCTGCTAACTGGTAGTGGGTTTGAGCATTAGAGGTTATCAGTAAACCTTCAGGCGTGTTGGTAGTCAAACTGAGAGCTATTCTGCATTAAAAAAACCTTCATCGGTCTGGGGTAATCTGTTTGCTTTTTAACACGCTTTTATTAGGTCGACCTGTATGTAATGAAATCTAAGGTAACTACTTTAACCATTTTCCAAGGATCGTAGCGTCATGAAAATTGGCAGCTGTATGTAGTTCTGATGACAATACAATAATATGGTACTGTCGGACTGATCTGATGATGGAGCTGAAAGATATGAACTAGAACTTCATGATGGAACATCGTATCATAGCTGTGTTTGGATTTGTTAGAAAAGTCTTGTAATGAACTTTGACCACAATAATTTGTAGCGTGTTTTTTTGTTTTTTTAACTGTAATTCATTTACGTAGTAGTTTGTTATGCTGTTATGAAAGTACTTATCTGTTCAACAATAACACTACAGGATTAGCAGAAAGTAGACTGCATACTGCATATAACACATTTCTCATTGAAATGCCAAAAATCCATACCCAAAGATTTCGGTCTATGTTCATGATGCGTCGACATAGCAATAGAATTCTTTGCCGCCTTCTCTGTTTCTTGAGAACTATATCTACCTAACTATATATACCTATCTTGTAATTTTCAAAGTCTATATAGAATAAATTCTAGATCGATCGACTTTTAGATCGATGAGCTCCATCCTCGGCCACACCGTCGCTTAACATCAGGAGAGTTGGTGGTCAATCGTAGATCTATCTAATTTAAAAAATAAATAAAATATTTTTTTGTTCCAGCTCCATACCACCTGGTGAAGAACCGCCTGAAAGGTATGCAGAAACTCAAGGAGGAGGTGGATCCTGCAGCAGCTGCCAAACCGCCCGCCATCAGCGAAACTGTCTGATGATGAACCTTATCAGTTCCCAGTTCTATGGAGAAGCCTGACTGCTGGGATACATTATTTTGTTATAGATTTTGTACATATTACGTAAATAGTAGCGTTTGTGATATTAAATCAGGTGCTATAAGGTAACATAATAGTCAAATTACCCGACTGCATAAGATCAATTTTCGTAGGGTAAGTTATATACGCTTAATTGACATTATATTGTATTTAGGTACATTTTCGTGAGACAGTAGGTACGTCTAAAGCCAATGTAAAATACATGTATTGACAAATCTTATTACTTATTTTACACAAAAGGCAAATACGAAAAAATGCATTTTTTATATTTTACGAGATTTGTATTACTTGTTAGTATTATAAAAAAAACTGACATTAAAATTACGTTTTATACATTTATACACTACCGAAAAATGCTCTATATTGGACAGTTGGGTATAACAGATATATTGTTATGTAGTTAGGTAATTTAAATAATAATAAGTAACAAAGTGACAGAAAGACATACAGACCTACTTTCAGTTTTATAATATTCGTTAGTTTGAATTAAATAAACTAAAAACAATATTAAATGAAAAGAGTTTATTAAACCTACAGTAGACGAGTTTTTACAAGATGAAACGCTATAAATAAGACAACATCGAGCCGCTGCTCAATACTGACACTTCTGATATTATGTTATTTTCCTACCAATGTATTTAACATAACATAATGTTGCAATAAATGATTTGACTTTTGACTTTGACTGTGACTTTGAAAATTGTTTTTGCATATGATAAGTATAGTTGTTTACCAGTATAAGTAAAACAACTTACCTACTGCTAAAACTTGCCGCGAAATATATAGGTATATCATATTTTGTATTATTATGCGTTTATCCAAATATCCATACAACAGATATCGCTAAATAATATCGGTTTCCTGAAATATTTCATATGGTTGGAACAACTAACGACCATGACTTTAATTCGGAGTTATAACGAAATCAAAAATAAAAAGCCGCGAAAGCATCTCCATTTATGATTTCAAGCAGATAAAAAAAAAACAGATCATATCTAAGGGCTAGAAACAGTTTTTCTTGTATGGAAGAACGCGTTCTTTTATTTCGAACGATATTTCTTTTAAATAAGTACCTACGTCCGTTGACGAAGTTCTAACGAGGGTGCTGAAAAATGGACATTGGGATTTCCAAATGCCAAATCGTGGACCCATCGAGTGTGTAAGCTTGTGGGATCCTATTATACCGATTAAACCAATAAATAAATAAGTAATATATATACGCTGTTTGCCCTTTGTCTGTACATCCTACGTACCTTTAAAGTTGAACTTTTTAAAGAATATGTGATACCTATTACTTAGGGCGTATTTATCATTAAATGATTGATAACCTAATATACGTATTTCTTTAATTATTTTTAACCCCCGACCAAAATGAGGGGTGTTATTAGTTTGAAGTGTGCAATGTGTATCTGTATATCTGTGTGTCTGTCTGTGGCATCATAGTTCTCAAACAGATAGACCGATTTTGATGTAGCTTAATTTTTCTTTGAAAGAGGATTTCATTGAGAGTATTCTTAGCTATGTTTCATCAAAATCGGTTCAGCAGTTTTTTTGTCGGGGGTTTTTGGGTTTTCTAAACTTATAATTGTTTACTACGTGCGAGTCGACTTCACGCTAATAATATTTTTTTCACTACTCTTGCTCTTAAAGTCCGTTATTGTAGCGTAGTAAAGCGCATAAAATAAGATTGGATAAAGTTTTTTTATTTTTTATTTGTTACCAAAGAGCCTACATACACGAAACAGTCTTTATTCAAAAGTAGAATAATCTCTTTGGAATATACATTCTCTTTACAAACATCTCGTTAAATATCCAGAATTGTACATACCTATCATTTTAATAAAATAAACTTTGAATTTATTATTGTATTGGATTATTTTATTTTCTCGCACTCGTAGTGAAAAGTAGAGTGTAACACACGGCGCTAAAACCCACTGTAACTCGGTTTCTATTTACTCCCTCGCTAAACCTCTGGAGTAAAAATCTACCTCGTTACAATGGGTCGTTGTATAACAATCTACTATTTGGACGCTTAGTATTTTGAATTAGGAAACTCTTTGAAAATAAAATAAAGTTACAAACAAAAGTAAAGTTGTTTGTAAAGTTACAAACATTTACACATGATGTGGTCAATAATGAAAACACCACTAAACTAACTAAATTCACTAAATTAATTATAAAAGTAATTAAAAAAAATAAACCGACTTCAAACTGAAAAGAGAGAAATAACACGAAGAAAATCAATACTGGGCGTCTACTTAAGTAGGTACGTACACCAACATTTTTTGATTTTCTTCGAATTATTTCTTTCTTTTCAGTTAAAGTCGTTTTTCTTTTAAATTACTTTTATTTATTCTTTTTTAATAGTATTTATTATTTTGAAGTCGGTTTTTGTCAAAGCTCATCATCGCTCATGTCACTGTCTATCAAACAATTGAAATATAAGGTGTAGACACTGCTTTGCACCTGTTGCGATGAACGAAGTGAGTGTTCAAAAGCCCATATCTTGAAAAGTACTGAACCGATTTTGATAAAACTTACATTGACTCCTAAATTGAAAGATATTTTATTCAATTAAAAAAATACTTTTGAAATATGACTTCTAGTTTCTGCGTAATGCGTGGACAAAATACAAATATACAAACATACATACACTTATGAAATTTGGCACACATGTTTAGAAGCTGGTATAGACTAACATATACAATAATTTTGCAATTCTGACAATATTACAAACATACAGGTCGAATTGATAACCTCCTTTTTTTGGAAGTCGGTTAAAAAAGGAACAAAAATTGTATGTTATTCTAACGAAATGTCACGTCAGATGCAGTTTCGTAGCATTTCGAAGCGTAAACATATTTTGTAGAAACGTTTGCCACTTGACTAAGCCTTTTGTAGCGAGGAATTGAATCGGGTACGTTTTGGTTCAGCTACGTGATAAAAAAAAAATACTCCTATCTATAATCAACCCCCCAGGGGTGACCACAATCTTAATAGCAATCAATACTTTGACCTTTGTCTTGCTCTCTCAACTGTAGTACTCAGAATACTTTGTATTCTGAGCTGTAGTAATTGAACGAGACAAAAGTCATTATTGAAATAAGACTGCGGTACGGGGGCTGATCAGCTATCTTGTAGGACACTGGACCTGGTATACAACTCCAGACAATAGCCATTCATGACTCTGGGCTTCAATAACCATTTTGATTGGTTGATTCTATGAACTTCATCGACGCTCATTGGCTGGTAGTCTAGTAAAAATAAATCCGTTTGTATAGAGTACATCACAGTATTTTCAACTGGGGGGATTCTTTGAAATTATGATAGTAAAATAGCTAAAAATCATAGATCAACAATAATCCCCGATTTATAGACTAGCTGCGTTCCGCAGTTTCACTCGCATAGTTATGAAAAACGGTGATGATTATGATGATGATAAGTAGCTTATGTCCGTCTCCAGGTCCAAAGCTATCTCTATACTAATTTTCATAACGATCGGTTCAGCTGTTAGAGCGTGTAAAGGTAACAAAATTAGCTTTTATAATATAATTATGAAATTGTTCAAATGTATTTCAAAACACCAGTACATTCATTTAAATAACAATATACTTAGTTGTCTTTTATGTTATCACAAACCTTATTTTTACTAGACTATGGATGTTGTCTGGCAATAGTCATGATGACCATTCCCAGTGTCATACCAGTTAGTCGATCGGCCCGTCATTCAGGTTGCTTGCCCCGCATGTGCTGTGACAGCTACCGCAGGACCTCGGCGACACTGTGATCGAGGATGGAGCTCGTTGATTTAGATTATTCTAGACAAAGGTTTTAGATATTATTATTCACTCTATGCCAAAATTGTACTCAGGAAACAGATAAGGCGGTTACCCACAAGGCGTACAAGCTCAACCTGATTTCAAGTCGACCTCTACTTAACCTCAATACGCCACGTAGGTACCTATTATAATTTGACCATACCTAGGGCCATACAATTTAGAAATTACCGCCGTTTATTACCAACATTACCCATAAAAGAGCAATAAAATAAGCAACACATTGCAGCTAAATCAAAATTACGTAAAAAAAAGCAAATAGCTTCTGCCGAAAAGAAAATTAAGTCGAGACGGTGTTGAAACACTTAGGTGTTATTTCGATTTTATTTTATTAACTTCTACAAAACAAAATAATATACAAACTAGAGATAAAATAGGACACAAAAAGTAAATCTATTACCCCAGATCGATAAAGGTCCCAAACCCACTACCAGTTGGCAGCGTACGCAGCATGCGTTGCTATGCGTTGGGCCAGATACGCACCAACAATTTTTATTGACAGTTTGTCAGATATCTGACCATTTTCTTGACCCCGTGAAAGCTTTTTATGGGTCATAACATCACTCCCAGGAGTGGCAGTGCTATGTGGGAGTCCCACAAATGGTGGTATACTGGTTTACACATTAAAATCCTGAGCTTCCGTCTAATCCCTTTACCAGGGCGGGGTGTACACTTTTACAAACGTCCATGATCACAGCAGCGTTAGTTGCTCCTTGGACTCAAGGAAACTATCCTGTATATGTACCATACCTACTGCGGTGACATAATAAAATAAAACCGGATAAGTGCGAGTAAGACTCGTCCACCGAGGGTTCCGTACAAACTAGTAGATAAAAGGGGGAAATTATATATTTTTTTATATTTTCTTTCATAAACCGAAAAATATACCTAAATCTTAAAAATATTTAAAAACCTGTTTTAGCAAGCTCTTTCTTATGATACCCCAGATGATACGGTTAATTCACTTTAAAATTTGGACCTTCATTCCTTGCATAAAGACACTATTTTTGTGAATAAATAAAAAAATCCAGTTTTCGGATTTTTTCATATATTTGTTTTTTATAACCTGTGACTATAACACAATGCATCTTGCCAAATTTCATAGTTCTAGGTCAAAGGGAAGTACCCCATAGGTTTTGATTCCCTTGTGAGTGTCGAAATGTGCGTTTCTTACGACATATTCGGCTGTAACTTTTTTTTACGAAAACTGATAAATTCGATTTTCTTTCTGCAGCAAGAGACTATGAATCTGCGTATATGTTTTTAATTTCAATTCGATACCTTCATGCGTTCCTGAGATAAAGGTCTTCACACACGGACGGACGGACAGACGGACAGACAGACGGATAAACGGACAACAAAGTGATCCTATAAGGGTTCCGTTGGTTTCTTTTGAGGTACGGAACCCTAAAAAAACGAAATCAAATGTGTACTTATGTTAAAAGAAAACAAAATACCCTACTGCAGAATAGCAGTTTTTGCAGTCTAACTTTCGATTTCATTACGCTTGCTCACAAAAAACGTACACTCAACAGTATACACTGTTGTTTGTGTTTTTGTGAGAAAGTATGCGTAAAACCGCTGAAAAAGATTATAAATGCGCATTCTTTACAATAATTCTAGTAAAATTACTTATTAATTACGAAAACTTAACTAAGTACTTAAAATTACTTATTTTTACAAGAGATGTATTATTATTATTACAAATAATATTGCCTATGAAAGCGAAGCTCTGGAAGCGAAGACGAATCTAATGACACCAACCAAGCACATAAATCTCGGTCAAGCTGTTTAGGCTGTAGGCTTTCATATAGAAACATACATATATACATACATACACTTGAAAAACATAATCTCACTTCTTCGGATAAAAAATAATACTTAGTGCGAATTTTCGTGCCGCCTACTAAAATTATACCTGCAATCATATTGTAGGAGAATACTCTAACAAACTATAGCATACTCACTTCGCAGGCATTTCTTTGTTCACTTAAAGAAAAGTATTTTTCATTTTTATTTAATAAACAAATAATTCAATCAGATTAAGAATTACACTTTTATTGTGCGTACCTCCAAGATGTGGAACACGCTTCCTGAATAGGTCATTGCGGATCTGGGTGTCTTTAAACCGCGTGTGAATAGGTTAGAGAATAGGTTCCTTCTAGGCAAGCGCGTTACACCGTAGACCGTAGGTGAGTTACCGGTCAAGCGCAAGTATATTATAGAATAAAATAAACTAATGATAATTTTTGAAAGCAGATAGAGTTTTCCATATTTTCAATATCAACTGTGTACTTTCAACAAAATTAAAACTTTTTTTTAACGACTTTCATATGCGTCTAAATTCTTACCTACGTAAACAAGTCCGACGGTTTTTTTTTTGGGAACTAACCAGGCACACATCTAATTATCAATTCGCATACAAAATATGCGATCGTAGCGCAACCTCTGCAAGATAACTTAACACTATTGAACCCATTCTAGTGGGCTGGACTGAAAACAATGCTCGGAAACGTGACGTAAAGTAACCACTAGGTCAGCTGGCCGATTGCGACTCCATGTCGTACTAATCGATCAACTGTTGTTGTCGGGGTTGTCTGCTTGCTTCATTCATATCAGTCTGCGGGAGGCCGTCATGACGACGCAACGTGCTTTAAAATTACTTTTATAAGCATACGTAAACTTTGTCAGTTTTAAGAGAAGTGGTCGGTGCGATGTTTTTGCTAATTCTCGCTGGAGTGGGAGCCATAGCTGTGGCGTTGGCCCTTATAGATTCCATATGGAGTGTGTTAGAGATGGTCACGTCTTACCTGATGCCCTACTTCTTGCCGGCGGAGGTCCAGCCGCTGGCGAATAAGTTTGGACCCTGGGCTGGTGAGTTGAGAACATGTTTTATTTTTAATCGACTTTCAAAAAGGAGGAGGTTCTCAATTCCACTGTATTTTTTTAAAATGTTTTGTTACTAGATTACATTGCCAATTATGAATTGATTTTGATGATTTTTTTTAAATTGTAGATTTAGGTTTGTTTGACCGCCAACTCGCCTGACGTTAAGCAATGTTGTGGTCTACGATGGAGCGCGCTTACCTAGAAGAAGCTAATTCACTAGCGATTTAAAGACACCCAGATTATATCTATCGGGAAACACCCACTCAGGAAATTTAAATGGTCCTACTTCAGATGTAGTCCCATATAAAATTTATCAAAATCAGTTCAGTGCTTTCACTTTTAGCGATAAGGCCACCAGTTGTTACACTAGTTTTACTTATATTCCTTTTGTACTTTTCTGTTAATTCTAAGGTGGTGTCAATAAAGAGTTTATCTATCTATCTATGTTAACCTCTATCTATCTACTTTGGTTTTTAAACAAAATATAACTAGGAAACATAATCCAAGTAAACAAAATTGCGTATTTTGAAGTCGATTGTTTCAGTTTTTTTAGCTATTAATTATTTGTTTTGTAATAAAATTAAGGCCTAAAATACCGGTCTGCCGTCCGGCAGATATTTAAGGTCAATGGATCGTTTGAATATATTTATAGTACTTAAATAATGATAAATTACCTTGATTTGGGACACTGTAAGTTTGAGAATCAGAATCTTTTTATTGCAACACATTTGACGGACATTAATTTGACGGCCAACTAAATTATATGCATAGGTCAGGTGAGGGGCAGTCGGTGGGACCTCGGGTTCGATTCCCGGTGAATTCTACTTGGACTGTCTTTATTATTGTAGGTAAATGACATCCCCGATACAGGGATTTCTAGAGTGGAGCTGAGTATCAAATGTTATTTTAGAATAACATAATACAATTAAAAAAACTTATGGCTAAATATCTACTCGGGATTGAGAATAGGTGAAAATGTAAATCTTAGAACGAGAATCTGCTTCCTATTGTTAAAAAGTATTTATATTAAAAGAAAAACAAAATACCCGGCTGCAACACTTTTTGTAGTCTAACTTACAACTTCGTTACTCTTGATACGCTGTACATTTTTTGTGAGAAAGTGCGTAAAGTCGTTTTAAAAGATTGTAAATGAGCATTATTTAACATAACTCTATATTAATATTATTATTATTATTTGTTAATTTGTTGTAAATAACGGTGATATTTTATTTTATATTTAGTAAAATCACATGTTTTTACGAAAAAAATCGTTGGAGGTTACGAAAAAAACGTATTTTTTATGTTGGCTAGAGTAGAGATGTATTATTATTATTACAAAAAGTAACAGCCTATGACACTCAGGAAGTGAAGACGAATCTAATGATACCTCGCACATCAAAATCAGTCGAGCCGTTTAGGCTCTTGGGTGTCTTATAGAAATATACATACTTACATGCATACATATCCACATTGCGATAAATCCGTCAAAATTGCTTAAGTTCCCTTTGGTCCAGTTTCGTAACTGTTTTTCATAACTAGCTACGAAAGAAGATTTTTTTTCACTGTTTCGTAACCAGTTATTAAAAAGGGAAGATTTATTCTATATATATATAGCCTATTTTTATAACCAGCTACGAAAACAGAAGAATTTTTACCTTCATTACCAGCTACGAAAATTTCTAAAATTGAAAAGTTACAATAGACAATACCTACATTTATTGTGACAAAAACATATCTGCTAATATTTACATATATTATAAATAACTTAAGTTTCCGACAGCTTAGCCTGGAGACCGATAGACCGACTTGCGATCCGTAGGTCCTGGGTTCGAATCCCGCGGCACGCATCTCTGGTTTTTCGAACTTATGTGCATATCGTTGATTACCGCCAACTTCAAACGGTGAAGGAAAACATTGTGAGGATATCAGGATACCTACATGTCTGAGAAGTCTCAATGATCTTGAAAGATGTGTGAAGTCTGCCAAGCAGCATTTGGCCAGCGTGGTAGACTATGGCCTTACCATTCTCACAATGAGAAGATGGCCCGCGCCCAGCAGTGGGATAGTGTGTAAAAACAGGGCTGATAAAAAAAAAAAAAAAAAAAAAATAGTATTATATTGTAATAAAACAAGTATACTATGAAACTAGGCGGATTTGGATGATTAAAATATTAATTAATATTTACTTATTTAATTACGTAATTTGAAACTAAGTTTTTGCCACAAGCCGGCTCCAATACAACAACACAATTTACAAATTACATATTACTATTTTAATTTTAAAATTTTGAAAAAAAGCAAATGCGTAGGTACTTAGAAGCGTAGATAACGGTTCCGACGAATTATTAAAATCAGATTATATTTAGGGGTAAGAAATAGTTTTTTCATGTTGCATGAAGAGTTTTTACGGGCGAAAGTTCGCACGACCACTATTTATATTTATACGTAATCACGGAAACGTGGATAATTTCAAAATCTGTCGGGCCCTTGATCAAACTAAGCCATACTTTACGTAACACAGGTAAAAGTTCACTTGATTGAGTAAACCGAGGTATAGGTAGCTTAGATACACTGGTATACATACACTGGTATACATACACTGGTATACATACACTGGTATACATACACTGGTATACATACACTGGTATACATACACTGGTATACATACACTGGTATACATACACTGGTATACATACACTGGTATACATACACTGGTATACATACACTGGTATACATACACTGGTATACGCACACATACACTAGATACTCTGGTCGGTAAAATGATTGTGCCTATCTACTTACTTAAGCACAATCTTTTTACCGACTTAAAAAAGGAGGTTAACAAATTCGCCTGTATTAATTCTTTGTTTTTGTTACCGCATAACTCCGTAATTAATAAATATTTTTTTGTTTGAAAGGCAATGACACTTTACCAAAATTGAAAGGGTATACTTCCAAATTGGTTCCATAGAAATATCAAAATCTGTTCTGGAGTTTGGTTTTTCAAACAAAATTACGCATCTTGAAGTTGGGTTTTCAGTTTTTAACTTATAATTATTTATAAGGCTATATAAGGTACCTTTAAGCCTTACCTTTAGTTTTTTTCCACGCAGAGTTTTTGATCAACTGAGTCGACAGTTCTGTGGCATTGTCATGTGTCACTCTGTGCTAATAAGTTTTTTATTCAATATAGATTTACGATTGATCACCAACTCGCCTGATGTTAAGCGGCGGTGTGGCCGAAGCTCGAGCTCGTCGATACAGAAGATATCTATTCACTCTAGCCTTGAAAATTCCAAGAAATTCTGTGAAAAAGGTTTCGGGTCTTAATGGTAGTCTGCTTACTTCGCTTCTTGCCCGTGGTCCGGTTCGGTTATCCGGTCAATTGGACACCGGAAAAAAGATTTTTTCCGTAGGAGCACGGAATATTTACTTATTGGTAGTTTTATGATAGCAAAAACGTATATACTACTATGGAATTATGTGGTCTTCAGTCTTGACTGAACAAAATAATAAAATAAGGACAGCAGTGCTCTCAATGCCACATATCTACTTAATGTGTTAACTAATAAAAAGATGTTATGGTAATCAATTTTTTTTGTAAGATTTTATTACGACAAAAACTACGGTTTTTGCATATTCGCGGAACAACTTTTTATAAGAAGGACAGGATTTTGTTGTAATAAAATATTGTTATCACAATATTGAGATGACGTTTTTAACACAGAGATATCTTCTATCTAAATGTGTTTTCATGGATTCATGATACAAGCATGTAAAATATACATATTATAGTTTCATTACAGAGTTCCTATGACCATCTTCCAGCTCCATTATCAGACCCTGGTTACCATTGAAAGACATACTACTCGTCAAGGCGATTCAAATGAGCCCAAACTCTAAGAGGTTGTGTCGTTTCATTGCGAAGTTCCTTTGGCCACCTTCCAGCTCCATCATCAGATCAGCACCATGTCATCATAATATTGCATTGTCACGCGATTTAGACATTTATTGTTATTATATTATATTATTACAGCCTTTTTGTTATTATATTATCCTGTACTAACCAGAAAGGAGGTCATTGTAAACTTTTACTATTGTGGACGAATACCCATCGTTATGACAATAACAACAATCTAAAGATTTCATAATACGCAATAGAACAAAGGCAAAAGATGATGCAGAAAGAATGCTTCATATCTGTCATGTCTTCATAAATGTTCATATCATCACAAACTGCCGATGTAGAAGAAACGTACACGAGACAGACCCAAAGAACATATAATTTAAATAGTTATAGTTTACAAAATTAAATCAATCAATTTTAAAATACACAATTTCATTTGGATGACATTTTCCAGTTACTTTGTTATAAAAACCAAATTATTTATGTTTATCATCTATGTTTATTTCTTAATTTAAATGCTAAATTTCAAGATCCTACCATCATAATCAAGGATTTTTTATAGAAACTTTCAACCCTCTTTTTGACCACCTAATTCATCCTTGTCAAAAATCAAAAATATAATATCTATAGGCTAATCCAAATATTAAATTTTATGCCGTTAACATCTAAACTCTGGAACTTTCATACAATATTTTAACCCCCATTTCATAGAAAAATGGGGGAGTAATATAGAGATGCCATAGAGAAGCAACATCGACGTGGGTGGCTAAGGGTGTCGAGAGGTGTGCTGCGCGTTCCCTAACAGCTATAAGCCGCGTTATGCCCTTTGATACTTCCACTCTGGAGCTTAGTTCTTGTAGTTTCCACTATCCAGCGAGTTCATGCGAGTTAAGGCAAGCTTGAGGTCAGTGGTCTCATTCAACCCCAGGGAAACATTGGTGTCGCCACTCACCGACGACTCGCCATCAACCCACCCCTGTGGTTACAAAGCTAAAGTTAAAGATTTTATTATTGTGCAAACTCGTAATTCGTGAAACAAAACCAACTGTTCCATAAAAAGTTCTTAACTCTCCAACTTATTTCAGTGGCTAACTTTGTAAGAAAAAAGTTTCTCAACCCCAATACTACGAGAATATTTACTGTAGTACTTCAAAGTCAAAGTCAAATCATTTACTTACTTTACTTAGTACTGAGTTTATCATATCTGTGCTCACAACTTATTCGCGTCAAAGTTGTTTTTCTGATGACGCTGGAAAAGTGCTAAGTGATTCTGTAATTTCATGTGCACAGACTTACATCTGTACTTTGCTAGGAACGAAATATAGTTTGAATTTGAAGGCACTTTTTTTGCAAAACTTGCCTATTTACGGCGTGGAAAATCACAAAGGTGTGATATTTATTTATAATTACATTTTGCTGGTTCGGTTAGATGTGATCATTATTTAACATTTTTGCTGATTGGGTAACACTTATTATTAAAGCGAGCACGATTTTTTATTTAAATTGGTTCAATTAAAATTAAATTAATTTGGTCCAATTTTGATCATCATTCGAACATATGATTTATTTCTTTTGAAACCGCGCGGTGATTTTTCGGGACATTTTGTATTTTGTCGGAACTCGGAACATAATATCACATAATGATTGTAGTTTAAAAAAAAACTGAAGCAACCGATTTCTCATGGATGTCAGAACTGGACCAAATTGAAATGGGACTACACGATAAGCACCAGCTTTCAATTAAAAAATAATCATCAAAATCGGCTCACCCTGGTCGAAAGTTATGAGGTAACAAACATTAAAAAAAGAAAAATACAGTCGAATTGAGAACTTCCTCCTTTTTTGAAATCGGTTGAAGAGTCGGGACAATCGCATCGAATCCCGACGGGCCCGAGAGATCGGGTAGTGTTAAAGGCCTTATTTGCGGGATTACTTGCTATTTTAAAATGACTAATATACCTAATACGAACCTGTCTCAAGATAGCTAAACTTGTTTATTCTGCGTACGAGTGGGACTTACTTTTAGAAATGTTTAGCAAACCACGTTCATTTTATTGCTTTGCTGCACATAAAATTCTATTCAATGACCATTGTTTGAGAAATACATAACTACATTGTATATGAAAGAAAAGGCAATTATTAATATATATGCAAACTTCTATATGTATGTGACAATAACCGCAAGACGCAAGCAGTTTTGCCCGTGTAATGTTTACCCAACTACGTAAGAAGGAGGGTTATGTTATACGGGTGCATGTATTTTTGTATGTATGTACGGGGTAGGTATGTTTACAACCTAAACTGCTTTACCGATTTTAATGTGTGAGGTGTCGTTTTTCGTGACGTTTTTTCGTCTTTACTTCCCAAGTGCTTAAGGTTACAATTTTTGTAAACATAATATTTAAACTATCAAAAAAAATTAATTGTAGGTACCTTTTCATAACCGCTAACGAACTTCTAACAACTCTGATTATACAAGAATCATCTGAAAGAATTCTCATTTAAATGCATCTTACACCGAATTTGTGCATAATTTCTCGTAAAAACCTACACTCGACAATATATCAAGCGTAACGTAAGCGCAAGTTACACTACAAAAATTGTTCTTATATAGAGTCGGGTATTTTGTTTTTTCTTTAGTTATAAATACTTGTGATATTATAAATACTTGCGATTTCATAAATACTTGCGATTTCATAAATACTTGTGATATTGGGTATTGCATTTTTTTAATTATTATTTATAACTGTTTTGTCACAGGGATATCGCAATCAAAGGACTTACTCTTTGTTTATCAAATGTACCTAACAAATACTTAGTACATATAAAATGAAAAACATACCTAAACATTTGTGGGGAGGCTTTCATAATTAAAAAAACTTGTATTTTTATGTTGGAAAAGCAAAAACTTGCACTGAACAGACAAACAGAAGTTTATTTGCGATTTTGGCAGAAATCCCTTATTAATGTCATAAAAACAGTTAAGGTAGGCCCTTACTATAATAAACAAAATATAATTAAATAAATAAATAAACAATAGTATATTCTAAGAGTAGATTGTTATACAAGGGCCTAAAAAGACCCATTGTAACGAGGTAGATTTTTACTCCCGACCTTTAGCGAGGGAGTAAATAGAAACTGAGTTACAATGGGTTTTTAGCGCCGTGTGTTACACTCTACTTTTCACTACGATTGCGAGAAAATAAAATAATCCAATACAATAATTCAAAGTTTATTTTATTAAAAATTAAATGTACAGTTTGTATAATTTTGGATATTTAACGAGATGTTTGCAAAGAGAATGTACCTAAATATATTCCAAAGAGATTATTCTACTTTTGACTAAAGGCTGTTTCGTGTATAACGAAACAGCCGTGTCGTTCGTGTTTGGTAACAGATAAAAAAAAAAACTTTTTCCCCTAGAGCTTAAAATGCTATTTTTCCCCGCTTTACTACGCTACAATGACGGATTTCTAGAGCAAGAGGAGTGAAAATATTATTGAGCTATCAACAATCCTGAAATCAAAAACAACAGTTGTCGAACAGCAAAACCTTTTTTTAGGGTTCCTTACCTCTAAATGAAAAAACGGAAGCCTTATAGGATCACTTTGTTGCACCTCTGTCCGTCTGTCTGTCTGTCCGTCCGTCCGTCTGTCAAGACCTGTATCTCGGGAACCCGTGAAAGTATCGAGTTGAAATTAAAACCATAAACGCAGATCCATAGTCTCATGCTGCAGAGAGAAAAATCAAATTCAAATTCAAACTTTTCAGTTTTCATAAAAAAGTTACTGTCGAATATGTTGTAAAAAACGTATATTTCGACACTCGCAAGGGAATCAAAACCTATGGAGTACTTACCGTTAACCTATAACTGCGAAATTCGACAAGAAGCATTGTCATATCCGAAAAAATCCGAAAACTGGACATATTTTTTTTAACTACAAAAAAATATAGGAAGGAGTGTCCAAATATTAAAGTGCTCTTTAACCGTATCATGTGGGGTATCATATGAAAAAGATTAATTAGCACAAACTAAAACAGGGTTTTTAATATTTTTACGATGTATATTTTTCGATTTATGAAGGAAAATATATGATTTCCCCCTTTTATGTACTAGTTTGTACGGAATCTTCGGTGGGCGAGTCTGACTCTCGGTCTTATCCGGTTTTTTTAGTTTCTTGTTCAATATTTTAGTTATCTTTAGTTTATTTTTTATTTAGTTGTATTTGTGTATTATTTAAGTTGTTTAGGTTATTTTAGTTTAGTTTTATTTATGTATACGTGTAAATATATTTTTTATTAATGATAAGCCAATAAATATATATATATATATATATATATTAAGTAGTATTCCTAAAAAAACATCAAATATTAATATTTTTTTTATTCATTGAAATATTTATTTAAATGGGTATTTGGGTAATGGGTTACTAGGTATTTACCTAGTAACCCATTTTTAGTAAATCAAGCAACTTCTCGGAATATGTAAGGTGGTGCAACGAGATGCATTATTAATAGTTAATTTGACGTGAAACTATAAAGAATAATCTTATATTGTCGCAAACATTGTTAATATTTACGATAGTAAACCGAGCTGGGTACAAGGCCACAAAAACTGTGTGTGTATGCACGCATACACACACATGTGTATCGCCGCCGCATGTGTAGGCCTTAAAGTGTTGCCGTAGGTATATTTCTAAAATGAATCGGATAAAAAAGTGGTATATGATTATTTAACTAAACTTACGCATTACAAGCGACTGATCTTAAAATAGCGAGGTGATGTTGCATTCCTTTTATCTATGCAATTTACAAAGCAACAAAATATTTCAAACAACAACTCAGTTTCAGATAGGTACCTTGATCATTGGTCAGGTCTGGATCTCAAAAGGTTAAGGTGTTGCAAGTCAGCATTGGCAACCAACCTTGGATCACCGTTGTATATCGGCCTCTCTCACGACCATATTCAAAATTATGCGCCCACGCCACAAAAATTTATTTATTTATTATATATATACATATTATGATACATACAACACCATTACAGTTCATTACCAATGTGATGAAGTACCTGAATTAGATTATTTTAACCCCCGACGCAAAAACGACGAGTTGATATAAGTTTGACCTGTCTCTGGGTGATGAAGTACCTGAATTAGAGTCGTGGCATCGTAGCTCCCGGACGGATGAACCGATTTTGATTTTGTTTGAAAGATGAACTAGTCGGGAGTGTTCTAAGCAATGTTTCATTTCATAAAAATCAGTTCAGCCGTTTTTTGTCGGGGATTTTGTGTTTCCTAAACATATACTTGTCTATACACCACATAAAAATTTGATGATGATAAAATATAGCCTGTCTTTTTTAACCCACGACTCAAAAAGAGGGGTAGGTAATTTAAATTTGAGGTGTGTATATTTGCATATGTGTATCTATATATCTGTGTGTCTGTCTGTGGCTTTCGCTTTTATAATATTACTAGCTGCACCCCTCGGTTTCTCCCGCGGAGTGATGAATGCGATGATGATGAATTTGTCAACATCATCATCAACTCAGCCACAAAGAGTCCACTGAGGCATAAGCCTCCCCCATTGCATTTTCAGAAAGACCGGTTGGAATGGGTCTCCACCCAGCGTCTTCCTACCACGTGTATGATGTCTTCTGTCCACCTTGTGGCTGGTGTTCCTACAACGCTGCGCGCCGGTTCGTGGGCTGCAGTCGAGAACATTACGGCCCCACCGGTCGTCATTTCTACGCTAAATACATAATTGTAAAATTTAAAGTAGTCACGATTTTATTAGGTTCCGTACCCAAAGGTTAAAACGGGACCCTATTACAAAGACTCTGCTATCTGTCTGTCCGTCCGTCTGTCACCAGGCTGTATCTCATGAACCGTGATAGTTAGACAGTTGAGATTTTCACAGATGATGTATCTCTGCTCGGTTGCCGCTATAACAACAAATATAAAAAACAGAATAAAATAAATATTTAAGGGAGCTCCCATACAACAAACGTGATTTTTTGCTCGTTTTTGCACGATATTAATAACGGCAACAGGTAGACGCTTGAAATACACAGAATATTGAGTTAAATTATTCACTTCAAAAATAAATAATTAAATTAAAATAAAATTAATATTTCAGGGTTTTTAATTTTCCCATACAACAGACATTTTTTTACCGTTTTCATAGATAATGGTACCCTATGTGTGGTACGGCGAACCCTTCGTGTGCGAGTCCGACTCGCACTTGGCCGGTTTTATCGATATTTCTGTGTAAAGTATACTTCAATTAGATAGCTACTATTGGCCAACTATAACGTTTGGAAATCATCTGAGCAAAACAAGATTGTATCCTAATACCGATTGCTACACGAGGCTCAAAAACCGCAAATATGTATAAATAAGTCCGGACGCACACCGTTGTCGTACGCTATGTCTTTGTTGAAAGAACAAGTAATCGTTTAATAAAAGTCATTAGAAAAAATGAAACCGACTTCAAAACAATATAATTTACTGAAAAGGGAGAAATAGCACGAAACAATCAAAACAGGGCGTCTACCTAAGAAGGTACGAACTTTTTGAGGTCAGTGTCGTCAGGCCCTAAATTATCATCAAATAAGTCCTGTAGAGACACTTATATACTATATATATATATATATATATTTTCAAATTAATTGTTTAGTCAGCCAGCCTTACTAACCAGTTACCAATTTAGGTGCCAAGACCAAGATTCTAAGGAAAAAAAATATATACATATATATTGCTGAAATGGCTTTTACTAACTGTAATCATACTGCACTCTCTAGTCTCAATACCTCATCGTTTGTCGATTTCTCGTATGTCACAGCACATAGTTATATCTAGGTTATGTCTCTGGTGTGCACCCAGCCTTAAATACATATTAGAGAATTACCTACTGTTATAACTTTCTTATTGAGACAAAATCAAACAGTTTACGTAAGATCATGTGCAGGTACGTTGATGAATGCTGCAGTGAAGGCTGCATTTGCGAAACCGTTCTGTACGGTTACACAGTACGGTAAAGACGGACAGACGGACGTATGTCCGTCTGTCCGACAACTGGACAACAGTCTGGACAACAAAGTGATCGTATAAGGGTTCAGTTTTTTTTCCTATTGAGGTACGGAACCCTAATTAAAAAATAATTAAAAACAAGCTTTTATTTAAATGCTCTAAAACGAAGAAAATAAATTTTATATTGATATAAATAAAAGCTTGTCGCGAGAACACATTATCTAAGTTCTAAGTGCTACGGGCAGGACACATAGCACGCAGAACTGATGGCCGATGGGGCCGAAAAGTTCTAGAGTGTAGACCACGTATAAACCGAATAATTTAAATTACCTACCTATTTAATTTTGCATGACCACTGTGGTTGTTAATAGGTGGGCATCAATAACCTAGATTTAAGACCTATTACAAGCAAAATAAATAATTTGAATTTGAATTTGACGCACCGGGAAGCGCAGCGTAAGATGTCCAGCCACAAGGTGGACTGTGTACAAGTGGCAGGAAGACGCTGGATGCAAGCCGCTTCCAACCGGCCTTTTTATAAATCCATGGGGGAGGCCTATGTCCAACAGTGGGCTTATTGTGGCTGAAATGATGATGATGATATTCAATTGATCAATAAACCATTATTCTATTCCACATGTGAGGTAGAATAATGACTAGGTCAAGTTATTTTAGATATTTACAAACATGTACAGATGTTATGACAAATAAATATATCTTTATCTTTTATTTATCTTTAGATATTTTCTGATCAATATTGACAATAATTCTTGAAATGCCACTGTTTTTATAATTTTTTCATGAATTTTTTCGTGTCAAGTAATTGATATTGGTTTCAATGTTATCCCCAATGAATGGATCAGCCTGGAGGCTAACATCAGTACCCATCAGCTACAATGATAGACAGATATATATATAGATAAACTCTTTATTCAGTTTTTTTTTTATTTTTTTTTATTGTTTTTTAATGTTCACAGTAATCGGTCCGAAACGACTTCACTAGTAATCTTTCACTATCAAACTTATTCGTAAAGATGGTCAGATAAGGAACTAACGTTTTCTATTATTTTTGTTTAGTAAATGCGACTGAGGCTCCACTTTTCTCTTGTATAACATTTTCAGCTGTACTTATTCTTTGTATAAGCAACAAAGAACAAGTACAGCCGAAAATTTAAAAACTTTAAACTTAAAAACGAAGTTTTTTAGGATTCCGTACCCAAAGGGTAAAACGGGAACCCTATTACTGAGACTTCGCTGTCTGTCCGTCCGTCCTCCGTCCGTCCGTCTGTCACCAGGATGTGTATCATAAACCGTGATAGTTAGGGAGTTGAAATTTTCACAGATGATGATTTATTTATGTTGCCGCTATAACAACAAATACTAAAAAACAGAATAAAATAAATATTTACCCATACAACAAACGTGATTTTTTTGCTCGTTTTTGCTCGATATTGATAACGGCAATTACGGGTAGACGCTTGAAATAATCACAGAATATTGAGTTATATTATTCACTTTAAAGAACCCTTCGTGCGCGAGACCGGCTCGCATTTGGCCGGTTTTATTTTTATAATTATGTTTATCCAATTTGTAACGATGTTGCTGTTATTATCAAGGTTGTGTTGTGGTAACAAACTGCTGATGGTAATGTTTTGAAAATAATTGTGGTCTAGACGACTTTGGCTTCAGTTTGACTATTTTATTTAATTTCTATTTTACTTTCATTCTTATAATTTTTATAATAATAAATTTTGTACTTCAGTTTTATATAAAGTTTTAAAAAATATGCATCGACATGTAAAGTCATGATATTTCTTATAGTCACAGGGGTCCCTGGTCTCTGCAATACAGGGAATCCTAGTGCAGAGGTCAGTGTCCAGTTAAAACTTATACATAATAATCAATATTATTAACTAAACTTAATTCCTGCATATTAATTTTGTTTTCATCTAATTTTTAATAAAATAATTATTTATAAATTAAAATTTCAATAAGTATATAAAAAAAAAAAACAATAATTTTTAATAAATAAATATTTCAATTTTAAATTGATTTATTGCCATAAAGAAATGCATAATTTGCAAACATTCAACGAGGTTTCACCAGATCTCTGGCATTTTCATGTCCAGGGATTTCACACAGAAGTCCGTATTCTAATCGATTGTCTTTCTTTAAAATAAATAATCTGCGCAATAGGAGGAAAATCCGCGACCTCTCTTTTCTTTACAAAGTTATTCAAAGCCTTATTGACTGTCCCTCAATTTTGATGCAGTTTTCCCTATCAGTACCATGTCACTACCCGCGTCACAGAATCTCAAAGATTCTCCAAGTTAAATACTCTAAAACTAACTTATCATATAATTCTCCCCTACCAAGACTATGTCGTACATACAATGAAATTAATGGTTTGCTAAACGATCTCGATATATTTCACGACAAATTTAACGCATTCAAGTTTAAGTTATTATTTTTTTTACTGAACGCAATAGATTATAATATCACTGTTATATTATTTTATAGGTTTTAGTTTTAAATTAATATAGTTTTAGTTTTTAGTTAAAGAATGATGTAGACGCCTGTTAAAGGTATGCATATCAGAACCTATATTAGAGATTACCTACTAAGTCTATGTAATATGTTTACAGTTGGAGTTTCTAAAAAAAAAAAAAAAAAACATTGTTGCTCCAATAAAACTTATTATTCTTGCTTTCTTGAGCGAAGTATATTCGCCGGGAAACCATCACAATCAGAATCTTTTTATTGCAACACAACCATTGTCGCTTCTTCGTGATGTTCTGGATAGTCATCAATGTTTTCTCGCATTTAAAGTGGTGAACGTTACTACGTACTATTATACGTTACTATAGTTATAAAAAATATTTTTTCCGTGGTCCGGTTGACCGGACAACCGAACCGGACCACGGGCAAAGACCGGTTATACCTTACTAATTCTACAAAAACGTGACATTTCGTTAGCTAATGTCAATCCCATAAATTTACTTTTCTATTCTATTACCAAAAATATATAGTAAATACAAATAAATATATGAATTGTCAGAAATATGTAGCAATTAACCGTGGTGCCTTTATCATCATCATCATCTGATATGTTGGTGTTCCGTTTCCAGTGGTGACGGGCGCGACGGACGGCATCGGCAAGCAGTACGCGGGCGAGCTCGCGGCGCGCGGCATCAACATCGTGCTGGTCAGCCGAAACCTGGACAAGCTGCGCGTGGTCGCGGCTCACATCGGTCAGAACCGGTCTAAGGCCTAGGCCGCACTACGGTTTTTCCCCGCGAGCGGTAACTGCTATAAACCGCTCGAGACGGTATTAAATCAGTCGCGGGGAAAAACCGCAAGTGCGGCCGCTTGTATTCGTTTTCCTGTTTCATAAACTTACGCGGTTAAAAACCGCTGCGGCTTAACCGTAGTGCGGCCTAGGCCTAATAGGGAATATGCATGAATTTTCAACCGACTTCAAAAAAGGAGGAGGTTCTCAATTCGACTGTATTTTTTTCGTCTGTTACCTCATAACTTTCGACTGGGTGAACCGATTTTGATGATTCTTTTTTTATTTGAAAGCTAGTGCTTCCCGTGTAGTCCCATTCCAATTTGGTCCAGTTCTGACAATGGCATCCATGAGGAGTCGGTTGCTTCAGTTTTTTAAACTATAATTATATGTCATATAGGAATAATAGTTTTAATTGATAAGATACTAAAACCTAAATATACATATACTAAAAATAATATTTTAATCGGTCTTTTATACTTCCGAAATATAAACATTTAAAGTTTTAGGGGAAGGATATATACTGAGTCCCTCTCTCGCGAAACAACAGTTTGTATTGAATTTGTACGGCGAACACGCACTATGACGTCATCAGTGTGCTCTCTGTCTAACATAAAATTAAAATTTGAAGGTATAGGTAAGGTGTTTTAATTCTGTTCTTGGGGAATGTATCTATTTGTGATTAACTTTATTATGAGCAAATAAAAATAAATCATGCATATTTCCTATTATAATTGGAAGTGGGGCGATAAGTCCTGCACTGTTGTCCCGCTTGTGTATTGTGCATTTCCCCCTTCGGCCTAGTTAGTGTTGTCGCGCGTGTTTTCTACCCCTAAACGTTGTTACCCCGAGTTCAATGCGCGCAGCAATCTCTCTCGCGCATCACAACCTTTTTACCCGACTCCGTAAGAAGGAGTGTTATGTTTTTCGAGTGTATGTATGTATTTGGGTATGTATTTATGTTTCTATCGCCTATAGCCGAAATGGCTTGACCGATTTTGACGTGCAAGGTGTCGTTAGATTAGTCTTAGGCTATATTTTTTTGTAATAATAATAATAATACAAAAAGCAGTTATCCTAGACACGGCGTGCATTGTCAGGAGATTCCTCAGTTTCTAGCCCTTACCGTCGACAGCTTGAGCCCTGCCTCGCTGCCGGCGGCACACTAGTTTTAAGTTTTTTTACAATATTTATGTTATTTTTTATATGTTTATATTTGTATTGTAAAAAATTTAAAATAAATAACCTAAATAAATAAATGTGAATAATAATACATTTCGTAACCTCCAACGAACTTTTTTGTAATAAACAAGTGATTTTGCTAGAATTAGTATAGAGAATGCGCATTTAAATTTTTTACAGCGATTTTCCGCATATTTTTTCACAAAAAACGTACACTCAACAGCGTAGCAAGCCTAACGAAATCGCAACTTAGCCTGCAAAAATCGCTGTTCTGAAGTCGGGTATTTTGTTTTTCTTTTAATGTAGAGAGTTTTTGATCGTGATTCGTTCCATGTTACCATAATAGTGTGGTTGTTACGTATCTACCATCGCATCGTTACGTAACTGGTTTCTGTGTCAAATGTGCTGCGCTTGCGACAGGGCCATACCTACTCCATGGAGGTGGAGAGCCCTACACGAGTTGCGCTACGTCTAATGTTACTGTCTATTTTTAAACAGCGAAGATGTTGCTCAAGTTATTACAGTTAATGTATACAAGTACCTTTTTATTGCGTTATCCGGATTCTAGGGCGGTATCAGAGATGAAATGAGACTATGGCTATGGCTGACAAATCTACATGTTTAAAAAAAAGCCGCACCTCTTGCAGCTTAAATAATTATAGTTTAAAAAACTGAAAAAAAAACGTACTTTAAAATACGCAATAAAATACATACGCAACTTGCTGTTCACTTTTCTACAGGCACTTTAACAGATATTTAACAGTATAAACCAAAGTACTTCATCGATTTTTGATAAAATTTATATGGGACTACCTAAAAATGATCTACCAAATACAAAAATAATCATCAAAATCAATGCACATTTGGCTGAGTAATAGGTGAGCAAACATACAAAAAAAAATACATGCAGACCGAATTGACAGCCTCCTTATTTACCCCCGACAAAAAATACTCTTTCAAATAAAATAAAAAACTAGATCAATATCGGTCCATCCGTTTACATGCAAGCTATACCACAAAAAACTATCTATATTAAAAGAAAAACAAAAAAAAAAAAACCGACAGCAGAAAAACTGTTTTTGCTGTCTAACTTACGATTTCGTTACGCTACGCTGTTGAGTGTATGTTTTTCGTGAGAAAGTATGCATAAAGTTTCTATAAAAGATGCCACGCTTTTACTTCATATTCAATTAGTATAACCGTTTTGGAAAATACAATGCTTTTTGCGCTTTTTAGGGTTCCGTACCTCAAAAGGAAAAAAATGGAACCCTTATAGGATCACTTTGTTGTCCGACTGTCCGTCTGTCCGGGTGTCAAGACCTTTATCTCGGGAATGCGTAAAGGTATCGAGTTGAAATTAAAACCATATATGCAAATCCATAGTATCTTGCTGCAGAAAGAAAAATAAAATTACTCAGTTTTCGTGAAAAAAAGTTATAGCCGAATATGTCGTAAAAAACGCACATTTCGACACTCACAAGGGAATCAAAACATATGGGTTACTTCCCGTTGACCTAGAACTATGAAATTTGGCAAGAAACATTGTGTTTAGAGTACACATATAGGAAAAAAACCGAAAACTTGTCATTTTTTATTTAATCACAAAAAATAGTGTGTCTATGCAAGGAATGAGGGCCCAAATTTTAAAGTGAATTAACCGTATTATGTGGGGTATCATATGAAAGAGCCTCATTAGCATAAGCTAAAACAGGTTTTTAACACATTCTTTGCCCCCTGCAGACCCTTCACGTCAGCTGGGAACCAAAACTTTTTGGGCGAATTTTGATTAAGTACAGAGTGGCCGCGCAAAGCAACGTTGACTGCCTCAAAACGCCGGCGGTTTACTGACTACTAAAAAATGAACGGGACGCTCGCTCGGATCCGAGTGGGAGCGCCGCTACTATAGCCCTGCCCCACTTGGATCCAAGTGATGAGCAAGGAATGTGTTAAATATTTTTACGATGTATATTTTTCGGCTTATGAAGGAAAATATAAAAAAAAAATCTATATGATTTCCCCCTTTTATTTTGTTTGTACGGAACCCTCGGTGGGCGAGTCTGACTCGCACTTGTCCGGTTTTTGAAAAATAGCAATGTTTCATCCATCCGGCGGCATGAGAGACATCGCTGAACAAATGTTGACTGAAACAATTAAATACACGGAACCCGTAATTGTTTACTTTGTCCATGTTTACAGTTAGTTTTAGTAGATGAACACATAATTTCAATATTGACAACACAAGTACAACAAACATACTGCGATGGCAGTCAACATTGTCTGATTTTCCTACAAATTCATTAATCCGATTTAGGAATTATTCATCAATATCTGAGTATACCTTAGCGGGTTTTTAGGAAACTAAATAACGACGATAAACTAAAATTCTCGAACAAAGGGTCCTGAGTTGACCGATACTCATCTAACAACAATGACAAACTTGAAGATTTTGATTTAAACTCTATCTCGCCGCGCTATAGTTAATTTAGACTGAGAATCAGAAACAGAATATTTTTATTGCAACACTGTGTACATAAGTTCTTAAAAATAAAATGTTTCAACAGCGTACCCATAGCGGGCGTGCAATATACATAATTATAGGTACATAGATAATGCTACATAGATAATCAGGGAGTACTACTAGGTTGAATTAAGACTATATATATAACAAAGTAACTATTAAATACAAACTAAAATAACATTTTATCAAATATCAAAATATTCTTTCAAACTGAGAACTTTAGAGACATCTATTTTGCCGCTTCGAATTATTTTGAAAATTGAAATAATTTTAATCGTGTAAGAGGTCTAAAGCTTGTCACTTTAGACCTCATTTAGCTCTGACGTTTTTGAGTATACTGACGCGAAATCTTTGTCGATATCAATATCATTGTTTGTATTAATGCAAAACCCTGACGATACGATGATGTAATATAGCATATGTTCGTTTCCAGATTCTAAAGTATCCTTGTACCAAATTTTATAACAATCGGTTCAGCCTTGAATAGGTAACAAACAGACAGGGAGATAGAGGAAGTTAGGTTTGGGATGTAATACTCCATGCTATTTAGTGTTACCACTTATTTACGTAAATACGTACCACCGCTGAGTCTCCTCTTTAGCGTTCCTTTGGCAGGATCATCCACTGTTTCCCTTCTACCTTATTTATATCATCAGACTAACTAGCTGGAGGTCTGCCAGGTCTCTTTTCCATTTTGCGGCCAAACTGTCACTGCTTTGGTCCGATCCGTCTTCCATTATGGACAAATGTCCCGGCCGCTTCTCATGCGACTCAAGTGGAGACTTCCATTCGATTGACCCCGTCATCAACCTAAAGAATTTACTGCAAAAATGAGCAAGAAAGTAAACTTTTCTTATCAAGCCAAATATACTCGACCCTAAATATACTGGACGTTAGGTTCAAATGATGTAAGTATATTTACATTTTCTAAATTAAACACCTGAAGTCTATAACCTATGTTTAATTTCGCAGAGAAAGAGTACAGCGCAAAAACGAAGATCATTGTGGCAGACTTCAGCACAGGCGCAGAACTGTACCCACAAATAGAAAATGAGCTCAAAGATATCCCAATTGGAATATTAGGTGAGAACAAACACAATACTTGATTGTAATGTATGTGTATGTCGAGTTTAATTTGGCGACACCTCACGCACATACATAGCCATCACATACATTGTTTTACGTTTAAACAAAGCAAAATTGTGTATAAAATTCTACAGTCAAATGAGGAGCCAGGATGTCTTGATGTCATGGTCCATGATGCTTTCCTACCACGTATAGAGTATAGACGTGATATAATGTATGATAGTAATTTTGGTTACACAGAAAATTTGATTTCAGTGAATAACGTGGGCACTCAGTACGAGTACCCCATGGTGCTGACAGAACTCCCCACTCCCAAGATATGGGAGCTGATCAACGTGAACGTAGGTGCTGTGACGATGATGAGCAAGATCGTACTCCCTGGCATGGTGGCCAGGGGTCGCGGTGCCCTGGTGAACGTGTCTTCAGGGTCTGAGCTGCAGCCACTGCCGTTGATGGCGATATATGCTGCTACCAAGGTCAGAATATCAAAAAAATCAAAGATGCTAAAGAGGAACGCTGGAGATAAACGCATCGGTTATAATATCATTACAAATACGAGTATTTCTATGTATGATTTTCTACTAATGATGACTTATCATGATAATAGCAACAGTTAGGGCATCTAGAAACACAATGTTGAATCTACTAGTGGGTCCTATTTTTAACCGACTTCCAAAGAGAAGGAGGTTCTCAATTCGACTGTATGTTTTTTTTTTGTATGTTTGGTCACCGATTATTTCGCCAATTGTGAATTGATTTTGATGATTCTAAAATAAAATAAATAAATTCAAATCGGTGCAGGTGTCTTTGAGTAATCGGGGAACATACCTAAAAAAACCGACGGATTTAGAACCTCCTCTTTTTTTGAAGTTTAAATTTATATCAATTACGAGGCTACAGGTTTAAGCCTCTTCTTCTAGACAAGCACGCTCCTTTGTCGTAGGCCGCATTGGTAGCCTCAAAAGGTGATACCACAATTTTGTTTAAAATTAAAATAACTTGTAAACCTAATTAAATTAATTCATAACAGAAATATTGGCTTTGCTTTCAGGCCTACGTCGAAAGCTTTACCCATGCTATCCGCGAGGAGTACTCCCCGAAGGGCGTCCACGTACAACATCTCTCCCCCCTGTTCGTCTCCACCAAGATGAACTCCTTCTCCAACCGGCTCCTGGAAGGGAACCTGCTGGTGCCTGACGCGGCGACTTACGCCAGACACGCGGTCAACACTCTCGGCAGGGTCACTAATACCACTGGCTACTGGCTGCATGGCATTCAGGTAATAAACGACTTCAATAGTATTCGACTTTATTAAAAGATCTCGTTTCATATCATCTATTTCAACTTGTTATCGTCCACTGCTGGGCACAGGCCTCTCGTCTTGCACTCCACTCATCTCGGTCCTAAAACATACAACCCACAATTTTTATAAAATCGTTAATTCGTCTATAAATCCAGAGCCAAAAAAAAATATTTTCTAAAACCCAGAGCCAGTGAATATTTTGACATTATTTTTACCGGAATGTAGCCGCTTAATACGTTTTAATAAATAATTTAAAAATAATAAAATGCTAGAGAAAAATCTACATATAGTATTACCTAATGTATCGCTAGCGGCAAATATTTTGATTAACGTCTTATATGCCCTCTCTTTCGTCTTCATCAAAAATGAAGGAGGGAGATGATGAAACGCTGTTTGCTGAATTTTGGCCACAATATTAATATATGCTTGGAAGTGTAAATAGGTTAGGATGAACAATGAGCAATAACCGTCGTCTATAGATGAATAACTGCAGCTACAATGGAGTTATAAGGTGATAGTCTGCTTCGCTGGAGAGTTTTTTACTTTCTAAACTCCCAGGTTGTTCGCTTTTACCAAATATAAGTCTGTAAATATTGTCAATAATTTTTAAACTGTAGCGGATTTTGTTGGCGCCTAAAACAGAGATTTTCTTCAAATCTCCTACGATATTATTGGTTTCAACAGGCTGCAAAATCTGCAAAAACCCGTCTTGCAAAATCTCCAGTCTTATTGTCATTATAACTAATTACAATAAATCAAGTCTGGGGATTTAATTACAATTTCAAGTGTATTTCGCAAGCAAATCGAGCAGTTAATCTTTCCACATCAGTTGGCATTGAATGCAACTTGGCAATAAATATTATATTATAATTGAGACATCAATCATAGAAGCGAGGTTTTTTTGGAAAGTAACTGAAAATTTCGTAATATAAGGACAAATATAACTTTTTAACGAAACTGTGACAGAGATTTAAAATGTGTAGTACTTGATAAATATGGGCTTAGTTTCTAATTTCGATATTTCCGTGAATACCGCACAAAATCCTGGTGAAAGTGCTAAATGCATAACACAATACATGAACATTAAAATTACTAAGCATAAACATATTACTAAAAATGTGTTTACATTATGTTTAAGTAATATTTGTAACTTCACATATTTTCTACTGTAGGAATAGTCTAAAATGTTAGGCATATTAATAACAAGTTCAAATAAGTGTTGCAGACCTATTTTTTATACAATGAGATTTTAACAATACCGTTTACTAAATTTTAGGTTTATAACACGACACCAACTTTACTGTCATCGAAAGGTTCACATATCGTTATTAGTTCCTTTTTTGTGGAATCAACAAGGTTTTATTTCGCATCATTAATTACCCATTTTTTTCAAAAAATATTTATGCAAGCTTGTCTCGCTCTTGGCCAGTTTTTAGTATTTGTAGATCTACATCAGTGTTAATCATACAATCTTGCCAATTTTGAGACTTGTATCTATTACCGTTCAAAAGATAGGTACAGCCGTTTAAGTGTAGGACGCAGACATACAGACATTTCAGACTTAACAAGTTAAAAAATTGTAAAGATCTAAATAAAAAGAATAAATTGGATCGGTCCTATATATATAGGGCGAATTCTGTGAGTTGGATCAATGGTTCCACAAATATCATAATCAGTTTCTTGTATGCAAAAACTTGCTAGACTGTCGACCTCAGGATTCGAGGCTCTATCTAATATATTTTGCTAATATGTATATTTATATCTAATCTTGTCGGAAAAAGCGCGGATTTTATATGACATAATCTAAGTTTGCGCATAGAAGTGTTTTATCTATGTATATTTACTTTATTTACTCAATGAGCTCAAGCTGAGTCTATAGAGAAACTTTGTCATTCCAGGCTTTCTTCATCAAGGTCCCGCCTGTGTGGATCAGGACAAAAGTCGGCGACCGTCTCAACAAGGACTTCCGAGAAGAATACCTTCAGAACGCCAAGATTAAAGCAAACTAGTTTATCATAATAACTGTTAACAACTAGGCCAATATCCAGCTCTGGTTAGAATTGCCAACTAGACAATCAAGGCCAATCTTGAGGGGTCTTAGCATTAATGACACCTTGAAAGGTTTGTTTGAAAGCACAACGAAAATAAATATGACTACGTTGGTAACCTAGGGCAGTTTCCGGTGTCGCTTAAAATGTTATATGTCGTGCAACCACGAATTTAAGTTATAGCCCGGGCTATCTTACATTAGTCTTACATATATCTCTTCCATGCTGGACTGGGAGAAAAAGAATATCATAGAATGTACCAGCTGCTTCTCTTCCCGGGCACACTGTAAAATTCAGTTAAGGGACTTGAAGAAAATTGGCATTAATGTAGGCGTTGGGCTGACCCCCTATCACTCCAAGCCAATATTACATCTTACCATCGTATCCACCATCTAACCCTCTAATACCCTCTCCCTTCCATGTAACCCTCTAACCACGGTCAAATGTGGCGTTAAACGAAAGAACGGGACAGAAGTCAAAATAATATTGAAATAAGATTGATAGCTTGCAAAGCTAGCGATATTATTTCGGCTTCTGTTTCGTATTATTTCCGAAGAAAGTCTTATACAGTAAAAGTCAAAAAAACTCTTGCAGTGTATACTCTGGCTAATCTCAGCCACCACTTCAGTTAATAAATATGTGAATAAATAAGGATCGTTCAAATTATGCATTTTTTATACTATTTGCATAGGGCCGAGAATTCTGTGACTATTTGTCATTGTGTGCATAAAAGGTTGAAAGTGATATAATTATATTGCTAGGGATTAGGATTTAATATAAAGAAGGTAATTAAGTATAGATACTTTTATAAGGTATTTTATTATGAATATAGAAAAATTCTAATATATTTAAGTTTTATATAAGAGCATTCGTAATGAAAAAGAATGTAGTTTATTTAGAATGATGCGTTATTTGTATTTGTTTTAATCAGCCCTGTTTGTACAAACTGTCCCACTGCTGGGCGCGGGCCATCTTCTCATTGTGAGAAGAGTAAGGCCATAGTGTACCACGCTGGCCAACTGCGGGTTGGCAGACTTCACACATCTTCAAGATCATTGAGAACTCTCAAACATTTGTGTTGGCAAAAGTAAAAAGGTAAAACTTGGAAATGATCTGCCCTGGTATTAAGAACTCATTCGGATTCGATTCAGAATGTATATCTCCGTCTCTGTCATTCGTTATGGAAATATAGTTTCCAAATCGAATCCAAATGAGTTCTGAATACACCTACTGAAGACGACAAACGTATGTAAATTATTTCGATGATTAATATGGTAGATACCTTGGAGTAGCTGGTCTGCAGACGAAGCCCAAAAGCTGACAAAGGAATTTCCCCTTTGTTTCCCCTTGGTATAAATATGTCTGCTCAGGTAGAATACGTTTGCTTAGTTTTCATACGTAGGTACTTAATGGCAAATAATGGACTTGTCGAGCTTGGGCTATTTTCTTAATCATCAAAAGTGTTTTACATTGCATTATTATAGCTATAGTTCATCGCAATAATTATTGTACGTTACTCTTATGGAATTAATAATTGTTAATTCAGCCTTACAACAAAGTGATTGTGATATATTATAATATTTTTCTTTACTTGTTGTTTTCTTTTAATTCCTATTCTACGATTTTAATCAGAAATCCTTTAGATTAGATTTATACGTTCACGTTATTTCACGTTTTGGGTAGGTACGCACCATAAAAGTGGAATTAAAGCGTTTCTTATGGGTTTTTGAGATAACCTATCCACCTACTATCCGCGTTTGACCATCAACTCGCCTGTTGGAAAGCGACGGTGGTTGAAGATGAATCACGCAGACTTAGAAGATTTCTATTCACTCTTTTCCTAATTCTAGCCATCCAGTATAATAGGAAGGGCAAGGGAGAATAAGATTATATAAATGAGACGCACAGACGTTATAATATCTATATATTATGAAATTATTTTTTAAATTGATCATTGATTCCTGGAGAATGAAAAATAATATTATGTTAATGTTTTCTAAAGAGAATACAATAACTACCTACTTAAACTTGGATTTTTAATTAAACGGAGTAAATTGACAGATCGCATGTTACCACTTTTTTAAGATATGAAAATAGTGCTGTGCTAAAAAGAGCTACTAAAATGAACTACTTAATTCATATAAGTGATCTATTTCATTACGTTGTATTTTAGATCTTCCTAAAAATCTAAATGTTTGTCTAAATTGTGTATTTGCTAGTAATAGATATCTAAGATTTCAAACTAAACTATTACATACCATGATCTTCTTATATGTTTCTTAGGAAATAATTATTACACTATAACTATACGGAGACACAGTTATAGTGTAAAATATAGTATTAAATAGTAGTAGCAGTTGGGGGGCGTAGGCCAAAGGCCTGATAACTGAAATTGGGCGCCGTATTGCAGATAACGGTGGTGACTCTCGCTCCGGTTCGTTCCCGATGCAAAGGTTGGCCATTGCCATTCAGCGGTGTAATGTTGCCAGTATTATGGGCATCTTTGCGCCAGGATCGATTCGGGATGGGTTATTCGAATAATTTTGATTTTTTATGTAATTGACGTAATATTTTTAAATTTATATTGTGAACTGTATTTTTCCTGACAATTTTTTTTATTATTATATTATATGTATATATGTTGTATAGTGTAATGATACAGTTATGGAATCACTTCTTAATTCCTGAGTTTATTTAGAAAAACAGTAAAATACATTCCTCATTTTTAAATTGTTGCTGACTTTAATAAAAGCAATTAGCTGACATAAACGTTTAAAGATGTATTTATTAATTTTCTATTAGGTATTTTCATTCCGTGTTCCGACCTTTTTTGAACTATATGTGACTCAAATCCCAGCACTATGATTTGAGAGTTGGTATCATTATTTCGAAAAGTGACATTTCAGTCTGTCAGCTTACTCCGTCTAATAAAAATCCAAGTATACGTAAAAGTCTTCTGTGATAGTGTCGAAGATGAGCCAAAAAGACTAAAGAGATCTTACGTATTTACGTAGTATTCTCTTTGCAAAGTTACTAAAATGAACTACTTAATTTGCGTGAAAAGAATTGAAAAAACTAAAGACCTATTTGTTTGTGTGACAGAAAACACAGAAAAACAAAACAGAAAAAGACTAAATTGTCACAATTATCGTTGATTTTATTGATCAATAGTGATTGTTTACAATTTACTAAAACATTTTAATAAGAATCGTTTTGAATTGAATAACTGTTTATCATTTCTTTCCACACAATATTCAATGAGAAAAGAATAATCCAGTGTCAGTGTGATACTGTTGTTGGTATACCTAGAATGTTTGGTATACCTACGTAGATTTTAATTTATTGATAATAAAAGAGGAGTCTAGAAGTATGGATGTTGGAAACAGTAACTCGACAGGGAGGGAGGCGAGGCTGAGTGAGGTGGGGTACAATTCAGGCAGCAGGGCGAGCAGGGACAGTGCCTGGGGCGGACCTGGAGCCAGAGATGTCGAGTTTGACGACTTCATTCGACGGAGCGAGGTCAGGGCACAACCTGTTAATACTTTCACTTTTAGATGAGAAACAACATGCGGTGTGCCAGACCGGCTGTAGCGTAGCGAAGCGCGAATAGCACCAAAATTTGGATTATTTTATTTTATTTTACAATTTTATTTCTTTAGGTACAAAAGCAATAAACAAACCAAACCTATTAGCTTAAAAAAACGAATCCTTATAAAAACACCATAAATTTGTTGATTATTGTACACAGCTTTTAACCATATTATGACATAAAAATAACAACGTCAGACTAAATGGTGATATTATACATATTGTGAAGTACTCTCTTAAAGCTATACAAGTTCAGTTTAAATATATCAAGTTCGGCGCAGATTTCGTTGTAATTTTCACACATACGATGAAGTGGGTTATTACGTCCTACATTATTATGAGTCGGTGGAAGGAATATTAAAAAGCGCTTGGGGTCTGCGTTTAGACTTTTTCCGTGTAACAAACTCTAAATTCATGGGTAATTCCTCACTAATTAAACCATTCGAAATTTTATGGAGTAAGCATAAATCGGAAGTTTTACGTCGTTGAATGAGACTGTGAAACTTGAGTCTTCATAGTCAGGCAGTTTTTTCCTTAAACCCAGCTTAGAATTCAAGTGTCTTAACAATCATAACCGGAACAAGTACCTAATATGTTAAGGTCGAGATTAAAGTGCGTAGCTATCTATCTCGCGCATCACAACATTTTTAAACATATAGTATGTACATAAAAAATCATTGAGTAGGGATATTAGAAAAGTAAGAGCTAAATTTGTTTATTTAGAGAGGAGAATCATTTAAAAAAAGTTATAATCATTTCATCATATATACTGGCGACGGAATTAGAAAAAAAAACATCCTTTTTTTATTCCTCAGCCAATTTAAAAGATATCGAAGAAAACTTGTTATTAAATATTTCTCTCTTTTTTTTTTTTTTTTTGTTCATTTTTTTTTTTTGGGACTTTTATTATATAAACATGTCAGTCCCATTGTATTTGTCTAAATAAACAAATTCAGCTCTCACTTTTCTAATCACCCTATTCAATGATTTTATCGTAACGTTTTTACCGAAAAACGTTACTTAACTTTAGCCATCGTCTTTAACGCTTTGTCTTCTTTCCGCAAGTATAATTACGTATCAGCGAGAAGTTGACAAAATATGGCATTGCTTAAAGTATAGTAATGTTTTTCGGTAAGGCCGAATATGTTTAAAAAGGTTGTAAAGCGCGAGAGAGATAGTTGCGTGCGTTGAGCGAATCCTTAAAAGAAAAACATAATACCCAACTGCATAAGATCAATCATCGCAGAAAGTTACTCTCACGTGGCTATGATGTTGTGTGTACCTTTTCGCGAGAAACTATGCACAAATCTACTGTAAAGTTTATTAACTTCCAACGTCCTTTTTAATAATAAATAGGTGATCAGATGTTATGAAAAAGGATGTTGGAAGCTTAAGGAAAAAAAACCGACTGCACAAGAAGTATATTATCTCCTACAGCCTAAACGGCTTGACCGATTTTGATTTGCGAGGTGTCGTTCGTTTTCACTCCATAGGTTAATTTTCAGGGTTCCGTACCCAAAGGGTAAAACTGGGCCCTATTACTAAGACTTCGCTGTATGTCTGTCTGTCTGTCCGTCCGTCTGTCACCAGGCTGTATCTCATGAAGCGTGATAGTTAGACAGTTGAAATTTACAAAGATGATGTATTTCTGTTGCCGCTATAACAACAAATACTAAAAAACCAGACAAGTGCGAGTCAGACTCGCCCACCGAGGGTTCCGTACAAACTAGTAGATAAAAGGGAGAAATCATGTATTTTTATATTTTCCTTCTTATACCGAAAAATATACATCGTAAAAATATTTAAAAACCTGTTTTAACTTATACTAATTACGCTCTTTCATATGATACCCCACTTGATACGGTTAAAGAACTTTAAAATTTGGACCCTCATTCCTTGCGTAAAGACACTATTTTTTCGTGATACCTTCGATACCTTCACGCGTTCCCGAGATAAAGGTCTTGACACCCGACGGACGGACAAACGGTCAGACGGACAACAAAGTGATCCTATAAGGGTTCCGTTTTTTCCTATTGAGGTACGGAACCCTAAAAACAGAATAAAATAAATATTTAAGGGGGCTCCCATACAACAAACGTGATTTTTTTGCCGTTTTTAAAAATAATGGTACGGAACCCTTCGTGCGCGAGTCCGACACGCACTTGGCCGGTTTTTTATTATTAATGATAAAACTATTTTCAAATGCCCTTTTCATTCAATGCAAAATTTTAAAATGCCCTTTTTCGTAATCTCCAACAAACTTTTTCGTAACAAATAAGATATTCTGTCATTACAGTTTGACTACCCAGCTTGGTGGACCCGTAGTCGCTTGGTGCAAGATTCCCTCTATCTCTGCGATGACTCGTACTGGAACGCCTTCATCTGCATCATGTCTCTCGGTGGCATCGTGTGGGTCGCCGTCAACCTTAAATTCACTGCATTCGTTGTTCTGGATATTGTCTATAATGTCGCCTACGGTATACACATCTTCGGGCTGACGTATAGTCTGCTCATGAAGCTGGAAGCTACTGAAATCACCTTCTATAGAGCTCGTGAGTCTCACATCAACTATTTTTAGCCCCCGACCCGAGAAGAGGGTGTTATAAGTTTTACGTGTGTATCTGCGTGTCTCTCTGTGGCAACGTAGCTTTCAAACGGATGAACCGATTTTGATCTAGTTTAATTTTTTTGAAAGGAGATTTAATCGACAGTGTTCTTAGCTATGTTACTCGTATTGTCTACATGTACATGTCCCTTATACTTGTACGGCCTTACAGAAAAACGTTACTTAACTTTAACCATCGTCTTCAATTCTCCATCTTCTTTCCGCAAGTGTCATTACGTGTCAGCGAGAAGTTGACAAAATATGCTAATGCATTGCTTAAAGTTGAGTAACTTTTTCGGTAAGGCTGATTGTTGTAAGTCCTGAGAAGGCGTTTATTTTAAACAGAAAATAATAACATGAACTTTCTTTGACTGAAAGTTTTTTATTAACAGATTTTAGTAAAATATAAGATGTCATTATCATCATCTCAGCCATAAGAAGTCCACTGCTGGACATAGGCCTCCCCCATGGATTTCCAAAAAGACCGATTGGAAGCGGCTTGCATCCAGCGTCTTCCCGCCACTTGTATGAGGTAATCTGTCCATCTCGAAATATAAGATGTACCTTCAAATAAAAAAAAAAACCTATTAATGAAACTTTAAACAACGTCCCTCTAGAAGCAATAATATCTTCTCGTCCTTGGAACAATGCTGGTGTTACGATTTTGTACAAAAAAGCGATTGGTTTAATTTAAAATTAATCGTATGTCACAAATATATTAACTCCTTCTTCAAATCTATATGCAATCGCCTTACCTGCATACAACTATTATCAGTCGATAGAACAAACGGGCTTCAAGATTCCAGAATATATCTATTCATCTTCATCCATAACCTTCCCTGCCCAACTGCTGTGTATTCTATCTGTCTTATAATGCCATCTGCCTCTATCCTGTGACAATCGAGTCCAGGTTTGACCCGCGACAGGTTAGAAATAGAGGTTTATATATCCATTCATTGATTTGTAATCTCTTCCAGTGGCATTTCTGGTAGACATGGCGACGTTTTCTCATTATGTGAGTAATGACAATGACTTCAAGCTCCTCTGTTACTACCTGCGCTTACACAGGCCCTTCAGTTACTTATGTAAGTTAATGCATCTTCTTTAATGCTTTATAGTACAGTGCGGTCTCTCTATTGATGAAATTATAATGACTATAACTTGTATTTGGTTTATGTTTGATTGAACCGCAAATATAGGTAAAATGATGCCAAAAAAATCTTTTTATTTCCAAAATTAGTAAATGATCAATGATTACCAAAATTTAATAGTATTTTAATTCAAAGTTATTGACTGCATTGTAGCAATTCAAACCTAACCAAACTTACTTTTGGAGTGACATCAGTTTTCCAAGACCATTTTTGCTATAACATGTAATTCGTGAAAATTTGGTGATGGACCTCCAATTCAATTTTTGGTGGAACTGTTTATGGGATCACAAAAAATATTTTAGCGTGCTAAAAAATATTATCTAAATAAGAGATATTTTACTTTTGCTTTTGTCGATCGTCTCTGCAAGCAAACAATAAAGTGTAGTAATATTATTCGCTTTCATTTTTTCCTAGGGGCAATGAACGAGAAGAATTTAAAGGTCAGCGTGTTGGGTACCACACTGAAGTTCTGTTACATATTTCTGGTGATGAGAGTCACCTGGGCACTGATCTGGCTCAACATCGACACGGTGTGTTCACAATAATATTACTCGTACATTCCACCATAACAAATATCACCTTTATCCTATTCAGTATTCAGATCTACAAAGAACCCGAGCACCATATTATGTTATCGAAATCTCATTTGATGCTTTTAACAGACTTCAAAAAAGAAGGTTCTCAATATCATTTGTATTATTGTAGTTTGTACACGAATTAACTTTCACCTACGTATTGATTTTTACAGTACCTACCTACACATGTAAATGTAGATATCGACACTGAAGCCACATTCAATGAAAATGAACTGTATCCATCATTTATCCAAATGTGGCTACTATAAACATCACTTTGATTTTTATCTTCCTGGAAATCTAAAATGTAAAACATGTAGGTACTCAACTTTGTGTTTAAGAAATAAAACTTATTATTATTTCTACATAAAATTGGAATTAAAGCGGTTCGTTCGTGTTTTTGCCAAAAAACATTGGGGGCAAATGCTTGAAGTGGTAGCGAACGCGAGGATTTCACGGGGAGGAGGATTTCTTCCACCAAGGGGACGGATTATAGGATCCGTTTTGGTGGAAGAAATCCATGTGGCGACGTGTTGTGTATCTGATATGTTACTCCGTGAATGTTACCAGCTGGAGAAGACGTACGAGACCAAGGGTACAGAGGGCTCGCGGCGGGCGCTTAGCGACATCCGCTTCATGGACGAAACCAACGCGGAGGCCGAACGACTGGGCAGAGATGACCTCACGGCCATCAAGTTCCTGGGCGCCTTCTATCTTATCAACAAGATGTATATTCCTATAGGGTAATGTCAAATTATAATGTCAGTTCTCTATGTATAAACCCTTCCACCAAATCAGGGCTTCCTTCGTTACCTCGCGAATAATTCTGATCATAGCTGAGCAGGAGACGCGGTCGCATGATTGCTATTTTGCTTTTCGTATAATTTATTTTGAATACGCCGCTAATTGGGTATGTTCTTATTGAAAGCAAATAAGAAAGTTCATTGACGCACTCGCCCGCTCGCTAGTAACATTACCTAACTATTTTTAACCAGTTGGAAATGAGAAGGTCCTCAATTCGGTTGTATTTTTTTATGTTTGTTACAGCATAACTCCTCATTTTATAAACAGATTTGGAAAATTATTCTTTTATTTGATTTCTTTTATTTTATGCCTAGTATCAGATTCAGGTTCTAAAGTTTTTTTTTAATCAAAATCAGTTTTTTAGACTTAGAGAATTAAGAAATGAAAATTTCATTTAAAATAATATGATTTAACTCGTATGTTCATAGTATAAAACAAGAGTAGTCTACACGTGGCCCGATACGCACTTGGCCGGTTTTATTTAAGTAACAATTATATATATTTTAAATTGATAAAGCACGATAATGAATGTTCGTGTTATTTTAGTCCATCAGTGCCCCCCGATAACGATGTGGAGCGTTTGACATGCCTAGCCATCATGATGTCGGGGTGCCTGGTGGTGACAGCGTTCGCCGTCGCAGCACTCTCCAACGTCATCAGCCTCTACATGCGCCCCGAGGAGTCTTTCCGAGCCAGATACAGACTTATCATGAAGGATATGGTAAGCAGTATAGAACGATGACTAGCGTGTTACCAAGGAGAGTTTCTGATAGAGAAAGATGAGTGACGCAGATTTATAGATGGACCCAAATACTGAGTCCGCTGAGAGGTAGCATGTGCCGGCAAGTGTTACGTATGGACAGACAAACAGACAGACTCGTAAAATTTGTAGGAAGAAGCTGGATGCAAGCCACTAGATACTGGCCTTTTTTAAACGGTTTTATTTAGATTGCCCTGTTTGTTGTTGTTGTTTATGTTTTGGGTCAAATATTTAGTAAGTAATCGAAATTTGACCCCCTTCCCGTTGACAGACAGATCTGATATTTGGTACACGCCTTTAGTTTAGATGACAATAAAATTAATAGTTATTTGTTATACAAGAGTGTAAAGTTGCTTTTTAACCACATGCTCAATTTTGATGACCGAGCAAGTGAAGGATTCTAAAATTGAATCACGAGTGCAGCGAGTGATTCAAAAATTAGAATCCTGAAGGGAAGCGTTAACGAGGGAATCAAAAGAGCATGAGGTGAAAAATCTTTGCACTCGAGTGCAACATGTATCTTTTCATCCCACCTCAGCGAGGAAATGACTAAATGCAAAAAAAACATTTACAATCACGAGATACTTTTATTGCAGTTTAGGTATTAACTGCTACATTATGATAGGTAAGTATTACAAATACATTACCAACATCAGTATCTTTCTTTTCAATAAAACCGTGGGGAAGGTCTATCCCCTGCAGTGGACTTCTAGTGGATAAAATGACAAATTATATATTTGAGAATAGACATTTTTTTAAAATATTTTTACTCTGTTTTATTATGGAGCTTAGTCGATATTCGACCATTCCAGTCGCCATTCCTCAGCTTCTTTCGCCTTCGAAAAGTAAGATATACCATTTAAGACATACCTGTGCGTACATTTTGAGATGTGTCATTTTGGGTAGGTAATGCTCTTTTTGGGAAGTGCTCATTCTAAATTTACAATACAATACAATACAAAAATAATTTATTGACATCATAGTATAATAACAATATGTACATGATTAGGGCGTAAGAAAGGTACAAAGGGCGGCCTTATCGCTAATAGCAGATTTAATCCTTTTGGATCCTATAGAAAGACTCGAAAGTGCCACCCGAGCAGCGGGAAAGAGTGGAGGCGTTTTACAAGATGTATTGGCACAAGCAGCGAGCGGTGTCCACCACGCAGCTGCTGCCAGTCTTCCCACCCACACTACCCGCTACCATCTTCACAGATGTGTACTTTGAAGCTACACAGAAGGTATAAGCATTTGGTCTGTCATGCATGGACTGCTGCTCGCATCTTCGCTTTGTTTAAGCATCAGCTCGAAATAATTTAACAAGGGGTCTATTTGGTGAGGATCATCGTGGCAAAAAATGGGAACTAACGGCTCGATCGGACACAGTAATGTAATAAGGATGTCAGTGCCCTTGGTCTCGTACAAAATGAGAACTAACGGCTAGATCGGACACAGTAATCTAATAAGGATATCAGTGCCCTTGTTCTCGTACAAAATAATGAAATAAGAACAGCAGCTCCCTCAATGCCACAAAAGTTCTATAGCTGAACATACTTTTCTATTCGCAATCTAAATTATTTCCAATGTAAACAAAATATTGTACACATATTGAAAGGTATGGACTAAAATACTACTGAATCTTACATCTACATACATGTAGCATGCGGGACAAGAATAACCTCAAGTCTTGAACAAAAATTTTCCCTCGATTAGGTCAATATCTCCTCGAGTTTTCGAAAACTTGGCTGAATATTAATTTTGAAAATAACTTTATTTATTACTTTATTATTTTCAAAATGTATATTTCATAAAAGTGTCGATTTCAGTCTAAAATTCTGTGCGACCTGTCGTACCAGTTCATATCGGAGTTGTGCAAGAAGATGGACACCATCCACTACATACCCGGAGACGCCATCATCAAACGGCTCTCGGACAAGACTTCCTATATCTACATCACTTATGGAGACGTCGAGGTAAACTAGCTTCTCTCCACTCTTGATCATTCGAACCTTAGATAATTTCTTGAACTTCTCCTATAATTTAATCTATCATTGAATCTATAATCGTAGAAAATTGAATCTACATATACTTAGTCTGGCCATAAATACTGTTACAGTTAAAAATAAGAAAGATGTTACATTTGAATTTGGAATCTGTCATTTTTATACGATTGTTCATTGAGTTTTCTAATTTTGGCGCCAATACATTGTACAATATTTTGCGATATTAAAATGGAGTGGGGTGATAAAGAGAACCGAATCGCTGTGATTGCATTATACAAAGTTGGTATGGAGCCAAATGCAATTTTTAAAACTCTCCATACGCTTGGTATTAGTCAAATGTTTGTGTACCGGGCTATTAATAGGTACAATGAGACCTCCTCTGTTTGTGACAGAAAAAGATCTGGCCGTCCACGTAGTGTTCGTACGAAAAAGGTGGTCAAAGCAGTAAGGGAAAGAATTCGAAGAAATCCTGTCCGAAAGCAAAAGATTTTATCTAGGGAGATGAAGATAGCACCCAGAACCATGTCGCGTATTTTAAAAGATGACTTAGGACTTGCAGCCTATTAGAGACGCACTGGTCATTTTTTAACTGATAATTTAAAAAAGAATAGGGTGGTAAAATCGAAACAACTACTGAAGCGGTACGCAAAGGGAGGTCACAGAAAAATTTTGTTTACGGATGAGAAAATCTTTACAATTGAGCAACATTTTAACAAACAAAATGACCGTATTTATGCTCAAAGCTCTAAGGAAGCTTCCCAATTAGTCGACTAGTCGACAGAGTGCAACGTGGGCATTATCCGACTTCAGTGATGGTTTGGTGGGGTGTTAGCTATGAAGGAGTGACTGAGCCATATTTTTGTGAAAAAGGTATCAAAACATCGGCACAAGTGTATCAAAATACCATTCTTGAGAAGGTAGTTAAGCCCCTTAACAACACCATGTTCAATAACCAAGTATGGTCCTTCCAACAAGACTCGGCGCCAGGTCATAAAGCTCGGTCCATTCAGTCTTGGTTGGAAGTGAACGTTTCGGACTTCATCAGAGCTGAAGACTGGCCGTCGTCTAGTCCTGATCTTAATCCGCTGGATTATGATTTATGGACAGTTTTAGAGAGTATGGCTTGCTCTAAGCGCCATGATAATTTGGAGTCCCTAAAACAATCCATACGATTGGCAGTGAAGAATTTTCCCATGGAAAGAGTGCGTGCTTCTATTGATAACTGGCCTCAACGTTTAAAGGACTGTATTGCAGCCAATGGAGACCACTTCGAATAAGCTTTTATATTTTAAATTGTTTTATATTTATGTATTAAACTAACACACTGTAAAAGTAATAAATATTATTTGCAATAAAAAAAAAAATTTTTTTCTTCGTGACAATATTTATGGCAAGACTTATTATATATTTAGATTCTTAATTTTATTTTTTTTACAATACAAATATTATATATTATTATTATAGAACGGAACAATCCGTGTTCCTTGTAGTAAGTACTATAATACAATACTACCTAAGGAATCAAAAGCAAAAAAATTACACCTAGACTTGGAATTGATTCACTTAATGTTATGTGATCATTGCAATTACAAAGCAGCGCACTAGGTTAAAAGAAACAGATGTACGTGCACGCATTCTGAAGGTATCCACTTGAAACTGTACTAAAAATTAAACTTCCTCGCGAGCATTTTATCTAACTATTAGCTTGGCTCTCCCGTACATACATAAAATATTTACACAGCACAAGCTTTCATCATCATGGGCCTTGTTCCATCCTGTCGGATGATTTAAGCAGCGTTATAAAGTGGAGTTACACCGTCGTTGGTGACTGAATAGGCCAATCCGGGAACCGCAGTTGCGGCTACACCGCTGGCAGACAAACCCTTGGTTATTGGTTGGAGGTGCTAAGTTGGTGGAATTGGCTATGTTATGCCGGCGGGAACGTTTTTGTGCTAGCACCTCCAGCCATGCATCATCATCAACAGCACAAGCTTTACACTTAGCAATAATGAGTGAGTAATGTTTTAAGTCGTAGTTCCTTCTGGTGAGAACGGATTTTGGACTGGCGACTACGTATCGCTGTAGAGTAGATGTCGAGTATCCTGCATGGAGGTAAGTGGATACATAAAGCAGGAGATTGTGCCGTGTGGCGTTCCTTGCAGAGGTCTACGTCCAGCTGTAGAAAAACATTAAATAGACTGATTATGAGGAATGCACACGGCATATAGACCAGTCACAAGGTGGACAGACAACCTTATACAGATGGAAAGACGCAAGTTGGACGTCGCTTATTTGTTGTCACCTGTCATTTCGGAATTACATGGGAGAGGTCTATATTCATAATCTGTTTCTGGCTGATTAATTGATGATGAAGGACGTAAACTGAGATTGGAAGTACAACGTTTCGTCCGATTATCTACATAGCTGGTAACAGCAGAAGACGACAATACCGCTATCCTGCGCCTGACGCGTGGCTCGGTTCTGACTCCCATGGGGGTGTGCGCCCCCACAGGCCTGGGGCAGGCGCATGTGCAGGTCAGGGCTGCTACCTTCTGCACCGCACACGTGTTGAAGGGCAAGGAACTGTGGAAGATCATCATCAAGCATGGCAGGACTGATGAGGAGACCGAGATCATCTTAGGCGCTTACAATGTAAGTATATTTAGTTCTTAGAGTACCCTGTATTAAGCCGGAGGAGGGCCATTGTACAATCGCGAAAAAAAAAAGTCAGCAAACTTTTTGTATGGAACAGTTGTTTCTTTTTCTTGAATTATTTCCATAGTAAATTGTGCTCAGAATGAGTACAATGGCCTACTTTCGGCTTAGTACAAGATATACTAATAAATACATTGATTACGGTTCTAATTATTATTTTTCTACAAAAAAGATAAGAAATCGTAGGAAAGAGACATTTCGATCAATTTCAATACTATGCTTCTGTATGGTATTTCACCCTATTGTGGACATAATGTACTATAACTTCTAATTAACTGAAACGTAAATTGGCTTTATGGAATAAAGGACTATAGCGCGCTCCACATTCCCGGCGAAACCCGGGATCCTCGGCGATACCCTGGAGTGTGGAGAGAGTATGACTACTCTGTGAGAAAGAAAGAGACTGGCTATAAATAAAACATATACCTACAGTTATTTTTAATATCTGCTCGTTGTTGTTGAATGTTTTTACAACTGTTACTATGGAAATAAGAGTCCATAAAAACATGACCGCAAGATAATTATGGTCCCCAGAATAAATTGGTGGTCAATCGTAGATCTAGCTTGCTAAAAAAAAAACTACTATTATTAAGCAGTAATTTTTCATGCCTTTGTCCTCAGCAGAGTATTGATGATGATGATAAATCTCTCATGTATTTTACTGATGTAGCATAAACTCCTGTTATTTGTACTTCAGTTCAAAATTTGACTGAAATATCTTTTTTTTATAATAGAATCTATATATATTTTTTTCACAAGAATTAGTAATTATTTACATAAATGTTTCTGAATCAAAATAGGATTTTGTGTGTGAAATACTATATACCTTATATCTGAAGTACAGATTTGCAGTGAGCACATTTTCTCATCTTTAAAAAATTGGAAATACGAGAGAGAGAGAGAGAGAGCAAACATCATCGCTATAGCACCTTAACTTAAATGTCCTTATTAGACATTTATAAATAAGACTGTACATACTTACCTATAAGATGCTCATTCGTCACCTTAAATTCAGGATCACTTGGAAAGAGTCAAGACGCATTTCAGTAACAAAGTGCCAGAGGAAGTGACGTAAGTTTTTTAACTCTCTTACAGTTTTTTGCAATCTTATAATTTATTTGCCTATCTGTACATTTTTAATTTAATCACAAATAAATTGGGTAGGTGTTTAAGCAAGGAAAGAGGGTCCAAATTTTAATATACTTTAACCGTATCATGTGGGGTATCATATGAAAGAACTTCATTAGCACAACAAGCTAAAACAGGTTTTTAAATATTTTTACGACGTATATTTTTCGATTTATGAAGGAAAATATAAAAAAAATATAATTTCCCTCTTTTATCTACTACTTTGTACGCAACCCTCGGTGGTCTGACTCGCATTTATCCGGTTTTTTTCTAAGTTTTTTTCGCGAATTTTGAGTTGTGACCCACAAAGCAATGATGATCAGAGTGATGGGTTTATTTAATATCCCATTCACGGTTAAAAACGAAAATTAAACCAAAGTGTGCAGGATCTTAACACGTACATTAACGTCCGAAATATATTGCAAGTAAATAGATATTTCCGTCAAAACATCAAAATAAAATTGTGCTAAATATTTTCTTATCTGAGTAGCGAGAAATCGAGGGGCGTAAGACAAACATTGTGCAATGTTGACTCGTATTACGCAGGTATAAGAGCAGCACTTACCACTTGAAGCGATGCTTGATGGCACTCAAGGACGCCAAGGACGCTACCGGGGAACTCATTCTTGCCCGCACTGACATGTTCCTGGAGGTCGCTGAATCATATGTTATGAGAAATGTTAGTACATATAAATTATAATTATACGAAACGCTTTGGCTCCACTTTGTGCGTACCGCCAAACTGTGCGGAATGCGCTTCCTGAATGGATATAATCTAGGTGTCTTCAATTCGCGAGTGAATAGGTTTCTTCTAGGCAAGCGCGCTCCATCGTAGACCGTAATTGTCGCTTAACCAGTGAGTTGACAGTCAAGCGCTAGCCTAATTGCGAATAAAAAAAAATGGTTGTCTGTAAAGTCGGTTTACGGGCGATAGTTTAACGTGACAACGTCATAGCAAAACATTGATGAAATGATGATGATGATGTAACAATGAGCGTAACGTAACGGGCCAATGAGTCATACTTTTTCGTGCGTGCAGCCGGCGTTCATCGATTTATTAGACGTTGTCACGTCAAAAATATTAAAAAAATATTATATTTTAACCGACTTCCAAAAAGGAGGAGGTTCTCAATTCGACATTATGTTTTTTTAGGGTTCCGTACCTCAATAGGAAAAAACGGAACCCTTATAGGATCACTTTTTGTCCGTCTGTCCGTCCGACGGGTGTCAAGACCTTTATCTCGGGAACGCGTGAAGGTATCGAGTTGAAATTAAAACCATATGCGCAGATCTATCTTGTAGATCTATCTTGATAGTATCTTGCTGCAGAAAGAAAAATAAAGTTTCTGAGTTTTTGTGAAAAAAAGTTACAGCCGAATATATCGTAAAAAACGCATATTTCGACACTCACAAGGGAATCAAAACCTATGGGGTACTTTCCGTTGACCTAGAACAATGAAACTTGGCAAGAAGCATTGTGTTAGAGTACACATAATATAGGAAAAAATCCGAAAACTGGTCATTTTTATATTAATCACAAAAAATAGTGTCTTTATGCAAGGAATGAGGGTCCAAATTGTAAAGTTCTTTAACCGTATCATGCGGGGTATCATATGAAAGAGCTTAATTAGTATAAGTTAAAACAGGTTTTTAAATATTTTTAACATGTATACTTTTCGGTTTATGAAGGAAAATATAAAAAAAAAAAAGATTTCCCCCTTTTATTTAGTTTGTACGGAACCCTCGGTGGGCGAGTCTGACTCGCACTTGTCCGGTTTTATTTTTCTGTATCATGATATCTGTTATGTAGCTGTTTAGTTTTCCATAAATAAATAATGTTTCAGCGTGCTGATTCGACTCTGACAGATGAATCTGACGCCATTTGCCTGCGACCAACGTTTCCCTACATCATGCAGCCGTCTTCCTCGCTGCAGAGTGCTTGGAGCTTGATCACGGCTGTTGTCATTCTCACGGTTTGTTTTGTAAGTATCTTATCAATATAGTTGGTCCAAAAGTGTACTATGTGTTGACATTATTTGAAAGTTAACCATTAACTGTGCCAATACGCACAGGTGCGATAAAGTTTAGTTTTCCGCACTGGTGTCATAGCAATTAATAGTTATTTGTCATATGAGTGTGGAAAGTTGATTTTTATAAACGAATTGTCGAATTTACCATCGCGAGTTTGTAAACAAAAAACCTGCTCGTGTGTCACAGAAAGTTTTTTAAATAGTTGTGAGAAAATAGACGTTATTTACAAAAGGAAAAACAAGATTTGCATTAAAAAAAATGGCGCCATATACCTATTATTATTTGTACGCATGTGCGACGCCACGTTTAGAGGATGCATTCCGACCACAAAGGAATGAACTGAATTGAAACAGAGCTCTGAGGTTATTCTCTGAAAACGTTTTGATGGCCAGTTATACATAATACATATACTACTCCCGAAGCGACAAGGTTCTTGTTTAATTAAATTTTATTTTTTGAAGAGTGTCAGTTCCAATTTTTATTTCAGGTCCATCCCTACTATTTAGTATTCGCCAAAGAGGCGCCGATGAGTTTCCGTTTCTTCGACTACCTCGTCACAATGCTGTTTATTTTGGACTTATACTTGTATCTTGCAACTGGTGCTAACGTCGAAGAAGGTTGGTAATTTGTTATAAAATTCACTTTGCATACTTGGGATATATCACCTGTTACATTATGCGGGCCAATATACCTCACTGCCTCAAGTTGTAAGTGTACCAGTGTATTTTACCAGTGATGATATAACTGCATAAGCGTGCTCACTCATTATGGGCCTTAAAAGGAAACTGAAAGTTGTAAAACGCAACGTGTTAAGGAAATGGCTATGTTCGGAGTTTTTCTGCGACATCGAATCATCAATGAAAAAATCCGTAAACGTACGAAAGCCACTGGTTGCAGGCCGTTTCTAATCGATCTATTTCAGCCACAAAGCCCACAGCTTACATGGGCCTCTCCCATGGATTGCCAAAAATACCTTTTGGAAGCGACATGCAACCAGCGTCTTCCTGCCACTTGTATAAGATCATCTGACCGTCGTGTGACTGGTCATCGTACGCTGCGCATGTTAGTGCTTGGTGTCCACTATTCTTCTCATTGAACTTTTCAGCCTCGTCAGTTAAGTTATTTGTTATGAGTACAATGATCTCTTTGTGGCTTAGTTTAGCGTGCCCTGTTTCTTTGTGCAGGTGTCCCAATAACACTAGCGCAGACGTCTGCGCAACAGATGCGCAGCCTCTGGTTCGTTGTGGATGTGCTCGGTACTGCGCCCATCTTTGAGTTCATCGGAGACGGACACTTCGCCGGTATCAACAAACTGTTGAGAATTCCTAAGGTTCCTACAGAATTTTTGTGTCTATGTGTAATGTGTTTTGTACGCTAAAGAAATGTCTATATCAAATCCCCTGATGTTCTGCAGGTTTTCCGTGTACTGAAAGCCCTGGAGGAGTCGTGCGTATACCAGAGCCACATCTTGAGGTTCTTGAACTACATGCTGCTGACGCTGGTCTCCTGCTACCTGATAGCGGCGCTGCAGCAGGGCTTCATGTGCTTTCAGTTAGTCACCACCAATATTATTTAAGTACTTACTTGAAGTCTACCATGCTGGCCAACGTGGGTTGTCATATTCACTCAAGAATGTTAAGAACTCTCAGACTAACTCCATCATTGTTTGAAGTTAGCGGCAATTAAAGTTCCAGACCTAAAAATTTTTTTTTTTATACACTATGATCTACGATTGACCACCAACTCGCCTGATATTAAGCGACGGTGTGGCTGAGGATGGAGCTCGTCGATCTAGAAGATATCTATTCACTCTAGCCTTGAAAATTCCAAGATTGTAGGTCTCAGAAAACAGAGATGGCGGCAACGAATTCCATTCTTGTGCAGTACGCAACAGGAATGTGGATCGATATCGCTGAGTACGGATTTTTGGCATTTCAACGAGAAATGACAAAAAAAAAATATTGCTAAAAAAATATATATATATATATATATATTGAAATATTGCTAAGTCATTGTAACACTGTTCTCATGAGACTAAAACAATAATATTTATAGTACATTCAAAAATATAGACAATAGACAATGTTTTTATTGTGATAAAAACTTAAATATTTACATGACTTCAACTTAAAGACTAAAACTAAGTTTTTGCCACAATCCGGCTCCAGCTCAGCAAGGTGACGGTGGTGTGGTAATATTATACATTTAGAACAAAATATAACCCTCCTTCTTACGCATTCGGGTAAAAAGGAATCGCGAGCGAGTGAGACAGCAACGCTAATCGATTTTACGCCGGAAATAATAATAAATTACAGTTTAAAAAACTAAAAAACACGCTACAAATTATTGTGGTCAAAGTTCATTATAAGACTTTTCTAACAAATCCAAACACAGCTATGATACGATGTTCCATCAGGAAGTTCTAGTTCATATCTTCCGGCTCCATCATCAGATCAGTTTTGCAGTACCATATTATTGTATTGTCATCAGAACTACATACAGCTGCCAATTTTCATGACGCTACGATCCTTGGAAGATGGTTAAATTAGGTTAGGTACCTAAGATTTCATTACATAGTTAGTTACATACAGGTCGACCTAATAAAAGCGTGATAAAGATACTCACATGATTTCGAAAAAATAGAAATGTGTGGTTTGAGATTTGAATACAGAACTTACAAATTGCAAATCAAACGTCCTTCAAACTAGGCTGCTGGACTTGGCCGTAAAGATATTACAGCATCAGAAATCTGAACTTGTCATTTTCAGGTTCGGTTATTGCTTGGTAACGAATCTGACTCATTCTCCGTTCTGGGAGTATAAACCATTAGATGATGAGACAATCCCGGACAGGGTCGCTTTCGCCATGTACTGGGCCATATCCATGATTGACTTCACAGGTAAGATTTTCATGGAATACTTTCAGACTGGTTAAGCTATGGACGGAGAACCAAAGTTACTAACATAGCTCAGCATATTAGAGCATGGCTATTAACATGCAAGTGGGTCAGTAGTATCTGTTACAGAACCGATAACTGCTGGAGTAGACGCGAGATGTAGAAGTCTCAGTACGTAAGGATCATTGGATGATATGTGTAATGTATGTGAACGAAACGCTTTAGCCGTACTTTTTAGTGTGTATATTCCGTTAAAGGGTGATAGACTCTACTTGAATGGGTCTTTCCGAAAAGAAATAATCTGGGTATCTTGTCAAATCACCAGTGTATAGGTTCTAAGGAAAGCGCCCTTTAATGTAAACCGCAATAGTTGCTCAACATCAGACGAGCAGGCAAGTGCTAATTTCCAACCAACTTCCAAAAACGAGGAGGTTCTCAATTCGTCTGTATTTTTTTTAATGTTTGTTACCTCATAACTTTCGACTGGGTAAACCGATTTTGATAAATTATTTGAAAGCTGGTGCTTCCCTTGTGGTCCCATTTCAATTTGGTCCAGTTCTGACAATGGCATCCATGAGAAGTCGGTTGCTTCAGTTTTTTAAAACTATAATTATTGAATAATATATAAAAAGGTTATATCGTCGTTCACGGGGAGACAGGGTACGACTGCGATCCTATTTTAAGTCAGGAATACAAAACGGTACTTTCGTCGTCTACGCGAGATAGGGATCCTATTATAAGTCGGGACCGCGAACTGAGTCATCACTCAAGTACTGATAAATACGTTTCTGTCTAGATCATAAGGAGACCTGGGGCACCGAAAACTGGAAGAACGTCCTCTACACGCTGATGGTGCTGGAGGTGTGCATAGTGCTGCGGATATTCATGGAGGCTGTCTATTCTGCCACCATCCTGGTGACCACGGCTTTGCGGTAAGATTCCATATACTTTCCACCAAACTTGCCCAGTCTTTGTCGATATTTGATTTATTTGCACGATATAATGACTTTGTGGCCCTGAACGATTTATTTTTAAAAGAATAGGTTCTCAATTCCTTTTTTTTATGTTTGTTACCGCATAACTCCGTCATTTATAAGTGATTTGAAAAAAAAACTAGCTTGTCACTTGTTTTTTTTTTTAATTATATTATATAAAAATAAAAACTTCGCTAAGATTTACAGTAAATTGTGAACAGCTTTTTTAAATACCTACTGTATATTTAATAGCGGGGTTAGTTAACATGTCCAGCCATTGCATCAACCATATACTTAATACAAAAAAAAAACACTAAGATATAAACTAAGCAACGCAACACTAAAATCACAGATAACTATTTATTTTTGTTCCAGAGAAGATTATGACTCGGAAATATCAGTGGTGAAAAACTTTATGATCAGAAATCAAGTGGATCCTGTGTTGAGAAAGCGGTTCATTTCCTACCTTCAACTGTGTTGGTATACCGACAAGGTATATATTCTAGTTAGTTACAGGCTTAGGACTAGCAGAAAGTCGGCGAATCACCACACACTTCTCGTTAAAATCCCAAAAATCCGTACTCAGCGATATCGATCCACATTCTTGTTGCGTACTGTACAAGAATGGAATTCTTTGCTGCCATCTCTGTTTCCTGAGACCTACAATCTTGGAGTTTTCAAGGCTAGAGTGAATAGATATCTTCTAGATTGACGAGCTCCATTCTCAGCCACACCGTCGCTTAACATCAGGCGAGTTGGCGGTCAATCTAACATAAAAAAATGTGTCATCAGATTGAGAACAAACATTAACGGTAACTACTAAACTAAGCAAAGCAACCAAGATTAATGATAACACAGAATTATTTGACAAAATTATTTCGCAGCAAGGCAGACGCTAAAACTTCTTTTTAGCCACTTTCTGAACAAAATTGAAATAGACGGCTCTGAAAACGAAGCTTATAGATACTCCAACATCAAAATCAAAATAAATGCAGATAATTTTCGTCAGTTCTAACAAATGGATTTAGATTAATTTCGAGTCTTAATTGTTTCAGGCTTACGCCATGACAAATAACAGAAGTATATTTTACGACCTGCCCCCTCATGTCTTTCAAGATATTGTGGCCAAGCAGCGAAGCAAGTATATCCTTGTGTTGCCCTTCATGAAGGTAAGATATTGTAGCCAAGCAGCGAAGCAAGTTCGTCCTCGTTTAGGCCTTCGTGAAGGTAAGCAAAGGTGGTTGTGGCCTAGGAGCAAAGCAAGTACACCCTCATTTAGCCATTCATGAAAATAAGGCATCGTGGCCAAGCAACAGTACAAGTACCTCTTCGTTTTGCCCTCTATGAAATTAAGGCATTGTTGGCAAGCACTGAAGAAAGTACGTCCTCGTTAATGAAGGTGAGACATCGTGACCAAATAGCGGACCGCGAGTACCTACGTACTCATTTTGCTCCTCTTGCAGGTAAGACATTTTGGCCAAGTAATGGAGTAAGTATTCCCATGTTTTGATCTTCACGAAGGTAAGATAGGCCATGGAGCACAGTCAATACATTCTATCTATCTTGATTTGATTTGATTTGATTCTTTATTGGCAATTTTATAATATGTCTGTCATATTAGGCAAGTCATTTTACAATGGTTGTTATACAAATTTTACATTTTATAGTTACATAAGTAAGATTATTGTACATTAGTGCATGAATCCCGTTTTTCATTACAGCACAATTTTATCTATGAAATATCTATTCAGGAAACGTAATCCACATGTTTGCGATGCGCACGATAAAAGTAGAGCCAGAGAGATTCGTTCGAGTTTATACACATAAATTGCTGCTTTAATTCCAGACTAATCATAAGATGTTTGCTGTGTGCTTCTTATATTTCATTCAAGAATATTGTTTTCAGTTTGTTTCCCGCGAGGACTTAAAGACTATATCGGCAAATACGAAGTTGTTTTACACGTCGCCAAACGAGATCCTCCTGAACACGGGCGACATTGGCAAGGAGTTGTACATCATCAAGCGAGGCATCTGCGAGATATTGAGTCCCGACACGAAGACTGTTGTTGGACTATTGAACGCAAAGTGCCATTTTGGTGTACTCGGCTGTCTTCTTCGTAAGTGACATAATATTGCAAGTAGTTCAGCCAAAAGTAGACGGCACAAACATTTTTGTGCAACAATTGCATTATCAGTCTGTGCGTAATCTATTCTATAATTAATAATGGAATAGTCTATTTACAGGGATACCAGCTTACTATACTATTCGCACGGTGACCAATGTTCAAGTGTTCTCTATATCAGCGAAGTATCTGACGCGTGTCATGGAAGTGCCACAAATAAAAAACACATTAGAATATAGTAGAAGACTGCCCGTAAGTTTAAATTGCATTTATGGTGTATTCATATAGATGTAATGATGAAACATAAAATCATGCACCTATTTTTTCGCACACAAACACAACAGCATAACTATCAAGTATAGCGGAAGGTTGTATTACGAAAATCACTCTTATTTCGTACAAAAAAATATGTTGGCATTCAGCTGTAACATTAACTGTTAATGTTGTCTCAAGCCTAAACATTATGTTGTCTCGTGTTAATAGTATGTCCAAGCCAAGTTACAGCTTTCAAGTACTAAGTCTTTGAGCAAAGCCGCAGGCAGACAGAAAAAAGGACATGGAGAAACTATAAGGGTTCCTTGTTTACTACGGAACCATAAAAAACTTTTGGTTAAATTGAAAAAAAAATAGCTCAACATCATACGCACGCATGCGAACTGGTGTTCAAAAAAGTACATTTTTAAGCAACTGTATTAAAAATACAACTTTCCAGCCTAATAATAATATATCAAATAACTTTAAAAAATTCTAAATATTTTCCCTTTCCCTTTTGTGTTATGTGTGTTTTTCATTGTATGTAGTATATCAAAGTCCATGACTTTGATATAATAGATAGAATATAGGATATTAACGAACGAAAAACGTTAATCGAATTTGAGCAATGCTCAACATATTTTGTCGACTTCTCGCTGACACGTAATGACACTTGCGGAAAGAAGACAGAGAATTTGAGATGTTGATCAAAGTTAAGTAAAGTTTTTCGGTAAGGCTGATCGTGATTACATGAGTGTGTGTTGTGCAGGAGTTCCAGCGGCTTCAGGTCCGTCGCGAGCCGTTCCTCTCGTACCGGGAGCCGGCCTCCATCCCCAACCGCGAGATGTTCCCGCTGCCGAGGAAGCACGAGCCCGACAACGACTTTCTTTTGCCATTCTATCGACTCGGCTTCTTCTCTATTCTACGGTTAGCTCTTCACATGAACATCTCTACATTTGCCTCCCACCTCGGAAGGTTATACCGCCGAGCTTCAACAAATAATATTTTAAATAGGATGTCTTAAAGCACCTTTCCGGGCAAGCAAAACAACAATAATGACACTAATGTTGCAGGTGTCCATAGGCGACGGTTAGCGATTACCATCACGCGAGCCGTCTGCCTTTTTGCTGCACCTTTTGACGTGACAACGTCTAATAAATCGATGAACGCCGGCTGCATGCACGAAAAAGGATGACTCATTGTCCCGTTACGTTACGTTACGCTCATTGTCCGTTACGCTCATTGTCCGTTACCCTTCTTGTCCCGTTACAACCGCGCGCGGTGGCTGGGGAAGCGGGAGGGTGTGCGCCGCGCCCGACCGTCGCTTCAATTATCATTCCTCGGAGCTCGCGCGCGGACGTATGTTATGACGTTGTCAAGTTAAGCTATCGTCCGTAAACCGACATTACAGACAACCAATTTTTTGACGTTACAACGTTTAATAAATCGATGAACGCCGGCTGCATGCACGAAAAAGTATGACTCATTGTCCCGTTACGTTACGCTCCTTGTCCCGTTACGCGCGCGCGCGCTTGCGGTGGCTGAGGAAGCGGGCGGATGTGCGCCGCGCCCGACCGTCCGCGACTCCACGTCGCTTCAATTATCATTCCTCGAAGCTCGCGCGCGGACGTATGTTTTCACGTTAAACTATCGTCCGTAAACCGACTTTACAGACAACCAAATTTAAAAATACTTTCTCTTAACTGTAAGTTCTAAGGATTGAACAATAAAGAGTTCGTCTATCTATCCTAACAAAGAAAACTTTCTTTTGTCTATCTCATAATATTGAAGCGTACGATACATTTACAGGTACATATTCCCGCGGTTCACGATCCGGCCCGACGGCACGTACCTCATGCGGTACGAGTGGTTCCGCGCGACGTGCGCGATGCTCTCCGCCATGGTGTTCCCCAGCTACACGTACCTCTCCATACAGTGGCAGTGGTTGTCCTACGTCACCAACCTGCTAGACTTGTCCGCTATCTTTGACATGTGAGTTTTACTAATTTATAGACAGTTCAAAACTTACACGTGAACCCGCATATTTTGCCGTACGTCTTAGTGTACTCCGTTTTAGTACGTCTGCCTCTGGTCATGGATTCGATTCCTACCCAGGGCAAACATTTCTGCTGAGCATGGATGTTTGTTCTGTGTCTGGGTGCTTATATGTTTCATTTATGTATGTATTTATAACAAATTAAAAAATATATTTATTTTATTATTAAGTAATCATCATTTACAGAAAATAAAATTGACAAAAACAAAAAGTCAAAAACACACACACACACACAATTTGCCTAACATATTAAGGCCACTACCCCCCGCCATCCGCCTCGTCTGAAAGTTCCCATAAGGCTAGAAGCATTTCCCCGTTGAATAGCCAAACTAAAAGTTAAAACAAATTAAATGTATATAATATGTATCCTATCAGCCATTTGGATCCCATAGTATAAGCTTTGCTTAGTTTGAAGCTAGATGGTGTTGTGTGAATATGTCATCCAATTATTTATTTATTTTATTATTTATATCTCGATCTGTACCCGAGAGCCTTTACCATTTTGGCCACGGAGGTGTCACGTGGGATGGACGAAACTTGACCGTTTTTTTCTTGCTTACACCAATCAAGCGTTGGTGGCGCCACCCGTAGCATTCGCTTCAAGCGTGGAATTACTCAACCGGACCCTTTACAGGTTCCATAAACTGACGAGAGATGTCGCACGTCTATAAATATTCGTTATTTTTTAGTGTTTTATACACTTAAGTATCTACAAATTTATAGACAGTTTAAAATGTGAGTTTTGTTTAGATTACGATTGAAAGTCAAAGTTTTATATTTATATATATTGTGTTTACAAGTCAATAAACATAAAAAATTAAAAAACATATATTCTATACAAGTATAAAATTAATTTACAGCTTCATGTCATATTGTAATTAATACGCCTTAATTATAAAATTAATTCGTCGTTTATTTTATCAATTTATTATACATTTCCTATTTTTTTTTCATTAATGTGAACCGCTGGATGGCTGCTTTAGCCGCTACAATACCTATATTCTCAGTGAATACGTCTTCTTCGTACCTTTCTTTGCACCGTGTTCTCTCCAGATTTCAGCGGATGTTGATAGCGTACTACGACGAAAACGGCATCCTCATCTACCACCCGTCCAGTACCGCTGCACACTACATGAAGGGCGCATTCTTTATCGACCTCCTTGGATGTATCTCACTAGAAAACTTGGAGACTCATCATGTAGAGGAAGGTAATAAACTTACTGCTATTTTAAGGTTACGTGCCTCAAAAAATATGATGAAACGTTAAAGATTCACTTCGTTCTGTTTTCACCATAGGTCAGGAACGCTATCGAATATATTAGCAGATATCAATTCGATCATTCCAATCTTCATTGTTTGATCGAATGTTTTTTATGACATATTACCACAGTATATAAAATACCACAAAAGATTTGCCGATGGCAGGCGAATTCGGATTCCAAGACTGTCAGCGTCTGCTACTGATCTGTGCTATGCTGTGGGTGAAGACTATCCTTCGTTAGCTCCTCTCCGCGTTGCCGAAAGAGGAACCAGTGCGACACCTTCACTATTGGTGCTTGGTTGTACATTTAATTTACAGGTACGTTTGTCTGTGATTGCAGGTAACAAATACGTAGTGAGTTCGATGGAGCAGTTCCTTATGATGAACCGACTGCTGCAGCTGTACCGCGTGCCGAGCGCCATGATGGTGCTCAAGAACTTCATTGAGAGACGGGACATACTGATCGTGTATGTGACTCTATTATCACAATCATCATACTGCTGGACATAAGCCTCGCCCATGGATTTCTAGAAAGAGCTGTTGGAAGCGTCTTTGCATCCAAATTTTCCTGCTACTTGAATTAACGCGTCCGCCTTGTTGCCTTCCTACGCCGCGTTTGCCGGCGCGTGGCTCAAGTATTTTCGGACCCTTCGTCCATCAGTTTTGCGTGCTATTTTCTCATTTCAAGTTTATTACGATTTTGAACAGAGCTAATTAATGGGGATTGTAAAGTATTTTATATAGATAGGTAAATGAATTATTTATTATTTACGGCAAAAGATAATGAAATATAATAAACTATGCTGGAATTGAAATGTAACGGATTCCATGGAGGTGGCGCCGCCAACCATCTTCTCTATTGAAGTTCTGGTATTTCTTGTTTTTAATGGCATCATTAGTGAATTATCTTGTTATGTCTTCTCCAGATTTAAAGCTATCCCACTGTTCATCGTGCTACTAAACGTGCTGACCAGCTTCTTTGTGTTGCTCTCCGTCGAGATATTCCACTTCATCGACTCCGGCCGGTGGGAGATCGTGCCGTTTAAGGATAAAGGCGGTTCCTGGGTGCACTTATTTGGTTCGCAATGTGAGTAAAACATTATTAAATGGTTTATATACTGATATACTGATATTTCTGGGGGCTCCTGGTTCTAATGCAAGTACCGGTTACTGTGTGGCTTTCGATAACTCTTATGAAATATTTATAGAGATGGGATACAAAGTGTTACCAATGTCAGACTTGTCTCCCTTTTTGTGTAATGTGTTTATGACGACATGTCTGTAGGTATTTTGTTTTCAATCACCCGTCTTAGCGGTCTTATTTTATTGTTACACCAACAAAGCTATCACTAAGGCAATCTAAAAAAGACAAGTTACAAAAAATATATATAATTTAATTGTAGGGTTTTTTTTTATTATCATAAGCATAAGTTTATATCCAGCAGTGGAATACGGGAGGCTGTGGATGATGATGAAGTATAAGTTTAGAACTCAACTGCTGAACCGATTTTGATGAAACGTAGCTAAGAACACGCTTTATAAAATCCTCTTTTAAATAAAAACAAGCTAGCTATATCAAAATCGGTGCATCCGTTTGAGAGCTACACGATGCCATAGACAGATACTCAGATACACACGTTAAACTTATAACTCTAGCTCATACTGCAGTAGAAAAAGCGAATCTATTCGCAGGTCTATTTGCGGTCAATTCACGTCTAGATACCTCGGGAGGAACGCCTCCAAGAATACCTCATTGCGGCGCAACTATGCAGGACATACGCATCAATCAAAAGGAGGTGCTTAAGACACTTAGAGATCTAGACGTGAACAAAGCTAGTGGTCCTGATGGTATACCAGCTATTGTGTTGAAAATCTGCGCACCTGAGTTGTCCCCGATTCTGACTCGTCTTTTCCGTCTTTCTTTGGAGACTGGTATAGTCCCTAAGTGCTGGAAGCTTGCGAACGTCCAGCCTGTTCCTAAAAAGGGTAGTCGTGCCGATCCTAATAACTACCGGCCTATTTCCGTTACGTCCATTTTGTGCAAGGTTATGGAACGTGTACTGAATAGGAAGCTCATGGCATACCTTGAAGACAATAACCTCCTCAGTGACCGACAGTACGGATTTCGCCGAAATCGGTCGACTGGGGATCTTCTCGTGTATGCCACACACATTCTGAGCGAGGCCATCGAGAACAATGGTGAGGCCTTGGCTGTATCTCTCGACATTTCTAAGGCTTTTGATAGGGTTTGGCATGACAGTCTCCTTAACAAGCTTCCATCTTATGGACTACCTGCCTCCTTCTGCTCTTGGATTAAAGACTTCTTGAGAGAACGATCGATCCGAGTGGTTGTTGACGGGTGCTCGTCCGATCAAATGGCTATAAACGCCGGCGTACCTCAAGGGTCTGTACTCTCCGCTACTCTCTTCCTGCTTATTAATGACCTGTTGATACCTGGTATCTTAGGGTATGCAGATGACAGCACAGTTGTGGAAAAATACACTTCTGGTCCAAGAGCCAAAAAGGCGGAAATCGAGGCGTTGAGAGAAGATATGGTTGTGCGTATGAATAAAGCTCTAGAAGCTGTCCGACTGGGGTGACGAAAATCTCGTCAAATTCAACGCCTACAAGACTCAAGCCTACCTTTTCTCCGCCAAAAAGAGTGAGTTTCTTTTGTCTGCTACTTTCCGAAACGTATCCATATCATTGGCAGACCGTCTTGAACTGCTGGGACTCACGTTAACCCCAACAATGAACTTTAAGGGCTACCTTGAATCTAAGACTAAACTGGCTAGTAAAAAGCTTGGCATCATTAATAAGGTTAGGCGATACTTCTCACCGGGACAACTGCTTCATCTATATCAAGCACAGGTCCGATCGTGTATGGAGTACTGCTGCCACCTTTTTGATGGATCAGTCAAGTATCAGCTGGAAGCTTTAGAATCAGTGGACCGGCGAGCTGTGAGGTTAATCGGTTAAGCTACTTAGTCTCGAGCACTGCCGTAAAGTAGCATGTCTGTTTATTTTCTACAGGATTCATTTCGGGGAATGTGCGCAAGAGCTTCACGACCTAATTCCACCCTCCCCATTTCACTACAGGACTAGCAGAAAGTCGGCGAATTACCACCCATTTCTCGTTGAAATGCCAAACATCCGTACTCAGCGATATCGATCCACATTCCTGTTGCATACTGCACAAGAATGGAATTCGTTGTCGCCATCTGTTTCCTGAGACCTACAATCTTGGAATTTTCAAGGCTAGAGTGAATAGATATCTTCTAGATCGACGAGCTCGTTCATCGGCCACACCGTCGCTTAACATCAGTCGAGTTGGTGGTCAATCGTAGATCTATCATCTATAAAAAAAAACAAAAAAAAAAACATCCCTCTTATCCAACCAATTGGGTATGTAAAGTTTTTTTTGGGTATTTTTTTTAAATTTTTATATGATAGAATGGATCATTTAGAAAAACTAATTTCAATATTTTTTTGTTCTGTTCAGTACTTATTTTTTAGTATTTTTTTAAAGATAAAATCGTCCGTAGGAAAGATGACGTCATCGTACCTACTGAATAAGATGTTGTGATAGCCAACATGAACTAAAAAATACATATACGTCAACTTGACAGTGACATGTACCTATATTCGTTTTTGTCTCTGACTGATACAAGAGATCATCGGTTTTTGTTGTGTTTTGAAAAAACAAATACGTTGTGTAGACATAAAGAATGAAAAAAAGAATAATTAATAATTAATATTGAGCTCGTTGTAATTAATTAATGTTTTCTAAGGTCTTCGCGATTGTGTTTGCGCATTGAAATGAAACAAATTCACAATATTATTCAGAAACTACAACTGTGAGATGTTTCGACTTTCGTGCCAAAAATCCTAATAAACTGTTTTTTTCAAGTAATGGAAACCTTTAAAAGACTGGTGTCAACAAGTTAACGTAGAATATGTTCCTGGGCGAAGCATTGATGCTGCAGTACAATGAACCAGAATAAAATAAATAATGTATAAATGTAAATAAAATAATCTCTTATATAATTACAATGAAATTGGTATATATAATTAAACACAATAAAATCATTTCAAAAAAGAAGTTATGTACTGTCAATCACTTTTATTTCATATCCTGGCATTGTTCATAAGTTTTAGCTCATTAGCTCCTCGGATTTTTGCGATGTTGTTCTTGCCGCTAGTTGAGATGAACTCCAGAATGATAAGATTCTCAACCTTAGATAAGATAGCAGAGTCGGCACGTACAAAATTATCCATAATTTATCCAATCAGTAGGCAAACAGTTTCTTACAACAAAGCAGTGGTCAACGTAAATGCAGTATCAATCAAAACGGTAGGAAAGCAAGGTCGTCGTAAAGATAATGAACAGAATTAATTTAATACAAATGAATAGAGTAGCAGAGCACCAAACACACAAAATAATTCTTTTCTTTGTTTATTTATTTTGGTATGACAGTTGTCATAGAGATATTGTCTCTCTTGTCAATGCCAATACTGTCAGTTTCATCTTTTTTTACTAACTTAAACTACATTTTATTTTACTACATTTTAGAGGTCGACTGAAGGTCAAATATTTTTTATATTTTCGCAAAAATTTGCGCGATTTCATCATTTTATGTGCCCTAAATAAAAAAATATGGTTTATAGACATATAATCGAAATGGTTTTGGAATCAGCATATGTTACATTTTTCTTTACATACCCAATTAAACCAGCGTTCTTTTTACCCGACTGCGTAAGAAGGAGGGTTATGTTGTTAGGTGACGGGAACTATAAAGGTTCCCAAGTCCAGACCAGGATATGCGGGTTCAAGTCCCGTCGGGTGTGTGTAATTTTTGAACTGTCTATAGATTTGTAATCACACTATAATATTATAAAGGCGAAAGTTGTGAGTGTGTTTGTATGTTTGTTACTTCATCACGCTCAAACGGCTCAATCGATTTTAATGAAATTTGTTATAGAAGTAGCTGACACCCTGGTTAAATACATAGGCTACTTTTTATCCCGAAAATTAATATCTCCTTTGAAATAATTTATGTAAAACAGCGGGTAGCACCGCAGGGCGCAGGTAGTAGGTACTGTACTGTATATTGTTGGTACGTTCCAGTCCGGTTCAACCTAACGGAGAGTCCGTTTAACATGCACCTGGGCGTCTACTTCTGGATGGTGTACGAGGTCTCCACCACCGGCTACAACACCATCAAGCCCAGCAACGTATCGCAGATATGGTTACTCTTCAGCGGAATGCTTGCCGGTAATGTAAGGTTCTGTTTTCTTTGTCTAAATTATTACTAAACATACATTCAAGATTCAAACTAATAATCTTATCCATTCCTTTTTAACCCCCGACCCCAAAAAGAGGGCTGTTATAATTTTGACGTGTGTATATGTGTATCTGTGTGTCTATATGTGGCATCGTAGCTCTGAAACGGATGGACCGATTTTGATATTTTTTCGTCGTTTGAAAGAAGATTTCATCGATAGTGTTCTTATCTATCTTTCATCATATTTACCAAAATCAGTTCTAAATAGTTAAGAAATTTCGTACAAAGCTAATTGTGAAGCTGTAGACGAACAGCTTCTTATCATCATCATCATCACCGTTTTTTTAGGGTTCCGTACCCAAAAGGTAAAACGGGACCCTATTACTGAGACTTCGCTGTCCGTCCGTCCGTCCGTCTGTCACCAGGCTGTATCGCATGAACCGTGATAGTAAGAAAATTAAAATTTTCACAGATGATGTATTTCTGTTGCCGCTCTAACAACAAATACTAAAAAACAGAATAAAATAAATATTTAAGGGGGCTCCAATACAACAAACGTGATTTTTTTTGCTCGTTTTTGCTTGATATTGATAACGGCAACAGGTAGACGCTTGAAATATTCACAGAATATTGAATTATATTATTAATTTTAAAAATGAATAAATAAATTAAAATAAAATAATATTTAAGGGCTCCCATACAACAGACATGATTTTTTTGCCGTTTTTATAGATAATGGTACGGAACCCTTCGTGCGCGAGTCTGACTCGCACTTGGCCGGTTTTATCATTACTACGCTACTACGAGTACGCGGGTGAAAGCACAGGGCGCACATCACCTGTACCGTTGTCGTACAGTAGCTCACTCCAACTCGCCTATCCCTCACACTCTCGCGTCGCTTAACGCTCTTTTGAGGGCCAATCCTGACTATGATGTGTTCGGGGACGATTGGTCGGACTTAATGGCGGCTTGTTTGACATATTGTGAGACCAATGAACGAACCTAGTCTTTTTTTACATTTGGTATTGTATTTATTAAATTTTAATCTAATTGACTTGACCTATTTTATAATTAATGTAATGTAATGTATTTTATGTTTAATGTATGGTTCTGACCGAATGTCACGTGTTATTTTGTATTATGTAAGGCTATATTCTGTTTTGTATACTTAATAAATATAATAAGTAAATAAATAAAATTGGCTATCTGCCGTTTTATTTATTATTAAATAAATAAATCACCATCTGCAGCAGCAGTATTCTTGAATAAATAAATAAATATTGATGGACATTTCATATAACACCATCTAGCCCAAACTAAGCAAAGCTTGTACTATGGAAACTAGATGGCTGGTATAATACATAATATACTTTATTTTTTGTAAATATATACATACGACGTACTAAGTATGTGACGCATATAAAGCTCATATCGCTCGACAGGTTCGATGATGATCACGTACTTCTCCGTGAGAATCATCAGTATCCGGTCCAACGTGAACAAGGACCTGGCTGAGTTCCAGGAGCACATGAGGGACATGGTCTACTTCATGAAGAGAGAGCATCTGTCGCCGCAGCTGCAGAAGTAAGAGGACTTCGTTTACGTTACCCTAACTAATCCTTAATGTCCTTATCGTTACTCGTTACTAATATTATAAAAGCAAATAGTCTGTCTGTCTGTCTGTTTATTACCTTTTCCTTCACGGCTAAACTGGGCGGGACTATATAACATAAGATTAATAATAACTAACATAGCCACGCAGTCTCCCCGGGGTGCGGTGGTACCCATAAAGGGTTTCCCCTGGGTAACAAAAAAAAAGTCTTCAGTTTATTATATCCGTAACTGTCGCTTAACACTAGGTGAGTTGACGGTCAAGCGCAAGCCTATCGACGAATAAAAAAAATTAAAAATTATTAGGTTGTCAATGAGTATAGGGGACTTTGATAAAGTGTCTTTTGAAATAAATTTCGTTTTCAGGGAATTCGGTATGTCAGAATTCGGTTTATAGATACGTAACCATTTCAGCCTCCTGGCAATATGTTTGATAGAGTGGTGTTGGACTACTACGAGTACACCTGGGACAAGATGGGCGGCGTCGACTACAGGAAGATGTTCAAGCTCTGCTCGCAGATCTCCCTCAGAACTGACGCCATCCTGCACATCTACGGACCTACTTTCGCTAAAGTAAGGACTTCGTTTTATTTTATTCGGAAAACTTAGATTGATAAATATCTAATTTTACTGAACAATATTGTTAAATAAGCACCGTTTAGTAGTTTTCGGTTAGGATACTCGAACAAATTAAATAACTCATGTTACACAATTACAGTTACAGACAGAACGTGTAACGCGCTTACAGAGCAACCTAAAAACTTGGATCTGACAATACGATCATTAAAATGGCGTGGTTAATTATACTGAATGTGAGGTTATTTTATTTTACCCGACTGCGTAAAAAGGGGGGTTACGTTTCACGAGTGTATGTTTATATGTATGTATCTATATGATAGCCTATAGCCTAAACGGCTTGATCGATTTTGATGTGCTAAGTGCATTTAGATTCGTCTCCCTTCACCCCTGATTATCATAGGCTATAGTTTTTGTAATAGGTAATAATAATACTATATTTCCCATAAAAATAAAAATATGCATTTTTCGTGACATCCAACGAGTTTTTTCATAATAAACAAGTGATTTTACGAAAATTATACTAAAGAATGCACATTAAAAAAAACTACGGGTCACTCACGTCTGTTTTGAGCCGAAATATCTAAGGCAAAGCAGTGCAAGGCGCGTCACCGACCGAGAGTGACGTGTGTGCTGCTCCTTTGAAAAAGACCGCCGAATGCGGTTGAAACTATAGTAGGATATTTCGGTTCAAAACAGACGTGAGTGACCCGTAGTTTTTATTTAAAAATGTGTGAAAACCGCGTTAATTTCCATAGTAAAATTAAAAAAAATATTATCAATCGTTTTTTTGGCCACCGACCGGGAGGATTGTACCCACTAAAAGAAGTGAGTACAATCCTCCCGGTCGGTGGCCAGCCTTAGTGCTAAACGGAGGACTCCTGGATCTCCTGACGCGCACGTACTGGAGAATTTACACTGCAACACAATTCCTCCTAGCCTCTTCACGCGGTCGTCCACCTCGCTCCTGTTTGAGTAGTAGGTCAGGGTCCCATTCCCAACCAACCCCGAGCCCAGAATTCTCCTTTTAGTAGGTTTTTACCAAAAGCATACCGAATTACCGATGCACGAATTGCCGTATTATAGTACTCCGGGTGGATATAGTCATAGTCATATTCATTTATTTCCATTGGAACACATAGGAGCACTTGGACATGCTGCTGTATGCTGCTGTGGACATCCTGCTCCTCCGCCCTCCGATAACTGTTCTAGGTAGTGAATATATCCACCCTGAAGCCGGATGACTAGAATTATCATTTCAGATATCATCTATATCTTCGTATTCTATCCTTGGCCACACCGTTGCTCACCACCAGATGAGTTGGTGGTCAATCGTAAATCTATTTAGTATAAAAAGATCTGTCGCGTGACAAATATAATTTCCTAGATGACTTCACTTATTATTCGTTCCAGTGTCCAATCCTGACTCACACAGATATATCCCTCATGCGTATCATCGGGCGCGCCGTGCACAGCGCGTACTTCCTGCGTGGCATGAACGTGGTGGAGGCCAGCGACGTTATATCTGACATGTACTTCGTCGACTACGGAGGAGTAGATGCCAGAGAAACTGTTGGAGAGCTCAGTGCTCTCACCAAGCTACCCAGAGGGAGGTGAGACTCATTCGATATACGACCAACATCTTCTGGTTATTGCCAACTTTATCCAATATGTTTTGAATCTCGACACGCTCATAGTTATTCTTATTCAACTAGGGATCGACAAGTCCTACACTGATGTCCCACTAGGGGTGTATTATGCGTTTCCATGCAGCAGCATTATCCGAGCCATTCCAGCTCCTTGAAACATCGGAGCGAAGCTTTGGACTGCTGGCGTCACTGCACTAGTGGAAAGGTGTTTGAGCAGATAGTAACAATGAAGAAGGGGCAGCAATTTGCTGTGGTGGAGACAAAGGGGATGATGAGGTTGAGATTGAAGCTTGATCTTTCACATGTAATCCAATGGATCTCCTTGTAACTTTCGTTGCTTCGCAATGCCACAGTACGTGTCCCACGGTTTTATTATCTTTAGACAGCCCCCTCACAGAGGACTGTCCGTATCTCTTAATTTGTACTAGTTGCAGTGGCTATACAAGTTTCAACGACCTGCAAGTTGGCGGTGGTCCTGTCGTTGTACAGCCAGTTATTATAATCCCAATTTTAACATGCCATTCCAGTGTGTTTGGCAACCTGGACGGGAAGAGTACGGTGTGCTGTCCGCTAACGTTCGTGGCCACCAGCCGCGTCCATCTTCTGATGATCAATTCCGCCATCTTCCATCACATCATCAGCGACTTCCCCGCTGTCAAGGAGCTCATGACGAAGTTCCGTAGCAATGAGGTAAGCGTTAGCGATACCAGCTAAAAGCTTTGGAGTCGATTGACCTTCGAGCCAAAAGATTGATTGGTGATGCTAAGCTAGTATCCAAGGAGCTACTTAGTCTCGAATATCGGCGCAAAGTAGCAATATTCTATTAGTTGGATCCATTTCGGCGAGTGTACGGAAGAGTTTCATGACCTAATTCCACCCTCCCCATTTCACTACAGGACTAGCAGAAATTGCCGCATTGCGTTGCCACCCATTTCTCATTGAAATGCTGAAAATCCGTACTCAGCGATATCGGTCTACGTTCTTGATGCGTACTGTACAGGATTGGAATTCTTTGCCGCCATCTCTGTTTCCTTACAGCTAATAATCTTAGAATTTTCAAATATAATAATAGTAAGTAATTAAGTTCGTATAGACTGAGTGGCCAGCCCTAGTGTCAGAGTTATTAAGCCGCCGAAAGGCCTCTGACCTGGTTTGAGGATTGCTGTTATTTTAAAAACAAACAACTGGGACCTACAATTTAACGTGTCATCCGACCCACGGTCGCGCTCAGAAATAAATGCCAGTAGTAGTAGTGAATAGATGTCTTCTAGATCGATGAGCTTCATCCTCGGCCACAGTTAACATCAGGCGAGTTAGTGGTCATCGTAGATCTATCTAATATAAAAAATGGCGTTTATCTTCTGCGTCAATGTGTTTGCTGAGCTTGTAGGTACTTCTCAGCCTTCAAAAGATTCTCTGTCATGCAGGATGGTGTCTAACCTGCGCTGAGAGTTACTCACTGCCACGATTTTAGTCTATTTGCAACAATAACAGTTCTATCCATGGGTCCAATAGAGCAACCCACAACTTTTTTTTTTTTTTTTGCATTTTCGACAACTGGCACTGGTAAGTGCTGATAGTATAATATCTTGGCTTTTACGAGACCACCACATTTTATCCTGAATGGTAAATTTATGATCCTGGCTATTTGGTTGTGGCTGTGCAGAAGCAGAATCAGAATCAGAATTTTTTATTGCATGTAGCTGGTACATTAAGGTGTTATAAATTAGTTATGTATCACAGTCTACCCATTTCGGGCGTACAATATTTGAATTATTCATAGTCTTAATTTTAGCAAGTATTTAAACTATAAAAATTACATTATATTACTTAGATAGATATGAAATATGTTAATTCTCATTAGAGATAGCTTAATTACAAATACAGATCACCGAAGCATAGCCCATTTACTGACGCAAGTAGGTCTATATCGGATCCTATTAAGGCTCGATATAACCGCCTGTGCTGCGCCTTGCCCTTTCGTACGTAAGCCTTGTCAACTGCAACAACATCGAAATGTAATAAATTTATCTAATCACAACCAATTTCAATTATTCTTAATGTTATTTAAAATGAAATGTGCCTTGTTGTCGCAGAGTTACATCATGGGAAACGTGGTGGAAGGACGCGCTTCCATGTCGCATCATCAGAGCTTCAGCACAGCGACATTCATAGTCACCAGCAGAAAAGGACTCATCAAGCATCTATACTTCCAAGATAAATTCCTACAGGTAACTAAATAAAAACGTTTAACAATTTAACGAATCTGAAGAATGACATGTATCGCATCAGACTTCGATACAGTACACGCAATCATTTTGAGATCTCTTAAAATGGCAAACAAGAGACGTGTCACGCCTACCACATGAAGCTCTCGAGTAGTCTTTCTTGCGCTTGATGTGAATGTGACTTTTTAAAATGATTTCGTTAATAATATACGTTTGTTTGTTGTTTCGTTAAGTTGTGATTTATATTTTTTTAATGATATTTATTTTGTGTTGTATGTTTTTTGTCACAATAAATTTCTGTCTATGTCTATAATGAAGACATTGACAATATTACATTCATTCTGGCTGAAATCAAAAACTTTGTTTGGCACATAAGGCAGCGTGTGGCTGGTATCTATATACCAGAACATAATGTGGCTGTAGTATATCATTACTTGTCACTAAATTACAGTATATATGCAAGTTATGTGTTTTTGAATTTATGTTGTTTTTTGAGAATTTGCCACACTAAATATTCACACACATACAGATCCCTGCTACTTTCTGTTTCCTGAGAACTATAATCTTGACATTTTCAAGGCTAGAGTGAATAAAAAGATAAAGAGATAGATAAAGAATAGATAAAGAGATATCTTTAAGATTTACGTGCTCCATCCTCGGCCACACCAACGCTTACGCTTATCAGGTGTGTTGGTGGTCAAGCATAGATCTATTTACTACAAAAAAAGATGCGCACGTGCGTCATTGGCTTCAAGTCACATCTCCACTAGTCTATGCCTACGCATCTTAAAAGCTCTGGCCAACTCGCTAGTCTTCCACTTTGCTAGTATTTTTATTTTCCAGATCTTCCTGATCCTTGTGTCAGCAGTATGCGTGTATCTCGACGTATACAACGCTGGTTTCCAAGACAACAGATTCAACCTCATCATGTTACTGTACTTGCTGGACTTTTGCTTCTGCTTGAAGATACTGCAGCAGCTCATGCTGCCTTTGATCGTGGACTCGGTTAACATCAGGCGCATATTGATGCCTCAGAGAAAGGCGTTAGTTTTTAATGTAATTCTTTTTTTGTTAACGAGGGGGGAATCTTAGAAAGATTCCCGGCTGCTTAAGGGCTGAACGGGTTAAAACTCTTTAAGTAGTAAAGCGTCTATCTTCTCTGTGCTGATACAGTGACGTGCGTAAAACGTGATAAAACAGACGCGAGTACCCGTAGAATATGTTATTATTTAAAAATGTATGAAAAACACTTTAGTTCTCATAGAAATTATATTTTTATTTATTTATTTAACTAATTTTACAGCTATATTTACAGGATTACCTAATACAATAGTGCAAGTCATCTTACTTATGTATGTATGTACTTATAAGATGACATTGTCATAAAAATTAGGCAAATTAGTTATTACATAAAACTATATCGATTAAAATAAAAATAAAATAAAGAAGTAAAAAAAAATTAAAATATTTTGAAGCACGCTTCAGCTACTTGTGGTCGAATACTCGCGCTTGTTTGTGTCCACTGACAGCTTCAAGTAGTCGCGTTTTGTGGTTATGGCGAGTTGTCCATTTGCGAGAATGCTACCTATATACTATATTGGGTTTTAGTGGATATTGTTCCCTAATAAAATTGTCGTTTTCAGTTATTTCAAAGGAGAGTTGAAATATGACGTGATCTCAATTATTCCCATAGAAATATTGAGTTACTTCAGCAGCGATCGTCTCTTTTGGCCAATTTTTGCTTTTTTGCGACTCAATCGGATGTTCAGAATTGTGAGTATATTTAAACTCAAGTTTTTACTGAGCCGCGTTTCCGCCAGCAACAAAAAAATATTTGGCCAAAACCGCGTCGAGACACGCTTAATATGATAGGATTCCGTAGCTAATGCTGTAATCTAAAAGATATCACACTTGGCGGGTAGTTTGTTTAGACTACTTTTCAAAAATGTCACGGACTTAAGTGTTTTATATATATATAGGTATATTGCTATATCTCGAAAAGTTGTGTTTAACATATTTTTTATTGAAAGTTCTTAATATGATCTACTGCTATGGTTAATTTTGAATTTCTAAGTCTAATAGATTAGAAATATTATAAAGATTTTTTTTATGAGCGAGCTATATCTCGCACACATCGCATCTGAGAAGAAAATGATATATGAAAATTTAGTCTTATTTTAAGAAACCTATTCAACGATACTCCACACGATAGGATGGTGTTGATAAAAAAATGCCATCTCTTCTTTACATATATGGAACGCCACGACTATTTCTCACTTATTTGAAAATGTTCCTACGGCAATTTGTAGCGATTCATGGTACACATCTACATATACTACATGCCAAATTTCGTTTATGTAAAGCTGATAGTGTCTGAGTAAAATAACTGTGAGATACGGGCAGACAGACGGACGGACATGGTAAATTTATAAGGGTTCTTCGTGGTTACTACGGAACCCTAAAAAGAACATTAAAAGTACATTAATCTACGTTTGAGATAAGTACCAGATTTCAAACTCAAACTCGTAGTCAAATTTCAAACTCTAAAAGAGTTGAGATGCATATGATGCGCGCTGTAACAAAATTTTCTTTACTTTACGTTTCGAACGAAAAAGAGATGGACTTATAGAACTCCGTATATTTATCACGTTCTCGCAAGTCAAATAGAGTAGATACAATTTTTTCGTGGTGCGCATCTGAAAGGTTTATTACACTACGGGATTTCTCGGGCCCTGTCTATGGTGGTCCCTGTCTCTTATTACACTACGCTGTCCCTGGCGTTTAGGCACCATAAATCGGGTAGTGTAATAGGCCTTAGTTTTAGACCTGCAGATTAGGTAGGATAACATTGTCAAAATAATATCAGTTATTCGTTTTCATAATTTTAAATTCAGTGTATCTCCGTGAAGGTGACAGTATACAAAGGGCTGATGCGGCACCAGCAACGTATAACCATCAACCTGGCGTTGACCACGGGTCTGGAGGCCGTCATCTGGTTCGCTCTGTTTGTGCACGTCACCTCTTGTCTCTGGTTCTTCATCGGCAACGTCGAGGAGTGGCGTGGGACGAAGAGCTCCTGGATTTATAAGGGTAGAGTTTTTGATGTGCGGTTAGTTGCGCAGCTACGTTCAAGGTTGGAGTCTGTCATTGAACACTACGGCACATGTATTCACTGGACTACAATTCCAGCGCAACATGTTGAGCAATGCGTTGGAACTTTTGTTGGGCAATTTTGTCTGTTCTTGTTGCCACATATGATCGACCGATTTTAATTTCGTTTTTTTTTAAAGTGAATACTTCTTTATGCGTGCTGAGTATTTAATTTTGTGGGTACTGAATGGAACTGAGCCGTCATGCTCGGCTATGTAACGCTCCTTCGGATAAAGTTAGCTTGAGTCGACTTAGGGAGCGTGACAGATTCAGTCAACGCGTCATAAACTGCTATTTCGTATTATTATCGTTGCCTTAAAAAAGTTACACTTCTGTCTCGATTTTTTTTCGTTTGAAAGAGTATTTGAATGTTTTTAGCTCTATTTCTTCAAAATAATTTCAGCCGTTTTTTTATGTTGGGGCTTATTAAATTTTATAAACTTACTTTGTAATGTGTGTACACAAATAATCGGAACTTGTTGTAATCCACTAAGATAAAACAGACATTCGTTAGACTACGTCATTGGCATTCTTGTTGTTGCATTGTTGCTAACGATGATATGCAGATACGAAGACGAACAACAAGACACGCACCATGTTGCGCGTCACTTAGCAACCTCGCATGCTGGCGTGCAACGTTGCCACACGGTTTTGCTCAACATGTCTCAGTGAATACATGGCTTTAGATTTGCATACACGGTGCTCCGTGCTCCTGCGATTGCTGCAGGTATTAGATATGTTCGCACCCCTGAAACATGCAACATCGTTTACTCTCCAAGCAGTACCGGTTTTTCACCATCTCAGCCACAAGAAGTCCACTGCTGACATAGGTCTCCCCCACTGGATTTTCAAAAAGACTCCACTTCACTACATCCACTTCTATGAGGTCGTGTGTCCATCTCGTGTCTGGTTTTCCTATGCTATGCTTGCCGGTGCGTGGTTTCCACTCTTTTCGACCCCTTCCGTCATCAGTTCTGCGTATTATGTGCCCTGCTCACTACCACATAAACTTTCTAATCCGCTATGTTAAGTCGATAACGTCTACGGATCCCTTCATTTCTGATACGATCTCGCAGAGCTACTCCGACCATAGCCCTCTCCATAGCTCGTTGCGTGAATTTGTGCTTCCTTATAAGGCCTTAGTGAGTGACCACGTGTCAGTGCCGTATGTCAATACCGGTAACACATACCCATGTAAACATACTAGAACGTAGTGTGCTCTTTTAACACGTACTTTATCCACTGTTGCAGCACAACACACACACACACATATTCTTTTACACGTACTATCTGTTACATCAATTGTAAGAGAGCATTTCAGGAGCGCGGAGCACCGTATTAGCGAATATAAATAGATAGGTACTCGATAATTTGAGTCATGCTGTTTGATGACAAATTTTAACCTTATGAATTTAAATTGACTTTTAGATACCGCGTTAAGGTAGACTTTCATGCATTGCGGCCGATCGCAGCCGCATGCGATTTATCGCACGTCCAATGTGATGTCACGAAATACCCGCTCTATTGTCTATAAATAATCTATGCCATTGCCTATCTATGTATTTGCCATACCATTCGATGGTATGACAAATACTCGCTTTATGAAAATGCCGTCAGTAGTCGCACGCACCGCACGCGTTATAACATACAATATTTGAAACCGACTTCAAAAAAGGAGGAGGTGCTCAATTAGACTACGAGTATATGTTTGTTATCTACCTCATAACGCCGTCATTTATAAGCCTATTTGAAAAAATATTATTTTTATTTGAAAGAATAGGTAATTAGGTATACATTTAAATTGGTTTCATAGAAATTTCATCAAAATCGGTCTTGTGATTTTGTTTTAAAACCTAATAACTGGAAAACATATATATGTATGTCATATAAGTAGACGAAATTATTTTGAAGTCCGTTGTTTCAAATTTTTTACCAATAATTATCTTAGAACGAGTATTGTCGCACTGGCCACTATCGAGCGCGGCTGCGATTGGCCGCGCTGCACGGAACTGTTCTTTTAGGGCCTACGCCCACCGGCATACGATAGAACTGATGATTTTTAAATTTATCTACTGATTTACGAAAATATATACACAGATGATGGTGCGTCATGGTGCAGAAACGAATACATTTGTTCCTTGTACTTTGTGCTTACCACCTTTACGCAGAACGGCGTTGGAGACATCATGCCCAAAAAGGAATCTGAGGTATATCAAAACATTTTTTGGTCAAGTGTTTCATGAAGATTGGTTTAATCAGTATGTATTTTAATAAGTGAAACGATTGAAGAATTGACGCGTTTTGAATTTTAGTCGACGATGACGTCATAGCGTGTCAGCTTTTTATAGCAGTCTCATACCCATGTTTGCATCAAGGTTACTTTGGTTTGGCGTGAGATCACTGGTAACAAACAAACATTAATGTAAATCTTAGTATTTATATTATCACCGTGATGTGTGAGACAGCTCGTAAAACACGATAATTGTCCATCTGTGCTGTATTTAATCCAAAACATATTGTTGGAAAAACTGTATTGTTTCTTCTCAGTATGCCAAAAATATTTTAATCAACTTGGCACTGTACTCTCGGTTTATGTATGAAATTCACAAATTGTCTGGGACATTTTGAATGTCAATGTATATTGATTACTATTCTGTCTCCTTCATACATTTTCTTACTCAACTGGCAAAAAAAATGGTTTTTCATGCAAGAGTATCATAATATGCATATAATAAATCTACCTATACATATGCATGCCTCATAATTATAGTTAAAAAAAACTGAAGAACCGACTTCATAATACGCAAATTCGTTTACTTGGATCACACCAGCGGGGCCGGAACGTATACTGAATGTGGCCTTTTCTTAAAAATAATCATTGTTTAAGGGTAGAAAACTGTTTTCTCCTATTTTCAACCGACTTCAAAAAAGGAGCAGGTTCTCAATTCATTTTTTTATGTTTGTTACCTCAGATCTTTCGATTGGGTGAACTGATTTTGATGATTCTTTTTTTATTTGAAAGCTGGTGCTTCCCTTGTAGTCCCATTTCAATTTGGTCCAGTTCTGACAATGGCATCTATGAGAAGTCGGTTGTTTCAGTTTTATAAACTATAACTATTATGAAAAACGTTGTTTTTGTAAGTGTTAAGTAGTTTATTAATAAGCCGGCTAGAGGCATGATTGCAGGTGGTCTTCGTGATAATACTGCAGATAGTGTCTACGATGATGTACATGATCTACGTGGGAGAGTTCTCCAACATCATTCAGTACCAGTCGTTCAGGGCCTGCAGCTTCTATAGTAAATATTTGGAACTGGAGGTATTTTGGTGACATTTATTTATTTACATATTTATTTATCTTCTTAAATCTAAGTTTTTACAATATTTATATTAAAAAAAACCGGACAAGTGCGAGTCAGACTCGCCCACCGAGGGTTCCGTACAAACTAGTAGATAAAAGGGGGAAATCATATATTTTTTTATGTTTTCCTTCATAAACTGTATTTAAACACCAGAATGAGAAAACTGCATCTACCAATTATGTTTCGTCACATAAATATATTTAGGTAGGTGATGACTTGCTACCTACCCATTGGCGCCGGGGAGTAAAATCACTAAAACTTTCATTACTCTGTACCACTAAGTATCATCGCCAGGAGTTCATGAAGAACAACCGCGTATCGAAGAATCTGATGAACATAGTGGACAAGTACTCGCTGCACATGTGGCGCGAAGTCCGCGGCATGCAGGAACCGCACTTCCTGAAGACGGCGCCGCGCGCGCTGCGCCTCGAGATCATGTCGGCCGCTTACTTGCACCACATCACCAGGGTAACCCCACCATGGCTACCTACAAACTTAAAAAACAAATGCCGGGGCAAATGCGTCAACCGCGTGAGTCCAGTATACCCGAGAAGGAAAAAAGGAAGCACTTACCTACTTTAGAGTGATTTTAACCCCCGACACAATAAGAGGGGAGTTATAAGTTTGACTTGTGTATCTGTTTATCTATGTGTATGTCTGTGGCATTGTAGCTCTCAGACAGATGGACCCATTTTGATCTAGTTTTTTTACCCGACAGCGTAAGAATTAAAGTAGGGTTATGTTTTTCGAGTGTATGTGAATTGATATCTTCTAGATCGACGAGCTCCATCCTCGGCCACACCGTCGCTTAACATCAGTCGAATTGGTGGTTAATTGTAGATCTATCTGGCGTATTTTTTTTTTATAAAATGTGGGCATGTATGTATATATGTTTCTATATAATCGCCTACAGCCTAAACGGCTTGTCTGATTTTGATGTGGTGTTGTTAGATTCATTTTCACTCCCGGAGTATCAAAGGCAATTTTTTTTATTTATTTAAAGTTTTTCTTAACCTTCAACGAACTTATTCGTAATAAACAATTGATTATACTAGAATTATTCTAAAGAATGCGTATCCTATAGTCTTTTACGGCGATTTGCGCATACTTTCTCACAAAAACGTACACTCAACAGCATATCAAGTGTAACAAAATCGTAAGTTATATTGCAAAAACTGCTTTTCTGAAGTCGGGTGCTCTGTTTCTTTTAATGTGGATACTTGTTCTAGCATCACGTGTTTGAAAACTGCGAGCCGGCTTTCCACCGTCAGCTGGTCGGGTGTCTGCAGCTGATGACGTACAATGAAGGCAAGTGGAATATTACAACTATCGTGCTTGTTACACATTTTCAACCAACTTCAAAAAAGAAGGAGGTACTTAATTGGATGTATTTTTTAAAGTTTTTTTTTATGTTTGTGACCTCATAACTTTCGTCTGGGTGAAACGATTTTTATGATTCTTTTTTTATTTTAAGCTAGTGCTTCCCGTGTGGTCCCATGGCATCCGTGAGAAGTCGGTTGCTTCAGTTTTTTAAGCTATAATTATTATTTGACCAAACGGGCTACTCACGTCTATTTTTGAGCAGAATTCTCCGACTATTTCAACCGGCTCTCAAACGGATGTACCGTTTTTGGTCTAGTTTTTTTAGCTTTGTTTCGGTTCAGCCGTTTTTTTTTTTGTTGGGGTTTTTGAGTTTTCTTAACTTATTCTTGTTATAAATAATTTTAAAATTAAATTAAATTATTAGTTGTTGTTATAGCGTCCTAGCGTCCCATGAGAAAAGCTGCATAACAGAATGATTTTGTTTTGTATATTACACTTATGCAATGCTTACTATTTATTAGGCTGTGCTAATTACTGTCTCGAATATAGAGCATAAATCTATACAATTATACCATAATATTATCTGAGGTTTTCGCGAGTTTTACTCATTGAAACAAAACAATTTCAATGAATTTCTTTTGCATGCAAAACGTGCATAAAAATAATATTTAGTAATTAATATTTTTCATCACAAAAAGGACAGCTGTCATCTAGTCTCACCTGTGGCACAGTGTTTGAAAGGACAGCTGTCATCTAGTCTAACCTACGGCACAGTGTTTGAAATGTCAGATCCTAAATTTATGATAAAAATTAATAAACTAAATTTATGATCCTATTCAGATCCTAAAATATACGCGATAAATCCGTTAATTCATTGAAATAGTTTAATTTCAATTAATTATTCCATAGATATGTACGTGGTGAAATCCAGTGAAATCACGGACTCCATGTATCTCATTCACACCGGGAAAATCGAGGAAATAGCTGAGGAGTCCCACAAGGTGCCTAGGATATATCCTGCTGGCTCGTACTTTGGAGTTGTGAGTTACATTAAGATATAGATTACATAATTTTTTTTATTCAATATTTCCTGTTTTTGGTTTTTTATAACAAAATAACTGAAAAAGTGTAGTCCGAGTAAACGAATTGTGTATTTTGAAGTCGGAGTTTTCAGTTTTTTAAACTACAATTATGTTATTCACAATTGGTCTAAGGATTTACATTTTACTTTCATAAAATTATAGATATAACATGCGTGTACAGGGCCGTAGCAGATATGAATACCTATACTTTTTGAAGACGAATTGATACATTTTAGGGTTCTGTAGTCAACTACAAAACGAGTTTGGCCATGTTCGTTCGTCTGTCTGTCCGTGCTACCGTGTAAAGGCAATACACTGTAAGTCGAAAAAACGTGTTTTGAGAACTTGGCCGATTAAAGATTTTTGGGTTTAATTTGATTATTTTTCCTTCTTATGACTTTCAAGAACATTGTTTGATATTGATTTAAAGGTATTTTTGATATCTATTTAACCATCTAGTATTTACTCTAATATGTTTAATAGTAAATAAAATACAATCAAAAGAGTGGTTTCCCATACTAGTGTTCCTACAATAATGCTGCCATTGTTGTGGCAAAACATTGATTCACGTCATTTAGCAAGTTTAGCAAATAGACAAATTTAGCAAGAGTTTGTTACCAAAATCCGCACATTTTTAACGTAAAAACTCTATAAAATAATTAAATTATACGAACGACAGCACGGTCCCGTTGCAAGTGCAGCGTGATCTATCTCTTACTTCAAAGTTGTGTAGCCCCGCGCGCGCGCACACACTGATCGCGAACGAGCCACTGTTATTTGAGCTCCCGGCAAACCTATGCGCTATCGCTTGTCGATCGCAGCGCGCGTGTCTTGAAACGTTGGTTTTTTGACACGGTATAACTTTCGCGCGCATTGTTTTGTTTTAGCAATACACGGTATGTTTTGTTGCCGTGTTTTGGAATAATAAAACTGTAATGTTCTGTCGAATACAGTGTTTTTAAAAGTATTATATCAGTGTAGACAAAGGTTAGGAGAATTATTTTTTTACAGGGGGTTAGAACAGATCACAAGAAAGTCAATGGGCCCTGTTAACCCAAAACACTGTAACTTAAGTTACAGTGTATTGCCTTTACACGGTAGCGTGACTGAAGATACATTTAAAGTGGGGATTATTATTTTTCAGACAGCCAACCAATTAAATGTAATTGTAGAGTTAAATTTCGTGTAAATTCCATTTAAAACGTAAAATCAATCAATACGTTCATATAAGCAAGTATCTCTACTCAAATTCCGCATTGGTGAAGTGTAACTACGGAACCCTACACTGTGCGTGCCTCGACATGCACTCGACCAATTATTTTTCTTTTGTGAAAATAAATAAACGGTAAAGTATGCCACTAAACGTAGTCTGAAATAAATTACTGTACCTATACACGGCCATTCTCACGGACGTAGAGGTAACTTACACAAGAATTTAGAAGGTTTTTGTTTAGGTTCAAGCTTTTTATAAATTTATGGGTATATACTTTCTTTCTGATGTAACCGAGCCCTTGGTACTTTTATAACCCACGTAAACCAGAAGGATATTATAATATAGCGCGGGTGGAGCGAGTGCGAACATGTCAAAGATTTTCTTATAAATTTTCAAAGTTATATAATTTTTTGATAGGCACTTTTAACCACCTTGCGGCTTAACAGGTTCTTTTTGCCCCTGTTTACAATCTACTATTTATTCAACAGTCGTCACCAGCTAGTACTAAAATTAAATTATGCTCAATGGCACCAATTTGTATTATTAACTCGACAATATGCATCGTTCCTTTTTTCAGATACAAGGCTTGAAGCACGACGTCCCTTACACGCACTCGTATCGAACCCTGCTCAAATCGCAAGTGTTGACATTACGTCTCGACGACTGGCTATATTTACTCCAACATTATCCATCGAGTAAAGAAGTTATACAGCGACACACAGACGACACCAAGGGGAACGGCGGCGGTAGGGGTGGCGGTGAAACGCAAGACGACAGCTGGAAGCAAAAATTCATGCAAAAATTCATGCAGGCACCGAAGCCGAAGTCTGATCAGAAAGGACGAAGAGTGACCGTCGTCACTGATGGGGACAGAGACACTCCGACCACATCGACGGGCGAAGGTCACAGGAGGGATTCTCGGAGAGATTCTAGGAGAGATTCTAGGAGGGATTCTAGGAGGGATTCTAGGAGGGATTCTAGACGGCATAGTAAAGGCACAAAAGATTCTGATCCACAAAGTATAGCTAAACCACTATCCGAACAAAAAGAATCTGTTAGTGGCAATATACCTCCTCCACAAAATGTTCCTCTGACTGATGAGAAGACCACTTCCTTAAAAACTTCAACTTTCCATGTACCCGAAGCACCGAAATGGAGCCCGGATGATGATGAGCCTATAACAGTACAGCCAGGGTTTTGGCCAAGTACACGCAAAGAAAGTAGACGCGCCCAATTGGATCCTCCTAGCATTATTAATTTAAGCGAGAGAGGTATGGAGGATAGCAAGGTGGTTCGAAAACCGTCCTTAACTGACGTATCAACAACTATTTTGCCACAAAAACCTAAAGACCAGTCTGTTATGCCAGAATTGGGCCAAAACAAAAATGTTGTGGAAAGTGATTTACACCTACTCTTGGCAAACATTAGCGGCACGACTGTTGGTAGCGATGAGCAACACATGGTCACAGTAGATATCACTGAAAACCAAGTTAGAGAGGAAAAAATATCTAAAATTGAACGTGAAAACGCTAGTTTTGTCATAAATAGCGATAAAATACCAGAAGAGCATGAGGAAACAAACATGGTAAGTTTAGACTTAGCTGCAAATGAAATTGAAGAAAAAAATGTTAAAGATGAACAAAAATTTAAGGAGCATGAAGATTCTATTCCGGAAATATTTGCTCATATCCGGGGTAGATCTGATTCTGATATGATAGGAAAATACCAATCCAAAAAATTGGAACGTAAAGAATCAGATATGATTAGTATAGATTTGACTGCAAATAATAAAGATGAAAAAGAAATAGAACGAGAAGAATCGAAAATTATCACAGTCGATATATTGGGACAAACCCCTAATGAAGAAAAAATTATTAAATTTGACAAAGCAAATATTGTCAAATATGATACATCCGATGCTAGTCTCGTGAAATATTCATTGACTGCTAAAGTCTCACGATCTAGATCGAAAATAAATTTAGATCCGTTAATAATGGATAAAATAAAAGAGCAGGAAGCACTTGAAGCCAAAGAAAGTCCTACCACTTCTATGGATAAGGAAGAGGAAAAAGAACTAGTGACGCTACAACCATTAATGGATGAAGGAGGAAATGAGAGTAAAACTGAACGTGAGGAATCAAAAATAATCACAGTTGACTTATCTGAAGACAATCTAAGACATACCTCATTGCCTACAAAATTAAAAATAGAACGGGCTAGGTCAAAAACTACTATAGATCCGTACATAATAGAAGAATTAAAAAAAATGGAAGACAAATATGAAGCCGAAACAAAGGCTAAACTAAAACGCAAAGAATCAAAAATTAACACATTTGACTTGTCTGAAGACAGCCTTGCAAGTACTACATTACCTACATCGAAAATGAATATAGAGCCAAATGTACAGGATACATTGCAAAAACAAAAAACTACGGAAGACAAAGGTTTTCCTACCACTTCTACTTTTATAAACAAAGATAAAAAACAAGAAGAAAAGATGTCAGACAGAGAAAAAAAACATGAAATTAAACGCGAAGAATCGAAAATGATCACTGTCGGCACATTCAAGAGTAGAGAGAAAAAAGATATTGTATTTGATGAAACAAATATTAAGCCACAAGTTTCATCATTTACCAATCTTATGCGACAAACATCAGCTGCAAAAACAGATATTATAAAAGAAAGTTCAGATACATATCAATTCAAATACGATCGAGGTAGATTAAAATCAATAATAGATCCGAGTCTTGTACAGCGACTATTGAATGCGGAAGAGGGTGGTCTCGTTGACGACGACGGAATTCCTGTCACTTCTACAGAAACGAAAAAAGAAGAACCGCTGCAATCGAAAGAAAGACATATGTCTATGGCTCCTAAGGGTCGCCAGACCCGAGTGCGATACGAAGAAAATAAACAAAAACAACTTGAGGAAGCTCCAAAGTCGGCGACAGCCGAAGCTGAAGATGTTGCAGGGCCGTCCGAGAAATCGACACTTTCCAGTCGCGCCCGACGTTTTATGGCAAGCGATGTCAATCTTATGCGATCGTTACCAACGCCTGATAATGCACCTGCCGCAGCCACAAGCTCAAACACATCTTTGACCGCTGCCTCGATGCTTAATCTTGGTAGGACACAGAAAGATAAGAAATCTGAGGACAAGAAGGAACGTTAAAATTATCATTAATGTTTGATACTTGATAATAATTTTAATCTACATTTAAATTTGAGGTTTAATTTATTCCATACCTACTTACATATTATTGCAGGCCCCTTTGGTGATAGTTTTTATTCGAATTAATGGAAAAAGTAGTCGTTAATTAGTCTTAATTGATCAGCAATATCACATCATTAATAGATTAATTATTAATAATATAAAAGCAAAGTTTGTTACCTGGGGTCAAATTTTTGGATCACGTGCACAAGACTTCGCATTCGTAAATGTATAACATTCAAGCGAAATAAGAAAAGTGTTTTTTTTAAATAATCGCATCACTCGCCAACGCAACGAGTGCTCCTAACCACTTGAATTCTATTTCTAAATTTGACAGCTAGTTTTGTTTTTATCTGTGAAAAAAATGACAGCAATGCTGCTTGCAACCCATAAATGGAGTAATTCAAAAATGCTCAAAAGGAGGATCACTCGCAATCAATTTAATTAACGTGTGATTTTAATCACATGTGAACTAAGAAATTCATACGAGAGTTCAAAAATCGCACCCCTTCTCACGATCAGATGAACCGATGAATTTATGAAATGAATTTAGTACAGAGCTGTGGACCTGGAGACATACATAGGGTACTTATCATTATCACCGTTAAACCCGCATAGTTTTTCATAACTATGCGGGTGGAACCGCGTGGTGCAGCTAGTTTATAATTCGGGGATTATTGTGAATTTGTGTTTTTTAGGTATTTTCCAGTTATAATTACAGAGAATCCGCCAAGTTGAATTTAATGTGGTCTGCTCCATACAGACGGAATTATTTTGACAAGACTTTTTCTATTCATTGCTTGCGCTTGGCCGCCAACTCGCCTGATGTTAAGCGACATTTGAGGTCTATAATGGATCGCGCTTGCCTAGAAGGAACCTATTCACTCGCGAATCGAAGACGCCCGGATTATATCAGCTCGGAAAGACCCATTCAGAAAGCGTATTTCACATTTTGGCTGTACGTACAATACAATCGGAACTAAAGCGTTGACTAATGGAACATTGAGTTAAAATCAAGATAATCTGTTCCAATCTATCAATACGTCAGCGGACCGCTGAGAGATTTCATTCACAGTTGAATGTGCTGTCAGCTGTGGATATTAGATTCGTGAGGCGTTAGCTGGCGGTCGGCCAGGAAACTTGGAATAACTGCGGTTATGAGAAATCCGACCAGGGGGGCTACCACAATCTCAATAGCGATCTTATTTCAACATTACTTTGACCTTTGTCTTGCTCTCTCAGCTGTAGAAAGAACGAGACAAAAGTTAAAGTAATATTGAAATGATCGCTATTGAGATTGTGGTAACCACCCTGTACCCCTATTCACAACTTGTCGGATTGGGAATTGGGTCGGAAACTATATCTCCATCTCTGTCATTCTGTATTGAAATGATGATTCCAAATCAAATCAAATCAATCCAACAAGTTGTAAATGGTGCTACAGAATTTATCTCCATACTGCTCTACTATTATACTTCGTTGATGTTATTCTGACATGTTCTGTTCTGTTGTTGTGTGGAGGCCTATGTCCAGCAGTGGACTTCTTATGGCTGAGATGATGATGATGATTCTGACATGTTTCTTAACCGACTTCGAAAAAGGAGGTGCTCAATGCGACTGAGTTTATGAATCAAAATTGCGCATTTGGAAGTCGTTTTCAGTGTTTTAAACTATACTTGTTTTCTAATCTCATTGTTAGTAGACTTCGAAACATATAAACATACAAACATTGATAATGAAAACAATAGATACCTGACTTGGCTACAAGCTTTGATAAAGTTTAGTATCAAAGGGATGTAGCCTCAAAAACGTCCGAGCTCAATAAGATCTAATTAGACCCCTTACACGATTAAAATAATTTCGATTTTCAAAATAATTCGAAGCGGCATTATAGACTTCTCTAGACTTCTCAATCTAAATTAGGCTTTAGCGCGGCGATGTAGTCTTTATATCAAAATCTTTAATTTCGTCTATTGGTATTTGAGTATCGGTCAACCCAGACACTATATAGGTATGTGAATTTTGTTTTAGATTACGTCCACATAGTGGAAAATCATTGGCTATAAGTACAAAAAACTGAAATTTGAAATTCTCGCCGCAAACATATCGTACCTATCGGCCTTAAATATCCTACGGTGCATCCTTTGCAAAAATAGTTATCTGACAAACTATTTCTCTAGTCTGAGATTTCACACTCTATTTTAGTACAACATCTGGCTTTTCATAAACGACATTACAGATTTCAACAGACGTTCTTTTCATATTCATAATTTGTCTAGGTAATGGAACGCTTTTAACATTTCGTCCGCAAACGTTTTAAACTAATGTTCTAGTGTTTACGTTTAGAAATAAGAGTCGCACATTTTTATAAAACGTTTATTACAAAATTCTCTCAGCTCTCAACAACAAAAATATAAATTGTTTAACAAGATGAGTGCACCGAACGTCCGCAACGCTTGGACCGTCGTATTTCGGCGTTCAGCGGCTTTGTTTGCTAGTTGTCTTTCACTTAACATTTTAACTTTAGACTTTACTTAAATTGGAATGCCCAGCACTGTTGAATTCTCATCTCGGTGTTATCTTCCTATATTGACAGGTATACTTTTTTTTTTGTAGTTCAACTTCTGTCGTCTTAAGATATTTAAATGCTTGGGTGTTTAACAACATTGTATAACTTACGTATAACTTAATCACTAAAGTTACGGTTTCTTATATTAATGTTTTTTGTTTTTTATTTTCACCTATCCGCCATCTTTGACTGGGTTCACTCTTCAGTGTGTCATCTCGATAGCATCTGGAACAAAAACAAGATGGCGTCATTATAAGTCCGAAATAAATGCAATACTCTAGCTAGCTCTAGCTTCGTGTCAGCCGTCGTCAATTCCACGATAGCCGCAGATATTTTGAGAGTTTATTTCAAGATGGTGACAATAAAAAACTGAGTAACACCGTCGCCTTGACGTCAGCGTGCACTTTATAAATAAATATTTAATTTCAATGTTAACTAAAACATTTCTGGAGTAAAAAAATACAGTGTCGTTAATATGTCGCAATAATCAGTTATTTATGTGTTAAATTCAGCTCGTGCTCGGATATGTTCTCGAGATATCTGCCAAACGTTATGAAACTATGACGTGTTTCCAGTATCCACGGGCTGTGGAGCAGTCTCTTGTGATGATTATAATATTTCATAGCCTACACACAGTCCTTGGAGATATAGTTTAATTTAGAAGACTAGGCTATAAATCCATTTGGTTAAGCGTTAATAATAACTAATTTTAATAATAAATGTCTCTAAGTCTTAACGTCTCCAATAATACGAAACTAATTAATAATTAAACATAATAACAGTCATAATATAAGTGGATAGTGAAAATAATTCACTTCAACATAACGTAGGTCGAGAGCCAGTATAGCCATACGAAATTTGTGTTAATTTGAAGAATGTCTAAACTGTGTCAGTAATGCCAGTTCACGGATATACCCGTCAACAACAGCCGTAGCAGCACGACTGTACAAATGCTTAAATTCCAATATAGTGAGATCTCAAAATCTTCGAGATCTGTGTTTCGAAGCTCTATCTCTCTATGCCTGTTTGTTTTTCGGTTTCCACTCTGCACAACTAGTTGGTCGAATTAGTTGACCTGCATGGAAATACAGTTTTTTTTTTAGGTTTTTTGCGCTTGACCGCCACTAAACTTATGTTGTTATTAGTTAATTATTGTAACAGTAATTATCATAATAATAATATTATTCGACAATTGATTAATTGAAAAATTTATTTTAGCGTACATTCGTTATGCGCCGATCATATATAGGAATTGCTTGGTTTCACACTTCAATCAATCGTTATATGTCCCGTTTTTCATAATGAAACATACTAGCTTTTGTATTTCACTAGAATATTGTTTATTTATGGATAAATGGCATAATTTAAAAAAATCATAGTCTATAAATTGTTTGTAGACTACAAAGTTAAGATACGAGTACACTAACCTTCATTCAATATTTTTAGTATTGAATTCTGATAAACGAACTATTTCTAGCTCTGCCGTTTCTATTTCTGCGAGGTGTCGAACTTGGTAGCGGGACACGTCCACATGATGATTTATAGACTCGGTTGCGAGCTGTCACATTTATACTTTGTCACTAACGTTCAGCTTGTTATTGATGGTTTCGCTGTTTTATTACTTTACAGTTTATTTAACAAAATAAATTGACGACATCTCAGCCCTGACCGAAAACTTTAGTGAGCGAAGCGTTTTTGTCTATGAGATAGCGTACAAAACCGACTTCTAAAGAAATTTGCTTGTTGTGATGTGGGTAGGGAGGCATTTTGAACTTTGCAAGCCGTGTAGTATCTCTGACGTATCCCTCTCTTATTGCATCTACTGTTGTGTTCACAACGATGTCTACTGATCGTAAGGGAGGTAGTGTATTACTATTTGATATAATTGTGTGTTACTATTTGATATACATATATATATATATATATATATATTTGACTTTAACGAGATTAAAATTGTTCTATAGCGATTATTCTATAGTACGATCTGACGGCAAGAATTGTCTAGTCCAAGTTATTTTATATAGAAATAGCAGCAAACAGACTATCCGCCTGATAATATACCATGACACTTGCAACTCCTGTAGCATCATTGATGTTTTATAAGTAGGTACCTAAGATTAATAGTAAATCATTCGTTGTGTGTATTGTATGTTTGATTGACATTACAACATATCGTTCACAACAACACATCAACTCATATTGACATATGTGTTGATGTCTACGACGAAATCATCTGCAATGTACTTATGATTACTATTCACGGATTCTGATTTATCATCAATTACATTTGTATCTGCTCAAGCATTTTTAAGCATATTTTTTGATCACATTTGTTATCGACATGTACAAGTAAGATATTTATATTTTCTAGGATATTAATATCACGTTGCACAATATTATCAGTTGTTACTACGTGTTTTAGCTTCGCTATTGTTTTCTTGTGTGTGGGTCGTTGTTTGTGCAGTTTATGAAAGTAGGTAACAGTTGTATCTGTTGTTTTGTTTGCGTTGCCAATATGTGCTGCATTTATTCAGTAGGTATGTTTGAACGCTGATTGATGTTTTGCCAATACGCCTTCTGTTTAGTCTGGACTGATTATGTTTATTTGCTTATTGGTGCTGGAGATTTTAGTTATATTCATTATTGACTAATTTTACCCTTTGCATATTTATATTAATAGCGTCGTTTAGTTGAAATTGTAATTTTCATGTTTGGAGCTGGATAAAACTTGCTATTGGCAGTATTATTAGGGGTGTCAATTATTATACTATTGCATCTATTTCTATGGTATTTTTTGTTTATCTGTTTATTATTTCAAACAATTGTCGAGAATAAATTAGTCTTATTTTTCTCACAATAACGAAAGATCTTCTTTGATTAATGGACATTTAATTTTCGGTAGCGATGAGCGGTCAGCGTTGATAGATTTATTTTGATAGCACTCAAACAAAGCTTAGCATAACACATCATAACGTTCAGCTTTGCAGTTAACATTAATCATCAGCGCTGTTTAATCTCGGCACATAATCTAGTTGAGAATGTTGAAATCTAGACTTTGATGTTTCTCACACCAACTTCTACAATGTGGGAGTCCTCGTCATTACTCTGACATTTTTACAGCAAAAGCTCCAGTTTTGATCACTTTTAAAAAGAGCAATTGGCACAAGAACAATTCCCGTGAAAAACGATATTTTGACATTTTTGACCGTCAGCAGCTGAGGATGATTGTTTTGAAGCTTAATTTTGTACGTAATTTTAGACGATGGAATGTTATGATTTCTGCGTGGCGCCGGCGTGTACAATTTTAGATCCAGGCCTCCAGTTACACCGTTCTATTGCGCTATAACATCTGGAATGTTTCTCTTTATCTACGTTGCTTTATTTCGCAATCGAAATTTCGATTCGATGCTGATATATGAATTAATATTAGCCCGATTAGATTCCGGATTTGTTTTTAAACCATTTGAATTTAATGACGGGAGATATCTGAAAAATTTAACTATTAGGCATTTGATAGCTATTTATCTCTCGGTGTAGTCATCACTTTTATTGTTCGAGTAAACATTAATTTTGAACATCTATTAATTAACACCACTTCAAATTAATGTGCCACGATAATAAAATCTTCACACTTAATAAATTTAAACTACGACACACTACAATCAATAAATTCTTGGCACAACAATTGGGTGTGCTAACAACGAAAAGACACAAAACAACAATAAAAGACAACAGAAGTTTGATAAAATAAAAGGGCAAAGCTAGCGATAAAGATATAAAAGGCACCTTAGAACATTCCCGAGTAGAGGAGCCATAGGCTGGCTAAGAGCAGCACCAGGATGAGGTAGGTGGCGATAAGGCTGGTGGTCTCGTGGTTCGGCATGGTCACGGCAGGACACCCTCACTGGACAAGCGGCTCCTAGGAACTGGCAGAGAACTGTCGCCGCGCGCCTACGCCAGCCGTGCCTCTAAATATCCACATTTATAAATAAAAACATTACCTATAATAACAGCCGCTGTGACAGGTGCCCATCCATTATACGCCTAATTAATAAAGTGCCTCGGTTGACAAGAATCAATCAATGCTACTGAGACTGCGACAGATTGCCCTGAGAACGATGACATCCAAAACAACGCTTTACAAACTAACAACTATAGGCACTGTAGGGAAGGTAGTAAAGAACTGATTATTATAGAACTACTGATACTATAGATGAATAAAATAATGGCAGACTTACTGTTGAATGTTTAGAAGACGGCGGAGTAAAGTAGCCAGAGGAAGAACAACAGGATCACAAGTATCATGTAGGTAGCGGCGAGGTTAACGGTCTCGGCGTTGATAGGCATGGTTGCATGCACACGCGGCTGGAAAGAAGGCTGGACTGACCGCTGGAGGATCCTCGACCCGCTTCGTAATACCTAATGTACGTCACACTCCAGGGACAGACTACGTCGCTCCAGGATATACGATACGATTGATTACTTGCATTATTTTTCATAAAAAGTGCATTCGCATTTGCGAATCGAAATCAGGAACAATTCAAATTAGGAACATAGATTGATACAGTACCCTTTGCATATATGCTTTGCGCAATATTGAAATATACGCTGGAAAAACACTACAATCAAGATTCTAAAGCATAGATAAAAAAAATATTATTCTAAGCGATATTCTTAATTTTAACTATCGTCTAATGAATGAATCCCTAAAGCTCTATTCGCCGCAGAATTACAGAAATAACAAATTTATGTCAAAACAAAAAGCTAATTTCGTCGCCGATTCAGCTGTCACGATAACAAATAAAAATAACCGCAGAGTTAATTTAGACGTAGAGTTTATTTATAAGCCTAATAAAAATAGATTATCTAAACATAACAAGAATTTAACAAAAGAAATAGCTCAAATGCCTATCCGACTGGTATTCTTCACTGGTATTTCAAATTATTTTTTATATTCAGATAATCTACAACAATGTCCTCAACGTAGCAAAAATAATTTGGCAGACGATGTGTCCGCTTAGAGAACGGATTATGATTATATTAATAAAATCTCTGTACTGATATTGCGCGGTTCGCTGGAGAATAAAACTACCCGCACTTTTTGAAAATAATATAATTATTTACTCACGGTTTTAAAAAGCTGATGAATACAGGAGCCATAATGCGACGAGCAGCAACAACATCACGCAGTAAGACGCGACCAAACTGTGTCCCTCGGTCATTATGTTTTTCCTTCTTTCCTATTTCTCTCAGATGTGCTCACCAAAGCGAACTATTGGCAACTGAGAAGAAAATTCGACCACAGCTTGTTAAATAATTGTATTTTTTTAAGAACGAAGAGGAAATTCTATTTTTCGTCTCTAACGGACGGTGATTAATTTAGTTGTCAGTTAAGAAATTCTGAAGATCAGGGTTTAATTATTATTACGTGTTTTTTTTCGGGTAATTTGCGGCACGCGCCGTGCCCTCTACACGAGGTTGGCTTTGTTATTGTAAAGACGATTCAATAATTTATTGTGACGTAGATAATTAGCTTTGTCACGTCAAATTAAACAACATTTTAATTATTTTCAGAAATATTTAAACCTATAGTTACTGTTAATGTCTCTATAAAAATAATTAACGTACATACGTATTCAAATAATTTCGTTATTTTAAGGCCTTGAGTGTCATAGTTACTATGTTACTGTTAATGTCTATAGAAATAATTATTGCACGTACGTATTCAAATAATTTCGTTATTTTAAGGTCATGCACGTCATTCACTCCAGTAAAATAAATTGGATATCTTAAATTATTTCAATATGTTTCAGTAGATTAATTCCAGTATCACAATAATTTCATTGTTGTTCGGTAGAATAAACCAAATATATTTCAACAAAATAAATCCACCAATGAAATAAACAACCACAACCTTACAGCAATAATATTTCATCCATCCGAGTGATTTCCCTTGCATGTCAGCTGAATAATTGCACTACAATAATTATAATAGTTCAAAGGTACAATATTCCAGCTGGAATTCTCCAGCGCACGCCTGAGTGCGTCCCTGCGCTCTGCTTCTGGAGTATGATATAGTGCCGGTACCGGGCTATTTCCGCGCTGTATCGACGGCGTCGTTCAATGCGCTATGTTCCAATAGCATCGCACGCAACCGGAATTAAATTCATTGTTAGAGCGAATGAATATGATACTTTTAGATCGAAAGAATTCTGAACACTGACTCCTATCTATTATTTTTATCCTTGTAAGAAACTGCAAAAATGAAAAAAATTGTCTGTAAATTTGGTTTACGGACGATAGTTTAACGCGACAACGTCATAACAAAACATTGATGAAATGATGATGATGTAACGGGACAATGAACGCAACGGGACAATGAGTCATACTTTTTCGTGCGTGCAGCCGGCGTTCATCGATTTATTAGCCGTTGTCACGTCAATATCTTCAATAATACCACGACTATTCAACGTTTTATGCCAGATTCGCAAGTGGCCAGTTACATAATTAATCACGGAACTCTAATGTCATTAAAGGAAATGACACAAAATAAAACCGGTTTTTCTCTACATGTTCTACTTAAACGTGGGCGTTAATTAAGTATAAAGTCATACCAAAACTTCGCATTATATAAATGGCAAAAATTGTTTCATAAAATTACTTACTTTTTCCATTGACCTAAACTGTAAAGCTCGATGCTTTTTTAATACGCTTTTATTAGGTCGACCTGTATGTAACTAACTATGTAATGAAATCTAAGGTAACTAATTTAACCATCTTCCAAGGATCGTAGCGTCATGAAAATTGGCAGCTGTATGTAGTTCTGATGACAATACAATAATATGGTACTGTCGAACTGATCTGATGATGGAGCCGGAAGATATGAACTAGAACTTCATGATGGAACATCGTATCATAGCTGTGTTTGGATTTGTTAGAAAAGTCTTGTAATGAAATTTGACCACAATAATTTGTAGAGTGTTGTTTAGTTTTTTAAGCTGTAATTATTCTTATTATAAATCGAGCTGAGCACATGCTTAGCACATGAAATATTTTTGGAACTGTGAGGCATATTGCCTAGACAATGCTTTTTTGTTTGGAAAACCTGAATACTGACTAGTATTCAGGTCAGAAATTGTCCGAAATAGTGTCCAAAGACAACATAGACCAGAAAAAAAACCATCTGCATAAATAAAAAAATATTTTTAGATCGAAGAAATCTTAAAATGCTGCAAATTCAGATTGTTAACTTATGAATATGTTATAACAATTAGAAGTATCCCGGTAGCGGCATTAAACAATTATGACTAGCCTTGTGGCTCAGTTGGTAGTATGCTAAGCTGTAGGTCGTGGGTTCCATCCCCACCCAGGGCAAACATTTGTGTGATGAGCATGGATGTTAGTTCTGTGTCTGGGGTCTTTCTATGTATCATAATTATGTGAATATCTACAAAAAGTATATATTATGTATTCTATCATCCATCTAGTTCCATAGTACAAGCTCTGCTTAGTTTGGGCTAGATGGTGTTGTGTGAAATGTCCACATTTTCTTTTATATAAGTTACTTCTATAGTGACGTCTAACATGCGGTAGTAATCCAGTAGTGACATGTTACAATTAGAAGTAATCCGGCAGTGATTAGGTAACAATTAGAACAACGACTAGAGTTATGAGTAGATAACAATTGTATTTACTCCAGCATCGATTTGTAATAACGATAAGTAACTCTAAAACGATATGATATATCGTTACAAATTGTTACATTGTAATGTAATTGCAATGGTTGAATAGCTTTACAATAATTCCTTTGTCAACATTTCAGCCATAAGAAATCCACTGCTGGATATAGGCCTCGGGACCATGGAATTCCAAAAAGACCAATTGGAAGCGGCTTGCATCCAGCGTCTTCCCGCCACTTGTATGAGATCATCTGTCCATCTCGTGGCTGGTCTTCCTACGCTGCGCTTGCCGGTGCGTGGTCTCCACTCGAGAACTTTTCGGCCCCATCGGCCATCATTATTTCCTTGTCATCTGCCATCATCGACCATCATTATTAATTTATTTATTGAATTCAATTAATACGGTTGAAAACCAGTTACATTAAATGGATCACATTATCGTAAAATAAAAAATAAAAAACATCAAATAGGTAATCATTATTTCCTTGCAATCATGATTTAGTCTCTATTTAGTAGTAGCACAAAAAGATCAAATTCTCCGTAGCGTCCTGTATATGTATGTTCCACTCACTACGTTAAGTAAGTAAGTAAGTTCTTAAGTATATCGTTGTATGAACTTGGTAGTAAGTAATGCGGTCGCACCCATGCGCCGGCGTCGCCGTGACGCTCTCAGGTCACGCTCGTTGAAATAGATCGAAACCGTCACAAAAGCTGTGGAAAACAGAGCTTTCTGACACTTCGACAAGTTATTCATATTTTCACACTCTCTAAAGATTAGACCACACTTGAAGGTGTTTCACAAAATTGTAACCGTAAACCTTTACTATGGCTAAAATGTCTTACACTCGCGTAAACGCGGCTTAAACACACTTATAAGCTGTATTTATTTAATTATTATTTTTTTATCCGCTCGGTTTGTACAAACTGCTAGGCGCGGGCCATCTTCTCATTGTGAGAAGGGTAAGCTCGATAATATTAATATATAATGTTTATTTATCTATTTTTATTCAAATTAGCACCGTCAACACGAATTATGCTAATTATATCGTTTACTATAAAACAAAGTTACTAAATAAGTCTGTAAATTCAAAGTAATTGAAATCATGTCAAGATTAATAAATCAAAAAAAAAACAATTAAATGTATGGTTAAACGTACAATAGCTCCCATAGCACAAGAAGCCTTCTGGAATGTGTTTATTGAACAATCATTCATCACTAGCGCCCCTCTTAAATATAACTTGTATTCATTTTAAGTCCCGTAAAAGACACTCCACATAACAATCAAAACACATTTCTGTGAAATCCATCTGAAAAGATCATGGAGTAACTTTAGAAAAGATATCCTTTCAAACAAAATATGATTTTTTTCTAATCGGTTTATAAATAGTTTTGGTTTAGCTGGAAGCTTTAGACTCAGTGGACCGGCGAGCTGTGAGGTTAATCGGTGACGATAAACTAGCTGCAAGAAGCTACTTAGTCTCGAGCACCGCCTTAAAGTAGCATGTCTGTCTATTTTCTACAGGATTCATTTCGGAGAATGTGCGCAAGAGCTTCACAACCTAATTCCACCCTCCCCATTTCACTACAGGACTAGCAAAAAATCGGCGAATTACCATCCATATCTCGTTGAAATGCCAAAAATCCGTACACAGCTATATCGATCTACATTCTTGATGTGTACTGCACAGGCATGGTATTCTTTGCCACCATCTCTGTTTCCTGAGACCTACAATCTTGCAATTTTCAAGGCTAGAGTGAATATATATTCTAGATCGACGAGCCCCATCCTCAGGCCACACCGTCACTTAACATCAGGCGAGTTGATTGTAATCGTAAATCTACCTTGCATACAAAAAATTATAACGGTAATAAGCTTTAAAAAAAAAAGCGGAATTGAGAACCTCCTTTTTGAAGTCAGTTAAAAGATACCAAAATATTTTCGCCTGTTTTACCAGTGACTGATTAGCTCTACGGGTATTGTAGCATGTAGTTTGACGTAGCTTGTAGACTTATTGTGGGGGCTTCAACAAGCTACGTCTTAGTAGCTCATATACCTTAAGTCTGTAGTTTAACAACCGTCTATCTCGCTCACGCATATCAAAACTTTTGATGATATAACTAACTGAATTAACTTCAGTCAAAAGTTAATCATCATCAAAGTTAATTTTCATACATAAAAATATTTTTGATAATGACTAACGTAAAAATGATTTTTATGTATAAGAATAAACTTGGAACAAATTAAAATTGTTGTCGAAAAGTTGTGATGTTACTTTCTAGTACTCTGTGGGACGATTTTTGTAATAAGTCCGTTTAGTCATTTCATATAAACAAACATGTTTGTATGCGCGAGCGAGACGGACGATGGTCGAACGAGCTCCAACAAGCTACGCCTTACTACGTAGCTCGTAGACTTGAGTTCCAACAAGCTACGCCTTACTACGTAGCTCGTAGACTTGAGTTCCAACAAGCTACGCCTTACTACGTAGCTCATAGACTTGAGTTCCAACAAGCTACGTCTTACTACGTAGCTCGTAGACTTGAGTTCCAACAAGCTACGCCTTACTACGTAGCTCGTAGACTTGAGCTCCAACAAGCTACGCCTTACTACGTAGCTCGTAGACTCGTAGAAGCTTCTCTATTCCTACAAAGTATTAAGAGTTGTATTCATGTTCTGAGTATTACATAAATACTAAAAACATACAAACCTGCCTTCTTCCCATTGCTTAAAAATGTGATATTTTATTTATGCCATTAACTACGAACTTGACACACATCTTTCGCTTCTTCCATTTTCATTAGTTTCACGTGGAGCGGATATACTCGTAGGAGTTCCCAAATGGTAAATAATGGATTTATCGAGTTTAGGCTAATTTCATTTAATTCTCAAAGACTATTTTCCAAAGACTACTTTACTTGTATGTTTATAGTATCCCTATTTTAATTTTACATACATTTTATGATGTACAACCACGCAACCCTACTTCGCGTGTGGCACGACATGCACTTTGCCGCTTATTCAGTTTTATGTCGTGAGTGAATTTGGTGTGCATAGAAAACACTTTGTTCAACTTTAATATAGTTCTTATAGCTTGAAAACCTGTTTTTTTTAATTTTACCTTTTATTTAGTTTCTATAGAACCAACCTCAAAATGTGTATTATTTCGGTTCGATTTATAATGACAGAGTTAAGCAGTAACAAACATAAAAAATAGAACCGAATATGAGAACTGCCTCCTTTTTTGAAGTCGGTTAATATTAAGCGGTAGATTAATAAATACAATATATAAATGATAAATGTGTTTTAAAATGTCACATTTTAAAATTGTATAAAAATAGCACCAGAGCTATATTTTAATTTCAAGATGTAATTCCATTAAAAGTTGTTTAATTTCAATCAAAGTGATTTTTGTCTTCAAGTGGTTGAAATATTCATTGCAGTGCATGAGTAAGTGGTGCAGAATGCGAGTTCAAATGGAAAACTATTTTTAGATTTCATAAAATTACACTTCATTCACATGAATCATTCGTTACGTAACGCCGGTGGGCCGGTGGGACACCAGCCTCATAGTAACCATTTTACAAGGTTGTGAGGAATGTTTACCGTGCACTTGCGGAACGAACCATATGAAACGAGAAAAAATATTACTATCGATCCTCTATTAATCCCTAAACATTATCCATAGACATAGACAGAAATTTATTGTAACAAACATACAACAGAGAATAAAAATCATACATTCAAAATAGGTAAATAGGTATCCCATATCGACCATTCTGATTATTTTTACCCAACTGTGCAAGAAGGAGGGTTATGGTTTTCGAGTGTATGTGTTTGTATGTAATTGTTTCTAATTAATTATATTTCTATATTACCTCCTACAGGTAATATCTCTCTCTCTCTCTCTCTCTCTCTCTCTTATGTAATCGGGTATTTTGTTTTACTTAAAATACATATATACTTGATGAAGGCTGGGGTGGAATTAAAAGAAATCATCCCTTCTTTAGATACATAGTGCCACCTCTAATTGTCCTTTATATGAAAACGTTATTAAAGTTGAAGCTATTTTTTTAAGTTATTTTTACTTGAAAATAATCACTATTTTGATGAAATTGGACTAGTCTAAAAGTATATCTTTCAATTTAAAAATAGTTTTCCAAATCAGTTTAGATACGACGGAGTTAACGTTTCGGTTCGATTGTATTTTAGAATTGAGAATCTCCTTCTTTTTTTAAATCAGTTGAAAAGCGAGTTAATCTTGAACGAGAGTCTTTTTGTGTAAGCGCCTTACCTTATTTGGGAATAAGGAAACAATGGCATAATGTGAGTTAACTTTTTTTTTTAATGGGCCTTGCCTTTATTAACTACAAAATAACAATATACAAACTCAACTAACTAAAATGCTACACAAAAAGCATATCGAATACCATTTGAGTCAACTCTTACTTGGGCGGTTTTATTTAGTTTTTTAAACTATATAATTATTATAACAAACAGCCGATGCTAGTTTAAATGGCAGGAAACCATCATCGATTTAATGATCATCAGCGCCATGTCCAATATTATTATAAAACAATAAATATGAATAGATATGAATACTCGTATCTGACGCCATCGCCGTCCACTCGTCGGCCGGAAGCCAATAACGGCGTGTCGTAAAACAAACACGGAACCCTGATGAAACGTGTTTTAACGACTGCTTGTGATCTTGGAAGATGGAAAAATAAATAACAAGTATCTATATTAAAAGAAAAACAAAATACCCGACTGTAGAAAAACAGTTTTTGCAGTCTACGATTACGACTTACGATTTCGTTAAGTAGGTATGCGTAAAATCGTTGTAAAAGATTATAAATGGGCATTCTTTAGAATAATTCTGATAAAATCACTTGCTTATTACGAAAAAGTTAATTGGAGGCAAGTTGGAGGTTACGAAAAAACGCATTTTTTTGCCGACATAAGTCGACGAGTCAGCGTTTTTTTTTAACGAAACTTACTTGTTAATGTTATTATTTGCCATCTAGTATTATGGGACACAGACCTCGTACGAATACCAACCCATACATTCGGACACCATAACTGCAAATTCATTCACTTGTCGGATTATACGTCATCTAGATACATTCTTTCTATAGTTGAGCGAAACAAAAGCCAAAACGAAACAACATTGTATCGGGTACTGAGTCTCAATTGATGTACTACGACATAAATGTGTTGGTAAATAGCTACAAATTTTCAGAAACAACTTCATAGCATTCAAAGTCGGCGGCAATCGGCACTTTTTATTCGTTACAAGACCTACAATCTTAATGTTCATAAAACTTTTAACAAACGTAAAATGAGTACTGAGCCCAGCCCACACAATTAATAGGGACTAAAAATACCTACTTACTCGCCGCAAGTTCGTAAACAATCCTGCGTCATGCAGAGGCACCTACATGCTACCGCCGACGCCGTGCACAATTATTTTTATTTCATTTCTGAGTGTGATCATTTTTCTCACCGCTATTGCTGGAAATATTCCAAAGCATTCCGTCGAGTTCAAAACTCTATTTCGAAAAGGCGCGAGGCGTTAAAAATGACAGATGCATTGACCGCCGTTCGCGGTTTTTAAATATCCTGTCTGAAAAACTGATTTATATTGCGTACTCATGAAGCTCAATTTTTGCCAGCTTTACACATGGCATAACAAAAATGAACTATGAGCATACTTTGGAGCACCGGCACCGCTACCGCCCGCCAGTGTTGTTTCCGCAGCTATCTCGCTCTCACACGACAATTTCTTGAAGTTCTGTGGGACAACGAGAAAGTTTACCATTTTATTCACAGATTACCTTTACCTCTATTTAAACGAAGTTTGGCAGATAGTTGTTTTCTATGAGCTGTTAGACAATTTTCTAAATAATTATTATAGCCTAAGGTTGGGCCTGTTGAGCTCAAAGCCGCATCTATCTCTCTCGCGCATCACAATAAGTATTTTGAAACAGATAAAATCAGTCGGAGTGCCCAATGTGTTTTTTTTTTCAAATTGATTGTTTGAATTTATTGAATAATTCGAAAAGTGGGAGAAAGATTTGTTTATTTATATTAGAGAAATATTTAAATAAAAGTTTTTCATCTTAGTAGCTCGTAAAGGTCGGTTTCTAGGGTAAATACTAACGTGAAAATGTTCACTAATTTATCACTTATGGTGGAAAAGTAACTTCAAAATTCGAACACGTCGGAGCTACACATCTCATCTCAGTACAAAAAAAATCCAACCTCTTTCTTTGTACAATACCTTCACAAAATGAAAATAAGTAGATAGTTCGAATTAAAGAGGTTGCTAAAATATTGTATTAAAATAACTTAGAAATTTTATGATTTTACGTAAAATATAAATAAAAATGTAGGTACAATTTATTTTCGGCAGTTTTTTGAGTTTTTGCAACATTTAGGTACACGAAAAAGATTTGAATGTGTGAAGAAATTATGCGATGTTGCAAGCCCAGATCAACGCGCGCAGCTATATCTCTCGCGCATCACAACCTTTTTAAACAAATAAAATCATTGGTTAAGGATATTAGAAAACTGAGAAATTAATTTGTTTGCTAAATAAAAGAAATAATTTAAAAAAGTTTTTTATCGATACCATTTATACTAACGACGGACTAGTAAAAAAATCATATATTTTCCTGCTCCTCAGCCAATTTAAAAGATATCAAAGAATAATAGACAACTGCGCACGTTGAGCGAATCCTTAAAACAGAAGAAAAACAAATTAAAAAACTTTATACGATATAAATTTAAAATGTAGGTACACATGTATGAGTAAGTGAACTTTCGTGATTATAATGTTTTTTTTTAGTACCAGGACTGGAAGTCTTGATAAAACTCTACTTTTCTCATCGAGCGAACTCTGTTGATAAGTTGATTCACCAGGCAGTATGGACACAATCAGGTAAGTACAGAGTAAGTTAATATCCATTTATGTACATTATATTTATGTTGAATAGTCATATTACAGACAAATATAAGTATAAACCGACAATAACATTGCAATAAATCGACACTAACTTTAACTAACCCCTCTGTGTCCATACTGCCTGTATGAATGAACATAGCAACCGAGCTCGGTCAATACGAAAAGTCGAGACATTCAGCTAAGTACAGCAAGGAGGATGTACCTAAATACTACTAGAGTAGTACTACGTCTACTAGTAGGTACTAGTAGAATAGCATACTTGCGTACATACATACAATGCTGAACATATCTTTCTACTAGAGAAAATAGATGAACTAAACGTTTCCCTCGCTATGTTAAGATGAAAAACTTTATAAATAAATAAATAAATAAATATTTGTGGACATTTCACACAACACCATCTAGCCCAAACTAAGCAAAGCTTGTACTATGGTATGAAACTAGATGGCTGATAGAATACATTTATACTTTTTTTTGTAAATATACATATGATACATATAAACACCCAGACACAGAACAAACATCCATGCTCATCACACATATGCTTGTCCCGGGTGGGGATCGAACCCACGACCTACAGCTCAATAATCTCTCTCTTTTTTGACGTGATAACGTCTTATAAATCGATGAAAGCCGGCTGCACGCACGAAAAAGTGTCACGTTCACGTGCAAGTGAGAGCGCGGAACAAACGATAGAGAGCCACGATCGGCCTAAGCGTTCGGCTTGTAACGCATCGTTATCACGTAAAATTATCGCCCGTAAACCGACTTTACAGACAACCATTTTTAGGGTTCCGTACCTCAAAAGAAAAAAACGGAACCCTTATGGGATCACTTTGTTGTCCGTCTGTCTGTCTATCCGTCCGTCCAGGTGTCAAGACCTATATCTCGAGAACGCGTGAAGGTATCGAGTTGAAATAATATGTACGTAGATCCATAGTATCTTGCTGCAGAGAGAAGAATCAAACTTCTCAGTTTTCATTAAAAAAAGTTACAGCCGATTAAGTCGGAAAAAACGCACATTTCGACACTCAGAAGGGAATCAAAACTTATGGGGGAAGTACCCCATAGGTTTTGATTCCCTTCTGACCTAGAACTATGAAATTTGGCAAGAAGCATTGTGTTATAGTACACATATAGGAAAAAAAACGAAAACTGTTTTTTTTTATTTAATCTCAAAATATAGGGTCTTTAAGCAAGGAAAGAGGGTCCAAATTTTAAAGTACTTTAACCGTATCATGTACGGTATCTTAAGAAAGAGCTTAATTAGCACAAGCTAAAACAGGTTTTTAAATATTTTATGATGTATATTTTTCAATTTATGAAGGTAAAAATAAAAAAAAACCTTTTATCTACTAGTTTGTACGGAACCCTCGGTGGGCGAGTCTGACTCGCCTTGTCCGGTTTTATTTAAATATCTCTTTATCTACAAAGTCACGCAGGAATTTTGTACTTCATAAGACCCTGTATGGCAATGCATTGCGCTTGCCACTCTGGGATATTACATGTTAAATTACCCCGAATTTTCATTGAAAACTTTGAAATTCAATAGGAAACATAGCGCTTGCACACACACAACGCTTGCACACTACTACTTGACAAAGGTGTGATACTTCTCCAGACGGTCTCTATAGAGGCTATAGGTAACTACAAATACTCATAAAATAAAAATATTCAAACCGTTAGATATATTCCTACTTATTTTTTTGACTGGCCTTGTGGCTCAGTTGGTAGTGTGTTTACGTCTACCTGCTGAACTGAAAGGTCGTGGGTTCAATCCCCACCCAGGGCAAACATTTGTGTGATGAGCATGGATGTTTGTTTTGTGTCTGGGTGTTTCTATGTATCATATGTATATATTTACAACAAAAAAAAATATATATGTATTCTATCAGCCATCTAGTTCCATAGTACAAGCTTTGCTTAGTTTGGGCTAGATGGTCTTGTGTGAAATGTCCACAAATATTTATTATTATTTAAATAATAAAATAATTTCGAAAATTAAAATTCACAATCCACCTAATTTGCGTTGTATTCGTTTTTCCGTAGATCTAAATGTGTCGTGTTAGTTATAACTCGTGACGAGAGAGTGATATATGGCTCGGTAATTAAACCGTACTCCTACGCCGCCTGATTCCAGAGCTCTTCATCAGCAAACGGTTGTCATCCATCTATCATGCTGAATGAAGACGTCACCTCCGCCTTCGCGGTTACAGCGCATCAGGAAAACCACTGAAGATAAAAACAAGACAAGGATCTTTCTATCTAACCGCCTTATTCACAAGCCCTCAATAAGCTTTTTTTTAGTTTTGTTCCATTTCCGCGCGTGACAAATCCTTTCTGACAAAAGTTGACAAAGAATAATTTAGCTAAAATGGCTTACCAGAAGTTTTAAGACAGTAAAAATGCACGTACCACTACAAATTAGAAAGAGACAGGCTTTTTAGAGTAGACGAAAAACAGAACGAGATAGAAACTTTTGCAAAATTTTACATTGAAAGATCTCTACCTACCTACCCAACGGCTACCCTAAGCCCGAAAAGGCCCGGGCCTTGGGCGCCTGATTTTAGGGGCGCCTGGCGATCAATCGCGAAAAAAATACACTGATTGTCCGAAGAACAGTATATAATAAAAAAACTGGACAAGTGCGAGTCAAACTCGCCCACCGAGGGTTCCGTACAAACTAGTAGATAAAAGGGGAAAATTATGTATTTTTTTAAATTTTCCTTCGTGAAAAATATACGTCGTAAAAATATTTAAAACCCCGTTTTAGCTTGTACTAATAAAGCTCTTTCAGATACCACATGATACGGTTAAAGCACTTTAAAATTTGGACCCTCCTTCCTTGCATAAAGACCCAATTTTTTATGATTAAATTAAAAATGACCAATTTTCGTATTTTTTCCTATATGTGTACTATAACACAATGGTTCTTGCCAAATTTCATAGTTCTAGGTCAACGGAAAGTATCTCCTATGTTTTGATTTTCTTGTGAGTGTCGAAATGTGCGTTTTTACGACATATTCAGCTGAAATCTTTTTTTACGAAAACTGAGAAATTTGATTTTTCTTTCTGCAGCAAAAGACTATGGATCTGCGTATATGGTTTTAATTTCAACACGATACCTTCACGCGTTCCCGAGATACAGGTTTTGACACCCGGACGGACGGACAGACAGACAGACGGACAACAAACTGATCCTATAAGGGTTCCGTTTTTCCTTTTGAGTTATGGAACCCTAAAAACAAAAATACTCTCTCGCTGGCTTGTGGTGCGCACATGTTTGCAGAGGCGGATTACCCTTATGGCATGGCATAAGACATTATATGGTATTGTAGCATCTTACATCACGGACCCCTGAAATGCCATATCGATATCGATATCGCTGAGTACGGATTTTTGGCTTCTGAAATGCCTAAAATCCGTACTCAGCGATATCGATCCACATTCTTGTTGCATACTGTACAAGGATGGAATTCTTTGCCGCCATCTCAGTTAGTGGTCAATCGTAGATCTATCGTGTATAAAAAAAAATACTCAAAAATATGAAAATGAACTGTGACTATTCCTAAACTCATTTAACTTCAAAAGCAAGCATTGGTGAAATCATAATCTTTGGGTGAAATAAATAAAATGTTCAGTTACAAAATAAAAAACAATTAATTCTATTATTATTATTAATTTTGGTAGTGGGTTTGAGCATTTGGATTATTTTTAGACCTTTATCGGTCTGGGGTGATCGATGTGCTTTTTGTGTAGTAGTTTAGTTAGTTGAGTCTGTATATTGTTGTGTTGTAGTTAATAAAGGCGCTTGCCATTATTAAAAGAAGAAAAAAATTATACTATCAATGTCATTTTAATGTTCACAGAATTCGCCCTATTACATAAGACCCAGAAGGATAATCTCCATACAAAACGCCTTTTAAATTCGGGCCAATTTTATTTTTTCCATTTGACACTTAATTTTTTTATAAATTTATTTTTTAACCGTAGATACACGTCCATTTGCCAAATTTATCTACAAAGTTGCCCTTGAAAAGGATATCTCCCGATTTGATCGGGTAATCAAGATTAAAGTCAGAATGGTCCATGGGAGATTCATACAATCATATAACTGAAATAATAGTAACTTTGAAGTCTGTTGTTTCAGTTTTTTAAACTATAAAATTATTATATTTGTTACTTTGAAATTTTTGTCAGTTACACGTTTATCACGGTCAAAATATCACATATAAAATAACAGCTACTGTTAATACATTGTAAAAGTGTTCTTATGAGTCTGATAATCTAATAATCTAATAATCATTTAATTTATTATTTTGTCGTTGAATATCCTTGTATAATACTCGCATATACCGAATAATTTTAATTACCTACCTATTCAATTTTGCATGACAACTGTAGTCGTTAATAGATGGACAACAATAACCTAGATTTAAGACCTTATACCTATTAACAAGCAAAATACAGAATTTGAATTTGAATAGAATTTGAAAGAAAATCTGAAATCAAAAATGAAATCAGTAATTTAAATAATTGTATATCTAAGGGGGCCGTGTGCGAGCGAAACAGGCAGCGGCGCCACTTTCATCACTTTATAAAATAATCTAATGTATTTTTATTTGTAAATAAAAAATACAGTTAATGATTATAGTATTTATTAAATAAGTTTATACATGCAATTTAAAAATTGTGACGTCATATAACTGATGTCACAACGGCAATGAATCGACTAATACCTCATTCATAAAAAATAACTCAGTAGCTCAGTACAAGTCATTCCAGTTATTTTTTCCAATAAACTTCATTTCATTTCAATTTTGACTCTGATATGTCATATTTTATTTTAGAAAACTTTAAGCCAGCCTTAACAAGGGCATTTTAGTTGCACGATCTGTTGAGAAGAATAAGAGTCAAAGTAATTGTGACTGGAAAGACTATATTTTAATGCTACGGTGAAACATACGTGTGTGTGTGTGTGTGTGCGTGATAAATGTGTACATAATGTAGGTTAAGATCACGAAGGTTCTTTTTGCTTTCGCATCAGTTGACAGTCAGGTAAACATATATTACGTTTTTTTTGTTGGAGTACAACGGTCCACTATTTCATTCGGAACTTCATTATTGAAAATAGGATAAAACAGCAAATGTTTATTTTATTATAGCAGAGTTCCTACATTGTGGTTAACGTAGCACTATTTTTTGTCCTCCGTATTCATTAACACAGTACTGCCTCTCGAAATCTAATGGATTTGTCACAATACTTAGATAAGTATGTTAATGGTTAATTCGTAGCACCGGTAATGGACCAAATTAATTTGATTAAATTCTACTGAATAAATAAATTTTCACACCTATTTACAAACAATATAGTATAGGTAAATACAAATGATACAGGGAAATTGAGAAAACATATACTGGCAATACTGAAATAAATAAAAAAAATCCTAATGACATTAAGCCAGAGATAGACCAAGAGGTATTAAAGTATCGATATCGATAAGTAATTATAGGTACCAATATTTTCTTTAGTTTTTTTTTGTAATGTTTCAAGAAACTTCGTTTTATTAGGGTTCCGTAGTAACTACGGGAACCCTTATAATTTCGTCATGTCCGTCTGTCTGTCTGTCCGTATGTCACAATCATTTTACTCTATACTATTAACTACTAGACTATTAACCCTATTAAAACAATGTTTTATACTTAAATGTGTTTTTTGAGTCGTTACAAAATGCCGTAGTAAAATTTTCAAAAAAATGAAAAATAGAGATTGGGTTTTTCATATATACAATAAAGACATTTTTTTCAACCCCACCCTATCATGTCTCAGATGTGATATGTGCGAGATATAGCTCGCTAAAGTTAAAAAGTTGTGTCCCCCCCCCCCCCCACTACATTTCTCAACTAAGACCTAAAAATTAATTATTAACCATAATAGTAGACCATATTAAATACTTTCAATGAAAATTATTTTGAACATTCTGTGATTCCAACTTCTCTATGGGACTATAAATTTAAATTTGAATAAATGTTATTAATGTCATGATTTTATAATTCAAAGTAAGGAACTTTGAATTATAAAATCTTACCTTTGAAGGTATTGCTCAATGTTGTAAACACGCTGGCGCCCTGTTTTTGTTATGTATTTACATTTATTGTGGAAATTCACTGAACAAATTGTTAAGCGAGAATTCGGTTTCCACCAAGGATCATTTTGACTTCGCCTTACTATATCTGCCCAATGTTCTGCTTGTACAGCATCAACTAGAAAATCTTAACAGAATAGTTAGCATGGTGATGTGTTAGTTTGAGAATTAAAAAAATAATAAACATTTATCGTAAAATCAAATACCATGTTTCACGTACAAAGGTCACCGACATAGCACAGCTGATTAGCAAGTTGAAGTGGCAGTGAATGTAGAACTGATGGCCAATGGGGCTGAAAAGTTCTCGAGTGGACATCACGCCCCGGCAAGCGTAGCGTAGGAAGACCAGCCACGAGATGGACAGATGAACTTATACAAGGGGCAGGAAGATGCTGGATGCAAGTCGCTTCCAATCGGCTTTTATAGAAATCCATGGGGGAGGCCTATGTCCAGCAGTGGACTTCTTATGACTGAGATGATGATGATGATTCACATATCATAATTATTATAGTTTACAAAACTAGAATAACCGACTTCAAAATTCGCAATTTTGTTTTAAAAACCAAACTACTGACTGCTTTGAGATTTGAAAGGAATTTTAAATAAATTTAAATGACGAAATCATGCGGATAACACATAAGAAAAATATAAGCTAACTGATAATCTCGTTTTTGAAGTCCATAAAAATAATAATTGTTATCGATAACTTATATTACATCGACCCATCTCTAATTCTTTGCAGTAATTTGTTTAAATAATAAAATAAATTTATGAAATGAAATGCATATATGCTTTTTATACTAATATTCGCGAATGTGAATGAAATAAATTTCAACAATTTCATCGCGTATATTTCATATAATTTAAGACCCGATTTTTCAAACACTGGAGCATCACGGATGTCATAGGTCGGACACTAACATACGCTACAGATATGTAAAAATGTGTTTCATTTCGCTTTTTATACTGTTAGAAATATATTTTTGCTACTTAGAGATGGAAGGTGATAATGTTTTCCATAGTTTTTTAAAGTAGTTTGTAATTTTTACAAGATTGTTTAACACAGTTCACCATCTTGGCACCGTAAGAATTGAGATGTGATTGCGATGAGATGACGTTTAAGATTAAATGACGTTTGTGACCTGTCATTAGCAAACACAGATTTTGGTGTTAAGTTTTTGGAACAATATTTTGTATCGCACCTAAGAGTCTTGTAAGTCTTTGTTAATGTTGACATTAAGTTAAGATTTTTGGGAGTTTTGGCGGGAACGTCTTAGTAACGTATTGTTGCTTTGTTTTATTTTCGTAAACTTGTGTTATTTTGAACATAAATGCTATAAAAATGGTGGTGTTTTATTCATTAAGTGTTCGATAAAGTGCGTGAGTGTGGGCAAGTGAAATAAAGCAGTAAAACGTGTGATTTTACGTTGTCGGCAAAACTCCATAGAAGCTTCTAGTAAAGTCGCCACCACTTTACTGAAGCAGGACTCGACATATAAATTGACTGTATACGTGACTTAGATTGTGACTAGAACATTTACAACTTGTTTTATTCAAGAAACTTGAAAAAATCCTAATACTTGACACTGGCAAATGCTTTAATGCGGGTCCAATACAAAAAAAGAAGAAGAAGTAAAGATTTGAAATTGACATTTAGACTTTCATTAATTTGACAGCAGCCGATCAAATCAAATCAACGAATTCTGAGAATTGTGGAAAAACTGAGGAAAATTCAATCAGATTTCTTTCTCATGTAATTCAATTGTTTATGATGTGAAAATATTTTTCACACTATTCGTTATTTGATGGGAGAGCGCCAGCAGACAGTGGGACCCGAAGACATGGCGACAACAAGCACCGCGGTGACGACCGTGTCGCCGCAACCGCTGCAGGAGGTTTGTTTTGAAGGCCTTATCTTTATAATATTTGATCTGTATATACCAACTACGTATTTGTAACGGAACTGATACCGCGACAAACTGTACTGTTAAAAAATATTGTACTTAAGAAATCTCGATGGAAACAATGAGACGTTTTGGCCTTTGTGTTTTGCGAACACAGTTTAAACTCTCAAATATTCAATATTCAACAAGTCATGGCCTGTTAAACGACATCAATGTTTTAGATCTCAGTAGAGTTGTGGCGGGGCCCTTCTGTACTATGACCCTTGGGGATTTAGGAGCTAACGTCATAAAAGTGGAAAGTTTAGAAGGTGACGAGGCTCGCAAATGGGGCCCGCCTTTCATCAGTGGAACCAAAGATTCTTACTACTTCTTGTCAATAAATAGAAATAAGAAAAGCATATGTATTGACTTGAAAACAACAGAAGGTAAGTTATGTCTTAATTATAACCTCTTGTAACCTTGAACATTTACGGCCTTACTGAAAAACGTTACTTAACATTAACCATCATCTTAAATTCTCTGTCTTCTTTCCGCAAGTGTCATTACGTGTCAGCGAGAATTTGACAAAATATGTTAAGCATTGCTTAAAGTTTTTTTTAAGTAACGTTTTTCGGTAAGGCCCTTAGCTATGGAGATGATTTGTGAGAGATGTTTACTACACTTATATAAATTTACACTACCTAAGTATTATATTATATCACTTGTTTATAAATTGGTTAATAAGTTTATTAATAGGAGTATTGTAAAATAACTTGAGTAGAATTTACTGCTTATTATGAGAATAGAAATACACCCCAAGTGGGACGTCGGTGCAGTTCTTATCGCCCCCACTTCAAATTAGAGTATAGAAATTAAATAACTTACGGCCTTATTGAGAAACGTTACTCAACTTTAACCATTGTCTTAAATTCTGTCTTCTTTCCGCAAGTCTCATTACATATAAGGCCCTTATTGTTTAATATTTTCAGGTAAAAAAGTAATTTATGACTTGGCAAGAAAGTGTGATGTCTTGGTAGAAAACTTTTTACCTGGAAAGCTAGATCAACTTGAAGTTGGGTATGATAGACTCAAGAAAGTAAATCCTAAGCTAATTTATTGTGCAGTTACTGGGTTTGGACCTACTGGACCATATGCTAAAAAACCAGGGTAAGGTATTCTAAGATGTTCATGTTTGGTTTTTGTTTAGGAAAAGTACTTGCCATAAATATTTTCTCTAGGTACATTTGCTAATAGAGTACACAGATTATATATATTATCTAAAAGTGACTAGAAATACTTTGTTTTGTCCATATACTTTTTTATACATATTTTTGTTTGTCCCAATCTGGAACAAACCATCATAAAAATCTCATCATATTTAAGTTGGCTGTCACAAATAAAAAATCTAGCTTATGATAAAATAAATGGCTAAGTGTGTTTCGTGACAAGTGCAAGTATATACCATAAACCAGCTTTCTAATACTTGCAGACAGAGAGACAGACATGACGAAACTTTAAAGGTTCCATGTTTACTACAGAACTCTAAAAAAAGGGAACTTATTAGCAAGCCAATTTGAAACCACTTGCAAGTGTCTATCTAGTACTAACTTTATATACATTTAAAATTGTTGATTCATAGACTCTGAATATATCTGTTGAGATGACATTATACTGTTAGTTCCATAAACACTTGCATTTTAACTTATAACACCAAAACGGTGAAATCATACAGGCATGAATGTAATTTGACAGCCACATCTCTGTAGGTAGATACTATATAGCAGATAAAATACTTCATTGAATGCTATTCATTCCAGCTATGATGTTATTGCATCAGCAATGGGTGGTTTATTGTACACTACAGGAGAGAAGGACGGTGACCCATGCAAGCCTGGTGTAGCCATCACTGACGTCACTACCGGCCTACATGCCTTTGGAGCCATCATGACTGCTTTGTACTACCGTCAGAAGAGTGGAAAAGGCCAACGTATAGACTGCAACCTTCTCTCTACTCAGATATCCAGCATGATTAACATTGCTAACATATATTTAAACTGTGGCATTGAGGGACAACGATGGGGCACAGCTCATGCAAACCTTGTCCCATATCAAGCATTCAAAACGAAAGACAGCCACATGGTCATCGGAACAGGCTCAAACCCACAATTTGCAGACTTTTGCAAGTTAATCCACAGAGAGGACTTAATAACAGATGAGAGATTTATTGACAATTCAGCTAGAGTACAGAATCGTGATGAAATCATTAGAATTATTGCTCAAGTGATCAAAACTAAGACTAATAAAGAATGGATGGAGATATTCAAGAATGCTACATTTCCTAATGGGCCTATAAATAAAATGAAGGATGTCTTTGAAGACGAGCATGTTAAAGCTATTGAATTAGTTAAAGAGTTGCCTCATCCTAAGGCTGGGACTGTTAAAGTTGTGTCCCCTCCAACAGTTTACAGTGAAGGGGGCAATGAAGCAAGAGTTGCACCCCCCACTTTGGGGCAACACACTCGGGATATTCTTGCCAACTTTTTAGGCTACCATGACAGTAAAATAGAAGGTCTTTATAAAAGCAAAGTTGTGCAATAAGTACTTATTTCAAAACTGTACAGTAATATGTATAAGAAGATAATATGTTTTTTTTTATTGAGATATTTCTATTTAATAATGTTGATAGTAATAACATGTTGTTTTATCTTGACGTGTTTGAGTCTGATAAAAGATATAATATGTAATTAGGAATATAAATAAAGTATATTCTGATAAGAACTTTATCACTGAGATGATTTTCATTTTTTCTTATTTAACTTTCATGTAAACAAGTGCAGTCTCATCATAATCATTAATTACGTGAGGACATAACAATACATTTGAATAAGTGATCCAAAACCCAAGACAGACAGACAGATACTTTCGCTTTTATAATATCAGGATGAGACTGAGATCGCATCAGCTAAATAATAATTATCATATAAGTCATTTGAGGTGTCTGAATGTGGACATAAGCTGATTCATAGATCACAACATGTATAAGTTTCGTGTACAAATCGCTTAAACTGAGATGTTGGCATTCTCACTCGGGAGGAGCGTCATGCAAGGCGTTGGGTGGTGGCCTCCCTCTTACAACTCTTGCAAGCCACATAAAGTATGTGATGCGCATATATTTTGGGATTTTCGAATGCAATCCTCCAAATATCTAAGTAGGCACGTAAACCAACTATTTTTGAGGTCGGTGTCTGTATAGGACTTAGTTGATGATAATTTAGGGCCTGACACCGACCTCAAAAAATAGTTGGTGTACGTAGCTACTTAGGTAGACGCCCAGTTCTGATTGTTTTCGTGTTATTTCTCCCTTTTCAGTTAATTTAGATGTTGTGAAGTTCTTTAAATGTTTTTAAATTACTTTTATTATCATGTCAAGTTGACATACAGACGTACATGGCACAACAATACTCCATTGTCGGTATTTATAATAAATCACTTTTTAAAAGAAAAATCCTGTGAGTACCGCTCATTAATACCGCGTACCTCAAGTGTGACTGATTGCTCGCGGGCTGAGGTAGCGCGTTTTGGTGGGAGGTGAGGAGTGTCCGTTCTATACGTAGTATTATATGTTCTGTGACCATGCGCAGGAGTCCGTGGAGCGCATGGCTGTGATAACGCTGCGGCCGGCGGAACGCACCGAGGCGCGCAAGAAGGTAGTCTGGACGGAGGACACCGTCGATAATGAGGACATGAACAAGAAGAAGTCCAAATGTGAGCAATTTCTTTATTGGCGGCAAGTCACATTGTTGAATAAAAGTTGAGATTAATGTCATAAATGAGATAATTAAAAACGTCAATTAAATATGTATCCATAATTTTGCTATTAATCTCCTGTTTTCTTCGACAAGCATGTTTTGCCGCTAAAAAAGACAGATGTTAAAGGTAATTACAAGTACTTCATTGTAAAACTATAATTATACTCTTTCCAACCATAACGAGGGCTACCGCGTTTGAATTTGCCACTAGAGGCTGGTGTAGCGTGAGCTCTTCAAAATGACTTGCGATTTTCAGTAGTTGGTTCTAATGTTTTTTTTACAAACACGCGAATGTTTTGAAGAAATATTGTTGTCTCTGCGAATCGCTACTAACCACTGGTGTCTTTCGAAAACGTATGTCCTCCTTTTTTCCGAACAAAACAGAACTGCACAATACTGCCGCATTCTCTATATTTTCTTCAATTGCACTTTTAAGTTACTAGGAAATGATATATAATTAATCTCTGTTTCCACGCGCGTCATAACAAATTTTGACAAGACTTTACATGGCGCCAACTGGTGAGAATAATAATCGGCCAAGTGCGAGTCGGACTCGCGCACGAAGGGTTCCGTACTATCATCTATAATACTACAAAGTTTAGTTCTGTTTATAAAATAACGAGAAATCAACGAAATTCCAAGTAGTAAATTGCAAACTTATAGGTAGGTTTTCGATACACATCCGGGCAGCATGACGACGCTCGCGCGAATACGCGCGGTTATGGCTCGCTCCGTGATGTTACCTCCCCCGCTACCCGCGCGTTCGCGCCACCACCACACCGCGGCGCGGCGCTCGCACCGCGTTTAGATGCACGGATTATTTTCATTTTGTGAGTTTTTATGTATTAGATTAGGTATTTATTTTTATAGTTAATATATTTCTAAATATTTACTTACAAATATTCAAGTTTCTACCTGTTAATTAAGATCGAGTAAAAATTGCTTAAAATACAAGTAAGTATTCTGTGAAAATTTGAAGCGTCTACCTGTTACCGTTTTTAATATTGAGCAAAAAAATACGAAAAAACCACGTTTATTGTATGGGGACCCCCCTTAATATTTTTTTATTTTTTATTTTTAGTATTTGTTGTTATAGCGGCAACGGAAATACATCATTTGTGAAAATTTCAGTTTTCTAGCTATCACGGTTTATGAGATACAGCCTGGAGACAGACAGACAGACAGACAGACAGCGAAGTCTTAGTAATAGGGTCCCGTTTTTACCCTTTGGGTACGGAACCCTAAAAACGGTAGCCCTCATTGAAAAAAAAATACATTTGTATGTAAAACGAACCTTAATCGTGAAAAGATAACAAATAGAACGACACGAATTAGTTTGTTTGTTCTCTAGGTTGCTGTGTATTCGTGAAGCCGCGTAAGTTCGACGAGTCAGACTCGTCGTCCTCGGACTCCGAGTGCGAGCACTGCTTCGGTCACGTTGAGAAGAAGAAGGTGCACCGTACTCACCAGCAGCAACAGGGACCACTCACCATCACCGACTCCGAGGTGGGGCTTGTGCACATTCTGATCATCAATCATAGCATAGTTGACTGGCCTTACAACTCAATAGGGAATATGCATAAATTTTATTTCATATGAATAATAGTTTTAATTCATAACATATTAAAATGAACCTATGAGTATAATAAAAAAATAATGAAATCGGTATTTTTTTTCCAAAATATAAACATTTAAAGTTTTAAGTGAGGGATACTCTGCTATTGTGCGCTCTCTGTCTAACATGATATTAAAACACTTATAACTTTTCCTATTTTTAAAGGTATATAAATTTTGTTTTTGTGGAATGAATCTATTTGTGGTTAGCTTTTCGTGAAGAAATAAAAATAAATCATAGATATTCCCTTTTGGTCGTATGTCTGCCTGCTAAGCTATAGGTCATGGGTTCGTTCCCCACCCAGGATAAACATGTGTGATGAGCATGTATGTTTGTTCTGTCTGGGTGTTTCTATGTATCATAATTTTGTATTTATAAATAAAAGTTATTATGTATTCTATCAGCCATCGAGTTCCCATAGTACAAGCTTTGCTTAGTTTGGGCTAGATGGTGTTGTGTGAAATGTCCACAAATATTTATTTATATTTACAACATGTTTCATACATTTTCCATGTTTACACGTTTGTTTCGGCCAAAAAAACAGCTATTGTTAGTTCAGCCGTCCAGTCATGAAATCGTAACAAACAGACATAGAGACAGACAGAGTTACTTTTGCTTTTATTATAATTGAAAGGAGTAAGGCTGAACATACATATACCTGACAAACATTACTCACCTTGCGCAGTTGGGTCAGCTACTCGTGTGTGTTTCCAGGTGACGGACGCACCGGCGGGCGCAGCCGTGCCGACAGCGACCATAACTCTACAGCCGCCGGAGCCCGCGTCCGCGGACCCGGCGCCTTCGCCCCCGGATAGGACGCTGCCCACCAGCTAAGCACGCATACATGGAGCGCACAACTTATCTGTACTGTCGACCGACACTATAATTTAATACACATTGTTTTCTGTAGGGTTCCGTTTAACCGACAGTTCAGTCTGCTGTTACACGATATTGTGATCTACGATGGAGCACAATTATCGAAAAAACCGATTCATTTTGAAACACCCAGATTATTAACATATTAGGGAAAATCCATTAAGGCAGCATATACCCCAGTCTACTTAGTAATTCGCACAAAAAGATTGCCATGAAAGCCCTTTGGTTTACAGAAAATGATTCACAAAGGACGCTTCCAGAATAATAAAAAACGAGATAAATTGATATGGTAGTGATTGGATATAGTATAACATTTTTGTATTTGCTTGAGTATATAAAATTCCATCAAAACGTAAAAGATGTTATATAATAATGTCTGTATGTAATGTAATTTACGTCTAGACTGTGCGGCGTAAAGGCTCATAACACTAAAACATCTAATTTTCGCGCTCGCTTCTCTTGCGCATCGTCATTTTTTTCTTTTTTTTTGACATATCATTATTTATTTACTGGGAGTAACTAGTATGCATGTATTCGACAAGTTTTGTTCTACCTACACACATTTATACATTATTTTCGAACATCGAATCGAGGTCGAATTGCTTTCGACCTTCATCCAAAACTATATTTTTTTTCTCACTGCTGAAGTGGGTCTCAATATCTTAAATGGACAGTGACAAAAATTCTCTCAAAAATAGATAAGAAATATGGGGGTATATTTTAGAATCCTTAGTAAGGTAAAATATCTTTGGTCATTTGATCGTACAGATAAGATGATAGGCCGTATATCTGTCAAATATCTAGATAGAAAGGTAATACGCTAGATACGTCAAATAAAGTAATAAATTATAGTTGTTGCAGTATTGAACACTATATTATAAATAGTTAAAACTGCCGTCGTATCAGTACCAATAATATAACCCCAATCATAACGTATGTACAATCAGTGGTTAAAAGTCTATTTATTATTATCTTAAGGCCGATAATCGCCTAGCAGCTTAATATTGGTCGTATATCGTATTGCGTCTCGGCACAATACACACCGTCATATAACTGTGTGTGCGAATGTACTCAGAATAAGGCCTAGGCCGCACTACGGGTTTTTCCCGCGAGCGGTAACCGCTATAAACCGCTCGAGACGGTACTAAATCAGTGGCGGGGAAAAACCGCAAGTGCGACCGCTTGTATTCGTTTTCCTGTTTCATAAACTCACGCGGTTAAAACCCGCTGCGGTTTAACCGTAGTGCGGCCTAGGCCTAAGTTCACAAAAACCCATTACAGAATATTGCATTTTGAGAATGGTAATGGATTTTTGATCACGATTGTACAATAGGAAGTATTTATGAAACAAGTTGGGTATACTAAGGTATCCATTGGTTCCAGTGATATTATCGTGAAAGAGGGCTTGAGATTTTTTTTATATACGTATGTCGTGCAATCTTTCCGATTTATATATTGTTATATTTCCGTATATGTACTAGCTGGGTTCCGCGGTTTTACCCGCGTAATGAGGAAAATTGAGTTAATGACTGGTTGACTGGACTAGTAGACATCTCAAATCAGTCATTCTTTATTATTTCCTGACTCGAGTTAGAAATAAATTAACTTATTCTTAGTCAATAGAAATTCTTAGAAAATATGTGCCTGCTCGCGAGAAATTAGAGAAATTGTATGGGTTAGGAGCGCGTCGTTTACTTAACTTTTCATAGGTTAATATTTAATTTAATTTTGTGTAAGATCTATGTTATTTGTAATTAGAACAGTAAACCGCTGTTTATATTAATTAGTTGTTTTATTCTCGTAAATCTCAATAACGAGTACTGTTCAGTTATTTCACATCTAGTTATCTTGTATCAATGTTGCAAAAATAATCAAGTTTTTACTTTGATTGGCCTCGCAGTTCCGTCGGTAGAATGTCAGCCTTCTAAGCTGCAGGTCGTGGGTTCGACCCCCTCCCAGGACAGACATTTTTGTGATGAGCATGGATATTTGATCTGTGTCCGAGTGTCTATGTATCATACGTACATTTGTACTAACAAAAAAAAAAGTATCCGCCATCAGTTTCGTAGAGTACAAGCTTTGCTTAGTTTGAGCGTAGATGGCGCTGTGTGAAAAATTTCCAGCAATATTAAAAAAAAAAACAAGAATTCTCTCCATGGATCCCTGCACAAGTTTATTTTATCTTTAACGTTCGCAGGCTTGCGTTTGGCTGCCAACTCACCTAATGTTAGCAAGTTGCAGTTACGATGGAGCGGTTTTAAAAAGGTTCATCCAGGCAGGCGCCTTGAAGAACCTTTTTACAGAAATTATGGAAATTGTTCAGGTAGAGAACTAATGTGGTATTGAGGAGGCTGCAGAATACCATAATACCAGTTAGTTCGTGTTTTTCCACGATATTTCTTTATCTAAACAGACCATTTTTTCATTCGATGTCGCCGAAGATGAAGCACATTCTTTCGATGCACGACGCTATAAATCAGAATCAGAAATATAGAGTTTTAAGAAGATAAAAACAAGAAACAAATATAATAATGACCTATTTATTTACATATGAACGAATAACATGTCGACAGTTTATTGATAAACAAACTGTATCCAACAATAAATTAACAGTCCAATTACACTATTGCAGTTTCAACACATTACCGGCCTTACCGGAAAACGTTACTTTAAGCAATGCTATCATATTTTGTCAACTTCTCGCTGACACGTAATGACACTTGCGGAAAGAAGACAGAGAATTTAAGACGTTGATTAAGTAACGTTTTTCGGCAAGGCCCTACACGTCTCAAGGTCTGAAGTCCATCTACGCAATGCGACTTTAAAAAAATCTAACTGTACCATATTCTTACATCGTATTTTCACGGTGCAAACTTCGAACACATCGCAAATGCTTACAGTTTAGTCACATTTCCAGCTCCAGTTACTGCAAACTTCTGTTTTCAAAAAATATTCTGAAGTTTTTATTATGTAAGTATACTTAACACGTTTGATTTATTCATTTGACAACGTATTGGAATAGACGTTTTCGAACGCGGTCAAATCGAAGCGCGAACTAGTAAACAACGTAAGTAAGATTTTTTTAAAGCCCTCATTGAAATGAGTGGAGTAATCTTATTGCCGTGTCATAAATACGATAAGTCAGCATCGCATATTTAAAAATATTGTCATGTCATGGGCTGTAATATCAATTGATTTAATCAAGTTATTCAATTCTTTTATAAAATATAATTATTTCTAAATATTAAGTAATCTCATAACGAGTATAATTATTATAAAAAGATATAAACACTAACAATAAATGCAGCTACTAGAATATATATGCGTTCTCTACCACAGGCTCTAATAAAATACACATCGAATAGAGGAACCTACCCCTCTTTGTAACCTTTTAAAATAGCCAAAATTAACCTACGGTGCGCATTTTCTAAATATACAAAGTGAAAGCCCCGGTGACCTCACGCGAGCGAGCACAGACTTCGTATTCCTCACGTGATCACACCTAACCATACCCTGTAACGAGGATTGGATATATATCAGAGGACCTATATCCTAAAAAGCACTTACCTGTAAACCCCGTGCGGAATCTCCACGTAGTATAAATAGGTAATACGCATCGACGGTCGAACAAAACTATTTCGCTTTTACGCAGAGTAAATACAGAACTAAAGCACATTGGGTTTAAAAAATATAGATTGAACTTATAGAGCGCTGTCCTTGTCACTCATACCTGTGTGTGACAGGGATAGCTCTCTATAAAGTTCTATTGACTGATCATGGCTTACTAAAGCTCGATGTCCTATATGTACTGCTGAGTACTGTAACTGCTATAAATTATGACACGAAAGTAGATCAGTAAGTCCGTGACTTTTGCATTGTCCATATGTTTTGTAAAACAAAAGAGAATGATCCATTAAATAACCATAGTGTCATGCACGATTTAATAACATAGATTATTTTATCTATGGCAACACTTAAAAAAACGGAATGATTTAGTCGAAAGGAAGCAAGTGTGCGAAATGTAAGTATTAAAATGTGCGTTATATCTAAGAATATTTGTAACGGTAGGAATAGCCTGAAGCGCTAGGCGTTCACATACAATATCAAGTTCAAATAAACAACTGTTGCAGACCTATTTTCTTTACCCAAAGAGATTTTCATACTACCGTTTACTCTATTTTATTTTTTGTTAAAAGTCGCAGACTTATTGAGCCATCCATCATTTGTTAATACATTTTTTATTACGATAAAATAATTAGGACCTCAAGTAACAAGCCCCTCAGCCTTTAGAGGGCAGATACAACTGCGATAAAATACTATAAGTAATTTAAATTAAACATTAATACTTCATTTTTAGCTATCAACATAAATAGACGAAGGATCACCGGCGCATTTTTCTGAAACAGATAAATTAACTTTGTTAGTTTCGCATGCTTTGAATTTTGGCGGGAACTTGGTAAAAACATGTCGTAAAAATGAGGCAACATTTTTATTGTGTTATTTTATATCCTACACCTCAGAATCTTAACTTTTAGAAACTTTATAAAAATCAGTTTTGACGATTCCAAAAGTTAATTATAATTAGACTAGCGTAATACATCCGTATCTAAATTCCAAAGTTATAGCTAAGGTACAAAAATCGTATCAAACTATGGTGAATGCCACTCCAGAGTTCTAACTGTTCAAGTGAGCAAACGGTAGGGCTGTTGACTTGGTTTCAGTTTCCAAAATGAGTCATTAATTAGACGACAAATACCAAAAAACCAGGCTCGAAACCAGTGAGCAAGGTTTCTAAAGTTATATAGACACGTTGAACATTTCTCGGCAAAATCTTTACCGCATATACTAGACTAGACTCTTACGTAAGTTTGAAATTGTTATCAAAAATTAGTCACGAATTAGTTGTCCCAAACTATAAATAAATAAATTTGTTGCGGTTATCTTTGAAGTTTATCAAAAAGCGCTGTAAACTTTTACATACATTTTTCAAATTCTAATATAGGCTCAACTTTCCTCTTAAAATTCAATAGTAAATATTGAACGTTGGAATATTTAGGTATTTATTTTATGCGTTCATTCAAAACTGAACTATCTTGAAAAACTCAGACATAACTTATTCCAACAATTGCTAAAAATAATTGAATAACTATTGTGAAATAGTTATTAAATTACTTTTAGAAATTGTACTAAAAATGGTTACTAACTATTTTACAATTGCTAAAAATAGTTTAATAACTTTTTTTAGGATATTTATTCATATCAATTATTGTTGATAACAAAATTTTTATCAATTAAACAAATTATTATTTTTTGTCTATTAGTATAACTATTAAACTATTTAGTTTTAAGAGAGATGTTGTCAAAACGATCTTTTGTCAGCAAATTACGCGTTTTTCATACAACAGGAGAAATCTGTTGTACCCTTTTATAGCGTCCGATTTCAATAATTCATGTTTATATGGTTAGAATCATTCATGGCTATGCCTCTACGTTTTGCTCTTTCAATTTTTATTTTTATTTTTATTGGAAGCAAACCAAAGTTTAAAAAAAATAAATGATAAATAATAAATGATTTAAATCATATACAAACGAATCATTAGAATCTGTTAATGTTTAGTGGTAAAACAATTATAAGGAAGGGATTTCTTGTAATTTTCAAGGCTAGAGTGAATAGATCTTCTAGATCAGCGAGCTCCATCCTTGGCCACACCGTCGCTTAACATCAGGCGAGTTGGTGGTCAATCGTAGATCTATCTTGTATCAAAAAAAAACAGTTTTCTCTTATTTGGGAGATCGCGCAACAACATTTCTCTAACATAACTATTTGAGCACTAGGAGTGAGGAGGGAGGAGACGGTCGTACCTATTGAGCGGTTTCTCCTTGTATAAGACGGGCTTCCTCGGGCGGCGCGTCCTGCCCTCGCGCTCGCCGCCCGACCCCGAGTCTGAGTCGCAGCTGCCGGCGCGCCGTCCCGCGCCTGCGCCTGCGACTCTACCGGACAGACCACGCACACCGTCAATACACGCTCATTGATACGCGGGCTACACAGAAAGTCACAGCACAAATCTCTGAGTCCGTAGTCTGATCATCGTCCGTCACGCTCGCACATTTTTGAAGATATAAAATGACCGAATGAACTTTAAAAAAATCGTCGTTTGTAAAACTAGAAAACAACATCAGAAATATTCGACAAAAATTTAAATTTGATCCAAGTTAATTTTCATACATAAAAATCATTTTTGCGTTAATAATTTCTAAAGATTATTTTTATGTATGAAAATTAAATTGGATCCAATTTAAAGTGTTGTCGAATGTTAGTGATGTTGTTTTTTAGTTTTACAAACGACGGTTTTTTATAAGTTCATGCAATATTTTATATCTTCAAAAATGTGGGTATGCGCGAGCGAGACGAACGGTGGTCGGACTACGGACTTTTAAAGGAAAAACAAAATACCCGACCGCAGAAAAGAGGTTTTACAGTCTAACTTCAATTTCGTTACGTTTGATACGCTGTTGAGTGCACGTTTTTTGTGGAAAAGTATGTGGCAAAGACGCTGGAAAAGGTTATAAGTGCGCATTCTTTAGAATAGTTCTAATGAATTCACTTATGTATTTATTACAAAAAAGTTCTTTGGAGGAGATGAAAAAGCACTTTTTTATTTTTGCGAGTCATACGAGTATTCGAGTATTATTATTTTTACAAAAAATATAGCTGAGTATCATAACTCAGGGAGCGAAGACAAATCTAACGAAACCTCGCACATCAAAACAGTCAAGCCGTTAAAGCTGTAGGCCATCATACAGAAACATAGATACACTCGAAAAACATAACCCTCTTTCTTACGCAATCGGATAAAAACATACAACCCTTGAGACTCATTATATTGTAATATTATGAGTTTTATCATATATAGATTCTTTTAGGAGATCGGTAAAAAACTAGAATGGTTCAAGAATTGTTTGCTGGATCCAGACCAACCCACGGAAACAGACATACGACCATTCATAGCATAGTAAGTCATAATAATAAGTAATTATACTAAGAACATCGTCAGCAAAACATTGATAGTGATGGCATGACAAGTCCGGCATTATATAAACAGTAACATAGTTAAGTCAGACATACAGCCAATCATAGTAAAGTAAGCCAGATATACAGATAATCGCATCATCAACGTAACAAACTAAACATAGCCAATCATAGCGTATTAAACTAAACATATAAACAACCATAACATGGTAAGCCAGACATATAAGTAATCATAACATGGTAAGTCTGACATATAGCCAATCATAACAAGGTAAGCCAGACATATAAACAATCATAACATGGTAAGCCAGACATATAGCCTATCATAACAAGTTAAGCCAGACATATAAGCAATCATAACATGGTAAGTCTGACATATAGCCAATCTTATCAAGGTAAGCCAGACATATAAGCAATCATAACATGGTAAGCCAGACATAGAGTAGTAAACTAATATTCAAACATAACACAGTAACAGATATACAGATAATTATTTTCTACTTTTGTTTAATAGTTTCGTTTAAACAAAAGTTGGAAATAATTTATTAACCTATTTCCAACTTTTTAAAATTAAGTATAAGATTCTTACAACCATAATCAACAGAATGAAAAATATAACGAGATTCACATTATACCAAACCTGGAATAAAACATAAACTGGCTTGTGCATTCTCCCAGCAACACACCAAACCTTTTCAAAAAATTTGATCAGGTGTTAATAAAATTTCATAAAAAGACAATTTATAATTGGAGACGATAATAGGTGATATTACGGATTTTGTTTATTATTTAAATCCCATTGGTATAATGTGAAACAGTGAAAGGCTATAAATAATTACTATGCAAAGCCTGGCAGTAGATATCAGTCACAGACAGGAGAATTTGTTAACCCTCTTCCTCAGGCGTTTTTGCCGCGTCGTGACGCCGCTAGCGCGAAAGAAAAATGGAATGCAAGTGAAGCCAAACTGATAAATCTTACAAATAATTAAGCAAACTAGGAAAGAGTGAAAGAAAATATTATTATCTGAGCAAATCCAAGCATTGGCAGCACTAACGAGACCTGAAGAGCGGAACCGATAAAATACAACAAGTTGTATTCACAAACCATATATAATCTTCTAGTAAAGCAGAAAAATACTGACCTGTTCTCTAATTGACTCAAATCATTGCTTATACGACCATCCGTCCCTACACCTTCATTGCTTTGGTCCCTGGAATGGGACGGGTTGTATCTATGGTCCGTCCTTTCTGGACTATTTGCCTGTCCATCAGTTCTTTCTTCACTATCTGCCCTTCGTCTCACAATTTGGTCCCTTCTCTCAAACTCTACTTCCATAGTAGCAACTCTGCTGGTATGTTTCCGTCCTCTACTGTTACTTTGTTCGTTGTTTGAAAGTTGTACATCCATTGCGCATTCTTCTTTCTTATTTCTACCTCTGTGTGCGAGCTTATGTTGTGCATTCCGTTCCCTGCTGTCTGGCCGGGATGTTTCCATATTTTCTTGTGAATCGTTCCGTTCTCTACTGTTCCTCTCACGACTGTGAGATCTTTGCCCTTCCATAGAGTGGATTGTTTGTTTTCGTTCTCTACTGTTGGCTCGTTCTTCTCTAGTAAGTTCGTTTCTGTCTCTGCTTTTCGTCCGTCTGTCCATGTTGATCCGGTGTTCTTCCAAGATGTCTGTATCGCTCGAGTTAAAGACTTGTTGTTTATGATGGTGCTTGTGGAGCAGCGGTTCACCTGATGCGAGTCCCTCCGTATCGTCTTGGTTGTTTTCTCTGGGAAAATTGTTTGAATTAGACGTGTGTATGAACAGTGTGAAAGAGGAAATGAGTGTGACCCGCAAAATTGTGGAATACGCTTCCTGAGTGGATTTTCCCTGATGGATACAATCCGGGTGTCTTTAAATCGGTAGTAAATCGGTTTCTTCTAGGTAAGCGCGCTTCATTGTAGACCGCAACATCGCTTAACATCAGGTGAGTTGGTGGTCAAGCCCAAACTTATATTATATAAAAAAACAGAAATAATGAGTTCCGTAGACGTACGATCACCGACATCACTGATCACAACAATTCCGACATAGCACAGCAGATTACCAAATTCAAGCGGCAGTGGACAGAAAACATATCACACAGAACTGATGGCCGATGGGGACGGATGGGGATGTGGGAAGACCAGCCACGAGATGGACATACGACAAGTTTTACCTATTTCAAGTGGCGGGAAGACTGGATGAAAGCCGCTTACAACCGATTTTTTGGGAATCCACGGGAGAGGCCTATGTCCAGCAGTGGACTTCGTGTAGGTTTGATGACGATGATACAATACAATACAAAAAAAAAAACACTTTATTGACACCATAATAAAAATAGCATTAGGTACATGATTAGGACGATAGAAATGTACAAAAGGTGGCCTTATCGCTAATAGAAATCTCTTCCATCCAACCAGACATATAATGATGATAATGGAAGAATAAATAAGCTACGTTACTCTACAATGACCCCGGCGACGGTGGCGCCGTTAGGGCTGGGCGCGTGTGAAGCGGCGAGCGCGTGCGCAGTGGCGGGCCGCTTGGGGGGGGAGCCGTCCCCGCCCTCCCTCTCGTACTCCGTGTCCAGACGCATCTTCGCCACGAGCACTTTGAGCACGCGCCCGCTGTTACTGCAAACGATACAACATGTTACATTTTCATCTATTATAACCAGATTCAGTCAGGATGGCACAATCGTCGTGTCAAAGCTGTCTTTATTTTATGGCGGGTGACACAATCGTAGTGTCATATGCTATTTACCTCACAAAAACATACATAAATTGCGCAAATTACGAGTTACACTGCATGCACACTGAGGCTTCCGTACTCCCAGGCAACATATGAACACAGAACTAATTAGCAAAATGTACTATAAATTGATGAATATTTGCAATTTCACATATTTTCTATACAGTAGAAATATCCTGAAATGGTAGTTTGTTCGATTTCATTGAATAGGAATACTAAAAGTCGTTACGTTTACTTTTATCAGAAAAATAACTGAAGAATATTTGTTATGTATCATGTACTTATTAATGCGAAGATGAGAAGATGGTCCGCGCCCAGCAGTGAGACAGTTTGTACAAACCCTGTTGTACAAACTGTCCCACTGCTGGGCGCAACTGCTGGCTGACAAAAAATATATTAATGCGTTTTTTAAATTAATTCAAATTATAGTGGTGACGTCATCGTGTGACATCACAAAACTCATCATCTCAGCTTTTTACAAAACTAGACCAGAAAAGAGAATATCAATTAAGATCACAATACAAAAATAACCTAATATTACCAACGTCCAAATTAATAATGCATAGCTCTGGCCCTCATGTTATGGCCATTAAAATATATAATAAGTTGCCACAATAATTACAAGAAATTGAAAATGAACAGGAGTTTGCCCAGACCCTCAAAACTATATTAATTAATAAGTGTTACTATACCTTAGACGAGTTTCTTAATGATAAAAAAATTATCGAATAAACTGTTCCGCTCCGTACCAGTTGCTACACCCTACATTCATGATATTATTTAAAATTGAAATATTGATTTTATCAAATTTTCTGTATACATTCTTTTGATGATTTAATTGCCTATGTTTCCATTCTTTATGTGATTAATACATGTCAAAATGTTCTTAAAAATACTTAAAATCTCTTACAAAATATTGAAGACAATTTTCATTATATGTCAGGTACCTGTGTAAATTATCCAAACGTGGAAATTTAACATTTGGATGTTTAGTTCGGTCAAAGTAAGAGATATAACAAGTATTTATTATTAAAAGAAAAACAAAATACTCGAATGTAGAAAAGCAGTTTTATACAGTCTAACTAAGAATTTCGTTACGCTTGATACGCTGTTGAGTGCATGTTTTTTGTGAGATAGTGCATTATTAAGAATAATTCTAGTAAAATAAAAAACGTATTTTATTTATATTTTTGTTTTATTTTATTTATTATAATAATACATATCTCGTATTATTATTACAAAAAATAAAGTTTATGACACTCAGGTAGTGATGACGAATCTAACGACATCTCGCACATTAAATCGGTCAAGCTTTAGGCTGTAGGTGATCGAAAACATAACCCTACTTCTTACGGAGTTGGGTAAAAATATCAGTTATTGTGAATAACTATCCCTTACAACACGTACATACCTGAGCCTCCTACTGGCGGGTCTGGGTGAGTAGTGCGCGCCGGCGCGAGGGGTACCAGCCGCCGGCGGGGGGGACGAGGTGCGCTTGCGCCGCCGCACCGTGGGCGAGAACTCGCGCGACACGCGCACCTTAGGCACCTCCTGGAATAATTGAATCAATCTACAATATTGAACTAGACTAATTACAGTCTTCTTCTTTTTTGTAATGGACCCGCGCGATTAGCGATTTGCCTGTGTAGAGTATTGAGATTTCATTAAATATCTTGAACGATACAAGTTATAAAGTCACAATCTAACTAACATATACAGTCATCTTCAAGTTCGAGTCCTGCTTCAGTAAAGTGGTGGCGACTTTACTGGAAGCCTCTATGGAGTATTACCGCAAACATGAAAATACACGTTTACCACTTTATTTTACTTGCCCAATCTCACACTCACGCACTTCATCAAACACTTATTGAATAAAATACCACCGTTTTTTTACCATTAACATTAAAAATAACACAAATTGAGAAAAAAAACAAAGCAACAACGTGCTATGATTCCATGACATGCCCATATCACAACTACAGAGTGGCAATACATAAAATCACGCCTATTTTCCCTTACGGGGTACGCAGAGCATCATAGACCATGAAGCCGAGTGTGTAATTAACCCCTGACCCAAAAATAGGTGTGTTATAAGTTCGACGAGTGAGTTAAACAGATATGTTTATCATTATTACAACTTAAAAATTCTTTCGAGTCAAAACAATAAGCCCGGCAAAGTATGAGTTCTACTTGCACACCGAAGCGTCCATGTTTCCTATACATGAAACAATACATGAACATGTACACTGACACCAGGGCTAGTTACTAAGCAAAATGTGATATATATCTAAGAATATTTGTAACTTATTTACACATATTTTCTATAGTAGGAATAGCAGTCCTAGATTTGTCAATAGGCCGTATTGGCCGCGCCGCGGCCTAGGGGCGGCAGCGTCCTAGGGGCGGCAGATTGAACTAGGGTATCGATTTTCAAGATCAGTAGGGGCGGCAAAAGTGTAAATTCGCCACTGAGGAATAAAGCCTGTATATTTAGGAATAGACGTTCACATATAATAGCAAGTTCAAATAAGTAAGTGTTACAGACCCGTTTTCTTTATTCAAAGAGAATTTAACACCATCGTTACCTCTATTTTATGTCACATGACACCAACTATCAAATGTTCACTTGTCAATTTTCTATCCTTTTCTTTAGTGGAATCATTAGTTTTATCTCGCTCAATAAATTCCCATTTCTTCAAAAACTATTTATGCAAGATTATCTCGCTCTTAGCCAGTTTTTAGTATTTGTAGATTTACATCAAAGTAAACCCTACAATCTTGCCAATTTTGAAACTTTTATCTATTACCGTTCAAAGATACACCTGTTTAATTTTCTTAACCTGTTACCCATTCCTCACGAATCACGGAGCCTATTCGTGAGGCACCCTTGGTACAGAAGTGTAAAAAGAGTGTGTGTGTGTGTGTAAGAGAACATTGGCACCCATCCTGGAGCTTTAATAACTACCAATTGTTCCGTCCCTTCAGTCTTGTTTCTCTCGGTGTGCGGTGGGCTGTCTTTCAAGTCTTCTAGTTCGGTGGTGGAGTCCGGCTCCAAAGTGGAACGGGACTTCGAGGCACTTCGCTAAAAATCATGAAAACTTATTGACACTGTTCATCATAAAATTATTTATTATAAATATACAGAGCAAAATTAATCTTAATCTAAGGCCAAACGACTGTATTTTTATATTGTGTCGCGTAAAATGAGTCGCGCAATTTGCGTTCAACAGAAATTCTGGTGGGGCGTATTTCGTCAGTTGCTATTCAACGGTTCTATAGGGTATTTGTACGACAATAACACCCCGTCAAACCATGCGACGAATATTGTGAATCTACGAAGAATATTCAAAAGATAATGTCAGAAAAAGAAGTTAAATCCACTCAATAATAAAGTGTCGCTTCCCTCCCCTCGCCCCGAACGCTATTAGGTTGACATAATGCGCGTGAGCCGGCGTTACAACTCATTTTGCGTCGTCTTATCTCTGCGTCTTATTGCGGACTTCCGTATGAAACCGAATGCAGTGTAAATTGTGCGACTCATTTTACGCGACCCATAAATAAAAAAAATACGCTTGTTTGAAATAACTACATCGCAATCCGAATTCTGACAAGCAGTTCTGTCCACGTAGGAACAGTTCAGTACATGTTCCTTTTCATCTTTGAAAATGGATCCCACATATAACGTGGTTAATTCTGAAAGCACCACTTAACTAATTAAAAAAATTAAACTCACTAAATTCAAACAAATATATACTTAGTCTGGCCATAAATACTGTTACAGTTAAAAATAAGAAAGATATTACATTTGAATTTGGAATCTGTCATTTTTATACTATTGTTCATTGAGTTTTCTAATTTTGGCGCCAATACATTGTACAATATTTTGCGATATTAAAATGGAGTGGGGTGATAAAGAGAACCGAATCGCTGTGATTGCATTACACAAAGTTGGTATGGAGCCAAATGCAATTTTTAAAACTCTCCATACGCTTGGTATTAGTCAAATGTTTGTGTACCGGGCTATTAATAGGTACAATGAGACCTCCTCTGTTTGTGACAGAAAAAGATCTGGCCGTCCACGTAGTGTTCGTACGAAAAAGGTGGTCAAAGCAGTAAGGGAAAGAATTCGAAGAAATCCTGTCCGAAAGCAAAAGATTTTATCTCGGGAGATGAAGATAGCACCCAGAACCATGTCGCGTATTTTAAAAGATGACTTAGGACTTGCAGCCTATAAGAGACGCACTGGTCATTTTTAACTGATAATTTAAAAAAGAATAGGGTGGTAAAATCGAAACAACTACTGAAGCGGTACGCAAAGGGAGGTCACAGAAAAATTTTGTTTACGGATGAGAAAATCTTTACAATTGAGCAACATTTTAACAAACAAAATGACCGTATTTATGCTCAAAGCTCTAAGGAAGCTCCCCAATTAGTCGACAGAGTGCAACGTGGGCATTATCCGACTTCAGTGATGGTTTGGTGGGGTGTTAGCTATGAAGGAGTGACTGAGCCATATTTTTGTGAAAAAGGTATCAAAACATCGGCACAAGTGTATCAAAATACCATTCTTGAGAAGGTAGTTAAGCCCCTTAACAACACCATGTTCAATAACCAAGTATGGTCCTTCCAACAAGACTCGGCGCCAGGTCATAAAGCTCGGTCCACGCAGTCTTGGTTGGAAGTGAACGTTTCGGACTTCATCAGAGCTGAAGACTGGCCGTCGTCTAGTCCTGATCTTAATCAGCTGGATTATGATTTATGGTCAGTTTTAGAGAGTATGGCTTGCTCTAAACGCCATGATAATTTGGAGTCCCTAAAACAATCCATACGATTGGCAGTGAAGAAATTTCCCATGGAAAGAGTGCGTGCTTCTATTGATAACTGGCTTCAACGTTTAAAGGACTGTATTGCAGCCAATGGAGACCACTTCGAATAAGCTTTTATATTTTAAATTGTTTTATATTTATGTATTAAACTAACACACTGTAAAAGTAATAAATATTAATTGCAATAAAAAAATATTTTTTTTCTTCGTGACAATATTTATGGCAAGACTAGGTATATTAGAAGAAAAAAACCCGATTGCAGAAAAGCAATTTTTGCAGTCTTACTTATGATTTCATTGCTGTTGAGTGTACGTTTTTTTGTGACAAAATATGCGAATAAATCCGGACAAGTGCGAATCAGACTCGCCCACTGAGGGTTCCGTACAAACTAAATAATAGGGGGAATCATATATTTTTTTATATTCTCCATCATAAACCGAAAAATATACATCGTAAAAATATTTAACACATTCCTTGCTCACCACTCGGATCCGAGTAGGGGCTATAGTAGCGGCGCCTCCCACTCGGATCCGAGCGAGCGAATTTTTGAGGCAGCCCTCATTCCTTGCATTGAGACACTATTTTTTTGTGATTAAATAAAAAAAAACAGTTTTTAGATTTTTTCCTATATGTGTACTCTAACACAATGCTTCTTAACGAAATTTCAGAGTTCTAGGTCAACGGGAAGTACCCCATAGGTTTTGATTCCTCTGTGAGTGTCGAAATGTGCGTTTTTACGACATATTCGGCTGTAACTTTTTTTACGAAAACTGAGAAATTTTATTTTTCTTTCTGCAGCAAGATACTATGGATCTGCGTATATGGTTTTAATTTCAACTCGATACCTTCACGCGTTCCCGAGATAAAGGTCTTGACACCCGGACAGACGGACAGACGGACAACAAAGTGATCCTATAAGGGTTCCGTTTTTTCCTATTGAGGTATGGAACCCTAAAGATCGCTGTAAAAGATTATAAATGCGCATTATTAAGAATAATTCTAGTTAAATCACTTGTTTATTACGAAAAACAACAGACAAATCTAAGGAGATCTCGCATATCAAAATCGGGTAAAACTATTTAATACCTTACCTGATTATTATTGCTAGCGTCAAGCAACCAGCTTGGTCCTTCCAAAGGGTTTTCTATTCTAACTCTGCAATTAAACCAACATTTTTATTTGATTTTATTTTATGAGAGGCTCACTCACATCACATAGAATCACTTATCAAATTATTTATTCTTACAATAAAAACAGTACATTATAATGAGGTTGCTAATCGCCAAACGTTATCGGTAAATGAGGTTGTGGTAAGCACAACCAATTTCAAAATACATAATTTTGACTGCTTGGATGATATAACATATTTTACAGTTATTTTGACTAAACCAATTTCGATTAAATTTAATGGAACCAATCTGAAAGTATATATCCTTTCAAAAGAACAATTTTTCAAATCTCACGACTTCCAAGACTCATGGCCATGCCATATATTATATGTAGAGTCGTGTCGCCATCTCGCTCAACTTACCTCGGTGGTGTTTTATTATCAGCTTCCTCCTCCTCTTCTAAGACTGTGTCTAAAACCCTGAAAACCAAACGAGATATAATTAATTGAAATTAAACAATTTTCAACGGATTTATCGCGTATAGTTTATATAATTTTATGAGCTGACGTTTCGAACACTGCAGCGTCCGTGGTCACAGGTGAGACTAGATGACAGTTGTATTTTTTGTTATGAAAATATTATGAAACAAAAAAATCATCAAAATCAATTTTTAATTGGCGAAGTAATCCCGTAACAAATATACAAAAAAACAAAGTAATTAAAAAAAAATAAACCGACTTCAAAACAATCTAATGAACTGAAAAGGGAGAAATAACAATAAAAATTAAATAAATCTTCCTTTTCGGAAGTTGGTAAGAAAACCTCATTTAATATATTTTACTAATTTTGCTATGATTTTGTACTGGAGCTGTTTTTGTACCTTGAGACAAGAATGGAATTCTCTAAAAAATAATGAGAATAACAGAAAATTCACAGGTGATATAACTGAACAGCCAGTGAATTGTTTCTTCTAGATATCACATGAGTTGGTGATAAAGCGGAACCCTATTAATTTTAAAAATCGGCATCTCGCTCGCACAACTCACTCGTTCCATGTATGAAAACAGAACGGCAATCCGAACTGACATTCACAACAGTCCATCAGTTCGTAACATTGTGTAAGCACAGCTGATAGTCAACAGATTTGATTATCTTATCTGTATTAATTACTCACGAAGAATCAAAATTGTCATCTCCTTCCATTCTCTGTGAGTCTTCTATGGCTTCTTCTTCATTATCTGAAGAAAAAAAAAACACTAATATTATAAGGAATGTATTTAACGCGACTAAGTAAAACGAATATGGGTTTTAAAAAAATGTTGAGAGGGTACCATGTATGGGTTGGCAGCTAATAAGGAGTATCGTAATAAGTAAAAAGTAGCATATTAATATATCAGTTATAAGATCCTTTTTAATTTAAACTAGCAACTAACTAACTTTCTTTTACAGGACAAGTAGAAAGTCGGCCCACTATCACCCATACATTGTGGATTTTCCCTAAAGTACGAACCAATTAATCCGTACAGCTAAGGAATGAAACGAATTACTGGCTTCTCTGTTCCCTGAGAGATACAATTTGGGACTTTTTAAGGTCAGAGTGAATAGGTATCTTCTGGTCTGCGTGCTTCATCTTCGACCACATCGTCGCTTTCCAACAGGCGAGTTGGTGGTCAAACGAGGACCTATTAGCAATAAAAAAAAAATTGCCTAGAGTTTTTCTTTTGGTAACTGAATTTATATCTAAGCGAAAACTTGATTATAGATAAAAAATAGGAAATGGGCATTCATAAATAATATAAATCAGATACTATTTAAAATTGTTTGTATGAAAAATAAATATTAACCAGCTAATATTATACATATATTGTGCGACTTTTAAAAGGCTTTAAAATTCTAAAATGACATTAGATGGTACGTAAATTGTTAGTAATATATTAATTATTTATGCCACCCTGATAGCATTATTAGTCGCCAAGTCATTATTTATAGCTCCTCGCCAAATATTTCAACTGACTAGTATAGTTTATTTGCTACTTTAATGCAGCTGCCAGTTTTTAGTTTTTATAACACTCTTATTTTTGAAGTTTATATTTAATATAATAGCCGCGAAAATACTTAATCGCTAGCAAGTTATTTTATTAGTTGCAAACACTTAGTCGCCTTTTAAGTTATAAGTCACCTGGAAAATAATAAGCCATATTATAAAGGCGAAAGATTAAGAGTGCGTTTGTTTGTTTTTTACTTCTTGGTGCTTAAACGGATATCGCGATTTTGATGAAATTCGGTAGGAAGTAGACACCCTGGATTAACACATAGGCTACTTTTTGTCCTGAAAATTAATATCTCCTTTGATATAAATTATGTAAAACAGCGGGTAACACCGCGGGGGTAGCTACTAGCTGCCAGCTAGTATTGAACAAAACTGCAGAAGTCTGCCTGTTTCTTCAGATTGAAAATAAAGATGAATCTGACACCACTCATATCAAAATCAGTCAAACCATTTCATTTCCATGTGAGTATTGTAGAGATTTACATAATATGAAAAAGATTACCATAATTCTCATAAATGTAGTTTATAATGAGTACAATTGATAGTATTATCAGTTGAAAATTGTAATGATATACTATATAGGTGTAAATAATTTATCAAGCTGCAAATGGTAATAAATGATATTTCATCTAGTTGTAAGTTACAATAAATGTCATACCTTCTAGTTGTAAAAGTTCTGCACTATCATCTGCATTGTTTTCTTCATCTGCCTCCATATTCTGTGCTGGCATGTCTACGTCTATTCTTGTTAATGGTATGTACACATCTGAAATAGTAAACATTAATAAACTGAAGTCATTAAGTCTAGAATATTTTTTGTAAATCATGAAGAATGGATTATTAAAATATCAGTCTGCATAGTGATGAAAAAACAGTGATAATGATGACATTTCTAGGTTTCCAGCTATATCTGTACTGAAATTTATAAGAATTAAATCAGCAAGTCTGATGATGAACATGTAACAAACAAACAGAGAGACAGACTTACTTTCACCTTTATAATTTCGCTAATATAATAGTTAGGATTAGTAAATACGAATGTGCATTCAAATAAAAAAGGTTCAAGTACATATTTTTTTTTTTTATTTGGTTAGAAAATGCAAATGGATTGTTTTTTTATGCTTTAGGTATTGTTATTTAAATAGTTCTTTTTAGGGTTCCGTACCTCAAAAGGAAAAAACGGAACCCTTATAGGATCACTTTGTTGTCCGTCTGTCTGTCTGTCAGTCCGTCCGGGTGTCAAGACCTGTATCTCGGGAACGCGTGAAGATATCGTGTTGAAATTAAAACCATTTACGCAGATCCATAGTCTCTTGCTGCAGAAAGAAAAAACAAATTTCTCTTTTTTCGTAAAAAAAGTTACAGACGTACACGACGTACGTTTTTACAGTAGTAAAAAACGCATTTCGACACTCACAAGGGAATCAAAACCTATGAGGTACTTGCCGTTGACCTAGAACTATGAAATTAAGAAAGAAGCATTGTGTCCGAATGCAAAAAATCGGAAAACTGATCATTTTTTGACAAAAATAGTGCAAGGAATGAGGGTCCAAATTTTGAAGTTCTTTAACCATATCATGTGGGGTATCATATGAAAGAGCTTCATTAGCATAAGCTAAAACAGGTTTTTTAATATTTTTACGATGTATATTTTTCGGTTTATCTACTAGTTTGTACAGAACCCTCGGCGAGCGAGTCTGACTCGCACTTGTCTGTTTTTTTTACTTCTAGTTTTACAAGTTCTAGCCCAAGCTGGGTGTTTTATAAGGAAAATTTGTATTAGTTTACCTTGTAACATATGCATGGGCACAGCCCTTTCTGTGACATTTCTATTTGTATTAGAACTTCTTGCAGCAGATCCTGGAATTAGTAATAAAAATATAGATATAGATTAGTTTTATACAAAACGAAATTATAATTATAGTTTCAAAAACTGACTCCAATATTCGCAATTGGTTTAATTGGATGACATATTTTTCTAGTTATTTTGTTATGAAAACCAAAGTACTGAACTGATTTTGATATAATTTATATGGGACCACCTCTGAAGTACCAATGTAATCACTGAACAAACATACAACAAAAATAACAGTTGCATTGAGAATCTCCTTCTTTTTGGAAATCTGTTGAAAAATGACACAATTCTTAAATTTTGTTTATGTATCACGAAAAATTATACTTTTTCATTAAAATGTTAATGTTGTGAAAATGTAGTTTTTGATATCACCTGAAATGATATAAATTCACACATAATATACTAGAATAAAAATGCTAAATAATATATATTACAAAATCTTAATGAATTGTAATTATTTCCAAATTCTTTTATTGCATTTACTTATTATCAAGTTTGGCTAACCAGATAAGACCTCCTCCAAAAATTTCTTGCTAACAGCAAAACTTTTTTCATCAAGATCCTATGGAAAAAGTTGTGCACATATTTATCCTACTTTGTGTAAAAACACCTCTTCACATCTTGTTCCTTATTGAAATTTTGTATCACTTTTTTTCGCATACAAGAAATTTGTCTAGATAGTAGACTTTATGACATAACACCCTAATTTGGAATCTATTATATTATTAATAATTTAGAACAATGATATTCAGTTATGATAACCGTTAACCTCGTAAGACCGAAGATTATTCGTAAGCGGTTCATAATAATGACCAAAGGTACTTTGAAAAGGTTCAATTTCTTATAGCCATAAAGGCCAAGGTCTTCAACTAAAGATTTTTATGTGTTAGAGGTAACAGATTGATTTAAAATTAAGTGGAAGCATTCTTAAGGGTGGTTAGAACTTATTTAGTTGGTCCTTTTAAAGGGCCCACCATGCTTATCAGAATAAAGTAATTTCATTATTTTCACTTACTTGCAATACTAGTATCAAGCATGGTTAGAGCAACAACCGGTTGAATGGACTGCCCACCCATCATGAGAGGCGGGACTCTGTGCACTTTATCCTTCTTTGCTGTAGGAGGAGTACCACCGATGGAGTTCCACCGAGGCGCCTCTTTGTCCAGCTGCTCCCTTTCTCGCATGTAAGCTTTAGCAAGGTCTATAGTTGTTGCAATCTCACCAGATGCCCTCACAAGATGAGCTAAAGCTTTTTGAGCAGCTGATTGTAAAGCTGCATCAAGGTTGTTGGCTTGAATATTGCCATTGCTCCTTAGCCTCTGAAATTTTACGTTTCTACATAGAGTTACAGTGAAAGATTTGTGACAGTAAATAAATAATTATTTGAGGACACTTCACACAATTTGTATATACCTACACATATAGAAATAGTCTGAATGAACCTTAAAAGCCTAGTTTTATTTTTTATAAACTGAAACTATATTTAGTTATGAACAGTTGGTCAGACAAATGGTTAGACCTTACGACGTGAAAGTAATACTAATTATGTTTTTATAAAGTGACTCCCTGTCACTTTATAAAAACATAATTAATATTACTAATACATAATTAGTAATCCTAACTCCTGTTATGATTACTTACACTTAGTTTTAATCGTAACTCGTTGATTTCTTTCATTAGATCCATTTTTTCATTTTCTCGCTGGCCTGCTAACATCTTCCAATACTGAACCTTTTGCACCAATTCATTGTTGTTCTGTTTTAAATCTCGGAGTTCGTCTTCAGCAGTGGCCATCAGTCTTTCTACAACAGAGTCTTTAAAGTTTTTTAAATAAGAAAATATAGCACTAATATAATATTTGTGTTCTATCATCTGTTAACTTACATTATTGATTAAAATTTACTGAATTCAAAATGAGGAAACGCGTAAACGATAAATACATTACCCTTAATGTTCTGTGTTATAAACTGAATTTTTCCTTCCTTCGAATCCAAGTTTATCGTATGTTCAAATCCACACTAGAGATGTAAACCGGTTTGAAGAAAACCGGTGAAAAACCGGTTTTTCTAGATACCAATAAGAACCGGTTTTTTTCACGAAAACCGGTTTTCGCTTTCCGTATCTATTAACTACCATCTATAACTTAGAAGAATAATTTTTAAACTCAACGAAAAGCAAATGTGCAAATCGCACATTGCACATCAAGAAAAATAAAGATTAATCAAAGATTTTTAACGACATTGCCGACTTGTGCCAGCAACTTCAATACCGTCTGAGAGAATATTCTCCACGTCCGTGTACATCCTCTCCTCAAGAAGAAGTCAGCTGCTAGATGATGCTGTCGACCAGTTTTGTTTCTTACATCAAAACGTAGATCTTATACATTGAATAAACATTTTTTTTTAAACCGGCCAAGTGCGAGTCAGACTCGCCCACCGAGGGTTCCGTACAAACTTTAATAAACTTTTATCTACTGATAAAAGGAAATCATCATCATCATCATCTCAGCCATAAGAAGTCCACTGCTGGACATAGGCCTCCCCCATGGATTTTCAAAAAGACCAATTGGAAGCGGCTTGCATCCAGCGTCTTCCCGCCACTTGTATTAGGTCATCTGTCCATCTCGTGGCTGGTCTTCCTACGCTGCGCTTGCCGGTACGTGGTCTCCACTCGAGAACCTTTCGGCCCCATCGGCCATCAGTTCTACGTGCTATGTGCCCTGCCCAATGCCACTTCAACTTGCTAATCCGCTGTGCTATATCGGTGACTTTTGTACGTCTACGTATCTCTTCATTTCTGATTCGATCTCGTAGAGAGACTCCGAGCATAGCCCTCTCCATAGCTCGTTGCGTGACCTTGAGCTTCCTTATAAGGCCCATAGTTAGGGACCACGTTTCAGTGCCGTATGTCATCACTGGTAACACACACTGGTTGTAAACTTTCGACTTGAGGGACTGGGGAATATTGGACGAGAAGACGCTTTTAAGTTTCCCGAACGCAGCCCAGCCGAGTTGGATACGACGATTGACCTCCCTCGTAAAGTTGGACCTGCCTAATCGGACCGTTTGTCCTAGGTAGACATATTCGTTAACAACTTCAAGAGTGGAGTTCCGCACAGATATTGGGGTGGGCACTATATGGACGTTCGACATAACCTTCATTTTGTCCATGTTCATTTTGAGGCCCACCCTTTGGGAAACTCTATTGAGGTCTTCAAGCATCGTACTGAGCTCTTCCATCGACTTTGCCATGACTACTATATCTTTATTTTTAAATAAAAAAAAGGGTTAGGGCTTCCCGCCCTAGCCCTTTTGCAACCGATGACATCACGTGCGGCACGAGCGGCACGTCGCAGTGCTAGGCGCGTCACCAACCGAGAGTGACGTGTGTGCTGCTCCTTTGAAAAAGACCGCCGAATGCGGTTGAAACTATAGTCGGATATTTCGGCTCAAAACAGACGTGAGTGACCCGTAGTTTTTATTTAAAAATGTGTGAAAACCACGTTAATTTCCATAGACTACTATATCGTCGGCAAATCGAAGGTGAGTGATGTACTCGCCGTTAATATTGATGCCGAGCCCTTTCCATTCCAGAAGCTTATAGGCATCTTCCAAACCGGCGGTAAACAGTTTCGGAGAGACAACAGAAAAGGAAATAATTTTTTATTTTTATTTTCCTTCATAAACCGAAATATATACATCGTAAAAATATTTAAAAACCTGTTTTATCTTAAACTAATGAAGCTCTTTCATATATTATGATACCCCACATGATATGGTTAATTCACTATAAAATTTGGGTCCTCATTCCTTGCATTTTTCCTATATGTGTACTCTAACACAATGCTTCTTACCAAATTTCATAGTTCTAGGTCAACGAGAAGTACCCTATAGGTTTTGATTCTCTTGTGAGTGTCGAAATATGCGTTTTTTTGCGACATATTCGTCTAACTTTTTTAATGAAAACTGAGAAGTTGGATTTTTCTCTCTGCAGCAAGAGACTATGGATCTGCGTATATGGTTTTAATTCAACTCGATATCTTCACGCGTTACCGAGATACAGGTTTTGATGAACGGACGGACAGACGGACACCAAAGTGATCTTTGGTGTCCGTCTGTCCGTCAGTGTCCTAAAAGGGTTCCGTTTTTTTCTTTTGAGGTACGGTATCCTAAATATGAATAAAGCTGTTTAATTACATCATATTAAATGCTTAATAAAAATGTTTGCCCTCGCATGAATCCTACAAAAAATTCTTATTTTTTTGTTAACCCATTTGACAATGACACCGGAGGCCTTTAGATCGGCTTTTCAATTGAAATGAGCTTTTTGCAAATAAAAAACAAAACCCTAAAGAAACCTAAAAAACGTTTAACGTTGTCAGCAAAACGAGTTTTGCTGACAACGTCAAATCACACGTCTTTCTGCTTTATTTCACTTGCCCACACTCACGCACTTTATCGAACACTTAGTGAATAAAACACCACCATTTTTATAGCATTAATGTTCAAAATTGTTACGGTAGGACCCGGCAAAATTACGATATAAGTATCTACCGTAATGATGGTGTATTTGGAGACACTGAATCGAACAAAAGTAAATGTGTGTGCCTGTAACTCGCATCCTCACCTCTCAGATATTAATGAAAATTAGTTTTGACAATACCAAAAGTTAACCGTTAATTACCCGTCCGTCATTGGCCAGCAATGTTACATCCGCATCATAATTCAGAAGTTATAGCTTGAGTTTAATAAGGAAAGGATTCTGGAAAGAGCTTGTGGCGACATACGTCACCACGCACACACACGAGAGCGCGGGAGGGCGAGTGAGGCGGGCGTACTTAGCCCGCGTCGGGATACGCACCCAAAACAGTCAGCAATCCCATGGCACGTGACACACACGCGGAGTAAATTCTCTTGCGGTACAAGAGACACGCGATCGAACGACCGAAGAGTGTCGGTTATCTTACTCGTCTCGTTCTCCTCCCGCGTGCTCTCATTTATCTTGTGTTTTGCAATGTTATTGTGTTCGTGTCTTCTAAATACATAATTAGTTGGGACATGGTGTTTTATTCCTTGGAACCGGCCGCCTAAGGAGGCGGGTTCTTCACCATCCCGCGTGCCACGGCTAGCTCATAAAAGAAGGAACCAGAGACCATTGGGCCCCCGCCGTATCATCATACAGCGGTGGCTCCTCCCTGGCATCACCCTTCAAGCTTTTAGCTATAATCCTCACCACTCATACGTGAAAACGGTGAAAGCTATCGACATGATTATAAATCCAGTAGTTACCCGTTAATTGGCTGAGACAGTAAGAATTGCTTTAAGTGTTCTGAAGTTATATAGGTAACTTTGTGAGGATTCTACTTTGACTAGTTCTCCCCAGAATCCTCACTAGCTCATGTGTGCTCAACGCAGTTTTTAAGTATGAAATTGCCTTTTACATAAATTTTTCAAGTCTTGTACAATCATGTACAACATCAATAACCCATCTCGTGTCCAATTATACTACGTTATCGGAATTCCCAGTTAGTGCTTACTCCATCGGGTCATTGTGCAATTTCATACTTAAAACTTTAGCATTGATGAGATTTAATGTGAATATTCTGGGGAGAACTGCCCCCGTATTCTGAATCTATATCTCAGTCTCTGTCATTCCCATAGAGAATGACAAAGACGGAGATATACATTCCGAATCGATTCTGACCCCCGCTCTACACTTGTGCCGTGAACGTCCGCGAACAGGCGTGAACATAAGTGTGGAGGGTTTTCACGGCGTTCGTGGCCGTTCACGCCTGTTCCCCGATCGAAGTCGGTATTTTGTCCCGCGACAAAGGGTTCGCGGCAGTTCGCGCCTCGTTCACACGCGCACCTCCACATTCACGGCACCGTGCCAGTTTGCTCCTGACTATAGATGCGCACGGACGTGTAATGCGAGCTAAATGGCAGCGCATCGGATTAATATAAGTTAAGATAGTGAATTAGAAATTTGCTTTTTGAAATATTACCACGCTGAACGTATACTGTGGGACTCGAAGCATCCATATCATAGTAATAAAAGTAAAATTATGACGCCTGGAGAAGGATTAGTTTTCAAATTAATATCGATGGGTTACGAAATATTTCAGTCATCCATCATCTCCTTTTTCTCCAACGCTTTCGAACGATTTTAATATTTTTTTGGTGTAAATAATTATATGTTGCCACATCAAACAAAGTTAACGCAGCAGCAGTTTTGACGTCCGTTTCACGGCAGGTTTCACGGCACAAATGAGTGACCTCCATGAATATGGAGGGTGCGCCTCTGCCGCGAATTCGCGCCGTGAATTCACGGCGTGATTCACGGTACAAGTGTAGAGCCGCGGTCAAATAGCTCAGAATACAGGGGCTGGTCAAGGTTACCTGTGTAACTTCAGAATATTTAAATATATTCTTACGAGATTTGGTATTATCATATCGCCTAATTATTGGAATTATAACCACCTTATGGAATAATAAGTTAGCTCTCACCGTTTTTGCATATGAGTGGCAACAATTCTAACTAAATCCTTTCTCCAGAATCCTCATTAAACCCAAGCTATAATTTCAGAATTATAATGCAGCTCGGGCAATTTTTGGCACTGTCAAAACTAATTTTCAGTAATATCTAAGAGGTGTGGATGCAAAGTTCATCGATATAAAAAATGGAGCGCAAAGCTAAAAAAAATGAAATCAATCATATATATTATACATGGAGTTTTGGCGGGAACGTCTTAGTAATGTGTTGTAGCTTTGTTTTATTTTCGTAAACTTGTGTTATTTTGAACATTAATGCTATAAAAATGGTGGTGTTTTGTTTTATTCATTTAGTGTTCGATAAAGTGCGTGAGTGTGGGCAAGTGAAATAAAGCAGGAAAACGTGTGATTTTACGTTGTCGGCAAAACTCCATAGAAGCTTCTAGTAGTCGCCACCACTTTACTGAGGCAAGACTTAAATTTGAAAATGACTGTTTACGTAACTTAGACTGTGACTAGAACAGCTATATAACCTGTATTATTCAAGAAACTTGAAAATGTTTCAATACTTGACACTGGCAAATCGCTAATCGCGGGGTCCAATACAAAAAAGAAGAAGAAGGACGTTAACATCATGCAAAAAAAAAACCAACACACATGGAGATAAAGATGAGGTTATGTTGTGGTTGTTTTGAGTGAATAGCTAAAATATTTGAAATTTATCCTTCTAAGTAATACCCACTGAGAAAAATGTCGTTTCGCGGTAGAGGAGGCGGCGGCGGTGGTGGTGGTCGTGGTGGATTCGGCGGGCGTGGCGGCGGGCGCGGTCGTGGCGGTTTCGGCGGTGGTGGTCGTGGCCGTGGCGGCGGCGGCGGTGGCGGACGCTTTCAGCAGGACCTAGGCCCCCCAGAGACCGTTGTCCCGTTCGGGCAGTACGGCTGGGTTGTGCAAGACGACCTCGTCTGCAAAGTGGACATCGAGGACGTTCCTTACTTTAACGCACCACTCTTCTTAGAAAACAAGGAACAGATCGGGAAAGTGGATGAAATATTTGGCAATCTGCGAGACTATTACGTGTCAGTGAAACTCGGGGAGAATATAAAAGCGAAGAGTTTCAAGGACGGGCAGCAGTTTTTCATTGATCCGGCGAAGTTGTTGCCGTTGAAGCGATTTTTGCCACAGCCTCCTGGAGCACGTGGGGGCGGACGCGGAGGCCGCGGCGGGAGGGGCGGTGGAGGTCGTGGCGGCGGCGGAGGGTTTAACCGAGGAGGTGGCGGCCGCGGGGGAGGGTTCAACAGGGGAGGGGGAGGTGGTGGATTTAACAGAGGCGGTGGAGGCGGCTATAACCGCGGCGGAGGCGGTTTTGGTCGCGGCGGCGGCGGTCGAGGTGGCGGCTTCAGAGGCGGCCGTAGGTAGCCTTCTCACTAATGGACTACAGTGTTTGACCAAGAATTTAGTGTTAAGATGTGAATGGTTCTCACTGCAGTGTTTGGAAGAGATGTTATATCAGATTTTTGACAATATACAGTTCATAACAAGAGATAAATTAAGAATACATATTTTATTTCATATCGGGTACATTAAGAAAGAAATATTTTGCCATCAACTAAATCTGTTGCTATCCTAAACTTCAGTTTTTGCAGCTTGAAGACCTGAAATGCTTGTTATTGCTCATTATGTTTTAGATTATATAACTAGTGTTTCAAGTCAAATGAGTCTATTTTCAAGAAAACCACTTCAAATGTAACATTATATAAATAAAAAACTGGCATTGCAATTGGTAAACATTGTTGTACATGAGTACATACTAAATATTTTAATAGTTCACTAGGTTTTAAGTAATTATTATAGGTAATTCTATGATATTTGTAAGTTAATTTAAGATAAAAATAAATGCTTAGTTATAAAAAAAAAGGTTATTTTACTTTGTATGATTCGCCAATTGTAAAAAAAAAATATTCATATATTTTATTATTTATCAGACAATAACCAAGTACTAAATAAATTAGAACAATGACATGTGATCCATATATTATAGTGATAGTTCTAGTCACTAAAATGTACTCTAACAGGTGTTTCCCAAACATTGTTCTGCCATGGCCTGGTAATTTTCACACTGCCTCTTCGTTACCCACTTAATACTTTTAAACCTAAGCTGGTTCTATTAGGTAAAATAATACACATTTATTAATAGTAAAAATGTTTTATTAATACTACATATTTTGGTATCGCCTATTACCGCTTACGAATATAGGTATTATTTTTTAAACAAGGTGGGAATGTTGCGACCCATTATTTTATTTTGATGGCCCGGTACCGGGTCGTGATCTGACTAATGGGAAACGCTGTACTATACCTTTTGTTCACTAAATAAAGTTCTCTCACTGAAGCAAAAACATCACATTTGAATTATTTATTACAAAAGTTTTTTTAACAAAAATTAGTGATATTCAGTATTGCTGTACTATGCTTAGAAGAAGACTTGAAAATTAATATAGTGTATGCAACTGCACTCAGTTCCAAAATTACTATTAGTGCAATAAAAAAAAACTTAAATCTCTTGTTGATTATTTTCAATAAGCCTTCGGCTAAATAACAATTGGTTGTGCTTATCATTAAAAAAAGATTTTATAATTTCATATTCTATTTTTAATAATAAAATTTCAAAGGTTGCATACTAAAAGTCAAAGAATAATGATTCTGTACATGAAGTTATACGGAACTTTCCTTTAGCAAGTTTCTTTATACCGACCTATCAAGAGATAAGTTTTCTAAGTTTATCCCGATTGTTACACATTGAAATGAAACAAATATATCTGTTAAATAAATTATATAGATATATCAGTTAAAATTTGTTTTATTTCAATTACTACCAAGAGATACCATAAAGTCCAAGATTAATACATGAAATTGGGAAACCTCTTACATATTATAAAAATGTATTAAACCTATTTAATAGGTAAAACAATTCATTCTAAGTTCTCTAATTCCGACTTCCCTGAAGTAGGGATATAGTTATAAGCAAGCGCTCTGCCTCTGTGGTTGAAAATGTAGAAGGAAGGCAGGTTGCATTGTGTCTCCCACTTTGTTAAGTTCAATTCTGCAGCTGCTGGGATCTCACGAAGATTTCCGGCTACATTTATGACGCCCCACATTACGGCAAACATGCTTATTACTGCTTGAACTATAATCTGAAAATGAAGGAGTTTCTTTAGATAATTAATACTAAAGGTGTATTCATGAGGTTACTAGTAAACTTACATCACACGGCAGGGAGGAGAATTCCTGTGAAGTAATTCTAAGGTATGAACGATCTGTAAAAATAATAGATTCATTAGCTGTGAGAAGTACCTTTAGGTAATCTTTAATTTACTAAATTAGATTCACTTACGCTGAGCTGCTGAGAACGCTGAATGGAATAGTGAAATAAATCCTACGATGACTATGATTTTGTGTATTGATGAAGCCATAACTATAAAGACAAGTTGAATCTAATGAAACAGGGAACAAATTAAACCTTTGTGAAAATTATCAAACAACCAACCGACCGAGATGTTAATCTCCTCCACAATGACATTGACTGACAGTGATGTTCCAAGTCAATTTTGGTGTTGCCGTATCTCCGCCTTATAATAGCCGTATTTTCGGGGAAAGCCGAAAAAAACGGCCGTATACAAAAATTTTCTTTAGTTTTACAAATTACGGGTACTATATGACTTAATTACACTAATTATTTACTTATAACTAATCTCCGTATAAGTTTTGAATGGTATTTAATACTTCAGATTCAGTTGGTGAGAGGTTTTCTTCTCCTTCATGTTTTTCATAATTTCTTCTGGTACTTCAAATTGCGTGCAATTGCCTTTGTTTCGCACGGCTTGCTTTGCTCAAAGCTCCGTTGATAGTGAAGGTTATTAGTTTATTTTGTTTGTATGTTATTCAAAACAATCCAAAGATTTAAGATGCTATTTTTGATTTAGCAGACAAAATTCTAAACTCACTCGGTGAACAAAGATATATATTGTTTTTTCTCTATTTTCGTAACATCTTAATTTTTTCATATTATTCATACGCTAAGTGCAGGGGAACTCCCAAACCTGAAACCGTTTCCGCGTTGATGAGTTCCGTTATACGAAGAAATTATTATTCGTCGATACTTACGATATCAGCCGTATACTTTCATACAAAAGTTATACGGCTTTGGGATGGCTGCCGTATGCCGTATTTTAGATACTTAGCATGCCTAAAAGCCGTATATTACGGCAATAGCCGTATCAGGAACATCACTGTTGACTGATACAAGTGACACTTAAGTTAATGAAGTCATTCTGACTTTAGCATTTACATAATCCTGACAGCAAAGGCTATCGTTGCCGTAGAGATGAGGTAAAATAAAACCGGACAAGTGAGAGTCAGACTCGTCCACTAAGGGTTCCGTACAAACTAGTAGATAAAAGATAATCATATATTTTTCTATATTTTCCTTGATAAATCGAAAAATATACATTGTGAAAATATTTATAACCTGTTTTAACTTATGCTAATTAAGATCTTTCTTATGATACATGATAGTTTTTATTTCATTCTGTTTTCAATTGTAAGTATACATATACATAGTTACCATGATATCACTCGAGCCGTAAATATAAATCATGTAATGTACTTATGATATTAGCTCATTTCTATGTTTCTTCATTTAACTGTCTTTCATTAGGAAAAGATATGAGACTATTTAGACTAGTTAATTACAGTAATGTTTTTTTTTTATATTGACAAGATGAGTAACCCGTTTACCTTAATAGTGAACATTACCTTCACGGAATGCGAATTTTTTTTTAGTAGTCATACAAAATTAAAATGTTTGGGGTAATTTTTCCAATGACACCATAAATCTAGGATAAAAGTTGACCGAACACAGGGTAAAGTCAAAAATAGACCTACTAACACTGCATTCACTTCACAACATTGTTTCAGTGTTGTTTTGTGTCAGTGTTTTTGTATTATATTATAACACTATCCAGAACATAAAAAAAATTGGTTGTCCTTGTCTGTAAAGTCGGTTTACGGACGATAGTTTAACGTGACAACGTCATAACAAAACATTGACGAAATGATGATGATGATGATGTAACGGGACACTGAGCGTAACGTAACGGGACAATGAGTCATACTTTTTCGTGCGTGCGGCCGGTGTTCATCGATTATAGACGTTGTCCCGTCAAAAAAATCACAACACTATTCAGAGCCGTTAACGATAACAGTTTATATTTGAGTTTTGGCGGGAACGTCTTAGTAACGTGTTGTTGCTTTGTTTTATTTTCCTAAACTTGTGTTATTTTCAACATTAATGCTATAAAAATGGTGGTGTTTTATTCATTAAGTGTTTGATTAAGTGCGTGAGTGTGGGCAAGTCAAATAAAGCAGTGAAACGTGTGATTTTACGTTGTCGGCAAAACTCCATAGAAGCTTCTAGTAAAGTCGCCACCACTTTACTTAAGCAGGACTCGACTTATAAATTGACTGTATACGTGACTTAGATTGTTACTAGAACATTTACAACTTGTTTTATTCAAGAAACTTGAAAAAATCCAAATACTTGACACTGGCAAATGCTTTAATGCGGTTCCAATACAAAAAAGAAGAAGAACAGTTTATATTTATAAAAAAAAAAAAAAAACATTAGTCTATGTTGCGGTTTGCAGCGTTGTTTTGTGATCTAGCTATTTTGATATTTTGTTTTAAAAACTCGTATTTCATGCCATAAAATAACTGAAAGAGTTTGAAAATGATGCGTAATCCTCGCCTAGAAGAATTCGAGATGGAATCTAAACCATCTCGAGGTACTCACAAGCAAACTTTTAGAAGCATTATGTACAATCCGGATACTGGAAAAATATTGGGGAGAAAGCCTGAAAGTTGGGGTAAGTCAACTTCAGAAACTTTCGTACTTTTTATTTTACACGAGTTTATTTCGTCTTACTGTCATTTGTTTTTCAAGTTGCGTATTGTCATTAGAATCAAGGGAGAATGCGTGTACGAATTGAGGGCGTGGTCTTCGAAATTGCAACTGTAAACAATGCCAATAAAATAAAATTCTGTTACATTTTCAAATGCACATACATGTTATTATTAAGCTTTAGGTTAAACATGATGACATCCATTTGATATATTCTCATTTTATTAGGTAAAGTTGTAGTAAACCTAAAACATACATAATCTTTTCTATTTCAGGAAAAATTATCATCTTCTATGTAATATTCTATACAGTTCTAGCATCTCTATTCATGATCTGCATAGTGACATTTAAACAGCAGTTCATAAACCCCCGAGTGCCTCGGTTGCAGCAGGAGTACAGTTTGATTGGCTCCAGCCCGGGTCTCGGCTTCCGACCAATGCCTGCTGATGTCAGAAGCACTCTCATTTGGTACAAGGGGACAGGATATGAGAGTTATAAGTATTGGGAGGATCAGCTGATTGAGTTTCTGTCAGGTCTGTTATTAAACTCAAAATTCATGTAAAAAACTAATAATGTGACAAAGTTGCTTATGTTCTGATTTTTTTTAGCTTTCTGTCCTTCTTGTGTGAAAGACAACAATAGGTTATTGACCAGTGAGAGCTCTTATTCAAGGTCAATAGATTGATTTTGAAAAAATCATGAGCCTTCTGAGATTGATTGCCAGTCTGCTATTGTCGTTTACATTATAAGAGAGATGAGAAAGCCCTGACTTTATTTATGTAAATTAATGTTTAATATTGGTGTATCCCTGTCCTACAATTTTGAAGTATAGACAAATGAGATCTCATAATTTTGAAAATTGATTGGCAGGTTATCATAAGCATGTGACACAGACTGTTGAAGAAAAATTTAAGCATTATGTATCTAATAGATAAAATGTTAATTCTTTTGCAAGTTCCTATAAAAAAACAACTATTTATCTGCTGTATTGTGGCAGTATGACACCACATTTGACCAAGGTTTGAGGGTTTGATTGAAGAAATAGGGTATTAGAGGGTTGTATTTTACAGTTTGCCCAGGAAAAGAAGCAGCTGGTACTTCTAATCTCTTTTTCTTTTAGATCAGCTTGGAAGAGAGTTTATGATGAAGTGCATTAATAAATTAAACAAATCTGTACCCCTATTCTCAATCATTCGGATTTGGATTTTGGTCGAAAACTATATCTCCATCTCTGTCATTTCTGTATAGAATGACTGAGATGGAGATATAGTTTCCAACCTGAATCTGAATCTGACAAGTTGTGAATAGCCTTACTGATAACCTGTGACATTTACCTTCCATTCGATTCAAATATGTGCTAGAATTACCAGTCTCGGGTATACTGAATTGACAGATTTGTAGGATGCTGATTAATGGTTTTCAGAGTACAAGAAGAAGGGTCAGACAGCAGGTGCGGGTCAGAACATTTTCAACTGCGGGTTTGGTCGGCCACCGCCACCTCCAGGCAAGGTCTGCGATGTAGACATACGTGACCTGGACCCTTGTATAGACGAGAACCACTTCTCCTTCCACAAGTCTTCACCATGTATCTTTCTCAAGCTCAATAGGTATGCAGAACTCAATCGGTTCAATTCAATAATTAATATTAGGTTAAAAGAATCGTTGCGCGATCTTTTGGCAGCAAATTACGCGTTTTTCATACAACAGGAGGAAGCTGTCTTTTATCCTTAATATTATCTGTTTTCAATCCATTGAGCTGTATGTACGAGAGCAGATAGCACTCATAGCTACTTTGTAACATCCGCGCCTCAGTGGTTTACTAGTGAAGTGGAGTGCTTTCGACGTTTTGCTGGTGAGAAAACACACCAGAGATGCAATTCTGCGTTGCAAGTATCAACCGTATCGTATAATCGTAGATAAACGATGTAATTATTATTCCAGTGCTTTAACGCTGTTTAGTTTACTTTATCAAAAAATGTGATAATAATTTCGCTTCAGATAGCTCCTCTGGTACGTAAGTACATACAACTCAATGTTTCAATCATTATTTTTTTATATGGCTGGAATCATTAATGGCTATGCATCTATGGTTTGCTTTTCTCAAAATGTACACTTTTAATTTTTGAACTCAGAACTCTACCGATAAAAAAGGAAAACGCTAGAGGCACGTCTGTGCCTCTACCGTTTTATCTGATTTCACAAATGTCTGTTTGTGAAATCAGATAAAAAAAAACATCGTAATTGGAGCAGAAAACTAAACTTTAGCAAAATTTTCTCCTATTTGTATAGGAGATCGTGCGACAGTTTTCTTAAAGAACTATGAAATTAAAAATTCAATAAATGACATTTTAATTGCACACATTAAATTTATTAATAAGTTTAAATACAGTTAAACAGTTTGTAAACAAGTCTCTAAAAGAAAAACAAAATGCCCAACTGCAGAAAAGCAGTTTGTGCAGATTTTGTTGTGTAATTTTTTAACTGTCTATAAATTTGTATTTTATTAGTGTTAATTGTGTATTATTTCGTTCCTGTTCCATGGTATTTCTGTCCTTCGACCGGTTTGGTGGTAATATAGACCTTACGTGGCAGGATATACGGGTGGCGGCCGGAGTTCTACAACGACACGGCGCATTTGCCGTTCGACATGCCGCGGGAGTTGCAGGACCACATACACAACGTCACCGCGGAGCGGCCGCTCGACTACGTCAGTAATCAATATTGTGCTCCATTCTGAATGCACCACTAAACTAAATAAAACTCACTAAACTAACTAAATTCAAAAAATGAACAAAAATTGTATGGGAATTGTTAGTTTTTTGAATTTAGTTAATTTAAAAAAAAAGATTAGTTTAGTGGTGCCTTCAGAATAGCTCTTATTATTGTGTATATATACTGTCACTGTACTGTGTATGTACTGTCACGTGGGAACTTTGACTCCGTGTCACATTGCACATAGCTTTTTTGTAGGTTCTTGATTTTTACCCTAAAAATTAGCAGTCAAATTAATCAATTAATTCATTAGCTGTTTTTTTGACTATTAACCTTTAGGGGAGAAATCGCGAACCTTTGAATATTGGTATGTACAATGTTTGACATGGAGTCAAAGTTACCCACATTGACAGGACTACCATAATTTGTATTTTCTGCTGAAGTTATTAAAAGTAAAGAGCGTATATAAAAAAAATATGTTTAAAACGAGGGGTGTTATAAGTTTGACATATGTATCTGTATATCTGTGTGTTTGTCATCTCTCAAACGGATGGACTAATTTCGATTAGTTTTTTTTTGTTTGAAAGAAGATTTCATTGAGTGTTTTTTTTTTTTTTTTTAAATAGTGGGTTGGTGTTTTACGAAGATGGTGAGGATATCGGGACATCATTGAGTGTTCTTAGACCCTTCACCATCGTGTGGTTTCCGTTTCAGGCTAACATGGTGTGGGTGTCGTGTCAGGGCGAGACCCCGGCCGACCGGGAGAACATCGGACCCGTCAAGTATCTGCCCTACGCAGGCTTCCCTGGATACTTCTACCCGTACCAGAACGCTGAGGGATACTTGAGCCCCTTGGTTGCCTTGCACTTGGAGAAACCTAAGAGTTAGTATACATTCATCATAATCATCCACAGCCTTCTCTATCCCACCGCTGGGTATAGGCCTCTCTCTTGTCTTGCCATCTTCCTCGGTCCTGTGCCAATCGAGTCCAGTTTCGACCCGAGATTGTTATTATATCGTCGACCCATCTCGCAGCTGGACGTCCCACACTCCGCTTACCTTGCCTCGGCCACCATTCATTCATTAAATGAACTGTTCATTCATAATTCATTCATTTAATAAATATTACATACATAAAATCACGCCTATTTTCCCTTACGAGGTAGGCACAGCGTCAAAGACTATGGGGCTGTTTAACGCCACATTTGACCGTAGTTAGAGGGTTACATGAAGAGAGAGGGGTTAAAGGGGATACGAGTGTAAATAAAATAAACATTTCAGGGTAAGATGTAATGTTGGCTTGCAGTGACAGGGGGTCAGCCCATCGCCTGCATATACACCAATTTCCCTCAAGTTCCTTAACATACTTTTTCGTTCGCTTCCGTGCTGCCCTGGGAATGGGATAAATGTTAAGGCTAAAAGTAGGATGGGGCTGCTGTCTCGCTCGCACGCGACACCTTTTTTAGATATAAAATTATTGAAATTGCTTTTGCTTTGGTTACAAGGACAAAAAAAAACTGAAATTCCCGCCGCACGCGTATCGCGCCACCTCAAGAGTGTAGTACGACCATCGTCCGTCTCGCTCGCACATAACAATACTTTTGAAGGTATAAAATTACTTAATGGACTCATAATAAATCATCGTTTAGTGCACTAAAATGCAACATCATAAATTTTCGACAAAATTTTCACTTTGATCCAAGTTAATTTTCATAATAAAACTTATTTTTACGAATTTCTAAAAATGTTTTTTTTGTATGTAAAAAAAAAAAACGATGGTCAAACTAAAGACTCTTGCGCACACACAATTTTCTTGTTTGAGAACTAACGCTTATGATGCACTTTGCTAAGTCAAAATGCACCTTCCCCAGCCGGTATAGTGATCAACGTGGAGTGTCGCGCGTGGGCGCGCAACATCCGGTACGACCGGCGCGAGCGGCTCGGACTCGTGCACTTCGAGATTATGATCGAGTGACGTCACACGCCGCTACTACTACTACTACCAACCATGGGAACCATGTAAGTCTAACATAAAAACTGTCGAATACGTTACCTAACACAACCAATACGTAAATATATAACGTCCCGTCCCCTGCCGTGAACATATTATCGAGTAGGTATTTTAAGATACGTGTGTGATAGCTGTGTAACTAGTAATAAACAACAACCAACCGCGCGCTCCAACATGGACCGCAACATCGCTTAACATCAGGTGAGTTGGTGGTCAAGCGCTAACCTATTACACCATTAGAACCGATTATTACTATACGCGTGAGCGCAGCGAGGGAAGTACCAGATGAGACGTCCTTCAGGAGTGACGACTGCGCTGCAACTATTTGAAAAAGACTACCATATTCGGTTGAAACTATAGTCTGAGGTTTCGACTTAAATATGATGTAAGTACTGAGTAACCCGTAAATTGTTCAAATTAAAACATATAACAATCACGGTAATTTCCATAATAAAATTTGTGTTTGATAGCAAATTTTTGTAAAGCAATTTTAGTATGATAATTTAATTATAGTATATAATATAATTATAATTTAAGGAGTTATTATGTCGGTTGTTTACCATTATACTTTATAACGTATATGATAGTTTTTGTGCTAGACTCAAAATAAATAAAGGGAATATGTTTATAGCAATTTGTGTTCTTCAAATTAATTTGTCCAGACTAAAGAGAAAAAGAAGCAATTAAGTTGCCCATCATGCGTGTGATTGTTGTACTGGTATTCCCTGCCAGCTAAAAACTTCCTATCTGTAGTGTTTTAATAAAAGCTTTAACAGCTTTAAGCCAATGTCAAATAAATAAGATCTTATTCGTGTAAATAAGGGCTATCAATATTCACAGTTCAGTAATAATAGTTATTTTTATTAGTAGTCATTTTGGGACAGTGGACATAGAGTGGACAGTGACCAATTGAAAAAATGGAAAATGTACAACATAGGTCATCCTTTCATATCTTCTCTCTTCTTAAAGAAATAATCGTGAGTTTTCTGAGAAAGTTTTGAAAAATGTATATTATATGAAATCTTTTCATATCATCTTCTCTTTTATAACTTAGTATAGTAAAATTAATAGTGGTCTTACTGGGAATGTAACCATTATGAAATATGTATATCATAGGAATTTATTGCATATCTTCTCCTCTTTTCTAATATATCAGGATAAAATTAATGATATTTTTCTGGGAAAGTAGCCATATAAAAAAATATACACTACAGGAAATCTTTGAAAAGAGAAGACTCTTTTCTCACTTATGACGATAAAATTTATAGTTATCTTTATGTCAAAGTCGCCATTTTCAAAAATATTAAATACATTGAAATTATTTAATATTCTCTCCTCACTTCCTCACTCATCATGGTAAAATGAATTTGGTCACACTAGTTGGTTTGAAAAAATATACATCATGGGAAATGATTTTGTATCCTCCCTTCCTTTTTTCCAGCCCTCCTGTGTAATATTAATATTTAGCTATTTATTTTTTGGGAAAGCAGCTATTTTGTAAAATAGACATTATGACATTATGTATTTTTTTGGGAAAGTAGCCATTTTGTGAAATAGATATTATGGGAAAGTAGACCATGTGCAACTGAGGTAATATAATTCAGTTTCCAATAACAAACTTTAAAATGTAAGTTTCTCTGAATGTGAATTGGCCCTTATTTGTAAAGCATTTAAAAAAAATGCATTTTGTATAGTTATAAACTTTTGAGTCCGCAGCTGCCAGTTTATGAATCTCTCTTTGTTATTTTTTACAATGATAAAATGTAAATGTTACTTTAAGACTTAAAAATAATCTCTAAATCAAATTAGTTCTTATCGTTCGTGAATGAAGGCGGAATGGCGACCAATAAAGGCGCTTCTTTTTAAACTTCCGAGTTCTCATTGGTCGCCAGTCCGCAATTATTATTCACATTAAAAGACATACATATCGAAAGACAAATTTTAAATGAAGCCGTCCTTGTAAACATAATCTTATACAATTATTATCAGTTATATATAAGTGCCTTTATGTAAATAATGCTAATTATACACTTTTTAGAATAATATGAATAATAAAATAAGTATACATATTTAATATATTTTATAACCCACCGTAGCTTGATGTATTAGTTTGATATTAATATACTTTTGATCGTATTATTTTGTATACAAAAATGTATTATATATTTTTATTATATTATATTATTTTTGTTGATTTATTATTTACAAAATTGTTAACAGATGTCCTATTATAGCAGCTTTTATGAATCTCAGGTGTTAATATTAATACAATTTAGTTGAAAGACTGATATTATCTTGATACCTATTTAAGAGAAGTATTTCGCGATATTTTGTCAGTAAATTACACGTTTTTCATTTTTCATACATCAATAAAAAACTATTTTCTACCCTTGAATGTTATCAGATCTCGATAATTCTTTTATTTGGTTGGAATCATTAATGGCTATGCCTCTACGATTTGATTCTTTCAAAATTTGATTTTTTTAAGTTCGGAATTTAAAAAGATACTAACTGTAGAAGCGTAGACATTAATGATTTAAATCAAATAATAATAGTAAAAAAACGAAATCGTTACATAATAATATATTAGGTCGTAATGGATATATAATAGTATATAATGATATACATATAATGTTTAGGGGTAGAAAATAGTTTTATCCTATTTATATGGGAGATCGTGCGACAACACCCTTAGTACTGTAACTTTAGAGTCCATGACAGTCAAAATGAAATAATTACTCTGAGTCCTTGTATTGTATTGTATCTAATTCAAGTTATCCCTATCATTTGAGTGACGAAACCAGACGGGTCTTAAAGGAGTCGAAAATAATCAAAGGACTAATAATTTTCCCAAGATTCAGGACTCGAAATTACTACAGTCTTGAGTCTTGCAACACTATAATTGATTTCCATCACTCGTATGATCAGCCAAGCGGGTGTCATTTTTACATTAGATAGATCTACGATTGACCACCATCTCGCCCGATCTTAAGTGACGATGTAGCCGAGGATGCAGCTCGTCGATCTAGAAGATATATATATATATATATTCATTTTCCAAGATTTCCATTCCTGTACAGTACGAATCAAGAATATGGATCGAAATCGTTGCGTACGGATTTTTGGAATTTCAATGAATTTTGTATATGTTAACATGCAGCCGAAATAAAGATTATTATTATTAATGTGATATGGGTGGTAGTGTGTGTTTGCAGTTATTTTACATTAATTATGCCCAAGAAAAAAAATATGATTCAGAGTAGTCAGTTTGACTCTATCTTAAGTATATTTTTTATATTTCTTTATGTACGTTTTGTGTAACTTAAAAGACTTGATACTTAAAAGTAATGTATCCGTCCATAATGTATTATTTTATATTTGTATAATTTTATAGCAACATATAAAGCAATATAATGTATGACTTTGAATAGATGTGAGTATTTTTGTATGAAACTGTGTGTGCCTTTTTAGAAATAAAGTTTGTATTGAAATAAAAAAAAAACTTTTTTTTGTTAATTTACATTAATTAGATTATTGTTTACATTTGTTCGAGTTTTACCGAAAAAAAATATTATAACTTTTATTCCACTTGCTCGTATTTCATCATCATCACAGTCACAAGAATTCTACTGCTGGGAACCATGGATTAAAAAAAAAATCTAGTGGCTTCACGCAGCGTCTTAATCTATGTACAAGTGGTAGGAAACACGTTCATATTTAAGCTGGGATACGCACATTAAATTGCTCAGCTGCAAATTGTTCTCATCAGGCGGGTCACTAAGAAGACTTCGTAATTTCTTGCCTACGGCCACTAAAGTTACGCTTGCACAATCTCTTCTTCTTCCCGTCCTTGACTATGCCGACGCCTGCTATCCTGATCTCACAGAAAACCAGTTAGACAAACTTGAGCGTCTCCAAAATTACTGCATACGATTTATATTTGGCTTACGCAAGTATGATCACATCTCTCAATTTCGTGAAAAACTCAAGTGGTTACCAATTCGCCTTCGCCGGAATGCTCACATACTTTCTCTTCTTTATAGCATCTTATTTAACCCATGTACCCCACGCTATTTGAAACTTGAATTCACTCACTGGCACTCTTCCCATCCCCTACCTCTCAGATCCAAAGATACCCTCTCTCTAAAGACTCCTTCTTCACGTTGTGCTACTTTTTATGGTAAGTCGTTTGCATTCCAGGCGGTTCAGCTATGGAATAATTTACCTGCGTCAATTAGAAAATCTCCTTCGCTCGCTATTTTTAAAGAACGGGTCAAGTTGTTTTATATGTCTAAGGTCTAGTCGATAAATAATTTACGGGTTGTCAAAATGATGCTTATTTACTTATTCTAAGTATGTTTTTTTGTAATGTATAACGTATGTTGTATTTATTATTATTTTAAATTATAATATTTATTAGTATATTATTCCTCTCTATATAAGTATTAGTATGTAATTACTATTAGTATGTATGTCTATGTATATAAATAATGACATTTATAGTTTATAATGTTACTTGTTAAATATCTCGTTGCACGCCCCGTCTGATTTATATTTTATATTTTTATCCATCCCATGGTTGCCTGGAAGAGATCGCTTTTAGCGATAAGGCCGCCTTTTGTTGCACTAGTCTATTTAAGTTCTTTGTTATTACTTTTAAGGTGTGTACAATAAAGAGTTCATCTATCTATCTATCTATCTATATTTATTAAGTTATGAATAAAATACTAGGTACCATTTTTACACAATTATAATATTCAAAATAGGTACGCGCTTAGGCGGCTTAGGAAAATAAAGCAGAGCGGATCACCAGCGACATGATTTTTTCCGCGTCCCCGCGCAAAATTCTTAGGTGCTTTTCCACCGTTGCTTCCTATGGGTTAATTTCAGTCCCATCTTTCTATATCCTGGTTAGCTTAGCACTAGGAGAAAAGAAGAAAATAATTTGAACACGGTCTGAATTATAACTTCAACAGTAAATTATATACCTCTATTCGACCTATCTTCACGCCTAACAGTTCTAAAAAACTACACAAACATGAAATAAAAAAGCAAAGCAAAGTAGTACCTATATACCTTTTTTAAATAAAAACTACGGGACACTCGCGTCTGTTTTGAGCCGAAATATCCGACTATAGTTTCAACCGGATTCGGCGGTCTTTTTCAAAGAAGCAGCGCACCCACTTGGAAACCTTGCCTTCATGGAGCTCGGGAGGATGATCGTGAGTCTGGTGGTGATATTGTGAGTTCCGTTTACTGGAACATTCCTGACACTCACGAGAGTTCTAGTGAAGGCAACCGACGCAAAAAAAAACGCCGCTCCTTTTCCTTCCTGCCGCTTTTTTGCTCCTTTGAAAAAGACCGCCGAATGCGGTTGAAACTATAGTCGGATATTTCGGCTCAAAACAGACGTGAGTGACCCGTAGTTTTTATTTAAAAATGTATGAAAACCACGTTAGTTTCCATAGTATATACCTAACAAATATCACTTAATTTATTTATAATTTACTCTCAAAATGTTATTTATTTATTTACATACACAGGACAAACGATCTTAAATAACATTTGCATAACAGTCATCACTAGGATACCCCGTGTCGAGGACTGCTACGGTCCGCTCCCCACTACAAGCGGAGAAAAAGCTTAAAAGCTAAGCTTTTAAGCTTTTTACGCTTTTTTTTTTTTAGTTTTTTTTTGTTTGGAAAAGAATATTCACTCACCTAACATACTGTTAGTTCAAGGGTTTAAAAGGCGCATTTAGCATAGAGAATGAATTTAATCAATAAAATAACTTGTAACTAAAGTTATTTCAGCTAATTTCTACAAAACTGAATTACGTTCTTATGATAATAATGTACTTCAAAAATCAAATCAAATCAGTCAACAATTATAAAATCCTTATAGTTTCACCATGTCTCTCTGTCTGTCTGTCTGTCCATTTTTCAGTTTAGGAATCAGTTTAAAGTGATATTTTTTATAAGAGTCAAGTGTAGTTTTATTTCATGATGGGTAAATTGGATATGGGGAAAACTCGATATACCGGCCACAACTACACAGAAAAAAGTCTACATATAAAACTTTCACTCAAATGTTAAAAAACTGAAAAAAAACCTACTTCAGAATACGCAATTTGTTTATTTGGATGACATTTTTCCAGTTATTTTGTTATAAAAACCAAAATACGGAACCGATTTTGATAAAATGTACCTATATGTGACCTTTGACTGAAGTATGACCTACCAAACAAAAAATAATAATCAAAATTAATTCACAATAGGCGCAGTAATCGCTGAACAAACATCCAAAAATAACACAATTGAATTGGGACCCTCCCTCCTGTTAGGAAGTCGGTTATAAAGGCCTACTCACACATTTATAAGTGTCTCGCAGGTGTCACCGCGGGAGACGGCTAGTGTTAGTACGAGCAGTGACACAGGTGGTGGTAGCCAACAAGACATTCGTCGCGGTGGCGAGTCTCGTTTTATCGCATGCGTCGCGAGACGCGCACGCGCATTGTGTTACATGCGTGTGCGGGACCGGGCAGCTCTGATACTGACTAGATACGGTCACATGCATAACGCATAGGAGATTTTAAATTTGCAATGATAAGTCGAAATACTCCTTAATTTTTAACCAACTTCAAAAAGTAGGTAGTTTTCGATTCGATTGTACGTTTGTTACCTCGTACCTAACTCCGTAATTTATAAGCCGATTTCAAAAATTATTATTTTTGTTTGAAAGGATATTCTTTCAGATCCCATAGAACTTTCATCAAAATCAGTAGTTTGGTTTTTAAAATCGAATTGCGCATTTAAAGTCGGTTGTTTCAGTTTTTTAAACTAAAATTGTGTAACACGTTTTTTATTAGCTCCGCTTGCAAGGGCTTTGATAAAGTTAATAGGTGGAGGATGGCAAAAGTACCCATTAAAAAATATTTTTTTTAAGTTAAGCGAGATTATTTTTTAACTAACTTTCCTAAAAGAGGATCTCAATTCAACTATGTTTTTATGTTTGTTACGCGATTACTACATCAATTATGACTTGATTCTGATGATTCTATTTTATTTGGTAGGTGATAGTTCAGAGGTGGATATAAATTATATCAAAATTGCTTCAGTACTTTGGTTTTTATAACAAAATAACTGGAAAAATTTCATCCAAGTAAATGAAATTGCGTATTTTGAAGTCGGTTGCTTCAGTTTTTTTAAACTATAATTATTATCATTAATCAAGTAAGTAGTTAGTTTAGTTTGATTTTTGTTTAAATTTAGCTAAATTTATTGAATTGACTCAGGGAGAGGCAGTGGAGGGGGTGGGGGGTGCTTGGCGACTTGTTCACATGTACAAAGTTGAATTTAACCAACTTCTAATAGTCCTAAGAGTGGAAACCTTGCAAGTAGGCAATGACATTAAAATAATTTGGCTCCATTGAACTGATCATGATACTTTTATATGATAACTCTGTCGGTCATCAGTCTGTCTGTCTCTTGTCTGTCTGTCTTTCTCTGTCTGTTACCTTTTCACAACCAAACGTCAGAACTGATTGTTATGAAATTTGTTACACAGACAGCTGAGAACCAGAAGACGGACATAGGTTAAATTTTATCATCATCACCACCTTTTACCATCATCTATCATTACCAATTTCTATCACTACGCGGGTGAAACCGCGGGGCACAGTTAGCTTATCATAATTTCTATCCAACTATTTATATTCTCATCACGCAAATAACTATATCTCCACGAGTAAGCCAAAACAAAAATTGCAGCTTATCTTAAACATAAACGCTGATAATTTACTTTGCACAAGGCAAGCACAAGGTTACCTATTATAGTAAAGGTTAGTTTTGTCATTATATTTATTATCTCATTTAGTTATCCGTATAACTATTTACGCCCTTCGACTTCACCCGTCATTTATTTTATTTATTCAATAAAATCTAAAGCCCTTTGTAGCGTACAATAAGGCTTAAGGCCAATAATAATAATAAGTGATGTTTCTCTTCACTCGACAGTCAAGAAGGAGGGTCGTGTTTTACGAATGTTTATAATTGTTATAAACAGTCTGACCAATTTAAAATTTCGAGGTATCATTTTTTTTATTCGAAAATAGGCTTGCGCTTGACCGTCAACTCACCTGGTGTTGAGCGACAGTTACGGTCTACGATGGAGCGCGCTTGCCTAGAAGAAACATATTCATTCGCGATTTGAAGACACCTAGATTATATCCAGTCGGAAAGACCCATTCAGGAAGCTTTATATTAGTAAAGACTAATATAAAGCTTCCTGAATGGGTCTTAACCTACAGAGTGTATTTCGCAGACGATTAATTTCTTTCTATTAACACTTTTTCTCTTAAACCTACTTTAACAGGTTGTAGACACCTATTTTTTATTCACAAAAAATAATTTATTGTAGTTTAAAAATAAATAATTGAATCAACCGATTTCAAAATACGTAATGTCGTTTGGTGGATGACATATATTTTTCAGTTAAGCATTTTATTTTAAAACTGTGGAATTTCTGAGGGACCAATGTCAAATTGAAAAATAATTCTCAAAATCAGTTCATAAATGACCGAGTTATGATTATGAGGCAACAAACAAAATTATAAACCGAATTGATAATCTCTCTCCTTTTTTGAAGTCGGTTAAAAATGGCGCAACACATTTGTCACATGAAACTTGTTGGGTAATCGGAAACTATTTTGCAATTCTCATTTTCTAAACAAATCATGTCGCCCGTCACAAAGACTAAACCTGACATGTAATAATTGTTATGTAATGTGTATTAGATTATTTAATGGTATACCTGAAGAATTCAAAGAATATGCTTTTCTTAAATAGCTTGACGCAGTGGCTTGCTGAAAAATGTTTATATGATTTGAATGAGTTTTTTAATTATAATAGTAAATATGACATGAAGTTAATTATGCATTGGAATTATATCAAATTTCTAATTAAATTTTATACAATTCTTTCTTTATTTATATACATATTTTGACATTTTATTACATTAATCATTGACATTTTAATTATTATTTATATCGACATTTCATTAATATTTACTCACTTCATGGATACTGTGATATTCATATGCCAGTAATGGCAAGTTCTGGAAATAAGCACTTATCAATTATTGTATATAACACCTGTTAAACCTGGAGACTATGACTATGAAATATCCAGACTGAGCTAGCCCCTACCATTTTAGAAGGATCCTGTGATATGGCAAAATTATGTATTATTAAAATATGTATTATTGCAAAAAATATATCATAAGACACTCAAGGAGTGAAGACGGATATAACGGCACCTGGAACTTAAAAATCGGTCAAGCCGTTTAGGCTGTAGGCGATCAAATAGAAACATTTCTATGTATCATAAGTATGTACATATTTACAAAAAAAAAGTATATATGTATTCTATCAGCCATCCAGTTTCCATAGTACAAGCTTTGCTTAGTGGGGGCTAGATGGTGTTGTGTGAAATATCCACTAATATTATATTATTTGTTTATATTATTTATACATACACTCGAAATACATAACCCTTCTTTCCTTCTTGCACAGTCGGTAAAAAAGTCCAAATATGCTGTCAAACAATTTTACTCTTAGGATTGGCATTGCATTTACTATGTTTGTAGTGTTTTAGCATTTTCTGCTCAAATAGCAGTTTTTTATTGTCTAATTGTCTAATTATTCCATCATTCAACATGAACATGATACCTACCCCAATTATTATAAATATACATGCCATGTCTACAACTTTTTAGCTTATGGGTAGGTAGTCCAACATTTATTATCACCAGTAGTGATTGCTAAATAAAATCATGTATACTAACTATAAAGCTACCTAATAACAAAATCAGACCTATTATAAGTAGCCAAACCCCATTGATCATACAATACAAACCTCCAAGGGCGCAGGGCTTTTACAAAAGCGTCCGATTTGACAATACATTTGCGACACGGGTGCGCCGGCGCAGTTTAAAATGAACCACAGATTGTGACAGTCGCATGTTTTAAAAATAGAACGTACGTTCGATTTACGAAGTCGAAGAAAGAATTGATGTTAAAATAAACTTTTTTTTTCGATTTTTGTAAAACTTGACAAAGTTTTTTTTTAATGGCGAGTAAATCGAACGGGGCTCATAGTGTTGAGACGGAATGGGCTCGGGCGCCGCCTCGAGTGCATTCGTTCTGGAAGCGATGCGGGAACGTCTTCTATAACCCTGAGGAGAACAGCTGCTTCGGAAGGACTCCTAAAAGATGGGGTGAGTGAAACATGTTTATGTACCAAATATCTGTTTTGATAAAAATTATCAACAACAACAAAATAATATAAGTAAGTTCGTATAGACTGAGTGGCTAGTCCTATTGTAAGAGTTATTAAGCCGCCGAAAGGCCTCTGACTTGGCTTTGCGATTGATGTTTTTAAGATCTAACAACCGGGACCTCCAATAAAACAATATACGAACTATTCACATACTTAATGAAATCGTAAGTTAAGACTACAACAACTGCTTTTCTGGAGTCGGATATTTTTTGTTTTTCTTTTAATTTAAGTAGATACTTGTTGTGTAGTGTCCCACTGCTGGGCAAATACCTCCCCCGAGCTTTCCAGTGTTAGCGGATTTGCACATTGGTTTACCAGTTTGTGGTAAACCGGATAGGAACTGTCTCTAGTTTTAATGCATGCCCGCTATTAAAGGTGCATTCAAGTGATAAAGTGATATATCTGTAGCTGCCCCCCCCCCCCCCCCCCCCCCCCCCCCCTAGAGATTTATAAAATGTAGCTAACTGCAAAGCAACCAAAGCAAAAGCAAGCAAGTCCGAAGGCCGTGCAATTGTACCTCTTTTACTTCATATTTTTCTCATCCTCCATAATATTAACTTGCCCCCCCCCCCCCCCCCCTGGGTCATGGGCGGCGACGCCCTTGTCTGTTATTATATTAATCAGTTATGTAGCCGGACTGTACCTACATTATAGGTACCTAAATAACCTACGTATGCATAATAATTATTTTTATCTAATTACATAGCAGGGATCACTATATAATACATAGGAATTCCCTCATATTAACTTACTTATCTACCTTATATTCTTACATATTTTAACAGACTTCAACAAGTAGATGTGTATCTGTATAATTCTTATAATTTATAACTGAAACTGAATTAGAAGTCGGTCGACTTCTAATTACGCAATTTCATTTAATTAAATAATTCACAATTGGCGCAGTAACCACGTAACAAACACACAAAAAACATACAGTCGAAATGAGAACCTCCTCCTTTCTGCAAGTCGGTTAAAAATAGATAGGTACCTATCCTAGAATTCAACTGTGTAAATTTCGAAGACGTTTGTTTGAAGATGAAACAAGCCGCTAGTTATAAACAAATTCCTCGATGTCTCAATACTTCAACACTAATAGATGATTGAATGAAGATCAATAAATGACAGTAGTTTGGTGCGGAAATAATAGGTATACAATCCAAATAGAGGCGAACATATTAGTGTCAAGGAAAAATATATGAAAAATTGAAACCCACGACCCAATAGAGGGGTGTTTTCTATAAGATTGACGTTCCGTCTATGTTCGTCTCTAGAAGAACACATGAAGCAAATATACTTACCACAAACACCATCGCCCGTCCACTATATCTCATTTCATACATGCTAAGGTTGTATGGAAGAGATCGCTAGTTAGCGATAAGACCGCCCTTTGTGCCATTATCTTATGATGACTTTCAAAAAGAAGGAGGTTCTCAATTCGCCTGGTATGTTGTTTATTTTTGCATATTTGTTCAGCGATTACTGCGCCAATTAATTGTTTTTGTTGTTTTTATTGCTAGGTAAGACCTACCTTGGGACCTCAGAGGTGGTCCCGTATAAATGTTATCAAAATCGGTTCAGTGGGTACTTTGGTTTTTATAATAAAATAACTGAATAAATATCATCCAAGTAAACGAACTGCGTATTTTGAAATCGGTTATTTCAGTTTTTTAAACTATAATTATGTTATTTTATTTTATTACTTTTTTGTGTTGTCAATAAAGTGTTATTGATATACATGGCCATAGACCAAGAAAAAAATAGAGACAAGTACCTACCGGTACGAATTTTTGGCATTTCTCATTAAAATTACAAAAATCCGTACTCAGCGATATGAGTGGAAACCACGGGGCGGAGCTTATGCAAAGTTTCAGAACGATACGACAATTATCTATAGAAGTCGGCTTAATTAGAGTTTTAACATTTGTTTACATAGTTAAAAGTCAAACTAATTACTAATTAATAGTAACGTTATCATGTAAGTTATAACCTCCTCCTTTTTTGAAGTCGGTTAGTTAAAAAAATAAAACACATTTATACAAATCATACCGCGTTTCGAATCAATTTCGCCGCTAGGTGTAGCGATAACGTTTAATACAAATGGTTATTAGTTTAGCGATTTAAATAAATATACTTTTAAGTTAACCATAATGTACTTACATATTTATTAAAGATGCATTAAAGTAATATTAGGCGAAAGTAAAATAAAAACAAGATATCCGATGTGGTGAGTTATTTAGATTCCGTTAAATAATGTTATCGGAAGATAGTATAGACGGGCCACTAAGTATAAAATTTAAATAGAACATTTTAGTTTTTTCAAATAGTAAAAAAAAAAAAATGGTTGTCTGTAAAGTCGGTTTACGGATGATAGTTTAACGTGATAACGTCATAACAAAACATTGATGAAATGATGATGATGATGATGTAACGGGACAATGAGCGTAACGGGACAATGAGTCATCCTTTTTCGTGCGTGCAGCCGGCGCCAGCGTTCATCGATTTATTAGACGTTGTATCGTCAAAAAACACCATATAGCAAACTAAACACAGATACATAGGAACACCCAGATCCCAGATTCAGAACAAACATCCATGCTCATCACACAAATGTTTGCCCTGGGTGGGGATCGAACCCACAACCTACAACTTAACAGGCAGACATACTACTAACTGAGCTGCAAGACAGGTACATGATTACTATGTTGTATACTAATATGAATTAGTAACTATATTGTTGAGGCAAAGCTTGGGTATCATGGTATTATATTCTGTATTCTCATATTAAATTTTTTGACAATGGATTAGTAATTGTACTGTAAATTATTATTATTAGTTTTGATTCTGTAGTTTTTTGACGTGACAACGTCTAATAAATCGATGAACGCCGCCTGCACGCACGAAAAAGGATGACTCATTGTCCCGTTACGCTCATTGCCCCATTACGCTCATTGTCCCTTTACGCTCATCGTAACGTTTGCATATCATCAATGTTTTGTTATGACGTTGTCACGTTAAACTATCTTCCGTAAACCGACTTTACAGACAACCATTTTTTTTTATTCGTACGATGCCGCAGGTAGTGCGATATAGAAATAACAGCAGCAAGTTGTAGGTGTCCAGTCATTGGATATTAATGTTTTAATTACATTCGCCGGTATGCAGTTACATGCGTGTTTCTACTGCGGTCAGGGGTTACCTTACTGCATGCAATAAATGTACCATAGGTACATTTATTGCATGCAGCTGAAATACCTTGAAATCCCTATACCATTTTAGTGTTCCAAACTTCAAAAGAAAAAAACGGGACCCGGAAGAGCAGCAGCTGGTACATTCTACGTTTCTTGTTTTCTCCTAGTCTGGCATGGAAGAGTTTTTTCCCAGTCCAGCATGGAACAGTTTTCTCCCAGTCCAGCAATAAAGAGTTTTCTCCCAGTCAAGTAAGGAAGAGATTTCTCCCAGTCCAGTATCCAAGAGTTTTCGTCCAGTCCTGTATGGAAGAGTTTTCTCCCAGTCCAGCAATAAAGAGTTTTCTCCCAGTCTAGTAAAGAAGAGATTTCTCCCAGTTCAGTATCCAAGAGTTTTCTTCCAGTCCAGTAAGGAAGAGTTTTCTCCCAGTCCAGCATGGAAGAGTTTTCTCCTTGTCCAGTAAGGAAGAGATTTCTCTCAGTCCAGTATCGAAGAGTTTTCTCCCAGTCTGGTATGGAATTTTTTTTTCCAGTCCAGTATGGAAGAGATTTTTGTATGAGTTGGAAGTAGAAAATTGGATTTTTAGTGACAGAAGTCAGCCCATCATTGAGATTGCACACAATTTTTGTATCCATAATTAATTTATGGACAAGTAAGTTAAGAGAAACAGACTACTTACTTACATCTAGGTATAGTATGAACGAATTCATTCAATTTACGAATTGGTAAAATTCGTGAATTGAATTAATTCGTTCAACAAGAACAAGTTGGCAGTTACAAGATCAATATAGAATGTGGCTAACATCACTCAATTTGTGGACATCGTCGCCTACGTGATTCCATTAATTTTATGGACTTTTCTGCGGGCAACACATAGAAGTAGGAGGCTTAGAATGCGATTCGCCTAGAACTCAGTTAAACAACTTAGTAAGCCTTCTAAGACTAAGTACGCCAACCCGCCTGTCACTCACTGACAATGTAATGTCATGTCAATGTCAATTTACTTGAAACATCATTTATGTGCACGCGCGTGTCAAAGACAGTAATTTTGTGGAGGTCTTATCTACATTTTTATCGATTTTCGGGTTCTTTGAACGGAGTTTTGAACGAAATTATCACTTTAGTGTCATTATTTAGTGCATATATTATATTCTTGCTTCCTTACTAATGTACACTAATCACGAAATCGAAAGCTTTTATAACGCAAACATTAGGCGTTACAATAGTAGTGAAGTGTGTTTGAAAATTAAACGAACTTACCCAGTGAAGTTTTGTGTTTTTTTTTGTTTCAAACAAAACGAGTAAATACTATTAAACATGAATAAATAAAAGTAATTTAAACAAATTAAACCGACTTCAAAACAATCTAATGAACTTTTGATTTTTTTCGTGTTATTTCTCCCCTTTCTGTTCATTAGATCGTTTTGAAGTCGGTTTATTTTTTAAATTACTTTTATTCATAACTATGCGATTGAAACCGTGGGACACACACAAATAGTATCTATATACATACAAAAACGTAATAATTAATAATAAAAAAAACTGAAAAAAAAACGATTTCAAAATAAGTAATTCGTTTTCTAGGATGATTTTTTTTCAGTTATTTTGTTATAAAATACCAAAGTACTGAACTGATTTTGATAAAAAATTATATGGGACCACCTCTGAGTTATTACCCGCCAAAAAAAAAAAGAATCATCAAAAACAATTAATCGGCCGAGTAATCACGTAATAAACATACAAAAAAAAACATACAGTCGAATAGAGAAACTCCTTCTTTTTGGAAGTCAGTTAAAAATTACCTTACTTGTTGTGCAGTCGGCTAATGACCTTGACTGTGTTAGTAACACGGGCCACGCATGCCATATTAGCCTAGTCTTTGTATAGTATAACCACGTCGACGATAATGTTCCCGAGCTGCCGTTTCGAATTTCATTGTGTTGTTTACTTTAGACTGATTGTATTTCAGTCGGTTTCATTGCCATCGATCGCTGAGCTCCGCCAAATGTGGCTATCTTTAACCATATTGTTTTGAAACAGTGTGTGTCATTCAACTCAACTTTTGTAATTGTATTGGGATTGGTTTTAACAGACTTGTCGAAGACCGAGACTATAGAAGTTATTTTAGAAGACAACTTCCGGTGTAATGTTAAATAAACAAAACCCTAAATAAAGGTACTCGTACAAGGGAGTCGCGGGAGGGGCCCAGGGGGGGGGGCAAGTTAATGTCATGGAGGATGAATTGTAGGTACAGGTACAATTGCACGGCCTTAGGACATTGATTGCTTTGCAGTTGGCTACATTTTTTAATCTCTAGGGGGGGGAGGGCGCTGCCCCCCTAGCCCCCCCCCCCCCCCCTTGGCGATGCCCTTATACTCGTATAACAACCTAATTTCCATGTTTAATGTTAATAACCGCGCCTGTTCTTTGAATACGCGCGATGTCGCAGATTACTGCACAGTTGCAGCCTGAACTGAAATAAACCGCGAGGGAATTATTTACCTGCTAACTGCTGTTTGAACTGTGACTTTTATTGCGTCTGTTTCTTTCCGGTCATTGCGTGCGTTTGACACGTGCTTGTCCATATAAAAAGAGAAAACTGGATTCTATCCCTAAACATAATCTGATTTAGATTACTATCAATGTGGGTAACTTTGACTACGTGTGAAACATTGTAGGTACATAGCCTGATTTGAAGGTTCTTAATTCATCCCCCAAAAGATTTGTAGCCAAACGACTACCAAGTTATTGAGTAATTAAACTACTAATATTTTTGGGAAAACATCCAGAACCTTCGAATCAGGTCATATACTTACAGTACAATGATTGACACGGAGTCAGAGTTACCCACGTTGGCAGTAACCTTTTTCTTATTTATTGAGGGCTTTTTAAAAGAAATGAATATTGCTGATAGATGGCACTAACAACATGATAGTCACATAGAACTATGAATATTGGTTTCTAAACGGAACATTATCCGTCTTAACACAGTACACTGAGAACACTTCTTAGTGTACTATAAGTACATAAGTATGTTCGTATAGACTGAGTGGCCAGCCCTATTGTCAGAGTGTATTGTGGTCTTACTTATAAACGTTGAATAAGCACATTTTATTTAAACAGTGTTTTGTTCCGTTTACGCGCGTGACAGTTCCTGTCTTAAAGAACGTGACAAGTCCTAATTCAGTGAATAAGATTTTAATATAAGTAAGACAGTATATTTTTTAAATGCATTTTTTATATATATGATAAAAAATATATTAAGGACCTAAGAGTGCAAACTTTTGTCTTCAAAAATTACTCTGAAGTTTTTATAGATACTTGTTGGATTGATACAATCTTTGGAGATCAGAGTGAGACCGGACGACAATGAGTGCTTGGGTAGAGGGGGCCACAGGACCCGGTCAGGAATCGGAAGTGCTGGGGGGCGGCCTAATGGACACAGCTGATTGCTGACAGACGGACTGGAATGTCGGCCACGTCTATTACCTATATTTTGTAGCATATCTACCTATTGATAAAGATCAGATAAAGACCAGCTGGAGAGGGCTATGCTCGGGGTCTCCCTGCGGGATTGTATCAGAAACGAAGAGATCTGTAGACGTACGAAAGTCACCGACATAGCACAAAGGATTAGCAAGTTAAAGTGGCAGTGGGCAGGGCACATAGCTCGTAGAACTGACAGCCGATGGGACCGAATAGTTCTCGAATGGAGTGAACAGAAGATATCATACAAGTGTCAGGAAGACGCTGGATGCAGGCCTTATCCAACCGGTCTTTCTGGAAATCCATGGGGGAGGCCTATGTCCAGCCGTGGGCTTGTTGTGGCTGAGATGATGATGATGAGATAAAGATCTGCGAGACCTGATGACACCGTTAGCGACTTCTGCGTGCATTTAAAGCGAATGTTTTTCAAAAATAGATATCTTCTAGATCGACGAGCTCCATCCTCGGCTACACCGTTGCTTAAGATCAAGCAGGTCGGTGGTCAATCGTAGATCTATCTTGTGTAAAAAATATACTAAAAAAAAAAAAAAACTAGGCCGTAAATAATTATTACGGCCTAGTTTTTTTTTTATAAGTATAAGTTAAGAAAATTCAATGGGTTAGAAGCTTTAGGACTACACTCGACATGACTATAGGTAGATAGCGTAATCCCAAAAAAAAAAAAAAAACAACCGATTTTTTTGAAACATAATACATAGCTAAGAACACTCTCGATGAAATTCTCTCTTAAACAAAAATAAAGTAGGTATATCAAAACTGGTGTACACAGATACACAACACAGATAAACGTCAAACTTATAACACCCCTTTTTTGGGTCGGGGGTTAAAATGAAAACTGTTATTTAGTCTTACCTGTGACTACGGACACTGCAAGGTGTTCAAAAAGTCAGGTCTTAAAATTATGTAAATATATTTGCACCCTGCGGTTTCACCCGTGCAGTGATGAAAACCGCTGATGATGACGATGACATATAGTCATATAGCCTACATACCCAGGTTCTCAGCTGATACAGAATACTTAGTAGTATATGTAAGTTCGTGTAGACTGAGTGACCAGCCCTAGTGTCAGAGTTATTAAGCCGCCGAAAGGCCTCTGAAGTAGGTAGTATAGATATAGGAGTTTCACTCAAGCGAATCTTGAAACGACGTAATAAAGCACATTCCAACTAGCACAAGCGATATGTCCGGTTGAGCCGGCAGTATACCATAACCCAGATACATTCTCCGGTTATGACCTAACACATATCCTACCAACACCCAATGTACGTTGTTTCAAAGGCTCTCTTAGTGCTAGATTGGGCCAAGTGATGCCCACCAAACTTTACTCCATTGATTAAAACACGTTTTCCGTTGTGATCCCTTCTAAAATTATTATTTACAAAGAGCAGGATTAAAAACATGTTTATTAATTTGAATTTTAGCAGTTCGTAGCCCATACAAATGGTGTTCAGTGGCCCATACAACTTCGATTGAATGGACTCTTTTCAATTCAATTCAAGTTCCCATATGTACATCTTTTCAAAACTCGTTCCCATACATCTTTTCAAAGCATGCCTTTGTGGTTCCAAGGGCACGCTGCTGGCTGGGGTAACAGATATTTTATGTTCGTTGTAAAAAATTAAAATCTATGTGTAATATTAATACTTACAATCACACAGCAGTTTCTGAACACACTGATATTAATAATATTAAAATCTATAGAAAATATCTGAAAAAAATGTCACATAGGAGATTTTAGATTTGCAACGACGTCGTGTTAAAATAAAAATATAGTGTAAAAAACTGAAATAACTGACTTAACTATACTAACGCATATTTTTTTAATTATTTTGTTAATTCAAACTACTGGATCGATTTTGAAGAAATTTCTATGGGATCAATCTGAGAGTACAAACAAAAAAATAATCTAAATCGATTTTATAAATGACGCAGTTATGCGGCAACAAACATAAAAAAATAGAACCGCATTGAGAAACTTATTTTTGAAGTCGTTTAAAAACCCCCCTTTTCGCGCATTCGGGTAATTAGAATTGCAGAATAGATCCAATGACCTATCGTTTGTGTGTCGCGGTCGCGGTCCAACGATCGAGTGAGGATTGACGTCACAAATATCATCTATTTCCTATCCCTAATCTAGTCGCTATTTATAATCGGCGCCGGCGCATCGGCAAATCCGTGGGCGTGCCAGTTATTATATTACATGTCTACACGATTCGCTCAAAGCTCGCAGCTATCTCTCTCGCATATCGCGACATATTTAAACATATAAAATCATTGAGTAGGGATATTAAAAAGTGAGAGACGAATTTGTTTATTTAGATGTTAGAAATATATATATCATCTACATATCAAAGTATCATCCAAACAACTGTAAAAAAGTGAATAGCAAAGTCGCTTATATGCGTCACTTTTCACTTTTCTGCAGGCGTTATACATATTGCGTATTTTGAAGTAGTTTTTTTCAGTTTTTTACACTATAATAATTTTTTCACTACTCCGTCGCCAGCATAAATGATATCTGAATAAAAAATAAAATAAACAAATTTATCTCACATTTATAATATATTGTACTACTCAATGATTTTAAATATTTAAAAATGTTGTGATGCGTGCTTTAATCTCCACTTTAAATCATTTCTAGTTATTTTACCCACCTAGCAAAATGTTCAAGCTTTTGTAAGAGCTATTGAATTCATGAATCGCTTCTTATGTGTTTTGAGACATTGCGTGGTAAGCATCGCCGTAATAGTAGCATATTATAGGCATATCTAAACTGTAAGAGCATTGTTACATGTAACATACATATTTTACAGCCGTACTTTAGAGCGCCACGCCCTTCGAGTATAGAATAGATATAATTACATAGAGTACTAGTATAAATCACAGATCTGTCAAAGCAGGTAAGATCCTCGTTCCGCTCTGGGCGTGATCACCACTAGTCACATCATTCGAGGCGGAGTGAACGCACTATCAGAGCTCTCGATGAAAATAGCGTTAATTTTACTAACACCCGGAAACACAAAAAGAAATCTAGTAACACATTTCCCGAATAAGCATTTTTTTAAATTGTTTTAAGTAAAATAGATACGACTCGATTGCGGAATGCGGGTGCGATGTAGGCGCGCGGGGCGAAGATTTGTGACCTCCTCACACTGCCCGCTACATGCGCATTTTCATTCTTTTACAGCGATTTTACGCATACTGTCGGAGTGGCTAAATTGAGAAGCCTTGTTCTAAAGAAAACACGATAGTGTTGGGTAGGAACCTGATATTGTATAACACAAAATTTACTACACTGAACGTACTGATATCGTGTGTTAGCGTTAAGCAACGCCATCTAGTTGATTTTGTTGAAAACTATTTGTGAACTTCGACACATACTTTCTCACAAAAAACGTATACTTAACAGCGTATGAAGCGTAAAAAATCATAAGATTGCAAAAACTGCTTTTCTGCAGTCGGGTTTTTAGTTTTTAAGTCAACTTCAAAACAATCCATTTAACTGAAAAGGGAGAAATAGCCACCAACTCGCCTTATGGTAAGCAACGATGTGGCCGAGGATGGAACTCGTCGATCTAGAAGATACCTTTTCACTGTAGCCTTGGAAATTCCAAGATAATAGGTCTCAAGATACAGAGAAGATGGCGAGAAGTTCCACTCCTGTGTAGTACACGCATAAAAAATATGGACCTAAATCGTCGTGTACGAATTTGTGGCATTTTGGACTTTTGTAATGTAGTAATAGGTTTGCACTTGACCACCAACTCGCCTGATGTAAAGAGACGTTGCGGTCTACGATGGAGCGCGTTTACTTAGAATAAACTAATTCACTCTAGATTTAAAGACACTCAGATTATATCTATCGGGAAATACCTATTCAGTAAGCGTATTTCACAATCTAGCAGTCCGCACGATGAAAGTGGAATTAAAGCGTTTCGTTCGGGTTTTGAATATCCACCATGAAACGGTGACGCTTTTTCGTGTCTCTGACTGACCAGAGAAATGGATTTTGGTTGTGCCGACTTGAAGAACCAACGCATGGTTTCTCCTTCCAGGGATAGTGTTCACGTTCTACGCTATATTCTACGCGGTCCTGGCGGCCCTCTTCGCAGTCTGCATGGCGGCGCTGTTCAGCACCCTGGATGATAAGAAGCCCACCTTCATACTCGCCAGCTCTCTCATAGGTAAGATAACAATCGCATTATTAGCGTTCCATATCACAAAAAAATAGATTCCAAAAAAATAATAGATATACATACTATATAATAGATATATATATAAGTATATATATAGAAAATAAATTAGATCTTTACAGAAAAAGCAGAGTGTATCGCAACACAGCACGGTCACAAACGGGCGTGTTTATTGAATTCGTCGCTTAGCGCAGGATTTTGTTGAGAATCCCTCGCAACGCGTCGGGAATCCACTTTAGAATCCATCACTACAATCTGTTTTTTTTTAAATACCCTCGTTGGGATAACATCATTTCGCTCCCTTGTTATATAATCTACTATTTATAACATACTTCCAAAAAAGAAGGAGATTCTCAGTTCGACTGTATTTTTTTGTATGTTTGTTGCGATTACTTCGTCCATTATGAATTGATTTTGATTATTCTTTATTAGGGTTCCGTACCTCAAAAGAAAAAAAACGGAAATCTTATAGGATCACTTTGTTGTCCGTCTGTCCGTCTGTCTGTCTGTCCGTCTGTCAGGGTATCAAGACCTTTATCTCGGGAACGCGTAAAGGTATCATGTTGAAATTAAAACCATATACAAAACCATATAAACAAGTTACAGCCGAATATGTCGTAAAAACTCACATTTCAACACTCACAAGGGAATAACATACGTACTCGTAGTATCTTCTAACAGGTCTGTGATCGAAACCTATGCGGTACTTCCCGTTGACCTAGAACTATGAAATTTGAGAAGCATTGTGTTAGAGTACACATATAGGAAAAAATCTGAAATCTGGACATTTTTAATTTAATCCCAAAAAAATAGTGTTTTTATGGAAGGAATGAGGGTCCAAATTTTAAAGTTCTTTAACCGTATCATGTGGGGTATAATATGTAAGAGCTTCATTAGCATAAGCTAAAACAGGTTTTTAAATAGTTTTACGATGTATATTTTTCGATTTATGAAGGAAAATATAAAATATATATATCATTTCCCCCTTTTATCTACTAGTTTGTACGGAACCCTCGGTGGGCGAGTCTGACTCGCACTCGTCCGGTTTTTTATATTATGTTTATATTTGTATTGTATTTTTTTTTAATTAAGAATGTAAATAAATAAATGAGTATAATTATTAGTAATCGCTTCAGTTTGTGGTACTCTTAGTTGCAGACAAAGCATGATAAGACACGCGAACTTTACGCCACTTTATGAAATGAGAGTAAGCTCCCTGAACTGTAATACTGGAGCCTATGTTGTAAGTCCGCGTGGTAACCGACTTGCCTTTTATTGCGCCATATCAAGAGTAGCTAATTAATTATGTATGTTCGTGGAGTAATACTCTTCTAAGGTATATTCTTTTGTCTATTTGTTTTTTAGGGTTACGTAACCAAAGGGTTAAACGGGACCCTATTACTAATATTCCGCTCTCTGCCTGTCTGTCTGTCCGTCTGTTACCAGGCTGTATCTCATGAACCGCGATAGTTAGACAGTTAAAATTTTCAGAGATGATGTATTTCTGTTGCCGCTATAACAACAAATACTAAAAAACAGAATAAAATAAATATTTAAGGGGGCTCCGATACAACAAACTTGATTTTTTGCTCGATATTGTAACGCCAACAGGTAGACGCTTGAAATATTTACAGAATATTGAATTATATTATTCACTTTAAAAATAAATAATTAAATTAAAATACAATTAATATTAAAGGGGGGCTCCCATACAACAGACATGATTTTTTGCCGTTTTTATAGATAATGGTAGAGCCGTTTTACCGTGAATAATTAAAAATATATCACGTATATATACGTGTGTTATATATAAGTTTCCGGCAGCCTAGTCGGGGGACCGTCTTACTTGCGATCCGCAGGTTCTGGGTTCGAATCCCACGGCACGCACCTCTGTCTTTTCGAAGTTATGTGCGTATTGTTGATTGCCGCCAACATCAAACGGTGAAGGAAAACATCGTGAGGAAACCTACATGTCTGAGAGTTCTCAATGATCTTGAAGATGTGTGAAGTCTGCCAACCCACACTTGGCCAGCGTGGCAGACTATGGCCTAACCCTTCTCACAATGAAAAGATGGCCCGTTCCCAGCAGTGGGACAGTTTGTACAAACAGGGCTGATAAAAAAATATATATATATACTCGTATACGTGTGAGATTGTATATAATACAATCTTTCTCATAATGTAAATTATCGCGTTTATGATACGGCGTGTATAATCGTGAATATGTGATGTGACATAACACGATACTTAGTTGATTACGTTCCACACACGATGTCATACTGAACTAATGCATAAATCACTCACAAAACTTGTTATGTGATTATATACGGTACTTTGTATGTACGTATTTCTTGACCAAGTGTACCTATCAAGGTATTATTTGTAATTTATATGGCTTTCTATTATCTAGATTCTAGGAGCTTCTAGAATCTAGAAGCACCTATCCGGGCTAGCAAAGCATTATAGCAGCGATGCCTGCGATGTTCCAGTTGTCCATTGGCGAAGGTTATTATCGTTTACCATAAGGCGAGCTTCCGTTTTTTTGTTGCTCGTTTTACCCGACTGCGTAAGAAGGAGGGTTATGTTTTTCGAGTGTATGTATGTACCTATGTATGTGGGTATGTATGTATGTTTATATATGATCGGCTACAGCCTAAACGGGTTAACCGGTTTGGATGAGTGAGGTGTCGATAGATTCGTCTTCACTTCCAGAGTGTCTTAGGCTATATTTTTTTGTAATAATAATAATACGTCTCCAGCAGAAATTAAAAAGTTTTTTCTTAACTTCTAACTATCTTCCAGCCGAAAACATAAGCTGTTCTCCAATGGCTCTAACCGGACAGTCATGGAATTTCAGTAATTTTTAATAGTTAATTTCCAATGTGTCGCGTCACTCGTGCTCTCAACGCATTCTTAAAAAGTTCCCAGATTGTGATATTTTTTGCGATAAGTGGCCTGACCTAATGCAATTTTTATTATTATTTTGTGAAAAACATTCCTTTTAAAGAATTTAATTTATTACTTATTAATTTTGTACTTATTATTGACATGTTATATTTTACTTTTTAACCGACTTCGAAAAAGGAGGAGGTTATCAATTCGTACCGTATTTTTTTTTATGTATGCACACGAATTACTCCGTCATTCGTGAACCAATTTTTATGTTTCTTAAATTGATGTATAGAGAAAGCTCCCAAGTTGTTCCCATAATTATTTTAGAAACATTGCTTTATTAATTTTTGAATAATCTCTAAAAGTAAAAAATATTTTCATTGTATTCCTGAGTGAGTGCGTCAGATTCTAAGAGTTCCACTGACACGTTTTTCTTTGCAAAAGTGTCAAATGTTGAGGTTTTTCGTATAACATCTGCACATTTTCTAATCTGCGACGACGAAGCATTTGACATTCAGTGACAAATGTCATTCTTGAAAAAAAAAGAGCGGGTGAATAGAGGTCTTTTAAAAAAAAATACAATCGTGAGGGATTTATTGAGCTTGAAAAGTAAAACCTACTTACTCCTCATCCAATGTGTATAGGGAAGAAATAGAGTTACTTCAACGCTTGAGCGCCTTGTTTACAAGTAAACGAAATAACGTAGGTAGGTACTTACTTTGAAGTCGGTTGTTTCAGTTTTTTAAACTATAAAATTATAATATTTGAATTTTATAATTATGACTTAGTACATGCAATGTTTAATTGGTGTCAACCGTTCATTGTAAATAAATAAATCTTTTTCGTAATAAACAAGTGATTTTTCATACATAGAATCACGCCCATTTTCCCTTACAGGGTAGGCAGAGCATCAAAGGCCATGAGGCCATTTGACGCCACATTGGACCGTGGTTAGAGGGTTAGTTGGAAAGGAAAGGCTATTAGAGGGTTTAGGAGGTTATTCTAAAGAATGCGTATTTATAATCGTAATAAATCTTTTACAGCGATTTTACGCATACTTTCTCGCAAAAAACGTACACTCAATAGCATACGCTAACGAAATCTCAAGCGTAACGAAATCGTAAGATAGACTGGGAATACTGCCACTATTCTCTTTCACACTCATTCTACTATTCACACTTCGCCAGTTTAGAGTATTTTTTTTAAATTACGCGAACCGACGCATGATCGGCGGCGTTCAGGTTCACAAAGGTTCAGGTTCGCCTCCGTCCACTTATATCCACAGCTCGACTCCACACGTGGATCCAAGGATACCTTTATCTCCTTTTAACTCCTCATGTAAATCCACGGATACCTTTATCTCCTCTTAAATTCACAGGAGGATCCATGGATACGTCTTTTTCCTCTTCGATCCACTAAGTGAATTCGTTGTCTACATAACGTCTAGTGAGCCAAAATATCCGGTGTTTAAAACTTCTATTCCATTAATTTTCAGCGTGTCAAAACAAAACATCCAGTGTCATAAGCTTCAGAGAGCGTTATGAAAAATCTTTGGTCTTAAGATCCGTGCAACGACAAAAAAATATCTACCTATTTTTTTGTCGACCGAGAAAGAGACAGATTTATAGGTCTTCGTAATCTTGTCACGTTCTCGCATGACAAAAAGTGTACAGAATTTTTTGTCGCGGCGCGCATCTTAAGCCTGCAGATCCGAAATGTCTCAAGTTCAGTTGCAAGTCAAAATGTCATCGTAGTGGATCGATTTGTGTGGGTAACACCCTAAAGTGTATGATTTGATTTCAGGAGACAACCCCGGCGTGTCGTTCAGGCCGATGCCTCGCGACGGGTTCCTGGTCAGCTACCACACCAGCAATGATTCCCAGAGCCTGCCCTACATACAGGAGCTGCAGAAGTTTCTCGATTGTGAGTATATCGAATTTGTTTCTTATTTCGGGCAGGTGCTATTGTGGCTTAAGTGACATTTTTTCTGAGTGTTCGGGATTCTGCTAGAGGAAGGCGCGTAAGGCGAGTGATCTACTGTCCAAAATGAAATTGACTTCTTGATTTAATCTTACACTGCGATTGAACGTATTTATTTTGAACTGCGATTGAACGTATTTATTTATACTGTTGACCGTTATCGAGTGTATGTGTTTATTTCTTTAATACATTCTACAACTAAAACCGTTCGATGGATTTCAACATTATGGTGACCGTCTCAATTATGGTGACCTTTGAGTTACAACGACTTAAATGTTATCCGTCTTGTCATCGTTGTGTCTTAAAAAATCTGGGCAGAGCATGTACAAAATATGTTTTATTGTAAATATTGATCATGATTACTAACTATAAACTAAGAAGTTTCCGGCAGCCTAGTGGTGAGACCGTCTGACTTGCGATCCGCAGGTCCTGGGTTCGAATCCCACGGCACGCACCTCTGTCTTTTCGAAGCTATGTGCGTATTGTTGATTGCTGCCAACTTCAAACGGCGAAGGAAAACATCGTGAGGAAACCTACATGTCTGAGAGTTCTCAATGATCTTGAAGATGTGTGAAGTCTGCCAACCCGCACTTGGCCAGCGTGGCAGACTATGGCCTAACCCTTCTCACAATGAGAAGATGGCCCGTTCCCAGCAGTGGGACAGTTTGTACAAACAGGGCTGATAAAAAAAAAAACGAACTTTAAGTACTATAGTTAATCATGAATTTCTAGGGAAATCTAGGAGAATACAACTTTTGCCTTTTTGCGTGCTATATCTCATACATAGTAAAATAGGAAGAGCACGGATATCCGAAGTACAAGCTTAGTTTCGGAATCCGAACTTCATCAATTAAATTGTAGCAACATATGGCTAATACTACAGATATAAATGAATTTGTTGTTGTTGTTATAAGATATATTTAAAAAATTATGTACTACTTACTTTTATTAAACTTATTCAACTGAATCAACAATTCTTAACTTGATGAGGTGAAGTAGGTACATTATTTTCTTCAACAAATGTGATTTACCGCCAATAAAGACGAATAATCTAACTAACCATCATTACTTCATTGTAAAACTAATACCCTTTTCGATCATAACTGGCAAAACTATTATTGTCTAGAAATAGAACCACCCTAAGGCAGTGCCGGATTTACACTTTTGCCGCCAGTAGGCTATTAAATTTTTCCCGCCCCTACTGATCTTGAAAATCGATACCCTAATTCAAAATCATATTAATTACGTATAGTACGGGAGCGTACTGCAAAAAGTACACCTCATCGACTACCAGGATGATACCTATATCGGGCGTCCTCTGAAATCTGCCGCCCCTAGGCCGCGGCCTATACGGCCTATTGACAAATCCAGGACTGCCCTAAGGTTGTAAAGAGGTACGAGTATCAACATCAAGTAATATAGATGCCACCTGAATCGGCACTCATGCCACAGTGTATAGTAGTAGTGCAGACATAACGACGCTCTGGTATCATCTATTACTTGGTAATTCATCAGGCTGTGACGCACTTAGCCACACCTTGGTACCTCATATTGGTATGGTCAGCAACAAAAATTGCAAATTCCGAGTTTAGGGTGTAAACGCCTGTAGTGAAGAAAAATCGTCAAAAGAATGAAGAAAGTTATATCCATGGCTAAAATAAGTATCTATACATTAAAATAAAAACAAAATAGAGCCTGCAGTGTTATACTCAATCTCAACTTTTATAGCGATGTAAAGTTGGCTCGTGCTTGTTTTTATCTTACTTTTTCTGTGATTAACAGTGTGAAACAAAAGTGTTTAACAGTCTCATTCACTTTTGTGCCTCTTAATTACAGAAAAAGCAAGATAAAAACGGGCGCGAGCCAACTTTGCATCACTATGAGTTGAGCTTAACCCAGAAGGATCTATTTTGTTTTTATTCCAGAAGGATCTATTTTTTTTTTCATTCTTTTGACGATTTGCCCTCCCTTTCCCTGTTCGGATAGGAAAATAATGTGGCATTTAGACCGCTGCTGTCCTTATTTAATTATTTTGTTCGAGAACAAGAGTGCTGTTGTCTTTATTTACTACGATAGCTTTCTATTCATACAAATTCTACCTGACAATTTTCTTAGTCTAACTGTTACGTTTGAAATAATATTGAGTGCACATTTTCTTGAGAAATAATAAATAAATATTTGTGGACATTTCACACAACACCACATAGCCCAAACTAAGCAATATGCTAGATTGATATATAATTCATTTAAATGAGCATTAATATTTACATTAATTCTTGTGAAATCATCACCATCATCATTTCTCATGGATTTCTAAAAAGACCGATTGCGCGCAGCTTGCATCCAGCGTCTTCCCGCCACTTGTATGAGGTCATCTATCCATCTCGTGGCTGGTCTTCCTACGCTGCGCTTGCCGGTGCGTGGTCTCCTCTCGACTTTTCGGCCCCATCCACTGCTATGCGCCCTACCCACTGCTACTTCAACTTGCTAATCCGATAAAAAGAAATCAAATAATAAAAATTGTTCTATATCAGCACTCACTTAGCGCACTTTTGGAAAAGCGCTCGCGCGAAAGCGGCTATGACGTCACAGTTTTATAGAACTAATGGGAGTTACCGGGGTTACTCACTTCTCAGGATTCAGTGACAAATAAGGGTTCCGGACTTTTGTTGCTGTCTGTACGTTTGTGTCAGACGGTAGCCGGGTGTGGTAGTACTCAGTGCGTACTCAGCCTTATTGATAACTGGACGGTAGGTATAAAGAACGACTTGTTTTGTATTAGGAAATTGTACGAAATACTTAGATTATATTATTAAACAAATTAGGCCTGGCAGCCTAATTTGTTTAATAATATAATCTATTATTATACATTATTCCACCAAATCTATCTATCAAATCTATTCTCTATCGATCTATCAAATCTACATAATTATTAAAATAAAAAGTTCTGAGTTCTGAAAATAAGAATACTAGTAATAAATTTATTTGTTTAATATAAATAAAATAATGACATAAGACAAGCTTTCTGGATCTTGTAAAAAATTATACATGTTAAATAGTTATTTATTGTACTAGGCTGGAAAGTTGTATTTTACCGTCGAGTGTCTGACAGTTGAAACCTGAGCGTAGCGATGGATACAAGAAGACACGAGATAAAATAACTTTACAGCCGAGTGCAATACAAAAATTTTCATCTTAACGTAGCGAGGAAATTTTAGGATTAAGTATTGCGTTGCGATCACTAGGGTTCTTCATGTGATCAGTTTAATGTTTTTTTAAAAATAATAAATATGTAACCGCAGGGGCGGCTTTGTGGCGAGTTTCCCTGGGGCTAAATGAGACCCCTGACCTCCAGCTTGCCTTAACCGGCCGGCTGTGTGGTGGAAACCACAAGAGCTTAGACCCTAAGCTCCAGGGTGGAAGTATTAAAGGGCATAACGCCGCTAGTAGCTCTCAGTGAACGCGCAGCACACCTCTCGACACCCTTAGCCACCCACACCAATGTTGCTTCCCCGGCGCCAACATGCGGCGCCACTATGGGGGGCCCATTCAGTGGGTGGCGAGTCATCACCTGCCTCAACATTTTTGTGTGATGAGACGAAATTGGCAGGTGCCGTTATCTCATTCTGATGCTCCCACACTGAAGTATCTTATCTTACTCACTGTGTTCCCACACAGTGAGTAAGATAAGATACTTCAGTGCATTAGCCAATAAACTAGTTGTATAAGTCATAACCATTTCATTTCAATAGCCCCGATTTGTCAAATTCCATATTGTACAATAGCTCCATCATCCATCCACATACCAAAAAACTGTATTTTGAAATACCACAAGAGGTCAGAGAGGATAAAGATTCGCGTGTATTTATTATACATTCCTTGAGTATCTTAGACTATTTTCTTTAATAATAATAATAAAACTCTCACAAAACTAACATAAACGCGCTTTTTTGTAACTTTGGATATGATGATTTTTTCGTAATACATAAGTCATTTTACAAAAAATATTCTTAAGAATGTTCATTTAAATTCATTACACAGTAGCTTTACGCATACTTTCTCGCAAAACGTACACTCAACACCATATCATGTGCAACGTAGTAAAGTTTTTTTTTAATATTGTAAAGTTGCACTACGAAATTCGTTCTTAGGCAGTCGGGGTGTTTTTAACACGCTTTTATTAACTTCATACGTATGTTAGTATGTAACGGAAACTTTGAACATGATTTAGACCCCCTTCAAACGGTCAGATTTCATTCAAACTTTGTAGACTTATCTAGGACCGATGACAATACAATAATTTGATAAGATTGAGCGTATTTTATAGTTTTTAAAACTGTTATATTTTATTTATTTTTACATTCATACTTGTATCTTCATGTTTCAGTGTACAAAGAGGAGCGGTGGCTCGCTCAGAAGTCCACGCAGGGTTGCTCTGATGAGGACCAGTTCGGCTACCCCGACTCACCGTGTTTCTTTATTAAAGTCAATAAGGTGTTACTTCTTCTACATGGATAATGATACAACTCTCGTAAAAATAAAAAAAGCGTCTTTTCGTAACCTCCAACGAACTTTTTCGTAATAAATAAGTAATTTTACTAGAATTATTCTAAAGAATACGTACATATTTATAATATTTTACAGTGATTGTACCCACACTTTTTTTTTTTTACAAAAACGTATACCTAACAGCGTACTAAGCATAACGAATTCGTAAGTTAGATTGCAAAAACCGCTTTTCTGCAGTCGGATATTTTGTTTTTCTTGTAATATATAAGTAGACACTTGTTCCCCATATCATTCATGCAATGCATCCACACTTTCTTTGGTCGTCCGTGATCGCCCATTTTGTAACATGGTCCATGGACATAGACATATTATTATACTTACTTAGTTTTATAAAAAAAATAAAAAAATAAGAGAGTAACTTTTTTATTCGAAAATACGTTTTATTTGAGTTTTCGAATGTCCACCAAAAAACGATGTCGATTTTTCGTGCTTCCTGCCGTCCGATAGAAATAATCGGCCAAGTGCGAGTCGGACTCGCGCACGAAGGGTTCCGTACTATCATCTATAATACTACAAAGTTTAGTTCTGTTTATAAAATAACGAGAAATCAACGAAATTCCAAGTAGTAAATTGCAAACTTATAGGTAGGTTTTCGATACACATCCGGGCAGCATGACGACGCTCGCGCGAATACGCGCGGTTATGGCTCGCTCCGTCATGTTACCTCCCCCGCTACCCCGCTAAACCGGCGCTCGCACCGCGTTTAGATGCACGGATTATTTTCATTTTGTGAGTTTTTATGTATTAGATTAGGTATTTATTTTTATAGTTAATATATTTCTAAATATTTACTTCCAAATATTCAAGTTTCTACCTGTTAATTGAGATCGAGTAAAAATTGCTTAAAAATTACGTTTGTTGTATGGGAGCCCCCCTTTAATATTTACTTTATTGTTATTTAATTATTTATTTTGAAAGGTAATATACAAGTAAATATTCTGTGAAAATTTGAAGCGTCTACCTGTTACCGTTTTTAATATTGAGCAAAAAAATACGAAAAAAACACGTTTATTGTATGGGGACCCCCCTTAATATCTTATTTTGTTTAATTTTTAGTATTTGTTGTTATAGCGGCAACGGAAATACATCATTTGTGAAAATTTCAGCTTTCTAGCTATCACGGTTTATGAGATACAGCCTGGAGACAGACAGACAGACAGACAGACAGACAGACAGACAGACAGACAGACAGACAGACAGACAGACAGCGAAGTCTTAGTAATAGGGTCCCGTTTTTACCCTTTGGGTACGGAACCCTAAAAAGGGAAGGCTGAATCATACAGATTAGTTGCACACTTACCGAAATGTATGAAATAGCTACCAGGGAATAAATAAATATTGCTACCACCACCATCCAGACCCCCTTCCCCATATCATCCAAAATAAGCAAAGTGAAGAGCCCCTTCGGTGCATTCGTAATACTTGAATGGCTCTTATCACATTGTCGTAGTAAAGAGTCGTTATCGTCATCGTTATCGTCTTTTCATTGTTTGTTCAGTCGAAACCACTGAATCCCATAGTAATATATACTCTAACACTACTACTCTACTTTAATTCTAACAATAGTTCTATCTTACTTATAAATAAGTATTTTGTGACAGCAGAAAAAAAATGTTCTTGTTTTTGGAATACCAAGCAAGAAGAAGAAGCTAAGAATTCTCATATTTCAGATTTATGGCTGGGTTCCTGATCTGTACGAACCGTCCAACTTACCCGCGGATATGCCAGAGGACTTGCAGGAGTATATTAAGGCTTTACCGGAGGAAGAGGTAATATAAATATATATTTTTATGAAGCTCAATTTTTTTGTGCCTTATAAATAAACTAATACCTAAGGCCGCAAGCACACGGCGGTTTTTAAACGCAGACGACACGCTGGTAACGCACGTATACGCGCTTTAAACGAGATTTGAACGCAATCTTGTTACCTAAGCACACGGGGCGATCGTGAAACGTGCGTCTACTGCGCGTATACGCGCAGATACAGCGATACAGACGCGCTGTAACTGCGGCGCGGGGGGTGCCGTGGCGTGAGCGCGCGCCCCTCCTCTACCCCTCCTTCACCCCTTTGTACGCGCATCAAACGTATTTCGAACGCGCTTCACACGCGCGTTTGTATCACGTTTTACGCGCGTTCGAATCTATAAAAACGCAAAAATCGGCATCTACGGCGCTGAAATGCGCGTCGTCCGCGCGTTTAAAAACCTCCGTGTGCTTGCGGCCTAAGTTAACATTTCTTTTCACCCGACTGCGGAATAAGGAGGGTTATATTTTTCGAGTGTATGTATGTATGTATGTGGGTATAATGTATGTTTCTATATATCTTTTTTGTCTTCTCAGCAAAAGCAAGTGTGGATATCGTGTTTCGAGGAGCACAAAGAGTCGAGCAATGAGACCCAGTTCGAGTACCCGTGGGGCCGAGGGCTGCCCGAGTCGTTCTTCCCTTACACCAACACCGGGGGGTACAGGAATCCTCTGGTTGCCGTCAAAATTACTCCTAAAGGTACATATCGCTACATTTCACATTAGAGACAAGGATTCCGAATTGCTTTGCCCAATGTTGCACTTACCTACCTAACTACTTAGGGGCCATTTATTTATTACGTAAGACGATTTAGGGGGGAGGGGGTCGACCATGTCTTATCGTCGGACCATGCCCATGACGATTTGTTCTAATTTTTTCTTACATAGGGGGGGAGGGGGTCAAAAACTAGCAAAAAGTCTTACGTAATAAATGAATGGCCCCTTGACTAGCCTGGTGGCTGAGTTGGTAGTATGTCTGATTGCTGAGCTTTAGGTCGTGGGTTCGATCCCCACCCAGGTGAAACATTCACAAACATGAGCATGGATGTTTGTTATGTGTCTAGGTGTTTCTTTCTATCATATGTATATATTTACAAAAAAGTATGTATGGCTGATATTCTATCAGCCATCTAGTTCCATAGTACAATCTTTGCTCAGTTTGGGCTAGATGGTGTTGTGTGAAATGTCCACAAATATTTACATTTATTTATGAAAATAAGACAGTTTGTGTAGGTAGTATAAAAGTCGTCTTGCTTTGCCGACTGTCGCATTTGTCTACCTAACTTAATGTAAGCAGTAGAAAAGTAATGAGAACGTGGGGTGTTACTTTTTACTCCGAAAGGACTCAATACAATGGAATTGGAATAATAAATGAATACGCTTCTACTTATGTGTGCTTCTTCAAATTTTGACAAATTTTAAGTTAAAAAGCAAAAAATATACTAATAATAAATAATAATATCCACTGTACATTTTTATCACACTTATTACAAACTGCCTACTTGACAATAATATATCTATACGTGGCGAAGATTGTGATTGGAACATGTATAACTTGTATTATTCAAGAAACTTGAAGGAATCTCAATACTTGACACTGGCAAATGCACAATTCGCACGGGTCCAAAAAAAAAAAACTAAACACTGCAAAATCATGACAATCCTGTATTGGGGAGAACCTATTTGCATCATAAACCTACATGAACCCGATGTTTTTTCCAGTTGGCAGCCTGGTCGTGATCCGCTGTCGAGCCTGGGCCAAGAATATCATCTACAACAAAAGCATCAAGGAAGCTTCGGGGTACGCACGGATCCTACTCTACCTGGAGGCTGCTAACAGCACAGACATCACCGTCGACGACGGGACTGGACTATAGACTACTTTTGTTTCGTAGATTAAAATTATTCGAACATTTTTCTATGCAAGCTGATCCCGCCGCCATTTTGCTTTCAAATTTTCAGCGCACAATGAAAGTTGTAAGGACAATGTACAAGGAAAGTAGCACAATGTAAATAGTAAGGACAGGGGACACAAAATAACAACAAACAAAAAATTACAAATAATACGTTACTTGATACGATTTAATTAAACTATAATTTGAATGCGTCAACGTGGATAACTTTGACTCTGTGTCAAACCTTGTACGTAACCTTTTAGAAGGTTCTTGATTTTTTTCCCGAAATGATTAATAGTCAAACCGACAGTTAATTAATTAATCAAGTAATATGACTACTAATCTTTTGGGTAAAAATTATGAACCTTCTAAAAAGGCTACGTTCAATGTTTGACACAGAGTCAAAGTTACCCATGGTGACAGTAAAATTCATTACATTGTTTCATTTGGCGATATTATCTTTGAATTTATGGTTTGTAACGTGATATTTTAGAATATCACATAACTTGATTATTCTATACTTGTAGCTACATAAACCCTAAATAACTATAATCTTTGAAAAGGAAAAACAAAATGACGATAGATAGGTTCCCTTCCCTTTCTTTTCAAAAGACAGAACCCACCTATAATCTCATGATTGCCCAAAAAAGTTATGAATTTAAAAGCTAACATTTTTGTAGCTCTTGTTTGTAGTGTTAGGGCAGTTTCGCAGTGAAACTGCCCTATCACTACAAACAAGAGCTACAAAAATGTAAAGGCTCGTATAGCCTTTATCAGTTATTCAACTACCAAGTAGTAATATGCAAGCATAGATCTATTTAAACTATGTATGCAAGCCGACATTGCGGCGACGGCGACACACAAACTCGGAGGAAATCATGTCTTATATTTTAGGCTTTGTGAATCAAAGTTGTTTTTTCTTTATGATGAAGGTTTTGGAGTTCGGTGTCGCTAGTATATAATTTCGGATTTTATAGCAATAGAGTTTTCCAGTCCTTCACGAGCTCTATAATTTTGGATTGTGGTTCAAGACTGAACTTTTCTGAAAGTTAATTAACAGGAAATTTAAAAATTGATTGGAATTTCATAACAAAGAATTCTTCTGCTGAATAAGTGACGTGTTTGAAGTCACTCGTTTATTTAAAAATACTGTGATTTTAGTTTTTTACCTGAATGAAGTACAACAATAATGAAATTATGAATACTGTCAACGTGGGTAACTTTGACTCTGTGTATGTAAATGAAACAGAAATAGATTGTTCTATACCATATTATATCTCATCAATATATTTTTTTAAATAAGTAGGTAAATATACCTATAGTGTATTAAATCCACAAATTATGTAAAATAAATAACCATTTGCTTTTTTGTAAGTATAAACGTACCTACCTACGTTGTATATAATTAAGTAAGTAGATCTTTTGTTAGGATACCTCACAGTTAGGTAATGTTTAATTCCATGTCGTAATATGATTCCTGAAAGTGTGTTGAATAAAATATTGAACAAAAAAGATTTTTTTCTTTTTTGTTATTTTATAATCATATTTTAATTATATGGTTTCAATTTCAATTCGATACCTCCACGCGCAAACGTCTTGACAGACGGACAACAATGTGATCTTAAAAAGGTTCCGTTTTTCCCTATTGAGGTATAGAAATATGTATTACGATATATTTTTATTTATAATTACCCAAAAGCATCTGACTTGTAAATGACATAAATGTACCAATAAATTATTTGTATTTGTATACTACAAGTACTTACTCAAGGAAAAAAATTAAAAACGTCGAAATGGGCACACAGCACACAGCCAGCGAAGGCATCGCTTATCGCTCAACATACCTATAAATACAAATCCGTTCGAGTCGAAAACTCCGTTTTCTGTTGAAGTACGTTAATAAACCTGTAGGTAAATATAGTAATCTATTTTTAAATACAAAATTCTAATTAGTAGAATGTCAATCTAGCCTTCAGGAAGCAGCAGGGCAGGGCAGGGCGGAGGCCGCTGGCCGGGCGGGTTGGTTGGTTACAGGCAGATCCGGCCGGATAGGCGGGCGGACGGCACAGACTGCACGTGCAGAAGTGGCAATCAAATATCTTATCATTACCTATTTTTATAAAATAATGGAAACCACTGTAAATGTTGTATCTCGATTTTTAGTAAGTATTACCTTTTGTCGTTTTAAAATAATAATTACTATAAATAAAAGACTACATGTTTTGCATGTAGATATGCATCTAATTTAAAAAAAAAAAAAAAATGGGGTTGCACTTCAACGCCAAGCCACCTGATTTTTAGTAATATTGCGATGGAGCGCATTAAGTTAGAAGGAGCCGATTCACTCGCATTTAAAGACTCCCAGACAACATTTATCGTGAGAAAACCCATTCGCAAAATGTATTCCACATTTTTGCAGTAGGAATCGATGACGCCTTTTCCAGCTTCAAAAAATCCGAATGTGACATTTTATAACATTATTATTGTAAAAAAAATATACATTCACTGCATGCAGCCCCATCACTGCATGCAGCCCCCACACTGCATGCAGCCCCACACTGAAATATTGTAATTACAGAATACGATGAATAAGTATTGTATTATTATATTGGTACACTGTAATATGTTTAAACAAGTGCTGACGAATAAAAATCTTTATTTGTTAATTCGCAAATCACTATTTCATAAAATTAAACAAGAAGGTAAACAAATTTTATTTATGTATTAACTTAACACACTTATTCAATATTCAGCCCGCTCTACCTCACCGAGGCTCCTACAAATTAGGTAAATATTGACCACTCACATCTACACCTCACATCATTGGCATCGATACCACCATCACTTCTTAAGCTGGTTAGTCTATCAGAGCACCTCACAGCGATCACTTCTCCGTAGACCAGTATACATAGACATTAGTAAAGTAGACCAACCAACTAAATATTAGGTCTCTTACAAGTGGTCGAAGATGGGAGCAGACAAAGCGAACGGAGTGGTAAATTATAACCGTCGTCCGCCACAGCGGCCGTTTCTACAGAGGATCCAGTACATGATCTGGGATCCAGAGGAAAAGAAGTTCCTTGGACGAACTCCGCATAGATGGGGTGAGTTTTTTTAAAGCGAGAATGTTACAGCTGTTATTTTTTAAATGGCCAAATACCTTTATTAACTACAATAAAATAATATAAAAACCACACATACTTAACTAACTAAATTACTACTATTTAACAAATTTAATTTAGGTGTCGTGAAAAGGTGGCCGTATTATTATTAATTTTAGTTTATTTTATTGAAATAGGTTCAGTTACAGATTTTTTCCAAAATTATTATTTTTCAGTAATCATAATACGTATTGAGTCAGGTCTACGTCGATATTTTTTATTGTTCACTGATTATGAGTTTTTTATTTATTTTTCCCTCATTAGAAAAAATATTTCTACAAATCTACATTTAATGTCACGAAAATAATTTTACTAGCAGATTGTTTTTTAATATGTATTATAGGAAAGTACATAATATGTATAAAAATGTATGTATTATGTAATAGTAGAATAAAACTGTAAATATAAGGATATAACAATAAGATAAAGATAAGACATCTATACAATAAATAGATATACATACTCGTATTAGTTAAACACATACAGCAGAACAATGTAAAATTTAAAAATATATTTAGATAGACTGATAAATATGTAATAGAAATAAGCTTAGCCCTTGATTCCATGAATTAATATATCGGGGAGAAATAGCTCGCTATTAATAATAAAAAAATAATAACATCCCAGCTCCTTAGCATTTCGACTACGCAACCTAATATGTACTTATATATGAGTACGTGTCATCATGGGAGTCAGGTTCATCTCAAGAAAAAAAAAAACAGAATTTTAAAACACGATAACAGATAGGTTTATAAACTTGTTCATCACAACGCTTTTTAGGGTTCCGTAGTAACTACGAGGAACCTTTATAATTTCGCCATTTCCGTCTGTCTGTCTGTCTGTATATCACAGTCGTTTTACTCAGAGCCTATTAGTCCTACATAAACGCAATTTGGCGTGTTGATTTTTTCTGTAATCAGCTACAAAATGCCGTAGTAAAATTTTCAAAAGCATGATTTATTTTCAACCCCATCCCCTCGTTTGGGGCTGAAAACCTTAGTTGTATTAAGAGACATGTTCAATGATGGATAGGTCTCTTAAATATAAAACTAAAATATATGTTTTTTTTCTCAGATGTGATGTGTGCGAGATATAGCACGCTAAGACGCACGTCATTGATTTATTTGCAAAATATTTTAAACAAAAAATACTCTCTTAAATTACAGTATTAGCTATGGAACCCTACTATACGCGTGTCTTGACACCGTCTTGGCCACTTATTTTATTACATATCTGTATATTGAACACCCTTCTAACAGCCTTCTTTATATATTGATTTAGAATCAACAGGTGACACCTGTGAGATAGCGTCTAGTAAATAAGGTTTGGTAGGCAGTGACACAGTATATCAAATTCGTTTTTAACCGACTTCGAAAAAGGAGGAGGTTATCAATTCGTACCGTATATTTTTTTTTTATGTATGTACTCGAATTTCTCGCTCATTCTTGAACTAATTTTTGTGTTTCGTGAATTGGCTTAAAGAGAAAGCTTCCAAGTTGGTCCCATAATTATTTTAGAAACATTGCTTTATTACTTTTTGAATAATCTCTAAAAGTAAAAATATTTTCATTGGATTCCTGAGTGAGTGCGTCAGATTATAGAATCGCAGAGTTCCACTGACACGTTTTTCTTTACAAAAGTGTCAAATGTTTAGGTTTTTTGTATAAACATCTGCACATTTTCTAATCTGTGACGACGAAGCATTTGACTTTCAATGACAAATGTCATTCTTGAAAAAGAAACAAGTGGGTGAAGAGATGTCTCTTCAAAAAGTTTACAATCGTGAGGGAGTAATTGAGCTTGAAAAGTAAAACCTACTTACTCCTCATCCAATGTGTATAAGGAGACGATAGAGCTACTTCAACGCTTGAGCGCCTTGTTTAATTATTATCCTTACTAATATTACAAGTAAACGAAATAACGTACTTTGAAGTCGGTTGTTTCACTTTTTTAAACTATAAAATTATTAATATTTTTAAATATTTTTACGATGTACATTTTTCGGGTTATGAAAGAAAATATAAATATACAACATAAATATATCTACTAGTTTGTACGGAACCCTCGGTGGGAGAGTGTGACTCGTACTTGACCGGTTTTTATCCTTGATAGGATAATTAGGTCAAATATTAACCATCTATTTTGTTTGATTACTTGAAACGAGAATTGAGTACTGAGCACCCTGTATAAATATTGCTAATATTGAAACATTCACCCTGTTCATACTTCAGCCTACTTGAGCATTGCGGTAAAACAGGAACATGGACAAATATGGTTGGATTATTAACTATACAATTTAGAAAATTTAAAAATCCCGACAAAGAAAACGCAAACATGGATGAATAGTTAACAATGAAGTTTCGATAATTTAAAAATCTCGACATAAAAAAAACGGCTGAACCGATTTTGATGAAAATAAGTACTGTCTTATTTCCACAACTAACATTTCGTGTCAGCGAGAAGTTAACAGAATATATTTAGCGTTGATCAAATTTCAGTAACGTGTTTCGATGAGACTGTTAATTTCCAATGGAAAGTTAACTGTTTAGTTCATCTGAAGTAAATTAAAAGCAAAACTCAATAACGCACAAAGTAAACCGAGAGATACATCGTGCTTTCAGCGGCGTTCTTCAAGAATAGCAAATAATTCAGACTCTAAATACTCTGTAAACATTGTACGTTTTAGATTTACCAACGCAGATGCCGGCTTTGAACGCCGCTACGTAATAAAATATGACTTGGTTTACATTATAATAAACTAGTCAAAGGTCTGCTGGTTCACCCGCTATCATGAGAGATGATTCTATTTTACCCGACTGTGCGAGAAGGAGGGAGTATTTTTCTATGTTACCTTCAGCTCGCGTGATGGTAGACGACGGTGTGGTCGAGGATGAGCACGGTGATCTAGAAGATAATTATCTATTTACTCCAGCCTTGATGATTCCAAGATTATAGTTATCAAGAAAATGCTGTAGGTAGTGGGTTCAATCCCACCCAGGACAAACATTTGTGTGATGAGCATGGACGTTTGTTCCGTGTCTGATGATGTCTGATGCAAACGGGGACGAGTTGGATTTTTTCATCTTTGTTCTCCTAGGAACACATTCCAGTTGATAAACTGAATATTAATTTTATCAAAATTTGAGCCAATTTTCCTGGACTTAAAAGGCTTGAGCATTTGACATATAGGTGTCATCGTATTAGAAAATTTATTGAATCAAGCGTTACTTTGCGGAAATTCATATTCAAAAACTTAAATCTAACTTATGTATCTAGTGTGTTTCCGCTGCGAGGTCTCAAGTGGTACTCTTGACAGCCTCGATGTCTTCAAGCTGGTACTCTTGTCCAAGAGTAAATTCAAATGAGCTGTTGCTTCAGAAGCTGCAGTGCACGGGAATCCAGGCTAGTATCACCGAGTTGGTGGTACAACGCAGCCGGGTAGAAAAAAAACATTGAAATGAAACAAATTTTAACGGATTTATTGCGTATATTTAACATAATATTATGTCCTGACATTTAGAACACTGCAGAGTACGTGGTTACAGGTGAGACTAGATGACAGTTGTCTTTTTTGAAAATAATAATTTATACTAGTTTTTGTATTATTTAATTGAGTAATAATCGCAAAAACCCAATAGAAAACATTAAAAACCGGACAAGTGCGAGTCAGACTCGCCCACCGAGGGTTCCGTAAAAACTAGTAGATAAAAGGGGGATATCATATTTTTTTTATATTTTCCTTCTTATACCGAAACATATACATCGTAAAAATATTTAAAAATTAAGCTCATATGATAAATAATAATACAGTTAAAGAACTTTAAAATTGGACCCTTATTCCTTGCGTGTCTTATATGTGTACTCTAACACAATGCTTCTTACCTAATTTCATAGTTCTAGGTCAACGGGAAGTAACCCATAGGTTTTGATTCCCTTGTGAGTGTCGAAATGTGCGTTTTTTACGACATATTCGGCTGTAACTTTTCTTACGAAAACTGAGAAATTTGATTTTTCTTTCTGCAGCAAGAGACTATGGATCTGCGTATATGGTTTTAATTTCAACTCGATACCTTCACGCGTTCCCGAGATAAAGGTCTTGACACCCGGACAGACGGACAGACGGACAGACGGACAACAAAGTGATCCTTTAAGGGATCCGTTTTTTCCTTTTGAGGTACGGAACCCTAAAAATAATGGAACAAAGGTACCGTTTCTTTTTGAGGTACACAACACTAAAAATTTTTTTTTTTTGAGTTTTATAAATCAATGCGTACATACCGATGTTTACCAAAGTACAAATACATATATTATATTATATGTTAAATTTATTTTTTACATTCGCCTTTCCCGATATAGCTCCTGCCCTTCATACGACTTTATTGCATTCGATGTTGACTGTAAGTACTGACTGTACATGGAACACTGTGCAGTGCGGTGTGTACGGTACTGGGTTTTACAGAAATAGTATACTAAGCTGAAAGGACCTTCTACAAACTATTATGGTTTTCTAAAATCACGATGAAGATCGATAGGAAAAAGACCAGTTGGAAGCGGCCTGCATCCAGCGTCTTCCTGCCACTTGTGTGAGGTATTCTATCCAATACCACATTTTTTAAAATATAAATTGGCTGAATTCATGCATTCACGTGAAATGTATATGTTTGTGGTAACTACCTTTTGATTGACTTTTTCATGATTTCATTCATTTTTGTTTACTTTTAGTAACTTTTTATTTATTTTTAGTAATGATAGTATAAAAAACTGAAAAAATCTACTCCAAAATACGCAATTTGTTCACTTGAGTGACATTTTTTTTCAGTTATTTTGTTATAAAAAGCAAAAATACAAAACACAAACGAATGAATTGGGAATCTCTTTCTTTTTGGAAGTCGGATAAAAATTACGCCTTTTTCTCGTCAGGATAGGTAGAGGCTATAATTATCTTTCAATATGTTACGATCCTGTGAAACGTATTTTCTCTACTATTAATAAGTGTTTTTTTTATATCCACTCATCGGTTACTCATACTTTTGATCTGACCTTTTTTTATAACATCTTCAATTTGGTTTTGATACATTGTTGTACATTGACTTTTACCGACTTACCCATTCACATGCCACATAATTTTTTTTTTTATATTTTCTTTTTAACCGACTTCCAAAAAGAGGCCAAAATGAGAATGAGAAAAATAAATGAGAATTTTCAACCGAATTTCTAAAAAAGAGGGATTTCGAAAGTCTGTTAAAAATTCTCATTTTGATTGCATATTTTCTATGTTTGTTACGCGATTATTCCACCAAATAAGAATTGATTTTGATGATTATTTTTCATTTGGTAGGTAGTCAGACCTCAGAGGTAGTCCCATATTTTTTTTTAATCAAAATCGGTATCTATTCAGTTCTTTACTAGTTTGTATAACAGAATGTGAAAAAAATAGATCCTAGAAAACAAATTGCGTGTTTTGAAGCCGGTTTTTTAAACTATAATTATCTACATGTTCAAACGATGTCTTTGTCACTACACCGCTTAATACTACACAAAATTCTCACCACACTGTAATACTGTGAGTACACAGAGCTCCTTTCGAATACATACCCTTTCTGCGTAACTACGTATAGGCAGCTATATTCACATGAGGTTAGTATGTGAGTGATTGCAATGAATCACGGCTTCGCCGCGGGTATTTTCGACCTCGTTCAATCATACATAGCTGTCGAAATACGCGGAACCAACTACACTCAGTACGTATGTTTGTATACTTTACCTTGTATTAGTTATTTTATATTATACAAAAATATCTTACCCAAATAGTTTTACAAACGGGGGTCATAAATTAGGAAATAATTTGTTTATTAATTTTATTATTTTGCTTTAAATTTTAGTGAAAACAGAGGTGGGAAATGTGGAAAATGTAGGAAAACATAATAGGGCCAATATTCCATAAGAACTTATTCCACTTTATTTGTAGGGCTGTAAATTGGCTGGAAATCAACACCCTGTAAACCACCACATAACGAAAAAATAATTTATAAAAAGTATTTTCTTATCTGGAATAATATTGTTTTACAAAATAATTTATCTTTAACATTTGGGATTGGGATATTTAGAAAAATTTAATGATACTTGGCAAATCGAAATAAGCTTAGCCGTATCATAGTTTGTATCATAACACGTAATAACAAGCAAGAGTTTATTGTTTTCTATAATATTTGCAGTTACATATCAGCACTGTTCCATATTCCCAGAACAGCGCATTTCCCAGGGCGTAATGGCGCTATTTCGGAGAATGAGTGCCTTCGAAATAGGTCGTAAAATGACTGGTCCCATCAACGTTAGGCGCAATGTAGCGCAAATACTGCCTACTGCCTATGTGCTCACTGTGCTACTGATGATTACACACGGAATTATACTACATTCTTTATAACTGACTTCAAAAAGGAAGAGGTTCTCTATTCGGTTGTATTTGTTGTTTGTTACCTCATAACTCCGTCATTTGTTGTGTCAAATGTCCACCAATATTTTATTATTATTATTATTTATTTATTCTTTATATATGATCAGATTTGTTTTTTTTTATCTAAAGGATATAATTTTCAGGTTGGTCACTTGATTGATATAAATTTCATCAAATTCGGTTCAGTAGTTTGATTTTTAAAATAAAATGAGTGGAAAAATATGTCATCCAAGTAAACGAGATTACGTATTTTGAAGTCAGTTGTTTTAGTTTTTAATCTATAATGCTATACTCTGTAGAAGCCCTACCATTACAAGCAATGTTACTAAAATTAGGAACAACCATTACGAAAATATGATGACCGTGTCGCACCCTCCCATTCACTGTTTTATGTGTTATATATGACAAGGAGGAACCTTACTAATAGCGAAATAATAAGGGAAAACTTTCCACGACTTGTACAGAAGCAATTAACTAGCGGACCATACACGCACATCACATAGGTAGGTAATGGCTAACGTATCAATGAGCCGAATTTTAATTGTTTCAATCTCACTTGCCCGAATCCGTTTAATAGAATTGTCTCATTCCATATGACGTATCATTAGTCTAATTCGCATCAGCGGTGCTAATTGAATACATAAATAAATAAATATGTTTTACTTGATACGAGTTTCTAACTCCATATTTTTTGTTTGTTATCCATAAGTTTCGGTTGCCGGAACAATTAAGTATTCTATAAAAAAAACCTCTTAGCCCGAACAATTAATCTCTATATATATAAAAATCAATTGCTGTTCGTTTGTCTCGCTAAAACTCGAGAACGGCTGGGCCGATTTAGCTAATTTTGGTTTTGAAATGTTTATCGTAGTCCAGGGAAGGTTTAAACGTTGAGAAAATATCGGGTCCACTCATTGATAGGTGATACGAAGTACGCCGGGTCATCTAGTCTGAGATAAAAACCGAATTAGCAACTTTGCGACCCATAGGGCAACGAATTCTGTGTGTTGGAGCGATGTTCTAGACTTTGCAGCTTAGAAATCGTTACAAATGAGCCTCTTACCAACCTACAAATAAGACTCCGACCCCTCGAATTGTGAGTTCATATAATGAAAGTGATTCTAAAGCACTTCTTTCGTGTTTTTGGTATATCCACCATGAAACAACTTCCTGCGAAATGTAATGCAGAAGTCATAGCCATTACTTGCCAGTTCATAACTAGCTTATAGGTGTAGCAGTAGTTTGCAAATCGATTCCTTTCAGTTTGTCCAACCGAAATAGCCCACGCCCCGGTCAGGGACTGTTTACCCGCGATGACGTCACTACTAACCTAGCTAGGTGGTAGTTAGGTACCATGTTACTAAGTCATACTAAAGATAGGATTTCGCCAAAATTGTGTTCAGAACATTTGTTAACGAACATTTTGTGCAAAACTCCTGCAATGCGCGAACTTGAGCTCAGGTTCAGTTTTGCACAAAATGTTCGTTAACAAATGTTTAACTTTAACGTTAACTTTAAAATACGCAATTTACTTGTAAGTATGACATATTTCTAGTTTCACAAACGACAATTTTTTATAAGTTTATTTAGTTATTTTATATATTAAAAAATGTGGGTATGCGCGAGCGAGACGGACGATGATCGGTCTACGGACTGTTAAAGATAATAATAAATCTTGAAAATAATACCATTTTTAGTGTTCATTTATTTAGCAAAAGGAAAATCAATCCCACACACACTCACAGTGAACAACAACTTGATTAATTAATAATAGCGAAGCCTGCGAGGGTGTTCCTCATCCCCTCGGGAAGCTCTCCCCCCGTTCGCTAGGCTCTCCCCCCGCTTCCATAGTACATTCACACTTCACAGTAAATGGTGTTTGTGTGACTGAATTACGTGCGACAATGGTATTTTTATGACTGCCCCAAAAAGGAGTCTTATTTTTTTTTTGTTCATAAGCCAGTTATTTATATATATATATATTTTTTAAATTTAATTATTATCTCCACAGACACCAGGGTCCGTGACCTTTGTCATAATTACAAACTATTGTTTACTAATTATCGTTACGTTATTTATTCGAGTAGTAACTATTATTTTTTTGTAACTATTATGCAAAGAAATTCTGAGGATATCGACAAATCATGCTTGTGCTATGTTTCAATAGACTGCAAAGTTATTTAGTCTCGTATCTTCTTGAATCCATCGCTACGCGCAGTATTTTACTATAACAGCGGGTCATATTGGGGCTAGCAGATCGGGTAAGTATTTTAGAGTAGGTATAACTGTTGCCGAGGCCGCTACTCTATTTGTGAAACGTGTAAACTTTACTGCGTGACGTAGTCTGCAATCATTTTTATACTATGAATATTCCGTTAAAATATATCCGATGGCGCCATATTACGTACCGATATACATACATTCAAATAACATATACATTTTTTTTATCAGCCCTTTTTGTACAAACTCTCCTACTGCTGAGCACGTGCCATCTTATCATTGTCAGAAGGGTAATATGGCCTTACCCTTCTGACAACTACCACGTCTACGTCACACATCTTTCAAAATCATTGAGAACTCTCAGACATGTAGGTTTCCTCACGATGTTTTCCTTCACCGTTTGAAGTTGGCGGCAATCAACAATACGCACCTAACGAAAAGAATCGAAAAGATAGAAGAGGAAACTTCATGAAACTTGAGTATTTATATTGACTTTTGCTTGTTATGAGGGGAGGTGGAATAGAATCGTGAAACTCTTGCGCACAGTCGTTGATACGAATTCGATAGAATATAGCCAAAAACACTTTAGGAAGAATTAGATCTCCTCATCTGGAGTCTAGAAGTTTGTAGACGAAGAGGTTGCCAATAAAGTATTCTAAATCAACTAATATACCTACTGTAGCCTCCATTCATGCAAACATCGTGATAAATAAATAAATATAAATATTTGTGGACATTTCACACAACACCATCTAGCCCAAACTAAGCAAAGCTTGTACTATGGAACTAGATGGCTGATAGAATACATGCTTTTTTTTTTGTAAATATATACATATGATACATAGAAACACCCAGACACAGAACAAACATCCATGCTCATCACACAAATGTTTGCCCTGGGTGGGGATCGAACCCACGACCAACGGCACAGCAGGCAGACATACTACCAACTGAGCCACAAGGCCAGTCAGATAACGTATATCATCATCATCATCTGTCCACCTCGAGCGAGCTAGATAGGGGCCAAAATACTGTTTAAAATTTTAACATCCCGTCTTACGGTATTTTCTTATTTCTGGAAAAGAATTCGATAAAATAATTTGATGGAGTCTGAATAATCTCGGCACACAAATATTTCAGCATGTGAATATGTGTATAATCGTAAAACTATCTACTATTATAAATAACACGACTGTTTAATTGCTTGTCTGTTTATTTATTGTAAAAACCGAGATTCGCGGAAAGGATCCTGTCTCTAACTGATATTGTGAAGATTGTGCCCATGTCTATTTAGTAAGTCTATTTGTCAGTTGTTTTACCACATCATTTGCAATTAGTCTTTAGCAATAAAATAACATAATGGGTTAATTGATGGTGCGATAGGTGTTTTTTTTTGCGTTTATTATTTTTATCCTCTAAAGGAAAATAGAAGATGTGATTTTATGTATTGAAAATTTGAACTACATTTTCAAGACACTAATTATAAATTGATATCTTGTATTTTGAATTATAGTTCAATATTTTGGGACGAGAAGTTTTCAGGAGAAACGATTTTCTAAATAACAATGCTTAATAGGTGTACCTACGATGTACTTAGCCTAAATATCATGGTTGAAGCTGTCTCCTAAGTCCTACCTCATATTTTATAGTGTATACAGTCAAGTAGATTTTTAACCGATTTCCAAAAACGAGGAGGTTCTCAATTCGACTATGTTTTTTTTATGACGACGCAATTACTCCGCCAATTATGAATTGTTTTTGATGATTTTTTGTGTTTGGTAGGTAATACTTCAGAGGTGGTCCCATATAAATTTTATCAAAATCGATTCAGTACCTACTTTTGTTTTTATAACAAAATAACTGAAAAAATGACATCCAAGTAAACGAATTGCGTTTTTTGAAGTCGGTTTTTAGTTTTTTAATCTATAATAAGTACCTTGATTCATCTTCGACCACAGCGTCTCTTTCCATCAGGCGAGTTGGTGGTCAAACATAAATCTTAATGTATAAACATGTTCATACGGGCCTTTGTATTATGTCTATTATACTCTTATATGTTTTTTATATTTTCCAATATAATAATTTTTATACTAAGTTTACCTATTATGTCGTTAGAATGTAGTTATCGCCTCCATTATGTCGTGCCGGGAGTGCTAATCAGTAATGAACGGCATTATGCCACCAATAACTTAGTAATGCGTTGGGTACCAACACATGGTAACTGGTAAACAGCATATTCATAGTAATTAGGTTATTGTTTGTCGATAAATCTGCCGTTCGAAAAAAAAACGAGTTACATATCGCCTCTTTGTATCGATAGTGTGTTATCTTGAAACTAAGCTCCACGCAGAAAGAGACAACGTGATATTGTGTACTGACATAACAATGCCCTCTTTCACTTTCAGTTTCGCTGTGAAATAGCGAAACTGAATGTGAAAGAGAGTAAAATATACCACGTTTTTTAAAAAATAAAATCGAATGCGCTAGTTCTAATTATCAAATAATGAAAAAATATATTTGTCACATTATTGCAGCAAAGAGGCGATATGTCGTTACTCTTCAAAACAGGGCCAACACAGGTCCGCTCGTGTTTGCAGTACTGCTGCCATCTTTTCAAGTTTCTGCTGGAAGCTTTAGAGTCAGTTGAGCTAGTAGATTAATCGGTGATGTAATCTGGTTGTCGAAAAGCTTAGTCTTGAGGGTATCGAGTATCGCCGTAAAGTAACATGGCTGTGTGTATTTCATGCCTTTCATTTCGGCGAGTATGCGTATGAGTTTCGCTACTTTAATCCACCCTCCCCATTCCTACACGGGACTAGCAAAAATTTGGCGCACTACCACCTATTTCTCATTAAAAAGCCAAGAATCCGAACTTACTCACACTATTGCTTTACATCAGGCTAGTTAGCGGTCAATTGTACATATATTTGAAGAAAAAAATTAAAAGCAGACAGTAGGCTTGTAAATGTGCTCTCGTACCTTTGGTTACGGATCCTAAAATGTGTGATATCTGAAGCATCATTGCGCTTATGGTGTCAAATGAAGGGTGTCTCCTCTGTTCCAGGCGTGATAGGGCTGATCTACCTGGTGATGTACATCTGCATCATCATCTTCTTCTCCATCTGCATGTGCGGCTTGCTCGCCACCATGGACGACCGGATACCATACTTCACGCTCGCAGACTCCATCATTGGTAAGAGACCAACCATAGATTTCAAAAGAGACCGGATGTAAGTAGTTTGCAATGGGTTTTTTAGTATTATTCCCTCGGAATTGATGGCTATACTTAGGCCTATCATCAAAGAATTAATAAAAATTGTAAGAATGAGCTAAAGAGTTATATTTAAATTACAAAAAGTTTATATGACTACATTCAGTCTCGTTAAGACATTTGATTTTTTAACGGACAAGTGTTTTTATTTTCTACAACAAAATAATATACAAACTACTTACTACACAAAACAGCAAATAGATTACCCCAGACTTATTATGGTTTTAGTATAATCCAATGGCTCAAATCCATTTGATCCAGTTGGCAGCGTAACCAGCACCAGCATTGCCACGTTGAATGGTTATGCGCCGGGCCAGATACGCACCAGCATTTTGGTAATACGTCGCGTTGATAAGGTCCTCAAAATAAATTTATGAAAATGACATGAACTCCCGGTCTCCACGGACCCAAAGTCTCCACACCAAACGCCTCAAATACGTAGCCTCTACCGAGATTAACATTTGGTTGAGCAAAACTTTCCAACAATCTCATTCGACTGTAAACGCACCTTCGACTATGTGTCTAGAGTACATTTTAGGAAGCTGTTATTCACGGTGCTCGAATTTACGACTAAGGTGGAGCTGGGTGGGTTTAACCAATGGGGTTTATTTGCGTCACCCGTCCGTTGTAAAAATAACAATTGTTACTGCTTTTGAGGAAATCATTGCAAAATCTAATGTTGCCACTGAGATGTTACTACCTATGCATAAAACAGTAAAGTAGCGTGTACCTTGGAATAGAAAAGTTGTTATTTCTGGTGAATGTGTTTGTTATGTGGTATTTCTTGTTACTTAGACGTTATCCACACACATTAGGGTTTGGACTTAGTCTAGGATGGGAAAAAATCTCTTATAAGTACGAGTATGATATAATTGTAGTTTTTGGTTGAATCCTGTATACGCTTGTTCACGTCAGGTGCGTCCGGAGCTGTTAGTATTGTTACGGGAAGTGGGTATAGGGATTGGAAGGAAACAATGATGTTATTCAAGCCCGTTTAATTCACTGACACGTGGTATCTTCTACAGAGCACTCACAGTCTATAACACGAACACCGACAATAATTACAGAATCGACGCGCTGCAAACACACAGAGACCGTGTTCCGATCAACACACTACTACTATAACGTCTCTTCACTATACTGTTCACTTCAACACTTCACTTTCACATGTAACTTTTTCTTCTTTCCTGTATGCTATTTGTATCTGAACTGCCCTCTGTCCGCGACTGAAGCTCCTTATATACCCCGCAGAACCTTCTAGAAGCTTTTATTTCGATAGTCATTTCGTTCGTCATTTGTTTCGTTCCAGAATGTTCAATTTCGATCGTCTTTTCGCTCGTCTTTTGTTTTTATCATTTGTTTCGAACTTTCTAGAATGTTGACGAGATTCTTTATTTAAATAGTCGTGGAGCATTTCCTTCTAGAAATTTCACCATCATCATCATCATCGTTACACTACCCCCTCCTTAGACATGCTCGTCTCGAGCATCATTAGAACCGTAGTATTGTGCTAACCTATCCACATGCACAACTTTCGCAGGACTTCGTGATGTTTTCCGAATTCTGTAAGTTACGTCGTTGAGCTTTGTAATAACTTGATACGGTCCCTCCCAGCTTGGCTGTAACTTCGGTGATTTACCTAGCTTTCGCACAGGGTTGTGCAGCCAAACTAAAGAACCTTCCACAAATCCTCTTGAGTTAACATTTCTGTCATATCGCGTTTTCATCCGATCGCTGGCATGCAAATTGGCTTCCCTCATGTGTTGATGTACGTCTTCCATACGCTTTCTTAGTTCATCTGCATATTCTGTGACACATCTCGGTGCATCCGGAGGACACCCTGCCAAAAGCGTTGCTGGAAGTCGAAGCTCTCTGCCAAAGTTCGCTCGAGCTGGCGTAGTACAAGTACTTTCATGAACAGCCGTTCTATATGACAAAAGGAACAGAGGAATATACTCGTCCCAATTTCTCTGATGTGAATCAACCACTTTTGCCAGATGCTGCTCCAAAGTTCGATTAAATCGCTCCACCATTCCGTCGGATTGTGGGTGATATGGTGTAGTTCGCGTTTTATGTATCCCCATTAACTTACAGATTTCCTGGAACACATGCGATTCGAAATTTCTTCCCTGGTCACTATGAATTTCAAGTGGCAACCCAAATCGACAGAAGACCTCGTTCACCAATTTCCTCGCTACAGTGACAGCTTCCTGATTAGGTAACGCAAACGCTTCAGGCCATTTCGTGAAATAATCCATAACCACGAGAATATAACGATTTCCATTATTGGACAAGGGAAATGGACCGGCAACATCTATCGCTATCCGTTCCCAAGGAACTCCGACGTTATACAACCGTAACGCCCCTCGACTCCGTGTATGTGGTCCGTTAACCGAAGAACATCGTTCACATTTCCTGCACCAGTCCTCGATATCTTCCTTGCAATGTAACCAATAATAACGTTGCCGTATTTTCATAAGTGTCCTTTTTACTCCGAGATGCCCACCCGATGTTCCGTCATGGTAAACTCTTAGTACTTCCGAAATTTTTGCTTTCGGTACAATAGCTTGTAGATGGGTGTCGTGTCCAGACACATTTTCCCATTTCCGATGCAAAACTCCATCACAGAGGACCAAACTATTCCACTGTGCCCAATAACTTTTAGTGATTGCGCTCATACCAGATATCTCACTCCACCCGGGACGAGGAGTTCCACTTGTCATCCAATCTAGAATTGGTTTCAAATTTTCATCCTCATTTTGAGCTCTACGCATAGCATCGTTGCTAAAGTCATCATCAAGGGCATCTGTTCTAATCAGTCGGACTGTAACTTCATCTCTTGCTTCCTGTCTTCCACAATGCTTACAATTCTCAGAACAGGGCCGTCTTGACAAAGCATCAGCGTTTCTATGGGAACTTCCGCTTCGATGCTCTACCTCAAAATCGAATTCTTGTAGTTGCTCAATCCAACGTGCAACCTGGCCTTCCGGATTTTTGAACTGCAGTAACCACTTCAACGCCGCGTGGTCTGTTCTGACGTGAAACTTCCGCCCCAGCAAATACTTCTTGAAGTGTTGTAACGTTTTTACTACAGCTAGTAGTTCTCTTCTCGTCACACAATAGTTTCTTTCAGGTTTGGACAACGATTTACTGAAGTAGGCTATGACCACTTCCCCGTCCTGTGTCTTCTGTGACAATGTTCCTCCGATGCCTACATTGCTCGCATCGGTGTCAACTATAAAATCACCATTCGCATCGGGATATCCGAGAATTGGAGTTTCACATAGCCGCCCTTTCAGTTCATTAAAAGCTGCCTCACATTCTTGGTCCCAAACAAATGGCCGTTTTTCTTCTGTGAGTCTATGCAGTGGTTTGGCAATATCGGAAAAATTCTTTACGAAACGACGATAATACGAGCATAGTCCCATAAATGCTCTTACTTGAGTTTTATCGGTTGGAGTAGGCCAATCTTTCACTGCGGAAATCTTTGCTGGATCAGTTTCCACGCCCTCTTCAGATATAACATGCCCCAAATATTCAACTTGGCGTTTGAAGAAAGAGCACTTCTTTAAGTTTAATTTCAAGCCTGCTCCTCTTATTTTGTTGAACACGCTCTCCAACTTCTTTAGATGGTCGTCGAAGTTCCGTCCGATTATTATTATGTCATCGAGGTACACCAGACAAGCTTCCCCTAACAGACCGGCTAGTATACGCTCCATTAATCTCTCAAAAGTGGCTGGAGCATTACATAATCCAAATGGCATCACCTTGAACTGCCAAAGTCCTTTCCCTGTGGAGAATGCCGTCTTTTCCTTGTCACTGGTATCCATTTCCACCTGCCAGTAGCCACTTTTGAGATCAAGCGTAGAGAACCATCTCATGTCATTTAAAGTGTCCAGCGTGTCGTCTATCCTTGGTAGTGGATAGCTATCTTTCTTTGTCACATTATTTAATCGCCGATAATCGACGCAGAACCTGGTTGACCCGTCTTTCTTCTTAACTAGGACAACTGGAGAACACCAAGGGCTAGAAGATGGTTCAATGACTCCATTACCTTCCATCTCTTTTAACATGTCCTCAACTTCCTTTTCTCTGGCGAACGGAATCCGCCGAGGCCGTTGGCGGATTGGTTGCTCGTTCCCGGTATTGATCCGATGTCGAAATAGCCCTGTTCTTCCAATGTCCGCGTCCCCTCTGGAGAAAACGTCACCGAAATGTCGCAGTAAATTTTTCGCTTTTGTCAGCTCCACTGTGCTTAAATCCCCCTTGCAGTTATCTAGGACGTTACTAAAATCAACCGCATTTGAGTGAGTTTTCTTCACTTCGTCGCAATTTCGAAGCCAGACTATTTCTTCGCTCTCACCGATCAGACACCCCTTCTTCAGTATTTGAGGATTATCACTCAAATTCAAGACCGGTACCGCCATTTTTTTTGTCGTTCCAACAACCGTTCTAGCCGGTAACCATGCGTTCTCTCCTTTGACTCTCTCTATAAATAAGCAATGTTGTCGATCAGTGCTTACATTTTCGGCTAACTTTATCGGCACCAAAGTCTGAGTTCGTGGTGGTAGCTTAGTGTCCTTAAGGCAGTAGACTTTACCTCCCCTGGCTCCCTTCATTGGAACCTCTATCGATCCACACTTAAGGATTCCGGATTCAATATCAAGTTTGCACTGATGTTCTTTCAGAAAATCCAAACCGATGATGCAGTCATCCACAATTTCAGCTATCACCGCCCAATGCCAGTAAAGCTTGTCACCAACCTTAATCGCAACCTTCTGCTCCCCTCTTACAGGTATGCGCTGGCCGGTAGCCGTTTTCAACTGCACAGTCTCTCTGCAGGAATATAATTTTCTACTATTCCGTGTCATCTGTACCCCCACTACCGTACGCGAAGCTCCTGTGTCCAAAGTCAGTTGGCATGCAGTTCCATTTATTCTTCCATCGACGGTTAAGCTGTTCCCGTCTGAGCTTTGATAGATCATAAAATTTGGGGTTCCCTGATTACCGGCCAGCGCCCACCCCGTAGCTCTGGCCTGCTTTAGTTTTCCGAATTCTCCGACGCTTGTGTTCCAGCGTCGGTTCGCCTTACCGAGCTACGATTGGGGCAACCATATCTCAAATGCCCACGCTCTCCACACTGGTAACAACGCGGAGCAAAGGTCCGCCGTGGTATTTCCCGCTCTTCTGTTGAAACAACTTTACGCACAGAGCCGCTCTTGGAATCCCGACGTACTGCCTCCACCTCAAGAGCGTGTGCCACCGCTTCTTTGATGTTTTCATGGTGCGCCAAGCGTACTGTTGCCCTCACTTCTTTGTCGTTGATTCCATCGACAAACGTCTGCAACAACATACTGTCGACTAGGTTCGCTGGTGAAGATTGATATGCCTTCCTTACGAGCTTCTCCACTTCTAGTGACCACTGTTGCAGGTTTTCGTTGGCTTTCTGAGATCTATCACGAAGCTGAGCCCGGTAGGCATGTTCCAGATGCGAGTCGCCATATCGGGACTCCAAAGCATCCACCAACTCCTGGTATGAGGCATTAGGTTCTACGGCCTCCAGTACCGACGTGGCTTGTTCACGCAATGCCAAAGTGAGAGCTGTCTTTGCTTTTTCCTCGCTCCAGTTGTTTAGTTCGACAACAGCCAAAAGCTGTCGCTTATATGCAGCCCATGAAGAGGTCCCGTCAAATGTGGGAATTTTGAAACTGCCACCCAAAGTAGCTGTGACTGCAGTTGCTGGACCGCCGGTTCCGCTTACTTCGAGTCTTTGGAGACGTCCTTCCGCTGATTCGAAACGGGCCTGGTACTCGTTTAGACGATCTTCGTGCATCTCTACAGTCTTCTGTATTTCTGTGACTTTTACTGCCCCCTCAGAGATAGCCGTCAGAATACGCTCTTGCATAGCACTTTGGCGATCCTCCTCACGACGCTGGCGTTCCTCCTCACGGCGTACCTGTTCCTCCTGCAAGGCACGCAGCTGTACCTCCTGGTGGCGCTTGCGTTCCTCCTCACAGCGTGCCTGCTCCTCCTGCAAGGCACGCAGCTGTTCCTCTTGGCGGCGTGCCTGCTCCTCCTGCATAGCGCGCATTTGTTGTAGTAGCGCACCAAGGTCCACTGGAGAAACTGGAGCACTCACAGTAGCACTGGCAGAGGTTCCTTCATGAGGGTTCATTGGAGGAACCGGAGCACTCACAGTGTCACCGCCGGAAGTCCCCTCACCGGCTTCCTCACGTGTCCGAGGATTTCCCGTACTAGCGGCTTCCTGGTCTCCGCCGCTTTGTTGCTGAGCGGCTCCCCTTGAGCGGGTGTTTGGGCCATCTCTAGGCATGATAGGCATCCTTCCTTCCAATCCCACTTCTGACACCAAATGTTACGGGAAGTGGGTATAGGGATTGGAAGGAAACAATGATGTTATTCAAGCCCGTTTAATTCACTGACACGTGGTATCTTCTACAGAGCACTCACAGTCTATAACACGAACACCGACAATAATTACAGAATCGACGCGCTGCAAACACACAGAGACCGTGTTCCGATCAACACACTACTACTATAACGTCTCTTCACTATACTGTTCACTTCAACACTTCACTTTCACATGTAACTTTTTCTTCTTTCCTGTATGCTATTTGTATCTGAACTGCCCTCTGTCCGCGACTGAAGCTCCTTATATACCCCGCAGAACCTTCTAGAAGCTTTTATTTCGATAGTCATTTCGTTCGTCATTTGTTTCGTTCCAGAATGTTCAATTTCGATCGTCTTTTCGCTCGTCTTTTGTTTTTATCATTTGTTTCGAACTTTCTAGAATGTTGACGAGATTCTTTATTTAAATAGTCGTGGAGCATTTCCTTCTAGAAATTTCACCATCATCATCATCATCGTTACAGTATTTATGAGAACGTGTGTGTGGTCGTTTCTGTCATCAGAGATCTTGGCCGTTCGATGCGTCCGGGATGTGCGCTGATTGTGCTTTGTACTAGCCCACCTAACAAAGTTAAAGTAAAGTACAGTCAAATACCCCAAATGACGTCCTATCTACAGGGCTATTAAGGCATTCTGTACTAAGCCGAAAGGAGGTTATTGTTCGCATTTTTCATAACTTTTACTTTTGATACTCGAAATTCACGAAAAAAAAACAGCTTTTCCAAATTTTCACTAACCTCCAACAAAATGTGAGTTTGAATTGACTAATTCTAAGTTGTGCATAATAAGAGTTTTTTTTTACAATAATAAGTACTATAATTGCCTTTCGCATACCGTTCACCGTAATAATTTTGTACAAATTTCATTTGGTAAAGCACATACAAGAATTAAGAATTCACGTAATACAACGAGGTAATGGGGCCAGCATCCTAAGAACAATTCCCGCTGCTAACGGTCTTTTAGAGTAGTTTTATTTTTATGTTTAGTTAGTTGAGTTTGTATATTGTTTTGTTGTAGTAAATTCTGGTTCTATTTAACTACTGTTAAGTATAGCCTGGATTGATATATTATGTCTAGCTAGTAGTAGTTTTTAGTTTTTTTATGATATATAAAATGAATAAAATAAAATTATTTGTTTAGGATAAACGTCAAATTTGTTGAAAATAAAATGTGATATAGTATTCACCGAGGCATCTCCCTGCAAATGAAAGGAAATTCAAAATAGCCTTTCTTGAATAGCATTAAAAATATTTTACTGTATACTTACAGGGAACAACCCAGGAATGGGGCACAGACCTATAATTTTGGACGAAGGTGCTCTCATCTGGTACCACGCTGACAACGCCACCCATGTCAAGAAATACGTCGATAATATTGACCAGTTTCTTGCGCGTGAGTATTACTGTAATAATAGCACAGTACGAAATAACACTGAATATAATACTTTTTACTTATGTCCTGGGACTCCCGATGTTGCAGGATGGACATGACTTAAAATATTCGAAACTTATATACATTGACAACTAACAATTAATATTGGACTTAAAACTGACTTCTAAATTCATCATTCAAAAATTGAATCTCAGATATTTTCGAACTCTTAGACTTTGGTAGGCCATCATGAAGAGGTGGTTTATTCTTTCCGGTATTAAATTTTATAGCTACCTGCGAATTTTTAACCATATCTTTACTTATTCTTTCTTAATTTATTTAATCTGATAATATATCAGGTTTGTTATAACGTTGTTAATTTATTTGTTTTATTAAACTAAATAGTAACTCATTATATGACACTCAATGTTTCAGCATACCACAACAAATCCCTTCTAAAAGGTGGTGGAGAGAATCAGCATGAGTGTGGAGACCTGAAGCCTCCACGGAACGAGGTGTGTGCCTTCAACACGGACCAGCTTGGACCTTGCTCCAGGGAGAATGGTTATGGGTACGCCAACAAGACGCCTTGCATTATCATCAAGCTAAACAGAGTGAGTGTTGACATTATCAGCTAGTTTAATATAGGGCGTGCAAAAAATTGTAGCACAAAAGGTAAAAGCGCCACGTCAGCTGTAAAAGCGCCCATGTCAGCTGTAAAAGCGTCCACGTCAGCTGTAAAAGCCAACAGATGTAGTTAAAACTTCTATGATTAGACAGCCATCATAAGTTCATCACAATGAATACATTTTAAATTACAATACACTTCCTTGATGAAGTTGACTTGCATCGTCGCCGACATGACAGCATATTGTAAGTTCCCTCGCTAGCAACTGTAGGCAGTCGAGCTCTCTGTGCTCTGCATATTGTAAGTTCCCATGCGCAACTGTAGGCAGCCGAGATGCCGAGAAATATGCAGAGCACATAGATGCTCTGCATATTTTGCGGTTTCATTTCTGTTTAGCCAATTTCGGCATAAACGCTATTAGTCTAGTAAAAATAATTCGTTTGTATGGAGCAGATCACATTAATTGGACCTTGAGGGATTTTTTGAAAATAAAATAGGAAAATACCTAAAAAAAACATAGATTCACAATAATCTCCAATTTATAAACTAGCTGTGCTCTGCGGTTTCACCTGCATAGTTATGAAAATCCGTGATGATAATAAGTAGCGTATGCCCGTCTGTAGGTCCACAGCTAACTCTATACTTAATTTCATAACGATCAATTCAGCCGTTAGAGCGTGTAAAGGTAACAAACTTCGAGCTTATAATATCATTATAAAATTGTGTCAAATGTAGTTCAAAACAACAGTACTACAGTATTCTACATGTAAATTCATAAATATTTATTTATTCTTAGGTGTATTTTATGTTGTCACAAATCTTATTTTTACTGGACTATACCTGTAACATCCACAGACATATCTTTTGTTTCTACGGTAGCGCCTGGCGCCTAGCTACCTTGAAGTGTGGTATACAAGAAGGAAGTCTGTGAAGGAGTCATGTGAATTACTCAAGGACCATGTCTTCTCTTATTTTCGTCTAGGGATTTCAAGACCAGATTATACTAACTATTTTGGATCGTCACGCTTTACCTTTACTTATCATCGCGGTAGTCAATGGATAATAATTATGATTCTTTGAATCGGTGAAGAAAAACTTAGCAGGATGATGACAGGCAAAATTCTGTAGATAAGTGCCCTATCAATTTGCTTCGATAGCTTTCTTGGAAGTGTTAGATCTTTTTCCATATTAGGTTTTATTTTAAAATGTTCAGTACGGAGTTCACTTTGTTTCTTGATATTTATTTTACTGAAAATATTGCAGGTAGGTACACACTTGGACATACTGCCGTCTGATTTCTAAATGTTTCTATTTTCAGTTATATGACTGGAACCCGGAGTTCTACGACGATCCCGATCACTTACCCGATAACATGCCAAAAGACTTAGTAGAACATATTAATTCCACGAAGACACCACAAGAAGTAAGTAGACTGGCCCGAGAATGAAGTTTCAGTTCGTGACTGCAGAATTTTTAATTTTCTGTGTGCATTTAGCAACGTGAATTTGATAAAGCACCCTCCATTTACTATTATCCACAAAAATATGAATGTATTTAAAAATAATTGTCTAAAAATAAATAATTGGTCTTGGAAACAAAAATTATTCTTGAGTTGGTATGCTTAAATATACACTGTTTATTTAATGGGCAAAAAAGTACACGTGAGACATTCCTCCTAAGTCTACTAGAAGGTTGAGTCGGTAGACAGGGGTCGTCTGTCAGGTCTTCACCTAGTTCATCTCAGTTTTCTTCGACGTGTGTTTCATCATCATCATCTCAGCCATAAGAAGTTCAATGCTGGATATAGGTCTCCTCATGGATATCCAAAACGACCGATAGGAAGCGACGTGTTTGTAGTGTAGGAATAAAATTATTATATACCATAATTTTACATTTATCTTCCTAATGATCTATTTTAGGGCATTCAATTCTATGGCAATAGGTACTAGTAAAATGTATTTTAAGAACATTTATGCAGGAGTTTATCGCAGTAAATTTTTTGGTGTGTATCGTAAGTTTATGAACACACTACACGTTCATCATACCATCCAATATCGAATTCAACAAGACGACTGCTGGACATAGGTTTCCAAGAATTTCCAAAAAGACTTGATGGAAGCGGCTTGCATCCAGCCTCTTTCTGGTACTCGTTGTCGGTTGTCTGTCCACCTTGTAGTAGTCTCTTTGTGCTGCACTTGACAGTGTGTGGTCTCCACTTGAAAACTTTTCGGACCCATTACTGACGCCGTATGTTGTAAAATTGTTATACATCTTTCAGCGTCGTAAAGTATGGGTGTCGTGCATGGGAGAGCGGCCTGCCGACGTGGAGAACCTGGGCCCGCTGGTGTACTGGCCCTACCCTGGCCTCAAGGAGACCTACTTCCCATATGACAACACTCCGGGATACCTCAGCCCCATCGTCGCGGTGCAACTCATTAAGCCCACCTGTGAGTTCTCTAAGATTCTTCAGAAGGTTTCTTTCTTCTACATTTTTTTGGCTTTTTTTTTCTTATTCATATGTTCGACAATGCTTTGCCCAAGTATACAATGGATTTAAAGTGGTATACGCTTATCCAGGATATAACTATTGTGAAAAGAGTAGTGTGGTGAGCTTGAATATTTCACTTGTGTCTGGTACTTTTTTGTAAAAAAATAGATTTACGTTCGACCACAAACTCAGCTGATGATAATCAACGGTGTGGCTGGACGTAGATCACCTCGATATATTATATATCCACTCTAGCCTTCTAGCCAAAATTATAGTGCACAGAGGGAAAGTGACAAGACAGTTCCATCAAGTAAGGATCAAGAATGTGGACACATAATGGAAGTGTGGAAATACGTGAACATTTTAGGGAAACCACAGGCCATGGCTTACTTAAAATGTTTTCTTTCACTTGCAGTTGAAGTATATTCTTGAGATTTTAAATTATACCTTTGTTGTTCCAGTGCACGTGATTATCAACATCCGTTGCCGCGCCTGGGCAGGCAATATTGTCTACACGGACAGTCTGAAGGACCGTATCGGCTCAACTCATATGGAGATCATGATCGACTGAATATACTGGGACCAAATTGTACCAGCTTTTAGTTATGGAGTTTGAAGCGTGTGCATTTTGGAGCCACATAAGAATATAATCATTTATTGACCGACCGAGCAAAGCCAGTAAATGTTTGGCAAACAGTGTATCAATTAGAAAACAGGGTACGGGCCCTATTCTTCAAACTATTTTGACGACCCTTGCATACAGGCTCTACAATTTTATAGATTCTTTTTCATCGGCAATTTTGATTTGTATTTATCTCTCAAAAAGAGGAAAAGTTTGCTCCACTATAATTTTTAGATAAACATTTGGTACTTAACTTATATGTCGCAGAAGTCAGATTTTTGTATATCATAAGATTTATATTTTGTAAGGATATAAATATAATACTACTAAATAAAATGTATACTTTGCTACGAGTAGATATACCAGTTAGAAAGGTGACTAGGCACAGAAGAGCTTAATAGTGACTAGGGTAAAAAAATAAAAGATAGTAAAACAAATAGTTTCCTGCCTGTTTTGCCCAAAATCCAGATGCGTACGTTTTAAATATCGAATTAAAAGTTGATTTATAGATTGTAAGTAGTGGTTGATGTTAACTGTTACTTTTATGTGTTCTCATGTTTTGTCTGTGTTTGTGTGTGTTTTGTCTGTAGCGATAGTGTTCATGTGTGAAAATATGACCAATCATAGAATAGCTGTACTTAACGGTGATTCTTTGGAAGGTATGGAACTTAAAGCATATTTTATTATGTGTGTTTTGTAAATGTCGAATTAAAGATTTTCTAGATGTTTTAATTATTGTTTTATTAAACTAAGTTGTAGGGCAAGTACTTACTATTTTTATTTTTATTATTTCGTAACATTCGACTTGACTCCTGGAAGCCAAAATACAACAAACAACAATTTCGGAATTGGTCTCTGTCTATAAAGGGCAGTTGTAGTCATATGTACATACCAAACATATCTGAACTGAGACCATGAATATGATTCATGAATTCATTCAAATTTTTACTAATATTTTTAAGAAAACCTAATACGAGTTTGCTATCCTTTTTTCTAATACTGGCTTGTCTGCTGTCTCAAACACGCTCTTGGACAATTTAATAAATTATCAACAACATATTTTTTTTAGTACTAAATAGATTTGCTTATGACCACCAATTCGCCTGATGGTAAGTGACGGTGTGGCCGAGGATAGGGAGCACTAGATATAGAACATACCTATGCACTCTAACCTTGAAAATTCCATGAGAGTTTTCAAGAAACAGAGAATATGTTTAGCGTGGCGTATTCACGATATTATTAATCTAAGGGTAGATTGATAATGTGATACCTCAAGTTCAAGTATTGTTGTATTTTTCTGTGACTAGCTGTATACAAATTCACTATTGAGACACCTGACACCTTGATCTGAATACAGGGCGACAGATCAGATAGTAGTCAAGAAGAATACACCCGTTCAATATTGAGAAACAGAAACCAACTGAAGGAGGAGACATGGTTTGAAACTCATTTATGAATAAAGAAAACATTGTGAAAGCTTCCAAAATCTACATTTATTGAAATAAATTAATATTAATTAATCTCACTCAGCACCAAACTAACACAAACAACAATTAGAACAACACATTCATTGTATAACCTTGATTCTTCGGTAAAATAATGCAATATTATCATATTATTCTTATGTTCACAACAATAGAAAGGTAAAAAAAAAATCGAGTTAAATATTGCGCTTATTCACGAATGAATTATTATATTTTGGTCTGCCTTTAATATGTTTTACAAAACTAGTGGTAACTCTATCACTGGCAGTTATAACAGTTCTTTGGCAACATCAAAAGCGTTTCAACACTAGCTCTAACGTGATAAGATAAAAATTTAAACGTCTCCATGTTGATAATTATTCAATTAATCTTTTACAATAATTTACAGATCATATTACTTTAAGGTTGACTATGACTTTGATTTATTTTAAAGATTTATTAGGTTAAAAAGGAAGTTATCGCTTATCCTTATCGGTCTCGTGTACATTCATCACAGTTGTCCTACTCTATCATGATTTCGATGTGAACGCTGCCCATGGCTTCGTGCCGGTCGTACTTGATGTTGTTGGCCCACGCGCGACATTCAATGTTGATCAGCATGCCGGCTGAAATTAATTAATTAATTAGTAGTCAGTAGATTTACAGTTAATTAATTAATTCAATTAATTAAGGCTGATATATCACTTATTTACCAACCTAGGCAAGAAAAAACTTGTATCTTTACAGTCAATGCTATATACATTAGCTGTCATATTTAGATTTGTATTTGTCATTCATCATCATGATCATCTCAGCCTTAAGAAGTCCACTGTTGGACATAGGTCTCTGCCTATGGATTTATAAAAAGACCGATTTGAAGCGGCTTGCATCCCGCGTCTTCCCGCCAATTGTATGAGGTCATCCGTCCATCTCGTGACTGGTCTTCCTACACTGCGCTTGCCGGTACGTGGCTCCACTTGAGAACTCTTCAGCCCTATCGGTCATCAGTTCTACGTGCTATATGCCTTCCCCACTGCCATTTCAACTTGCTGATCTGCTGTGCTATGTCGGTGTATTTCTAACGTCTTCGGATCTCTTCATTTGTGATCCCCATAGCTCATTGCGTGCACCTTGAGCCCCCTTATAAGGCCCATAGTTAGGGACTACGTTTCAGTGCCGTATGTCATCACTGGTAGTACACACTGATCGTAAGCTGTGTCATTGAATGGACATTTTCGCTAGTGTGTTTTTTTTTAATTAAAGTACAAGTTATTGTTATCAGCAAATTCTATTATTTCATGCCCTGCAATATTTTATAGTAAGCACACTTGTAGTCTGGAAGTTTATTTAAGTGTCCTGGCCGAGGAGGATAGTCTAATAAGAGAACACTTATCGAGTAGGTTTCTGGCGTACTCTTTGGGCGTACCTACGGGCTAGATGTGAAAAATTTATTATCATAGAATTATATCGCGTCTAAAGACATATTTTTATTTAATTAGCTAGGTACCTAATGAAATAAAAATAGGTTTACAGACGTGACACAATTTTATGATAATAAACTACCTACCTAACGTACCTACATACGTTCAAAAGTCGCGTCACTCTCCCTTCGCCAAATAGAACTGCTTCATTTTAGGATCTCGCCAAATTAAGAACATGTTACGGTGGGGTGTCTTAAGGATTAGTTCCTATTTCCGACTATATGAGCACTGTCCACAACAAAATCAGTCAAATTTTTGTCAACTACAAACGTCAGCGTCATTCTGCAAATAGGATGAGTTAAGGGTAAAAGATCTTACTCTTCGGTCTCTGCAGGTGTACAGCCACCAGCGGACTGAGGTAGCCCTCCTGGTTGGTGTACGGGAAATAGTACCCCGGAAAGCCGCGGTACGGCAGGTACTGGATGGGGCCGATGTTCTCCGCGTCCGCTGGGTTCTCGCCCTGACACGACACCCATACCATGTTCAGCTGAAAACGACATTACACACATTCAAAAACCTACAAACTTGTAGACAGTTCAAAATTGTTACATCTGACAGGACTTAAAGTCTTAAAGTCACTAAAGTGTGGAAAACACTTGAAAAATATATAATATTAAATTACCTGTTTGTATAAAACTAGAATCGTGTAATTTTCAAGGCTAGAGTGAATAAATATCTCCTCGATTGATGAGCTCCATAATCGGCCACACCGTCACGTCACATCAGGCGAGTTGGTGGTCAATCGTAGATCTTTGTATAAAGAAAATATGAACATTTGCCACTTGTCTAATCCTGACAGAAAGAATATTAGGTTATTTACATAATTCTTATCAAAAGCAGTCTTATTCCGAATATGTTCCTTCAAGTCTTCCGGCATGGCAGCTGGCAGGTGTTCGGAGCTGTTGTAGAAGCTGGGCTTCCAGCCGTAGATCTTATTGAGCTTGAGGAAGATGCACGGCGTCGACTTCTGGTAGGCAAACTGGTTGTCTTCAACACAAGGAGCCAGCGAACTGATGTCCACGTTGCAAACCTGAAAATGACAATCACAATTATTTTTTATTCAAATAAATTTTAATTAAAAAAAACAACAACACGCTTTAATGGAAAACCCAAGCTTTTTTCATTTTTATTCAATTATAGGAATGTCATCGGTACTTTATAAGTATGCAAAGTTTCAATTTAATCTGATGTTTTCAAGTGGGTGAAAATCACGTATAAAATTTTGTTATATAAGTACGTACGTGAAACTAAATAACAGCGTTTTAATGTTAACCCTAAAACAGTTTTAAGCTGAACTAACTCAGTAGTACCTTAACCACCAATTTGACCTTAATGATCTTAAAAAACTCTGCCAACAAGTAAGTTTAAGAAAACTAAAAAAAAAAAAACCGGCAAAAAACCGATTTTGATGAAACTAAGCTAAGAACACTCTTGAACCTCTTTCAAACAAAAAGACTAGATTAAAATCGATCCACAGACAGACACACGTCAAACTCAAAACACCTCTATTTTTGGGTCCCAGAGAATTCTTCGCAGAGGGGGGGAGATAGTATGTTATATATTGGAAGGTATCTACCATGATACTTGAACATACCTTGCCAGGCGCGGGAGGGGGCAGCTGGAAGTCACAGGTGTGGCTGTTCTCGGCACCAGCTTTCTTGCCGTCTCGTTTGTACACTGCGTAAACAAATTTAAGAAGTGATGAAGTCTGTTCAGCTAGAGGACTAATGGGTTTAGTCGAGACCACAGAATACCATCTACTTTCAGATTAGTAGCAGTGTTTTGCCACGATAGTTCTATATTTAAACATCTAAATGTTTAATACATTATGTTTTTTATTTGCCGTTATTATATTTTTCGGGTTCTCGATAACCCGTTCTATTTCCGTAACTTGACAAAATGTCTGTCATAAATATATTTTATAATGCTGTGCAAATGCAAACTTCTTATACTGTAAAAAAAAAAAAAAGAAATTAGAACTTTTGTTTCTATGCCCATCAAATTCGAAAATGGAACCACTGTGTGCATGAGAAATTTTATTAAGACTTTTCTCCTTTGGAGTAAGAATATATTATTGGATTTTGATGCTAATATTTTCTAATGTTTTGCTGATATAATCAGTAGATATAGATATTACAAAAGAACTTACTTTTCAAAAACTTGGACAATTCTGCCACCCAGTACTTGTAGCTCCCCGGGTCGTTCCCCTTGTACCAGATGACACTGCTAGCTACTTCCGGCGGCATGGGCCGGAAGCCCAGCCCCGGGTTGGTGCCGATGATGCTGGAGCTGAGCTGCCACTTCGGCTGCCGAGCGTCGAGCAGCTGTAGGAAGGTCCACATGCAGATGGCGACGAGGATCGCGAGCGCAGTGTAGAATGTGAAGTAGAACAGGCAGATTTTGGCTGAAGGGAGAAAACGCACAGTGAAATGAAGAAAGAATCAAAACCGTGTCGGGATACGCGTAAGGTAGCTTTAATTTTTAACCGATTTCAAAAAGGAGGTTCTCAATTCGATTGTATTATTTATATGTTTGATAACTTATAACTCTGTCGTCTATGAAACGATTCAAAAAATACTTGAAAGGATGTACTTTCAGATTGGTTTCATAACTTTTTTTTTATGTGCGACAGTTACGGTCTACGATGGAGCGCGCTTGCCTAGAAGAAACCTATTCACTCGCGATTTGAAGACACTTACATTATAACTATTCGGAAATACCCATTCAGGAAGCGCATTCCACATTTTGGCGGTACGCACGTCATGAATTGGATTAAAACAATGATAACACAATATTTAGCAAAGAAACCGAAAGATAACGCCAACCGGCAACGATACGTATGCTACTTCTTTGAAAAAGTACCCGAATGCAACTGAAACTAGAATCAGAGTTTTTTAAGTTTTAAAGCTAGAGTGAATAGATATCTTCTAGATCGACCAGCTCCATCATCGGCCACACCGCCGCGCGAGTTGTTGGTCATTCTTAAATCTATCTTGCGTTAAAAAAAAAATTGAAAAACGAATAAACAAATAGTGAATGACTCATTTTGACGAACATTTCTATATCCTAAAATGTCGGTACGCGCGAACCAGTCACGGGGTCTACTACTGGCACTGCCTTAAATATCTACTTAGTCTAATTGTACACGAAGCTAACGTTAACTTAATTTAAGTTATATGGTTAATAAAAGACTTGGAAATTTTAGATGTAATATAAATAAATATGTAGTTAACGTTAACTTAATTCAAGTTAACCGAGTCCAAAACTCATGTTCCACAGATTACGTGAGCATTGTCTTGACCAGTTAGATCAGGCACGCGGCGAAGCACCGGCGCCCGCGCAGGATGTGCCCCATGATCTCATTGTAGCAATTGCTGCCGTCGCGACTTCCGCTCGCGATTGTACGCCTTGTCTGATTGCCGCGGTAAAGGCTGGCGGTAGTTGGAGATTGTCTGAGGGCCGTGTCAAGGCCTGCTCTTTTTACTATTTGCCGTGGACGTGGAAACTCTTTTTTAAAATAAAATAACATATAAAATAAAAATAAAATTGTTTGTTATCTGCAACTTTTTTAATAGCAATAGATCGGCGTTTAAAACGATATGGAAATTGTTAGTTAATGTTACTTCATAAAAAAATCTTAGTTTATGGATTATTTTGTAAATTATACGCGATAAATCCGTTAAAAGTTATACTTGTACTAAGTATTGTATAGAATAAATAGAGAGCAGAATAGATGGTAATGCATTAAATATCTTAAAATGCCTCAAATTACAATAAATAAATAAAATAATATTATAAGTAAGTATTTTAGAAATACTTATTCTACATTCTACCTAAGTATTCACTTTTTGGTATGATAACAAATAATAATTACTCATCTAATAATTTAAAATATAAATAAAACCGGACAAGTGCGAGTCAGACTCACCCACCGAGGGTTCCATACAAACTAGTAAATAAAAGGGGGAAATCATTTTTTTTCCTTTTTATACCGAAAAATATACATCGTAAAATATTTAAAAACCTGTTTTAATTAATGCTAATTAAGTTCTTTCATATGATACCCCACATGATATGGTTAATTCACTTTAAAATTTCGACCCTCATTCCTTGCTTAACGACACATTTTTTTTGTGATTAAATTAAACATATCTAGTTTTCGGATTTTTCCTATATGTGTACTCTAACACAATGCTTCTTGCCAAATTTCAGAGTTCTAGGTCAACGGGAAGTACCCCATAGGTTTTGATTCCTCTGTGAGTGTCGAAATGTGCATTTTTTACGACATATTCGGCTGTAACTTTTTTTTACAAAAACTGAGAAATTTTATTTTTCTTTCTGCAGCAAGATACTATGGATCTGTGTATATGGTTTTAATTTCAATTCGATACCTTCACGCGTTCCCGAGATAAAAGTCTTGACACCCGGACAGACGGACAACAAAGTGATCCTATAAGGGTTCCGTTTTTTCCTTTTGAGGTACGGAACCCTAAAAAAACAGTAGGACTGTAGAACTCCTTTGAGTTGTTTCAAAATAGGTCAAACACAATATGATACAATATAAATATTACATACTAAGATACACTTGAGATACATAACCCTCCTTCTTACGCAGTCGGTTAAAAAAGGTACTTACACCAACTAGAAGCCGTTCTCCCTAGGCACTGTCTGGTCTTCGGGTTCCATACGAACCGTTTGACTTTCTGCGAGCTGGTGAGAGGAGGTTCTTTCTCCTTGTAGTACATGTTGAACCGCTCCAGGCTGGTCAGGTCTGACACTCGCTTCTTGACCGTCATCTTGGAGGCGGAACTGGGGAAGGCGAGAAGTATCTTCACAAAATTTGTCTTTTAGAGTTCTTTTTTTTTATCTCCACAGACACCAGGGTCCGTGACCTTTGATAAAAATACTTATCGTTACGTCTTTTAGAGTTCTTTTTTTTATCTCCACAGACACCAGGGTCCGTGACCTTTGATATAAATACTTATCGTTACGTCTTTTAGAGTTATTTTTTTTATCTCCACAGACACCAGGGTCCGTGACCTTTGTTATAAATACTTATCGTTACGTCTTTTAGAGGTTTGGCGGGATATATTTTATATATAAGAATATATTTTGATATATTTTCTTTCAGACAGCCCCGACACAGAGCGCTGTCCGACGTCCGTGTCTGTTTTGTATTAAAAGAGCTTCACGACATAATTCCGCCGATATCGGCCCACGTTCTTGATGCGTACTGCACAGGAATGGATTCCTTGCCATCATCTCTGTTTCCTGAGAGCTACAGTCTTGGAATCTTCAAGGCTAGAGTGAATAGATATCTTCTAGTTCGACGAGCTCCATCCTCGGCCGCACCGTTATTTAACTTCAGGCGAGTCGGTGCCCAATCGTAGATATATAAAAATACTCTTATTGCCGTTCGAAGTTGGCTCGAGAGTCTGGCTAGCCAGAAGTAGAAACGAGCACACTTTGAATTGAGTTTATTTTAAGAACGGTAAAAACGCTCTTTTGAAATAGAGAATTGTTTCAAATAGTTCTTAGTAATGCTATCTACTAAAACTAAGCAACCCTTAAAAGTTAAGGTGTCATCGAAGTCTCCTTCTTGCAGCGGCGTCGTGTGGCGGGTCGCCCTCTTCCCTAACATGTGGTTGAGGAGGGCTCGGGCTGGCACATGCGTCATACTCGTGATCGGGTGCTGCTTGCGGGTCGCTGGTCTGCTCATGGTATACACACAATATAGTAATAAGTTAGGTAAATTGAAAAGAAAAAATCTTGTCTTCCCGTAACAATGTATGTATATTAGCAATATTTTGTAAAATTGACAAAAGTCACGGAACCCGGTGTCTGTGGAGCTAAAAATTAATTAATAAAAAAAAAGTTAAGGTGTTATGAGATTTCTAGTCAATAGGCAACAACAATTACTGAAAAATTGTAGTTTCTAAAATGCAATTGACAGGATAGTTAGTAAACAATCCAGTCCTCGGCCAAGTTAGCAATAAATGAAGGCTGCATACAAATTTTATAAATACAATACCGAGCCAGTGTTTTGTTTTTAGGGTTCCGTAACGCTCCCTTCCGGATCCCTTGGAACACTTCGTAGTTAAACAAACGTCTGCTAATTATGTCAATGCCATTTTCAGGATTGCGTAGAGGTATCAAGTTTAAATTAATATCAAAAGGTCTAAATTCCTTTGAAATTGTGAAAAACCAAGCTAAGTTGTTATAGTACAAATTGAACTTTGAAAAAGGTCTTAAAAAAACTACTCGCCAAGTAATCTTTTAGATGACGGATTATTTTCGAATCGCAAATTAGACAGTTTCCCGACTAGATATTTTATATAGCCTCATACACAAACTCTGAAAACATAACCCTCTTTCTTGTGCAGTCAGGTAATAATGTTTGTACCTTCACGAAACCAATATAAACGAAAAATATAATACATGCATATTATAAAATAATATACATTTGAACGCATTGTATAAATTTACTCTGTACCGTTTTTAATCAGTGAAATACTCTAAAAACTGATTGTGCTAAGTAGATATGCGTACTTACCAAGTTTGGTTCTGTTATGTGAGTCTGGAGCGAGGTAGTGACTGACACTGCGCCCGCGCAAGCATATCCCTAGTCACAGGATAATGGGACGGCGGTATGCCGCACCGACATAACAATTAATTTATGAATTGAAAAATTCTTTAGGCGAGCTTTAAACACTTTATTTTGTGAGTATTGGATGAGACTCAGCCATCACGCTCGGCTTGTAACGCTTGTTTAGGTAAAGTCAGCTCGAATCGACTAAGGGAGCGAGAGAGATATTTATTTATTTAATAATCAAATTAGTACCGTAATTAATCAACGAATTACACAAATGATAACTAAAAGTGAATCTTGCGCGAGTCCAATAACAATAGTCATGATCATGAAATAACAAAGAATATAGTCAGTGTGTCACTGCTATACTTCTATTTCGTATTATTAACGTCGTTTTTATGAAGTTTTTTTTTAGCCATCTGTACCAAATGGTAGTGCGATTTGGAAGCCTATTAGCGAGGATTTTAACATACATAAAAATCAGAAATATTAGACAACATTTACAATTTCATCCAAGTTAATTTTCATACATAAAATATTTTTTTTAAATTATGCAAAAACAATTTTTGCGTATGAAAATTAACTTGGATGAAATTGTAAATGTTATCTAATATTTCTGATGTTGTTTTTTAGTTTTTATGAGTTCATGCAGTCATTTTATATCTTTAAAACGTGTGAATACGCAAGCGAGACATGATCGAACTACGGACTCTTAATGACGACTAAAATATGAACGTATTTCTTCGTAATAGAGAGTGATACGTTGATGCGCTATAAAGAGTGTTTTAATTTTCATACATTATTCTTAAGGTAAACTAACCAAATCTAACTAATGTCTACTTTACAGGGAGTTTTACGTTATATGGAAGACGTTAAGAGTTTACACTGTAATTTTAATTTTAAAACAAAATATCTATATCTATTTATAAATTATGAACAAACAAACAAAATAAATACAACCGAACTGAGAAACTCTTTTTTGAAGTCGGTTAAGAATAAGTTGTGAAGGTGTTGGTTGAGATAGTATAACGCCATCCTCTCGCCTCCACACATGATTCAATGCACTATCCCTCTACTTACATAACCGCTTCATACGGAGACCAATTCACTAGACCTCTAGGTGAGCCATCTGGGCTATAGTTAGCGATCGATGACGTAGGTAAGGTCATATTAAAATAAATTTCTTTTTTATGTTCTATTCTCGGTTGCCAGTCCGATTTTCGAGTGAATTCTTTTTGTTATGGGCCGGTATAGTAGAAGTATTCATCTCCGCGCTTCATTGCGCTCTGACAATCTAGTAGGCTTAGGTTCTAAATTCAATTCACATTATATCACAGTGTGATATAATGAAATCCCATACAACATTACAGTCCAAGGGCGTAAATGTAGTACTTTGGACCCTCTGTACATGATATAAAAAAGGAACATTATTGGCAGGTGGTGTGAAATAGTACATTGTTACCCAAGGGGTGAAAGTAACTTATTTAGTCCCGATACGGGGTTTGGCGCACGAACGAAGTGAGGGCGCCAATAGTTCGAGGGACTAAATAAGTCTTTAACCCGAGGTAAACACTGTGCTTTTCATTACGAATACAAGGAAAGTAAAAATAAAAACACGAATTAGCTACAGAAAAAATGAGTAAATTTTATTTTACATAGATGTGGCCGGCAATCTATTCAGCCAATATTTTTCATTTTCATCATTAAATGGTAAATATTTAGTCCAAATCTATGTTATTTTAAAGGAATTCATGAAACTAAATTATAATAGTTATTTAAAAATTATATATTCTTTAATCAATACTTATCTTTATGTTATTTCAATTTTACATCGCGCTGTAATTGAGTGGCTTTAAAGAAAGTTGGGCATGGCTCAATAGAAACGTGAAAATAAAACTAGTTTTTTTTTAATTTGACAGCTGGCAGTTGAAAACGATTCTCCCTAGGGCTGAAAGTATTACTTTCAACCCGCTCCTCAGGCAACTTCAGACCTACTTTCAGAGTATGAGTAATGAAAAATAACTTTATTATAATAATAACTAGCATTAGATGGCAAGAAACATAAGAGACGTTGAATGTTCCAACGAATTACTGTTCTTATTACAATGGAGAGTCCATTGTTTTTTTCCACTTTCAATGACATAGCAAGCATACCTCAATTGGCAAAATATTCTTTCAGCTGTCCGGATATTGTTTGTGTTTGGATGTTGGTATAAAAGATCTGGACATTACTTGCTATAAAAGTTCTATAATTTTATGGTTTTGGTTGTCGGGAACTTTTGGTTAGGGGAGTATTTCCGCAAAATTGGGGAATCTCCTTTGACAAAATAAGTGATTTTACAAAAAATATTGTAAAGAATACTCATTTAAATCCATTTTACTAAGTCTGCATATACTAGCAAAAACGTATACAACATCATATCAACGTCATCATATAACTTGCGTAATGTTACATTACAAGTCATTCTTACGCAGTCTGGTATTTTATTTTTATTTTACATTTTTATGTTTACAATTAGGTAAATTAGTGAAACTATTTATGCGATTGCCAAAAAATCTACAAAAATGTACATTTTTATACAGTCAAGAAATAGGAATTTTATAATGGTCCTGTCCCAGCCATGGGCGTATAAAAGGGGGGTGTACAGGGGGTCCGGGCCCCCGGACGGCTTGCAAAAATAAAATAAAAACGTTTTTTCGTACGTTTCGTTTCTAACGAACTATTTCGAAATAAAGTGTTTTTTTAGAATTATTCTAAATAATGCACATATATAATCTTTAGTGATTTTACGCATACTTTCACACAAAAACGTACACTCAACAGTGTATCAAGTGTAACGAAATCGTAAGTTAGACTGCAAAAACTGGTTTTCTGCAGTCGGATATTTTGCTTTTCTTTTAATAAACATACTTCTTAAGAAACCATATCTCCATCTCTGTCATATCCATACAAATTGACAGAGATGGAGATATAGTTTCCAGCCCGATTCCGAATCCGACAAGCTGTGAACAAGGCCGTAAGCAAAGGAGGGTTAGAGGGTCAACCTTCCTTCCCCCGAAATATCCTGGCAATTATCAAAAGTCCTTCCTCTTTTTTAAGGTTCACTTAATGTGCTTAATTTTTTTTGCGCCCGCTTCGCTCTACACACCCACATTTTTTGAAGATATGATATATAATGACTAAATGAACTTATAAAAAAATCGTCGTTCGTACAACTAGATAATAACATCGCTAAATATCAGGCGAGTTGGTGGTCATTCGTAGATCTATCTTACGTAAAAAAAAATACACAAATATTCCACAAAAATTTCAAATCGATCCAAGGCAATTATACATAAAAAAAAAATTGCGCTAATAATATCTAAAAGATCGAACAAGACTCTTAAATTGCCGGGCTAATACAACCAAATAATTTACCAAAAAATAATCATTAACCAAAAATTTTTCCCGACTGCCAAGGAAGTAGCTCAAAAATCTAAATCACTTCCAAAAAACTTTAAAGAACCTTAAAAATTATCGCGCTCGCTTCGCTCGCGCATGCGTATTACTTATGTTTTTGTTTACTTGAGTCATGCAAATGCTGAGCGCTCGTTAAAACGAATAAATAGGAGTGAAATCATAATCATACATACAATATAATATGAAAAATTAATAATGATCCGACGTTACTTATATACTTTACTTACAGTTATACGTTTGTCCATAGCTTACATTTCGTGTATTTTAATGTTTATAACAAAGATTGACGCTTAGAAACCAGTACTCGTCTTCGTATAGTCTGCGCAAATAAAGAGGCAAAGAGTAGTTTGTTTTTATAAATTTTTGTACCCGCGGATACCCCCCCCCCTGAATGTATCAGTCAAAAATATTTGACTGATACATTCGATACTCAATTAAATCTCAGCAAGATTCCGAATATGAGCGCTAGACCGCACGAGTGCAGACTTTGTACTCGCGAGGTCTACTGCTCGTAGTATTACAAGCACTAGTCTAGTTGTTCGAGGGTCTTCAATTCGTGCCGATAAACAACGTCCGCCAACCTTCGTGAGTCATGTGTTCATTTACACTGGGCAAGAGTTGTATTCTAGGACTAACTATTGTAACTTGGCACTTGGACTCTTATAAAACTAGTAGCCGTGATATATTATATGCGCCTACTTTTTTTTTATATGTGCGGGTCCATAAGCCTGGCTCACGAGTTTTTTATTTTATTTAACAAAATTAATCTCCACAGACACCGGGGTTCGTGCCTTTTATAAACTAATATATTATGCATTTTTAGCTACTTACATATTTTTTTAAGTTGTACAAGAGGAAGACAAAAATCTCATTTAGACTTAAATAACATGCATACGTGTATACGCCGAGCAGTCCAGCTCCCGAGTAAAAATTTCTTACATTTCTATATAGAATATAAATAGTTTCTATAGAAATGTAAGAAATTTTAACTCGAAAAAGAATTATTAATTTTTTAGGTAAATAAAGAGATCCTATAATATGTTATAGGTTCTCTTTATTTACCTATGTCTAATATTTATTGGCCTAATTTATTTCGTTATCTAATTTACAATTGTTGGCTCATTTACCCAGTTATATCAATTGCATATCTGACCAGTAGCACCTACTGTTAGTTTCCTTATAATATGCCATCATAACATAATAATGTTTGGCAAAGTGTTCATTAATTTCCTTGAATATCGTTAAAGAGGTCAGCGTCGTACATCGTCGACGGATCGGGCGCGCTGATCGACACAGGACGATAATTTGACGAAAAACGACGAAAAAGAGCGAGCGCCCACCGTCCATCATAATGATTGGACAGGAGTAGGGATGGGACTTGGTTGGTCATGTTATGTCGATAGCTGTTATCGATAATATTGTACACACTGGATCTGATCAAAGAATGTATATTATACGAATATAAGTATACTTTCATGGTACGGTATGGTTTCAGTTGTCAATAAACGTAAGTATACCTCCCGTCACGTACCTAATAGTTATAGGTTAAAAAACGGAAAAACTGACTCACAATTTTGTTTTATAAACCAAACTACTGAACCTAATTTGAGACTATTTATTTGGGACTAATTTGAAAGTACGTTCTTTCAAACAAAAAAATATTTTTTCAAATCGGTTTTAAAATGCCTTCCTTTTTTTCCTTTAGTCGTGCACTATGTTAATCTCCTTTTTAGAGTCGGTAAAAAGAACGCTAACCAACGGGTAAACGGTCAGCGTTCTTTTATACGTGACGGGACCTAACGATAATATCTGATGATGCAAATGTGAACCTTGTTTATATACTTATATATTTATTTTCTGTGTTATATATACACATATTATAGGTCCCATTAACACGAAACTAACTTATGATTAAAGAGTGACTTATATAATTCTGCTGAGACACCAATCAATCCAAGCCACAGTTGTTTTTCTCCAAACCATTGCCTTCATTATATCGTAGCTCAATCAAGTCGACATGTGTCATGTCCCATCACTAGCATCAATATTATAGCGGTACTCCGACAAAGTGAGATAAGTTGCGCGCACACACCGTCTTCGATTACATGCGATTAATGATGCGTGTTTGTAGGGTTGCCATGTAAAGATATTTATTTTTGGTCCAAATTAATACATAATAGCTACGTTTGTCTGCGTACACGTAAAAAAACAACTGAAACAACACCGATAATAATTATTTACATTATACTCAAATACTTATCCATTACAAAAAAATAATAATAAAAAAATATAAACTTACGGGTGTAGGGTCTGTTCGGAAAGAGAACAAACGAAGGATTGCACGCGACAACATATTTTGGACACGCCTTATTCGAAATGCCATACTATTTGAACGATATTTTCAAGTGTCTTTCTTTGCCCGCGAGTCTTTATTTTTAAGAATTAATAACATTAAAGATTCGCACAGAACCTGTTTGACAGGCGAATTTTGAGATGAGAGGTTTGAGGTAGTGTTTAGTTTAAGTATTTTCCCAATAGTCCATACTTAAGTCTAAATTATTTGATGGAATGTGTGTGGCCTCATTAAATATTTCTCTAGAAATAAATCCGGCAAAGAACGAGTGACGCCATCTAGCGTTGTTGTTTATGTCTTACTTTGTGAACTAATTTGTTTCATTTTTAAAATGACAAAAACCGATAATATCAAGTGTTTATTAATTAATTAATGTTATTTGTCGAATAACATCAAAGTGAACCCTATATTGCGGTTATATAACCCTATATAACCCTTGCCAATTACGAGACTGTATCTCTTACCTTTCGAAAGATAAACCGTTTTAAGCTTTTAAGTGTAGGACAGACAGACAGACAGACAGAGACCATAGCCTCACGAATAGGTACCCTTAGTTAGGAAGCCTAAAAATGACACGTTGATCCTTCCCTGCGTTCTATTTGCTCTATATTGTCGTAAGAAAGAACCTTTGACCAGGTATAATTATCGACTGGAGCCGTTCTATTTCGGGTCCTAGTTTCAGTATTCGTGATCAACCTCAATAAAATCCACGCGACATTCTAGTAGACAGACAGGGGGACATAAAACATAATCGACTATTTGACTTGTAGGTCTATCGTATTACCTTTACTCAAACATAGTACCTTATTTAGCTGGCTATATTTTTGAGCGACTGTCCAAAACTGCAGGGGCAATTCAGTTATTCAAGACCGCTCCATAGCTGAACCATATGTTAACCGTTTCCATCGGCCGCCATCTTTTTTTTTTAATTCAGTCGCTTGTAAGTCATATAATTGACACATTTGATGAAATGCGACACGTCCTTCGCTTGTTACTAAACCAAAAAATTAGGACAGCCGACCGGAAATGCTTCGCAAAAGGTTCAGTTACGAATCGGTTTTGATTAACTGAATTGTCCCCCAGAAGTAATGTTTTATTAGCGTATTGTCTGTGGCCAGAGGTTATACATATATACGTAGTTATAAAAAGCAACAATGATAGTGAGAAATGAAACTGGTTCGATAATCGTGAAAAGGTAACAATCTAACTAGAAGAATGAGTTATTATAAAATGTATAAGTGTTAGGTACTTTATTACTGTATCTCTTGCTGTGTAAATGACTTGACAGAATCCGAAGTGGAGTCGTTAGATTCGTCACTACTTCTCGACTGCACCTAAATACATTCGCACACGTTCGTGAGTAGCTACATATGTTTATAGCAGTAACCTTTCTATAACAAAATGGATAATTTTACTGGAAAATGAATAATGCATGACCAACAGAAAAGAGCTTTATTTTTATTTATTTTTACGCAAGATAGATCTACGATTGATCACCGACTCGCCAAATGTTAAGCGATGGTGTGGCCGAAGATGGAGCTCGTCGATCTAGAAGAAATATAGCCTTGAAAATTTCAAGATTGTAGTTCACTGGAAAGAGAGATGGCAAAGAATTCCATTCTTGTGCAGTACGCATCAAGAAAGTGGACGGATATCGCTAAGTACGGATTTTTGGCATTACAACGAGAAATGGGTGGTAATGCGCCGACCATCTGCTAGTCCTGTGATAAAATGGGGAGGGTGGAATTAGGTCGTGAAGCTCTTACGCACTCTCCCCGAAATGAATCCCTTAGAATATAGAGATACATGTTACTTTATGGCGGTGCTCGAAACTAAGTAGCTTCTTGGCAACTAGTCTATCGTCACCGATTAACCTCATAGATCGCCAGTCCACTGACTCTAAAGCTTCCAGCTGATACAAATATAATACCTATATAATTCAGAACTAAAACGAGTAGGTATAACATCTAATTCGGTTTAAAAAAAATCATATTGTGACAGCCCTAACCATACAATTGCCGAAATGCAACTGTGTGGTCCGACCTTCGAGGTGGTATATAAGTATGTCCTTGAACCGTCGAGCACCATTCCAACTTCACCATAACATTATGGAAGGGCTCCGGAAAATTTCTATACTTGTGAGTTACATATTAATACCTATGTGAGAAAAACCAAGGAAAACTACTTAGCCTTGGCACCAGTGTAGTACCTATCAAAATATGTGCGAGTTGACAACGGCGAGGAATAAAAAATCTCTACATTTCATATATCTATGACGAAACTTTTATAGTAACTTTTTACTATCAGACGAGCTAGCTACATATTTTTTGCAGAGGTTCTTATAGAAATATTCTATTTTGATAAGATAATATATTTAACTACTATTTGTTACTTTTCAGCTGCTCGTAGCTTCACGTTTACAACAAACGCCAGCGTCTGTCGGCCTCGGTAACAAAGTGCTTCATATTCCTGAAAAGATTATCGGAAGCGTCATCGACATCGTTCAGAGCCATAAGAACAAACCTTCTCAACAGTCCTCCTTTCAGCAAAGCGTTCAGACACAGACAAGCTTCAGCCCGCAAGGAAACCAGGGAACTGACGTAAATGGACAGCAATGGACAGGACCTGGTTACCAAGGTCCTGGGTTTCAAGGACAAGCGCAGTTTCAAGGACAAATCGGTTTCGGCAACCAAGGATCTGGAAACATTCAAGGAACTACAGCTCCTACATACCCTATCAATAATAATAACAATGGACTTGTACCTGGAACTTCTGGGCTATATCCAGTAAATCCTGGACCGTATCCACCGCAGCAAGGCTTCTCTCAAAATCAAAATCAAGGCCAGTTTCAGAACTTCCAAAACCAAAACCAATTCCAAAATCAAAATCAGAATCAACAAGGCAACTTCCAAACGCAAGGTCAGAATCAAGGGCAAAATCAGAACGGCCAATATCAGTCAGGGCAATATGGTACAGGCAACTTCCAAGGAATAGGACAGTATGCCCCATCTAATAGTAATTATCAAAATGTTGGACAATCTGGAAGCAATTTTCATCATGGACAGAGTGGTGGAAATTACCAAGGTGGTGGACAATTAAGTGGTGGACACTATCAAAACATTGGGCAAACTAGTGGTGGTAACTATCAAACAGGTCATTATCAAAATACGCAAACAGGCCAGTATCAAGGCTCCAATGGCAATTATAATCAGAATCAGCAGGGTCCCCACCTGATAGGCCAGCACCAAGGAAGTCAGACCAGTCAGTCTAGTCAGTCTGGTCAAAGCAGCAGTGGATCGCATACCGGGAGTTTTATTTCACAGGGCGGGGGATTCCAAACTACCCAACAATCTGGAGACCAAAGGCCAACCTGCGTTTGTCAAACTTGGACGAAGCCTCCGGGCTCACAAATCTTGAGCGATGAACTTCCCAAGCCTAACAAGGTAAAAGAAGATAAAAAAGAAGAGTAGGTAAAGACAAAACGCCTACTGCTTAAGTAAGAACATCATACATGTTAATTATGCCTAATAATTTACGAATAGCAAAGATAATTTAAAAAGTTGATGTAAGTAACGAATAAGGCGTGGCAGCCATAGTTTGATCTCTTTTGAGAACATCTGTATAACCACAGAGTTATGACACTTTACTTATATAAGTTTTTATTGTTAACTAGATCGATTAAATAAAACTATATTTATTGTAACTTATCGATATTTTAATTTCATTACCAAAAACCTTATTTTCATTACAATTTCAACTGTTCAAGAGTATTGGAACAGTGCACTGTTTAAAGTAAATAAATTTTGGTATCCTGCGATGATATTCAGACCAAAGTTAATTTTTACATTAAATGTGCTAGACTGAAATGTAGGAAAACCCCAACGACGGCACTTACTGGTACTAAATAATCCAAAGCTTCCTTTCGAGGTCTACTGCTAAATTATCTGCGAAATTATCGTTCAGAATCGTATTAAATATTTCTGATAAATATTATCGAAATCAGAAAACTTTTCTTGTTTTTAACCAAGACCACACAACCTTTTGTCTCCACAATCCCTTGATCAATTTTGTTCATATTTAAAATTCTTGTTTAGAATTAAGAACCAAATGATTTTGTCAAATATTATCAAAATCGGCCAGTAAAAGGCATCACTGCTTTTACTGGCTTTCTCCTTTTTTGGGGAAAATAACACTCATAAAAAAAAACGGAAAAAATGGTTGTCTGTAATGTCGGTTTACGGACGACAGTTTAACGTGACAACGTCATAACAAAACATTGATGAAATGATGATGATGATGTAACGGGACAATAAGCGTAACAGGACAATGAGCGTAACGGGACAATGAGTCATACTTTTTCGTGCGTGCAGCCGGCGTTCATCCATTTATTAGACGTTGTCACGTTCAAATTGTAGAATACAGGTACCAAGTTAGGTCAATATCGATCAAAAATATGACCTTTACGCGAGTACCAACATTCAAACACACAAACAAACGTTCGGACGGACGAAAGAAAATTTTGATACCATATTAGATGTTGCAGAGACTTTTGCTCGCTTCGCTCACTCGGTCAATAATTGTTGACCAGTAGACCTTACTCTGTAAAATCCACCAATGTTCACATAGAAACAGAGAAATGTACACAACGTACTATTTACGTACCCACCTAGTGCCACGTACTCGTACACCCGAAAAACATAACACGTACACCCGAAAAACATAAGCCTTCTTACTTTATGCAGACACTAGAAAATTCAAGGCCACTTCGTAAATAAAATCACTATTACACTACCGATTTCTCGAGCCCTGTCCCTGTCTATCGGGTACCTATCTGGGATGGAGATCGGGACCCTGTCTCATATTACACCACTCCGTCCCTGACGACAGGGCGTGACAAATTGAGTAGTGTTATATGCCTTTAAGGAAAGTAAGGTAGACGATATGCGTATCGTCTATGTGATGTCTCACATTCTTGAATAGATTGAGGTCATTCTATAGTATATTATGTTATCTAGCATTCTCTATATCTTAAATAATAATTATTTACATTTAACTACAAACATGACAGCAATAAACAATTAGTGTAGGCATCCTCTTCAAAATCAAGCTTGTCTAGATTGCGCTGTCAAACTGTGTGAAATCAATTTTCATAATATAGTCCAACAACCCGCTTTAATAATTCCACTGTTACAAACAACTACCACTCTTAAGCCCTAAACAATACAGCTTTATTTGTTTTATCTGTTGTAATTTTTGCAACCCCAATATTTAACCAAGAAGTCTTGATCCTTCGCAATGAGTTTTCCTTACAATCGCCGGGATCAGAGAAAAGCGGCCAGCAGGAAGTAGACTCGAAGCATGCGCGCGCAGCGTTGCGTAATCGTTACGTAAGGAGGGAATAGGGGTTGCAGTGGTAAAGAAGACGAACGAGGGGGTGTAATGTGAGGGGAGAGCGGTGAAGCCGGGGCGAAGGCACCGGCAATCGATTCCCAGCCGCAGTCCGGTTCGACGCTCGACAATGGCGGACAAGAACAAGGTAGCAGAGCAGTACTACGCCCCGCCACCGGATCTAGGGAAATGGGAGTCCTTGAGGATCTTCCTATGGAACTCCGAGACCGGACAGTTCCTCGGCCGCACGGGATCCAGTTGGGGTAAGTGCCATTCAACTTTCCGGAACAAAGGGAACGTTTTGGAGGGAAAAATCGATGGGGTGTTGGTATTTCCGGTGGAGAATTCGTAATTGGTCGATAATTAATGTGACAAATCTGTCCCGGGAGTGATATTTCAGTGAAAATACTGTCAAAAGTAAAGCAACAGATATGTTACGTAATAGATTTCAGAACTGAAAGCCTAAAGATTGACCAATGTTAGATATATGTATTTGATATCGTAGTTCTGAGTTGTGTGTAATTCTAAAAGTCGTCAAATGTAATTTGATGACAATAAAATTAAATAACAAGTGGGTACTCGTATATGAAAATCCTTGAACTTTAATGTACATGCACTCTTATCAATTAGCTGTACCTATATATGTTTTTAGGTATTTTACATTATTATCTCCGTGCTACATTAAGTTTCCTTTGTTATCTATGGCATTCAAATTAAATTTAAAAAAAATAATCTTAACGCTTTGTTAGATACGAGAATAATGTGATATACGTCGTGATAGGAATACATGTTTTATAACAATTAGTTTTGTGATATGCTTTAAAATCAAATATTTATATTTTATAAAAAAAATGAGGGTATTTAACAGAAAAAGTTATAAATGGAAGGAGGCTGCGCGGCGCAGCTCAGACTGCGCGCGCCCCGTCCTTCGGTCGATCGATCCAAGGACGCCCGACGATTTACGGAAATACCCGAAGGAGCTTCGACCAAATCCTATTTAGACCATGTCATGGATTTATGACAGAGACATGATCTCAACCTAACGACAGGTCTTCATTTAAAGTCTAATTCCGTTCCGCTTTCAGTCGGAAATGGCATCAAAACGATGATGAAAATAATTTTCTCAAATGTGAAATAGCTACGAGTACTACTTTTTATTTCATAGCAATAAAGACAACTGTGACCTCACCTGTGACCACGGACACTGTAGTTTTCGAAACGTTAGTTAATAAAATCATGTAAAATACACGCGATAAATCCGTTAAAATGTGTTATATTCCAATGTCAAATAGCTTTTAAATGTTGCTGAAACAAGTATTATCATTGAAAATTACAGTTTTGACTTATATCACACATTAGAGCACATATTTAATAAACACGCTGTAAATATATTATGTCGAAAGTAGTGTACATAATTAGTTAACGCAAACATAATGACGTGTCATTGCGTGTAAGTAGGGAATTTATTTTTGAAGTGTTTTTCCACACTTCTTTGAGCTGTCTATAAATACTAATTTAGTTAAAATTTTAGGGAGAATTGACTTTAACAGAAATAAGAAATTATAGTACAAAAGTGAGCTGAGGCGATTTATTTACACGATTTTTTTCCTGTATTAGTCCAAAAACATAAATCAATCCTTTATTTGCTTCTTATGTAATAATAGTGCTAGCCTGGTAACAAAGTTTAGGGCATCCACTCCGCGCATGCGTACTTACTGGCCAATACATGCAACGAAATATTGTCCTGCGGAAGGCACGAACCCAAATGCAAAGCCATGGAACTTGATTACCGAGACGGTAATCAAAAATCTTGCTCTAAATGAATCGGATATTTCGCCATCCTTGTCACTCTGCGCTGTATTTAGACTAAATGCTGGATAGTGGTGGTGTTAGTCCCCAACGCGCAGACTCCATGCCCTAGGCTACCTGGCGTGTCTAGGGCGTTACATTATGCAACGCTGTACTTGTATGCACCAGTGCATTGGTGCCACTAATGAGTTTCCATCAGTTTCTGACGACTGCTGTGTTACTGACGTATTCTGTACATTTATATCGATTAGACCAAATGCCATTAATCAAATTTACATACGTGGTGCATGAGTTATAAATATCCGTCTGAATTAGTTAGTTGCCATAAGTTCAAAATAATAAGAATTTTGTGACTTATTACATAATAGAGTAGTAAGTTAGTTATATTTTTCGATGCTTCCCAGTAGTTCAATTTGCAGTCAAAACTCTTAACCAGTCAAAAGTACATTTGACTAAAAACCAGCAATAGTAGTTTTGACTAAGCATGTTAGTCAGTCAAGTAATATTATAGGACATTTTCAAACAAAACCCTCTAGCACCAAACTAAACAAAGCTATAAGCACCCAGACACAGAGCAGTCGTCCATGCTCACCAGAAATGTTTGCTCTTGATGGGGATCGAACCCACGACCTTTAGTTCAGAGCCAGACATACTACCACTGAGTCATGAGTCCTGTCAAAAGTACTTTAGACTGGAAATCATTGGTCAAAAGTGCTTTTGATTGACGCTCTTTGTCAAAACTTTGTACTTTTAACAGCTATCGCGCTAGAGCATCAGTCAATGTATGAGTAAGAAAAAAAATAACACATTGACTGAAAAATAAAAACCGGACAACCTACTTACCTACCGAGGGTTCCGTACAAACTAGTTGATAAAAGGGGAAAATTATATAAATTTTTATATTTTCCTTTATAAACCGAAAAATATACATCGTAAAAATATTTAAAAACCTATTTTAGCTTGTGCTAATGAAGCTCTTTTATATTTTACGCTTAAACCATTTTAGAATTTGGACGCTCCTTCCTTGCTTGCTTTCTCCTTTGATTCCCTTGCAAGTGTCGAAATAAGCGTTTTTTGCGACATATTCAGCTATAACTTTTTATGAAAACTCAGAAGTTTGATTTTTCTCTCTGCAGCAAGAGACTATGGATCTTCGTATACTCGTATGGTTTTAATTTCAACTCGATACCTTCACGCTTTTCCGAGATACAGGTCTTGACTGACGGACAGACGGACAACAAAGTGATCCTATAAGGGTTCCGTTTTTCCTTTTAAGGTACGGAACCCTAAAAACACTTAGCAACCACATATAGTTCGTTGTTCACTATTAGACTGTATAATATTGAATTCAAAGTTTTTACAGAGGAAAAAGCTAGAAAGGAAGAGTTAAGAGCTTATGGATGATATTCCAAACATCCGAACGAAACATTTGATACCCCCATAGACATAGTAGATGGAGGATGCGACTTCATTTATTTGAAAACCTTGCGTGCCACATTTGTGGTACCGACTGTGACGTCACATAAATGATTTTGTGATTAATGTTCCATCCGCGCGAAATCTATTCTACCCAATACATCCGCGCGCTTGTACGCTAGTAACTAGTTGTCAAAATATCGAATAGGAAGTATAATTATATCACCTGAAATTAAATAAATCTTGGTCGTCAACTGCGATTTTTTATCGTACTTGACACGCTCGTTTTGACACGCTAGGTTGATACGGTTAAATCACTTTTAAATTTGGACCCTCTTCCTTGCAATTTTTTATTTTTACGCTATTTTTTGTGATGTAATAAAAAATATCCAGTTTTCGGATTTTTTCCTATGTGTACTATAACACAATGCTTCTTGCCAAATTTCATAGTTCTACGTCAACGGGAAGTATCCCATAGGTTTTAATTCCCTTGTGAGAGTCGAAATGTGCGTTTTTTACGACATATTCGGCTGTAACTTTTTTTACGAAAACTGAAAAACTTTATTTTTCTTTCTGCAGCAAGAGACTATGGATCTGCGTATATGGTTTTAATTTCAACACGATACCTTCACGCGTTTCCGAGATAAAGGTCTTGACACCCGAACGGACGGACGGGTGGGCAGACAGACGAACAACAAAGTGATCCAATAAGGGTTCCGTTTTTTCCTTTTGAGGTACGGAACCCTAAAAATGCAAATGAAAAGTCAAGTAAGATAATCGTGACAGGTGATAATAAGTAATCAAGTGTAAGTGCAGACATCGCTCTATACCTAATGTCATGGCTTCCCAAGGCCATGCACTGAATCAGAAGCAAAGCTAAGTGTTCCAATTCTCGGCACGGAGCTAATTGCCGCCAATTGTTACGTGACATCCTTAAGATGTTTAGGTCATAACAGTTGTAACCTAGATGATACTGTTTGATTTAGCATATACGGAGTTTCGTTCCCCTGAAGGTCACACAGATCTTGAAATAGTGCTTTGAAAAAGGGTTCTAATCGCCGAGCTTGCAAAGCTTCAAACATTTAATGGAATTGAGAATATCCTTCCTTTTGAAAGTCAGTTAAAAACCCGACTTCAAAATACGTAATTCGTTTACTCTGATGACATTTTTTCAGTTAATTTATTATAAAACCAACTTATTAAACCGATTCTGATATATTTTTTAATTACCTCTGTTAAGATGTATTACCTACCGAACAAAAGTAATATCGTAATATGGTATGCGGTTGTAACTATAGTCGAAGAATTCGGCTCAAAAATAGACGTGAGTATCCCGTTTGTTCAAAATAAAAATGAGAAAAATACACTTATGAAATTTCACGAACGCTACGATACACGTTAGTCTCTTATAAACAATAGTGTGGTCGAATTGCTCTTGCCGCATAATACCCCTAAATGCTGGCGAAGACGAGTTTAGGTACTGAATTTCTTTCAAATGCCAACATTCTCCCCTCCCATGTCGCAAACCCTCTAATAAACCGAAAACTCCTCAAGCTTTCGAATAAGTAAATAAATAAATATTTGGGTACATTTCACACAACACCATCTAGCCCAAACTAAGCAAAGCTTGTACTATGGAACTAGATGGCTGATAGATTACATATATACTTTTTTTTATACATACATATGATACACAGAAACACCCAGACACAGAACAAACATCCACACTCACACAAATGTTTGCTCTGGGTGTGGATCGAACCCACAACCTACAGCTTAGCAGGTAGACATACTACCAACTGAGCCACAAGGCCAGTCAAGTAGATCTGCTTTTCAATCAACAGACTTCCGATTATTGTTACTTGTTTCTTAACCGATTGAACTGTCAAATCTCGGAGATTGCTTTGAATTCTATCGAAATTTTCTCATTATACTCATACTCATATTCTTTGTTGCCACTAAGTGTAAATTAATGTAGATGGAATTACATGCATTTTACAGTACTTAAAACTTAGTCGCCCTTTTCAGGCATTGCAACTTGCGCAAATTATTCCGTACAAAGACCTCCCACGACCTTTTCAGTAAACAATGTTATGCATGAAATTTATTCATCAGACCATCATCATTGTTTTGCCCTTATCCACTAGATGGAGTCGGCATAGCATATTTCCTTTCGTCACTTCACTCTGACGAGAGTGAAAAGTGAGACATCATCTCTACATTTACACCTTTGACATACATATCATCCTTCATGCTGTTTATCCATACTTTCTTAGGTCTCTCTCTCTCCGCCCTACCGCTCACCAACATGTTTAAGGCAATGTTCATTTATTAAACGCACGCGTTTGCAATTTATGAAAATGGTTTAATAGACTAGCCCGCACTAGACCCAGTATAGCTAGCTGTCTCTTTGCTAACATTAAGCTTACAGCAGTCTCTGAATTGAAAACAATTTTTAATTTAAACAATTTTTAAATAGAACTAACATTATAGTGATGAGAACAGTAACAGTGTAATAAATGATAAACAGTTGGGATGGGAGAATAAGCGGTGTTCGATATTCAAAATGGTACGCTGCATATGCAGCCAGCATTCTGGATACAGTAGGAAGATCCTATTGTTGCCACTTGCGATCAATTACCGATCGACTCTCAACGATACCTACCGTTCAGATGCTAACGATCTAGGTCTAGCCATATTTAGTACACTTCTCTTGTTTATAGTAATTGTGGAAGTTAATCGCAATGACGCCTTTCAAACTTATAGAAAAGACGTCATAGGGTTTAAATTTTATGATTTCGCAAAATTTCAGAAAACAATGTTTGCTAAGAATACAGAATACAAAGCAATATTCAGTACTTTTAATGGTTCCTAAAAGAATTTCTCAGATTATAGGAAAGTCCTCTTTTATATGGTCTGTAGAGAGTTCTTTACTATACATTTTTGCATGTAAAAGAGAAAAATGTGAGGTGTTTCCAAAACTGTCCACAAAATCAACGCATAATAGACGCGACAATAAAATATTAACACATAGAGCAAAAACACAATTGTTTAGAAAAAGCGTATTTGGAATGGGTCCAATTATATACAATAAAATACCTTTAAGTCTAAGAAATCTTACAACTACTTTATTTAAAAAGAAATTTAAAGCTATGCTGGTAGATAAATGCTACTATGATATTACTGAATATAAAAACGACTGTTCCATATGAAAAAATATTTTAATGTTGGTAGTAATTTTATTATCACATAAAAATGTTATGGTCAAAAATAAATATTTAGTAAATAATTGTATGACATATAAATTAAATAATAATATTGTATTAATAATATAAAATTGTAATAGCGCGCCTCTGATTTGTACGCCTCATCAGGCATAACATGAAGGTCTATAAAACAAATAACATCAAGTGCATGTTACTCATGTTTTATGCAAATAAATTTACTTTGACTTTGACTTTGAAAAAAACAGTTTCTACTCATAAATCATATCTAATTTCAATGATTTCTAAACCATGAATAAGTTAGGCTTGCGTTTTTACTTTCTTTCAAATTTTGGTGTTACTTTATTAACGTTATGTTAAGTGATGTTTAACCTCTTTTCTTCCAAAGATTCTGCCTCAGTTATATTTTTTTTTTATTTCTTCCTTCTTCTCTGTCCTTTCTTTTTTTTAAAGGTTTTAATAAGCTTTGACTTCTAATTTTGTAGATTTTTTCTATATTTGTTGTTTTTAGGGTTCCGTACCTCAATAGAAAAAAACGGAACCCTTATAGGATCACTTTGTTGTCCGTCTGTCTGTCCGTCTGTCCGGGTGTCAAGACCTTTATCTCGGGAACGCGTGAAGGTATCGCGTTGAAATTTAAACCATATACGCAAATCCATAGTATCTTGCTGCAGAAAGCAAGAAAGCAAAAACACTCACAAGGGAATCAAAACCTATGGGATACTTCCCGTTGAACTAGAACCATGAAATTTGGCAAAAAGCATTGTGTGAGTACACATATAGGAAAAAATCCGTAAGCTGGATATTTTTTATTTAATCACAAAAAAATAGTGTCTTTACGCAAGGAATGAGGGTCCAAATTTTAAAGTTCTTTAACCGTATCATGTGAAAGAGCTTTATTAGCATAAGCTAAAACAGGTTTCTAAATATTTTTACGATGTATATTTTTCGGTATAAGAAGGAAAATTTGAAAAAAAATATACAATGCCCCCCTTTTATCTACTAGAATGTACGGAACCCTCGGTGGGCGAGTCTGACTCGTATTTGTCCGGTTTTTTTCCTTAACTTCTTTTTTCATGTTAGAGTTTTGTCTTCCTCTTGCATACCTATAAAAAAATTAAGTAGTTAAAATTGCCTATATTAGTTAATAAAGGGCACCCCGGAGTCTGTGGAGATTAATTTTGTTAAATAAAAAAACTTTTATTTTTGGCTAAGTGTTTTTAAAATTTTATAGAAAGTGTTTTTAATTCATATGATTATTGTTATCAGATGAAAGTCCAAAAATGTCAGATCAGGAGAACAAGCCTATAGTAATATCTACGTTGTCAACTTCAACTTCTAGGCTTATGGCTTTTGTGAAAATATATTGTCTCCGGTCTCTCTGATTGTAAACATACAGACATACACTTTATCAAAGTTTTCTGCAGTCATAGAAATTAGAGCAGGCTTTTTAATAACGTGTATTGTTATAAATTTTATATGATGAGAGACGTTAGTGCTATATCTTCATTAATATAAATATCAATACTTAAACAAGTACAAAATAACCGGACGTTGCCGGTTTTTAATACTTCACAGAAAATATACACAGACAACAGAAGTGTAAATTAAAACGAAGCGCTCTGGTTGTGTCTGTTTGTATAAAGAACTATCGCGGCAAAAAATGGAAACTAACGTTTCGATTCAACAAAATAACAATTAAGGACAGCAGCGCCCTCTTTGCCGCATTAGTTCTCTAACTGAACAGACTCTGCACATGGAAATTTCCAATGCGCCTTCGTCTAAATTTATGAAATTCATTCAATAAACGATATTCTATGATAGTTCTGATCACAATTATTGAGTATTTTATAGTTTATGATTATTATTACTATAAAGTACGTTTTGTGTTGTCTACAGCAAAAATCCTCCTATTCTACGTGATCTTCTATGCCGTTCTGGTGGGTTTCTTTGCGGCCTTGCTGGCCATCTTCTACCAGACGCTGGACTCCAAAACGCCTAAATGGCAGCTCGACGCGTCCATAATCGGAAGCAATCCAGGTATGTAATGATAAAAGTACTTTTCCGAAGCAAGTTGCCGACTGCACTGCATGTTGTTGTTCGTCCATTGCACGTGCTGCTTCCGCGGCGCTCGGAACTCATTTCATATAATGCATATATGTGAGGAAAATATACTCCGGTATATATTCCTGAGTGCCCCGTATTAGATCTCTGGAGCAGAGACAGTACAACGGTGCGCAAATACCCAACGCCCCCCCCCCCCCCCCAACACCCTCTTTCTAGTACATACATACATAGGAAGAAAAGGAGACCCTTACATGGCAGAAGCCGAACGTGCTCGAAGAGCTGTGCTCAAAGTAATGAAGGGCAAGCCACGGCGCTATTCCACGGATAAGTTTAATAAGAAGCCGCAGTCTTGACAGTTCCTCAGCTTTTTGTCCTCCGTGTTATTTCCAAAACCCATCACATACCTACGTGCCAGGATCAGACGAAGAGGAAACGCCACGTGATCAACCCCTTCCGAAGATTAATACCGCATTCGCTAAACGGTTTCCACAATATGCACATATTTTCACCCACAACCTAGTTTATAAAATCCTAGATACAGAACACAGATCTCTCGCTCAATCAAAACATGAAATAACAAAAAGGCTTGTCCCTTTCTTGATAAAAAAAAATTATACACAAAGACATATACCCGTCTAACAGAACAAGCACCAGACAACGCCTTATCGCATCCTCTTATTGCGAATCAGACCCACTTACCGAACATTATAAATCTTAACACATACACACACACATGCACACTCCTATATAATTCTCCAACACACAAATCACCAAATAAACCTATACCGAACATATTTAGATAATCTTAAAAAACTTTCGGATATAGTATTTATACTTGAGAACACAATGGTAACTTTAGAATAGAATATTTTATCATAACTATTTGAAGAGTGCTTACATGTATAATAATATTTATATATAACAAATATTACAACATCAATGTGTACATAACTCAGCGTACTATGTATTATTGTTAACTGGCCGAAGGGTGCCCAAAAACAGACCTAGCCTAGTTTGGGGCTCGTAAGAAATTCTATCCCTAGCTTTGTAGTTGCATGTTTGGTTAATTATCTTGTTATAACATATGTAACTGTACAATTGGAATAATAATAAATTATCTTATCTAAATTATCGTATCTTATCAGTCAGGGCTATGGGGAAGGCGCGGGGTCACGTACCCTTACTATCCACGAAGCTCAAGGACTAACATATGAGTGGGCTATAGTCATCAAGACCAAGGCAAAAATGAAGCAGCACGAGAGCGTCTCACACGTGGTTGTTGCAATATCGAGGCATACTGGATCCTTCACGTATTACGCTGATGATATCGAAGATGATGCAATCAGTCTTCCAGCCACTTGTCATCTGTCCGCTTCCAATCTGTCTTTTTGGAAATCAATGGGAGAGGCCTTTAGCCAGCAGTAGACTTTCCTCATGTTTATTAGTATGGTTGTGTTCATATTGCAGATCCGCATAGAGGCTGTTTAATCTAAGGTTATTGCAAATACCTCATTCTGAAAAATATATTCTAAAAGCGCTTTTGGTTATGTAAAATGACAAATAGTTTTATAATAGACAAATTCTAATATTATTTTACAATTTTTCTATCAACAAATAAAACATCTTGATTTGCAGGGCTGGGCTTTAGGCCTATGCCAGACGTGGACAAGGTGGAGAGCACCCTCATCTACTACCGAGCCAACGACAAAGGATCCGTTCTCAAATGGGCCACCATCATCGACAATTTCTTGGATCGTAAGTTCTTACAATTATTCTCATGCAAAATTGTGACATTGGAACCTAAATTACTTGACCAAACATTAAGAAACGTCGATTTGTTTCGTTTCAACTGAAGATGATTCTCTTCAGCAAACCCTTTAATTTGCTATTCATATTTTGAAGGCACATAAATAGACCGTCCGAGATCCTGTCTTCCAAACCAAACGAGTGTGCAAAACTTCAGCTCATTGGTTGGGGATGACTGGTCTAAAATTTAATTACTAGGTTTGACCTATAACAAAAACGCAAGTTAATATAAATCATGTAGTTTATACAATATTTCCGTCAACTGGTTTTACATGTTTAGAAAACTTTACAGGATTTAAAATTAATCAGTGGTGTTAAACTACCATTCAATACACATCAAAATCAATGTTACTTTGATAGACCTTATTTTAGCAAGATAGATGTAAATCTATCCATGATAGATCTACATCTGATAAGATTTACCACCAACGCAGCTGAAAGAAATAGAAAATATACAGAATTTTTCTCAAACCCTAAAAAATATATTAATTAAAAAAGGCTATTATACGATACAAGAGTTTTTTAAAGACAAACACATAATAGAATAAACCGTTCCGCTCCGCACTAGATTGCTATACCCTATTAGGGTGATTATGTATGTACCTATGCTATGTATGTAATTGTAATGCAATGTAAAATAAACAATAAACAATAAACCACCTCGCCAGATGTTAAGCACCGGTGTAGCCGAGGATGGAGCTCGTCAATCTAGAAAAGATCTATTCACTATACCTTCTAGAACTTTTTGCAGTCTTTACAATAATAAATAGATTCATAGGCAACTTTAACGTTATTTTAAATGTATTTTACGTGTACTTTCAGAATACCGCAAGAAAGGCAGTGGCAGCGGTGAACACCCCGGCACTGAGAACCGCGTCCAATGCTCTTTCAACTCAGGGCCTGTGGGGGAGAAACAAGTGTGCGACGTGCCCGTGGACGAATTCCACCCCTGCACCCCCGCTAACCAGTACAACTACGAGGAAGCTGGGCCGTGTGTCATCCTCAAGCTCAATAAGGTCAGAATACCACCCCTGCACCCCCGCTAACCAGTACAACTACGAGGAAGCTGGGCCGTGTGTCTTTCTCAATCTCAATAAGGTCAGAATTCCACCCCTGCACCCCCGCTAACCAGTACAGCTACGAGGAAGCTGGGCCGTGTGTCTTCCTCAATCTCAATAAGGTCAAAATTCCACCCCTGCACCCCCACTAACCAGTACAACTACGAGGAAGCTGGGCCGTGTGTTTTCCTCAATCTCAATAAGGTCAGAATTCCACCCCAGTGCCCCCGCTAACCAGTACAACTACGAGGAAGCTGGGCCGTGTGTCTTCCTAAAGCTCAATAAGGTCAGAATTCTGTCACCTTGCTGTCTTCTTTATTATCTGACTACTAAGACTCTATGACGTAAAGACAACGTCTAGTCATCGTCCTATGCGTTTTGTTTCTTCACTCTTGTCGTTAACCTAGAAGCAGAAAGAGCCAGTAGAACGTATAGCCTAGGTTCGGCACAGCTTATATTGGTGATTTATTTATTTCCTGCGATTTACGATCAAACATTTTTTTATGTTAGATAGGTCTACGATTGACCACCAACTTGTCTGTATATGTGCGTTTTTAATGATCTGCACATTTTCACTTATGGTTCAGAAAGACAAATCACAATATACATGAAACTAAAGTGTATTTTCAAATTTTCTGTATTATTCTTATTACTGAGCAGCAGATGCATTGTTTTGTAAATTGTATGTATATCTTATATTTCTAGATCTTCAATTGGAGGCCGCTGCCGTACAACAACACAGAAGATTTGCCCGAAAAAATGCCAGAAGATTTGAAGCAGCACATCAAGATGGTCGTAAGTATCTGACACAATTAGATTCTGTTTATGATTTTTTTTATTCGAAAATAGGCTTGCGATTGACCGTCAACTCACCTGGTGTTAAGTGACAGTTACGGTCTACGATGGAGCGCGCTTGCCTAGAAGAAACCTATTCACTCGCGATTTGAAGACACCTAGATTATATCCAGTCGGAATAAAGACCCATTCAGGAAGCGCATTCCACAGTTCGGCGATACGTACAATAAAAGTGGAGCCAAAGCGTTTCGTACGTGTTTTCGGAATATTAACCATAATAAAACGATGTCGCTTTTTCGTGCTTCTTGCAGTCCGATAGAAAAAAGGGCATGGGGGAATGAGATCATGCAAAGCAGACGCATACTCACCGAAATGTATACGATAAAAAACCGACAAACTAGCTACTTTGCTACGATGCTCTAGACTTTGAAAATTAGTCCGGACAAGGGGATTCCCTTGTCACAAATGAGCCTCTTAGCACGCCTCTCAATGGTCTCTAACGCCTCGAGCTGGTACTTAGCAGATCCATCCCAAAGGTGCGAACAGTACTCCATGCACGACCGAACTTGTGCTTGGTATAGCGTAAGCAACTGTTCCGGCGTGAAGTACCGACGCACCTTCGAAAGGATACCCAGCTTTTTGGCAGCTAATTGAGCCTTAGACTCAATATAGGAGCCAAAGTTAAGGGTGAACGTCATGAATTAGGCACTTTATATAATACTTTGTTGCGTTCATGATTTTTTTATTTTTTGGCTCCCTCATCAGAATTTAGTCCAACACATGTATCTAATAAAAGATTAGTCCACCCACTGCTAGGTTCACACCATCCTATGGTACCATAATATTATAAGGTACATTGACATTAAAGTTACATCGGTATGTATATATTATATAGGCGTGATTAGATGAAACCTGTACTTACTAATATAGTTTTTAAGATTTTAATCCCACAAATTCCACGGCAAATTATATAATTGTTTATTAGAATCATAGCTATCGTTATCCTTCCTTTCATCTCCCGTTCCCATGCGTTGTATGCGACAAAATTGATGACCAAATCTTGAGACATTCAGGATTTTAGAATAGTACCTCGATGGTACTACTTATTCTAAAATTCTCAATAGCTAAAAATACACAGGGTCACGGACCCTGGTGTCTGTGGAGATAAAAAAAAAACAACTAACGATTGAAACACATTTTACTAAATTCTTTCAGTCCGGCAAGCCTGAAGCCAACACAGTATGGGTCTCTTGCGAGGGCGAGAACCCAGCTGACGTGGAGAACATTGGCCCAGTGCAGTACATCCCACGGCGGGGCTTCCCTTCGTACTATTATCCTTTCACCAACAAGGAGGGATACCTAAGCCCTCTAGTGGCTGTGCTCTTTGAAAAGCCAAGGAGTAAGTTACACTTAACTGACTTTATAACTCTAAAACTATCGACATAACTTGTTAATTTATTCTTAAAAACATCTTCCTTGCCCAATACCCAATTGCCAATTGCCCAATTGAGGTTGCAAAACAACTATCGTTTATTCTGTTATCCTTTCCTGAAATTATTTCTCTCCTTTCTATAAAAAATATTCACCTTTTTACTTGTTTAAATACTTGTAAAAAGATGAGAAGGTAAGCGTAAGTTTGACGTGATACTTAAGTCTTCTGTGGTTTAGGTTAAGCCCAATGAATAAACCTCAGATTTGTTGCATTTGCTAATTTTGAAAATATTCTAATCTGCTTTTTGATCATTTACAGCGGGTGTCCTGATCAACATCGAGTGCAAAGCGTGGGCGAAAAACATCTTTTACGACCGCTACGAGCGGCGCGGGTCGGTCCACTTCGAGCTGATGGTGGACCGTAACTAAACTCTGCCAGTGGGCATCCAACGTCACCACGGCATCGACTGGCCACTGACCGTCGCTTGGTTGTAGTCAAACAGTCGTCACCGTGGCGACTGGTTGCAGCTCGCCTTGGCCACAAGACCGCCAATTGGCTGATAGCGTCATCAACTGCTGCCAAATAGTTTAGTTGATCTAACCACGTGTTGATTGGTGGTAGGGCGTACTCCGCTTGTCTATCGAGAGAGAGTGAGGTGTGTGAATGTGTAATTTTATTCCATTGTTCTGGGATGAGTGGGTATGTTTGAGAGTGTAATGTTACCGTAGGGAGCATGTTTAGTCGAGGTTGTCAGCTAGTCACCAGGTCGCCAGGTCACCAATTGTCCGTCGAGTCGCCGAAGCAGCCGGCTGCCAGCCACGCCGTTTAGCAATAGCCACATAGTCGGCGTATTTCTTTCTATTCGTTTTAGAATAAGCCTCCGGGTGTAAGTCTAAGTTCTGTTTCACGCTTCGAAGTTGAAATTTTAAATTATTGATATTTATTATAAATTATGTAATGTTTTTTCGGACGGAGTGTCAATAAACACGCAATAGTTGGTTCAACTTTAGGATATATGGTGTTTTATTTACCTACAATTTTAGCAACATTTTCTACGTCTGAAATAATGTATGAAAAAAACTAAATATCCGATTGCAAAAAGATCTATAAATAAGCTATGTTTAATGTAGCTTGCCACTCTAGAGTAGAGGTAAAGATGAATATAACGACACATATCAAATCAAAATTGGTGGAGACATTGTAAAGGGTAGTAAATTACATCGGTTTAAATATCAGCAAGTAAAGATTAATGCATAATAGGTACGAAAAATATTAGGGTTATATTTAATTGATTCCAAAATACTTAATTGAAGTAAAAGTGACGCCCAAAAATCTTTTTAGTTCCAAAATCAGTAAATGACCACCAAATATTTCATACACTTTGTATTAAAAGTTAAAAACCCCTTAAAAATATTAATCAGCTAATAAATAATCTACTCTAAGAAAAATTAATCTAATTATATACACACAAATTAATACAAAAAACTACTCTCAAAGACCGTTAGCAGTGGGGTGAAAAAACTTAACATTTGTCTTAAAAATTGAAATAAACTACAAAATACAAAAGCGAAATTAGTTTATAAACGGAGGAACGAAGTTGTTTTGAAGTCGGTTGAAAAGACAACATATTGTTAAGAAACCCATTGTTGGACATATATTATGTCTAATTCCTGATTTTCCACAAACATGGTTGTGTGCGGCGCGCAACCAGCTGCGTCGTCCTGCTCCGGCAACGACGCCAATTATCATACAATACGATCTGGTACATGTTATTGCCGGTGCTTGGTTTCCACTCGAAAACTTTTCTGTTATCCCAGTCACCAGTTCTGCGTGATCTTTTCCCAACGGTTAGAAACCCTAAATCGACGAGCTTCATCCTCGGCCACACCGTCGCCTTACATCCGGCAAGTTGGTGGTCAATCGTAGATCTATCTAATCTAACATAACATAAAACCATCTCGTATAAAAGCACCCTGAGCCTGACAGTATGCACTGAGAAGCTTTGCGTGCTTGAATTGACCTTAACTTAAAGCAATTGCGTTGTGTCTAATATGTTACCCTTCGAGCATAGATTATATTGAGTGCTAATTAGAGATTGCAAATCGGGCCCGGCCGGGCCCGGCCCGGCCATTCTTACCGGGCCCGGTTACCGGACCCGGCAGGCTTAGAATATTTTTTCTATATTCTAAGCCGGCAGGTATGAAAACCGCGGCGCGGGAGGGAGCGCGAAATCATAGAAAATTCGTATGACAACCGCTGCGTGCTGCCACGTTGCCATTCTGACGCGCCAATAAGAATTTGTTTTGTTTATACCAAATATTACCAAATACCAAAGCTACCAAACTACAAGTTTAGTGCTTTAAGCTTTATTAGTTTCTTATTCTAATACTATGTTTCAAATGGACACTATAACGAGTAAAGAGAAAGACCTGCTTGCTTAAACTTATATAAATTAATAATTACTAATACTAATGTTACTATTCCGTCCATAAGTAAAAGTAATCAATTCTGTAGGTATTAAATCAGAGATTTTGAGACTTTGAGTGAGACTGATTATTGTTGATTTGCTAGTTTGAAATAAATATTAATTCGTAACCTTGAATCATTGTCCTTTTCCATTCATAGATGGCAAATTTTCATAAAATACTTTAACGGTTTCGTTGCTCACACATCAACCCGCCAACCGGCCGGGGTTTTTTTATTTTTTTTTATTTGCTAGGGGCCAAATGGGCTTTGGCAGCCCCGGCTGGTCACTGCGACCTTTACAGATCTATTGTGACATCCTCTATTACTTACAGCACCTCTCCAAGTCCAATGCTGAGCATGTAGTCAGTGATGGCCTTGGGGGAGGAGGTTTTTATCTCATCGGGTGAGATTATGTGGCCTCCAAGGTGCCGGCTTCTGCTATGGTGCAGAGGCTCACATTCGCACAGGACATTTATGGGCGTTTCGTCCTTTGTGCGACAGAACCTGCAAGTGGTGTGTTCACCTAAGCCCATAGTGTTTAAGTGTTTGTTGAGCTTGCAGAGTCCGCTAAGGGTTCTAAGCAGGACTCGACTAAGAGTAGAGCTTCCCTGGAAAATTTCGCAGTGAAGCCTGCTATAAGCAGTTTTGAGTGTCTCAGGCCAGGGTTATTCTTCCAGAGCTTCAGTGCCTGGTCATGCACCCAGGCCTTTAAGGCACTATAAGCGCCGCTGATGGGTATGCCACAGAAGGGTTCGGGTCCTATCGGTGGATTTTCCGCACCAGCTCTTTCTAATTCGTCAGCAGTCTCGTTGCCGCTGATTCCGCAGTGCCCAGGAACCCATGCTAATGTTACCGAGTTGGAAGAGCCTCAGAATACAGAAAAATACAGAAGGCGCGTCCAGCTGCAGTTACAAAATCCGTGCTGTGTCCGAAAATAAAAGAATCGTCCCGCACCCGTCTCACCTCTCACCCGCATAATGTTGCTAGTGTAGACATTATTTACCCGTTGTTGTGGTAAATCGTGGAGATAAAAATATATTAAAATAAAATGTTTACTTTCTTAAACGGATATAATTATTTTTTATAACTTTTCTCTTGACTTAATACTCAGTTTAATTGATGCACAAGGGAAAAAGTATAACATTTTAAGCTAACGTAATAAGATACAAATACAAAATAATTTATTTTGAAAAAATATTAGTTCGCACATAATAAATATGAGCCCATTGGTTCCGAACTAGTATATTACACTGAATCAATAGCCTCTTCTTTGTGGTGCACAGTATATGTCAAATTTGAGTTTTGTATCGAGCAAATTACGCTTCGTTTTGACGGTTTCCACAACTCTTCTAACCGCACTTTTCGTATTACTTCTGTCCACTCTGATTTTCTTTTTTCATCAGCAGGGAACCTAAAATTTTAAATGTTAGGCAATTTTTAAACCTATCACAGCTTCATATCACAGGCTTTATAAGTTAACGGTTATATAATTTTATAACCGTTAACTTATAAATATAATTATATTATTTAATTAATTATAGTTTATATAATTATACGTATAATTTACTGAGGCAAAATTTCGCACAAAATCCATTTATATCCCAAAATCAATCCTTATGTTCACAATATCAAACTATTCTAAGTCGATATAGGGTAAACTGCAACTATGACACCCTACCCTGCACGCGATTCGACATGCACTTGGCCAATTAAGTTTTAATCGGGTAATAAATATATTTAAATACCTACTCATTTAATTTACAAACGAATAAAATCGGTAGCAAGTAAAAGTAAGGAAAATTAAAACGTTGATATTGGCAATACCAACAAAATGGACGATTCTTTCTCTACGATAATCAAAGACCGAACAATTTATTAAATAAATACGTAAGATAATGTTGATTGTGCTACTTACACGTGAAATGTTATCCCAATGTGTTTTTTTTTTCACCCCAGCTGCATTTTTACACGTAGGAACGACACATGACGGCATATTTTAATGAAATTTAACATCAACAAAGCTTGCCACTCGTTACGACGTTCATAGAGCAACTGATCGCACGCGCTTAAACTACTCTTTAAAAGAGTTGTTTCTGTCGCTTCGGTTCTGAGCATGTTCACGGTTTCTGTATTCTGAGGGTAGAGCTTAGGATGTTTAGTAACTGAGCACACTCTAAAGTGAGTTTAGAATCAATTTTATCCGACATCAAGGCTTTTAATGAAGCCTGGCTGTCGGAGAGGATGACTATCCTTTTGTCTTTATATGACTTGAGCAGGTTTTCATGTGCGCATCTTATAATAGCGTACATTTCGGCATGGAAGACGGTGGCGTATTGTTCTAGGTGAACCATATGGTAGGCCTTAGGGTCGCCGCCGTATATCCTTGCGCCTGCTCTGCCATCTTTCCTGGAACCATCCGGCCGGGTTGGCGGGTCGTTTAATGGAACTATTACATTACTATTACAATTATACATAATTCAAGAGCAGAGATTTTAGTTTCTCTTTCTATTTCTTCCTTAGAAGTCCATGTACGACATGATATAAATGCGACATATGTTTACTATCCTGACAGCCGGAAAACGACCAAGCCATGCTTTTTGATCAAGATTGAAGGCTTACAGAGGTAAGTATTGTAGCGTTAGACTTTGTAGAGTTAGCAGCTTGGCTTTTCAGATTCAGTCAGATCTCATCTGATTTCTTTTTGTCAGTGAAAGTGGCATGACAATGCGAGACATGGCAACCAATTTTACATGAAATGTTTTTGGTGGGATATAAATATAAGTAACAAATAGGGATGGGGTACTTAAAAATCGATATATGTACCAGAAAAAAGTGTTTGTTTGAAAGTAAGTAAGAGTAAGCTAAGAAGCTATCATTCATGAAAATCAGTTCAGCCGTTTTTTGTTGGGGGTTTTTGATTTTTTAAACTTATAACTCCTATTATTTTCAGTGGGTGTAATGATCAACGTCGAGTGCAGACTGTGGGCTAAGAACATAATATACGATGGTTCAGAGCGGGGGTCGGGCCACTTGGCCACAAGCTGATGGTGGACCGTTACTGAACTGCCAGTGGATATTATGATTACCACGACTTTGACTGGCCGTTCCTTGCTATATTCTAATGTAGTCAGATAGACGTCACCGTGGCGACTGGTTGCAGCTCGCCTTGGCCACAAGACCGCCAATTGGCTGATAGCGTCATCAACTGCTGCCAAATAGTTTAGTTGATCTAACCACGTGTTGATTGGTGGTAGGGCGTACTCCGCTTGTCTATCGAGAAAGAGTGAGGTGTGTGAATGTGTAATTTTATTCCATTGTTCTGGGATGTGTGGGTATGTTTGAGAGTGTAATGTTACTTTAGGGAGCATGTTAGTCGAGGTTGTCAGCAAGGTTGTCATGAGGTAGCCGGATCGCCCAATGTTCGTCGTGTCTGTTGTAGTGATAATTTAGAATGTCTATACACGTAGGGTAGATCTAAATAAATCAGTTGTTGTCCTGTACTCGTTGGTTTTACTTCCAATCACAACATGGTGACAGCGGTTTTAGTAAAATAACGTGTTAATATTCTGTAGAAAAGAAAAAATGGTACGAAAACAGTTAGTAATAGATGTGAGTGATGTTTGTCAACAGTTTTAAACGTGATACTACGAGTGATTAGACGATATTTAGAATGGAGCACGCCCGGCCGCCCCGGGAACTAAACGCGGCGGCTGCCGGCGGACCGGCCGGCCGGGCCGCTGCCTGGAACAACTGGAGACAACAATTCATGCTATTTGTGAAAGCTTCGGGAGTATACGCAGAGCCATCCAGCGTCCAAGCCAGCCTGTTAGTCAACCTGATCGGGTCAGAAGGCTTCGACGTTTATCAAACTTTTCGTTTTGACAATGAAGAGGACCGTGATGATGTCAACGCATTATTGAAAAAGTTTGATAGTTATTTCGGTACAAAGCCGAACATCACTCTGGCGAGGTACAGGTTTTTCACACGCAACCAGGAAGACGGCGAATCCATATTGCAGTACGTGACGGCCCTGCGCATCATGAGCAAAAGTTGTGAGTTTGCGTCACTAGAGGAAGATTTGATCAAGGATCGAATTGTTTGCGGCGTCATTCAAGCGGCGGTCAGGGACCGTCTGTTGAGAAACGACGCGCTCACACTAGATAAGGCAGTTAAAATATGTCAAGCCGAAGAGATGTCACAAGAAAGCGGCCGACAAATAGATAACGTTGGCGTTAATAGCAGCCATAATATTAAGCATATCGATGGAATAACTGCTGATGGCCAACGCAACTTCGGCCAGCAACCGGGAAGCGGCAAGCCCGGCGCCGGCGCCGGTGCTGCGACGTGGAGGCGCAGGGCGCGCGCGACGATGCCGGTGCCGACAGCAGCGGGTCGCCTGCACCTGTGTGACGGCTGCGGCTACGAACGATGCGCCGAAGGTCGGTGCCCGGCGCGATCAGCTGATTGTTTTGTGTGTGGTTACAGAGGACATTTTGCGCGAGTGTGTAATTTTTCAAAATTTCGAAATAAATGTGAGCCACCGTCGTGTCGTGAGGTCGTGTTTATGAAGTCGATCGTGATTGTAATCAGTCCGACACTGATGAAGAATTTTATGTATGTACCATTGATTCGGAGACAAATAACTGTGACAGTTGGTTTCAAATGTTAAATAACGAGAAGGGAACCGAAAATTTTAAATTAGATACCGGATCGGACTGTAATGTGTTAGCATATGAGAGATATTTGCAGTTAGGTTATAGTAATAGCATGATAATGAGAAAAAACATAACTTTAATGTCTTATACCCGTGATGTTATACCCATAAAAGGAATCTGTATATTTCCGTGGTTATATAGAGGTAATGTTTATAAACTAGAATTTGTCATAGCTGATAGAAGTTGCATTAGTGTGTTGGGAAGGCAATCTTGCGAAATATTGGGGTTAGTACAACGGGCCAATCCAACTAAAAAACAAATAAAATCTACCACGGCGGTAAACAAATTAATTGTTAATGTGCAGTCTCTCTCGCACTCGCCCGATCTATACACTAAAAAATCTAACTATGATAAGCGAATATTAAAAAAATTACATATTTCAAATGATAAATTAAAATTAATAAGAAAAGAAACAACATTAGATACAGAATTATGCGCATTAATGAGATTTATAAATTCGGGATGGCCGAATAGTAAAAACGAAATGTCAGAAGACTTAAAGGAATATTGGTTCATAAGAAATGAATTACTCGTGTTCGATGGCATTATATTGAAGAATGAGTCTGTGGTCATTATTCCTAAAAAGTTACGGCAATTAATGTTAGGTATCGTTCACAATGGACACGTAGGTATAGACCGGAGCGCGCGGCGAGCGGGCCGCGTGATGTTCTGGCCGCGGATGTCGCGGGATGTTGAACTATATGTCAAACGCTGTAAAGTCTGCCGGGAGTACTCAAACACACCATACAACCCACATATTTTGCGTGAAGAAGCACTCAAGTTACCACGTACGCACGTTGTGCGTTCGGAGATTGTTGCATATATGAAAAAGTATTACCTAATAATTACAGACTGTTATTCAAATCATGTGGAAATATGTCGCTTGAATAATATTTCGTCCAAAAGTATTATAGGAAAGTTAAAATATTTTTTTTCAAGGCGCGGTGTCCCAAAAATTTTGAAGAGCAGCTTCGCGACACAATATTTCAGTCGCATATTTAAACAGTTCGCGCGAGAATGGAGGTTTAATCACGAAACAACTACGGGACACTGCTCACTGCAAAGTGCTAAGAAAATACTATTCAAAACAATAAAATGATAAATGTTATTGTTAGTTATGCGTTTCGGATTGCCAGAAACCGATGATTGCTTGAGTTTGAGTTCTCATATTCAGGTGATATGTTTAAAATATAAAAACATATTGTAGCCAGCTAGCAGCTAGATGCACTCTCGAATACAATGGATATTAATAAATGTTAGTGAAACGTTATTGTTACAAAGAACTTTTAACGATAAGCTTCGTTTTGTCTCTAAAATGTGTTTATAAATAGTTGAAAATTTGCAGAAGTAAACGATTAAATTTAAGCATAGATAACCTCGCTCGCCAACCCGCATGCCAAGCGTGGCGAGTAATGGCAACACCCCCCCAATGATAAGCAACGAAAAAACCAGGCCCCCAGTCCCCGGCAGCTCCGCTATTCCGGGCTACGGTAGCGGTCCCGGTCACGGCGGAGCAAGGGGTGCTAAGAATCTCCGGAAGAGATCCGGCTACCACCCCCTGCATAAACGACGACTGGCCCTGGTAACACACAATATTCGCACGATGAGGACAGACGAGAAGCTAGCTGAGCTGGAAGAAGAAATGAGTAGGTTACATTGGGATATCCTGGGGTTATCAGAAGTCCGACGAGAGGGTGAGGACACGATAACCCTGAAATCCGGTAACCTACTATACTACCGGGAGGGCGACCAACAGTCCCAAGGTGGTGTCGGGTTTCTCGTCCACAAGTCCCTTGTTAACAACATTCTTGCCATCGACAGTGTATCGAGCAGGGTTGCGTACCTGATACTCAGAGTATCCAAGAGATATTCGTTGAAGGTCATCCAGGTATACGCACCGACCTCCGCACACTCGGATGATGAGGTGGAGGTGATGTATGAGGACATTAGTAGGGCCATACACACTTCTGAGACCTATTTTAATGTTGTTATGGGGGACTTCAATGCGAAGCTGGGCAGGAAATGCGAAAGTGAGTTGAGAGTGGGGCAATTTGGATATGGACAACGGAACCCCAGGGGACAGAGGTTGGCCGACTTTCTGGAGAAAGAGGGACTCTTCATGATGAACTCTTTCTTCCAGAAGCCACCTCATAGGAAATGGACCTGGTTGAGTCCCGATGGTTCTACGAGAAATGAGATAGACTTCATCCTGACCACCAAGAAACAAATATTCAATGATGTCTCTGTGATCAACATGGTTAAAACCGGAAGTGATCACCGAATGGTACGAGGCACTTTGAATATTAATGTTAAACTTGAGAGGTCCCGTATGATGAAGTCTACACTCCGACCCACTCGCGCCCATATCCAAAACCCCGAGAGCTTTCAGCTCGAACTATCAAATCGCTTCGAGTGCCTGGAGAGCTGCGCATCGGTGGATGAGATCAATAACAGGTTTGTGGAAACTGTCCGTATGGTGGGCGCGAAGTTTTATAAGCCCCACCGTACAAACAAACCGCAAAAGCTCTCGAGCCATACCCTCGACCTCATGGCTGAACGACGCTCATTGCAACTGCAGTCTTCCGGTGACGCCGAGTCATATATGCGGCTCAATAGACTCATATCAAAGTCTATGCGACACGACATCCGTACCTTTAATACTAATCATATTAAAGAGACGATAGAGCGGAATAAAGGCTCCAAAGTGTTCGCAAAAGACATGTCTATTGGGCAGAGCCAGTTGACGAAGCTGAAGATGGAAGATGGCAGTATAGCGTCGACTAAAGCAGAAGTCTTGAGGGAAATCGAGAGGTTCTATGGACAGTTATACACATCGGTCGCAAAACCTGTTAGCAGTTTGGGCAAAGATCCAAGAGCCAAACTGACTCGACATTATACCGAAGATATCCCGGACATCAGCCTGTACGAGATTAGGATGGCCTTGAAACAGCTCAAGAACAACAAGGCACCGGGCGACGACGGAATTACATCAGAGCTACTGAAAGCGGGTGGAACACCGGTACTGAAAGTCCTTCAGAGGCTCTTCAATTCCGTCGTGCTTGAAGGTACAACGCCAGAAGCATGGAACAGAAGCGTGGTGGCGCTGTTCTTCAAAAAAGGAGACAACACTTTGCTGAAGAACTACAGACCCATCTCGCTTCTGAGCCATGTCTATAAGCTGTTTTCAAGGGTCATCACGAATCGTCTTGAACGCAGGTTTGATGACTTCCAGCCTCCCGAACAAGCCGGTTTCCGAAAAGGCTATAGTACCATAGACCACATCCATACGCTGCGGCAAGTGATACAGAAGACCGAAGAGTATAACTTGCCCCTTTGCTTAGCGTTTGTGGACTATGAGAAAGCCTTTGATTCGATCGAGACCTGGGCGGTGCTTGAGGCTCTCCAGCGATGCCGTATTGACTATCGGTATGTCGAAGTGCTGAAGTGTTTGTACAACAACGCCACCATGTCAGTCCGAGTACAAGACCAGAACTCAGAGGCAATTCCATTGAAGAGAGGCGTGAGGCAGGGAGACGTTGTCTCTCCGAAACTGTTTACCGCCGGTTTGGAAGATGCCTATAAGCTTCTGGAATGGAAAGGGCTCGGCATTAACGGCGATAACGGCGAGTACGTCACTCACCTTCGGTTTGCTGACGATATAGTAGTCATGGCAAAGTCGATGGAAGAGCTCAGTACGATGCTCGAAGACCTCAATAGAGTTTCCCAACGGGTGGGCCTCAAAATGAACATGGACAAAACGAAGGTTATGTCGAACGCCCATGTAGTGCCCACCCCAATATCTGTGGGGAACTTCACTCTTGAAGTTGTTGACGAATACGTCTACCTAGGACAGACGGTCCGATTAGGCAGGTCCAACTTTACGAGGGAGGTCAATCGTCGTATCCAACTCGGCTGGGCAGTGTTCGGGAAACTTAAAAGCGTCTTCTCGTCCAATATTCCCCAGTCCCTCAAGTCGAAAGTTTACAACCAGTGTGTGTTACCAGTGATGACATACGGCACTGAAACGTGGTCCCTAACTATGGGCCTTATAAGGAAGCTCAAGGTCACGCAACGAGCTATGGAGAGAGCTATGCTCGGAGTCTCTCTACGAGATCGAATCAGAAATGAAGAGATACGTAGACGTACAAAAGTCACCGATATAGCACAGCGGATTAGCAAGTTGAAGTGGCAGTGGGCAGGGCACATAGCACGTAGAACTGATGGCCGATGGGGCCGAAAGGTTCTCGAGTGGAGACCACGTACCGGCAAGCGCAGCGTAGGAAGACCAGCCACGAGATGGACAGACGACCTTATACAAGTGGCGGGAAAACGCTGGATGCAAGCCGCTTCCAATCGGTCTTTTTGGAAATCCATGGGGGAGGCCTATGTCCAACAGTGGACTTCTTATGGCTGAGATGATGATGATAGATAACCTACTTATTACCACGTTTTAAATATTTTAGTTGTATACGTACATTAAGTACTTATAAGTTTGCAAAAAAAAAAAAAAAAAAAAACAGTTTTATTGAGGAAGATTATGTAAGTAAAAAGTAATTAAGACGAAGATATTACAAATGTTTAAGAACTAATAATATTTTGAGTTGTTTTAAATAGGTATATATATAAACCTACTTATTGGAGGGAGATGTTGTAGTGATAATTTAGAATGTCTATACACGTAGGGTAGATCTAAATAAATCAGTTGTTGTCCTGTACTCGTTGGTTTTACTTCCAATCACAACAGTGTCTAAAGAACCAACTGCCAGCTAGGCCGCGCCGTTTATCAATAGCCACATAGTCGGCGTATTTTTCTCTATTCGTTTTACGAATAATAAGCCTCCGGACAAGGACGAAAATAAAAATCAGTGCCTCCGGGCGTAAGTCTAAGTTCTGTTCGCCACTTAAAAGTTATTTTTAAATTATTGATCTTTATTTCAAATTAAATGTGATGTTTTAACAGATGGAATGTTAATAAACACGTAATAGTTGATTCAACTTTAACTTATGTGGTGTTTATTTAAGTTTATTAGCAACATTCCTAATACCTAGAAAAAAAGTACAAAGATAAGTCAAGTCATAAAACTAGTGTGATAACAGGTGGCCTTATCGCTTAAAGCGATTCTTAGGCATACGATTTTAAATATATATTTTTATCTGATCCGTGCTATGAATTTAAAATAACCAGCGCACGGCATTACCACATAGAGGTCTGAAGTCTATTGTTCAAAGTCCTAAATGGATTTGCACCTACTGTTATGGTCATGTAAAGCAATTATCATCATCAGATGATGAATTGCTCGGTTCGTGGTTTAGGCGCCTAAACCAACCAACAAGTACCAACCGTTGGTTAATATTTTAGGTACATACTCATAATAGACAGATCGTAGTTTTAATACCACTATATACTTAGTAAAGTAATGAATTTGCATGAATCTGCTTTTAATAATTAGCATTTTTATGCTGCAGTTAAACCATTAACGATACAGTGGTCCCCATATCGACATTCCGTTTCAAGTACATATATAGGAATATAAGCAACGATTGAAGGCAGATGGAAGTCTCGATACGATTTGGTCGATATTATACTCACTGGACGACAGCTTAGCTATGTTAAATGACAATGTAGTCAAAGATGACAAGCAAAATTTGTTTAGAATAGGGACTGACGCTGATGTGATGCTACAATAACACCATATTATGACATTTTCAGTTCTTGGTGATAGTCACCTGGGAACTAAAAGAACCACGCGTCATCAATGATAATACGTAGATAGATTTTCCCGGCTCTGCGTGACACGCCTTATGTAAGGTAATCAAGGAACATTATTACTCACGAGGTAATCGCCCGACTCGTCTTCAGTCGCGACATGTCGGGCAACGCTATATTAGACGCGTGTCGTGACTTGTGAACAGTGACAATCCCGTCCTGTGTGTTTAGAAAGTGCAATATCATGATATATAAGGCTAAGATACTAAAACGCCTTATTAACATCTCTATAGATAAAATATCATTGCGTGTCATGATTTTTTCTTAATGATCTTTGAAACTTTAAGCAATGTTGGGAATTGAACCAGCTCCTCTGGCACAGTAACCAACGTATCACGAACTGAGCTTTATATTTTAGTGATATATACGCAGAAGTGATAGATAGATAGATAGATAAACTCTTTATTGTACACACCTTAGAAACTTACAATCAAGATAAGATATTTAAAATCTAGTGTAACAACTGGCGGCCTTATCGCTAATAGCGATCTCTTCCAGGCAACCTTAAAGAAAGAAGAAGTGAAGTGAAGTGTAGTGTGAGACTTTTAGAAGTGATGGCCGATTGAAAATTGTTGAGTGAAGGTAACGCAGTGATAAGTGAAGCATAGGAAGTCCAACCATAAGGTAGACAGACGTTCTCATTTAAGTGGCAGGAAGACTCCGGCTAGAGCTGCATCTGGCAGTCTGTCTTTATGGAAATCCACGGGAGATATCTATGTTTAGCAGTGGACTTCTTATGACTGAGATGATGTTGATAAAAATCCTAGTCAATACCAAATATTATAAATTTGTTTTGCAAGTTTCGTAAAGATTAGATGAAAGATACGACATGTAAATAATTATGTGAGAATCACCAAAACCCCGGACAGAAGAATTTTTTTATTGATTGACTCAGAAGCCTTTGTTTGCTTCGCTCACTTGGATTAGAAATGTAAACATCATGGAACTTTAAATATTTTGAATACTGGCCCATACCATACAACTGAGAAATCCAAAGATAAACAGCTCCTGCGACTAAAATAAACCTAACCGAATATAATGTGACAAAAATTTCGACGAGGACAATATACGACAGTGATGTCGTTCGAGTCTCGCATATTAAATTAATAGACCGTATATAGTGTCATGCTTGGCTTTGCATAAAAATGAGGGCCTGCATACCCAGGCGATGATCAAAAATTATGATAGAATCAGAAATTCTAAACATATACCTAGTCTTGCCATAAATATTGTCACGAAGAAAAAAATTATTTTTTTATTGCAAATAATATTTATTACTTTTACAGTGTGTTAGTTTAATACATAAATATAAAACAATTTAAAATATAAAAGCTTATTCGAAGTGGTCTCCATTGGCTGCAATACAGTCCTTTAAACGTTGAGGCCAGTTATCAATAGAAGCACGCACTCTTTCCATGGGAAAATTCTTCACTGCCAATCGTATGGATTGTTTTAGGGACTCTAAATTATCATGGCGTTTAGAGCAAGCCATACTCTCTAAAACTGACCATAAATCATAATCCAGCGGATTAAGATCAGGACTAGACGACGGCCAGTCTTCAGCTCTGATGAAGTCCGAAACGTTCACTTCCAACCAAGACTGCGTGGACCGAGCTTTATGACCTGGCGCCGAGTCTTGTTGGAAGGACCATACTTGGTTATTGAACATGGTGTTGTTAAGGGGCTTAACTACCTTCTCAAAAATGGTATTTTGATACACTTGTGCCGATGTTTTGATACCTTTTTCACAAAAATATGGCTCAGTCACTCCTTCATAGCTAACACCCCACCAAACCATCACTGAAGTCGGATAATGCCCACGTTGCACTCTATCGACTAATTGGGAAGCTTCCTTAGAGCTTTGAGCATAAATACGGTCATTTTGTTTGTTAAAATGTTGCTCAATTGTAAAGATTTTCTCATCCGTAAACAAATTTTTTCTGTGACCTCCCTTTGCGTACCGCTTCAGTAGTTGTTTCGATTTTACCACCCTATTCTTTTTTAAATTATCAGTTAAAAAATGACCAGTGCGTCTCTTATAGGCTGCAAGTCCTAAGTCATCTTTTAAAATACGCGACATGGTTCTGGGTGCTATCTTCATCTCCCGAGATAAAATCTTTTGCTTTCGGACAGGATTTCTTCGAATTCTTTCCCTTACTGCTTTGACCACCTTTTTCGTACGAACACTACGTGGACGGCCAGATCTTTTTCTGTCACAAACAGAGGAGGTCTCATTGTACCTATTAATAGCCCGGTACACAAACATTTGACTAATACCAAGCGTATGGAGAGTTTTAAAAATTGCATTTGGCTCCATACCAACCTTGTGTAATGCAATCACAGCGATTCGGTTCTCTTTATTACCCCACTCCATTTTAATATCGCAAAATATTGAACAATGTATTGGCGCGAAAATTAGAAAACTCAATGAACAATCGTATAAAAATGACAGATTCCAAATTCAAATGTAATATCTTTCTTATTTTTAACTGTAACAGTATTTATGGCCAGACTAAGTATACTTAAACACGTAGGTATACCTAAAATACTTTATCACGTATATGTATTAAATTTATATATATTTTTTTTTTCAAATTTTAAATATTATATTTATGCGTCATAATTACATGCAACAATGTCAAAAAATACAATACAAACAAATAAATAATGTAAAGTCACATCTTATAACTAAAACATTAACTCCACGAGGTATCTCTCCGCCCAAAAGTACCCAATATTAAATTCATTAATCAGTAAAGTTTATTTCTTGTTTATTTTCTATTGTGTTATCCATCTCCGCGCAAAAAACAGATTACTTTAAGTGATAAGACCGCTATTATAAACTTAGCGACAAGTGCTTGTTATCTTTCTCTCTTGTTTTGTTTTTCTTTGACAAAATATTACTGAAAACATCAATTTATTGTTGTGCGTAAGAGTTACAATGAAGACCGAAATTAAACTAGATAAATGTATAAGGCCAATAAACTTCAGATAGAATACATTAAATATAATTATCAGTACACGCTCAGTATATTTTTGTCCTAAACCGTCGATCCAACTCATCGAGACGGAATGATTTAGTAAACTATGCTAGCTCCGCTTTACCAGACGTCATCAGCGTTTTTGTACGCTGAAATCTAAAAAACTTGTTCGAAAACCTGTTTTGTTTGTGTCAAAATAGATATTCTCCGACTTAAAAATGGATGTTAAAAAGATTCGGATGGTTTTGATTATAACAGCAATAATATTTATAATTTTGATTTCGATTATTATTGTGTATAGTACTGCAAAAAGTGCTCCAGAAGTAGGTAAGTAAAGTTTTTATTTTTAGTTTGTGTTATGTGTTTGGAAAGTGGAATTACCTAATATTTTGTTTATAAATGTAAATTTAAATTAAAAGCATCTAAAATTTACGTCTTGAAGGTATGTTGTTGCAGTTAATACACATCATATATTTTTATAACCTTAAAATAAACTTTAATTTATTGTTTTTAATACTTTTGCAGGAATTTAAGTGAAAAAATGTACTATTCGTAAGTTAACTATGCACTTGACGTCGATAATAAATTCCAAAAATACAACACAGTAGCACATAGTAGTAGTACACACATAGTAGCACATCACAAAGATAATTGAAACTTGTATCAACAACGAAGGTGCTAAACAACCATATCGAAACAACATACCATACGTTTTAGTTTTGTTATGTTTTTGGACAGTTACTGTTACGCTAGGTGGACAGTTAACTCGTATGAGTATAAATATTATAGATCCATTATGCACGTATTTTTCGAGATAAAGTATTATAAATGATAAATATTTGTTATTGTTTTGGAAGTGCTGTACAAGCGTGTGTGAGTGAGTTACAGCCTAGTGATGTTACCGTAGGCAGCTATTAACAAGGTTGCCAGCTAGTCATGGTCACAAGGTCGTCGTTTGTTCGAAGTCGAAGCATCAGAGACGCTGTTTTATCTTTATCCCACTAAGAATTTTTAGAATTTATTAAGTATTCAGTTCAAGTTCAACTTTTGGTTTTTATAAATTTTACGAAGAGGTTCATGACTCCGCCAATATCATTTAAAATATATCATGTTTTTTTTAATTGTATTTGGGCTCGTTTAAAACATTTGTCAGTGTTAAGTATTAAGATTTCTTTAAGTTTCTTGCTTTAAAAAGTTATAAATGTTCTAGTCACGTATATAGTTATTATCAAATTCGAGTCTTGCTTCAGTAAAGTGATGACGTCTTTATTAGAAGCTTCTATTGAGTTTTGCCGACAACGTGAAAAGACACGTTTCGTCGCTTTATTTCTCTTATCCACACTCACTCACTTGATCAAACACTTAATGTATAAAACACTACAATTTTTATAGCATTAATATTCAAAATAACACAAGTTTAGGAAAATAATAGAAAACAACAACATATATCCATGTTTCCAAAATTTTATTGTAATCTGAAAATGCATAGATAATTTGTTTTTCTACTAGTATAATAATCTAGTTATACTAGTGGATAAGCTATTAAGTGAATAAATATCATGACGTTCCGCTCCCGTCAAAACTGCCGACCATGAACCGGATACTAGGAACCGTTTATATTTGGTTCATTGGTCTGTCAATATTGTTTAAATGTAAACTGTATAAGTAAGATAGGGATGGAACACAACGATACTAAGAAGTACTTACGGATCAGACCCTTGAATTAATCTTGTGAAAGAATGTATGGTTTCCTAAATATTAACTTTTTCGTCAAAGGTATGTTTTATAAAACATGACTCATCATATTACCAAAAACTTATTTTATTTCGAGATTACAGTTTTTTTTAAGTTTAAAAATAAATCTGTTCTAGATCAGAATAAATCTGTATTCTACAGGTTACAGTGCAAAGGTATTTTATGGTTTTAGAAAAATAATGAAATTGCTTCCTAAGCATTCCGTGGATGGATCATAAAAGTATAAATATGTTATGTTGGGATGATTCACATTCTTAATTATATCAAATCCATCAATTCAACGGATTCCAGAACATTTAATTTTTATTTATTTCTCTTAATTTTCAGGGTTGAGTTTCGTGCCGACGCCAGACGATAGCAGCACCCTCATCTACTACAAATCCAACGATAATGGAGCCGTAAACAAATTGACTGCCAGTATCGATAAATTCTTAGAACGTAAGTATTTGTAACTACGATCTTTCCACTGCTAGAGTTGTTGTCCGTATAAAAATGTGGACTTTGAACCCATTGGTCAAACCTACACAGCTTCACTAGCTAGATAGCTTCAGCTAGATAGGCAAATCTATATAATTAATATTTCGTAATCCTCAGAATTCTGACTCCACATGAATTGTTTAAGAATATTTTTTGAATATTGTGAGATACATAGCTGGGCATTAACTCGTTAATCCGTTAATCGTTAATTAACGAAGTTAACATTTTGATTAACGGATTAACTTTTAAAAATGTTAACGGACACGTTAACTTCCGTTAATATGCAGAAGTCCGTTAATCGTTAATCCAATGCCTAATAGTTACCGCACGGCACCGACAAGTTCCGGGCGGTGCGTGGCAGCGAGTGAAACGAAAACAAAACTAGATATATTTTGCCGGCGTGTGCGAGTGAGAAAGAAAACTGCGAAGAGATTTGTTTCGTTTGATAATTTCCTCTTACTAGTCTGTGATCATTTCATTACTTAGCGCCGGTGCTTAGAGTGACGCACAGGAGTGACGAGTGTTTTGTTTGTTGTTATTATAAATTACTGTCAGTGATCATTTGCGTGTTGATAATTGATAAAGACTCACACAGCACTCTGTGCAATTTAGATAAATAGAAAAAGTGTACTGTGCAGTGTACTGTGTAGTATGAGATATTCATAAATCTATTCATTAAATACAATACTGCTATACCCTCAAGCGCTGCAGTTGAGCGTCTTTTTTCCACGGGTAAAGACATTTTAACACGAAAACGAGCCTCGCTTTCAGACGAGAACTTCAACATGTTAATGTTCATGAAGGGGAATATGCACCTTATGCCCGACGATTAAATTACACATTTGAATTATACAAGTATTTTGTTTTGTTCCTGACCTGTTAACTTCCAGAACCTAAACCAGCAGGTTTTATAAGTTCACTAACGCAACGATATAAAGATGCAATTTTACACATATTAACGGATTAACGTTAACTTGCGTTAATTCTTCCGAAATGTAACGCTTTAACGTTTAACGAAGCTAACTTTTTTTTGTAGCGGATTAACGATTAACGAAGTTAACTATTTGATTAACGGTGCCCGGCTATGGAGATACCTAATTGTAATTGGTCTTTTTCCGTTTTTATCTTAATAAATGAATTTGATTTTGAATTCACAAATTCTGTGAAATTTCTTCATATCCTATCATATACATTATATGATTTGGACATATTTTTCGACGAGATGGGTAGGTTTCTCACTCTTAGCCCATCTTAGCTCTAACCTGTAACGTGTAATTTAATGGACCATGTCTATCATAATTTAATATCATACATCTTTAAATATATATACTATTTGCTTATTAGTTTTTGTTTCCATTTTTTTTTTCTTACTATTATTGCTTTTTTCTTTTTGTTGGACACGGTCATCTATTTTTTTCTTTTCGCTTCATCATATGGTTGTCTGGAAGAGATCGCTTTAGCGATAAGGCCACCTGTTGTTTCACTAGTACGTAAATATTTTATTATAAATTAGTGTTATAGCTAACGTGTAAACAGTAAAAAGTTTTATCTATCTATCTAAAAGTTATAACCACAAAACGCACAATTGTAGCATAAAAGTCTCTACTGTTAGGGTTAGGTCTCCAAATTCAGTTAGTCAAAAACGATTCATAAACATTAATACGACTAAAAGTTTGTCATGTATTCTTCCAGCATACCGTAAGGGGAGTATCAGCAGCGAGGGACACTCTGGCGCTGAGAACCTCATGATTTGTGACTACAATGCAGGTCCTGTGGGGGAGAAACAAGTGTGCGACGTGCCTGTGGATGAGCTCTACCCCTGTACGTCTGTCAACCAGTACAACTACCCCAGATCTGGGCCGTGTGTCTTCCTCAAACTCAATAACGTAAGGACGAATCTACCATTCTGCTGTAGCTCAGCATATCTTTTACAAGCAACTGTTGCAGTGTGGTTTTCCTCCAGTAGCAAAATCCCATTCTGCTGATGCTAACTTTTTTTTTCAATTTTTCAACATTTCGTATAATCGTCCAAACACAAAATGAGCTGGACGCGTAATTTTTTGTTATGCCAAAAAGCTATCAAAAATAAGCTCTATACAGTTAGGCAAAGGGCTTCCTGGTATAGCACAAGTTCCAGGCTTATTATTTATGATTATATTTTATTTAATTAAATATCTTTCTGCTCTGTTTTCAAACGCATTGTCTTACATAAATTATAAGAGTAAGTGAAATCATCTACACCAGAAAGTCAACACATACGTTAGTAGGTAAAACAGAACAGAGAAGGATGCAGATGGAAATAACAATTAAAATTGCCTTTTCACAAGTAATCTATTGTGATTTCTAGGTTTTAGGTTGGAAACCTGAGCCGTACAATAACACTAGTGGTTTACCAGAGGCCATGCCGGAGGATCTTAAGATGCACATCAGTATGGTCGTATGTAATTTTTCATATCTTATTTGGAACCCTGTTTCCGGAAACACTAACCCATTGGGCTCTTTTGTACTAACCCCTTAATCTTTACTCACACATCCACATGCAGTTTTTCGAAGAGGGACTGTATTAGCTACAGAATATTATCTGAGGCGAAGTGCCTATACTCCTCCAGTTCAGAGTACGCAAATTTGAAGAGGCCCATTCGCTTGTTTACCACCGGGTCATAGCCGCATACTATTTATATTATGGACTCCTCTGGAGTTCTTCGGATAATTTTTCTGGAGGCCCTGCATTGAGGGCTTTCAACAAGCCTCAATTTGAATAGATGGCCTGTACTCTTAAAGTATCCAGTTATTGCCCCCGTTAGAGCTCTTACCTTTGCTATAGTTGCAGATTATTTTGTGCCACTTGGCGTATGTACTTGATTTCAATGTGTATACTTTCTCACTTTTTACGGGAACACAAACACATACAATGCTACACAGGTTGCATAGGTACAACAGTATTCTTTTTGTCGAAAATTACGTAGGTACAGAAGAGTGTGGCTTCAAAATACTTAAACTCTAAGGGAACCTCAGAAATTCTTCCTTCAAAAATCGGTGTCATTTAGGCAAATTCAGGATGGAAAAAATATAAAACTAATTGTAGAACACATTATTCAAATATATATTTTTTATCAGAATTTTAGCCTCAGTGACCGAAAACACAATAATTTCTGGTAAAAATTATAATGTGTTTAAAGAATCACCTGTTTTTGAAATTTGCCTTTCTTGCTTTTTCCAGTCCGGCAAGCCTGAAGCGAACACATTTTGGGTGACGTGTGAGGGTGAGAGCCCAGCTGATAGGGAATTCATCGGTCCAATACAATATATTCCACGACGAGGATTCCCTTCTTACTACTTCCCGTTCACCAACAAGGAGGGATACCTCAGCCCCCTAGTGGCTGTGCTCTTCGAGAGACCGAAGTGTAAGTAAAACATAGAATATCATCATCATCATCTCAGCCATAAGAAGTCCACTGCTGGACATAGACTTCTAAAAAGACGGATTGGAAGCGACAATATTGGGCGTCTATCTAAGTAGGTATTAACCCAACTACATTTTTTTACATAGTTGGAGATAGTTTAGGGCCTGGCTCTAGCATTCTAATAATAAAAGGTAATTTTGTTATAAAACCTTACCCATACTAATCATTATTCATTTTTATAATATACGTTAATCGCTGATGTTATTATATGTCTTTCAAGATGATGTTACATATGAGTGAAATAGCTGCGTACCTCGAGCACATCAGTTTTATAATTTACTAAATATTCTAAGTTGCTGTTTAAAATTTCCAGATGGTGTTTTGATCAACGTCGAGTGCAAACTGTGGGCGAAGAACATCACTAGTGATAGCCCCGAGCGACGCGCATCCGTCCACTTCGAGCTGATGATAGACTAAGTACTGCCAGTGGGCATCCAAGCTTGCTACGACATCGACTGACCTTTTTTAACCGAGTTATGAGAGAGAGAGAGGTGTATGAACGTGTGATGTTCTAGGATGTGAGGCTGTGTTTGAGAGTGTAATGTTACAGTAGGGGCTGGTCGGTCGAGGTTGGTAGCTAGGGCGTTGGGTCGCCAGGTCGATTTAGTAATTAGTTTTACGTAAGTTGTAAATAAATTATTTTTTTTATAAATTTTGTATTAAAATGTAATCAATTATGTAGTAATGAAAATAATGATTCAATATTAGACTGTGTAGTGTTTGATTTATATCGAAGTTGCATGTTATCCCCCTATCCTAAGCGAAGTAGTATTGTGAAAAGGACACCAACATACATCAGAAACAATCGACTCCATTCCGCATGCTCCCGATCAATAGGTGTAGGTTGAGTTGAGTGTGCGTAATCAAGGCTGCTAAGTGGACATCACTCGTTCGCCACTTGCTGATACGATTCAAAGACAATTTTGACGAATTACTAGTCTATTACTTTCTCTTTTTTTTTTTTTTTTTATAAAGTAGGAGAAGCAAAAAGGCTGACGGCTCGCCTGATGGTAAGCGATAACCGCCGCCTATGGACAACTGCAACATCACTGACATTACTGTTGCTTTGCTAACCCGGAAAGGTGCTTGTAGATACCCTTTTTAAAACGCTCTTTGTTGATACTCGGCGGGAAAGCCTTCCGAGGAAGGACATTCCACATTTTGCTGGTTCACGGGAGGAAGGAGCGTGAGAACCTGACTGTATGGGATTTCCAGTTATGCAAAATGTGGGGGTGAGCTTTTTGGCGGTTTCGTGAAGTACGATGGTGGAACTCTGAAGCAGGTATTAGTTCAAAAAGCTCTTCAGAGCATTCCCCGAAAAACAAGCGGTAGAAAATGCAAAGGGATCCTACATCTCTACGCAGACAAAGTAAGTCTAGCTACTATATAAATACTTACTATATAAATAGACTAACAATTTGTCAAAATTTTCAGATTATAGGATTCACTTTGATGTAATTCAACAAATACTTAGTAATTAAATAACAAACACAAGATATTATCAGTATTTTGTCATTATAAAAATGAAACAAATTAATTCACGCTGTCGTTCAACATAAACGAATGACGCTAGATGGCGCTTCCGTCGATGTAATATTTTTACTTTATGTAATGGCGCACCCCACACAGTCATCTGTTTTGTCAAAGCTAGATGGCGCTTTTATCAATATTTTCTTCAGATATAGCTACCATTTTAGAATGTTTTTACCGAATAAAAAATTATGTGAAATTACAAACATTCATACTTAGACTTATAGCAAATAGTCCTGTTTTCTGTGTTCATATGTTGCATGGAGTACGGAAGCCTCGGTGTTCGAGTGAAACTCGTACTTTGTGGATGTATTTAAAAGGTCAGTCAACTATTTTAAATAAAAAGTATCTGCTTTGCAATAAAATTGATGCGAAATAACTATTAGCACACCTTTGCAATTAAATAAACACGTAAGTCGTTACGGAATATGGCACGACTCATACTAATGTTAGGAAGACGCTACCATCAGGTCTTTGTGGAAATTCATGAGGGAGGCCTATGTCCAGCAGTAGAAATCTAGTGGCTGAGATGATGATGGTAGTAAGTAGTTCTGGTGGCCGTCTGCTGTGGCCTTCATCATCTGTTTACTCAACGGTGGTTCCAGAGAGCATAATAATGAACGAGTAGTTTGACTAGTTTGACGATTAGCATCGTTGTGGCCGAGGATGTTCCGCATTGATCTAGCAGATATCTATTTACTCTAGAATATATATCTTCGACCTCATCGTCACTTCCAACAGCAGACCTAAGATGCGCACCGTGACAAAAATTTCTCTAAACTTTTTGTCGAGTGAAAAAGAGACATACCTATAGATATTCGTAGCCTTATCACGTTTTCGCACGACAAAAAACGTAGAGAAAATTATAATTTTCATATTATAAAATAATTTTTAATTTTATTTGAATTGCAAAAAAGAAGGTAATTCTCGAAATTAGACCAAATACATCTATCCATCTAGAGATCCACATCCACATCTCACGACGTTTTATTGACAAATCAGAGTGAGCATCCCCTCACCCCAGGGTTGTCATTGACTGTCTATACTATAATAACAAATGGAATATTTTGGAACTGGCATTTTTGACAGTACATTGTGCATTTTTCCATTTTCTACTTTCTACCTATGAATTTTATTTGTGATAGTATTAGATTTTGTAGTTTTTTTTGTTATGGTTGGAAACATACATCGCTTAGTTTGTATGTGTTTGTTATTTAAATATATTCTATAAAAAATTTCAACTTCGACGTTATGTTATGACATAATGAAATAAAATATTTGTTTTGAAGTTCTGTTTTGTAAATTCAATTTCGAGCTAATGTTTGACTACCTATTCATTTAGCATCATATAAACTTTGATTATGTAGCGTAGCCTGTTTCAATTAAATTATAATTACTTTAATCAGATTATAATTTTTCTACATATATAATTATGTCACAAGTGACTGCCCGACTGACCTGTACTACACACGCAGCGATATGTTTTTACAACCTAATAATATATTTAAATATTTATATGCGCAAACTGCAGTCTATGTAAGACTGCTACAAACTTAATCCTCTGTTTACGTTGTCGTAGTTGGGCAAAAAAAAAGTTCTGTATTAAAATAGTGAAAGTTTTAGCAAAATGGCAACCCTGATTCATCCGTTAGCGGGACAGTAACTCGGGTTTGCCATTTGGCAGCCACCCCCGGCGCCAGCGCGGCGGCTCTCCCCTGTACCCTGCGCCGCTAGCTACCCCTGCTGACCTATTTGCAGTTCTTTGTCCTAGCTTAGGCACATTGTATATGTGTTCGACGTTAATGTCTCTCGTAAAACGTAGGTAGACCACGTGATCTTACATTGCTATGATCGATTATCTAGATGCCCTAGATTGTCGCTCATTACAGCAATTTATGTAATTAGCCAGAGTACACGATAACTAGGACAATAATTTTGGAGAGCACTTGACTGTAATAAAAATTATCACATCAATCTTTAATATTTCGCAAATGGATCCCTAAATTGGAAAATGGATATCGCATACTTAACTCCAATGTTTTACTAAATATCAAGTAAATTTATTTTACCGCTTGGTCTTACCCTAAAATACGTTGCTTAAACTTTGTTGCTTTTAAAACTAAATAACTGGAAAATATGTCGTCCGAGTTAACGAAACTGCGTTTTTTAGGGTTCCGTACCTCAAAAGGAAAAAACGGAACCCAAGGATCACTTTGTTGTCCGTCTGTCCATCCCTCCGGGTGTCAAGACCTTTATCTCGGGAACGCGTGAAGGTATCGAGTTGAAATTAAAACCATATACGCAGATCTATAGTATCTTGCTGCAGAAAGAAAAATAAAATTTCTCAGTTTTCGTAAAAAAAGTTACAGCCGAATATGTCGTAAAAAACTCACATTTTGACACTCACAGACGAATCAAAACCTATGGGGTACTTCCCGTTGACCTAGAACTTTGAAATTTGGTAAGAAGCATTGTGAGTACACATATAGGAGAAATCCGAAAACTGGACATTTTTAATTTAATCACATAAAATAGTGTCTTTATGCAAGGAATGATGGTTCAAATTTTAAAGTGAATTAATCGTATCATCTGGAGTGTCATATGAAAGAGATTCATTAGCATAACAGGTTTTTAAATATTTTTACGATGTATATTTTTCGGTTTATGAAGGAAAATATAAAAAAATATATGATTTCCCCCTTTAATCTAATAGTTTGTACGGAACCCTCGGTGGGCGAGTCTGACTCGCACTTGTCCGGTTTTTTAATCTATCCGTAGGCCAGATCGGATCTTAATGTGGTGACGCGTCGCCACTAGATGAGGGTGGCGTGATTATGGTGACGCGTCGCCACTAGATAAGGGTGGCGTGATTATGGTGACGCGTCGCCACTAGATGAGGGTGGCGTGATTATGCTCTACGAAGGATTGTTAAGACAGATAATAAACTTGTACAAAATAATGAGAAAAATGTAGTTTTCGTAAACCATCTATTATCCATACAAAACAATTTTGTTGATTGTACATATTTCAGTCTTTCAGTTCATTTGCGTAATGACCCGTGATGGCACAGTAGAATACATAGATAACTCTTTATTAAAATACCACATTGTACAAACATATTAAAAAAATACAATATTATTATGGCTAATCTTTCAATAGCTGGGCTTATCGATTAAAGCGATCTCTTCCAGGCAACCATGTACAGAGTAGGATAGGTGGCACAGATGGCCTTTACAACTAAAACATAAAAATTTGCGTACACAAAAGTGAAAATATTACTATAGCATAACTTAACTTATATCTATATAATATATAATATGCATATGTATTTATATGAATATGAAAGGAAAAGTAGTTATTTACTCATTTAAATACTTAGTGTGCTTTCACAACGGTTTCAAAAACATTTAATGAGGGAGAGCACGCTTGATATCCACTGGCATCTCGTTCCACAGTCTGACTGATGTTACTGTGAAAGAGGAGGCATACCAATTGATTCTGTGCCGAAAGATATCAAGGGTCAAATTCACTGATGATTTAAGAAGACGGGAAAGCAAAGAATGACGAAAATTGAAACGTTCCTTAAGATAGTGTGGCGAAGAAGGAATATTACGAGTATAAAGAAGAAAACGCATGTGAGCATCCCGGCGACGGGAAATGGGTATCCACTTGAGTTTAGGGTGGAAGTGTGAAACATGATCATATTTACGTTAACCAAATATGAACCTTATAAAGAAATTTTGAAGGCGCTCCAGTTTATTCAATTCATTATTTTAATAAATAAATATAAATATTGGTGGACATTTCACACGATATCAACACCATTTAACCCAAACTAAATAAAGCTTATACTGTACTAACTAGATGGATGTATACTATCACATATTATACTTTATTTTCTAGGGGTCGGTAGGCGTTGAAAACGACAGACATAGTAAATAACATGAAATGACGATTCAGAAACGTAACAGGTATCTGGAAAAAGAAAACAAGTAGATCAAATGGGACCAGACTGGAAAAAAAAGATTTAGTGACGCTGCCTGTACTAACAAAAAACCTGTTACATAATTTATTCTAAAAAAATATACTTAATAATATTAAAACTATAAAATTAAAAAAAAAGATAAAATTTGTTTAATTTCATTAAAAAAACCTATTAATCAGTTTCCATTCATATAGCGATGTTTCTTCTTACTAAATTCTTATTGAATAAAATGTTTTATTAATTGAAATTTAAATAAAAATTACATAATTATAGACTACTACGTCGTAGCATCGTAGCATTCTCGTTGTCTCGCTACGGCTGTCTCATGGGTGACTCACGCTATGTTATGCTAGGGCGTAGCTAGAGAACAAGGTAACGTGCTACGTCATAGTCATACAGGTGAGAAGGGGAACAGATTAGGCGCCAGCGCCAGGCCGGAACCATCTTCAAACTACAATAGGACCTGCGGAGTTCACTGTTTATTTTACAAACGAAACTCACATGGTTTCTGGTTGGTGCATTCCAAATACATTCAAAAAATGATTTTTGAACCTGATAGTAAGTAAGTTTAGAAAATTTAAAAATCCTCGACATACAAAAAGATGAAACTCCACAGGAATGGAATTCTTTGCCGCTATCTCTGTTTCTGAGAACCACAATCTTGGAATTTTCAAGGCTAGAGTGAAAAGATATCTTTAGATCGACGAGCTCCATCTTCGGCCACACCGTTGCTTAACATCAAGCGAGTTGGTGGTCAATCGCAGATCTATCTTGTGTCAAAATCAGAATCGTCGCACCCCAAATTCAAAGTAAATACCCACATGAAGATAGGAAAAATAATAGACACACACCACAGAACATATAAAAACCCACACTTCTTCAAAAGCACACCCTTTTCAAGCTGTCGGTCAAAACATTTCAAACAGGGTTCATCGCCCTCTCTAATCGTCTTATTTTTCCGAGATCCCAGCGTACGTCACTTTCCCCTCTGAGTACGTAACACTGCGTATTGACATCATAGATATTGGCACTCTATAGTAAACAAAGCAATGTTATCATTACAGTCCGAGGAGGGAGCCATCATCGGTTTTTCTGAACGAAATCGCAGAAGAAGTAAATAAAAGAACCAACAGCTGTAAACATACTCGTATCTGTAATAGTGTCGATGGTAGGTTTTTTTTGAAAATGGAACGTATATAATAGCAAACGTCATAGAAGTAGGGTACTTTATAGTTATTTTTACCCGACTGCGTAAGAAGGAGGGTTATGTTTTTTGAGTGTATGTATGTACGTATGATTGTCTACAGCCTAAACGGTTTGACCGATTTTGATGTGCAAGGTGTCGTTAGATTCGTCTTCACTCCTTGAATGTCCTAGACTAACTTTTTTGTTATCATAATAATATATCTCTAGCAAAAATATAAAAATGCGTTTTTTCACAACGTCCAACGAACTTTTTCGTAATGATAAGTGATTTTACTAGAATTATTGTACAGAATGCGCATTTATAATATTTTACAACGATTTTACGCATACTCTCTCACAAAAACGCACACTCAACAACATCACAAGCGTAACGAAATCGTAAGTTGGACTGCAAAAACTGCTTTTCTGCAGTCGGTATTTTGTTTATTTTTTAATCCTACTTATTATATAAAACAGATTTGCGTTTGATTTCCATCTCGTTTGTAAATTTTTTTATGACTTATCTCTATATTTTGACCACCACGTCTCCATAATGTTGGTCTATACCTACTCACCTATATTTAAGAATATATAACAGTGTAGTGACTGTGGTACAGTGGCGCCAGAATGTCGCCGCGAGGCGCCAGGCACAGCGTCGCCGTCTATCGGTCCACGGCTCTTTTAGCAATACATTGCTGGCTGGGCGGAGCGACTGCCTCTCTGAGCTAGGCGTCCGACTGTCTAGCGTGGTGTTAGCCGAGTAGAAATTATATTTCAGTCATTATGATGTGAAACTTAATTTATAATGATTTCTTAGGTTATTGCAATTGTTACTCATTGAAATTAAATAAGTTTTGACTGATCTAGTCTCCATTTCAAGTGTCCTACGCACGAATAAAATATTAGTTTAAGGGCTACTATTTCAATGCTCATATGAATTGAGTAAAAAAAAACAATATTTCAACTAATAAATAGTTTTTATCTGGGGATTGAAAAATTTGCCCTAATTCAATCTGGTAAAAAAACTACTACTGATGTTTTTCCAGAGCCGCTTAAAGATACATTTTTCTTCTAAAAAAATATAATAACACAACACAAACAAAAAATATAGCCTAAGTTAGAACTTTTTTACTTTGAACTTGGTTAAAAATAACTGCGTTATTTATTACTTAATCAAAAACCCTGAAACACTCACAAACTTTCGCATATAAATATGGAAAAATTATGCAAAGAGCAATAATTCTTAAGACACCACTAAGATTAAAATATAAACAACGCAATCAGATGAACGACATTTTAAGACCTAATTATTTTAGTTTCGAGGACGACGAGAGAGAGGAGAATAGGGAATATGCGTGATTTATTTTATTTGGTCCTAAATAACTAACCACAATTTCCACAGAAACAAAATAAAATATTATCAAAAATCAGAATGTTTCAAGCATTTTAATTTTAAGACGTATAGATTGGGAGAGAGGGCGCCATAGCGGAAGATGACGTCATGCATCATGTTCGCCGTACAAAGTCAATACAAACTGTGGTTTTGAGAGAGAAGGACAGAGTAGTATCTCTCCCTTAAATGTTTATATGTCGGAAGTTTATTGACCGATGGAAATTATTTTTAACCGATTCCTAAAAAGAAGGAGGTTATCAATTCGACTGTATGTTTTTTGTATGTTTGTTCACCGATTAGTCCGCCAACTGTGCAGTGATTTTGATGATTTTTTTGATTTGGTACGTCATACTTCAAAGGTTTATATTTTATCAAAATTGATTCAGTGCTTTGGTTTTTCTATCAAAATAACTGGTAAAATATCATCCAAGTGTCCTGTAGAAAAGTTAACAGCAAGTCTCGTATACTTATCACCATTAGATGTTTGTGTAGGCGCATCTTATATTACAAAAAATCAACACTTGTGACCTAACCGTGTTATCGAACACATCAATGTAATATTTTATAATTTTAAATTTTACAAGCAATTACTAGAATTTGGAGTTTGATTGACACCAGTACATCCTGTAAAGATGTAACATCAAGTAAACAAATTGCATATTTTGAAGTCTGTTTTTTCAGTTTTTTAAACTATAATTATTTTAGTATATGTATTACATGTTAGTATGTTATCAACAAAAAACTATTATTCCTACGAAATAAAATGCATGCATATTCCCTATAGCTCGTACTCCGAAGCAGCAATGTACATCGTCCAGTCTTCCATCCCTTCTCTTCCCGCTTCCCACCCCAAGCCTGTGCTGCGTTATTCGGTTCCCAGCTCTTGGCTGTATCACAGTAACGGAGTGCTCTCGTGAATAAAAAAAGCTAATTAAAAAGTAAACATGGGCATGGACAAGAGGACTATTAAGATAGTGGCGATAGTTTGTGTCGTCGTGCTCGTTATAGGTGAGAATATGTTACAATTAATTTACATAAATTTAGAGTGTGATTAAAAATAAAACTAAATATTTTTCCTGACTGCAGAAGGCGGGTTGATTCCTTAGTATAGGTACATTGACTATACCTAAATTTCACGCATTATAAGGTTGTCTGGAACAAATCGCTTTTAGAGATGAGAGTATTTTTGTACTATTCTATTTGTATTTTTTGATATTGTTTTTACTTTTTAACCGACTTCCAAAAACGCGCTCTGACACGATGTACCTATTTGAGTAAATCAATTTACGTGATAATCTGATAACACAAGTAAACAATCTTAGATTGTTACAAAGATTGATCACTTTCAATAGTATTTACCTGACCAGGCTCAAGGACAAAAACTGTTCGAAATTTGAATTTCCCGCCGCATGACTGGTTTTAGCCCTTAGAGTATAACATGAAAATAAAGTTGTTTCACAACTATGAAGCGTACAGACAGTGACTTCACAGTAAACATTGTTAGCAAGTGCAATAAATAAGCTTGAGGTATAGGGCTTCCTAGGCTAAGCCCCACTACATACCTAGCATGTTATGTAGTTTGTGCTCCAGAGTGGACGACCCACCCATTGTATTGAAAACTCTGTTATCTAGATAATATTTCAATTTTCAATCGACTTCCAAAAAGGAGGGCGTTCTCAATTCGTCGTAATCTTTTTTTTTAATTTACTTTTTATGTATTTTCCCCTATTACTCGAAGACGCCTAGACCGATATATGACAAAATCTTAATTATTTGAAAGGGCATAACTGCCCAGGTGGTCCCATAGGAATTTCATCGAAATCGGTTCGGTAGTGGGTTTGCAAAATTGCGCATTTTGAAGTCAATATTTCAGTTTTTTAAACTATAACTATAGATTATCACCGAGCTTTTAGTTCATAATCGACAGGCTAAACAATTTTCCAGAGCTCATATTATGGTTAAATTTGCACGGAGATAGCTGAGAATACGTGGCGGACATAAGCTAAATTTTATCATCATCATCACTACTATCAATCACCACTACCAATAATATCAGTGGCGGTTTCAGGATTTTGGGAGGGGCTTAATCCTGGTGAGGATAGATTTAACAATCCCCAATCAAATAGCCCCAATGTACACTTATCGAGAGTCTACTGTAGTGTAAAACATGCAAAAAAATTATTAAAATACTTAATATCTTTAAGATTTGTCATGGGAGGACTCTGATGTTTTTTTCTTGAGCCCCCTTGAGCCTGGATCCGCTACTGCTATTGTTTCTCATCACTACGCGGATGGATCCAAGGGGCAAAGCTATATAAGCCCTGTTAGATATGTCCACCTGATGTAATTTTCTTCTGTTTGCAGCTGTCATCATCGGAATCGTTCTAGCCCTGGTGTTGCCGTACCGATATGTTGGTGAGTATTGTAAACCCATTTATTAACACAAGTGACTCTGCGAGGGGCAGCATACATTGAAGTATTTGCTAACCGCACGAACTCCGCATTTATGATCCGCTCGAGGTGATTGTTTTCAACTAGCCAGTGCATGGAATCTAAACAAATTTAGCTCTTACTTTTCTAATATCCCCTCTCAATGATTTTATATGCTTAAAAATGTTGTGATGCGCGAGAGAGATAGCTACACTATTTTTATTTTGAACAAACGGGTTACTCACGTCTATTCAAAAGATGTGAGTAACCCGTTTTTTTCAAAATAAAAATGTGTAACAACCACATTAGTTTTCTTTAATACACTACACTCACTTAATTACTATATATAATTAAAATAAATATAGATAAATAGATAGGTAGATAACTCTTTATTAAAAGACCACAAATACAGAAAAAGAAATACAGAGAAAATATAATTATAGCTAGGCTTTTAATTCTATTAAAATTAATTAAAAAATAAAATTTATCTATTAAAATTGCAAATGTATAAATTCATCAAATGAGTACCCATCCACTTCCCTGACTGAAAATTTAACCCAGTACCTTTTGGATCTCAAGAAACTAATATACTACCACTGCCTTTACAGCTCGACATTCGTAGTCCTTTTTTGCCTTATACCTTCAGAAGAAGATCACCTATTCTGTATGAAAAGTGGTCACAGGACGCGGGTTAAGTTAACTAATTGTCCTGACCTCTTGACCAACCCAGTACTAAAGCTTAACTGCTACGTCAACAGAGCTGGAGGTATGGCCACGTTCAGACGAGTACAACGTCGACCAGCCAGTCATCAAGTTCCGGCCCAATGACCCTGGCAGCTGGGACATCTGGTATCGACGCATCAATGAATTTCTTAGGCGTAAGTTTAGAGGACTTCATATGTTTTTTATTTTCAAACGAATTAGATCAACTTCTCAGCATCAACTCGAATGGTATTAGCGATAAAAATACATTTGTACGTCAAACTAGAAGATATGAATAGATATTTTCTAGGTAACATCTAGTATAGAAATTTATAAGATTGAAATTCTCAAGAAACAGAAAACAGAAAAGGGGTAGGTAGTTCTACTCTTATGCAGTTCGCATCAAGGATATGGATTGAAATCGTTCTATACAATTTAAAAAATTTGGTCCTTTACCACTTTTCAATATCTATCCGTACCAACACAACTTCAATCGTTGAGCTGAGTGCTGTTTTCTTTCGTGATGTAGACAGAATTTAAAATTACATTCATTACTCTTTAGAATCCTTATCTGCATGAAGACATATTTCATTCAAAATATTCAGATCATTTCAAAATATATACTTACTTGTTAATCAAACTTTGCCTTAAAACTTTTTTCTTTATTGTAGTTAAAAGTAACAAAGGCAATTCTTAGATCTTCTTTAGAATCTAAGCTGGTCGTAAGACTATCAACATTTATTTTTATCAATTGATGGCATACATAATACCTTGCAGCGTACGAGACATCAGTGCCTGAGGACCCACCTCGGGCTCCATGTTCCACCCACAACAGGATGGAGCAACATATCCGCTCGGAGAACTGCGAGAGAGCCATGAGGTTGTGGTCACCGTGTACTGCCGATGAGTACTATGGATACTCCGAAGGAAGACCTTGTGTCTTTCTAAGACTCAATAATGTAAGTCACCTGTAGTGTACCGCTTTAAGTATATTTATGGATCAGGTTACAAATATGTGATCATCGATTAACCAACTATTAACAGATTTCTAACGTTTATTATACAGATTTTTAAGAACTGATGTTTCGGACACTTTCGGGTTTAACGATACTGAAAATCTTTTAAATCATGACCATATTTACTTAAGTAATAAACATACTAACATGACAGAAAAAAAATAGGCTGATAACCTTCTTGTCATCATTTCTAATCAGTCGCCCAGACACGATGTTTTCACAAGCCTTTTTTTTGCCAAGCCGGCTGTTCTAAAAAATTAGGGAAAATCGCCAAAAAACTAAAATTTTACCAGTCCTATAAGTTTTTCACTCAAGAATGCGGCTGCAGTATTTTTCTAGCGATCTTCTCTTAGATGACGAGCTGCAGCAATTTGAAATTATCAGCTTCCATGATGTAACCAAAGTACGACATTTATATTTACTTATTGGTTTTCATAAGTTTGAACTTTTACAAAATATTAGCATAATGTCAAATGTTTTGCTCACAGATCCACTACTGGGTTCCACATCCTTACAACTCGACGGTACCGACGTCGCTACCTTCAGAGTTACCTCTTCATTTGAGGCAAATCATAGTGAGTTGATGCTAATATAATTATTATATGTGTTAAAATAAGTATCTAGTAATTATTAGGTATAGTGTCATATAATTAATTTATTGCTTACGTTTAGTGTTTTTGCTACTTGACAGATTTGTTGTTTTGGTTTATGTGAAACGTTCATTTTTTCTTTTAAGTTTTATTCAACTTAGGTATTTATGTAATATTTAAGTTAAGTAGGCTATTATTATTGTATTTTAATTGTTTTAGATAACTTAATTAATATTATGGTCTTCTTGCCTAAAACACAGGATTACCTAGTTTAGGCTAGCTTAATAAGTTTACCTTTGTAATATAGAACTTCTTTTTGTATTTGGATATCTCATACTTTTGAATAAATGATTATTTTTTTATTATTATTAATTAATTATTTACAATCATTTTTTACACATTCTCGCTCGACCTTCGTTATACTCGTATATTTCATTCTAGATACAACATTCAGCTCATCAGTTCGGCGACTTCGTGTGGGTGTCTTGCCAGGGCGAGTTCAACGCTGACCAGGAGAACATCGGCCCGATCCAGTACATCCCAGCCCGGCTACCTCCAGGTTTCCCCACCTCACGCCTTCATACCGCGGACAAGATTAGCTACGCAAACCGGAACCTGCCTGATCAGATAGCCGGACCGGTTATAGCTGTGATGTTTGAGAACCCACGCCGTAAGTATAGTCCTCGAACGTATCTCAATATAAGTACAACCTTTAAATCCATACAATCTATTAACATTAGCTGTCTAGACTTTGAAGTCGAGAGTGACGAGAACGCGGCGCCCATTGTGGTTGCCCACATTATTGTGATCATTTGCATATTCATTTTGAGGAGGTATTACACGCTTAGATAAAAACACTGTACACGCTTCGTCCTTCATCTAAAGTGGGGGCGAATCATACAAAACCTAAGTTGTTAGACTATTTAATATTCACTCTGTAACATCCAACGATCTGAATAGTAGTTTTTTTTTGATAAACATAGCTCTTCAAACTTAGGTCTGAAGCCTTATCTACACTACCCTCTCATACCAGTTCTCGCTTTCACTACCGCTCGTAATTTCATTCAGTTTCCACTTTCTCAATCATAATATCTCTCATTCATCTGTTGATTGGAATGGAATCAACTCTAATCTTCTAAGCTAATGTCTTATAACTAATATATGGGGATCGGGAGAATAAATGGGGATACATATTTCTCTATTATTTCTTCTTATACTACTACATTATATTATTTATTTTTACTTTATCTTATAGTTAATATTCGCTAATTTATTTTAATATTTTATAAAGTATTTATCTATATATTTTATGAGACTATTTTTATTATTTAATTGATCTAACTATATTATCAAATATTATTCAATTATACTTATGTATCAGATTTATTTATTTTTATCGCCCTGTTTGCGATTTTTATACAATACTCTATAAAATCTGTCCTTATATTTTTATTTGATATTATATTGCATATATTATCTGTTGAGATTTTTTCCCTAATAAAATTATTTGCTCCATATCGGCTGAATAGTAGATTAGGTGTGACTTACTTAGTAAGAAATTATTTTACTCCTTCAATCTAGATAAACTTCCTTCCTCAACCGTAATATTGGATTATAGATCGGGATTGAATATTTTTCAGTGGAATTTATTGTCATCAAGCTATTTAACATTTACGTAAGCTTTTGTAGAACGCCACTTGCAGAGTCTTCTGTTTTGCGCCTCTGAACGAAAATCAGCAAAAACTAGCTAGTTCTTGCTGATTTTCTTTCCACCGTGGCTAGTGTTTGTCATTTATCGTCTAATATAGATGTTACCTCTATTAACCTCGTCCTTCCAGGTGGTCTGTTGATCAACGTGGAGTGCCGCGTGTGGACCCGAGACCTCTACTACGACCGCTCGAGCCGCGTGGGTCGCGCGCGTTTCGAGATCTACGTTGATTAGTTGTACTATAATGCGCACACGCAGCGTTAGACAGACTTTGTTCAAATTAATTTGTTTCGTGATTTTTTTAAGCAGATGTACTGCTTGGTGGTAGCGGAGCTGCTCTATTGATTTTGTTGATACTTTACTTACTGAAAAAGATATCGTTTTAAAGTTATCTCCTGACATACGCATTCTGGTTAATTTGTGAAAAAAGAGCGGGCATCCTAATTTTAAAAGACTTGGCAAGTGAGTTTTTAATGATGTAAAAGTGTTTTGGTAGAAAGACTAGATTGCTAACTCTTATACTGATTCTTGGTGGTAGCAAGTGTCACACGTACACAACAATATTATGCAACATTATTTATTCCAGCTATAAGAAACAAGTTAATTTGAACAAGTTCGTTCGTGGCTAGGTTTGATGCCTGTATTTTTTCAGGATTATATAGATTGTGTGTATTTTTTTTCAAATTGAAAAGACACTTCTTTATAATCATTTCATATCAAAGAAAATTCATTTCATATACCTACTCGGATACATGAGTACTGTTCGAGTACAGCCTGTGTACATGAGTACAGCCCACTGGCTAGTGGGCTGGTGTTATAAGATTTTCACGAATATCTCTTAGGGCCTATTCTGGCACGTTCAAGTTTTTATCACTGCAAAATTGTGTAACAAGCTAATGAATGAATTTTTTTAAAATTTTGCCTAGCTTATTGTGTCAGAATAGGCCTTTTAGTTCAAATGAAATCAGACTAGCACTCTAGCATCCTTAGGCACTTTCAATTTACGACGAATACTAATGTCATGATTGATGATCTATGTAATCCAGCTTAACCATAATACTTCTTTCTTGCACGATACCCACGATGTATGTTGTATGGCAAAGTTTAGCGGATGGGTAAATAATACTTGTTTAACCATTGCTTGCACAATACCCACGATGTATGTTGTATGGCAAAGTTTAGCGGATGGGTAAATAATACTTGTTTAACCATTGCTTGCACAATACCCACGATGTATGTTGTATGTCAAAGTTTAGCGGATGGGTAAATAATACTTGTTTGCACGATACACACGGTGTATGTTGTATGGCAAAGTTTAGCGGATGGGTAAATAATACTTGTTTGCACGATACACACGGTGTATGTTGTATGTCAAAGTTTAGCGGATGGGTAAACTGGATTAACAAGAACATAATATTCCACTCTATAAAAGACATCACAAAATTACATTACTTATATAAGTAATGTTTAAAGATTAAAACTGCACTATTTATATATTTGGTTTTTGTTCAAAATATTCATTATAAATATATACAAAGGAGAAAGTAGAAATAGCAGAAGCCTAGTTTTCTAAGGTTATCGCGATTATTACTCTATGACATTTTAACGGATTTATCGCGTAAGTATATTTTACATAATTGTATGACCTGACGTTTCGAACACTGCAGCGTCCGTGGTCACAGGTGAGCTGTGACCACGGACGCTGCAAAGTGTTCGAAGTGATAAATCCGTTAAAAATTGTTTCATTTCAAGAAACCTAGTCACTTAAAACGACATTGATCGCTCTACACTCCCCTTAAGTATTTGGTGTTGTAAAAAAGGCGCTCTTTAAGGGCAATATTTTTTGCAGATATAGTACATATATTACATGGCTACAATATTGTCAATTACGGCCCAGCTATCACAAAACCATTTCAGAATGAATTGGCAATATATCTGGAACAGGACCCATGCCGGCAACACATAAACATTGGATATTCCAGATACAAAAACAATTTACTTAAATAGCGACGTTACGATAGTTACAACGAAGTATAACCACAAAACAGAGATACGATCTCTGTCTATACTATCTCTGTTACTATCTCTGTTTTGTGGTATAGCTCAAGTCAGCTTACACAGCCGCTAAGCACTTACCATACAACACACATTAACCTTACATATTAACCTACAGACATTTGCAGAGTGCATCTCGTTCTATCGTCTAGTTCGTATCTCTTCTGGTGCACGGCAAAGTACGGAAGTGTCCAGTCGAGGCCTTAAGTACCTAAGCATGTAAGTCATTTATGAACTTGTAGAGTCATAGGTGCTGAGACTGCAGTGTGCGTCGTGATCTGGTTATACTAAAGTATTGCTGTATAATATTGTTCCATGTTACTGGGCACTATGTTGCAGCCATGCATTGCTGTAAGAATATTGCCCTTTTAAGAGCGATTTACGTAGTTATAGAATATATTTTTATCATTAATATCTTTGGCAATTATAAAATTAATGCAAATAAATTACCTAAGCATTATTAATAAAGGTGGGAAAATATAATTATATTCTTAGTGCATTCGTTATGCCTTTGCTAAGATTATACAACTAAGAGATTCGATGTGTACTAAATAGATGTAAGATATTGACTGCTTCTGTAATTTGTGAAATATTGCATAAAGTTAAGATTATTAATTAATATCCTATTATTAAAAAGCAAATGGACTTGACTAGTCTACAGGCCTATAGAAGATACGGATTTAATACTTAAATCTAACTTAATTATCTGGTTTATTCCGCTGGTACTTATTGACACCTGTTTCACCTCTTCATGAGGCATCTTCAGGACTTCTTGACTATTCTTGACTATTGTTTACACTACATACCTAATATTTAAGGTACACTTTATTTTAGTGTTGAGAACGAACTTTCGCAAAGTAACGCCTAATTGAGTTAATTTTTTAGTAGATAATTTCCTAAGAAATGTGTCCGCTATGTCTCCAGCAGAGTTAGTTGTCTGAAATCATGATAAGCTTGAGGGCATTATGGTGGACACCATATGCCATTGGTTTAACGCTGCCAAAACGAAACAACAAGGTGTTGACCATAAGATGCCCCACGGCCTCAATGTACAAATGAGAAAAGGCGTTTAGCGTGTTAATAAAATTTAGTAATATGTACTTATTTATTTATTATTTAGTTTTGTTACCTAGGTAAACATATTCTTATAAACACTTAACCAAAGTTATGTACTTAAAACAATGAAAAAGTCATGTTATTTAATATCTCTAATTCTTATTTATTAATGTTGATTTAGTTTACCTAAATAATTTTTGTGAAGTTTTGCGTTGAAGTTTTATTGATTTCTTAGGCTGAGTATACACTAGCCCGTGACGCCACCTGCGATACGCAAGTGGTCAAATACTATTCCTGTTATCTAACGATTTTCCATCACGTGGATTTAAAGTCTAAAACAAAATTCACGAATATAGTGTCCTTCGTTAACCGATACTCATATACCAACAATGACGAACTTAAAGATGTGAATGTCTGTGACTGGTCACGTCGCGTGCTATTGTAGCCTCAGCTTCACTGAAATTTCTAAATGTAAGTTTATTTGATGACAAATAAAATTGTGCTACAGTGTGTATATTATTATTTTTGTTATAGTTACTACCTTATTTTTTTTCTGTTTTTGGACTTCTTCTTTTATCAATATTCCTATTATAGTTGGTGGAATGATTACGTTAATAATAATTAGTTTAAAAAGCTGAAACAGCCTATTTGGAAACGCAACTTTAATAATAATACATAATTGGATAACATTTATAATCTCATAAGTATTAATGTTTTACGAGTAAAACACAAACTACTAAATTGAATCGATTCAACAAAAACATTATGGGATCAAACTGAAAGTACTCTAGTAAGAAAAAAATATTGAAAAATCGATTCCTGAATGACGTAGATAAAACAGAATAATAAAAAATCATATAACCGAAATAAGGATCTCTTCAAACTTCAAGAAAGGATTTTTGAAGTTTGTTAAAAATGCTGTAACAGGATGCTCTTTCTTAAGGCTCTTTCTTTCTGTAGGAGCCAAGTACAAGTTTAACTATTTATAATTCCAATCAGAAAAAAAAGAATCGCAATCAGATAATGTTTAGATTAACAGTTTTCTTTCTCGTTTTATATGGACAGGACAAGGGTGCAGTAACGGTTCTCTTAAATTATATACTTGTAGGTATAATATTGTAGTAAAACACCAAATTTTTAAGCATTTTGGTTGTACCTAAAGTTCGTTTTACTTTATATATTTATGTACATTTAAGTATATTTATGTACATGTATGTACCTATGTAGTTAGAGACCAAATCACAAAGGTTCAACTTCAGGAGCCAGTTCTGTGTTCATTTGTTTTGGTTGTTCCGACGCTGGCGGTTCGTCTTCGATGATACGGATCGTGCAGTGAAGTGTGCCAGGGTCTCGCTCGCGGTCGTGGCACTGCTCCTTGGCCGTCAACAACGGCCTGGGGCTAGCCCGCTGGCGGCCTGCGACCACTTCACGACCGTCTCCCTCCATCTTGTGCTCGTCTTCTCCAATATCCACCTGGTCAGCCGTGTTTGCCTTTACCACATCCATCACATCTCTACCCTGCTCTACACTGGACTCACGAGTTTGCTGGATCTTAAAAACGTCGAGAAAATCATGCGGCATCTTTTGCGGAATATCGGAAGTGGATACGACATTCTGTAGACCCTCGGAGACCTTCACATCGTCGATCTGATGCTGATAGTGGTCTAGAGGCGTGGTGGCCGTCCACGTCACGAAACTTGAAAGCACTAAGTATAGGAGCATATTGTACGTGTATAGAGTGCCTGGGTTTCGCGTTAACTGAGTGCCAGTACCACCTGCGCTGCTTTAAGCAGCCTTACGGGCCCCTCGAGCCAGACCAGCTTTCTTATAAATCACATTGTAACGGTACCGCCGACACAAACAAGCAAGCTATTATCTAATAGCTTGATTGTTTGTGTCGGCGGTACATTTATACACATCTGCACATTTTTTTTACGCATCTGCGTATTACCATAGACCAACACAGTAGACGCTCAATGCTGAACAAAAAGTGTTTGTAGGTAAGTTTATTTCATGTAAATAGCATTCAATTCATTATCTTGTAGTATGGCTATATCGTACCTCACTTTCAAGTAAGTATGAGGCATAATAGCTAGATAGTTTTTTTTTATTTCTATGGGACCAATCTGAAAGTGTATCCTTTTAGACAAAAATAGAATGTTTTAAATTGGTTTATAAATGACGCAATTATGTGGAAACAAACATTAAAAAAAATACAGATGAATTGTTAACCTAGTCGAAAACGTGTCAATGTCCACCAGTGGGGGACATGCAAGTGGGGGACAACGGGAATGATTGTGTAAAAACCCTTTATGATCAGACTGCCTACTAAGCAAAATGCTTTTAAAGCAAAATGACTAAAAACGATGTCTAACTTGCAAATTGCCTAAACCGTATTATGTCTTAAAAGCATAATGTCATAAAATCAAAAACGATTAGATACGTCATGTCAGAATGCGCAATCATGTGATTTTTGAAGTTCGATTTACATAAAGCCATTAGTCATATTATTTATTACTACACAAATACTTCTACACAAATATTTGACTAACTACTTAAATAATAAACTACAGTTTTATATTTTAAAAATATTTTTATATTTCACGCAAAAACGCTGACGGAGATGTGAAGGTGTCATTGAAATGCCAAAAATCCATAGGTGAAATGAATAGATATCTTCTAGATCGATGAGCCATACAAACCGCTCAACAACAGGCGAGTTGATGGTCAATTGTAGATCTACTAATGTAAAAAAAAAAAATACACAAACGTACAAGCGTACTTGACGCTCAGTTTCAGTTCCTACTCTTGCCTGTCCAGTAGTAACGGGAGTGCTCTTGAAAATAAAATAAAAATAAACATGTGTAAAGATAAAAGGCCGACTAAAATAGTGGTCATAATTTGTGTCGCCGTGCTCATTGTAGGTGAGAATTAATAGTAATTGGGATAATTAAAATGTTTGTAGGACAAATGAATTAGTTACGCGAGTATTTTTTTTATACAAGATAGATCTACAATTGACCACCAACTCGCCTGATGTTAAGCAACGGTGTGGCCGAGGATGGAGCTCGTCGATGTAGAAGATATCTATTCACTCTAGCCTTGAAAATTCCAAGATTGTGGGTCTCAGGAAACAGAGATGGCGGCAAAGAATTCCATTCTTGTACAGTACGCAAGAGGAATGTGGATCGATATCGCTGAGTACGGATTTTTGGCATTTCAACGAGAAATGGGTGGTAATTCGCCGACTTTCTGTTAGTCCTGTAGTGAAATGGGGGGGACATGCTACTTTACGGCGGTGCTAATGGTAACCAATCTATACACCGAAATACATTTGTTAGAATCTTACTTGGCCGAATCCGTTTCATACAACTGCCTGATTCCAAATATGTATTTTATTACTTGACACGAGTTTTTGATTCCGTAAGTTTGTCGGCCATCTGATTCATTTGGCCGAATAGATTATGGGTTAGGTTATGTTTCTGTTTCATAATACTCAGAAACCTTATTTACAAAGGTTCCGTTATCAAATATGTCAATTATTAAGTTAGATTTGTTAGGTTTCTTTATATGATATAAATAATACTAAATTGAATAATATATTTTTGAATTACCTATCCAATTACAGCCAACACCAAGGGGTATAGGGGAAAAAATCATCCCTACTTTACGTGTAGAGGAACTATAAGAGTACCTCCCTTGTAATTGAAATGAATGAAATGAAATATTATTTTATTTGGAACTGTAACATAATGTTTTAAGAACAATAAAGGCACCATGCTACCCGCAGTAGTTTGGAAAAGACTGTGTCGCGGGTAACATCGCCCACCTCTGAATTAAAATTACATTGTAAGTACACAAGAATACATTTACAAGCACACACATAATTATGCTTGTAAATATCTTCCATACAATCAGAATATAGAACAAACATTTCAAAGTTAGAATTCGAAATAACCTTTCGTATTAAGAATATTCGGTCATCAGACGAGTTTTAAGAGCCTTTTGAAGAAAAGTAATTTCGTGTTAGGGAAAATGATATTCGATATTTCACAATTCGGGTTATAGATAGGTATCCATTCTAGTTATATATCATAAGTACCTGTTTATGATTCTCGCTGTGCTTTTTAACCCCAGACCCAAAAAGAAGGGTGCTATAATATGTGTATCTGTGTGTCTGTATGTCTGTGACATCGTAGCTCTCAAATAGATGGACCGATTATGATCAGATTGTTTTGTTCTTAGCTATGTTTCATCAAAATCGATTCAGCCGTTTTTTTATCTTTTTATTTCGGCATTATTAATATGCATATTTATTCCTAATTACAGCTTTCTATTACCTATAGTTTTTGAGCAAAGCCGCGGACGGACAGACAGACAGTCGTGCAGACGGACATGGCACAGTGGCACTATAAGGGTTCCTTATTTACGGAACCCTAAAAAATTACTTCATAATACTCTTTCAACGCAAATTCGTTTACTCGGATGACATATTTTTCCAGTTATTTTGTTATAAAACCAAAGCACAGAATCGATTTGGATAACATTTACATGAGACTTCTGAAATATAACCTACCAAACAGAAAATATAACCGGACAAGTGCGAGTCAGACTCGCCCACCGAGGGTTCCGTATAAACTAATAAATAAAAGGGGGAAATCATATTTTTTTTTTATTTTCCTTTTTATACCGAAAAATATACATCGTAAAAATATTTAAAAACCTGTTTTAATTAATGCTAATTAAGCTCTTTCATATGATACCCCACATGATACGATTAATTCACTTTAAAATTTCGACCCTCATTCCTTGCATAACGACACTATTCTTTTGTGATTAAATTAAAAATGTCCAGTTTTCGGATTTTTTTCTACATTCATACATTTTTTTCTAACACAATGCTTCTTGCCAAATTTCAGAGTTCTAGGTCAACGGGAAGTACCCCATAGGTTTTGATTCCTCTGTGAGTGTCGAAATGCGCATTTTTTACGACATATTCGGCTGTAACTTTTTTTTACGAAAACTGAGAAATTTTATTTTTCTTTCTGCAGCAAGATACTATGGATCTACGTATACGGTTTTAATTTCAACTCGATACATTCACGCGTTCCCGAGATAAAGGTCTTGACACCCGGACAGACGGACAGACGGACAGACGGACAGACGGACAACAAAGTGATACTATAAGGGTTCCGTTTTTTCCTTTTGAGGTACGGAACCCTAAAAATCATCAAACTCAATTTATAATTGGCGAAGTAAATACTGAGCAATCATACAAAAAAATGCAGTCGAATTGTGTACCTTGTACTTTTTGGAAGTCGGTTAAATATACAACCGAATTGATAACCTCCTTTTTTGAAGTCGGTTAAAAATGGTGAGAATTAATTATTGAATATAACTATTTAAAAAAAATTCTAACAGCCACTCTCAAATGACGAACAGAAATGAGAGTGAACATTTTTCGTGTCTTGTCTTGTGCGACATAGTCTGTATAAAGGAAATAAAACATGCGTCCTCTTCCCTCAGTAATCATCATCATCATCACTCAATTTATTATAATTATGTTCTTATTTCTTAGTCATCCTAAGGTTACTAAGGTAGAGATCGAATCAGAAATGAAGAGATACGTAGACGTACAGGAGTCACCGATATAGCACAGCGGATTAGCAAGTTGAAGTGGCAGTGGGCAGGGCACATAGCACGTAGAACTGATGGCCGATGGGGCCGAAAGGTTCTCGAGTGGAGACCACGTACCGGCAAGCGCAGCGTAGGAAGACCAGCCACGAGATGGACAGATGACCTCATACAAGTGGCGGGAAGACGCTGGATGCAAGCCGCTTCCAATCGGTCTTTTTGGAAATCCATGGGGGAGGCCTATGTCCAGCAGTGGACTTCTTATGGCTGAGATGATGATGATGATCCTAAGGTTGTTGTTTCGCTGTTCTATTAATTGTTTTTTTTTTTTGCTAATTTTATTTAGTGTCAGTGGTGTTATTGATGAGATTTTCTTTCTGTTTCAGCCATTATCTTAATTGGAACTTTTGTGAGCTGGGCGCCGAAATATATTGGTAAGCATTTATGATATTAATGATTTTAACCTTGCGACACAGTCGCCTGGCAGCAGCGGCGCAGTACCCGGTGTCTTCACATCACTATTACGATTCCAGTTACATGGCACAAGTCCTAGACGGGCTGCAAGTCGCAACTGCAGCCGCAGGCCGCATGCGACACTATTAGTTCCTATGAATATCTATGAAAATGATTCCGAGCAAAGCGACATCTCAGCCTGCAGCCGCGGGACGTAGCTGCAGCCGGCCACAGCTACAGGGCCCTTATTCCGTATGACCATCGGCCGTACGTGTATTTGACGTTGTGCTGCTACAATGAAAATTGGACTTTGTCTTCTTAAACTTAAAGGTTAATTTTCATGGTCAATGCACGCACGTCATGTACGTGAGCGTGGCCGATGGTCATACGGAATAGGGCCCAGCCACAGGGGTTACGCGGATCGCGGAGCGCTCATTGGCTCATATGACATACGTATTGCGTTCTCTCTGTTTCGCGTGAAGGTATGGACACGAATGAGATCAATTTGTAGCGGGATGTGTGGTCTGTCTATTTTGGGATAGAAAATGCCGCGACTGAGTGGAAACGCGACGGACTGTGGCTATAGGCAGCACTGTCGCTCGCAGTGCAGCTGTAATCTGTGACTCGTCTCGGACTTGTACTTTTAGTAGCTTTACTCTGCAATATTGCTATTTTGTAAAGCTTAAGTAATTTAACTGAAGATAAGTATTATTTTTGTCGAAGAAAGAATGCCTATTCATGTGTTACTTGTTTATACAAAATGTATCTACGTTTGACCACTAACTCTTCTAATGGTACATAGGTACATATAAAAGATTTCTATTCAATAGTTTTGATACTTTGACTAGTCGCATGTTGCTATACGTCGTGACTATTTGCAGTAGTGCCTAAGTTTTTACGTGCCTGAAGCATGCTAATGTCATAGCCTCAGACCAATAAGCGATACTTATTTAATGTTAAGGAATTTAAAAAGTGAGTCAAATGAGCCCAAAATCTAGAGGTTCACTAGAAGCCAAAGAAAAATGGCACGTTCCTCTGTTTTCATCATCAGACCTTCGTTACCAAGTGTAGCCTCACAGACCGATGAAGATGAAGTAATTTGGTTTGTTATGTTACCAGAGTTGGAAGTATGGCCACGTTCTGACGAACAGTACAACATCGAGCAACCCGTCATCCAGTTCAAACCCCATGACCCTGGCAGCTGGGATGTCTGGTATCGACGTATCAATGAATTCCTTAAACGTAAGTCTGTAGTTGCAGCCTTTAGTTTCACACAAATTATATTCCCAAGATAACTGGTCTCTAATGATATTTATGGTGTAAGGTAACTAAAGAGTAACTAAAATATCTTGATGTGTATGAGGGATATGCCCTTCCTATCTAACGCCCTATTTGGCGTATTTTATTAATTTTGTATAGATATCTACAGCAGCCCATCGAACAGGTAGAATCTGCACTTGGCAGCTAGCTCAAATACCCATAGTAGAAGCGAATTTCTCACTTTTCTTTCAACCTTGCGGTCCACATGGAGATATAGAGAATTGATAATGAATTACACACCCTTACCTGCATCACTGAAACACTACTTACTTTCTATCAACTTATACAGCATTATCACATCCTAGCCTGTTTCTGAAACTGATGGTAAAGAAAACTGTAGTAAATCAGTCCATCATCATCTCTCAAGTGATTAAAATAAAAAATAAATAATAATAATAAATAATCTCAACTCCTTAGCGTACGAGACATCAATACCTGAAAATCCATCTCGGGCTCCATGTTCCACCCACAATAGATTGGAGCTACAATCCCGTTCGGAGAGCTGCGACAGAACCATGAGGTTATGGATACCGTGTACCGCTGACCAGTACTATGGTTACCCCGCGGGAAAACCGTGTGTCTTTCTCAGGCTGAGTCATGTAAGTCACATATCGCTTTCTTCTCGAGTTCTGCGACTTTCTAAGTTTCAAGCGTGTGAATCTATTTGGTTCGTCTTGTCACTAACATGATGCCCGAAGTTAGAGGGCAGAATGCAAAACGATCAAATTCTAATGTGTTTTCACAGATTAACAACTGGGCTCCACATCCTTACAATTCGACGTCACTGCTGCCGCTGCCTTCAGACCTGCCGCATTACTTGAGGCATATCATAGTGAGTTGACTTGATAAAGATCTTTTTCAATAAATTATTTTATAGCATTTTACTGTTTTTTTATACACTATAGATCTACGATTGACCACCAACTCGCCTGATGTTAAGCGACGGTGTGGCCGAGGACGGAGCTCGTCGATCTAGAAGATATCTATTCACTCTAGCCTTGAAAATTCCAAGATTGTAGGTCTCAGGAAACAGAGATGGCGGCAACGAATTCCATTCCTGTGCAGTACGCAACAGGAATGTGGATCGATATCGCTGAGTACGGATTTTTGGCATTTCAACGAGAAATGGGTGGTAATTCGCCGATTTTCTGCTAGTCCTGCAGTGCAGTGATGATGATTGACGTATCCGTCAATGGCAAACCCTGCTTTCTGCTATCTTCTTATATTAATATTTTAATAACAAGTAGTAAGCTACTTTTATCCTTTTTTTTATTCACTTCAACACCTGCTTCTTAGGGAATCGGACAGTAGGTCATCCAGCTGCAAGATGAGTGTACGGTATTATCACTATGGTGAGTTTCTAATGGCACAGGATCAAGGCAGTCGTACACTTTTGTTATTTACAGTTCATCATCACAAAGGATAGAATTCATGTGCAACGGGTTCTGAAGATTACAGAGCAAGCTACAGAAGGTAAAAGAGAGGACTATACCCAGTAACAAACAGTAGAACAGATAAGGCTGTGGATGATGATGATCATGAAGACCTTTTATTTCTTTCTAGATGCAACGTCCTGCTTATAGATATGGTGACTTCGTATGGATGTCATGCCAGGGCGAGTTCAGTGCTGACCAGGAGAACATCGGCCCGATCCAGTACATCCCAGCCAAGCTACCCCCAGGGTTCCCCATGTCTCGCCTCCATACTGCAGACAGGAACCTGTCGGATCAGATTCCTGGACCGGTTATGGCGGTGATGTTTGAGAACCCGCGCCGTAAGTGTCTTCGTAGAACATGCACCCAGACGTAAATCAGTCGTAGAATCGCTGTAAAATATTATAATTGTGCATTTTTGCGAGGAGGTTACGAAAAAACGCATCTTTTCATATTTGCAAGAGATGGATTATTACTATTACAAAAAAAATGCCTTTGACACTCAGGGAGTGAAGACAAATCTAACGATACTTTGTACCTACATCAAAATTGGTCTAGCTGTTTAGGTTTTAGGCGATCATATAGAAACATACATACACACGAAAAACATAACCCTCCTTCTTACATAGTCGGGTAAAAATGCAGCTTTACATCACGCTTTGCATTTTTAGGGTCTTTTTTGTAGGATTTGAATAACCTAGAAAACTTTTATTTTCAAAAAATCTGAACACTTTCTAAATAGGGCGCGAGACCACAACGCTAAACCGCATATCATTACTGTTATGCATGGTTATGTTTATGCGAAACATTTGGGTCACGTCTTTTGTCTTTCTCCATCTATTGGAGAAAGACAAAAGCCATAATCGTTGCGCCCGAACTGATATGAAAAGAAAGCTCGTTTGGTTCACCTGAGCTGAGGTTCTGCAAAACAAAGCTAGGAAACTCGAAGCCTAAGGAAGAGAAGTTAGGATATGACGCTTCGCAAGCGGCGGGAGATTCAAATTTCAAACAGTTTTCTTGTCATTGTACCCACGTCAGGTATCTATTGTAGGTGATCATAATGTTTGCGACAATCTAATATTCATAATATTAACAATTCAACCTGTTTACCAATAATACATTGTATTACTTATATTTTCCTAGAAATCCATTTTTACTAATTCAAGCAACTTCTAGGGATAATTATATAAGTAACGAGGCGCATTATTGAAAAATCGTTAAATTGACGTGATAATATAAAGAATAATCTTAGAAAGACGCAAACATTGTGGTAACTTACAATAATTACACGAACTAGCTACAAGGACAAAAACAACTGTTGGAAATTTGATGCCGCATGTCTACCACAGTTCCATAGACAGTATAGGTTGATCACAATCCGACTCTGTATTCAACTAAAGCGAGACGCTTAGAACAACCAATCTAAAATATTCCCTGCCAACCCCGATATAGCCTTCGTCCTTCCAGGTGGTGTGCTGATCAACGTGGAGTGCCGTATTTGGACCCGGGACCTGGATAAAGACCCCTTGAGCGGCGAGGGACGCGCGTATTTCGCGATATATATTGACTGAATGAGTTCACAACTAGAATATTTTTTTTTAATCAAGTTTGTTCGAACTCAATTTTTGTATTTAATGTCATACTCTGAGACAGGACCACTATAAAATTCCTTTGTAAATATTACTGTATAAAACGCGCTTAAATTAAAACAGCTTCTTAGTGCAACCTTTCCGTATATTTAAAAAGAAAAATAATGGGCACGTGCGTTCTTTCCGTATTGAGTTATGGTGCACAAACTTGGACTTTGACTAAAGTCCAAGTCCAACCAACCTCAAAGTTTATCAGAGATCCATGGAGCGCAGTATCTTCGACCGCATCCGCAATACGAAGCTGCGCTCCAGACTGAAGGTTACAGATGTAGCTCTCAAAGCTGCCAAGCTGAAATGGGACTGGCTGGCCATGTCGGCGGCCGCATGTCGGAATATCACGACCAAGTAGCGTCCCAACTCGGTGCGGCAACTCGGCAGGACCCGTAAGACATGGCGAGATAAACTTGACACCTTTGATAAAGACTGGCACACCAATGCACAACATCGTCAAGATTGGAAATGTCGTGGGGACAACAACACAAAATCAATAACAATAAGAAAAATTTACTTACGTTTATTTTAAATTCATCTATCTGATTTTTTTATATATAATTTCCTGTGCATTTTGTATAAGTATATGTTTTGTGTTGGTCCGTCTATTTCACAGTGTTATGTTCTATATTATTTGTGGAAACTTTTAATTGGCCTTCCGTTCTTATTTCCATTACATATTTTATGTATAGCTGTTAGTTTTTCTTTGAAAATAAAAGAACAAAATAAACTTAGGTAGGTACTTATATTTTTGTTCATTAATTTTTGTACAATAAAAACATTGTATGCTGTTATTTTTCTTACTTCCTTACTTCCTTGTTGTAAAATTTTGCCGCAGATTATGCTCTCCAGCGTGTGGTCCCATTTGAACTACGACGAGTTCAGGACGTCTTCAAAAATGACGGGAAATGACGTCAATATTAAAGTCATAACAATTTATAGAATAATTCCTTATAATACTTTTTCCTAAAATATTTGTATGTTTTATTTCCGTACAGGAATATTGGAAAGTTAAATAAAATGGTAAAGTGTATAATATTTTTTATCCGTCCCACAAACCTCCATAAAATTGTCGGGTAAACTCATCACCACTTTCTTGGTATGATAATATGATCTTGGTATGATTAATTTATTCTTAACTAAGGCAATATGGCCAAACTCCATTAGCCTGCCCGTAGCGCGAATAAAATCAATCAAATTGACAATGAATTGAATTAAGAATTTCGACCTAAACTCCATACATTTCGACTCAAATCAAAATTTGAAATATTTTCATACATTTTTTTTATATGGAAGTGCCGCCTCTTAAGTACGTTATATTCTATTTGGTTTTAACATTATGTCGTGAAAAGAAAATAGCGCGCGCAAAGCAAATTAAAAATAAGACGTACACAAGAAGGTTCCAAGTCTGGGTTTTTTAACAAATTAATAAAGGTTGTATGATAAATTCGGCACCATGGAGGTAGAATTAAATAGGTTTAATGATGTTTTGAATTCACAAACTTAGTGCACACGATGTTCTAAATTCAATTTACTTTATCCTTTAGAGGATAAAAACGGCTTTTGCACTCAGTTATCGAAGCGCAAAAATACTCTTTCCGAGATGGGGGGATGAAAAGGATATTTTTGACGATTGATATCTTTTTCGATCTTCAAGTAAGCGGGTTTATCTAATGACTTCGATAATTGGGAAACAGTGTACATGACTGTGGTCTCCTCTCCTCTTCTCGCTCATCCAAATCGGTAACACACATACACCCGAAAAACATAACTCTCCCGTTTTCGCAGTCGGGTAAAAATATTTTCTCGAAGGTTGTTACATAGTAAATTTAAATTTCAATAACCGCTCCTGGAGCACTACACTTTTCAGAATACTTGTCGCAAAGCAGTAGTGTGCAAGTGTTACTGTGTTCTGTTCTGGATGAGGTTCTGGATTGAAGCGCAATGATGATTTAATTTATAAAATAAATTACAATTTTTTATACTTAACTCACGAAACCCCTAGCAGATTTCTTGTAAATACATATGAATTTAACAACATGACAAATAATTATTTATACTTTAGTGACATTAATTTTATTTATATTATAATTATAATATTTATACTCTATAGCTCTACTAGCTTACTTACACTTGTACCTTATGTGTCCATTAAATCAAAACTTAAAAATAAATTGTAATTCACAGAATTCGCCCTATTACATAGGACCCAGAAGGATAATCTCTATACAAACCGCCTTTTAAATTCGGGCCAATTTTATTTTTTCAATTTGACACTTCATTTTTTTACAAATTTATTTTTAACCGTAGATACACGTCCATTTGCCAAATTTATCTACAAAGTTGCCTTTTAAAAGGATATCTCCCGATTTGATAGGGTAATTATGATTAATGTCAGAATGGTCCATGGGAGATTCATACAATCATATAACTGAAATAATAGTAACTTTGAAGTCTGTTGTTTCAGTTTTTTAAACTATAAAATTATTATATATGTTATTATGACCGAAATTTAGGTATAAACGTGAAAATTTTTTCGGTTACACGTTTATCACGGTCAAAATATCACATATAAAATAACAGCTACTGTTAATACATTGTAATAGTGTTCTTATGACTCTGAAAGAAAATCTGAAATCAAAAATGAAATCAGTAATTTAAATAATTTTATATCTAAGGGTGCCGCGTGCGAGCGAAACAGCTTATAAAGTGATGAAAGTGGCGCCGCTGCCATGAAAGTGGCAGCGGCGCCACTTTCATCACTTTATAAAAGAATCTAAAGTATTTTTATTTTGTAAAAAATTTTGTAATAAAAAATACAGTTCATGATGATAGTATTTATTAAATAAGTTTATACATGCAATTTACAAATTGTGACGTCATATAACTGATGTCACAACGGCAATGAATCGACTAATACCTCATTCATAAAAAAACTAACTCAGTAGCTCAGTAGAAGTCATTCACAGTTATTTTTTCCAATAAACTTCATTTCATTTCAATTTGACTCTGATATGTCATATTTTATTTTAGTAAACTTTAAGCCGGCCTTAACACGGACTTTGAGTTGCACGATCTGTTGAGAAGAATAAGAGTCAAAGTAATTGTGACTGGAAAGACTATATTTTTATGCTACGGCGAAACATACGCGTGTGTGTATGTGTGTGTGTGTGTGCGTGATAAATGTGTACATAATGTAGGTTAAGATCACGAAGGTTCTTTTTGCTTTCGCATCAGTTGACAGTCAGGTAAACATATATTACGTTTTTTTTGTTGGAGTGCAACGGTCCACGCCCAGCTATTTCATTCGGAACTTCATTTTGGAAAATAGGATAAAACAGCAAATGTTTATTTGTTTATAGCAGAGTTCCTACATTGTGGTTAACGTAGCACTATTTTTTGTCCTCCGTATTCATTAACACATTACTGCCTCTCGAAATCTAATGGATTTATCACAATACTTAGATAAGTATGTCAATGGTTAATTCGTAGCACCAGTAATGGACCAAATTAATTAAATTAAATTCTACTGAATAAATAAATTTTCACACATATTTACAAACAATATAGTATAGGTAAATACAAATGATACAGGGAAATTGAGAAAACATATACTGGCAATACAGAAATAAATAAAAAAAAACCTAATGACATTAAGCCAGAGATAGACCAAGAGATATTAAAGTATCGATATCGATAAGTAATTATAGGTACCAATTTTTCTTTTGTTTTTTTTTGTAATGTTTCAAGAAACATCTTTTTATTAGGGTTCCGTAGTAACTACAGGGAACCCTTATAATTCCGTCATGTCCGTCTGTCTGTCTGTCCGTATGTCACAGTCATTTTACTCGGAGACTATTAACCCTATAAAACAAATTTTTATACATAATTGTGTTTTGTGAGCCGCTACAAAATGCCGTAGTAAAATTTTCAAAAAAATTAAAAATAGAGATTGGGGTTTTCATATATACAATAAAGACTGGATAATTTTTCTAACCCCCACCCTATCGTGTCTCAGATGTGATATGTGCGAGATGTAGCTCGCTAAAGTTAAAAAGTTGTATCCCCTCCCTACATTTCTCAACTAAGACCTAAAAATTCATTATTAACCATAATAGTAGACCATATTAAATACTTTCAATGAAAATTATTTTGGACATTCTGTGATTCCAACTTCTCTATGGGACTATAAATTTAAATTTGAATAAATGTTATTAATGTCATGATTTTATAATTCAAAGTAACCTTTGAAGGTATTGCTCAATGTTTTAAACGCTGGCGCCCTGTTTTTGGTATGTATTTACATTTATTGTGGAAATTCACTGAACAAATTGTTAAGCGAGAATTCGGTTTCCACCAAGGATCATTTTGACTTCGCCTTACTATATCTGCCCAATGTTCTGCTTGTACAGCATCAACTAGAAAATCTAAACAGAATAATTAGCATGGTGCTGTGTTAGTTTGAGAATAAAAAATAAATAAACATTTATCGTAAAATCAAATACCATGTTTCACGTACAAAAGTCACCGACATAGCACAGCTGATTAGCAAGTTGAAGTGGCAGTGAACGTAGAACTGATGGCAAATGGGGCTGAAAGTTCTCGAGTGGACACCACGCCCCGGCAAGCGTAGCGTAGGATGACCAGCCACGAAATGGACAGATGAACTTATACAAGTGGCAGGAAGATGCTGGATGCAAGCCGCTTCCAATCGGCTTTTATAGAAATCCATGGGGGAGGCCTATGTCCAGCAGTGGACTTCTTATGACTGAGATGATGATGATGATTCACATATCATAATTATTATAGTTTACAAAACTAGAAAAACCGACTTCAAAATTCGCAATTTTGTTTTAAAAACCAAACTACTGACCGATTTTGAGATTTGAAAGGAATTTTAAATCAATTTAAATGACGAAATCATGCGGGTAACATATAAGAAAAATATAAGCTAACTGATAATCTCGTTTTTGAAGTCCGTAAAAATAATAATTGTTATCGATAACTTATATTACATCGACCCATCTCTAATTCTTTGCAGTAATTTGTACAAATAATAAAATCAATTTATGAAATGAAATGCATATATGCTTTTTATACTAATATTCGCGAATGTTATTTATTAAAATGAAATAAATTTCAACAATTTCATCGCGTATATTTCACATAATTTAAGACCCGATTTTTCAAACACTGGAGCATCCGTGGTCATAGGTGAGACACGAACATACGCTACAAATACGTAAAAATTTGTTTCATTTCGCTTTGTAGACTGTTAGAAATATATTTTTGCTACTTAGAGATGGAAGGTGATAATGTTTTCCATAGTTTTTTAAAGAAGTTTGTAATTTTTACAAGATTGTTTAACACAGTTCACCATCTTGGCACCGTATGAATTGTGAAGTGATTGCGATGAGATGACGTTTAAGATTAAATGACGTTTGTGACGTGTCATTAGCAAACACCTGATTTTGGTGTTAAGTTTTTGGAACAATATTTTGTATCGCATTAGGAGTCTTGTAAGTCTTTGTTGTAATTTATCAAACTTTCAAACTGATGTTATAAATTATTTTTTTGGGTTCCGTACCTCAAAACTTTATATTTTTAATTTAATCACAAAAAATAGGCTCTTATTTATGAAAGGAATGACGGTCCAAATTTTAAAGTGAATTAACCGTATCATGTGGGGTAATCATATGAAAGAGCTTAATTAGCATAAGTTAAAACAGCTTTTTAAAATTTAAAAAGCTGTTAAAAATATTTAATATTTTTACGATGTATATTTTTCGGTGTACGAAAGAAAATATAAAAAAAATATGATTTCCCCCTTTTATCTACTAGTTTGTACAGAACCCTTGGTGGGCGAGTCTGACTCGCACTTGTCCGATTTTTTTTATTCTACAAATTGTAAACTGACAGTGCATAAATCTTTTATATGAATATTAGATAAGTTTTATGTGAATAAAGAATATTAATATCAATATCAATAATAATGGTTTCAGCGAAACTAACTGGTCATAATGAGGCTTAACATCTAATATCTCGGAGTGATGAGTGCAGTACATTGTCACAAGAGGTTTTTTTTGTATAACATTGAACTGACGTACTTGTCTATATAACTTGTAAAACCAGCTCTAATGTTTTTCCGGGTTCAGGCACCAATACAGATTTGAATTTACCGCACAAAAAATTGCATTTGTATTAAAAGGGATTATGAAAATTGGTTTAAATACTAGTACCAAAGAGTATTTTAATAGGAAACTCAAACACTACACATGTACATAGTACTGCCAATACTGCCTTATTGCTCAATACAATGCTGAGTTTTGGCGGGAACGTCATCGAAACATGTGGTTACTTCGTTTTATTTTCCTTAAACTTGTGTTATTTTGAATATTAATACGATAAAAATGGTGGTGTTTTATTCATTAAGTGTTCGATCAAGTACATCAGTGTGGGCAAGTGAAATGAAGCAGTGAAACGTGTCATTTTACGTTGTCGACAAAACTCAATAGCAACTTCTAGTAAAGTTGCCAACACTTTATTGAAGCAGGACTCGACTTTGAAAATGACTGTATACGTGACTTAGATTGTAAGTAGAACATTTACAACTTGTTTTATTCAAGAAACTTGAAAAAAATCTCAATACTTGACACTGCCAAATGCTTTAAGCGGGTCCAATACAAAAAAGAAGAAGAATGCAATTCTGCCAACATTTAGTAATTTAATTGATAGCACTACCCGATTATAAGTTTCTATAGTAGTACATATTTGTTGAGTTGATAGAAATGTAATAATGGGGTAATAGAAATCTATTGGTGTAATAATAATATTTATTGACTACTGATCAAAAAGGTTCTGAGAGATAGAGGAAATGTCAATGTGTAAAAAACCCATTATGTACCTTTAACTCAAAATTGTGTGTCCTTTTTTTATCAAACTTTTTGTTGAATTGCTAGTGTACCTAGGTATATATGAAAAATTGTGTTTAACAATAAGGCAAGCACTTATGCTCTCATTTTATGACAAAAGTAAACTGCGAAGCCACATAATGTTTTCAGTGACATAATTTTTATTTTAGGGAAGTAATTATTAAGATGGATGAGATTATTGACAAGTTGCGTTGCAAGAACGCCTTACACTAACAGCAACAGCATTTATATATTTTCGTTTCAGATTCACCCTCGTCCAAGTTTTCATAAACTTTTTTTTATTTTCAGCTCCACAAAAACCGTGGTGACTTTGAATGAAACAAAATTTGGTTTATGGATATGGAAATATATTTGGCAGGCGTGGCGGATTCATTATTTTAATTTTCATTAATACTTACATCTGTCGAAAGCTCATGGAGATAATCAAATAGGCATAAACGTAAATTACCTGCTTGTGCCACTAGTCTATCAGGTGATTTTTTTTTTGGGTATAGGTATTTCACTTGACCGCCAATTCTCCTGATGTTAAACAACTTTGCGGTTCACGATGGAGCGTGCTTACCTAGAAGAAACCAATTCACTCACGATTTAGAGACACCCTGATTATATATTCTGGTGAGAAAGACCCACTCAGGAAGCTTACACGTATCACGATAAAGTACACGCACTATGAAAAGTGGAGCAAAAGCTTTTTATTCAGGTTTTTTAAATATCCTCCATGAAACAATGACGTTTGTTCATGTTTCTAACTGTACTATAGTAAACCCTTTTTAAGGGGGGATTTGAAGATGCAGATCATGCACATTCACTGAAATAAATTTTTTATTACATAAATTAAGCAATTTTATTACTCTATAATCTGTAGGTATAGTAGAATTTTAATAATTTTTACTAGCAACCGTGCTCAGCTGTCCAGTTTGACAGTTGTCAGCTGTCATTTGCATTTCTCTGTTCATTCACTCTTTGATTTTTATCGAAATCGAATCTTCTTTCGTCACTCGTCAGTCTTCAACTTCATCATTTTTCTGTTGCGTTTTATCAACGCGTTGAATATACTGACTATTTGTTCGATTTGTGAGATTGCTTGCGAACAGCTAGTTTTTAAAATCACATAGTAATAGTGTTAACAATGGTTCAAGTGAGGTTTTGTTTACTGATAGCTGCGTTATGCGCTTGCTGCGGTTTGGGTAAGCGATTTTGTGTAAATAGGTTTTTCGTCCAATACCTATCTGTTTCTTTGTTACCTTTATCGCGTTGCATGGTAGTTAAGAGATCTACGGACTGCTTTGTTGTCGCTATTGAATAATGTTTGCGCAATTCGCTGAAACGAAATCGTGGACTTGCGCATTGAACAAATCGAGCGTTCCAGAAAGATTACTGTTTTCTAGGTTGTCTACCCACTTTAATTGCTGCGGATAATGTAAATGTATGTTAGTGTGTACGACACAAATCGACATGTAACATGACCCTTCAACAGATTTGTTGATATCACTGCACTGGATAAATAGATAATTAAATTGTATCATATTCATTGTCCATTTGATATCCTCAATTTTATTTAGATAAGTACAAAAAATGTATGTGTTTTTCATTTCACTTGCAAAGTGCTAAGTCTGTCAGCTATGTTTGCCTGTTCTGACCTTGCGCAACAAGCAAACAAATCCCTCAAATGAGCAATCTCTTAGTTGATGTTAAGTTCCACACTGCCCATAACGTAATGCCACCCAGACACTTTGGACTTCTGCTCAAAACCTTAATGCCAATGCACTGTGCTCATAAATCTGAGATATGAGTTGTTAAATACTGTTAAACCTTGAAATTTTACTGGAAAAAATGCATCAGAAAGACTAATAATTATTCCCTACCAGTCAGTATTAGTCAGTTGAATAGCTAACACATGATGTGTAATATAGTTGGATGTGCAAAGTATTTTTTAGTTTTACACCTAAAAATACGTATATGTCTTTATTCAAAACTAAGCTATTTACAATATTGTCGTGATTAATATTGTTTTTATATATTTAGGCATTTAAATTTTTGTAGCACAGTGGGGAAAGCTCTGATGTCACAAGCTATGTCTAATTCTTTTGACTAATGATTCATTCATTTAGTTTCCATTCTCTTGTGTCTGTCCCCTTATTTCAGGTACCCTTGTTCTAGAAAAAAAATTCTTTGTCAGTTTTATAACCATATTCTATAATAAATGAAAGACAACACTATTTCTATATAATTATATTGTGAAGCTTTTTTAATTCATAAACTAAATGGGTATTCTTACTCACAAGACTAGAAAAACAAGATTAGTTTCAAAAAGATAAAAATAAATATAATTTCTAAAAAATAACATACATATTCCGTGTATAACTGTTGTTATTGATACAGAGAGATTTCTTGTAATATATAACATACATTACTCTACATCATTCTGCCTGTAAATCACACTGGCAACACATTAAATTTTATTAATCTTTCCACAGGTTCAAGTGGAGAGACTGCACTGACGCCACCACCCAAACCAGAAATCATAGATGTAGATAAAAGCGCCGTAAAGTCCGACCCAATTCCTGAGATTACATCGACACTAAAACCCAGTCCGAGTCCTAATACCACAACCACAAGCACTACGACTACCTCGACCGAGACAACTACAACTTCTACATCGACTGCCACTACCACCACTCCTCCTTCCCCACCTCCTTCCCCACCTACTCCCCCACCTGCTCCCACTCCCGCTCCTGGTCCGCTACCGCCTCCAGAGCAGCAGACCTGGTCCTACACTAACTCCAGCAACGTGACCTGCATCGTGGTCCAGTTTGCGGCTCAACTCAGTATCACCTACTCTGGAGCTGGTAAGTTTTCTAATGTATGACGGTATTAGTCGTGCCACCAATGGGTTGTCGCAAAAGCTATTCTGGCAATTTTTAACAGACTTCCAAAAAGGAGGAGGTTCTCAATTCGTTGGTTTAAAAAAAAAAGTATATTCCCGATTACTTGAAGACACATAGACCGATTTGAAAAATATACTTCCCATGTGGTCCCATAGAAATATTATCAAAACCAGTTCAGTATTTTGGTTTTTATAACAAAATAACTGGGAAGTTATGTCATCCAAGTAAACAAATTGTGTATTTTGAAGTTGGTTTTTTACTTTTGTAAATGATTACTTGTCAGAGAGGTGTCACATGCATTCCTACCATGTACAGTGACGATAACTGTTAAAATTGAGTAAATTTGTTAAAATTGAGACTATCAAAATAGCTATCTGCCCAAATGGAAATTGCCAAATTCACATAAGCATTCAATAAATGTTATAAATAAATATAAATGTTAAAGATTTTTGTATTTTGTATTTTATTACCCAAATGTGCAAGTATGGAGTTATGTTTATATTCTACAGCCTAAACGGCTTAACCGATGTCGATGTGTGAGGTGTCGTTGGATTTATCTGCTTCCTGATTGCATAAGGCGACATTTTTGGAAACTATAATACAACTCGCGTAAAAATTAACAATTGTAGTTTTTCATAATCTCAAACTGATCATAAAATTTCATATCAAATAAGTTATTTTATAAGAATTGTATTGAATAAATGTTCATTTAAAAATACATTTACATCTGCTTTGTGTATCCTTTTTCGCAAAAATGTGAACTCAACATTACATCAAGTGTAATGCAAACATAAGCTATACAAGAAGCAATATGACATGAAGCAAGTTATACTATACAGTTACCTACAGGATAACCTTGTTTGGCTCAGTGGCTGTCAGAGTCACAAAGATCCCAAATTCAACTCCCGACTATGCAAATGTTTGAGTTGTGAATCTAAAACTTCTAATCTGGATCTGAGTATTAGTTGTGATGTTACAAAATGGTAAACCATGACTGGGTTCCCGTTGACCTAGAACTATGAAATTTGGCAAGAAGCATTGTGTTATAGTACACATATAGAAAAAAAATCCGAAACTGGACATTTTTAATTTAATCACAAAAAATAGTGTCTTTATGCAAGGAATGAGGGTCCAAATTTTAAAGTGAATTAACCGTATCATGTGGGGTATCATCAAAAAGCTTCATTAGCACGAGCTAAAATAGATTTATTACGATGTATATGTTTCGATTTATGAAGAAAAATATAAAAAATATAGATAATTTCCCCCTTTTATCTACTAGTTTGTACGGATCCCTCGGTGGGTGAGTCTGACTCGCACTTGTCCGGTTTTTATTTAATTACATCATCGTTTAATGGAAAATAAAAACGCCCCTTCTGGCCATTACAGCGTAGGGAAATTGATTCATAAAATTATTACCAGTTAAAAAGTACTGTTTCCAAATATATACCTAGCAGTTTGTGACTATAAAGTTGCTATGATACGAGATATGGAACAGTGACAGTAGGTAGCAACTATTAAATCTTTTGGAATGGATCGAGTTAGTCGAGAGTACCTTATTTACTGATGCTCTAAATTACCAGAAGAGAAAGCTAGATCTATGAAGATTATCAATCAATCAATCTATAACACTTTATTGACACCGCAAAAGTAACAAAATACACACATAAGATAATGGCACAAAGGCCGATCTTATTGCTAACAGCGATCTCTTCCAGACAACCTTAGGATGTATGAAATGAGATAGTGGATGGGCGGTGGTGTTTGTTTGTAATAATACTATGTACAGTAAAAAACTAAGCATACATAAATATTTCAAAAAATATACTAAATACAAATATTGTGTACTCAGATACTATATATAATCATATAAATGGGCTTATACATAAACTTACATAAACAATTTTATAAGTATCTCAATTTAAAAATCTCATAGTGCCATAAAAAATGTTAAAATATAGTAGAAAAATTGCAACAGTGACCTCCAAACACGAAAACTGAATTGAATTTGCTTCAGTTTTGTCAACAATGCTTAAAAAATACCCACGACCTCGGTGTCACAATGCATTGTGTTAACATTACGACCCAATTCTTTTCATTTTTCAATTTAGTATGTTTCACTCCCGGACGTCCCAGGGTTTCAGGGTTTTTTTGCACTTGACTATAACAAAAATTATCACTACAAAACGTAATATTTCGCAAACGGATCTCGAAAAGAAAAATGGTTTTCGCACATCCGCAATGATTTTTGATTACCTGATTACCTATCCAACGATACCGACACAAAAAAATAATCTTTCAAGATTTTATTCAACGACTTTTATCCATGCCTAATTACAGCTTTCTAGTACGAATGGTCTTTGAGCAAAGCCGTGGACAGTCAGACAGACGGATATGGCGAAACTATAAGGGTTCCTTGTTTCCTAAGGAACCATGAAAACCGGTCACAAACACCCTTGCAGCAAACTACTCTTTTTAAGCGAGACTTTACAACCTTTTGTCTCGCTACTGACCGATTTTGTTTATATTTGAAATTACCAGAGTACCAAACGTTTCTTTCTAGGAAATATTAGCAAAATCGTTCAATTCACTACTTTGTTTTTAAAAACAAAATAACTAGAAAAATATTTCGTCCAAGTAAACGAAATTGCGTAAATTAAAAGCGGTTGTTTCAGTTTTTTAAACTATATAATATTTTTGTAACTATATAATTATTAATTCCGTTTGTATTTACCTTTTAGAAGTCCGACTACCGAACTATATGAAAAAACTAAGTTACTTACAGTTAGAAAACTATTCATATTCCGAACTCTTACAAGGTACCACCAAACTAGTATATTGCCGCGTATTTTGGAACCGAAAGTTCGTAATAAAAAATGTCCTATACCTCCATGCCATTGCCAGGTTGCATACAGACATTTTGATGCCAGTAGCCCCCTCGCTTTCCAATTTACTTAATAAAAAAAACATAAAATTAAGCATGTTTCAACTAGCCGACTTAAAGAATTTACTCTTATGTGGCTTAGAGAATTAAATTACGAAGACGTTGAAGACCTTTTATGTAAAAGAAATTAATACTAAAATAATATTTATTGACCAATTACCACTACAAATCATTTACACATACACACCCCCACACAATCCCCCTCCCCACAAACACGCACTCATATCCTTGGACACTCAACAAGTCAACACACTTTCACACACGCACACGCACACAAATATACTCAAATAAATTTAATATTATTAGCCAACAGAATGATTCCAAATGAACTTGTTATGTTTTAGCATATATTTATACTGATTTTAATTAAATTTACCCTACTTTTTTACAATTACTTCAACTTTAAGGTAGAAGACGCTGGTCCCCGAAATACAGTGTTAAACTAGTTTGGGAACAACTTTGTAACAAATACATTATTTGATTTGATTTGTATTAACTTTCCCGCTGTTTATATACTTAAATAAGGATTTATTGGTCACCAACATGTCTGAACGTCAACAGTTATATAAATAACTGTTCTATATTGATAGTCGGTTAAAGCGAGGCATCCATAAATAGCATTCAAATGACCCTTTACGTAACAGTTGCATGAATATGTATGTACTCGTATTCCGCGATGGACATCAACACGCTCGGTTATCTCTTCCACGGCTATTAGAGCCTTGTAGGTCAAATGTCTCATTTAAACATAATTTCCGATATCGGCGCGTTATCACTGGATCATATGCGACCGATAGCGCTCGTATATGATATTTGTACACGGTGTATGTGTTTGACCAACGCGAACGGCCGCTTTCACACTGGCCGGTAATGATACCGACATATCGGCTGCTGTACCGGCAGTCCGACATGTCGACCCGACATTTCGATGTAGCTTGACTGATGACTCCCCATACAACCTCAGTACTTATGGCCTTACCGATAAACATTACTTAGCTTTGATCAATGTCTCAAATTATCTGTCTTCTTTCCGCAAGTGTCATTACGTGTCAGCGAGAAGATGACAAATTAATGTTGAGTAACCCACAGAGTGTAACAATCACAAGCGTCTAATATAAGACTATGTTGAGAAAAATGCCAGTATGTATTATTTTTAGGGTTCCGTACCTCAAAAGGAAAAAACGGAACCCTTTTAGGATCACTTTGTTGTCCGTCTCTCTATCTGTCTGTCCGTCCGGGTGTCAAGACCTGTACCTTCCACGATACCTTCACGCGTTCCCGAGAACGCGTGAAGGTATCGTGTTGAAATTAAATCATATACGCAGATCCATAGTCTCTTGCTGCAGAAAGAAAAATTTTCAGTTTTCGTAAAAAAAGTTACAGCCGAATATGTCGTAAAAATGCACATTTCGACACTCACAAGGCAATCAAAGCCTATGGGGTACTTGACCTAGAACTTTGAAATATGCCAAGAAGCATTGTGACTATGGCCTAACCCTTCTCACAATGAGAAGATGGCCCGTTCACAGCAGTGGGACAGTTTGTACAAACAGGGCTGATAAAAAAAAAAAAAGAAGCATTGTGTCGTACACAATGCTTCTTGGCATATTAATATATAAAACTGGACATTTTTGCAAACCGGGGCACCCGCCCTGGGCGGCATTTTCAGGGGGCGCAAAAATCATAATTAATATGATTAAAAATAAAATAACTTGCTCCACAAAGCGCCTAGAATACGAAAGCTTGGTTGACTCACCGTTAACTTTTAAGAAAAAGGCGCCACATAGATATTTATATTAAGTTTTTTTAAGTAAGTTATTTTAAGCGCTGGAGAGAGGGGCGCCACCGTCAAGTTTCTGCCCCGGTTCGAAAAAATCGTAGATCCGGGGCTGAATTGGATCGATGTCGTTATCGACCAGTGTGAAAGCGCCCGATGTCGATATGGCGTCTATTTATATCTGGAAACGTTACCCCACACCGGTGGAGATTTTACTAAATAACTGAACTAATATTTGAACTGGTGATATTTTTACCCGAATCTTTAAGATACGTAGGCGTTCGCATCAAATTGAAGATATTTTGGAGAAAGGTGTCACATGTCATGACATGTCACCAATAATATTATGAAAGGAAAAACAAAATAGGCAACTGCAAAATTTAGATAAAATAGGGTTGCCATATTTTTCTGGAACTAGCGTTTGGCAGAAATTACCGCCGACGACGACGGTAAGTTTCTGGCATGATAATTTATACAACATACATACATAACGATCATCTTTCCGAAAATAAGTAGAGTTAGATAAGTTTTTTTTTATATCCGTAAATTGGCCGTCGGCACAAGTGGGGTTTGGGCTGTTTGTTGGACCATAAAATTTCTTAGTAAATAAATAAAAATTTATTTATTTATTTTATAAGTATAGTTTTTGTCTACAAGAAATAACTTCGTAACCGTAGAAAGAAAATGTCATACAAATGACTAACGCGGCGAATCGAGCGTTGTCGTTGCACTCTTTCTCGCTGTTGGTATCTTTTAATCTCATTTGTATGTAAGTGACACTGAAATAAAGCGCGAAAAAATATATTTAACAAGTATGTGTATTAGAAGAAAAACAAAATACCCGACTGCAGAAAAGCAGTTTTTGCAGTCTAACTTACAACTTACTTGATACGATGTTGAGTGTATGTGTTTTGTGAGAAAGTATGCGTAAAATTGCTGTAAAAGATTATAAAGGCGCATTATTTAGAATCATTTTAGTAAAAATCACTTATTTATTACGGAATAGTTCGTTGGAGGTTACGAAAAAAACATTATTTTTGCAATAGATGTATTATTATTATTACAAAAAATATAGCCTATGACACTCAGGAAGTGAAGACGAATCTAACGACATCTCGTATATCAAAATCGGTCAGGCCGTTTAGGCTGTAGGCTGTCATTTAGAAACATACATACATACCCACATACATACACTCGACATACATTACCCTCCTTCTTTCGCAGTCGGGTCGATTTGATATGCATTATACACTCGAAAAACATAACCCTCCTTCTTACGCAGTCGGGTATCAATAATTGAGGTCTGAGTCGCGCGCTCTTCCATACAAAAAAGAGATTCTTTTTAAACCCTACATTACCCTATTAGAATATACATTTATTTGAGCAGTGAACGAGATACGGGCAATCCGTAAAAAAACCGGCCAAGTACGAATTTATTTCGTACACTGGCGTTTACATACCTCCCTAATCCCCCCACGCCGACTCATGTTCATACTTTATGAAAACGTGGCTGTAATGCCTGTAATAAAAGCCAACCTTTTTCCAGTTTTTTTTTCCTTTGAAGGATAGAACTGTATACGTAATTTGATATCTTGAATCTAATTTGCGAAGACGAATATATAGTAGCCTTCAATATTAATTATAATATCTGACCTCAAATCTAAGTCATTTAAGATTTTCAGATGTTCAATTAATCTTTTGGCACTCAAGAACAACTTGCCAGCTATCTTTAAAGAGGTTGCAATTGCAATTTGATTCAAATAGAGCCGTAGACGTACTGAAGTCACTGACATAGCGCAGCGGATTAGCAAGTTGAAGAACCAGTGGGAAGGGCACATAGCACATTGAATAGAACAGATGGCTGATGGGGCCGAAAAGTTCTCGAGTGGAGACCACGCACCGGCAATCGCAGCATAGGAAGACCAGCCACAAGGTAGATAGATGACCTCATAAAAGTGGCAGGACGACGCTGGTTGCAAGCCGCTTCTAACAGGTTTTATTCGGATATCCACGGAAAGGCAAAACTCTACCACTTGCTCCCATTTTGCTTAGTTCCTTCACTCGTGTGTCACGCCCTTATTGGCTGAAAACGATTTGGTTCTCTTGTTATATGGAGATCCCGTGCTTCGTTGAAATCAAATAGTGAATTGTTTTGTAGCTGTGATTTGGGACTTTTTTCCTTTTTTTTTTATCAGCCCTGTTTGTAGAAAATGTCCCACTGCTGGGAACGGGCCATCTTCTCATTGTGAGAAGGGTAAAGCCATAGTCTACCACGCTGGCCAAGTGCGAGTTGGCAGACTTCACACATCTTTAAGATCATTGAGAAATTAATAAAAAATCTTAACCTATTCTGGTTCTGCCGGGCAAACATCCGCAATCAATCATCCAGGCGGCCGCAAGTTTTTTTTTTTAAATTTGCGTCAACCTTCTCTTGGAATCTCTCGTTTCTAATATTTTATTCAGGCCGTATGACTAGGTTTCGAAATATATCAAATCGACGGGTCACGGATTATATAACTTTAGCTGCGCATTATCATGTCGTATATTATTGGTCCTATTGCTCTTATATAAGTACAGTCAGCAGATTTTAGATTTCCAGGAATAATGTCGAAATATTTTGCTCAGTTAGTCCGAAAGATTTGTTCTCTATGAATTTGATCATGTTTATGATATGCGCTTTTTGGATGTGGTTCACGGAGTGAATGACGAGGACGACTGAATCATCACGCGATTTTTAGTGAAAGGTGAACTGAAGCTTTGCGTCAATACTACGATATATTAGGTTGAATTATTGATAGTTTTTTGTACAACTGGCTGACCAGAAATACATTGATATTTCGAGAACTGCAAAATCTGATGTCGATCTGCAAATAACAGTGGTTAATCGAGTGATCAAGATGCTGATATCGAGCAGTGGACTATTTGATGGGGTTAAAATATTGTTTTGGGCTGATGATGATAATGCGATCATTTTGTACTAGTAGGACTGAATTAGCCAACAACCGACTGCAAGAAGTAGGTTCTTAATTAATATGTTTTGTTTTCGAGCATGTCTTGTTTTTTATTGTTCTATTTTTTTCACGTTAGTCCAAAATATACGAGTGTGATCGAATTGTTTTTGATGATCGGTTCAGTATTTTGGTTTTTATAACAAAATAACCGATAAATATACAAATAAACGAATTACGTAATTTGAAGTCTGTTTTTTTTTCAATTTTTTAAACTATAATTATTTGATTTCTGTTTCCATTTAAATTTCATCAATTTGCTTCAGTAGTTTAGTAACTAACTACAATTATATTATTTTTCGGAAGCGTATTGATTGATATCGGTTATATAATGTTTTGAACCGTAATTAACACGAAACTCGACACAATAAATAAAACATATGCATAAAAAACCGAACAAGTGCGAGTCAGACTCGCCCACTGACTTTTTTGTTCGAGGCTGTTGTAAAGTGTGGAATCACATCGTATTCAGAAAAACTTGAGATAAGGAAGTTTGTTTTAACTGGCCTTGTGGCTCAGTTGGCAGTATGTCTGCCTAGCTTTAGGTCGTGGGTTCGATCCCCACCCAGGGCAAACATTTGTGTGATGAGCATGGATGTTTGTTCTGAGTCTGGGTGTTTCTATGTATCATATGTATTATACATATATTTACAACAAAAAAAGTTTTTTTTTTTTTTTTTTTTTTTTTTTTTTTTTTATCAGCCCTGTTTGTATAAACTGTCACACTGCTGAGAACGGGCCATCTTCTCATTGTGAGAAGGGTTAGGCCATAGTCTGCCACGCTGGCCAAGTGCGGGTTGGCAGACTTCACACATCTTCAAGATCATTGAGAACTCTCAGACATGTAGGTTTCCTCACGATGTTTTCCTTCACCGTTTGAAGTTGGCGGCAATCAACAATACGCACATAACTTCGAAAAGACAGAGGTGCGTGCCGTGGGATTCGAACTCAGGACCTGCGGATCGCAAGTCAGACGGTCTCACCACTAAGCTGCCGGGAACTTACCACAACTTACAAAACTTACTTACTTGCCGGGAACTTACAAAAAAAAAGTATATATATGTATTCTATCAGCCACTTATGTAGTACAAGCTTTGCTTAGTTTGGGCTAGACGGTGTTGTGTGAAATGTCCACAAATATTTATTTATTTATTTGTTTATATTTAAACGAATTTACTTCGCCAAAATGATATTTCCTAAAGAGTCGTTTTGTAATGACCAGCAGTGAGACATAAGGAAGATTATAATTGTATTCGAATGTTGTTGTCTGACCGGTCTATCAAGGTTGCAAGTTCAATATGTTTGCATTACTGGCAGGAAAGTAACGTTCCTTCATTATTAACAGACTTCCAAAAAGAAGGAGGTTCTCAATTCAACTGTATGTTATTTTTTCTTATTTTTTTTGTATGTTTTTGTTGTATGAAATGTTTTTGATGATTCTTAGTTTTGTTCGGTAGGTTCAGTACTTTGGTTAAAAAAAAGACCCCGGTTGATATTTACTTTTTTATTATGAATTAGATCTGTGTTTAACCACTTATATTTAAAAGACTATAAAAAGCATTTTCTTTATTTTATGCGAGAGTTTTGTTACTACTAAATAATAACGTAACTTACAGCAATCGTGAAGTATCGTAATCGTGATGAATCTTATTATTATGGACACCTCGCACACCAAAATCGCTGAAACCGTTTAGACTTATAGGAGGCAATATAGAAACTTGCATACCCACAAACATATTTTTTTGATACATTAGAGGTTTGCGCTTGACCGCCGACTCACCTGATGTTAAGCGGCGTTGCAGTCTACGATGAAGCGCGCTTACCTAAAAGAGACCGATTCACTCGCGATTTAAAGACGCCCAGATTATGTGCATCGGGGAAAATCCACTCTGGAAGCGTATTCCACGATTTAACGGTTCACGGTATACATACGCTCGACAAAACATCACCTCCATGCGTAGTCGAGTAAAACCAACATAATATTATTAAGTTATGACCGATCGATGTTTGACGATGTTGGTTTCTCCTCAACTTGAGAGCTGTCAAACGAATTCTGATACATGATTCACTGTATTCACACGTTCGCCTTGTCTCAGGTGACATGAGTCGTCGGAACCTGGCTCTGTGCTGTACGTGCTGCCAGTACCACTATAACAACTATTTTATTTACAGAAGTATAGCTCGCGCCAAGCTTTATGACTGGCCTAATAAACGTACCTTAAGAATCCCGTAGTCCGACCATCGTTCGTCTCGCTCACGCGTACCCACATTTTTGAAGATATAAAATGACGAATGAACTTATAAATAAATCGTCGTTTGTAAAACTAAAAAAACATCACAAATAATCGGAAAAATTTCATTTTTTTTATCAAAGTTTATTTTGATACATTGAAATCATTTTTGCGTTATTAATTTCTAAAACTGATTATTTATTTGATTCGATAATTCGAAAATAAAATAAATTAATTATACGAACAAAACTGACGCCGTTATTATTTAGTTTAAGTTTCCGCCTTGAACCGCAGAATGCATATTTTTAGTATTTCTGAACTGGGAGACCATTAAGTTTGGCTTCAACTTCAACAACCATTTCTTTGTAACCATGCTAGAAACTCTACATTGTTTCCAACTGTACTGTACAAATATCTACAATATCTACATGCAGTAGGTCCGCAGTAATCTGACAAAATTATTACAAGGCAGTGTCGGATGATCGAATTTGTTCGGACTGTCTTTTCACCGTATATTTGTAATCCGTAATCTTTTCAAAATGAATATTTTATAATCCGAAGAATTAAGTACTCTTGATGTGGTACTACCAGTCGATTGCAAGGAATGCAATGTAATATCGTATGTCAATGTTGTTTTGTTCAATGGTTAGTAAAAACAACCGGTCAAGTGCGAGTCAGACTCGCCCACCGAGGGTTCACCACAAAAGGGTGAAATCATATATTTTTAGGGTTGCATACCTCAATAGGAAAAAACGGAACCCTTATAGGATCACTTTGTTGTCCGTCTGTCCGTCCGAGGGTTCCGTACAAACTATTTTTATTTTTTTATATTTTCCTTCATAAACCGAAAAATATTTAAAAACCTGTTTTAGCTTATGTTAATGAAGCTCTTTCATATGACACTATTTTTTGTGATTAAATTAAAAATTTCCAGTTTTCGGATTTCTTTCTACTTGTATACTAGAGTACAATGCTTCTTGCCAAAGTTCATAGTTCTAGGTCAACGGGAAGTACCCCATAGGTCATGATTCCCTTGTGAGTGTCGAAATGTGCGTTTTTTACGACATATTCGGCTATAATATTTTTTTAAGAAAACTGAGAAATTTTATTTTTCTTTCTGTAGCAAGGCACTATGGATCTGTGTATATGGTTTTAATTTCAACATGATACCTTCACGCGTTCCCAAGATAAAGGTCTTGACACCCGGACGGACGGACAGACGGACAACAAAGTGATCCTATAAGGGTTCCGTTTTTTACTATTGAGGTATGGAACCCTAAAAATGAAGAGATTTGCTAAAATTAATGATAAATAATGATAAATTCGTTTATTGATATAAAAACGGAAAAATACCAATTACAATTATCTCACAAATTTATTACACAATTAAAAATTACCTCACAATAAAATTATCTCACAATTAAAAAAAAACGGAGTCCGGATTAGAAACATGCCGGGATCAAGGAGAACTTTATTCGTTATATGTATATTATAAACAGTCTGGTCTGCATTATGTTTATGACGGTCTACGCGATGTTTTCCAAACAATGGGTAGGTATTTAGAAAAAATGGTAGATGTCATTTGACGGGCGTTGACATTTGCGTCTGAAACTTGTTATCTTGTATTTAAATAATAATAGGTATATTTTGTATACAATTGATAAGAAGATTTCAATATTTTAAAGTTTATTTGAACTAACCGGTTTCGCATGATATTCTTCAAGAAAGGTACTTCAGACCTTCTACTATGCTATCAATAAAAACCTGTTACGAAATCGAATCCGAAGTTGTTCCATCGTTACGGAGATGTTGTAGTCGTCGATGGGCTAGATGCTGTACCACATCTCATGAGATGCTTAATGACAGTGAGAAAGCAGGGGTACGGACATCAGGATGTAAGTAGGATATTTTATATTTGTCAATATATTTTGTATACTTATGCAATCGTTATAAGGTATATAGTTCAAAGCTCGGAGCGCTCTGCTCGACGTATGCCGGTGCATTAGTATATAAATGGCCAAGTGCGTGTCGTGACACGCGCAAAGTTGGGTTCCGTAGTTGCACATCATAATTTATATGATTTATTTAGGAACTTAAAACTCGTTAACTTGTAAGTCTATTTAGCTGTACCTAATAGTTTACCTTTTACTTTCATCGTATAATATACGCATACCCCCAATGTTTTTTTACCTATCCAACGATATACCATATGATGGGGTAGAGGAGAAAAAAATACTTATGTATTTTTTTAAAGATTTTATTCCACAACTTTTTCGACGTGATTAATATGTATGTTCAAGCCAAATTACAGCTTTCTAGTACTAACAGTCTAGACAAGAGCAAAGCCGCGAACGGGCAGACAGATAGTCATGGCGTAACTATAAGGGTTCCTTCCTCGTTTACTACGGAACCCTAAAAATATACATAGTCAAATTTAAAAATCGTCTGCCGTTATCTCGCCTGGTTTGCGCTGGCCCTAAAGTGAATTATATAGCATTTATGTTTTCAAATTCATTTAATTAAATAACTACTGTTGCATTATCAGCAGCTTATCGGTGAATTTATCTATCTTCCACAGCGTGACACAGTTGATAAATGTAAAACAATAATAGGAAAGTATCCGTGGCCTTCCTTAGCATGATAGTATGCCTCAACCGCGCCCTCCAAATTATACTGTTTCAATAATTGATCACTTAGTTTCATTTAGACAGATCACTTTTACTGGAAACGGGGTGAAATAATACTCTGACGGCTGGAGGCGTCCTGACTAGCATCAAACGAATATTTTGACTAGTATAAGTTTAGAAAATACAAAAACCAAAATAAAAATAACGGCTGAAGCGATTTTGATGAAATTAGCTAAAAACACTCTCGATGAAATCCTCTTTCAAACATTAAAACTAGATCAAAATCGGTACATCCTTTTGAGAGCTACTACGATGCCACAGACAGACACACAGTTACACACGTCAAATTTATAACATCCCTTTTGTAAGGTCGGGGGTTAATAAACTAATTCTCATAATTAAGAGTCTGTTTCGTTCAAAAATGTTGCTATGCACATTTTTGAAGATATATAAAGTAACCGAACACACATACTTATTAAAAAAAACATCAATCCACACGTTAGAAATCAATATCACAAATCTTGGACAAAATATAATTTTGATCCAAATTAATTTTCATACACGAAAATGTTTTTCAAAAATTATTAACGTAAGTGCTAAGATAGTTCAGTTTGAGTTATTTTTTTAGTCACTGTAAGCACTTTACATTGCATTCATAAAAGCTTGTGTATCTAACAAGTTTTTTAGCATTTTTGTAAATGTTGTAGTCCTGATTCCAATACATACATACATAATACGTACATACACACATGCATGCGCTCGAAAAACAATCCTCTTTATTGCACAGTCAGGCAATATAAAAAAACCTATTTTCCCACAATCCGTTTTTGTTTTAGACATACAATTCTTGGATTGTATGTCTAAAACAAAAACTGGAATTAATTAATGGAATTATTAAAATGTCTGTGGGTAGTCTGGAAGTCTAGAATATATTCCTTAGCAACGCGTTACGTGTATTCTTGGAACACGTCTCTAGCTAGACGGTCGATAGGAACGTCCGTATTTGAACCTCGCCTTTATGACATAAATAGTTGTGTGAGACGCTCCTATCTGTTATACATTACTAACGCTTCATAGTCATCTCTCCGCTAGGACTACATGTGTCGGGGATGCTAAGATATATATATATATATAATAATGCAATGATGCTAAAAATTATGTCTTTAATGTTTTCTTAGGTTTTCGCGATTGTCACTCATCAAAATTAAACAAATTTTGTATAAACAACAAAAAATATTTAATAACAAAAATAATGTCCTTATTGATGTATCTTACAATAGCGAACACTGTTCACTCTGAAACAAACACAATGATAGGGACAATTGACATTCAGATGTTATACCACAAGCAGATATTAAATTCGTTAATCAAATATCTATCCCCGGGAATCGAACCCCGGACGTTCCTATCTTATGTTAGATGCACTACTGTGCTAATCAGGTAGTTTCGGCGGTGTATTTATGTATACTGATTAGGCTAGGAGGACTTTGGGGAGCCCTAAAATTCGGTCATATACAAATAGATACAAAATGGGTAAAACAGCTTCGTCGCAATGTAGCTTTACATCGGCTATTATTGAATAAATAAACATAAATCCGGCAAAGTACGAGTTTCACTCGCACACCGAGGATTCCGTACTCCCATGCAACACATGAACACAGAAAACAGGATTAATTAGCAAAATGTGCTTTATATCTATAAATGTTTGTAGTTTGTCGTGTTGAGTAACCCTCCCCTTACCCTCCAGGTAATCTGTCCAACCTGGTGTTGAACATCCCCGCCAACGCGACGGTGTCGGGCGGCTCCTGCGACCCCACCGACCAGTTCCTGACGCTGAGCTGGCCCACGCCCTCGGCCGCTCTCAACAACACCATGACGCTGAGCTACGCCAGGAACGATACCACCCGCACCTACGCGATGAAGGCGCTTGACATCAAGCTCACGCCTGATCTATTCAACAAATGTGAGTTTTTACACTTGTACCACACGTCTCGTACACAGTGTGCGTGACATTTCTTTCTTCTTTCTCTTTCACTCCCTAATTAAACAGCGTAATGTGATTATGGCAAGCGTGTTAGACAAAGATATACACATTATTTGTCTTTGTCGGTGCAACCGTTTGTCCTATAACTGTCACTAAGATTATGACACTAAAGTAGTAAGATACTTTGATTACGGCTCATTCTTTGTCTTCTTTCCGCAAGTGTCTCGCAAGTGTCCGAGAAGTTGACACAAGTATAAGTTTAGAAAACTCAAAAATTACCGACAAATAAAAACAGCTGAACCGATTTTGATTTAATTGGATACTGAATTATTTGAATAATATTTACGAATTAAAAAAATTGCGAATAGATTATTATTTTCATTCAGTGTCCGTAGTTCGGCCATCGTCCGTCTCGCTCGCGCGTACCCACATTTTTAAGATATGAAATGACTGTATGAACTTATAAAAAAATTGTCGTTTGTAAAACTAGAAAACATCAAAAATATTCGATAAAAATTTCAACTTGATTCAAGTTAATTTTCATACATAAAAAAATTGCGTTAATAATTTTTTAAAATGATTTTTTATAAGTTATTGCAGTCATTTTATATCTTCAAAAATGTGAGTATGCGCGAGTGAGACGGACGATGGTCGCACTACTCTTACTACACTTATATGAGTATAATGTCTTTTTACCATACTTCTTTTTATTGGAAAATTGAGCTCCACAGACTCCAGGGTCCGTGCCTTTTATAATACATTTTTTTTAACTAAGCTTACATTTTTACCATACTTGAAAAGCTAGAGTAAGTACAACAGATGGCGCTAGTAGTCCGTATTAAATAAACACTGCGTGACATTTTGAACGTCAATTAACTACCGTGGCCGTAAATCTCGAGTTGACAAACTCAGTGTGTACTTCTGTATTTATATTGTCTTTGAACTTTGAACGGTCAATTTTAATTACCTTTGTTTGAAATGTTAAGTAATTAGTTTATAGTTTGTGTTATCCTTATACCTTTGATATTATGTTACCATAGACAAATACAGATGGCCTTAGCGAAAAACGATACTTAACTTTGCTCATCTTCTGAAATTAACCGACTTCCAAAAAGAAGAAAGTTCTCAATTCGACTGTAGGTTTTTTTTATGTTTGTGTGTATATATGTATGTATGTGGACATGTATGTATGTATGTCGTAAGTTAGACTCCAAAAACTACTTTTCTGCAGTCGGGTATTTTCTTTTTAAGATTATCACAGCTTTGTGACAAGTAGTGGACAGTATTATATTTGATATTTTTCAAAATATATTGTTTATAATAACCTCTGCCCGTAATCATGGCGTTTCATGAAACATATTCACACGACTTATTTTGCTTGCTCTCTACGGGAATATAATAAAGTCGTATCCGTATCGCTGTCGCATCCCCTGGCTATACGGTACTTGTGTCCATTCTTTTCCTGGTCTTGCGCGCTAATTTTTATTCGCTTTTATACGATTATTTGGTCATAAATACGCTAACCACAAATACATAGCCATTCCACAAAAACTAAATTAGAATATCTTCAAAAATAAGAAAGTTACGAGTACCTATTAATTAATATTAATAAGTGCATATTAATTTCATAACAGAGAGGATACAATCGCGTTAGATGACATTAGTTTCTTCAAATAGTTAAGTTTCAAATATAATCATGAGATAAAAAATAACATTATTGAAGTCTTCATTCAACTCAAGTAATAATAATAATAATACATAATTGATAATTGATTTAGTTTTTATAACAGCATTTTGATCTACGCCAAGAGTGACATCGCAAAGAGCTACGGTTTAGAATGAATATCCTAACTATAATACACCTATTCCCAACCCCAAATTTTGACATTGAGACATGGTAACGGTGGTAGGGCATGATGAGTGGTATGTTCCAGCGCTGACGAGCGTGGTGGAGCTGCAGTACGGCGAGGCGTGGCAGACGCCGCTGACCACGTCGTACCGCTGCACGCCAGCCTCGCGGCTCAACCTGACGGTCGCCAGCGTGCCCTCGGAGGCGCAGGCCGCCTACATCGTCTTCACCAAGCTGCAGGAGGAGGCCTTCAGGACCGTCAACGGCACTCAGTTCAGCGCGGGTGAGTGTCCCTAGTTCCCTTCCTCTAGCGGTCTAGCCCTTCATGTGACTATATTCTGCTACTCCTAGAAATTTGATTTTGGTGGTCACAGTGACCCATTTATTTTGTCAGGTATAATGATATAAATTCACCTAAATTAGCGAGATCAACGAATTCGTGTTTGTTTCACTTAGTAAGTGACGGTCACAATGACCCCAGCTTGGTTTATGACAGTCAAATGACCCCTAGCTCGGTTTAGCATGACGGTCACAGTGACAGCCCGACTTAACTAACGTGTTACAAGTCGCAGAGTCGCCACATGAAAGACGAGTCAGGAAGCAAAGATAAAATAAATAACGTCATTCCAGCAAGCTGTCTGTTTTCAAAATGCAAAACATTATTTCGCTGTCTCAATGTTAATATTAAAGGTAAAGTTTATTTTTACTATTTATCGACCTCTAAGGATTGTGCAAAAAAAAATACTGGATACAAAACTGGTTCTTATATAGTCCGAAATCGAAGAAAAAATATGCTAAAAATCTTTCCTCGTCCAATTTAGGGTCAGTAAAATATTTAAATGTAGCCTAAGAGTAACAATTTTTACTTGGAGAACAACATCTCCGCGGGAATAAATTCGAGCGTTGTGATGTGTTTATGCGCCGCTACGCTTCGCTCTGCTTCAGTGGAAACACAGCCTTACGGTGCGGTCACTTTGCAACCTTTCTTAGCACTGTCATGACTACACTACCCCCTTTGGTAATATAAATATCCCTTGCTAACTTATGGTATTATTTTTTGGGGAAATTCTGTGAACGTGAAACAAACTTTTACTCTTCGGTGCTATTTTATACACCTTTACTACCTGTTATCTGCCAAAGTAACCACAATCCAAACTCTATAGTCGCTGGTCGTTCTTACCTGTGTTAGAGACATACACATAGAAACTTTCAGCTTTTATAAAATAACGAAGGTCTGGCTTCCTGACGATTAGGGGTGTCTGGCAGGGAGTAGCAACCCTAATAAATGTCCGTCAATGCAATAACGTGATTTTTATAGTTATCCTGAACAACATATAAAAAAATTGAGCTTTATACTTTAAGGAAAGTAAGGTGCTATTTTATACACCTTTACTACCTGTTATCTGCCAAAGTAACCACAATCCAAATTCCATAGGAATTTCATCAAAATTGTACCGTAGCTTGGCTTGTAAAACAAAACAATTGAGAAAAAATTACATCTAAATAAACAACATTTCGTATTTCGAAAGTGGTTGTTTCTGTTTTATAACCGACTTCCAAAAAGGTGGAGAATCTCAATCCGACTCTGTTTTTGTTGTTGTATGTTTGTTACGTGATTGCTACGTCAATTATGAATTGATTTTGATGATTCTTTTTTTATTTGATTGGTGGTGCGAATTTATATGCAACCGCCATTGCATATAAATTTTATTAAAATTGGTTCAGTACTTTAGTTTTTAAAACAAAACAACCTGAGAATTGGTAGTTAGGCGGTGGGAGACAGCTTCAAGCTTTAAAATCTCAAAAAAAATCTGTTCACGAAAACTTGTCATTAGTCTAGTAATTTATCTTTTATAGTTTTTTAAGTATTTTGGCTGTAAGTTTTTCTAAAAATATAAAATAAAAATGTATATATGCCATCCAAGTAAAAGAAATTGGGTATTTTGAAGTTGGTTGGTTCATTGGTTGTTTCAGTTTTTTTAAACTACGAGTATAAAAAATGATATAAACAGCTATAATGCTTTTTTTTATTAAACTACAAAATATTACGATGCCTCTAGACATTTTGTAGTCGTGTTTTTTATGAAATTAGCTAATATAAGTTATTGTATGATGATGGGTCATGTAGTACCACGCACATGCCCGCCGGCCGGCGCTATCTCACGTCTGGTGCGCGCGCGCAGATATCCCGTGTTGATTGGCGCGTTATCAGCTGTACGACGAACGTGGCTTCACTCAAAACATCGATTGCGGGCGCATCGCGCCATGAAACACCTTTATAATTTGTTTATACACAGAATTTACTGAATGCTATTAAGATATTGACGAAATTTTTTTTTTAATTACTTATATATTAAAAAAAAACAGAAACTTAAACTAAGTAATTTTGCTTGCACGGTTTATTTTATCAGCTATTTTGCTTTAAAAACCAATTTATTGATAAAATTTTATTCATAAGTATGTATATATGTATTCAATGTTGAAAGCACTACTAAACTAACTAAAATTCTTAAAATCACAAAATTTAAAGAAGGACTAAAATTTTAAGGGAATTTCTTTAGTTTCTTTTTAATTTAGTTGTTTTAGTAAAAAAAAACAGTGGTTACTTGACATTGAGACACTTGACCACATTGTAATCCTTAAATAAACATAATACCGGGTAGTTATAGAAAGCTCATAATATATACTGCAACAATGACAATAGACAAGATTTTTACAATGAATTGGTTGTACAGTCCACCTACAATTGGTTGTACAGTCCACCGGATGTCGACATATTTGTAAAATAACACGACGATATAATATCTGCTGGTTTCAGTAAGTACCTATTCCAGTACTTGGTGCCTATTTATTTAATGTGTTGCCTTTCAAAAGTGCGATAAGGAATGTTCTGACCATAGTGACGCATTTATGGACGATTTTGTTTGAAGTAATTAAGAGATCGCTTTTAGCGATAAGGCCGCCGGTTGTCACACTAGTTTTGTAAGTTTCTCTGTTTTGTTTTTTTTGTTTAATAGTGTACAATAAAGAGTTTATCTAAGTATAGTTTAAAAAAGTTTTTAGTTTTATTCACTAAAAAGGATGCAGAGAGTCGCCGTTAAAATACCATTTTGCACCTTCACTAACCGTCTTTTTGGGCACAATTAAGTTAAGCCAAACGTAGGTCATCACTAAAACTGATGAAAACCGCTAATGTGCAGCAACAGAAATGCATCATGAGGGTAAAATATACACAATATACATTTTGAACTGAAATATCGTTGATTACCTTGCGATCGACCGTTTGAGCAACCCTGGTACCCTGGTATGGGGGTTTCAAGGTCGATATGAAGGAAGGTCAGTTATCAGAGTATAAAGTTGTGTTAATGTGTGTGTTCAGCCCGCGAGTGCGGCGGCGACGTCCCGGACGCGGTGCCCATCGCCGTGGGCTGCGCGCTGGGAGGACTCGTGCTGGTCGTCCTCATCGCGTACCTGGTGGGCCGCCGGCGCAGCAACGCGCGCGGATACCTCTCCATGTAACGCGGGTGAGTCACACACACTACTGCTCACTTACTTACACACCTCGGACACTATACAACACGCCCCACCAATCACGCACACGCAACCTCGCGTCTGTATAACACATATGTACACTGTAATTATGAAGTTATGGTCGATTTCTAACAGCCTAAATACAGTAGAATATTCAACTTACATTCATAGAATGTTTACGAAGTTTCCGGCAGCCTAGTCGGGAGACCGTCTGACTTGCGATCCGCAGGTCCTGGGTACGAATCCCGCGGCACGCACCTCTTTCTTTTCGAAGTTATGTGCGTATTGTTGATTGCCGCCAACTTCAAACGGTGAAGGAAAACATCGTGAGGAAACCTACATGTCTGAGAATTCTCAATAAAGATAATTTATTTGCATACAACACGAGAATTTTATACAACAAGTGCGTATAAGATGTTACACTAAATTTAGTCGCTTAAAATCATGTTGTGCCGATTAGGCGTACAAATGTCAGGTAGACAGCATCATGCACATGCGAAAAATTAAAAAATAATAATAATTATTATTTGTTATTAGATTAATACACGAACCAAAAATATATAAAATATGACAAAGCAGAAGCAATAAAAGAGACACATAATGTCAAATAAAATTAAAATTTGTCATTTAAAAAATCATTAATAGAATAATAACACTTCTGCAATAACAATGCCTTCAACTTTTTTCTAAATAAATTACTATTCTGGTCTCTTATTGACTTCTTTGAGGAATCTTATTGTAGATTTTAGGATCGTATGTATCGTATGTATGGGACATACGATGCTAATGATCTTGAAGATGCGTGAAGTCTGCCAACCCGCACTTGGTCAGCGTGGTAGACTATGGCTTTACCCTTCTCATAATGAGAAGATGGCCCTCGCCCAGCAGTGGGACAGTTTGTACAAACAGGGCTGATTTTGATTCATAGAATGTTAATTAATTTCAGGTAGCGAGTCTCCACACGTAGTAGACCAAGTATAACAACATAGAAACTGGTTGAGAGTACGTCGCGTCATACACCCGGCTCGGGCGTCGCCCCGACACTACAGTCTGCCATCCCATACTTACATACGTCTCGTCGTACACCCGGCTCGGGCGTCGCCCCGACACTACAGTCTGCCATCTCATACTTCCATTACTACGGTAACTTATAATTAAACCTCTTCGTTGTTACCTGATTGTCGGTATTATATCTCAGGGACATTGTTTTTTTTTTTTAAATTGAGGGTAGTTAGGAAAAAAATTGCTCAAGGATTTTGAAAGCTGGTAACACCGTGACGCTGCTGAATCTACCTTTTTTTCGGATTTAGTCGAGACAAACTTTTTGAGTTGGCGTTTCGTTATCATTGTCCCGAAAAATTTATTTCCAGTTAGAAAAAGATAAAATGTGTGAACTGTAGTTTCAGTGTAGCAAATAGTAGTTTCATTTTTTTTTCAATTTTATTATGTAATTTTAGCATAAAATAAATGTACGGTAAATATGTGTGTAATTATTTCTCAACTTCTATTCTAATGAAGTTACGTGAATTTTACAAAATAAATAAATATGATTTTATTATTGCAATATTATTTTATTTGATTTTGTGATGGTATCTTAATAATTGTGATTCGTCTTGTCCAAAGATATTATTCTACATGCGCCCCATATAAAGCGCTATTCACACACCAGGGTCAGGGCCGTCCGGAATTACGGAGGACAAGAAAATCCGTCAGAGCGCTTTCAGAAAAACTGACGGCTCGGACGTCCCTCACACGTTGTGATTCATACTAAATGTATAGAAGCGTTTTTTTTTCGGCCGGACTTCGATATGTGAATAGCGCTTAATTGCGACGGTATTTTATTCCATGTCATTCTATATGTAGAACTTCTATCCAAATGTTTGATAGTAAAAGACGCCCTTAGTGTAGTTAGCTGTTATCGAAAGTGTTTTAGAGTAGTAGAGTTATTTTCTTCTCATTTGGAAAACTTTAGAGCGAGACAAAACGAATGTTAAATTATTATCTGTCGCACTTACATATTACTAGATGTTAATTTCTATGCCCGCACCAGTTCGAAGAAAATGATTCTACTATATAATATTTTCATTCGTGCCGAAATTTTTGGTCGACCTGAACTGTTGTCTATATTGGCGTCGTGCGGCTTGCACATTTGCCATTAAAACCATCTTTATACGTCTTACTAGATGCTTAGGGCGGCCAAAATATGCGCGTAAATACATCTATTTTAAGAGTAAAAGTCGTACTGGATAACTTCATCGCTGTAATACAAAAAAAAAAAAAAAATATAATAAATAAAAAACGTACTAGATTCAAAAGCTATGATTTATTCCATCTAATTGTCATTAATCCTAAATATCGTACATGTAGAGTATTTAAGGCATCTATATGTTGCCAGAGTAAAAAAAAAAAATATAAATAATTACTGGCAATGCGTTGGCCAGGCGGTGGTGATTCTTGCAGTTAAAGACTTATGGCGTCAAAAAAGTTTGTTTTTTTAACTGCAAAATAATTTGAAGGTAAAATCTGTTAGGAGGTGTAAAATTGTGAGTCCGCTGTGCGGATTGGCCTTGGAATAAAAAAACTATAATAAATAACAATTTAACCAACTGCTTTTACTAGAGGATTTTGGAGTATCCAAATATGTTTTTAAAGATCTTTTTGTGATCCATTCCGGCCAGTCGCGCAGTAGATAGAACTGTTCCTCTTATGGTAAGACTTAGAAAATGTGATATTTTAGGACTAATTCACATCGAGATGCCAGTAAACTTTCAACAAACTTAACCTAACATGATATTGTTACTAGAAAAATATTTTCTACACTTGATTATTATAATTTACGTCGCTCGGTGTGAATCGGCCCATATTACATAATTTTAGTGAAACATCCAAAACTAAAATTATACAAACTAAAAGTATCACCATTTTCTCCACCTCGAAGTGTGATGTAAGAGAAATAAAAATGTTTTTATTGCCATTATTAGTTTTATTTATACAAAAATCAATTAAAATAAATACGAAAATTATTTATTTACAGTGAAGATATTTTGTACATAGTATTATATTCTACTGAACACGAGTTTACAAAATAAATTACTTTGTGACAGTATTAAACGCTTGTTAACTATTAAAGCTGTAACCTAGTGTGTTTATTTACAATAATATATAATAACTAGTACGCACTGCACAATATATTTTTACGACATAGTCAAGTTAACTTGTCCCCTGAAAGCAGCGCCACAATCGAATATTCTATATATAAGACATTTCACAAAATGATTCATGGAATTAGGTTAGTTCCCAGAAATCGGCGTAGAACAAATTCATTTTGACTATTTATTTTATATTTTTTAAACGTGTTAGCAAATATCATTTGCAGACAATAAAGCACTACTACTATATCATCGAAGAAATTCAGTGCAATTTCATATCTTCATTTTTTATTCACATACACTTGTAGACTTTTACAAAAAAAAGTAATGTTCTGTATTAAGTCTGTACGAATCAAAATTACAAACCTTTTCTTTTTTACATTCAAACTACAATATTTCAATATTATAATCGAAACGTTTTAAAACTTTGTTAATACAAGTTTAACTTTAGAAAACTCAAAAATCCCGACAAAAAGGCTGAACCGATTTTGATGAATCTTAGTTATGTATTAAGAACATCGATGAAATCCGCGTTTTTAAATATGAAAAACTAAATCAAAATCGGTCCATCCGTTTGAGAGCTACGATGCCACAGACAGAATATCTGTACTGTATACTCTTTTTGGGTCAGGAATTAAAAATATCTCTGCATGTATTTTCTATATTATGCCAGTGCGTACATTTCTAAGTCTACAGTAGGTGTAGGTAAATCTAGTGACTGTTTAAGTAAATGCAGTTGTCTTGAAGTTAATACAATTCATCTAATTTAAGTAGTTAATGCGCAGGGCTGATGCCGCAGTTGTCTCGCTTACACACGAGACTAGATATTTGGGTAGGTGAAATTTCCTTTTGATAAATATGTCGGCAAATAGTATTACGAAAAATGCAGCATAATTTTCACTTTGTTAACATAATCGTTATTAAAATGTCAAACTAATATTTTAAACGTCTAATCGTAAAAATCACGTTTAGACGCTAATTTCAGTCTACATAATAAATGTCGAATTAAAAATTATTCTGAACTCTGTGTAAAAATAGTTCTCGGGTTGTCGTTAGCATATTTATCAAAAGTACATCTAAAAAACTATATTTTGCGACAAAAGCAAAGTCAACTATATTTTCGATTCCAAAATAGATTCCACTACATATATTTTGTATAGGGGAAAATAAATATTCATTGCTATCAAAACTGTTTGCTAATACAAAAATATCGTTTATCTCTATCTAGCTACAATTATTTACAGACTAACTACAAAACGCTATATCAACGACAAATACTGGTGTAGTTAAGTACTCAATATACACGAGTATTAGTTTAGTTATAATAATGTGATGACATTAAACTTATAGTATGTACGTGTATATTTACATAGCCTCTCGATAATATCTGACACTTAAAAATAAATCACTATTAGTATTACAAAATATCACTATTCAAATTCAAGGTTGAAAGTGGGTATTTAAAAATATACGTTTGAAAAAAACACGCATGATTTTTACCAGTTATTTCAAAGAAGTATTATATTCTGCATGTAGGGGAAAAAGCACTTGAAAAAAGTGTATTCATAAAAAGGCAGATTCCTACAAGACCAGATGCCTAAAAGGACAGATTTCGACAAAACAGAATTAGTTTTTGGCCCCGGCCAAGTCGAGCCGCAAAGCCACGCCGTACCATCCTTTTCTCGAAGCCATTCAGAGCAATTTCGGCCCCCCTGTAACTTTGTTGTGGATATATCTTTACACAATCTGACGTTAATTCTTTTAGGTGGAGAGAAAATACAGCAGAATTAAAATGTTTGTCTCGTAAAAAAAAAAAATGAATGGAAATAATTTTTTTGATCTAAGTATATGGACTTTGAGTGTGGGAAATAGAAGATCGACAAAAATAAAATACCGTGTCCATATGTTACCTCAAACACAATAAGTACTTCTTATTTTTTCCATTACAATTCCTTCGCTTTTTTACAAGCGTCTATCGAGATTTTTATTTTCTTCCTTAAAACTTCTTCGCAAGGACACTTCTATCCTTTTTAGGGTTCCGTACCTCAATAGGAAAAAACGGAACCCTTATAGGATCACTTTGTTGTCCGTCTGTCCCTCCGTCGGGTGTCAAGACCTTTCATCTCGGGAACGCGTGAAGGTATCGAGTTGAAATTAAAACCATATACGCAGATCCATAGTATCTTGCTGCAGAAAGAAAAATAAAGTTTCTAAGTTTTCGTAAAAAAAGTTACAGCCGAATATATCGTAAAAAACGCACATTTCGACACTCACAAAGGAATCAAAACCTATGGGGTACTTCCCGTTGACCTAGAACAATGAAATCTGGCAAGAAGCATTGTGTTAGAGTACACATATAGGAAAAAATCCGAAAACTGGTCATTTTTAATTTAACCACAAAAAATAGTGTCTTTATGCAAGGAATGAAGGTCCAAATTTTAAAGTGAATTAACCGTATCATGTGGGGTATCATATGAAAGAGCTTCAGTAGCATAAGCTAAAAGGTTTTTAAATATTTTTACGATGTATATTTTTCGGTTTATGAAGGAAAATATAAAAAAAAAAATGATTTCCCCCTTTTATCTAATAGTTTGTACGGAACCCTCGGTGGGCGAGTCTGACTCACACTTGTCCGGTTTTTTAAATTTGTTTTTAAAGAAAACATATTCTGGTCTTGTACGAGTTATAATTGACCTTATAGGAAGTCAGCCTTTTATGTAGGTAAAGGATTTATATTCTTATTCTTCCATAGTTCTGAACAATGTAGTCGTAATCTGAGGAAAGGTAAGGCAAGTACCTTGTATTCCTGCAAATTTAACTAAATAAAATAAATGATTACAAGATTTACAAGGCAAGAGTACGCATAAAAAAATGTGAAAATAATTAATAATTGAAGATAGTAGATGAGTATGACAAGTTTGTTTATAATAAATAGTACCTGGATGACCGAGTTTTGGTCGGTTCAATTGATTTTCTTGGTCTTACCTCATACCAAACACTCATTGGCTTAGTGTTGTTAATCAACGCTATCTATGTCAAGTAGCTTGCTGTGTTGATGTGTCGGTAAAACAGTTTTGTTGTTGTTGTTGATGGCCCTAGTTGCCAAAGCTTAGAAAAAAAGTATTACTACTCGCCAATAGATGTCAGGAAGAGTCATATTTATCAGTTTAAGTTGATCTTTGTACCGAAACATCGCCATTACGATAAAAATATTTTTGAAAAATGTCGGTTTCTTTACTAATGTAATTACTACCGTAGGTATACTTTTTTTTAAAGCTCGGTCATATATACCTAGATACGAATTAGATGTGTTGATAAAGGGATCCCAATAATAGATTTTCTCACAAAAGAAAGAACTTGGAAAAAAGGGGGAAAATAATCATTTGGACTCGAACCGGGGTGTTCTGGTATCGGGGCCGCCTGATATCCCAGTGGCGAAATTTACCTTCGTATTCTAATGATATTGTAACAGTTTTTCATTGCCCGAAAACACGGATAAAACGACGTTTTCTAAAAATAAAACCTTCTGAGATTCAGATTATACATAATAATTATACCTACAAGAATTGCTCGTTTAAAGGTATTTTAGATTGTATTCTTTTCTATATCTCTCTTTCAAAGAAAGTATTGTGCAATTTTATTACCTATTTTGAGTGTTTTCTATGTAGTTCAATGGCACTATTTTGGTAATCATAACAGCTTAGTCAATAAGGCACATTACATAGTAGTAAAGGCATGGGTGTACCCAGGTTTTAGATTCCGGGGGGAACCCCCAAACCCCCCTAGGTACCTAGGTACGCCCATAAGTTCTCTTCCTATTAAAGGCACTTGGTGTCATTTTAAAACATGAACTCAAGCTTTATTCTATTGATCAGAACGCACGCCGCTGCGATGAGAACTTGTTATTGTGGTTAAGATAAATGTTCGCATTTGAAATACTGAGATTTCTTTTAAAATGTACCTTTCCCTCACGCACTCCGCCTAAATCTATCGAAGAATACCAAATAAGACCCCTATTCCAACGAAGTGTCTTCCTTTTTCTCTGTTAGGGATGACCGTGTGACATGAATAGTCTCATATTTTTATTTCAGTCGTGCAAGTAATTAAAAAACTTTCACTTCACCACCATGACAGAACGGCCGCATGATTTTTCCAATTTCCATCAAAACTACGACTCACAATGTCAATAGCATACCTATCACCCCTTTCACATACCTACTTTAGACGATTTTTTCACACAATCAAGTGTTCAATACGGCATAACGTCAATCATAGCTGTATGCTTTTTATTTATTTCATTTACACGCTATCCTTGTTCTGATCCATAGACTAAAGCAGAGTCATATCAAACTGCTTGCTTAAAAGTTACCAAGCATGAATGAATAAGTTCATGATCATTTCCGTGTACCCCCTACTGAGTAGGGATCCTAGGGATAGTAGGTACTCGCACAGTAGTCCCTACTGTATGGGGCAGGAGTCCAGTAGGACGTTGTGCAGGGAGTCCATCTGCGTCCAGTCCTTGGAGTGGCCTCCGATGACGACGTCGCGGATGCAGCCCTTGAAGTACGCCTTACCGCCCTCTGTCGTGTCTATCACACCTTCTGGAATGTTACGAGTTACGAACGACGTTCATAAGAAAATGCAAAATATATGTGTGAATGTATACTTATGTCATAAATTCATCGAATCTGTAGAACGTCTGTTCAACAAGCCAGCGTCCGAGTGTTGCTTTAAACCTGCCCATACTCCCTAAAGTTAAGTACATAGCTAATACTAGAATACAATGATCCTGATATAAATACGAACTCTCTAGGATAAACTGGTATGGCCTAGTCTAAATTATGACCTAACCTAACCTAGCCCCAAGTGCAATAAATAGGTACCTGGTATCCCTCCGATGTAGAGCGGCGCGGAGTGTGCGGGTGCGCCGGTGGCGTCCTCTAGCAGCGAGCCGCCGGGCGCGTCCCGCAGCTCGGGCCCGTCGTCGAGCTGCAGCGCGAGCGAGGCGGCGGCGTGCACGCGCGCGCGCACCGCGTGCCACGCCCCGGAGCACGCGCCGCCGCCGTCCGCGCCGCGCGTCCACAGCTTCGGACCGGCGGCGCCGGACGCCGACTGGCGCGAGAGAACCACCTGCATGTTTTTTATTTATTTATTCCTGAACAAACAGTCATGTAAGTTACAGTACATATCTTAGAATTATCAAAAAATAGGCCTATAGTTCTCCAAATAATGGAAGAAAGGAAGCAAATTAGTATGAATAGCCCCTATTACAAATACTCAACGTATACAAATACGGTGAATATTATGTTAATAGAACTCAAAGGCTACAAATCATTGAAATTCAACAGCTTTTAACGGATTTATCGCGTATATTTTACATAATTTTATGACCTGACGTTTCGAACACTATTTCCAACGTCCGCGTCCGTATCTACTGCGTGGTCACAGGTGAGACTAGATGACAGTTGTCTTTTTATTATGAAAATATATAAGGTCACCGGGCACAGTTCTCACTTGCTCAAATGTATCACTATATATCTGATTAATTAATAATATCATTTAAAAAATCCTCCAAATAAGTATAATACAATGCGAGGGCTACCGTTTTTATGTTTACCTACCAGTTAGCGACACCGGCGAGTGAGGTCTTGTCAAAATTTATTATTACGCGCGTGGAATCATTAATTTCCTAGTAACGCAAAAGTGCAATTGAAGAAAATGTAGAGCATGCCACAGTGTTGCGCAGTTCCGTTTTATTTGTAAGTAATAAATCATTTCGGAGTCCTCACGCTACACCAGGGCCTCTAGTGGCAAATTCAAACGCGGTAGCCCTCAACGGATCATAGACAAACATATTTTTTTCTGTTACATCCTACTGGCTGTATAAGGCTGGATACTCACGGCTCCATCAGCGAGTTCCAGCAGCAGGCCGCTGGCCGCCAGCAGAACGCCGCTGCCGGCGGTGGTGCGGAACCGCAGAGACACCTCGACAGGGTCCCGCGCGCCGACCCACGATCTCGACCACGTCGCGTGCGCATCTCCTGCAACATTACCATTATTATTATCAAGCTAGAAACTTCAAGTTCGTTGTTCTTCCATCGAAATCGTAATAAAATGCCCAAACGTGTTTTATTTTACGATTAAACTTTTTTTTTTAAAGCAATGATGTTGTTATCACATGGAGTCAAAGTATAAGACAAAATTCACGAACAAGGTTCCCTAAGTTGACCGATATTCATAAATTATACTGACAGTGACGAACTTAAAGATTTTGTTTTAAACTCTATGTCGCCGTCCTAAAATCTAATTTAGTTGAGAACTTTAGAGACTTCTATTTAGCCGCTTCGAAGGTGAAAATCGAAATTATTCTAATCGTGTAAGTGGAGTAAAGGTCTCCGTTTTAGACTTCATTGGGTTCGGAGTTTCTAAGCGCAGCGCTGATATGAAATCCTTGTCTATAATAATATCGTTGGCTTATCACAATAATCAAAGTAAAAATTGTTTAAAGTAAAAGCGACTGGAATTATATATTAATTTATATGGTGCCGCGAAAGGTAAAATATGTACCTACCGTATTTGGCCGATTGGCTCCGCCCACTACTCGTTCCGAAACAAAGCAGCAGTTATTTCATAATTGGGCATTCAACCGTGCCCTATTTGAGTTTTCATTTTTTAATATAAACAACTAAGACATAGTTAGTATTCTTTTCATATGCATGAGCTTTTGCAGAGTGACACTGGTTGCAATATTTATTTTCAAGCATAACACGATAGATACCAGTTTAGCCTGGCATCAGAGCCGGATTTGGGGGAGGGCAGACGGGGCTACTGCTCTCTACAGGCACAATCCCACAATTAGGAGCCCCCGCTCCTTCGTTGCCCCAGGGCCTCCATACCTCCAAATCCGGCCCTGCCTGTCATTAGTTCCTCACCTCCGAAGTAAGCCCCCCGCTCTATGCTCGGGAAGCACTGTCCGACGCCGTGGTGCGCCTGCGCATCCCGCACTAAGTCCTCTGCGCGTCCGTTCACCACCACGCGTCGCACGCAGCCGCGGTACCTGCCCACGCGGATTATCTGCACAACCAAATTGTTACGTCACACCTTAGAGCAAATAAGAAAGACATACGTAAATGCATTTTCATGGCTTAACTTTATATTTTGGCTTTTCTTTGGATTGGACTCTCGCATTTTACACATTTGCCATTTCCAATGCATATTTTAGTATAACTGATACAGTTAAAAACAAGAAAAATAAATCTTAGTCTATTCTTCGTCATATTTTGATAAAGAGGTAAACTTGCCAGGAAGCTTCTAAAGTTTAAAAATAAAAAAAAAATACAGTTGTTTAGACATCAGACAATCAAGTTGCCCTAATAATAAAAAAAAATGATTGTATGACAATTTCGTTTTATAGATAGTAGGTATATATGATGTATGATGATGGGGTAGGTTGATAGTGTTACTCACATAATATTTTACACACATTTATTTATTATTATACACACATAAATATTTTCATAAATAAACAACTGTCATATTCTCATTGTGATTCTTGTGAGTGACTCACAGTGTTGCGAGCGGAAGGTAACTGACGGGCTCGACTTGAAAAAGCAAACGCTTGCGCAACGTCCGATACCCATACAGGGTGAAACTAGGTGACAGGCTGTGACCACGGACGCCGCAAAATGTTCGAAACGTCAGGTCATCTTTTCTCTTCTTAATCGTAAGCTTCATTGCTGAAGGTCGTGTCCGTCTTGAAATAGTTTGACAGAGTCGATGACGAGCTGTTTCCACGCCACCCTGTCTTCGGCTTTCCTCAAGGAAGTGACAATAGGGAGTCCCGTTACACAGTCACACCTACCCGCTGGTCTGACACATCAGTATCACCAGTGACACACCAGTGTATATTTTACATAATTAACCTCGGTGACGAGATCATAAAATGATGTAAAATATACGATAAATCCGTTTTTTTTATTTCAATATCTCACAGCTTGTGGTATGTGCGGCAAGGTGGGCGGCGCGGGGATCCCCCCGACGTAGAGGCGCTGCGCACGCGCTACCGGCGGCGCGCGGGTACTGTTCGCTGCGCCCGCGCTCGACAGCACCAGGCGGGAACGGGACACGCGCACCGATACCTGCGAACGATGTCTTAATAACATCAAACAGCACCAATAATAACATCAAACAACACCAATAATAACATCAAACAACATCAATAAACTATTTATTAATGATTCTATGGAAACTAAAGTGGCTTTCACACACTTTTACCCGACTGCGTAAGAATGAGGGTTATGTTCTTCGAGCGTATGTATGTTTGTATGTTTCTGATCGTTTACAGCCTAAACGGCTTGACCGATTTTGATGTGCGTGGTGGGTGTCGTTCGATTCATCTTCACTCCCTGAGTGTCATAGGCTATATATTTTTTGTAATAATAATAAAACATCTCTCGCAAAAATTAAAATAAAAACATTTTTTCGTATTCTCCAACGAACTTATTTGTAATAAACAAGTGATTTTACTAGAAATATTCTGTAGAATGCACATTACAGCGATTTACGTATATTTTCTTACATAAAACGTACACTCCACAGCGTTGAGCGTAATAAAATCGAAAATTAGACTGCTTTTCTGCAGTCGAGTATCTGACAATAGTTTCAACTGCATTGGACGGACTTCTTCAAAGAAACAGCGCAAACGTCACTCCAGTTCGGTGACGCGCCTTGCACTCAATGTCTATGTGTCACAGATATTTCGACCCAAAACGGACGTTAGTGACCCGTAGTTATATCTTTAAAAAATATTCATTCATTCCATGACGTGACTGCTTCGCCATCATCCATCTTCGCTTTTGAGGAAGATTCTTTTCATCTTTAAAACTTTCTCAACTACTCATTTCCACTTGGGTCTAATGAATAGAATAGAATATATTTTATTGTCATACAGTCACAGTCCTAACAATTTTATATAAAATAATATTAAGGATGTTCCTGATATGGACTCGTCAGTTCTTCTACAATTTCTTAATATAATATTAATTGGAAATAATACCTACTTCATGCTTTGTATCTCACTCAAAAAACGACAAAAATATGAGGGTAGTTTGAAGTTGAGTTGCATTCGTGCAAAATTAAAATTAATTAATATTAGCGGTTGTATAAGGACCTTTTCAGACTAGAACACTTCAAAAATGCAAAAACTATGGCTTATAAAATAAAAATTACGTTTTATGACTAGTTTTTAACTAAAACAATATATTGACTGTAAATGGGCCTCGTCTGACAACTGAACAAAGTTAGTAAAAACACGTTACAAGTACATGATAATGGTTCTAGACCTTAATAGACCTTATTTGACCTTATTTCTGTGTCACTTGGGCGACACTGGTGATGCAATAGGAAATCTCTGGACTATATCACACACCGAATACACATGTCAAAGCGAAGGCTAGATACAACATACAAAATAATAATTGAAGATGATAACAATTAAATTAAAATAGTCATTTTAAAATTTTACTTGAAAATGTCACTTAAATTTTCTGGATCCAAACGATCGTGGTAATCAAACTATACTCACTGATCTCCAAACCCCATCAGTAACGTTAGCAGCTAGAGAGAGCTCCTTCCTCTTCCTCCCTCTCACAACCAGCCGCAATCTTCCATCTCGCACGAACAGCGCTGTATAGTGCTTTGGCTTATTTTTTGTACCCTGGAATAAAATTAATATAATTAGAAACAGCGTATGAAGTAGAATTAACGTCGAAGAATCATGGTCTTAAAATTGGCTTCGATATCATGTTTGTTGCACGAGTTAACCGAAGGAAATCTTCAACATATCGGACACTTCGATCCATATCTTAGATCAGAATATGGCAACATATAGTACAACATATACAGTTATGGGGTACCGGTGTGTTCCTAAAGAGATCCTGGGGTATCAGATACCCAAAATGGCTACAGAGTAGTTAACCAGGAATTTAGATAGCTCAGCAACTGCGTAAATACTGACCGGGACAAGGAGCAATAGTCCATCATTAGCGTAGGTCCGTATCTGCAATGTGACAGAGAAGTCTCGGGTGCGTTTGGCTGTTTTAAGTGTGGCGTGACTCCAAGCCGTGTCGCCGAACTTTACTGCGCCAGCTTCTACAGTATACGATGATGTCTGGAAATGAACACGATAAAGTACTTCCTATTTTAAAATAATTAAACAATAATCTTATTTTCTTGATTCTGTATTAGCTTGGATTTTGACTATTATTAACTTAATTTTTTTGTCAGCAATGGTAAACATTTAGATTTAAGAAGGTTGGACAAATCTCTGGTTTAGGTAGGTATAACACCTTTATTGGCATTGCGCGTTTAATGTAATTCAATCATAAGGGAGTTTGTCTATTCCAAGATTACCTACTCGAAATAAACTTTGGTGCAGCGACCCAAATGTTTCTTGATCCATTTTAGTATTAAATACTGGAAGGGACCACCCATAACTATTTTGTGCACGTTAATATCAGATTTAAAAATCTAGATCCCTTAAGTATTTTCCTATTTCATCTTTTCAGTTATACGTTATACCTACTTAGGATGTCCAATACGTTTTCGTTCTTCTTCTTTACTGGCAAATTCAAACCCATTTCTCTGCTCTTTTACATAGTAAGCTGAGTATTTAGTGTTGTTGTTTCTAGATCGAGGACTTATTTCCTACGAAGGTCTTACCTTGGTGCAGCCCGAGGTGTCTTGCTGCGCATGTAGGGCCCGCGGCTCGGCACGGTGCGGCGCGCTGGCCGTCATCTCGCCGCGCCCGAGCTGAGCCTTGTTCCACTTTACGGCTGTCTCTAGCCCGATCAATCTGCACAGGTTACGCACCATCACGAATATTTTTGAATTGCGGACTTATTTGACTCATCTAAACTATATGAACTTTATTGTAAGAACAATACAAGTATTCATAGAGTCAAAAGAATGTCTGATTTGCGATCCGCAAGTTATAGGTTCGAATTCTTATGCACTTATATCTTTATATTATCTAATTTAAGTGCGTATTGTGCGCCAACTTCAAACAGTAAACGAAATTGCAATGCCTGAAAAGGGCGACTAAGTTTTTAAGTGCTTTGTAATTTTATATAACACCAATGAAATGTAACACTTAGTGGCAATAAAAATATGAATATGAATTTCGCCAGAAAATCTGAACTGAATTCTTGGAAATGTGTAAAGTCTACCGAACCGCACTTGCCCGACGTGATGAACTATGGTACAACGAGAAGGTTGATAAGCAACAGTGGGACAATTTACATACAAACAGCACTTATATTCGATATTTTTGAAGTGTTTTTCCACACTTAAGTATCTACAGCTCCCAAGTACTGATTGGGTCCTGTCCTGTCAGATGTGAAATATTTGAACTGTCTATAAATTTATAAACATCACTTATGTGTATTTTTATTTTATATTGGTCAGTGCCAGTTTATGAACTTACTGTGAGTCTACTATGAGATCAGCCACAGTTCCCGTGAACCCAACAAGCGGGATGTTCCTATGCTTCGCTCCCCCTCTCGCCATATCTTCCACCCCTCCCAGGTACAACCCCCCCGCTCGCTGTGGATATGCGTTGCCAGGGAGAGTGCCGCTTGTTATTTGTTCCTCGTCTACCCACATTTCTAGCTGGAACAATAATCACACATTGATGTATTACTTCACACTGCATCTCTTAAAACTCATTTCCAATTGTAGCAGCAAACACTCAAAATGAAAGATTTTTTATTTTTTTCCAAGGTCCAACTGCTAGTGAGGGGTACTTTGCCGGTTTGTTTTCCCATGCAGTCTCTATCAATCTTTTGACAAATCTGATAGAAAATTGGGTTCCGTGCTTCGTTACGCTTTTTAGTAGTTTATGATTACAACTAGGCCATGAAAACCTGTATTTGACAAAACTGATGGAACATAGGACACTTGACAAAGCCAGTATCATGTAATAGAATGCAATTATAATACTTTGTCCTGATTGTATTTTACGTATAATTGTTTTTAAGTCGTGTAGAACCCCTTGCAAAAATTTAAGTATCTACTTAAACTTTGAACACTAAGTAAGGTAAAGTTTCCTATGGTATGCTCTCACCTGTTTATGTGCTCGTACAAGCCTGACCGTGTGGAGTCGGTCGTCATCAAACCTGGTGCCGTTGGTTCGCAGTCGCAGCTCTCCTTTACCAGCTGCTGCTATCAGCTCCAGTTCACCTGGAATCGTGGATTTTGTAGAAGAGAATCAGAAATATGCAAAAAATATGGACTCAGATCGAATCTTGTCTCACAAAACGTTTGGGTGGTTCCTTTGAGGTAGCTACTCATCGAAGGATGTCTGTTTTTTTTTGTAGCTACACCATATTTTTCTATATTTTTATCTGTACTTTCATCTTTAAATTAACATCTGTTGATCAGTTTTCGTTTGGTAATTTCATTATACATATAATATAGTTCATAGTTAGATATCGACGACCAAACATGACGACGATAAAAAATAATAAATGTATATTCATAATAACAAAGTTTTCGCAATTGTAACTCATTCAAATTAAACAATTTTAAATGGATTTATCGCGTATATTTTTATTCACTATGCTAGATTTATTTTTTTAGTCATAGTATTAACCAATCAAACACAATGTTAACACGTTTTAACAACAAGGTTAACACGGACTTACCAGCCACCATGACCAGAGTCAAGTAATGCTTATCGTCCTCATCTTCATCGTCGACTTCATTATCATTAGATGATGGTGCCCGATACAGTAGGAGGCCGTCGGGTGCTCCGGTCCGGAACGAGAGCCCTAGCGCTGCCTTGCGCCGGTACACAGGTGAGGCAAGCTCGATGTAGCCCGAGCCTTCTAGTATAGCGGAACGGAACGTCTGGAAACGACGAGAACAAATATTAGTTTTAAGAAGTCAAGATACGAAATGGGTACCTTATACCTTGTTCAACAATTTCAACATCATGACGACTGAATTCTGAACTGAAGGAAAGCATTATTATTTGGTATATTATCTAGAAGGTAGGAACTTACATACTACAGCTAAGTATATGGGCTTCTGCTAGCCAATATAAATAAACGAAGAATAATAATTTATGTCAAAATCAATGATAAATCGAGTTATCAATACAGTGATTTATTCGATGATTCGAAACGCCAACGCCACTAAAATGCCTCTTACACCACACAGCAAGCAGGGACAGTGGAAACTCTATACTACCCAGACAGGTACCCGATATCCAGGGCACAAGAAATCGGGTAGAGTAATAGGCCTTTTAATGATATTCGATGGATTCAATGACATAAAATGGCGACCAAACGCCACATATTCAGGTGGCGATGGTTAGGTTGCGCAGACGATCGATCGTTTTCATACAGCTAAAGTTTAACATAATAGGATAAAAAACTGCATCTCATCATACACCCTACCGATAAACTACCTCTTATTATATAATTTCGATGAAAAAAAAGTTAAATCACTCACCCTGCCTCCACATCTGGGTTCAATCCCATGCCTCGTTGGCGTGTCCAACAGATCATACCCTTCTCTGTCCACCGTCAGCGCTCCAAGGCACCCCAGCAGCGGGGGCACTCGCAGACCCCCCGGGGAAGTACCACCGGGGGGTGTTCCCCCCACGCTGTACACCGCGCCGGAGAGGTCGGGGAGTGCCGCAGCGGACTGGACTGGTGGGGAGGGGGAACCGAGAGTCTCTTCGCCGTTGACACGCAGGCTGCCTGGGGACAGGGCGCACTCAAGGGATATCGAGTTATGAACTAACTGCATGGAATGTGATCATCTCTTTATATTAACTGATCAACATATTTATGTTTTTCAGAACTTAGTACGGTAACAGAGTGGTCGCATTCTATTTAATAGTACAGAAAATATTAGTACCTATTTCAACATCAGCGTCATCTCAGCCACAAGAGACTTCTTGTGCCTGAGATGACTGCTGGAGTTAGGCCTTTCCCATGATTTTCCAAAAATACCAGATGGGAGTCGCTTGCATCCTACCATGTGTATGAGTTCTTCTGTGAAAGATTTTCACAACGGTTAACGATTTAGGTCCACGTCCTGATGCGTATTGCGCAGAAATTGAACTCTCTGTCGCTTTCCTGTTCTGAGATTTACAATCATGGCATTTCCCAGGTAAGAGTGAACATAATTATAACTTCTAGATTGACAAGCCACATCATCCCTTATCATCAGACGAGTAGTTGGTTCAAATACATATCTATTTTATGTTTAAGTTTGTGAGTTTTTGGGTTTAGAAAACTCAAAAACTCACAGCACCAAAAAAAAAACATCTGATCCGTTTTTTAGAAGAAATATATGATATAGCTACGAACAATGTTATCATTGAAACTTACGTGGTGGTTCCACATCTCTAAAGTAATTTATTTGTTGTTAATATGAGTAACCCGTAACATATTTTAAATTTAACTAAGAATACTATCGCTGAAATCGTTTAAAAAAAAACTATATCAAAATCGGTCCATCCGTTTGAGAGAAACGATGCCTCAGATAGACAAATACATAATCAAACTTATAAAAGAGGGGTGCCTCTTTTAGGGTCGGGGTTTAAAAAGCGTAATCGAGAGGTACAGTCCACAGTACCTTTCTCGAGGTTGTTGTGAGCGAAGACACGTATGGCCTGAACGTGGGCGGCGCGCCCGTCGCAGTGCCGGCCTCCCGCCGCGATGCGCAGCACCGACCCGGTGTACTCCACCACGAACTCCACGCGGCACTCGCGTAGCACCACCGACACGGAACGGTTCTACGCACAACAACACACATCAGATACCTTTGAAGTGATGGGAGAAGCACGCATGAATCGACTGACTGCATCATCTTCGATATCATCAGTGTAATACATGAATGCTAATTATACTAAGAACAGGTTGTTGGAGAGGGCACTGGGTATTTGTGTTCCTTTATATCGTCTCTGCTCCAGAGACCTGATATTTCGAGCTGGGGAGTATATACCGGAGTATATACCCTCAGCGCGTACGTGACGTCCATTTGGTTCCGATATGTGCAGAGCAACTGCTGATGGTTGTGACTAGGTTAGGGCGATAGTACCTAATTTCAAAGAGATTTTCTCTATCGATATAAGGCAGTTGATTGATATCTCCGATGGGGACCAGTTCGCCAGCACTGGGCAACTGTGAAGCGATTATTATTATGAGGTATCTGAAATTCTCTCTTCCAAAACAATCCACGAGTATAAAAACCATGGTTTATACTCTGGTTTTCACCAGATCTTCGATGCGAAAACTTAAATCTAACTTATATATCTAGTGTGTTTCCGCTTCGAGGACTTCGATGTCGTGTGGACTGCTCGCTCATTCTTGCACAAGAGCTGAAATTCTTGCAGAAGAGTGAGGAAGTCCTGAAGATGTCTAGGAAGAGGAAAAAGAGAAAACATTGAAGCCGTCAAGGTAACCAGCTAGAAGACACCGAAGCAGAAGAGTACTAGCATAAAGATTTCGAAGTATGCAAGAGGACCAGCTTGAAGACCTCGAAGCAGGAACACACTAGATAGATATATAAGTTAGATTTAAGTTTTTGAATATAGATTTGCGCACAGTAACGCCTGATTCAATAACTCTCCGATGCGTTTGGTCGGTTGAGTGAACTTGTTAGATAACTCACATTTGGTCGGTTGAGTGAACTTGTTAGATAACTCACGTTTGGTCGGTTGAGTGAACTTGTTAGCTAACTTACGTTTGGTCGGTTGAGTGAACTTGTTAGATAACTCACGTTTAGTCGGTTGAGTGAACTTGTTAGATAACTCACGTTTGGTCGGTTGAGTGAACTTGTTAGATAACTCACGTTTGGTCGGTTGAGTGAACTTGTTAGATAACTCACGTTTGGTCGGTTGAGTGTACTTGTTAGATAACTCACGTTTGGTCGGTTGAGTGAACTTGTTAGATAACTCAGGTTTGGTCGGTTGAGTGTACTTGTTAGATAACTCACGTTTGGTCGGTTGAGTGAACTTGTTAGCTAACTTACGTTTGGTCGGTTGAGTGAACTTGTTAGATAACTCACGTTTAGTCGGTTGAGTGAACTTGTTAGATAACTCACGTTTGGTCGGTTGAGTGAACTTGTTAGATAACTCACGTTTGGTCGGTTGAGTGAACTTGTTAGATAACTCACGTTTGGTCGGTTGAGTGTACTTGTTAGATAACTCACGTTTGGTCGGTTGAGTGAACTTGTTAGATAACTCAGGTTTGGTCGGTTGAGTGAACTTGTTAGATAACTCACGTTTGGTCGGTTGAGTGAACTTGTTAGATAACTCACGTTTGGTCGGTTGAGTGAACTTGTTAGATAACTCACGTTTGGTCGGTTGAGTGAACTTATTAGATAACTCACGTTTGGTCGGTTGAGTGTACTTGTTAGATAACTCACGTTTGGTCGGTTGAGTGAACTTGTTAGATAACTCACGTTTGGTCGGTTGAGTGAACTTGTTAGATAACTCACGTTTGGTCGGTTGAGTGAACTTGTTAGATAACTCACGTTTGGTCGGTTGAGTGAACTTGTTAGATAACTCACGTTTGGTCGGTTGAGTGAACTTGTTAGATAACTCACGTTTGGTCGGTTGAGTGAACTTGTTAGATAACTCACGTTTGGTCGGTTGAGTGAACTTGTTAGATAACTCACGTTTGGTCGGTTGAGTGAACTTGTTAGATAACTCACGTTTGGTCGGTTGAGTGAACTTGTTAGATAACTCACGTTTGGTCGGTTGAGTGAACTTGTTAGATAACTCACGTTTGGTCGGTTGAGTGAACTTGTTAGATAACTCACGTTTGGTCGGTTGAGTGAACTTGATGTATAACTCACGTTAGCAGTGTCTCTGGCGGAGAAGAGCAGCGCGTGCTCGTCTCTGGTGCGGAAGGTGAAGGCGATGCTGAACTGTCTGCGGTCGGCGGGACGCAGCCGCGAGCGGTGCAGCGCCGCGTACCCGCGCCCGTTGAACCACACCATGGAGCCCGATCCGCTCAGGGACACGCCGTACCATCTGGACAAGAGAAACCATTATCATTGTCAAAAATAATTTTAGAATGAATCTCAAACTCGACTTCAATTTCAACTTCAATTATAAACTACTTTGGCTTCATCAATGAGGTTTTATCTATAGAGAAGTTATACTATCTTGGCCTTATATATCTTGGTGTTGCACTTTTTAAACATACCGGATGGCATTGTCACTAGGTATTCATAAGCCACGACACGCGTCTAACAGCGTTGTCCGACGTGTCGCGACTGAAGACGAGTCGGGGATTACCTTATTTGAGGCTTGACACGCAGAGCCGCGGAAATACGTATAATACATCAATTATTGGGCTTCATTATAATATCTCTCTTCATCCTCTAAATTTTAGGCTTGCCCGATGTTTAGCTGTTCTAATTATGTTTTTTAATCTGCAATGTAATGAAATGCTAAAAATCCGTACGACGATATCGGTCCAAGTTCAAGACGCGTACTCCTTCCTGTATAGTACAATACTCTTTGCGCGTACTGCACAAGAATGGATTTTTTGCCGCCATTTCTGTTTCCTATAACTACAATCTTGGAATTTTCAAGGCTAGAGTGAATAGATATCTTCTAGATCGACGAACTCCAACCTCGGCCACACCGTCGCTTAACATCAGGCGAGTTGGTGGTCAATCGTAAACTTTTCTATCATATAAAAGTAAACTTTGGCTTCTCATAGAAGATGCATTGTTATCCTTTTTAATCTACATGATTTTTTGCTATAATACATCCAGGCATTCGAGAAATTCTTCTATCAGATCTCTTTGCAGGTACCGGATCGATCGGATCTACTGATGGACAAATGGCAAATATCTATGAATGAATAGATGTCTAAATGGCAAATATCTCTTGAACATTGCAGTCCTCACCTTTGCGTACAGCCGCTACATTTCGCTTCCTTCGGTTGATGATGGAAGTTCCAGAGGCCTACAGTGAGGTCGTCGCTGTAGAGCGCGTGAACACAGCCAGGTAGCCCGGTGACAGTGTGCGGCCACCCCAGCCACAGCTGTGTGCTGAGCAGACTCACGGCGGAGGTACCGGTGCTGTTTGACACCACCACGGCGTTGCCACCAGCTCGCTCCACCTTCAGGTGGACTGTGTTCCATATCCTGGGGAATTATCAATTTTACTGGTTATGCAAGTCCAGAAATAAAATCGTTAACGAACAGACGGTGTGGCCGCGGATGGAGCTCGTCGATAAACTCTCTCTAAAATCAGCTGTTTTATCTGTGAAAATTTTCTGTTGAACAGTAGAACTTTGTCATTCATTGTACAATAAATCAGCTGTTTTATATATAAGTACATTTTACTGAGGATTTTCTCTGGAACAGTTTAGAATTTAGTTAATCTCTTTCTCTCTGTTAGATCTCTTGATTTTGATTATTATTTTGTAAATGTTTGTGATTGATTAGGGATTTTGTTTTTCAGCAAGGCTAAAGAACAAACGTACATCTGTAATCTGTGGGACTCAGCTAGTGATTAAATAAAGTTTATCATAACTTTCCAAATCAAATACTAGTTTCAGTACTCACCTTTCGATTTCAATTCTGTAAGAAGTATGGTCCGCGTCATCGTGTGTGGGTAACAACTCTTCGGGATGGAGTATCAACCCCTCACCTGCTCCGAGCTCCCATGACATGCGCAGACGCTGGTTCTCCACTGATAGTTTCATGTAGTGCTCTTTTTCCTGAGATATCAGGAATAATTTTAATTTCCATGTAGGTATTTGGTGTTTATACACACCATAAGGAGTACAAAAACGTTTGCATCTAAAACTATCAACATTATTGCAAAAGCACCGAAACATTTTATAGCAAGAGCAGTAAGCAAACATACTATCTCTGTTTTATAAGTTATTTTGCTAAAAATATAAACTGGTACCAATAACTGATTGTTGCTGCGTGGCATGATGTCATCGATGTTTAACTTTGCTTTAGACAACATTCAGTTTTAAGTTCTAGTAAGTGGAAGCAGTAAGTCACCTGTGTATCATCGAGCAGATACAGCAGAGGTCCGTCTCTCACGGTGCTCTCGAAAGAGACAGCCAGAGCCAGCCGCGTCACAGCGCCGGACGCGCTCGAGACGCCGTACGAACGGGAACAGCCTATCGCAGCGCCCTCTAACGACGTTACGGATACTGAGATCTGGATACAGTGAAAACATTATTTAGTGTGTTCGTTCCAAATACAAGAAATAGCAAATAAGATAAAACTCGGAGTTTTGGAGTGAACGTGAGAGTGGAATATCGATGCTCTCTTGAAAGATGACGAGAAAGAAAGTGGACCAAGTTACCCTGAAACCGCTCAGGGTAACTTCGTTCTAAACTACATAGTGTCATCTCAAAGTAAACAACACAAGTAAAAAATTACGTATTTTTATTCCATTAATATTTATTCACATAGTCACTTGTGGGCAAGTGAAATATAATGTAAAAAATTCCGTTCCGTAGACAATTCCAGTAGGTATAGTGATCACTACTTTACCGAGGTTTATTTGGCTTACATTTTTTTTTATCGGCCCTGTTTGTGCAAACTGTCCCACTACTGGGAACGGGCCATCTTCTCATTGTGAGAAGGGTTAGGCCATAGTCAGCCATGCTGGCCAAGTGCGGGTTGGCAGACTTCACACATCTTCAAGATTGAGAACTCTCAGACATGTAGGTTTCCTCACGATGTTTTCCTTCATCGTTTGAAGTTGGCGGCAATCAACAATACGCACATAACTTCGAAAAGACAGAGGTGCGTGCCATGGGATTCGAACCCAGGACCTGCGGATCGCAAGTCAGACGGTCTCACCACTGGAACTAGGCTGCCAGAAACTATGACATTATAATTTACATTATGATTAGTTATTACTAATATGACTTGCTTACTTGCAATGAAAATTTAAGAAATATCACTAGGTACTTGACACTGGCAAATGCGCTAATCACGCGAGTCCAATGCAAAGTAGAAGAAGATAAGTGTGCACTGACCGAGTCAGCAGCATGCTTCGCTCTCTGCACCTTGTCCCTGAGAGCCTGCAGAGCGGGAGTGAGCGTGGCGGCCGCAGCCTGCTGCTGTCTCGCTCTGGCGGCGGCGGCGGTCGCCAGCGCCTCGGCAGTCTCCGCGCCGCGCACCGTGTTGCCGCGGATCTGGGACACTGGCGGATGTGGTCATTTGTAAACATTGCTCAATCGACTACATTAGTTACAAACTGTTACACAGAGTACGCGGAATAATTTACCACATCGTTGTCAGTTATTTGATCATAGCGACGAGGGCAGTACCAAGCTAGGGGAATTTTTGGGCTGTAAAATTGAGGGCAGCTTTGGGATTATTTCAGGAAAAAGACAATTTGCTCACTCTGAATTTATGTTGCAATAATAAAATTACCCAGCTGCCAATATTGTTTTTTATAAATAGCATGGAAATCGGAAAAAAGGTTAATTTTATCCAAGTGGATTTAGTTTTGCAAACTACTCTATAGTATACAAAATAAAAGCATAAAAAATGTGTAGGTAATGATGAGACTCTCACCGTGTTCTTGAGCGGCCCCCAGCGCCGTGTCTCCGTGACGCTGCAACTCTGCGAGCTGCCGCCGTAGGTGGTACCTGAACAATAAACACACCGATTTAATTCCGAAAAACAAACTATTGTTTCCATAATGGCTATAAAAGAAGTTTACTTCTAGATATAGTATGTATTTTCAATCTGGTTTTCAGTTTTTTTACAATCTCTCGTCGTTCTCGTCCATAGTCTAGTTTAGTTTACATAAATAATGTATAATAGGTACTTACCAAAGATCTATCATTCCTTATAGGCATTCCGGCCAGTAGTTCATTCTATACAATGAACCCGTCACTGCTGAAGCTGGTTAATTCGTTTGCCTCTCCATAAAATTACACGGAACAATTTTATTATAAGTTTAGAAAACTCAAAAAGCCCCGACAAAAAAACGGCTAAACCGATTTTGATGTAACTAAACTAAGAACACTTGATATAATGCTTTTTCAAACACAAAAACTAGATCAAAATCGGTCCATCCGTTTGAGAGCTATGATGCCACAGACAGACACACAGAAATACAAATACACACGGCAAACTTATACACCTCTTTTTAATTTATTTTTAAATTATTAGTATCGCTTACCTGACCCGCCTCCTCAGTTCGCTCGCCTCATCGTACAGCGCCCTGGTGGTGGCGTACACTCGGTCAGCTCGCTCGTCGGCCGCTTGCAGCGCCTCCGCAACCCTCGCCCTGGGCCTCGCGGCCAGCTCCCGCTCCTGCCAGCCGACTCCTCGCAGCACCACGCTCACCAGGTCTGCTCCTCGACGGAGGTGTTCCAGTTGGGTTCGCAGTTCTGTAACGTGTAATAGTAAAATAGAGCCGAAATCCAATGACTGCTGGAATTTTGAAGCGGAGCTTACATTTAGATACCTTTTCCACGTGGAATCGATTGCGAATGAGTTGTAAATAGGGGTGCTGATCTTAGTCATCAAATAAACAAAATACATATACAGCTTTCACTGAATTTTGTGATTCTTATGCACCTGCCTGTATTGCTGTGCTGTACAGCAATATGGATGGACACAAGCACCTTTCGTCCAATACAAATCCAACCCTGTCTATTTCATTTTAATGAACGCACCGTAAAACGTAAAATACATCATAAAAAATTGCAGCTTTGTAGAGTTTTCCATGTTTAAACATATTTTTAATGATATGGCTGATTTAATTTTTAGTCAATTTGCAAAAACCATAGAACAGAAGTTGTTTCTTAAACTACACAAAGATATCTAGCTAGCTAATTAAAAGCACCTAACTTTATAAAGTTAGATACTTTTAAATTAGCAAGACATTACTTATTAACACGTTACTTTTTGTTAGCACAACATGTTTATTTTATGTATTAGTATCGAGTTCAGTAGGATATTATGTTGTGTAACTCTAGCAGCCCGTCCATTCTTATCACGCCGGTAATAAACATTTTCTAGACTTATCACCCAAACGGGGAATTTCATATCCCGTTATCATTTCATTTATCTTTACTAAAGGGGAATCCTTTTCTACTGCTTGTTTTCCTTAAGTATTCGTATATAAAGACTACAAACCATCCAGCACTTTATTCGAATCTCAAATCTAGTCGTATCTAAATACAATACTTATCCAGAAAAAAGTACTAAAAAACTTTAAAAAATGTTTTCTGTGAATCTGTTCGTTTGCGCTGTTTTCGCCGTTGCCAGTGTCTGCGGAAGAAACGTCATGTACGAAGAACGCGAACCCCATTACTACCTCATGCCCGACGCATACTTCGAGGAACCTACTCTGATAGAAGAAGAGCAAATGCATCCCATCCGTGTAGCACGAGAGCGACGTCAGGCCCGCGGCAGCCTCGCCTTCAACTCTGACGGCACTTCCGGGGTAAACATGAAGCTACCCTTTGCAGGCAACGATAAGAACATGTTTAGCGCCATTGGAGGAATCGACTTCACGAATAATCAAAAAGTAGCCGCTGGAACTGCTGGTCTAGCGTATGATCATATCAATGGACACGGGTTGATGCTGACGCACACCCATTTACCCGGCGTGGGAAACCGTATGGGGGCGGCTGGTAGCCTCAACTTGTTCCACAATAGCAACCATGACTTGAATGCGAATGCATTCGCAGCTCGCACCACCCTCAACAACCCTGTCGTGCCTAGTTTTAACACGGTTGGGGGAGACCTCGACTATATGTTCAAGAACAGCATGGTGCCGGCGTCAGCATGGCCCGCACGCCTTTCTTCGACAAGACAGACTACTCCGCTACGGGGAATCTGAATCTCTTCCGCGACCGTTCCTCCTCTCTGGACTTCAAGGCTGGACTGTCCAAGTCCGTTTCGCCTTACATACCTCGTTCATCCTGGGAACCTAATTATGGGTTCACTTTTAAGAAGTTCTTTTAAAAAAACTCAGTGGCTAGGTACGTTTGTGTGTTGAACATAAATAAAGTAACTTAGTTTTTCCAAAATTATGTAATAATACTTATAGTTAAGTATTACTTTATCTCTAACAGATTCACTTAAACTCTACTCTGTAAACTACATTTTTATGTAAGAATTCTACTAGGGTTATACAAGTTGCTAAGCATTTGTGTAAATTATTAATAGGTATGTTATTTTTAAGTGTAAACAACTGTGATACTTAAAATAAAAATGTATATGATATTTTTGTAACAATAAAGTTTGAAAAATGCCATCGTCATTCGTAGACAATTACCTTCAGCTTTAGCCAGCACCTCCGCTCCCCGTTTTCTCAACTGCTCCGAAGTTTTCATCCCCTTGACAGCCGTGCCGCCCATGGGGGCGGGTCCCCTCGCCAGGGCAGCGGCAGAGGCGGCGTTTCGAGCCGCGCTGTCCGCAAGCGCTTGAGCCTCGCGGACTCCTGCAGCCACGTTGGCCCACGCCTGGGCAGCGGTTACGCCCAGAGAAGCCGCTGCGCGAGTTCCCGCGAATAAGCTTTAGAGCAAACACGGATCTAATAAGCTATACTAGTCAGCTATGTATATAGGGTTGGTTTGAAATATGAGGCACCTTTATAGGAGTCCATTAAGGGACAGGCGATCTGTCTGAATATTTTTGTGTAGACAAAATTTTTAACAAATTTATAGACAGTTCAAAACTTACACACATCCGACGGGACTTGAACCCGTATGATCCGCATCATCCGCATTATTATTCTTAAATTTATAGATACGAGTACTTCAGTGTATAAAACAATCAAAATTGTCGAATATAATTTTGCCATTACATTAATTTTCTGCCAGCTACTGACTTAGATCTTCTTTTTCAGCCTTTGTATCCATCATCACTGAGTTAAAATACTGTTCTCCATAGCAGTTGCTTATTATCCTTACCTTTTATACTCCTTAGCCTTGATAGAGAGCTGTGCGACGTGTTTCTCAACGGGTTGCAGGTACTTCTCCCGGTAAGCTGGCGTGAGGTTGTAGAGGATGCCCTCCTTCTCCTCAGCAGCAAGTGTGAGGGCTTGCAGCTCGGCGGCGAGTGACGGGAGACGGATGGTGAGCGACTGCGACCGGAGCAGCGACGACGAGATGGAGTCCGTTAGGTTGGGGGAGGAGAGGGAGATCACGTCCTGGAGGAAGGAAGTGTTGAAATAATAAAAAAAAGATAGGTAGCGAGCTCAACTTGTAAAATATTCAGTAAACACATGAATTGTGTATAAAACAACAGATTGAAAATGATGATGATGAAAAAGAAGAAGATAGGAGTTAGTTTATTAAGAGAAACCATAATCATAAACATAGTTTTAATTTAATACACAAACTAGCCTCTGCCTTCATCCGTCTTTTAAAATTCAAAGTAAGTATTGATCTAAATAAAGAAGAAAACAATACGAGAAATGTGTACTTGAGTTACGTGCTTTATTTTGTGACGAAAGTTATCAAAGCACTTGGTGTTAAGGAATATTTTAAAAAAATGGGTAGTAAGTACTAGCTTTATTATTACCTCTAAGACAAGCCGGCACCGCAGCCCTATATCCCTGACAGCCGCAAGTCTCGGCTTCACCCGTCCCTGCAGCCCCGTGACTGCGTCATCAGCGCTCCACACGGTCTGCGCCAGTTGAGGCAGGTCAGCCGCCTTCTGCTCCCACTGATCCAAGACGGTGGCAAGCTTGCGCAGACGACGATACGCGTCATCGATCCGGTAGTTGTACTCTTGGACTGCCGTTGATTGGACGTTGGCCTGCGAAGGAACGAATTTAGTGGTTATCATATACCATTTACGATTTTTGAAATAAAAAGGCGCATTGAACACTTTATTTTGTAGGTATTGAATGAGCCTTAGCATTCACGCTCGGCTCCCAGAGGCTCGGCTATGTTACACTCGTTCGGGTAAAGTCGGCTCGAGTTGAGGGAGCGAGAGAGATATAACAACTCGTCCCTGCTATACTGCCGTCGCCTTGATGAAGTTTTCACTTCTGTCGTGTGATCTTAGCATACACATTTTTATTTTATGGTTGTCAGGATATTTACCAAAACAAAATCTATTTGATGTTGTTGTAGGTACGGTGCTTTAATAAATAAATGATCACTGAAAACGGCAAAGGCTAAAACAGCACCACGATAACATTTGATATTAAATTACCTATTCTTTGGAAAATTACAGAATATTTTAATATTTTTTCTGGGTGAAAAGATGCCATACACATATTGATTTCACTTAGCACAACCTGACAACCATTACTGTTCGGTGTTTGAAAAATCTCACGTTAAAATGGCGTTTTTTAATATTTAAGTACTCCGATATTAATGCTACATTCATTTTCGTTTTGTCTTGAAAATATTACATTTTTAAACAATAAATCTAAAGCAGACAGAACCACAACTTGTGGATGGAAGTGAAGGAGACCTTTGTCCAGCAGAGGGACAGTAGTAAGTTAATAAAAAAAACCAAGCAGAGCTCAGGCTTAGACTCTTCACTCCTATTTTTCCAAACAAAATTTTCATGTTTAAATTCCAAAACAAGTTCAACTCACCAAATCAAAAACGTCATGTGCTCCAGTCACGTAGCCATCTACCCTCGTATCCTTGATCTGCTTCAACAGCCGCCTCGCTTCCTTCAACGCTCTATGAGCGCTCAAATGTTTTTCTCCCCTCGCAAAATCATCCAGCGCTTCTATTTGCTCAGCCAACTTCCTCTTCTGTCTTAGAACATCTTCTAACGCACTCATGCTTTCCAAACTCAAGTAACTAGCATCTTTGTCCCTTGACAAAGCTTCAACTTTTAGTCTATTCGCTTCAGTAAAGACTCTATGCTCATCTGCCTCAAGGTTTCGTATCGTCTGGTCAGGGTTTTTAGTATATATGAGGCTGTTCTGTACGTCGTTTAGTTGTGTGCGTAGGATGGTCGTGTTGTGTGCGTATTCTCGCAAGGCAGGGAACGGTTTTGGTATCCGGCTGAGCTCGGTTGGGTTTGCATGGGAATGAAGGTAGGAGGAGAGGTGTTCGATTGAGTCCAGAAGGGTTTGGGTGCAGTTATCACACGCTGAAATGAGATAACAGTATACTTAACCTTTATAATCGAGAACTTAACCTATTATAATTGAGAGTGAGATAGAGAAGTTGCAAGAGAGTGTCACAAATAGAAAGGAAATATGGGGGAAAATGATGAGAGATATCTCCATGTATCTATCCCTATTTCCTGTAATATATGCAGCTATAGCCAAACGCTCAATTGTATTTTATTAGTAAAAAAAAAACATTTGTACTTTAAATCTAGTGCTGACAAGGTCAACGGTCGGAGTATTCCATTAGCACTGACCATTTGTTGTCAAACCCGCACTACAGCCCCTTCTATTCCACAAACTTTATATTAAAAAAAATACAAGGTCAACGGTAAAAAATTGGTTGTCTGTAAAGTCGGTTTACGGACGATAGTTTAACGTGACAACATACGTCCGCGCGCGAGCTCCGAGGAATTATAACTAAAGCGATGCGGAGTTGCGGACAGTCGGGCACGGCGCACACCCGCCCGCTTCCTCAGCCTCCGCAAGCGCGCGCGTACGTAACGGGACAAGGAGCGTAACGTAACGGGACAAGGAGCGTAGCGTAACGGGACAATGAGTCATACTTTTTCGTGCATGCAGCCGGCGTTCATCGATTTATTAGACGTCGTCACGTCAAAAGAGCGACCTAAAAGAGTGTACCTGAATTGTATAATGCCTGACAGAGTCAGCGACAGAAAATATTATGAGGCCTGTGTCGTCTCTACTTATGGAGATGACGATGCTTATAAAACTCACGTCTGCATCCATCTCCATCCAAATAAGTTCTGGTGGCGAGGCACATGTTGCATTTATCGCCAATGGCGTGCTCGCGACACCGACAGCGTCCGGCGGTGTCGCAGCGCGCCGACACCGCGCCGTGGGCGTCGCATGCGCATGGGACGCATGCGCCGCTCGCCGAGCGGTGGTAGTTGGCGGCACACGACTCACACTCTAGACCTGCGTAGCCTAGTGGGGGATTGATAAGAATATAGCGTTGCGATTATTCTTTAAAAAAAACATACGAGTAGTTGAATCTGAACAATGTATCACTCTAATACTTAAAATGTTAACCTGTTCAATATTTAAAATAATAAATAGCATTACAATATGTATCTCAGTCACTTACCAGGTTTACATAAGCACTGCAGCCTGCCTTCAGGGCTGAGGGCACAGGCCGAGGCAAAGTTCCTGGCTCGGGAGGGGCACGGACACGGCTGGCAGCCGCCGGGGCCTTCTGGGGTGCCGTGGTACCCCGGGGCACACACGTCACATCGGGGCCCGCCCATACCCATTGTGCAGTTCTAAATGCATCCATTTAAAGGAAAGCAGTTTTATTAAAGGTTGTCGCACTCAAATTTCAATCCAATATTGACTCACCATCACTATACCTCCAAGTGTAGTGATGAATAAATCCCTAATGGACGGTCTAATTGTCTTATTTTTTTTTTAATTTTAAAATTTCATAATGACTCTGAACTGCCAATGAAGGCAACATTCAGTGAAAAGTGTTAAGGCGCTGTGTAGTGACTGGTTACATCTTAAACTTAAAGGTAACATACCTTCATCAATATATCAATACCAAGCATCACCACTACGTTAGTACGTACGTTACCACTATGGTGGTGCAGCTCTCATTTGAAAACCAGTAAGAAATTTTTACCATAACATCATCATGGGAAAACATCAAAATTTGCATAATATTTTAACAAAATAATTTAATCACAACTCATCTGGAGTTTTGGTCAGATTCTCTAGCCTTAATCCAATGTGAATGTTATAAATGATAATTTAAAAAAAACCTAGTGCCTCGTAGTTCAGTATTACATGATAATAAGACTTAGTGGGCAGACACCTTAATAAGTAAAGTCACTCACCAAACAGTCCCCCGTCTCTGGATTACAGCTCCCCGCCCTCCCGTTACACCGGCACGGCTGAGCCCCTCCTTCCATCCGAATCACAATAGTCCCCGACACAGTCGTCATATGGAATTTGGGCGGAGGGATCCAGAAGCCAACAGCCGGTTCCTGACAGGAGGAGGCTGCGTAGCCCTGGGGACAGTCGCACAGTTCCACCCCCAAGGCTGGCTCGGAGCGGCTCAACCCAGGGATCGCCGTATCCAGGGAAACGTTGAGTAGCCTGCAAGGTAGTGTCGTTTGTTTTATCTTTAAACTACAAACTTTGTGTGATTATTTTATTTTATTTTATTATTTTATTTTATTTGGAAAACATACAGTGTTTTATAAACTAATTCAAATCTTAATAATAACTATACACCATTAATTTGTTTTCGCACAGCGAATCTACATAAACACACTTCCTTGTCAAACCAAAGCGAAACAAACAAGGCGAGACGCCAATCAGGATCCACGAACGTCACATGAACCATTATTAGTTCATAAGACACTCCCAGATCCCGACTAGCATCCCGAGTTTATTATAATACTATAATAAGTAATACTACAAGAACAGAAAAAACTCTAGGAAGCACCGTCAAACCAGTCTTTGGTCAAAATATTGCGAACTTTATTCGGAGTCAAGTTGAATAGGTCAAATTCAGGCAAGTCCAGGTTATTGATAGTGATAGGAGATCTGACAAAGAAAGAATTTTGCCTATAATGGGTAGCTATAATGGGTATGAGATGAATACTTTGTTTACTCGAATGATTCGATACCGTCAATAAATTGGAGAAGTCTGTTGATATTGTCGTATAGAGTGGCAATTATTTAATATTTTTGTGCCGTATATAGTGGCAAGACGAGATGGCGACAGGTGGACTAAAGCAGTCACTGGTACCCAAGAAACTGACGATGACATTGGGCAAGACCACCCGCCCAATAGTCTGGCCAAGTGCGAAGCACGTTGGATTGGATGGCAGTGGATGAGATTCGCATATCGAACGAATGGAGGCCTGTGCCTACCCAGATGGATACAGTCTGAATAGACAGACATGTAGATTGAGGGGCAACATCGAGCTAATACATATTAGACCAATGAATGGCAATAATTTAGTAATGTTTTCTAAGGTTCTCGCGATCTTTACTCATTGAAATAAATAGAGCGTTAAATTCGTTTGTTCAATTTCAATGAATATAATTTAGTATTTTGGCGAGATCAAAATAAGGGTAGTTCTCTGACATACTCATTTCTCACACGCACGACCTGCGTTCCTCCAGCAGATAACTTGTGACCACAGTCAATATTGAGCCAAAATATATAGATAAGAAAATGATATTATTTAGTTGCGATTAAGCCCAATATTATGTGTTCAAATTGCGACAAATTATGTAATATTTATGTGTCCGTAGTTCGACCACTGTTCGGCTCGCTCGCGCATACCCACATTTTTGAACTGAAAATGACCGAATGAACTTATACAAAAATCGTCGTTTGTAAAACTAGAACACAACATTTTTTTTCTCTATTTGCACGGCTGAAAATACCAAGCTTTGTGTGTAGCTATGTTTTTCTACACTTCCATCTTATGGATTTATATTGAACATTCTTTCTTCGAAGATTTACTGGCTGATATATTTTTGGCCGAGGGTTGTATAATGGCTTCCCAGCATTAGAGATAAGGTTTATTATTTTCTATTTAAAAGTTTTTTGACCAGAATTCACCGACGGCTACGCCTAAAGGTGAGGTCTCCATCAGGTCATTCTGTGTGCAGGTGTATTAGAAAAAATATATGTAAAAAAAGTAATAATAAACAAAAAAATATTTTTATAATAAAACAAATAAAAACCATCGACACGAAAAATGTATGAATGAATCCCTCAGATACCACAAAACAGTTGAATGTACTCACAACGCGTGCACGTTGTCTCGTCCCGGCGCCCGAGTGGTGGCTCGCAACAGCACTCGCTCGAGACGCTGCAGCGCCACCATGAGCGCGCCGCGGGATGCAACGGCGTTGCTGCCGCGGACCTTCCACAGCGACTCGTGGAGACGGACTGAATGCGTGCCGTTTGCTGGTGGCACGTGCTGAGGAGGAAACAGGAGAATTAGCGACAACAAAAGCATTTAGTAAATACAACAAAGAAATAAAAGTTGAAAATGGTGACATCGTTTTCAAAAATTAGCAGTTTTTGCAGTTTGAATCCAACTAAAATTCGATAATTCTAGAATTTGCTGTGTTAACCGACCTGCTGGACTTTAGCAGTCCCACGTGCCAGTTGCGGTATTGAAGACAATTCATTTCATACAGTAATAATAAATTTCACAGGTTATTGAAAAAAATACGCTCAAATTAACAGACAGTGATTATTATAGAAGTTAATGAAAAACTTAATGCAAAAATCATTTAACCTACCTCATAATAATCCAGTACAATATTCTTCCCATACAGCCTAACGAGTGGGAACCTGGCCAGAACCTCCCTACCCAGCTCGGTGCCCCCCTCCTCTTCCACCCGGAAGCGCAACAGTCCACCGTATGACGTCACTCGATCCCCCAGGAACCTGCTGTCCAGTTCCATGTAGACCGGAACGGGGGGAAAAGGGAGAGTAATGGTAGCATCCGGTGAATGGGTGTGGATGGCTATTAAGGAGTCTTCGTCTACCTGAAATTATGGCATAAGAGTTAATTTCTGTTCTAGAAAGCTTTACAGGTCCTTACTTCTGCGTTAGTGCTTTCTTATTTTTTCAAGTTCATCTAATTATAATTATAACGTGTTGCTCATTGTAACTATAACATGTTGTGTATACATTTAAGGAATATAGTTTAGGTCAAAATTATGAATTGTACATTGTAAAAATTGTAAAGACTGTATTCTGTTTCGTGTACCAATAAACTAAATAAATAAATAAATCTTGTATCAGTTCTATCTATATTTTTTTTCCTGTCGTTTTATAAATTGGGCCGTTCCGGATAGAGATGCTAGTGGGAAAACGCAAATTTGAGAATTCTGAAGTGCTGCCGCTGGTTTAATTGTTTTAGAGGCGAAGATTGGAAAAGGGCAGTGTATTGTCATAATATATCTGTAACTGATATTATCATCAACAATTTTTTGGCTCAAGTTGCTGGTACCTTCTTCATAAAAGGAAAGAGATAAAGAAGATTCGTGTAAAAGTATTCCATGTAAAAGTACTGACATTGGTGATAGGGTCTCGTCCCGAGGGCGTGACGAGCGTGAGATGCGCGGGCGCCGCTGCGTGCAGCGCGGCTCGCGCCAGAGAGGCCTGCTCGCACCGAGACACGCGCCCGAAACAGAAGCACGCGGTGCAGCCGGACGGGTTCGACGCTGACAGGCCGAAGGTGCCTTCCAGGCACGAGGAGCACTTGTCGCCTACCACGTTCTCCTGCAATTGGAGCACGGGAATGTTACACACTCTTAGGAACTCGTCTAAGGTAATGTAAATTGACATAAAATGTGATTTCTGTAATATAAGAATGGGCATAACTAACATCAATTTCATACGTGTCTGATGACGTAGAGTACATCCTGCGTTCCATGATATTTATTACTGACTATACAATTGATAAACAGCTCCTGGAAAGTGAGAGTTTTGAACTTTGTGAAATTGACATTTTATTATAAAAACTAACGTGATGGTTACACATTTTTACTTAAAATATCAGACGAGACGTCCAACGGGAATAACATCTGCTCTGATCTTTTCGAAAAAGACCGCCGAATCCGGTTAAAACCATATTCGGAGATTTCGACTCAAAATAGACAAGAGTAACCCATTATTACAAATAAAAAATTGCCATTTTCTATCGATTCCAAAAAGGAGGGGGTTTTCATTTCGTCTGTAAATATTTTATTGTATTTTGGCGTAACTTCTTGTTAATGAACCGATTTTAATACTTTTTATTGTATTGGAATAGTTGGTAGGTCAGTAGGCTGCGTTCAACCTGCGTTCTGCGTAGTAGTAAGGTTTTAGGCTGTAGGTAATAAGGTTTGCGCTTGACCACCAACTCACCTGATATTAAGCGACGTTGCGGTCTACGATGGAGCGCGATTACCCTGAAGAAACCAGTTCACTCGCGATTTAAAAACACCCAGTCTATATTTATCGCGAAAGACCCACTCAGGAAGTGTAGTAATAAATTTAGAGTAGTAGAGTTCGCTAGTAAAGGTAAATAGGTTTATATAAAGTAGGTATATAGTTTACCTTGCAAGGACATCGGCCCCAGGGGTCACAGTCGCACGCGGTGCTATTGCAGTCCCTAGTGCCGGCCGGCTCGCAGTGGCAGGGCCTGCAGCGGGGGCCGTAGTGTCCCGGGGCGCACTCCTCGCACCGCGCCCCTGACCAGCCAGACCGGCATCGGCACTGGCCCGTGCGGGGGTCGCACACATCTGGAACGTACGCACTAGGTTACGCAATCCACTCTTTTTCTTTTTAAAATTTTAAATGACATGTTTCACTGCTTTATTTCACTTCCCGCACGAGCAGACTACGCAGCTCATGCCGCGCGTCGTATACTCGTGCGTGTATTGCAGTCGCCCCACGCCCAGTGACCCGTTAAGACACATGCACCTGTCGCTGTGTGGACACGTCTCCACTCGCTAGTGTACTCACTGGATACAGCCCCTGGTCCGCACGAGCAGACTACGCAGCTCGTGCCGCGCGCCGTGTACCCGCGCGCGCACTGCCGGCATCCCGCACCCAGGGACCCGCCCGGACACACACACCTGCCGCTGTGGGGGGAGCAGACTTTCCCGCCTGTGCAAGCAGGGCATGCTGGAAAAGTGAAATACTAGATTATGACAACAGAAATATTTCTTTTTACTATGGAAAACTACTTACAACTTACTTACTACTTATTTATTTTATATTACTTTTTATTAGTTAGAAATATTACTTGTTTAGAACTTCGCAGGTATTCTGTTGAAAACTTATCTTATTTCCTCTCGAGCTATCTTGATCGACGTATCAAAGGCGTAATACAAGGACGCCGTTGAATTTATACTTAAGACTAACTCTCCGGATTAGATAAAAAAAAAAAACAGAACAGATAGGACTGTAATTTCAAGCATGTGCAGACGCAGTTTGTTAGGGTAATGTCAGTCAGTACCAGCCGTTGAGTAGTCAATAACATTGTTCTGTCTCGGCTGAATAGTATCGCATACTCCAATGCCCTTGAAAAAGCGCATTCCCATTTCTTACAAATCTAAGCAAACACCAGTATAAACATTTCTTGCTTTTTTTCACGAACTATCAAAAAGTGGAATTCCTTCCTCCGAATGAAAGTGGTTCTTTCTAAAAGTGTGTTTACTTAACACCTTGTACTATTTGTGTATCATTTTAAAACAGTAGGGTAATAATGTTGAATCAGATTAGATAAAATGAAAGAAAGACCACGTATGTAGTGCCAAATAATTATTTTTATAACTTATTTAAATTATTTTTAGCTACAAGTAGAAAGAAAAATGAAATGATGTAGTTTGTATACTTACGTAGACAGCCCGCAGGTCCGAATCCGTAGTACCCGGGCAGACAGCGGTCGCACTGCGCGCCGCCGACGCCGGCTGCGCACGCGCACGCTCCACTCACCGGGTCGCACGCGGCTGCGCCTGCGCCGCACGCGCAACGCTGGCACCCGCCGCGCTCTAGGCCCCAGTATCCTTCCTGCCGTGGTACAACAATTGTAGGAAGGTACAAAATCATTAAAGTAAAAAAAAAAAAAATTTTACGTGCGCGCGAGGTACCCCAAATCATTTTTTTTTTCTAGATTTTAATCTACTACTTTTTGTAACTATTAGATGAAAATGCATATGCATGCCAATGCACCTTTATAGTGGGTACTAATAGTTTTTGAGCAAAGCCGCTGACAGACAGACGGATAGACATGGCGAAATTATAAGGGTTCCTTGTTTAATACGGGACCCTAAAAACAGAGTTGGCCCTTCGCATCCCACTTCTGATGTCGGAAAACGAGGTGAAGGTTCCGCATCAGAAATGGTTGGTTATTTGTTGGGCGTGGGTATAGCGGGCTAGGAGATTGAAACTTCACGAAAGCACTTTGATTTTAGATTGTATTTGCACACTTTAGATTTACAATGTTTAAATGTAGCTGAATATAATAACGAAGGACAAGGCGTTCCGCCAAGTAACGCTTGCCGACACTCGATATTCAAAAGTACTCTTTTCTGTCGATATTCAAAATGCGATGCGATGTGCTCTGAGTTCCCATCCAAACTTATTTTAAACCAGTTCCCTCTGCTCGGCTTGCGCTCGTGTGTGCCCCTCCACCGGCGTTCCCCACTCGCGCCACAACCGAGCTCTTACGGAACGGACCGAAATTCAACGACTAATCGACCAATCAGAAGCAATCAACATACGTAACTGGCGTTACACCGGAAAAGGCGCCATTTCCTTTTCTAGTCCTTCAAAATTAAACTTTATGGCGTAAATAAGTAACTATATTGATAAACTTAAAACTATGCGCCGACATATAAGTATAAGTATTGTTTATTACATACATTGTCAATGTTATCCCCATTTCACTACAGGACTAGCAGAAAGTCGGCGAATTACCACCCATTTCTCGTTAAAATGCCAAAAATCCGTACTCAGCGATATCGATCCACATTCCTGTTGCGTACTGCACAAGAATGGAATTCTTTGCCGCCATCTCTGTTTCCTGAGACCTACAATCTTGGAATTTTCAAGGCTAGAGTGAATAGATATCGTCTAGATCGACGAGCTCCATCCTCGGCCACACCGTCGCTTAACATTAGGCGAGTTGGTGGTCAATCGTAGATCTATCTTGTGTAAAAAAAATGTTATGTGCAACAGTTACATTGACGACTTCTCTGTGAGTACTCAGCTTTAATTTATCAGCGTTTAACACTGACCCAATAGAAGCTGTTTAGCGGCCTCGCATCTTAATAACTCATAAGATGAATCTGAGAGACAAGAATCAACGAGATATTCCGTTTGTCTGGCAAATTAGTAGGATGGTAGGTAACGTTTGGCTTTACCTACATTATTCTATGAAGTGATTGCGGTAGGATACTTTAAATAGGTAGGTACAGCTAAGTAGGTTTCTTTTTTATTAATAGGATTACGCTTCACCGCTAATTCGTTTTTTTTTAGTGATAGGCTAGACCGCCAAACCGCCTGATGTTGAACAATGTGATTTGAAGACACTCAGGCGGGGGAACCCCACTCGGGTAGCATTTTCCACAATTTATTTATTTATTGATCGGAAAATCAACAGCTTTATAACACACGATTAAAATTATAACAACATAAAGCTAAATATTAATTTATAATTTATATTAATTAAGATTAGAATTAGAACAATTTAGAAGTTCTCACCGACTGCAGTAAAGCAATAGTACAAATACTTAAATTATTTTTATTTGGTAAATAAGTTATCTATGTACATTAATAATAAGTACTTAACAGTATTCTTTCCGTATATTACAAAGTACTCATCAGTCAGCATTATCAGTCGTACAGTCAGTCTCACGGCTGCCGGTCGCATATTTATTCAAAGTCGTGAATTAATTTACTATCTAAACAAGTATCTATATAAAAAAATACCCTACTACAGAAACGCAGTTTTTGCAGTCTAACTTAGATTTCTTTACACTCAATAAGCTGTTGAGTGTAAATTTTTGTGAGAAAGTACGCGTAAAATCGCCGTAAAAGATTGTAAATATTCATTCGATAGATTAACTCTAGTAAAATCAGTTGTTTATTTATACGATAAAGTTTGTTGGACGAAAAAAGTACATTTTATTGTTGTGAGAGATGAATTATTATTATTACAAAAAAAAATTGTCTATGAGACTCAAGGAGTGAAGACGAGTCTAACGACACCTCCTACATCAAAATCGATCTAGCGGCTTAGGCTGTACGCGGTCATATATAAACATACATACATACATGTATTATATACATAATCCTCCCTTCTTGCACAGTATGACGTATTTATTTATATATTTTTAGGAAAACTTACAGCCAAAATACTTAAATAAATTAAATATTTATATAAATTACGAGGCTAATTACAAGTTTTCGCCTATAAATTGGAATAATAGGAAACAAAGCTTGTAGCTACACGCGCCTATCTACCAACCATAATAATACTTGCCGGTGAAAAAATACTAAGCGGAAAAAATAAAGATTAGTTTAAAGTAGGTACTTTGTAAATTAATAGAGAATATAGACCCATAACTAGCAGGGAATGGTCTCTATACACTCAATCTACCGATAGTCCGCAAGCGGCCTATATTTGCGGCCCAATGACATTTAATTGAATAACGCAGTTATATTTCCCCTCTGACAAACTTCTTCCCTTATTGCTCTAAGATGTTCATACACAATTGTTTATCATTGGTGGTATTATCAAAATAAAATTGACGGACTGTGTGAAGTGTCATATGACTCGAGATGAGATTGGGCAACCGATGCGGCTGAAAAGTTCTCGAGTACAGAATTTTCAAGGCTAGGGTGAATAGATTATCTTCTAAATCGACGTGTTCCATCCTCGGTCACTCCTTCGCATGCCATCAGGTGAGTTGGTGGTCGAACGTGGATTTATTCAGTATAAAAAATGCTTCGGCAATCGCAGCGTAGGATCCATCAGGCGCGAGGTGGAGAGGCCATACCATACAAGTAACAGCAAGACTATAAATTTAGGATACTTCCAACCGCTCTTTTTTTAAATACATAATATTAGTAGATGTCTTATATCGAGACAGTGATGATGATAATCCCGTCTGCCTGTTACTTTCAAACCTTCATAGCTCTTGGTGACCCAGTACAATGTGACAAGTACAAACCTACATTACGTTTCAGCCGCCATTACTATATATTTCCGAGTTTATTACATTTGAAATGTCACGGCGCCATTTCCTCTGATGTTATTTGAAGGTGCGAGTATAAAGTGTGCTTGTTACGACGCCACGCTGGACGGTTCCAGGGGGCGACCTACTTCCGCTTCAGTTAAAGGTCAGACAGTGCGGGAGCGCAGCTTGGACGACAGGGAGGAAGCTCAGAATAATGTAATAGGTACACCTATATTTTTAATCGCCTTTTTAAAATAAACATTACGGGTTATTCGTCTTAATGTCTGACTTTATTTACAACCGCACTCAGTGATATTTTTGCAGATTTGCACACATCGGTTCAATAATTTTTTTTGTGGGGTTTTGTATTTAAATTAGAAAACTCAAAACCTTCAAAACCAAAACAAAAAAACGGCTAAAAATTTTGATGAAACGGAAGTAGAAACATAGGTCACACTCGATGAAATCCTTTTTCAAACAAAAAAAATATTATAAATCAAATTCGGTCCATTCGTTTGAGATGTACGATGTACGATGGGACAGACAGACAGACGGTGTCAGTATACCTCACAAGTGTCGCAGGCGCGGCCGGTGACGTGCAGCCTGCAGCGACACTGCCCGCTCCGGATGTCGCACACGTTGCTCTCGGACCCCACCGTGGAGCAGTTGCACCCTGCAACAAACGAACACGCTGTCAGGGTTGGGGATCCACATATAATACAACATTCATTCAATTAAATAAAAGGAATAAGTTAACAAAAACCCCGACTGCAGAAGAGGTTGACTGAAGAAAAGATTTTAGGGTTCCGCGGTCAACTATGAACCCTTATAGTTTCGCCACGTTCGTTCGTCCGTCTGTCCGCTGTTTAGCTCAAAGACTATAAGTCCAAGGAAGTTGTAATTTAGTATCAACATCATCATCATCATCATTTCAGCCATAAGAATTCCACCTCGCACATCGAAATGGATATAGAAACATATATACTTAATAACATAAAAAGCATACTCTCGAAAAGCATAACCACTATACTAATTAAAATACATAAAAATCACTACATTCAAGAATGGAATTCTTTGCCGCCATCTCTGTTTCCTGATACCTACAATCTTGGAATTTTCAAGGCTAGAGTGAATAGATATCTTCTAGATCGACGAGCTCCATCCTCGGCCACACCGTCGCTTAACATCAGGCGAGTTGGTGGTCAATTGTAAATCTATCTTCTACAAAAAAAAAAAAAAAAAGGGACAAAAATTGTATGGGAATTTCATTCGCTTTTTTAATAATTTCGTAGTCCTATGTAAATAGGCTAACGAAATGAATGAATCCTGTGTTCTAAACATTTTAATTAGTTTGGTTATGCCTTCAGAATAGCTTTTAGTTTTCATATTACAAACAGACCAGTTTCCGCTTGGCAACCGAAGAGAATTCTTGCAAGCGTCGGCGAAACGACATCTTGCGTTGCCTTTTGCATCATCAACATTACTAAGATCCACTTTTAGTGTTTATAAATGTCAGTCACAAAGAGAAGGGATATCTATCTTGATGTAAACCGTTTATTATCGTTTGTTTGTTAATCGATAATTAATTTTACATTCAATAAGTTTCCACTTCAGTAGTGTTAATAGTTTAAACATACATACCAGTTAATAGTTTACATTGTAGGTTAAGAAATAATATAATAAGTCATCCGCTACTTAAGTAGTGGTCAAAATCCAGCGTATTAAGTTGGTAAGTACTCATAAATAAGTACTAAAATATATTTTTTTTAAGTTAAATCGTTTTATTGAAAAGGAAGATAATCATATATGTAATGTATTTACTGTACTCTATTAGACAAGCCTTTTCTTTCGAAACCCATATTGTGGGCGTTGTGAAAAATATGAAATCCGCCATTTTGTGGCGGCGGCTATATTGAATTTAGAATGATACTAATTAAATTTAATTGTATAGTCATCTAAACTGACTATACGAACAAATTATCAGATCAATCTGTCAACGGAAAAGGGGTCAAATTTCGATTACTAAATTTGACCTAAAAACATAAACAACGATATCAACAACAAACATGGCAAGCCAAATAAAACGGTAATTATGTAGGTAGGTATTTAGGCTACAATTGCCAGCGCTACTGATAGTATGTTACCTCATATTATGTGAAGCGTGGAAACACCTATTTAAACAAAATGTACTGTATCTTTGTCTGTCTGTGTTTATTCAATACGGAGCAAATTATTTCTGCTTTTGAAAACCGTTAAACAGCAACAACTCCTGCCAGAAATCAGATTAAGCAGCCATTTGGTACAATTTAGAGTCTGTAGTTTGACCATCGTGTCTCGCTCGCGCATTAAAATATTTATGTAGATATAAAATGATTTAATGAACTTATAAATAAAATCGTCCCACAAAACACTCAAAAACAATATCATAAGTTTTCGACAAAAAATATTTTGAAAGTTAATTTTTATTCTTATACCTAAATCGATTATACGTAAACGTTAATAAACCTGTAAAAATATTTTCTATACTTTATCAAAATTTGTATGAAAATTAACTTTGATCAACAACGACATTCCAAAGTTGATCAAAATGAAATTTTTGTAGAAAATTTGTGATGTTGCTTCTGTTGGGGCTATTTTTTTAGGGTTCCGTACCTTAAAAGAAAAAAACGGAATCACTTTGTTGTCCGTCTGTCCGTCTGCCCGGGTTTCAAGACCGTTATCTCGGGAACGCGTGAAGGTATCGCGTTGAAATGAAAACCATATACGCAAATCCATAGTATCTTGCTGCAGAAAGAAAAATCCAATTTCTCAGTTTTAATTAAAAAAAGTTACAGCCGAATATGTCATAAAAATGCACACTTCGACACTCACAAGGAAATCAAAACCTATGGGGTACTTCCCTATGGGGAAGTACCCCAAGAACCTATGGGGTATGGGGTATGGGGAAGTACCCCAAGAACCTATGGGGTATGGCAAGAAGCATTGTGTTACACATATAGAGTACACATATCTATAGGAAAAAATCCGAAAACTGGTCATTTTTAATTTAATCACAAATAAATAGTGTCTTTACGCAAGGAATGTCTTTAACCGTATCATGTGGGGTATCATATGAAAGAGCTTTATTAGCATAAGTTAAAACAGGTTTTTAAATATTTTTACGATGTATATTTTTCGGTATAAGAAGGAAAATATGAAAAAAGTACGATGTCCCCCTTTTATCTACTAGTTTATACGGAACCCTCGGTGGGCGAGTCTGACTCGCACTTGTCCGATTTTTTTAAAATTTCATTTAGTCAATTTATATCTTCAGAAATGTTGCTATGTGCGAGCAAGACAGACTATAGTCGAGCTACAGACTCTCCGAAGTATATTTACTAACATTGTGTGCTAAGTGCAGAAGCTAGTAAAATCACGCGGCGTTCGCTACGTGCTTGCGGGCTAATTGGTGGGTCTAATTATACGCTGCGCTTCCGTGCTGGGCTATTTATGGAAGGAAAGAGGAATTAGAAATTTTTCATGATAATTATGGAAGAAATACACACAAAAATTGTACAGGATAGGTGGTGGCATAACCTAACGATGTTCTACAATGTATCTTCTTCATGCTGTCAGTGTAAAATGAGTACTTAAGCGCTTAAATAGTTTTTTTTAATGCAAGATAGATCTACGATTGACCACCAACTCGCCTGATGTTAAGCGACGGTGTGGCCGACGATGGAGCTCGTCGATCTAGAAGATATCTATTCACTCTAGCCTTGAAAATTCCGAGATTGTAGGTCTCAGAAAATAGAGATGGCGGCAAAGAATTCCAAGTTAAGTAGTAATACAGTAGATATTTATTTATTATTGGAATGACTTAAGTATAACTACTGCTTTAGTAATCTCCCTTAGTTTCGAATTAGTCTAGTCTCCTGTGTCAAATAATTATTTGTCATAAAAAATAATCTAAAGATAGCTTATTCCAATAAATTGTAATTCTGCGCATGCTTTTTTCGAAAACATTTACACTCAATACAGTATCAAGCATAACAGTTCATAATTCATAATTCATAATAACTTTATTTGCGTATATGGGTACAAACAGATAGAATCCAGACAATAACAAGCCCGCCATATCCTGCCTTACGGCATGCAAATTTGAACAAAATAAAATTTCACATTACTAAGACCTCTCAAAAATCTTACTTACAGTTTATACCACAGAACAATATTTAGTTTATACAGCGAATATTTCCATTTTCCTATACATAATTAGGTACATTGCATATTAATAACATCTCCAAGCACAAAAATTCAAGGCATATTTACACCATATTTAATTTTAAACAATAATAAATAATATCAACGGGACCAGTATTCCACAGCACGATAATTCGTGTCATAATAGAACAGACAAGAATAATTAGTCTTAAATCATCTATTCATGGCCGTACCAAGTATGAATTAAAATACAAGTTTCAAAACATAATAATGCCAAATAATAGTGATAATAACCTAGAAAATTCAATTATAATTACGTAAATAAATTGCAATGTCAAATGAAATTATGTTATGCCAATGATAAATGAATAAAAAATAAGAATGTCATAACAAAATACAAATATTAGTAAAAATAAAAAATATGTCAACAGATAAGATTATAAAAAGTCAACATAAATTAGATAGCAATATCAATTAGAGATGATTATGTCAAAATAAAGTCAATTTTATATAATAATGTCATGAATCACCAATATAAACAAAAATAAACAAAAACAAAAACTCTCCTACCACTGCACTCTCCTACCAACTCCCATGGTCCTGCCAACCTCGTGGTTATGAAGTCATACTATGAACACTCTCTCGCCACCTCCCATAGTCTTGCTAACCTAGTAGTTACGAAGTTATACTATGCACACTCTCTCGCCACCTCCCATAGTCTTGCTAACCTAGTAGTTACGAAGTTATACTATGCACACTCTCTCGCCACCTCCCATAGTCTTGCTAACCTAGTAGTTACGAAGTTATACTATGCACACTCTCTCGCCACCTCCCATAGTCTTGCTAACCTAGTAGTTACGAAGTTATACTATGCACACTCTCTCGCCACCTCCCATAGTCTTGCTAACCTAGTAGTTACGAAGTTATACTATGCACACTCTCTCGCTACCTCCCATAGTCTTGCTAACCTAGTAGTTACGAAGTTATACTATGCACACTCTCTCGCCACCTCCCATAGTCTTGCTAACCTAGTAGTTACAAAGTTATACTATGCACACTCTCTCGCCACCTCCCATAGTCTTGCTAACCTAGTAGTTACGAAGTTATACTATGCACACTCTCTCGCCACCTCCCATAGTCTTGCTAACCTAGTAGTTACAAAGTTATACTATGCACACTCTCTCGCCACCTCCCATAGTCTTGCTAACCTAGTAGTTACGAAGTTATACTATGCACACTCTCTCGCCACCTCCCATAGTCTTGCTAACCTAGTAGTTACGAAGTTATACTATGCACACTCTCTCGCCACCTCCCATAGTCTTGCTAACCTAGTAGTTACGAAGTTATACTATGCACACTCTCTCGCTACCTCCCATAGTCTTGCTAACCTAGTAGTTACGAAGTTATACTATGCACACTCTCTCGCCACCTCCCATAGTCTTGCTAACCTAGTAGTTACAAAGTTATACTATGCACACTCTCTCGCCACCTCCCATAGTCTTGCTAACCTAGTAGTTACGAAGTTATACTATGCACACTCTCTCGCCACCTCCCATAGTCTTGCTAACCTAGTAGTTACGAAGTTATACTATGCACACTCTCTCGCCACCTCCCATAGTCTTGCTAACCTAGTAGTTACGAAGTTATACTATGCACACTCTCTCGCCACCTCCCATAGTCTTGCTAACCTAGTAGTTACGAAGTTATACTATGCACACTCTCTCGCCACCTCCCATAGTCTTGCTAACCTAGTAGTTACGAAGTTATACTATGCACACTCTCTCGCTACCTCCCATAGTCTTGCTAACCTAGTAGTTACGAAGTTATACTATGCACACTCTCTCGCCACCTCCCATAGTCTTGCTAACCTAGTAGTTACAAAGTTATACTATGCACACTCTCTCGCCACCTCCCATAGTCTTGCTAACATAGTAGTTACGAAGTTATACTATGCACACTCTCTCGCCACCTCCCATAGTCTTGCTAACCTAGTAGTTACGAAGTTATACTATGCACACTCTCTCGCCACCTCCCATAGTCTTGCTAACCTAGTAGTTACGAAGTTATACTATGCACACTCTCTCGCCACCTCCCATAGTCTTGCTAACCTAGTAGTTACGAAGTTATACTATGCACACTCTCTCGCCACTTCTCATGATCCTGTCAACCTTGCGATTATGAAGATATACACTATACGAACGGTCAGATATTTTTTCCCTTTTAATAAGGATGCTTGTTACTGTAATGTACAGAACCTATTTCTAGCTGAATCTGTGCATCATAAAATACGAATTTATATACACGCACTCTCATAAACGTAAGCAATTACCCAATTCAACATCATTAAACGTTGATTATCTCTCGTTTGACTGCTAAACCAACTGTTTATCTACCGTTTAATGCAAGAACAAGCAATCGGCCGGCTTTTTGATCAGTCGATCTGTTGGACGCGCGGAATTAAGTATGTACTCAGATAATGCAATGTTTAGGGTAAGTGGTGACCATTCAGGGCTGCCTTTATAGTAAAACTTATTACATAGATAAAGTTTTAACAAGTATAAGTTTAGAAATCTCGGCAATCTCGGCATCAAAATTCTCGGCGGAAAACGGCTTAACCGATTTTGATGAAACATACTCGTAGCTAAGAACACTTTCGATGAAATTCTCTTTAAAACAAAAAAAACTAGATCAAAATCGGTCTATCCCTTAGGCCGTCACAGACACAGCTATAATATATATTAATATACCGTACTATAATATATATTATAGCAAGCTACCACACACGGTGATGATGCTATAATATATATTTTGCCTTCATTTCATTGATGGTCGGCCTAGCGTTTGCACGTGTTTTGTAATAAAGGGTGATTTTAAAACACAGTAATTATGAATTCAACAAGTGCATTGTTATTGGAATTGACAGTTCTTCAGACGACGATTCTGATGTTGCTTTAGAGATGTTAGTTGCCCTGTCAGGCACAAAAATTAGTCACAATCTAAGTCACGTATACAGTCAATTTATAAGTCGAATCCTGCTTCAGTAAAGTGGTGGCGACTTTACTAGAAGCTTCTATGAAGTTTTGTCGACAACGTAAAAATCGTAAAATTACCACGTTTCACTATTACATTTCACTTGCCCACACTCATGTACTTGATCAAACACTTAATGAATTAAACTGAGGGTAGTTACAAATGTTTTTTAAGTTTATGGAAATAAATGTATCTGTATTTGAATAAAACACCACCATTTTTATAGCATTAATATTCAAAATAACACAAGTTTAGGGAAAAAAAAACAAAGCAACAACATGTTTCGATGACGTTCCTGCCAAAACTCTCTTTAAACATGCTGTATATCCAAAATATGTCTTGCTATACCATAATTTATATTAATATGCGATAATATAAAAATATGCAATAATATAAATTACGGTATAGTTTGGTTACGTCATAGAAATATATATTATAGCTGCGTGTGCGGTCACTCGAAAATTTGTATAGAAAATATATGGTAATATGTTTAGCTATAAAATATATTAATATAAATTATAGCTATGTCTGTGACGGCCTTTAAACAGATAATCAACCTTCAGGCAGCAGACGCCTGCGCAATATAGGTTTTTTTGCGAGGCTGGTTAAAAACTAATGAATTCACTGATTATAAAGTGCCATTTTTCTTGTGTAGGTTAAGACTATTTCGGAGAACTTTTGCTTTTGCTAGCAGCATACTTTACTTGCATTCAAGGCATGAGCGCTTGTCTTAGATTCTGAGAAAAGCTATGAAAAGATAAGATTCCTGGCAGTTTTGAAACTCTCCAAACGACTGATATTTCGATGACATAAGCCAAGTACTTTCGATTGTTCATTTTGCTTCTCACTCCTACAAATGCTCGCTTGCTTCGCTTGGCTTTTGATTCGTTTTTGCGAAGATTTCGCTCTTACATGAAATACTGACAAATTGGGAATCTTCTTATAAACAAATGTAATTTTAATGCTAGAGTGAAGATATCTTAAGATATCTTGTAGGTCGATGCTCCATCTTCGATCACATCGTCGCTTTACATCAGACGAGTTGGTGGTCAATTGTAGATTTCTTACATGTAAATAGCAAATTGAGAATCTCCTAAGACCTAAATAGAAGGAATTCCAGAGCCAACTCCGTGCGACAACCCTATTCACATATTTACGCACAGCTCTTGTTTAATTCGAATGGACATGTTGTAATCATCCGTTGGTCAATATCAATATACACGTTTGAATCTTGTAAGATTCCTTTATAAGTACGATATCGTTTTAATTTTTTAATATTTTTTTTACTATACTAGCAGAGCTATGCTCTGCAGTTCCACACGCACAGTAATGAAAAACGGTGAAGGTAGAACTTAGATATTTTTAACCGACTTCCAAAAAGAAGGAGGTTATTAACACGACTGTATGTTTTTTATTTGTATGTTTGTTCACCGATAACTCCGTCAATTGTGCAATATTTTTTGTTTGGTAGGTCATACTGAAGTATCAGAGGTGGTCCCATATAGGTAAATTTTATCAAAATCGGTTCAGTACTTGGGTTTTTATGACCAAACTGGTAAAATATCATCCAAGTAAACAAATTGGGTAAGTATAGAGAGTTTTTTCAGTTTTTCAACCGACTTCAAAAAAGGTCCTCCTTTTTCTCAATTCGACTGTTTTTTTTTTGTTTGTTACTTTTACTGATTTTTTTTTTTATTTGAAAGCTGGTGCTTCCCGTGTGGTCCCATTTCAATTTGGTCCAGTTCTGACAATGGCAGCCATGAGAAGTCGGTTGCTTCAGTTTTAAACACTATACTTATCTTTTATTAAACTATAATTATCTACAAACTTAAACACAATATAGTGAAGCAATTACCTAAGAATCCAATCAAACACTTCCAATTCATTTGTAGACGAACATAACTGATTTGGACATTTACAGGTAAAATGGTGCCGAAACGAAATGCAATGGAATTTACGATCCAATCGGCAATCCGCAAGCACTGGAGCGATCGGGTTCAATTCTACTGAACATGCGCATGCGCACTCGACGGAAATCTGAACTTACAATGCTGCTTTAAAACAATGGGAGAAACAAATATCGCTTAAATATACTAGATTTATATTATTTGTAACACATTATATACTAACTTAACTTTAGAGTCTATTTAACTGTTATTGGCTTATGTTTGTCTGTAACACGACAAATCAACATAATATGGAAGAAATATAGAGAAAAACATAACCCTCCTTCTTACGCAGTCGGGTAAAGAGATAGGTACTAACTCACTTAGTTCTGATCTAACCAATACTATCCATACTGGCTATATGAAACAGCGTATCGACAGTAGCATAAAAAGTCGAGACTTGCGGCTCTTTATGAAGGTTTTATTTCTGTCCCTAGGTATATGTTGTGACAGCCTAGTAAATTATGTATTTTGATAAAGCTAGTAAATTACGTATTTCTCATATACTTAACAGGAAAAATATGTAATTTATTAATTAAACCATTAATTTAAAAAAAAAAAAAAAAAAATGGTTGTCTGTAAAGTCGGTTTACGGACGATAGTTTAACGTGACAACGTCATAACAAAACATTGATGAAATGATGAATGATGATGATGATGATGTAACGGGACAATAAGCGTAACGCAACGAGACAATGAGTCATACTGTTTCGTGCGTGCAGCCGGCGTTCATAGATTTATTAGACGTTGTCACGTCAAAAACTAATAATTTTACTATGGAAATAACGCGGCTTTCATACATTTTTAAATAAAAACTATGGGTCATGCACTCACAAAACTATAGTAAACTTAGTCGGATTTTTCGACTCAAAACAGACTCAGTGAGTGACCCGTACTTTTTATCTAATAATTTTAAATAAATATAGCCAATAGCATAGCCACATAAGATTTCAAACAGATAAAAAAATTATTATCGAAATCAGTTGATGTTTAGGAGTAGAAAACAGTTTTTTAACCCCCGACGTAAAAACAACGGGGTGTTATAAGTTTGACGCGTCTGTGTGTATGTCTGTGGCATCGTAGCTCCCGATCGGATGAACCGATTTTGATTTTGTTAGAAAGGTAAATTAGGCGGGAGTGTTCTTCGCTATGTTTCATCAAAATCGGTTCAGCCGGTCGGTTCAATCGGTCAATCGTTTTTTTTGTCGGGGATTTTTGAGTTTTATTAACTTATACTTGTTTCTAATTTGTATATTTGTATTTATATGCGCGACGTTTTTGGTAAATATTCTAGTAAATCAATATTACTGTATTTTACTATGGCTAAAATTTTATTATAAACTTAAATTAATTTTTCACAATTTTTTTGCTAAATTAATTATGTTTGCATGCATTTTATGTACTTGTACTTAGTTTTTTTTCTATTAAGTCTGCCATCAGTGTTATCGTCAAATAGGACGCCCGCGATACTGGTTTTCCTAGTGCGGGGTTCATAGTGTTTTCTATATGCGCAAATGGTTTGTTAATAAAGATATTTGTATTTGTATAGTTTCAACCGCATTCGGCGGCCTTTCTCAATACTGTATTTACAGGTGATGGGAATTATTTGCCGAAAATCAAACCGATTACGAAATTAATCATCGAGCAGAAAACACTATAACTGATCAGTTTGAAATTCAATGTTCGCCGCAGCATAGATATAACTTGTCCTACTTTAATACCCCGCCCCAGTTTGAACAGTCAGGGCTCTTAAACAAGATTATTTGCAGTAATATTTAAAGTAGACAGATACTTAGCTACCACTAAAAGCTTCTACGGGTAGATGTAAGTGTTTCGAGTGCTCCACTTCTGCTAACGGGGCCGCCATAATAATTTCGTAACAACCTATAAAATGCAAAATTATCTACAATACGTTCGTAAACGATCGAAACGCTTCGTTATCTGCATCTTCGATTGAACGATTTTTACAAGTAGTAAAATAATCATAAATATTAGTAGAATAGTCGTTAAATAGTGTAAGATCATCGTAAAATGTTTTATCGACGTGTTTCCGTAATAATGGAAGTGGGCAGTAACATTTTAAAACGATTTAAGACGGTTGAAGCGTTTTACGATATTTGAATGATACAAATTTTATGATATTTTGGTATTTTTCAAATTTAAATCATTTCGTCAGCGGCAGCGGCTGTACTATACATAATATTATATCGTTGTATTTTAACACCTACTTATTTAAAACGATTTTCATATTTTTTAACAAGATAGATCTACGATTGACCACCAACTCGCCTGATGTTAAGCGACGGTGTGGCCGAGGATGGAGCTCGTCGATCTAGAAGATATCTATTCACTCTAGCCTTGAAAATTCCAAGACTGTAGTTCTCATGAAACAGATATGGCGGCAAAGAAATGAAAATAAGAAATTTATCTTACATTTTTATAACGAAAATACTTTTTTAAGTTCCCTTTTTATGTATGCCAAGTCTTAATCAATTCTGTCCAACATATACGGTAAAATTATGTAATAATGTATTCAAAGGGTACACAATAAAGTTAGTGCCATAAGACAGGTACATAGAGTAAAGTGAACCCAGTGTCAGAATATTAGATTAATTAACAAAGCCCGGCTAAAAGCTCAGCGGCCAAACCAGTTGTTCTCATAGGTCCCTAGCATTAGCCACTCGCGCCGTCTAGACTAGGCACCTGGTGCTTAGCGAAATATGCCGGGAGTGAGAAAATTGCTCCATTTGCCGAAGCCAATTATTTGCAGTAAAATTATGAGGACTTTCGAATTATACGACTACAATAATAATGAATTATATGAAGAGTCTATTGTTATTAATATGAAGAACCTCGACCAACATCTCAAGACTCTCACTTGGTGATTGAGACAAGGATCGGTTACAGAAGGAAATCGTCTTAGACACGGCACGCATTGTCAGGAGGTTCCTAAGTCAGTAGTTTCATCGTCAGCATCCTGGACCCCGCACCGCTGACGGCAGTACCTTAGTTTTTAAGTTTTTTAGTTATATAAAACTTGAAAACGAAGAAAATTATAATAAATTAATTTAATTAATTTATTATTAATAATATAAATATTAATTTTAATTTAATTTATTTCATGACGTACATTACTTCTACAATTACTAATCCCAACATTAAAGCAAGGAACGTGCTTCGTAACAAAAACCCAAGCTCTTTAATTCGTCAGCAGTTTTATCAAAGGACTGCTCGCGCGCATTCTCCGGTCATTACGCAGGACATGCATCAGATAGACTAACTAAAACTAACCTAGCATTCTTACGACCTAGCCTAGACTAATTTACTATAGAGCTAATATGGGATCTTATGGTGGTAGTAATGGTATTTTATTTTTTACCGACTTTCAAAAAGAAGGAGGTTTTCAATTCGAGTACATGTTTTTTAGGGTTCATGGCATACGACATTCACAACGCACGCAGCTATCTCTGTCACGCATCACAACATTTGCAAGCATATAAAAGGATATTAGAAAAGTGAGAAATTAATTTGTTTATTATTGATACGAGAAATACTTAAAAATGTTTTTCTTTGATATCTTTCAAATTGGCTGAGGAGTAGGAAAATATAGGTACTTATATTTTTAGGGTTCCGTACCTCAATAGCAAAAAAACGGAACCCTTATAGGATCACTTTGTTGTCCGTCTGTCCGTCCGTCCGTCCGGGTGTCAAGACCTTTATCTCGGGTACGCGTGAAGGTATCGAGTTGAAATTAAAACCATATACGTAGATCCATAGTATCTTGCTGCAGAAAAAAAAACTCAGTTTTCGTAAAAAAAGTTACAGTGAAATTTGGCAAGAAGCATTGTGTTAGAGTACACATATAGGAAAAAATCCGAAAATAGTGTCGTTAAGCAAGGAATGAGGGTCGAAATTTTAAAGTGAATTAACCGTATCATGTGGGGTATCATATGAAAGAACTTAATTAGCATTAGTTAAAACAGGTTTTTAAATATTTTTACGATGTATATTTTTCGGTATAAGAAGGAAAATAAAAAAATATGATTTCCCCCTTTTACTTACTAGTTTGTACGGAACCCTCGGTGGGCGAGTCTGAGACTCATACTTGTCCGGTTTTTTTTTAATATATCAGGGACAATTCAGTTATTCAAAACCGATCCATAACTGAACCTTGTGCAAAGCATTTCCTGTCGGCTGCTATCATTTTTTGATTTAGTAACGAGCGAAGGACGTGTTACGTTTCATCTAAAGTGTCAATTGTATGACATAAAAGTGACTGATCAAAAAAACTATGGCAGCCGGAGGGAAACGCTCCACATATGGTTCAGCTACGAAGCGGTCTTGAATAACTGAATCGTCCTACTTATATCTAGTAAATAAACAAATGCATTTCTCACTTTTCTAATATTTCTAATCAATAATGTTTAAAAAGGTTCTGTTGCGCGAGAGAAAGCTGCGCGCGTCCAACTTCTGCTAATCTGCTCTACTGAAATTTGAGTGTTACTTGATTTATGTTATCGGTGGTCAGTTCCAGTGTATCAGAGAACATTACTAGAAATCACAGTGACAATAACCGCGTACTGCATTCAAATCTCAATAATCTGTACTTGTCTGGAATGGTATCACGCGATAGTGCGGGGACAAACCGGTCCAGCCACTTAGTTCTATCATATCGATACACTAGCACAACGCTATATACTGGACCACAGGTCCTGTCAAGCATAAGAAGCTAAGGATATTCTGTTGGATAGGACTTGGGAAATAGTTATGATGCCGCTAAGTTTTCTTTCCAAATATTTAGTTCCAGTACTCGATTATTTATACAGTGTTGGAAAGTGAATAAAATTGCTAAAACGTGTTTTCTCTTGCAGCAAAATTACAACTACGTCATAACTACTTACATACTTATCCTGAGGACATATTTTGTGGATATCAGAATGAATTTCGAAACTTAGAAACCAAGGATACTTGATACTAGCAAAATTTAACTATGACATTTGACTGCTGAATCCTTCCAGGAGGAAATATAATAGAAAAAAATCCTGAATTTAGAACACAACTTTGGTATCCCGTATGTATGAGAATCGTTTCGGAAAGCTTACAGAATAGTATTAGGGATTTGAGAACATATCTAAACGAACCTATTGAAGTGAGCTTCACGAATAGTATGTGTCTTCTTGCAAAGAAAAGGACAATCAGAAATAATGACTGAGACAACATCAGGCCTCATGGCTCCGTGGCAGTAAGACTGCCTTACACAGATACGAATTTGTTTCCAAAGTAGGACAAATTTAATGCACAATAAATGGTTAACTGTAAAAGTGACTATATTTCTTATAGTTTTGCATATTAAAGCTCACTGAGACGCGTGTTCCGAGCGGCTTTTGCACTAATAGGACAACATACAGTTCTGCTGAAACCACAAGGTACAGTATAAGCTAGTTGACTAAGCAGCAATAAGTAACCAGCCGCTGCTCTTATAGATTTAACTTAAGCATGATCGATGCGACGCGTGACCAAAACGCTGGCGCGTATCTGGCCCAACGCATAAGCATTGCCATTCAACGTGGCAATGCGGTCAGCATGCTGGGTACGCTGCCAACTGGTAGTGGGTTTGAGCATTTGGATTATCTTTAGACCTTTATCGGTCTGGGGTGATCGATGTGCTTTTTGTGTAGTAGTTTAGTTAGTTGAGTCTGTATATTGTTGTGTTGTAGTTAATAAAGGCGCTTGCCATTAAAAAAAAAACTTAAGCATTAACTAAACATCAATAGAAATCTCAGCGCAATATTTTGTCAAGTCATGTTACCCATAGCGACACTAATACCGATTTTATACACTTTCGCGTGTGTTGGTTAGTTTGTATTGAAGCCACACCTGGCGCTATTTATCTCACTAATGCGACACTAGTCGGCCGCCGTGGCTCTAATGCCGTGTACACACGGTGCGAGTAACTTGGACATGTTAAAGTACTTATTTGTTACATAAAAGAATACAGTTGATTTTAATAATGATATTCGAATATGATTAGAATTAACTGTATAAAGTGTAGCACATTGAAAAACCGCCAATTTCGTTTTTTTATTTACAAATTGTAGCTGGTAATCTAAAAAATGACAGATCTACGCGCATCACAATCTTTTTAAACATATAAAACCATTTGATGGAGATAAAAATGAGAAATCAATTTGTTTACTTAAATAGCACAAATATCAAAATAAGTTTTATTCAGACATCACTTATACTGACGACGGAGTAGTAGGCAAGCTATATTTTCCTACTCTTTACCCAATTTGAAAGACATCAAAGAGTTTTTTTTTATATTGCTCCTATCACAATAAACAAATTCATTTATCACTTTCTAATACCCCAATGATCTTGATTATTCTAATAACTCAATGATTTTATACGTATAAAAATGTTGTGATGCGCGAGAGAGATAGCTGCGTTAAGCGCATCCTTAAGCATTTTATAATGTAATTGTCAGAGTGTATTAAAGTTTAGAAAAACATATTGTGTAATCTGAAACAATACTAGGCATGCGCAGAATATGCATTTACTATTTAGGAGTAAATTATACACTTGAATGTGTATAATCACACATAATTCAGCCAAATCTAAGAATTTTATATACTTAATTAGAGAGATTCAGAATGTTTAAATAGGTTAACTCAGTTACATAGTGTACCTATTTCAGGTGTACAATGTATTATTAGGAGTTTACCTAGGTGGTTTCTTCAGTCAATATACATACATATATATTGGTTTAGTATTTTTCAGAGACGTTTACTTGCGTAAGTTACTTGTAAAGTATAGAAGCACCACATAACACTACATTACAGTTTAGCGGTTATTTTGAAACGTCTTGAGACTGATATAAATTTAACGTTATGGGATGGGATGTTATGGATTTCATAAACGTGACAAATGGTGGATTTGTTCGTGACACTTTCTTAGCTAATTTCACGTAGCGACGAATTAAATGTATTTCTGTTTTTCCTTTTGTTTTTTAATTATTTTCTTAGTTATACCCGCCCATTTTCCTAGATTCGGATAGTCGTTTGCTAGTTATAATCTTATGATACTTGCAAATAAAGCTACCCCGATAACTTCACTTCTGTAAATCACTTGACTTGTAATTTTTAATGTTCGTTATTATCAATCAGTCAATAAGCACTATAATTGTATATGTATAGTATAAAAAAAAACAATAACTAAAACCCGACCACTGAATAATTACGCTCTAAAAAGTATGAAACAAAATATTCTCATCTGAAATGATTATGTACAAACTATTCGATATGTATCATGTATTAAATAAACAATTATTACATGTAAATAAATATTTTATTGTATTTCTTACATATTCATATTGGTGTTCAGAAGATCCGCGGTCGTATGCCACCTACCGCGACAAAACAAAACATTTTATTACACAACGGCCGACGAAGCCCCAATATAGCTAATTTAGTATCAATATTTTAATTTGTTTTATTTTATATTTCACACTAGTTTAATTAGTTTTATCTTGTACTTCAATTATAATTTATTTTATAAACTAACTTATTAACTAATTTGTATGTGAAGCTAATAAAGCGTAATACAAACAGCTGCAAATTACAATCACTACTCAATGTAGGTATTAACTATGTAGGTATGTAAAGAGTGTAAGATAGTTAAGTGAATGCTAATGGAGAACAACACGTTGATCTCCGGAAGGTGTTGGTGTGTTTGTGTTCGCACCCACAGACTCCGTGTCCACACGACACCATGTAGGTAATCTGTTACACAGTTTTCAGATTAGTGTTGCTTCCAATCTTCCATATTTGTTCTATCTATAATCGTATTCAAATTATGGTGTATGATATCTATCAGTAAAGCACGCGTAAAAGTGGATACATATGTAATTATGTTTGTATCCCTCTCGTATCATCATCATCCCACTTTCCAGCAACAAGAAGTCCACTGCTTGAAATAGCCTTCCCATAGATTTCCAAAAACAATGATAGTCGCGCGGCATGTTCCCTGCGTCTTCCTGCCACTTGTACGAGGTGGTCTATCCGTCTTGTGGCAGGTCGCCCTTCGCTGAGCTTGCTGATGCGTGTACTCCACAGTGCCCTCGAGAACTTCAGCCCCATTGGGCATCAGTTTCATGTGCTACCAGTATGTGCCCCGTCTATTCCTCTTGTATGTGTGGAGCAATGATGTAAGTGTAAATAGGTTGAGCGATCAAAAAGTACCATATCCTGGGTAATATACTGCGCCAGCTGGACATCTTTATTCTGACTGGGTCCTTATGAGGAACAGCACGTGTGGCTTTGCAGTCTCGAGATGGTGACGGACAGCCTCGAATTTTTTCGTGCACATCTCAAATTTTGAAGAGATGGACATGTAGTAAGCGAACATGCTTCCGCAGTTTGCACAATTTGCCAATAATCCTTTATTTTATTTTTGTAGATAGACACTCGTAGATGGATGGAAGACGGTAGTTAAGGGAGACACCACTCCAGAGAAAAACACTAAATGACACCGCACAAAAAGGAGACTAGTTTATGGACACTAAAAAGACGCCTGTTTCCCCATAGCCACGATGTGGTTGCATAATTTTCAACAGCAAACAAGATTATAATGAAAACAATTATGATGATTGGTCTTAAATATTTTTTAATACGCTTCACTTTATTTATTTTGTAAAGATACCATAATGATAACTACATAATAATATCTCTATTAAAGTTTCCATTCCAATATACAGCAATATACATGGGATATTAATGTATTAATTCCACTTTCTCTTTCTCTAATAATGTTGTGAATGTTCTTAGCTTTAATGTCAACTTAACTTTATTAACCTAAGCGCTAAGTAAAAGCACTGGGCGTGGCCCCTGACTGTGACTTCAATACAACGCGACATTGGATAAAACGAGTTACTATATTATTATTTGATTTTCATACGCTGAGGATATGAAAAATATCTTTAATTATACGAGAATTAATTAATTATTAATTAATTATTAATTAAAATAAAAACAAATTACAGACTGCAAAATATAATTTTTGATAGTAGGAGTCTAATTCTAAAGCTTCGTAATTAGAATCGTTAAATAGTAATGGATAAAAGTGGTACTGAAACGTGGTCTATCACTATAGGTCTATTAAGCAAGCCCACGCAACGAGCTATGGCTACAAACGCTACAATCAAGTCACCGATATAGCACAGCGGATTAGCCAGTTCAAGTGGCAGTGGGTAGGGCACATAGCACGTTGAATTGATGGCTGATGGTCACAAGGTAGACGGATGGCCTCCTACAAGCCTGGCCTCCAGATGCCAGGCGCTGCCAACAGGCCTATGTCCAACAGCAGTTTTCTTGGGGCTGTGATAATGATGACGTAATAAAAAGTCTAATGTTCCATTTTCTCCACATTCATTACAATGTTTGTCGAGCTGTCCGACCACTTAACGGCTAGCGGATTAGGTGGAGAAATTTAGCACGAACCAGCTTAATCCCCTTACTGGGACAGCTCACGGCGTACACCTGGGTGGGACTCATTTATACTCCGCTAGTGGGATAAGATTATAACTTCATTTACTATAGAACCAGCCGCGCCAAGCGTTTTCATTAGACTAAACTAGCTTACTAAGTTCACTAAACTAGCTTACTAAGTTCACTAAACTAGCTTACTAAGTTCACTAAACTAGCTTACTAAGTTCACTAAACTAGCTTACTAAGTTCACTAAACTAGCTTACTAAGTTCACTAAACACATTCGCTGATGACGAGTAATATAAGATACGATGGACCTGATGATTATTTCAGGGTGTCTTGCAGTTAAACATAGTGAGTACAAAAATATCTCAGAAGAAACCTATTCACTTTTGAATACACACATGTTTATATGTATTCGGAATGATTTATTCAAGAAACGTATTTACATGGTACTTATTTACACATTTTTTACATAGACAAATTAAATTAAATAGAGAGATTAAAGGTAGACATAGAAAACATTTATTACATTGGATTTACTAAGAAAACTGATACTTCAGTACCTCGATTACGCCAATAGAGATAATACAATCTTAACTTTTCTGTCTCAATATCTGTTTACTTAGCGTGGTACCTGCGCCGCGGTGCGCAGTTCAATGGAAGCTGTGCTTATCACCATTTAACCACATTCCTCTCTAACCTCCGCTAGTGGAGCAAATACTAAATAAATAACGTCAGCTAGAGATTTACGGCGGCTGGATAGAGTTGCTCTACCGAAAGGGCAGATTGTATCATTATGCCTAGTTTAGTAGTGGAGCGTTTAGGGCGGCTGCACACCGAAGCCATAAAGCATTCTGGCGCAGCGGAGACACATCTCGTCTCATGTGACCGATAAATATACAGATAAATTCTATACTCATATAAAAAATATCTACGTACATACATAGCTTGTATGTGGTCTTGAATTATTAAATTATATGTTATTACTCATGAGATGTTTTTATAGAATATAGTTAACAATTACCACAACAATCAATTTCCTGTTCTTTTTATATAACATGTACCTATAAGTTTAGAAAACACAAAAATCCCCTACAAAAAACGGCTCCACCGATTTTGATGAAACATAGCTAAGAACACTCTGAATTAAATTCTCTTTCAAACATAAAAATCTGTCGATCCGTTTCAGAGATACGATGCCACAGATAGATACACAGACACACACGTCAAACTTATAACACTTATTTTTTGAGTTGGGGGCTAAAAAAGTTAAATAAGAAATACAATTTGAAAATGTATTGCAAAAACCTAGCTGTGTGTTTTAGCAGCCTCTCTATTTATGCTCGGTACATTTGTCATCTTCCAAAAAATTGTTACATAACATTGATTGGACTGTGATATAACTTTTATTTCTAGTAGGTACCAGTAAAAAGTATATATATATATATATATATATAAAAGAAAGGAACAGTAAAATTATGCACTTTTATTATTAACGCTCGTACTTCCCAAGTTAAAAAGACAGCCCCAGAGTGGCGATGACGGTAACGCAAGTAGCTTCGGTGTGCGGACTCCTCAGATGTCGGAAACACGCTCGACTGCTAGAACAAATCTCTAAACTCCTTATTCGTCGGTTGCAAATTTGTTGCAAATATTGACATAAAACTTCCGTGAGAAGTGAGAACGAATAATGGCAGTTAATAATTAGTAACAGGATTGTTAAAGTTGATTGTGGACGTATTTGAAAAATAGTGATTGGTTTCCCGCAGCTACGTTCGAGATTTAAAAACCCTGAGCTTTAATATTGTAATTTACAAAGACCTACGAAATATTCAAAAATATCTCCAATGATTAATAGTATGTTCTATCAAAAATTTGCACTATGAGTTGACTATGAAACAAAATTATCTAAAGCACTTGACAGCATTTAATTATATGCAGCGATTTTCGTGTAACTTACGTTTGCGTTACTCTTGTTATGATGTCGATTGTACGGTTTTGTGAGTAAGTATGCGCAACCAACAAAAATGTGTTTAAATGAGCATTATTTATGTTTTTTTTTTAAATCACATATTTATTACGAAAGCTTCGTAGAAAATTTTGTAAAAGTGCATATTTTTTTTGTAAGACTTTTATTACTATAAAATATAAAGCTTGCTTATGACTCTCGCGAATTAATGGTAATATTCAGGAAATTATATGGAAACATACATACACTCGAAAAACATAACCCTCTTTCATAAGCGGTCGGTTAAAAATGAGCATCTAAAAAGAACCTTGGTGCAAATCGTGATCCCAAGCGACATCGAAAAACATGACAAAGAACAGCAAAGTACCCAAATCGGGTAAAGTAAAGGTCAAAGTCGCAGAGCTATTACAAGCCAACATATATGCAAAGCACTCGAGCAATCACGAGCTCAAGTGAAGTGTGCTGCGGAATGCAAATCCAAACAATCTGCGGCACAGTGCGGCTACAGCGCGGCTACAGTGCGGCTACAGTACTCTGCAAATAGTACGAGAGGCACTTCCGGCGGCGCAGTCACGACTTGCAAGCGTTACGGACTTTCTGTTGCAACTACTCTTGTATTTTTATCACGATTTTATTTATTTTATATTAAATAGAAAAGTAACTGCTACTTAATGTAGGTAAATAATAAGATTTGTGGGAACACATTAGCCATAAAAATGTTTTCGCTTATAGGTACAGCAATTCCAAAATTCAAGTGCCCATTTCAACATATTGTGTCAATACAGAATGATACAAATTACATTTTTTTTCCTATCTTCTTCAACTTACGCTCACTGTTGTTCCAAATAATTTTATTGAGGTCGATGCCAGTTTTTAAGAGTCTAAACAATCCTAAACAAATATATTTATGTATAATTAAATTTATTCATTCAAATATTTACTTAAAATAAAACTGTAACACTTTGAATTCTTTTTCTTAACTATAATATTGTAAAATCGGTTATGTACTCCGATAACGAATAGTAAGTATTCTTTATTTTTAGGGTTCCATAGTAAACAAGGAACCCTTATAGTTTTGCTATGTCCGTCTGTCTGTCTGTCCGCGGCTTTGCTGAAATACTATTAGCACAGATATTAGAAAGCTGTAATTTGCCATGGATATATTAGTTATGCCGAAAAAGTCATAGAATATATGTAATTTGGAAAAACCATTTTTTTGGGGTAGGTACACCTGTACATGTAAAGTAGGGATCGTTGGATAGGTAATCAAAAACATTGCGGGTGTGTGAAAACCATTTTGACAAATTTTGTTACAGTCAAGTGTCCCCCCCTCCCCCCATACCAGCTAAACGGTTGAGCTTAGAGATACTAAACATTCATGCTAGTATGACGAAATTAAAAGAAAAACAATCACGACTAAAGCTTTACAAGTTAACGAATAATAGTCGATCAACTTTAAAAATGTACTTAGAGAAGTAAAACATGAAAATTTCGTAAACTTACACAAGTTAACTCGTATGTTCATTGTTCACAGTATCACCATTTTAAGTTCACATTAATTATGATGTGCAGTGCAGCTACGGAACCCTACTTTGCGCATGTCGTGACACGGAGTTGGCCGCTTATCATAAACTGTATTTGCTATTCACCCGTGGAACTAAGTGGACCCGAAACCCGTTCATTTGAAAATATACCATTGTAACTCGTTTTATTAGTAAATCGTTTTGTCGCACGCGCAGATGGTATCGGTATTTTCATAGCGGCCTGAATGAAACTCACTCTAAGCTCTAAGCAAAGATTGTCATTGTTTTTTATATTAAATAGCTTAGGCGTTTGACCACACCTCATCTAAAATTATATCGGTGTGGCGATCTTGAATTTATTTAACTTGGAATGGTAACAGCTACTGGATGAGGTTACGGAAACTCACTATGGTTACACGTAAGAAGTGCACACGTATGGTGGCGTAAGAAGGAGGGTTAAGTTTTTCGAGTGTATCTATGTATGTATGCATGTATGTGGGTATGTATGTATGTTTCTATTTTACCTCCTAAACGGCTTAACCGATTTTAATGTGCGAGGTGTCGCTAGATTCGTCCTCACTTCCTGAGTCTCATATATGCTATATTTTTTTGTAATATGAAATAATAAGAATCTCGAAAAAAAAAATGCGCTTTTTCAAAACCTTGAACTTTTTCGTAATAAACAAATGATTTTAAATTATTCTAAAGAATGCGCATTTATTTTACGCGAACTTTCTCACAAAAGACGTACACTCAACAGCGTATAAAGCGTAATGAAATTGTAAGTTAGATTGCATACGCGTTACTCTAGCTAGATCGTCTCAAGTATCGTCATATTAGTTTTGACGCGTACACTTGTATGATGTCACACGCGTAAGTACCTACATTTGTTGCCGGGGTAAACTGACATTCGACATGTTCCGCCTCTTTTTACCCGACTGCGTAAGAAGGAGAGTTATTTTACTAAGGAAACTAACGTGGTTTTCATACATTTAAATAAAAATTACGTTAGCGCTGCTTCTTTGAAAAAGACCGCCGAATGCGGTTGTAACTATAGTCGGATTTTTCGGCTTAAAACAGACGTGAGTGACCCGTAATTTTTATTTAAAAAGGAGAGTTATGTTTATCGAGTGTATTTATGTTTGTATGTATGTACGTATGTTTCTATATGATCGCCTACAGCTAAAACGGCCTGACCGATTTTGAAGTGCGAGGTGTCGTTAGATTCGTCTTCACTTCGTGATCTTTGTTTAATTTCGGAAAGTTCTGTATGTAAGTGGGCATGTATGTATATTTCTATATGACAGTCTATAGCCTAAACGGGTTGACCGATTTTGATGTGCGAGGTTTAGTTAGATTCGACTTCCCTTCCTGAGTTCATAGGCTAAATTTTTTGTAATAATAAAAATAATACATCGTTGCAAAAATAAAAAAAAAATGCGTTATTTCGTAACCCCCAACGTAACCTATTTCGTAATAAACAAGTGGAGTTTACTAGAATTATTCTAAAGAACGCGCACTTATAATGTTATACAGCGATTTGACGCATACTTACTCACAAACAACGTACACTCAACAGCATATCAAGCGTAACGAAATCGTAAGTTTGTAGTCTACAACAAAAACGGCTTTTCTCCAGTTGGGTATTTTGTTTTTAATTTAACATAGATACATGTTAGAGTTCCGTACTATTTTCTACTTCGGAATGGTATTTAGCTAGGCAGGTATATACTAGAAAGAATTTCGTTAATTTGTATTCTTGTGGCGTTGCTTGAACTATATAATAATATTACAAAAGTTTAACATGTGACTTCCTGCTATAAAAGTTTAACCGTATAAATATTGTCAAAAAGATAACCAAAAAACACACATTTAAAATAGGAATACACTGTATTCCTATTCCACTGGCCGACTTGTTATGTAAAAATTTACGATCACATGAAGAATCCGAAGCACGCGTTCCACGAAAATAAATAACACCTTATAGAATGTAACAGATTATAATAGACTATATTTTTTCCCGACTAATAAGCTATAATAACAAGTTATATTTCCTGCTGCCGGCCTTGTTACAATGTTTCTAATGAGGCATTACTGGCCTCATGACAAAAAGCAGGCCAAAAAATCACCTAGGCCAGCTTATAGCTAATTATGGGCGGATGATGTCAACTTTGGATTGGTTGTGTGCTTCGAGTTCTTTAGATGCCTTTAAAGGTAATGAAATCTGATGATTATAAGGTGTTGTTGCTAGGCAGTCTTTTTTGTGTTTGGGTTTAAGTTCTTCTATATTGTAATGAATAAATGGTGCGATGTGTGTCAGCTGTTTGATTTTTAAATAAATAAGTTTTGACCGTCGGGTAATCAATAGACTACTCTGATTTTGAAGTTTCTGAAAGTTTCTCAAAGATTCTGAAGTTACGGTAGCCAATTTAAGCATCTACCTCACTTGCAATCTTGCAGGCACTGGGTACAAATCCCAGCGGTTTATATCTCTGTCTGGCCTCAATTAGGTGGTATGCTATGCTATGGCTATGCTATGCTATGCTATGCTATGGCTATGCTATAGTATGCTATGGCTATGCTATGCTATGCTATGGCGTATGGTGTAGTAATTATATGTAGATTAGGATTTTGAAGGAGAAGCAACGAAGACTAGTGGACCTATTGGGCAATTGTCTGCGACCCGAGTCATCATCATGACCGAGGGCTAATAGCATGGAATTGAGCAGAAAAATAAAGATCATGGAGGATGGAGGAGAGCGGCATAGAACACACTCAAACACAGATATCGAAGAAGTATGAATGGATAGAGATGACGGCATACGATGATATCGATTAATATTGTCAAATATCAACCAGAACCATAAGGTCGGGTGTCCAATGACACATCCGGCTTTATGATTCTGATTTCAAACATTGTTTTATTATTTTTCTTTGACATTATGATAAATGAATTTAATATTTGACTTTATTAATATTATTTTATTAGGCGTCATTTATTTTATTTTATTGTTATATGTATGTGTAATTACTTACTTGTTTTATCATATCCGATTTAAATTTAATGGACATTCTATTACTATATTATTGCTTTCAATTGTATGGGTTTTAATTAACTGAAATAAATGATTTTCATTTATTTATTGATAATATTAATAAACTTTTTGTATTGGAGAACTGATTTTATTTATCGCGATTAAGTACACGATTCTTCTGATACTAAGAGTTGTATACAAAGATGAGTAGAATCTCCCTCATACGAACCTACAGAAAAAAAAAACTGTTCCTACAGCAACAGACAGTTTCGGTTTTCCCATGAAATTCATCCATCAACATTAGCGCTGCAAAAACTTTAATTTGAATGGCAATAAAATTAGATTTGTTTGAGCTGTCAATCAAATATCAAGCAAGAAAAAACGGAGCGCGATGAGATATACACATAATACTTTATTCATAACTTCTATATGAGAGGAGAATACCTGCCTATACGCTCTTAGCCTGTTCGAGTGTGTATTCTGTGTTAAGGACCTACTTATATTTAAAGATTACAATCATTATTCATATATTCATCTCTATAGTATTAGTTTTTCTTTTTGTACCGCTATATAAACACTATTTCCAGCTCTGTGGGTTACTTTCTGATGTGCCTTGTTTAGGAGTTACGATGCGAAGTTGTTGTAAAGGAGACACAAGTACCAAGTGTGCTACGATTTCTGAGTAAAACGTATCTACGTACTGAAAATCAAATTAACGTTTATTAACTTTGAATGATATTATTAATACAGTCAGAATACATTTTATTTGTGATAAATAAAAAAGTCAATGCGACAAGCAAACCGACATGTACCTATCGGTAAAAAATATTTTTTCTATTAAAAAAACCGACTTCAAACGCAACTTACTAAATCCTTCACGATTGTAAACTTTTTATAGAGACCTCTCTTCACCCGCTCTTTTTTTCTTTTGTCAAGGATGCAATGACAAATGTCATTGAATGTCAAATGTTCGAAGATTAGAAAATGTGCAGATGTTTATACGATAATTCTTAATATTTTACACTCTTGCAAAGAAAAACGTGTAGGTGGAACTCTGCGATTCTATAATCTGACGCACTTACTCAGGAATACAATGAAAATATTTTAATTTATAGAGATTATTCAAAAACTAATAGAGCGATGTTTATAAAATAATTATGGGACCAACTTGGGAGCTTTCTCTATACACCAATTCAGGAAACACAAAAATTGGTTCTCGAATGACGGAGTAATTCGTGTACATACATAAAAAAATAAAAATATACGGTACGAACACAGAATTCGCCCTATTACATAGGACCTACGAATTGATAGCCTCCTCCTTTTTCGAAGTCGGTTAATAAATTAGAATTTTTGTCTCAACAGAAGAGATTCGAATTCCACTGTAACTAAAACGAGATATGCTCTGTAAATGTTAAAGGCACTTAGTACCCTGTATAGGCTGATTTGGGTTTCGGAAATATTGGATCGTCGCAAGAATCAATTTTTATTTGTGGAGTGTCTCTTCTTTAAATGCTTATCATTATTCTGGGAACAGGAAATGTAGATTTAGACAAAGAAATAATAGATAAAAATAAAATATAATGAATACCCTATCAGAACCGGTCTATACCAAAATTTTTACCTATTTTTACTTTTTGTTTTTACACACCACAAGAAATCGTTTAAAAAATTAAAAAACCGACTTCAAAATGCCGCAATTCGTTTACTTGGATGACATATTTTTTCTAGTTATTTTGTTATAAAAACCAAAATACTGAACCAATTTTGATAAAAAATATTTATGTCACCACCTGGAAAGTATTACCCTTTCAAACAAAAAAATAATTTTTCTAATCGGTCCTGAGGTGTTCGAGTAATCGGGGAACATACATAAAAAAGATTCTGACGAATTGAGAATGTACTTTTGGAAGTCGGTTAAAAATCACATAACACCAAGCAAATCGGCGGTCGAATACAAAAGCAAGTGAATCTCACGAAGATGCATTATATTTATTGGTTTTAGCGCGGCGCTAGCCAGATCAGTAGCTCTCATAAAGTCGATATCAAAGGTGAATTCAATAGCATCAACACGATCGGTAGTAAACTTATATAAACAGTAGAAAGTGGTTACTTTGAAGCTATTTTATGAATGCGTCGAGTGCGTGCAGACTCCAGCGGCCAGACGGATTTCAAAGGAACGTGGTGCTTGCAGGATGCGGCTACGGCTGCTGGGTGTTGTCGACAATTTGTATCATATTTGTGGTGCGACTTTGTATACACAGGAGTACTTTGATACAGAGATTCTTCAAAATTTGTGACTAGCCAAATTGAAAAATATTATGATATTTATAATGACTCATTTCATAGAAAACACCTGAAAAGGGTCCGTATGAGTAATTGCACGCTTGAAGCGTGTGTTACGTGCGGCGCCACCAATGCTTGATTGGTTAAACCAAAAAAGACTGTTTGAAAGATCTCAACATCAAGCAAAAAAAGTTTCGACCATCCCACGTGACACCTCCGTGGTCAAAATGGTAAAGGCTCCCAGGTACAGATCGGGATAATGCGGGTTCAAGTCCCGTCAGATGTGTATAGCTGTCTATAAATTTGTAGATACTTCAATGTGTAAAACAATCAAATATATCGAATATCATTTTCATAGAATTTGGAGTCTGTTTATTTATAGATATTATATCATGACAAACAAGTATCTATATTAAAAGGAAAACAAATACCGACTGCAGAAAAGAAGTTCTTGCAGTCTAACTTGCGATTTTATTACGAAAAAAAGTTCGTTGGAAAAAACTTTTTTTTGCGAGAGATTTATTATTATCATTACAAAAAATATAACCTATGACGCTTGGAATAAACACAAATCTAACAGCACCTCGTACATCAAAATCGGACAAGCCATTTAGGCTGTAGGTGCTTATATAGAAACACACACACACTTACATACATACATTCGGTTCTATGCATTCGGTAAACATAACCCTCCTCACCTATGAACGGAATTTTGAATGAAACTATTAATTAAGTGACATTACTTAAAGCCTATTAGCCTTAGCCATTTCCAAGATTTTAATGTGTACGCGTGTACCATATAAATAACGCATCAACCTAAATAAAAGCTTGTGAACAAAGAACATCCTTCCTACAACGTAAAAGCTCTCAAACTTACAGCAAACGTGAATGTACCGGTTAATGCATAAATACATGTTTGGGTGAATGAAACGTTTGAATGGTATTCAAGTGGCAAGCCTAGCTAGCGGCGTTCCTGAGTAGGTAACCTAGACCGCTAGACTTGCCGCCGACACGAGAGCGTGGGACGTCCACCCACGCGTGGGCGCTGATTCAACCGCCTTCGGTGACGCAGGTTTGGTAGATACAGTCTTTATTGTGAATGGATGAAACTGGTATCGTAGGAAAACGCTGTAGATGCTTCCACTAAAGCATATACTATTTTATATGACGCATGAGCAGAAATATGACGAGATGTACAGACAAATTGAGGAAATATCTGGAATCAGTGGACCGGCGAGCTGTGAGTTTAATCGGTGACGATAAACTAGCTGCCAAGAAGCTACTTAGTCTCGAGCACCGCCGTAAAGTAGCATGTCTGTCTATTTTCTACAGGATTAATTTCGGGGAATGTGCGCAAGAGCTTCACGACCTAATTCCACCCTCCCCATTTCACTACAGGACTAGCAGAAAGTCGGCGAATTACCACTCATTTCTCGTTGAAATGCCAAAAATCCGTACTCTGCGATATCGATCCACATTCCTGTTGCGTACTGCACAAGAATGGAATTCTTTGCTGCCATCTCTGTTTCCTGAGACCTACAATCTTTGTATTTTCAAGGCTAGAGTGAATAGATTTCTTCTAGATCGACGAGCTCCATCCTCGGCCACACCGTCGTTTAACATCAGGCGAGTTGGTCAATCGTAGATCTATAATGTATAAATATATATATTTAAATAATAAAGGATATAAGATGATATGCTGTTATATGGCCGATGATGAAGCACATTGCTTTAGAAGGATTCTATTCATTATAGCTTTGATAATTTCTTAAATATTACCTAAATAATATACATTGTTAATTCGAAGTTCTTTATATTCGTTACGAAGTATGCTTTAATTAATACAAGATAATAAAGTAATAGATACTGCAGTGATAGTAGACTCCCCCTGAGAAAGTACCACAAAACAGTGGTTGAAAAAAAAAAATTATATAGGTTTGCGCTTGACCGCCAACTCGCCTGATGTTAAACGACGTTGCGGTCTACGATGGAGCGCGCTTACCTAGAAGACCCAATTCACTAGCGATTTAAAGACACCCAGATTAGATCTATTGGGAAAGACCCACTCACGAGCACAGTGTATTGCCACACATATTTTGAAACTGTTGGAGTCATTCTGTTGCTTACAAAACACCTTATTATTTCGTAGCGGTAAAATTTCACCGATATACTTCGTCTGCTTCAATTATACAGCATTATTTACTCGTACTAAGGTTTAAGGACGTCAAGGAAGGCAGGCAGCCTAGACCGGCGACCGACAGGTGCGTGGGACGCTGCCCACGCGTGGAGCTTACAGTGGGTAGTCTATATGGTCGAACACCGGTTAAAATACGAGTAAACTAACAGTATTTCATTCAAGACAACAAGTAAGTATCCATATTAAAAGAACAAAATACCCGATTGTAAAGACTCATATAATGTTACCTACTCTTACGGTTAATATGATGTTGAGTGTACATTTTCCTCGAGAAAGTATGTGGAGAGCCGTTGTTTAAACTAGAATTCTTTAGAGTAATTCCTGTGAATTGACTTATTTGTCACAAAAAGTTGTTTTGTTACTTATTTGTCTTATGAAAAGTTTTTTTTATATTTTGCGACACTTTTATTGTTATTATTACACAAAAATATGTAAAGCGACCTAACGGCCATAGAGCGTGCCAAAGAAACCTCATACGTGAGTACATACCTATATACATTACATACACTCGAAAAATATAACTTTCCTTTATGCGCAGTCGGGTATAAACTAAATATTTAACATATTGAAACTCAAAATCATCTATCTATGAGAATTCGTATAAAATTCTACATGCATGTCCGTTTAGTGTCTAATTGATAAATAAGTATCTATGTTAGAAGAAAAACAAAATACCCGACTGCAGAAAAGCAGCTTTTGCAGTCTAACTTACGAATTCGTTACGTAGTCGAGTGTACGTTGTTTGTGAGAAAGTATGCGTAAAATCGCTGTAAAAGATTATGAATGCGCATTATTTAAAATAGTTCTAGTAAAATCACTTGTTATATAGTTCGTTGGAGGTTACGAAAAACCGAATTTTTAGGGTTCCGTACCCAAAGGGTAAAAACGGGACCCTATTACTAAGACTTCGCTGTCTGTCTGTCCGTCCGTCTGTCACCAGGCTATATCTCATGAACCGTGATAGATAGACAGTTGAAATTTTCACAGATGATGTATTTCTGTTGCCGCTGTAACAACAAATACTAAAAAATATAATAAAATAAATATTTAAGGGGGCTCCCATACAACAAACGTGATTTTTTTTCTCGATATTGATAACAGCAACAGGTGGACGCTTGAAATATTCACAGAATATTGAGTTCTATTATTCACTTTAAAAATATACCTTTAATTAAATTAAAATAAAATTAATATTTAAGTGGGGCTCACATACAACAAACGTGTTTTTTTTGCCGTTTTATATATGTATAATGGTACGGACCATTCGTGCGCGAGTCCGACTCGCACTTGGCCGTTTTTATTTTATTTTTGCAAGAGATGTGTTATTATTATTACAAAAAAAATATAGCATATGAACTCAGGAAGGGAAGTCGAATCTAGCTAAGTCTCGCACATCAAAATCGGTCAAGCCGTAGACTGTCATATAGAAATATACATAAATACATACATACGCACTTACATACAGAACTTTCCGAAATTAAACAAAGATCACGATTGCACGCCGTCATACCACGTTCAAGTTCCGTGGGATGTGTGTAATTTTTGAACTATTTATAAATTTGTTAAACAAACAAGAATTTATTTTGTTGCCTGGCCATCCTAGAAAATAAATTTCAGATTAAAAAATATAACTGCTCAAGTACGCGTCGAGTTACGCTTATGATTAGCTCCTTAGCCACGAACTGAAAAATGGGCATGACGAATTTATAAGTGCTTATAGTAGGTACTACGAAACCCTAAAAAGAAAATCTAAGACAAGCTTAACTTATTTGTAACCAGTAATAAAAACCCGATAGTAATTATAATCAATACAAGAAACAGACGCAGCAATGAATCAATGAGCGCAGTAAATGAATCAATAATTCATATACACTCATAAATATTGTGAGAGCAGTTCCAGCCAGCATTAGCTCTGTGACATACATTTCATATTACAAAAACAATTTCATATTATAAAAAAAAAAAAATTATAAAAACAATTTTCTGTTTTACATGTGGATGTGGACTTACTAGCCTTTATATAGACTTTTTCAAGTTATTTGTGCCAATTAATAAAGTGCAGTAAGTTACAAATTTGAAAACAGATGTACATGACATAGGCTTCCCCATAGATTTCCAATAAAAAAACCGTTGAAAGTGTCTTGCACCCAGTGTCTTCCTGTCACTTGTTAGTATGAGATCTTCTGTCCATCTGGTGCCACCTCATCCACGTACGTAGCCGTACGAAAATCACCGACATAGCAAGTAGAAGTGGCAGTGGTCACGCAGGGCATATAGCATGTAGAACTGATGGCCGCTGGGACTGAAAAAATCTCAAGTGGAGACCACGCACCGGAAAGTGCAGCGTAGAAAGACCAGCCACAAGGAAAATAATGGAGCAGCCGAGTTATGCCAGGTACTACGTACCATAATAATAATAATAACATCATCATGTTTAGTGATCAGCCACACTCAATTTTTGAGACTACTGTTAAATAAACTAATCCAAGTTTAACAAGAAGTATAAAATAGCAGCGAGGCGACTAGCAGATGTTATACATCAACAGCCTGTCTAAGTCTGATAACCATAGAGCATAATATCTTTCTCATTATTTTGTTAAGCACTTTCTCTGTTTAACAGAAAGCTACAAAAAAATTACGAAATATATATGCTAATTAATGTACACTAAAGTACTAACACGTGATCCAAATTTGTTTGGAGCGAATCTTAAAAATTTAAAGTAGGTACTAAGCCACGTTCTGCAAACTGTATAGAGACACCCGAAAAAACCTAAATTCACTCCGAAAAGTTTTGAAGGCTCGCCCCGAACTTCTGTTTTTGTGCCTTTGGATGTTTCACATCGAAAATAAGAAAGTATCTGATAACGCTATCTCAATAGTAAGAGATTGTCACGCGGTAGTCCCGCGTGTGTACTAGCTGTCACGCCGGATGGTATCGGCGTGGTGGCGAGCTGGTGACTGAGCACGCACAGTTACTGATACAGATCTGACGGCGGCGCGGGCGCGGCGTCGGATGCGGAACTATACTGACACTTGGCTGGCAGCTTACACTCTCTACCAATTCTACTTTTTATTTTTAGGGTTCCGTAGCAGCTACGAAAAAATCTTATAATTTTATATAATTTTCGTCTATCTGTTGGTCAGTATGTCCCAATCTCATAGCTATTTAGAAACTATTGGCACTACGTAAACAATATGTGGGGCAGGCGAGGGCAAGCTAAGTAAATAAATATATTGGTGGACATTTCACACAACACCATCTAGCCCAAACTAAACAAAGCTTGACCAGACCAGACTTGACCAGACTCAAACAATAATTATAATTTTATAAAATAAATAACGCCCGCCCTACATTTTCAAAAACGTATTTACGTAATAAAATGCTTTTCATTTTCAATTTAAAAGTATAGGAAGCTTGTTTTTAGTTTTTATGTTACATTCTGTTGAGACCCGACTGCGTTGTACTACACACTCGCAGTCAGTTTTTTTAAAATAATTAGTTTATTTATGGATAACAAGTTTGACTTTTAATCACGGCTCATCCCGAAATCCCGAAAACCCTTCATAAAATAACTAGGTAAAAAAACACACTTTGATGCTATCACCGTGTCGTATAAGCCACACGTTTTTACCGGCAATTTTATCCAACCACCATCATTGTATAAACGTATCTCGGAGATAAAATCTTATTAGAGCGACTAGTTTCTATTGCTTCCTATCCCACAGCCAGTTGGGCCGAGCGGCGGTGTCACTTACTGCATTGTTAACTTGTCACATTACGGTAAACTTTACGAAATTGCGTGCAGTCTCTGACATTTTGTACAGTTTACAATTTCAAGCATCTGACAATATGAATTGTGAGCAAAGCAAGTTACAATGTCTAAAACACTACGGGGTGTAACAATAAATAACACTTTCCAGCTTTTATGAGCAACTTTTGGTTTAGAGTCAATTCTAAATAACTTTCAAAGAAAATATGATGATGTTTATTTTTTGACGTTTCAAGTTTGGTACCATATTTGAGACCCTAATAATGTAAATGTGAAAATAATTCTGTCTCTCACTTTTCTCACAACTAATTCAATCGTTGTGTTTGATACAGAGGCAGCTATTACTCGTAATCATCATCTTCATCACCAAATCTCTTCATCACAACGCGACGCGAGTGGAACCGTGGGCGTCATCATCAGTAAAACCGCGGTTCTAGTTGCTTATAACGATTATTACAATGACCAAACATATTATGTTCCATGTTCATTGTTACTGGACAAACCAGCTGCTCCTCGCGTAGTGTTGAAAAACGGTGATGATGAAGAAATGTAACTAGCTTGTAGTCTAGGCCAGTTTCTTGTGACCCTGGACCTTCATATCAATCGGTTTACTTGTCAAAGAGATAAATAATTAACTATTTCCTTGCTATTCTTTCACTAGATACTATTTGGGGGTACGGAAGTGGCCCCGGCCAAGTCTACGCCCGCGCCGTACCATCCTTTACTTGAATCCATTCACGGCGGGCACTTCACTTACCTTACCCCCTTTAACTTAGTTGTGAATCAAATTCTTTGTTAATGAAGATCGAACAACTCAGTTTGAATGCCGATCTAATCAAAAATAGTATGTAAGTATGTATGTTTCTTTAATGAGCGAGTGTCATAGTTAATATAGCATCTTACCAATACCAGTCTTCACTCTGGAAGTAGCGAACCGATAGCGAGTTTTAAGGACGAACAGCGCCATCTATGTGCCTTTATGAAACATAGTTGCATGAAAAAAATGCGCAATGTCCAACCACGCAATTTTGCAACCACATCCAGCTCTCATGGGGGTATGGTCACACACTACTAGTAAGAAAACGTTACGCGTCACACCAACGCGGACGAGGACGGAGCACGTCGATCTAGAAGATTTATGCTATTCACTCTAGGCTTGAAAATTCTAAGATAAGTAGGTAAGTATATTTCTCAGGAAACGAATTCCATTTTTGTACTTTACGCATCAAGAATTTGGACCGAAATCCTTACTTATGTACGGCATTTACGCATTTTAATGAGATATGGGTGGGTGTGCAGAACAAGCACTATGTGCTTGTTCTGTAGTGGAATAAATTCTGGAGAGTGGTCTTGTACTTGCCTTAATAAACGGATTGTGTGACATTTACACAGACACTAAGTGTTACGAGATGTTTTGTTAATATAGCTACATACATTAAACATCTCGTCTGATGTTAAGTGACCGTTCCGGTCTACGATGCAGCGTGGTTGTCTAGATGAGAGAGATTGTTTCTACCGGGGAAGACCATATCGGGAAGCCTAATATTTCTTTAGTTTTATTAGTGGTAGGTAATACGTAATAAAAGTGGAATTAAAGCGTTTCATTCGAGTTTTTGGAATATACCATGAAACTATGTTAGATAGTCACATTTATCAAAACGTCCGAGCTCAATGAGGTCTAATTAGACCGCTTACATTACACGATTAAAATAATTTCGATTTTAAAAAAAAATCGAAGCGGCAAAATAGACGTCTCTAGACTTCCCAATCTAAATTAGGCTTTAGCGCGGCGACATAGAGTCTTTATATCAAAATCTTTAAACACGTAATTGTTGGTATATTATTATGAGTATCGGTCAACCCAGGACACTATATTCGTGAACTTTGTTTTAGACTTTACGTCCAAGTCACTTTACTTTCTTCATAGATCAACATAGGTCTGTTGGTGGGTAGGTATACATATATAAGCCTATCACATAGCATAGAATAAAAATAATCTTACAAACATAAAATCACGTGTATTTTCCCGTATCGTACGAAGAATAATTATGTTTCGTACGTAACTAGTTACGGAACAATAGTTACGTACGCGGCCGAAGCGTATTTTCAATAAATACAGGTTTTATTCAATAAATAAAAATAATATATTTCCTAATAACCATAAAGAGAGAGAGACATTTTACTTCAAATACACAAATCTTCAAATACAGTAAGAAATATAAATAAACGCCTACAATTTAAATCTTAGTAATGACGGGCCATCAAAACACTTTTTTGTCGTTTCAACCATTTCAAGCAACGCTGTGAGCTGCAATCAAAATAAACTAGTACAATTAGACACCAGTAGAAAAAACTAATTTGATCAACATTTCTTCCGAAACGGAATGTCTGTTTTTTATTTATACCATTCGGTGTATTTTTTCCTAGCATAGATGTTGATTCTCAAGGGTTCCTGATTGATGTGGCCATCAGACGGACCGAATTACACTTATTTATAGACACGCAACTGAGAGTTCAGCGGACTTATTACGGATCTCCGATCGTAGCTCTGATTATGATAGCAATCGTCAAGTATCAACAAACATGTACTCCGTCGCGTGCGTTCAAATGTCAAACATATGTAACGATTTCATTCCACATTCTTGTTGCATACCTGACGAGTTGGTGGTCAATCATAGATCTATTCTGCATTAAAAAATCCCCGATATGCCATAAGTTAACATAAGCAAGTCTGAATAGAGTACTAGAGCCATAAGTTAACATAAGCAAGTCTGAATAGAATACATTTATTTCATTTCGACGATCTTATATGTCCATAATACGCAGCTGTATCATTATTTATTACAGAACGAGTAAATATACCGTCAAATAGATGCCACCATGGTAACATTTCTCATGTAAATCATAATACTCACAAAACAAAATACATATCATAGCATGACACAACGAGAATCAATCAGAAAACAACACATTCGTAAGAAACGTGTACACGTTTCTTCTATATACATAATATAAAATAGGTCTCAAATATTTCTTTACTTAGTTAGGCTCACTAACTCACTACCTCATAGTAAAACTTTTTTCATCAATATATATCTACTTTGTTACAAACCTAAAACATGTCAATGCTAGATCTATGTTTCTCTCATTCCCATCCATTGAGCACGTTATATTGCTAATTGGAACCAGCAACGACGAAAAGTTTTCACTAACTAATGCTTCTAGAGCCTCATCTCTTCGTCTATGAGTAAAAATATTTTAACAATTACAATTTTGAATTGTTTAACAGCAAAAGCAATGATAGCTATTTTATAATCGGTAATTACATAAACAACGTCATCTCGACGTATAGAGACATGTGAGCCCGATCGAATCCACGACACGATTCGATTGCGCATATCGCCATTTACGGAATAACACTTAGCCCTTCACTAGTTTCCAACTACCCGCAAACCATTTAAAATTAAACTTTATTTCTTACCAGTTATGATTCAAACCTGAATTAATGAAGCTTGGTATTGGTTGAAGGCGTATCTAATTGCCATCAGTGGGTAATTAAAGGGATTAGAAATTGACAAGTTGTTTGGATTTACATACATGAGATTAAATGCCACAAGTCAATACATTTACAACAAATAAGAGCTTCAACAAATAGCGTTTTAAAAAGGGTGTCTACAAGCACCTTTTCGGGTTAACAAAGCAACAGTAATGTCAGTGATGTTGCAGTTGTTCATAAGCGACGGTTATCGTTATCAAGCAAGCCGTCTGCCTTTTTGCTTAACCTATTTTATAAAAAAAAAAATAAGAAAAAGTTATGAATGAGTGAGCAAAATGCGTATACGGTATAACCAGTAAGTAGTAAGAATTTAGATTATATTTAGTCTATCTTCGGTTTGGAGAATAATCTGATGGGTTTTTGCCTAATAATTTACGTTAGTATGTATTAGTATGTATTTGGTATATCGCTGTGCTGTAGTTAAAAAAAACAATCAATAATCATAAAGTAAAATAATAAAAAAACAAACATTAATTTTTGAACAGTTCCGTAAAAATACACCGCATACTTGGCACTGAGTATAAGAGTACCCTAAGTTAAATCCAAGGAAGGTCATTGTGCTCATCATTACAAACATATTTTACTATGAATCATAAGTAAAAATCACCTGCTTCATAAATTTTGTGGGGGTTAACAAACTTTTCCTACAGACTGTCTGTTTTTTTCGACATTTCAGTATAGTAGCCACAGTAGACGTTGATAGTGAACACTTTAATCATGCTTCGACTTAGTATTAGACTCTAAATTATATATCTCTTTAGCAGTATTTATTACCGTTTTATCAACAAATTACGAGACATAAGTAGTAGACAAGCCTGATGCAACATCCTTTTCAGCCTTACTGTGTATCTACATTCTATGCCTAATCTAACAGTAGCTACCTAAGTATTAAAACTAACAAACCTAATATAGGTAAACTAAAATAACTCATATTAGTTTTTATTTTTATTAACGTTAGTAATATCAACTATTAACGTTAGTAATATCAACTATGGTCATCGCGATTAGATCCATTAAAATATGTTTAATTTTAAAGTTAATAATTTTAGAAAATTAGACCATACATATCCGAATCTCTTCCTTCTTACGAATCATATACCAATGTACAGGTATTTTTTCTGACTTACGAACCAGCTAAATTAATAATTTACCCAACAATAAATTAATTCATTAATCACTTACATCTAACCACACTACCATCGACATTTTTACTATCATTTACAAACAGGTACTACACCGGAAGGCACTCCATCAAAATTATTTCCCTTTCTAGAAGTCGTAACAATTTTTTGAAGTGACAATATATTCAACTATCATTTCTCGAAACCAGTTGAGTTCATTCATAAAACTACCGTTTTCGTACAAGCTCAGTGTATTAAACGAGCATAAAAGTCAGAGATCCAGACAAGGACAGATGTATAAAATATATAACTGTATTTGAACGCCTATGGTATCGAATGCCTTAGTTAAAAACCTTGCGTGTACCTTTTGTGAGACATAAACGCGAGTTAATAATTCAGATTGTATTACGTGATATTAATTTCTCACTGATTTAGTAAAGTTTATTATTATTCAGATTGGTTATATATTTTATCACATCTATGTACTTAGAACAATAACAAAATATAATTATTATTATATTTATGAAGTTACTGGATCAAAATCTTATTATTAATTATAATAAAGCCACGACACGGAGATACCCATTTATTCAACCTAATTTTCAATTGAAGTTATGTTTCTGTAAATAATAGGTATCTGTAGAGCATAATTTCATTGCTGGAGATTTATAACGGACGTATTTACATAATGATCTCAATAACAGACACAAAGCTTTTCTATAGTTAAACTTTTTGCATAATGTAGAGCTTCGAGACATGTATTTAATTTAATATTATCACTTTTTTCATTACTTTTCATTACAGTTACATTGATAAAAATATTATCTTATCGATTTGACTACATATAACCAAAAATAATATAAAATAGACAAGGATGAAAAAAGAAGGTAACAAGTTCAACAAATGTCTCAATAACCGATATGTGTATCAATAACGATATTTCCAAACCCACTGAAGATGGCCAAAAGAACCAAAGACCGAAAGATTGAAGAAAACTTTTAATTTCATTCAAAACAGACTGCAACGCTACACCAATAAAAAACTTATAAGACAAATAATTCTAAACGATAAGACTAATAATTACGTAGATAAAAACGATGACACCAAACATTCCACGAAACGTCTCAAATATCCGAACAACAGAGGCAAGTTCAACTCATTCATTCTTATTGATATTTTGGACAGAGAACACTTAAGAGCACTATTTGGGGCGCATTATCGTACATTTTTATCATCCAATTAAATATTTTAGATAAACATTTGACTGCCCACACGTTGTGGAAGTGGGAGCCGTGAGGTGGGGCAACAACCGTTTAGCATTTGTGGATAGGCTTAAAGTTTCTTGCTTAACTTTCATCTCTTTAAGAGGATAACTCACTAAGAGCGTGCTGAGACCCGAGACACGCTTCACGGTTTCCAATGCAAATTCATGTGGCACGTTTATGGTCATTGATCAAAAATTGCTAAGTACGAATTTTTTTGGACTACACACTTTGAAGATAATGTCATCTTGATATAAATTCATGCTACGAAACTGTAGTTACGTATAAGGAAAAAACTTCTTCGTACGATACTAGTATCGTTATTATGTTTCGTACGTAACTAAATAAGAAACAATAGTTACGTACGCGGCGCGGCCGAAGCGAATAATTTATCTATAAGGTTTAGTCAAAAAGAAAACTGCAAGGGAACTGAGTATTTTGTAACGCCTGCGTTAAATTTAACTTTACAATGTTAAAAATTGTCAGGAAATGTTGAACATTTAACAATATTCTGTTAAAGTGAAAGAAAAGTCACAATACTTGCGGTTTCATAGTTAAGATATCTTGGAAGCCAAATTTCGTAAATTATAGGAAGAAAATCGATGTATAAAACTCTACCCTTATTGATAAAATAACATTCCCCATAACTATGTAGGTACCAGAGCCATATAATACATAATTATGTAGGTACCAGAGCCGTGCTTATATAACATAATTATGTAGGTACCAGAGCCGTGCTTATAATACATAATTATGTTTGTATAAGAACCGCTGAATTATGGTCACCTATTTTGCAGAAAGCAGAAAATAGGCCAATTTGTATCTCTCGAAATATAAGAGAAAGCATGACACGAATCCCGATATATTTCGGCCGGAACCAAATCGAGCGTCCAAATCGGCCTGATTTCATCCCGTGCTCAGGTTTAAGCCATGTTCTGACTACGTGTAACAACAAACAAGCCATTGTATGGGATTTTACATTTTGATTCATTAATGCAATATTGTTAATTTAATCTGGTAGATTCGGTCAAATCATAAGCATAGAAGTAGTACTCTACTATTTATTTGTCTGCATCTGATTAACTGGTCTGTAGACAGGAATTGCTTCTCTGTCAATTTTGTGTAATATTTGATATATTCCAAAGAATTAAAACATATCTTTTTGTACATTATAAAAAAAATCAATTACTAATTTTTATAGGCTTTATATGTATTAACTTGCATTGCTAGTGTGGATCAAATCTTGCAATTGAATAAATCAGTTATTCCCAACTGATCAAACTCATTTTTTGCGTAAACGTTCAGTTTGGATGACGCAATACATACATGGTTAGCTAAGTCACATCATTCTATAAATACATAACGGCGAGTTCACAAAGACGGCAGACTAATACTTTTATGCACTCCAATATATGGGTATCAAATGAAAGTTTGCTGAGAAAAACCGCAAAACTTGTTTTAAATTATTATTTTTAATTGATTGTTTTATTTCTATACTTAAGTAGATTATAGAATTCAATTATATAAAAAAAACATTGACGTATTTCAAAGCTAAATGATATAGTCATAATTTTACCGATTGTTAGCGTAATGTTACAGTGTTATATGTGATGAGAGCGAGGCTTAAAACTTGGAACGTATCTGTTTTATATAAACTGGCTGTTTTCAATTCAAACACGCGCTTAACTGCCAGTAGTCAGATTAGGAACGTTTAAACTGATTTATAGGGCAGTTATAGTAACGTGGTTTATGGGAATATAATATACTTGTGTAATGCATAGATGTCGCTGCTAAAACTTGTGTAGGTACTGCTAATAGGCTAATAGTAAAATATATGGTACTAATAGAGAAATTATGATATTAGCCTTCTTTTCGTGACTCATTTTCATAAAATATTTTGTTCTTCATAATCCGTATTATATTATTTTCTTTTCGTTCAAGTAGTCAAGTAACAAATTGCGTAAACAAATAGCGTATTTGCAAGTCGGTTTCTCAGTTTTTCCAACTAAGTATACTTAATTAAGTTAATTCAACATCTTACCAATGAAATTAAACAATCAAGTCAAAATTATTCTTACCGACAGTGTCCGTATATCGTCTGTATAAATTGTCTTATTATTCGCATGCCGTACCGTTGCAGTCAGACTTGCAGCACAGGTCCGACCCGCATCATACATAATTTATTATTACATAAAAACTTTTACAAAAAAATAAATTCAAGGATACCATTATCAGTTCACCACGGTCACAAAACTGCCACTTATCTTTATCACCGGAGATATTTTTTTCAATTTTTAAAATTGATCGTAAATTAAATACCATCGGCGGCTTTAAGTACAGGCCGCATCTGACCCTAAACAGCCTAGGGTCACTGAATTAGTGGCTACAAGCTTGCCCACGGGTTAAAAGGCTTGTATTATGGTATTTTCGTCCAGGGACTGATAATACATATTTGCTGATAGTCTCCCTTCACTCATTAGCGTAGGCTGGGCACTCCCACAAGTTGACGGGTTGCGACGATGACAGCGTACGGTATTTCTGTCGAAACACACGTCTTGATTTTATCTATTGGCATAATAATATCTAATTTATGTGTAATTCTTTTAACATTGATAAGTGAGATATTCTTTACAAAAGAATTGAGGCCCAATTATTGAATTAAAATAATTTCCTTAAATTACTTTCCAAATTGGTTGATTGGTTTAGTAAAATTGGTTTTTAATACCTACCATGAATATCTAATTATTTATTTGAACACAAAAATTAAACTGCTTCAAATTTAGTAAAGAATGATATAAAATTGGAAACTATATATTTCAATAGCAGTAAAACAATATCATCATCATCATCACAGCCACAAAAAGTCAACTACTGGACATAGGCCTTCCCCATGGTTTCCAAAGAAGACCTGGTGGAAGCGGATTGCACCCAGCGTCTTCTTGCGACGAATTTTTCGGCCCCATCAACTATGCTTTGTATGCCTATTGCCATTTGAACTTGCTATCCACTGTGCCATGTCGGTGACTTTCGTACGTATAACAGATCTCTTTATTTATGATTAAATCTCGACAAGAGACTCTCCAAGTAAATCTCAAAAAAATATGCAAAATGAAAAAAAGATATTAGAAACTTATGCTTTTTAGCTTATGGTTTAATATACGCAGGTTTTACCAATTTGTTTACTAATTCTATAGTGGTAAAGCGAATGGAGCAATCACAACAAAATTTGCCCATTCATATACTCGTAAATCTCGTAATCATAATTTAAATCCAGTATGTATGTATATAGGTATTTCAAAATGCATATCAGATATTTATAAGCCCCATTCCAGCAGTTGCTACAAAACAGAACACAAATCAAATGAACTTAACGATATTCCCCTTGATCACTCACCAAAGGAGCGTTCAATTGCAACGCTTTTCAATCTGACCGGACGTGGCCGCAACTGACGGAATGGGGGCGAAATTTTCATAAAGCAAATAAATCGACATAAGACAGGAGCAGGCAGACCAGGCACCGTTGGTTCATGGAAACTTGGTAGTTGGCTTGAGGCCACGGGACACTAAGAAAAGTGCTTTGTCGCAGAAGTACTCACAAGATATTTTTGTAACAATTCGCCAGACTATGCAGATAAAAATTAAAATAATTCAGGTGATATTAAAATTTCAAAATAGAACGGGATATGAAAGGAGAGTTAGAGTTTGTATGCAACAAGACCCATCCCAGGGATGGGATTAAGGTTGAAAATGTCTCTTATTTGTTATTTCTGCATAAAAAAAAAAAAAGTATTTACCTATTATACTATTGATAAATTAATATGAGCTAACAAGAACTGATCGTATTTCTACCCATTTTAGAAACAGCAAGAAGATGCGGAGAAGCCTCTTATTACGGGTTAAACATGCTAATAATAAGATCTTTATCGTCTTGTTGATAATCCTGGGGTCGTGGAAAAACGGTTTATTAGCAAATATGTAGAAGGAAAAGTAAATTCAATCACGTCGAATGAGTTGCTGTGAAACATAGCAATGAGGTACAATGTAGTCAACACATTGCAATTTGTCAAATGGGCTGGGCACCGGGACAGGCTCGCTGCCTGTCGCTTGAATGTAATTACTAGAGTTAGTGGTAGTGGCTGCATCATGATGACCTTTTCATTCAATGGCTTAAAGGTTAAAGTTACGAACATGTAAGTAAAGGAGCTAAAATATAATTTGCAAGTGCAGAAAGTTTTGGTTTTAGATTAATTACATTTAGAAAATCTTTCGAAACCGACTGGTAGCTCCAATTCTTGTAATCAGAAGTGGATATTTAACCGTGGTAGCGGGTGGACCGGTTGATTGATGCCTGGTCAACGCAACAGGGGAGGTCCTTGTGGGATTCACAGCTTGTGTAACAGATGCGACTATTAAATATTCTGTGGCCAAGGTTTCATTTGAATTATTTTTTATGTTTTTCGAGTGTATGTATGCGGGTATGTATGTATGTTTTTATATTATCTCCTACAGCTTAAACGGCTTGATCGATTTTGATGTGCGAGGTGTCGTTGTATTCGTATTCACTCCATGAGTATCACAGGCTATATTTTTTTGTAATAATAATAATACGAAACTATGATTCTCGCAAAAATAAATGAATGGCGCTTTTACATAAACTCCAACGTACTGTTTCGATAAAAAAAAGTAATTTTAGTACAATTATTCGAAAGAATCTGCATTAATAACTTCTTTCAGTGTCTGCGCATAATTTCTCACAAAAAAACGTACAATTAACAGCGTATCAATTTAAATGGAATTAAATTTAAAATTATTTTAGTTTTTTGCAATATTAATGTTCGCAAAGTTTTCGCTTAATTTTATAACAGGCGGTAGATAGGTATTGATACTTTTGTAATAAAATCAAACACACATGTCATCTATGCTCGTTTTCTAGTCATGGACGCTTCAAACTTTATGAAATATCTTAACATCAATTTAAATAAAACAATATAGATCCGTAAAAAGTTATTTAATTATGAATTGTTAATATTTAATAGAGAATGTACGTATCTAACTACTAAACATTTATGTGTATCAATTTACTGAATCGTCTGAGAAGCCGTCATCATTTCCTGTCTGTGCCCATCAATCGCTGGAAAATAAACTTCGCGTAAAAGCTTTTGAAATAAACGCATTAACAGTTCGCAATAGCCATTAATGCCTGTATGAGTTTACCAATCAACTCGGTCTAGTCGTTATCTGGTGATTAACAGACTCGCGATCTGTTCGATTATCGCCTTCTAATGGATATGCAAAGTTTCGAGCGAACAACAATAATAAAAGTGTTGAGCTGATGAGATCTGCATTAAATAAGATGTTATACAGGGTGATTGGAATTAAACTACTTTTAACGGATCTAATAGCGTGTGTAAAAGCCTGAAGTTTGATATACTTACTTTGTGACAGGCATACTATGAGTTTCATGAGTTTTTATGCTATGAAAAAATATATTTCAAAGTTATTTGCTTTAATGTAAAGTGTATTCTCTTATACGAGCAAAAAGATAAATAACAATTATGGTTTAAAAACTGAAAAACTGCCTTCAAAATTCGCGATTTTCAACCGACTTCGAAAAAGGAGGAGGTTCTCAATTCGACTGTATTTTTTTATGTTTGCTAGCTCATAATTCTCGACTGGGTGAACCGATTTTGATGATTCTTTTTTTATTTGTTTCAAGTCGGTTGAAAAATCATAAAAATCGGTTCAGCAATTTGGTCTTTAAATCAGCATTGCGCATTTTGAAGTCTGTTTTTATGTTTTTAAATTTTAATTATTGATATAATAATTTCAACTTATAAGTATACACCTATGTTTACGAATTTTTGAGAAAAACATTGTCACAAACAGACATACGAACAACAAGTTATTGAGATGAGTCAGGGTATTGTCAAAATACATTGTGTAATAAGTATTTTCTTTTAACCGACTTTCAAAAAGAAGGAGGTTATCAATTCGACTGTATGTTTTTTTTATGTATGTTTGTTCAGCGATTACTCCGTCAATTATGAATTGTTCTTGATGATTGTTTTTGTTTGGTAAATAATACCTAAGAGGTGGTCCCATATAAATATCAACATCGGTTCTGTACTTTGATTTTTATAAATAACTGAAAAAATGTTATCCGAGAAAACGAACTGTGTATTTTAAAGTCGGGAAAAAATGTCATCCAAGTAAACGAATGGCGTATCTTGTAGACGCTTTTTTCAGGTGTTTAAACTATAATTATTGTTTGTATGTTATGTCTATTGTATTTGTATGTTATGTAACTTATATACTTATAAGTACTAATAAATACTAATTAAGTAATACGTATACTTAATTATGTCTATTGTCTTAAAGTGATCCTATATCTTTTTCCATTAGAGGTACGGAACCCATAAAGCTACCTTAAAAAAATGTCACAATAAACTGTGATGAGTATAACACGTCATTACGGACTCGACATGCTATTTTCCGTTGAAATTAATTTCACTGAATAACTGACAGTATACGTCACAATACTACATTTCATACGATCTAGTCAAAAGTCACTATTTAATGTACGAAAATATACATTTTATGCAATTTTTATTAACACAAACTAGCGAGAATACGAAAATGTGTCAAGTATCTATATTAAAAGAAAAACAAAATACCCGACTGCTGAAAAACAATGTTTGCAGTCTAATTTACGAATTCGTTACGCTTGATACGCTACTGAGTGTACGTTTTTGTGAGAAAGTATGCGTACAAACGCTGTAAAAGATTATAAATGCGCATTATTTAATTATAGTCAAATCACTTGATTATTACACACAGGAAGTGAAGACGAATCAAACTACACCTTACACATCAAAATTGGTCTAGCCGTTTAGGCTGTAGGTTGTCATATTGAAACATACATACACTCGAAAACATAAACCTTATGCAGTCGGGTAAAAATAAACATATTATAATTTTATTATAACAAGTATCAATATTTAAAGAAAAACAAAATACCCGACTGCAGAAAAGAGGTTTTTGCAGCCTAACTTACGATTTCTTTACGCTTAATACGCTGTTGAGTGTGCGTTTTTTGTGAGAAAGTATGCGTAAAATCGCTGTAAAAGATTATTGCGCATTCTTTAGAAAAAATCTAGTAATATCACTTGTTTATTACGAAAAAGTTCGTTGGAAGTTACAAAAAACACGCGTTTTTTATATTTGTGTGAGATGTATGATTTTTATTACAAAAAAATATAGCCTTTGACACTTAGCAAGTGAAAACGGAGTTTCCGGCAGCCTAGTGGTGAGACCGTCTGACTTGCGATCCGCAGGTCCTGGGTTCGAATCCCATGGCACGCACCTCTGTCTTTTTGAAGTTATGTGCGTATTGTTGATTGCCGCCAACTTCAAACGGTGAAGGAAAACATCGTGAGGAATCCTACATGTCTGAGAGTTCTCAATGATCTTGAAGATGTGTGAAGACTGCCAACCCGCACTTGGCCAGCGTGGCGGACTATGGCCTAACCCTTCTCACAATGAGAAGATGGCCCGTTCCCAGCAGTGGGACAGTTTGTACAAACAGGGCTGATAAAAAAAAATAAAAAAAGTGAAAACGAATCTAACGACACCTCTCACATCAAAATCGGTCAAACCTTCTCCCCTCTCCTTACCTTAAAACACAATTATAATGGAACAGGTGTCAGTGATTTTTTTGAGGTAGGAAATAGGTTTAATCCTGTTTTACCCATTCCCGCAAGAATCCTGGGATAAAAAGTATCTTATGTGTTAATCCAGATTATAAACTACCTGTGTGCCAAATTTCAGCCAAACCCGTCAAGCCGTTTTACCGTGAAGAAGTAACAAACTAACACAAGCTTCGCATTTATATTATAAGTGTGATGTGATTTATTAGCATTTCCTATTCCAAACTGCAATAAAACATATAAGTTATATATATATATAAATATATATTCGTAATCACTGTTAAAAATTATTTTGATTTGAAATTAATTTGATTCCCTTGTGAGTGTCGAAATGTGCGTTTTTTACGACATTCGGCTGTAACTTTTTTTTACGAAAACTGAGAAATTTGATTTTTCTTTCTGCAGCAAGATACTATGGATCTGCGTATATGGTTTAATTTCAACACGATACCTTCACGCGTTCCCGAGAAACGGTCTTAAAGGTCTTGACATCCGGACGGACGGACAGACATACACAGACAGACAGACAGACAGACAGACAGACAGACAGACGGACAGACGGACAACAAAGTGATCCTATAAGGGTTCTGTTTCTTTCTTTTGAGGTACGGAACTCTAAAAATAAAATATAAAATTGTACTTAAACGTAAATATTGTAAGCCAAATTGTTTTTCTGCTACTTCTCTGATAAACACCGTCGTAATTTGCAACTTTTGTCACGTGCCATCTTCAAAATGACTATTATCATAAAAGCAATTCATTTTGAACTTTATACTTTAGCATTAAGAGCTGCTAGGAGCACTTGACAAGAACAAATGACACGCGATTGTATGGACTCTGTATGGGACATTGTACGGAACACAATGAGGCGCCAAGTGGTTGGGCAACTAAGCTTAGCATGTTACAAACGATGCCATGGTACGGATTTGGTATGGCCATTTCGTAATTTCGCTGGGGGAGATAGTTATCTGCTCCACTGGAGATAAATGATGATTTGTATCGTATTTTTTTTCTTATAAGTATATTACACAAGTACACTATAATTATTTGTCAACCTGAAAAAGTTTTCTCATTCGAAAAATAATCTTCTTTTTTAATCGTCAAACTATAGATTTACTTCAGAACGCATCAGATGTCATGTCAAAGCGTTTAAGTGAAGCCACTGCACCGTAGATTAAGAATTTTCCGAGATGCACGATTGAGTATATATGCCTTACAGTTTGAGTTTCCTTACGTACGTATAAATATAATGTCAGCAGCACTGACCGACTGGATAAATTAGGTATAAATATTATTTTTGAAGTAATAAGCCCTAATTTGACAAGTCACTAAAGATGGTCTTCTAACTTATAGCGATATCTTACACACAATGAGTTGAATGAGTAAAAAATAAATAAATGCTAGTGGTAGTGGTGTGACTATAGTAGAAGACATTTTAACACAAAAATATATAAGATATGCACATTGTACACTACATTCAAATAACACTATTAAACTTAATTACCTGGACTTAAAGGATATTCATGAATTAGATTTCACCCTGTATAGATATCTATGTACTCAATGTAATAATAAGTATATTGATATACCTATGCAATAACACAATTTATAAGCACCATCGTCTCTTTCCTTCAAGTACCTATGCTGTGGTCAAACGTTAGCCAATCTAAACATAAATAAAAAATACATACTTAATATGTGTAAGGAAACAAATCTCAAGAAATAAATGATATGCATTTATATGTTCAAGTTCTCAGAAAACCGAATTAATGCTAGAGCATTTTTTTGAAATATTTGAGGTAAACCAAAAATTAAATATAATATATGCAATTATTTGAAATTCTAATTTAATCCGCAGAGTTATGAGACCCTTACGAATCTTTTAGGCGTTACAATAAACTAGATTTAAGCAAATTATTACTCTATAAAACGTTTAAATTATTGTACAAATTTACATTAGAGAATAGATTTTGATATAATAAAATGATTAAAATAGGTGACAGGTACATAAATTCATATCTCATTTTAGTAAAATATGATTAAGCAATACTTAAGACTAGATTATTTCAGTGAATCTAAAATTTGGTTGAGATTTGATACTTACTCCAAAAGTACAGCAGGAATACCGGGTCTTACCGAAAAACGTTACTCAAATCTGAGCAATGCTCTACATAATATTATGTCTACTTCTCCCTGACACGTAATGACACTTGCGGAAAGAAGACAGATAATTTGAGACGTTGATCAAAGTTAACTAATGTTTTTCGATAAGGCCGTAATTGCTGAACATGCTTAAAAAAGGTGTGCAAAACTTTTTCACGCATATCGAATTACAAAGTGTTTAAATAAATCGACTTTTAACTTAACAAACTGGAATTAGTGATTCACGCCGCAAATATCCGAAATCGATTGAATAATAAATCGATCAATCAAGTCAGGAAATCGATACTCGAGTTGGTGTGATGTGTGCGTCGGCTGAGGAATTATTCATGAAGTGAAACCCATTGTAAGTTATCATCGGAAGAATAAGAGAAATGTTTACATTGTTGCCACACGAATAGTTTAAATAACTTCATCAGTCGTGTCGTAATAATCGTGACTGGATGTGGTCTACGTCTCGAATAAGACAATGAACAAAAAACGAATTTCAATTAATTACTTCATCGTTGGATTATAATTCAATTTGGCGATACAAATCGGCGGCTAACCTCGTGTTCGATTTATAAAATGACGTCACCACGGAACCTGCCAGCCGGCATCGGCACCTCGCCACGTCTAGCCTCCTCTCCTGGAGCGTTGACCTCGCGGCAGGAGGTGGTCCTGTCAAAACGGATCCACTCCTCATTTTTTTCCGCTTATCTACACGATCAGAACGCTTTGTTGTGTAATTACCGAGAAAATTACCAAATGATTCTGTGGATAGGAATGACCCGCGGGTCGCGGTTCACAGGGCCGACTCGAAGACGCGCGCGCACGTTCTCGAATTCGGACTCGATTGAGCTATCGGCACAACGCCGCTTTGTGTCTTCGCGTGACCGTGCCTTCTTCGAACAAAATAGAGTAAAATACAGTCCTATTTGAATTAGAGTAACGAACGTAACAGAACAATGATGAATGGTTAGAGGCGAGCCGCATTATTGATGCACGTCGACATGAATGAACCGACTCACGTGATTTATCGACAACGCGCCGCACTAGCTGGCCGATTGAGACAATGCATCGATAGTGATGCGGTGCATCGATAATAGGTCCCGTTGAGTGATTCAGTCGGGTCAGACCGACCGCGACCGGTCCGGCCCGGTCCCGGCGTAATGGCGGACTTCGTAAATATGGCCGGAGTGATTGATAAATGCGTGCGGTTGATTGAGACTTTAATTCCGAGGTAGTTATTACGGTGTTATCGAGTTGCGGTAACATGATGACAATATTATGCGCCGTCATTAGTGTTGCTATATTATCGTTTGATATTGAAATAAAATATGCGTTCTGTGAGGTTGATTACACCTTTACTAATGCGGTAACTGTGTCTAGGGCTCTTGGTTCTACCAATTCCATTTGCAAAACATTGTAAGGAATAGAATCTCGTATTTTATACGTAAATAAGAGATATATTCATAGATAACGTTTTTTAAGTTGATTCTCTTCCTGTCCATACTGTAAAGTTCAATTATGGGGTTTGAGTGAAATTGGCGCTTATGCAGGCGATGGGCTGGCCCTCTGTTTGTGCAAGCCAACTTTTTGTAAATCAAACGTTGGAAAGTATCCGGGATCAAACCAAATTACAAAAAATTGTAATAGTACTTAGTAGTAATACTTACTTATTTAATTTTAAACATATTTTCTTACCATATCGTATACTGACTGAAATAAAAATACATATATTAATGCTTTGAGTGAAGAATTACGAAACGCAGCTTATTCTGTGAGAAGAGTCCCGTTGAGCGACAAGCTGGACGTGTCTCATTGTTCGACGGATTTGCATCTCGCAATCGAGATGGATGGCCGCATTCGAATGATGGATCGAGTTATCGACTCGGCTCAACGTAACGAGAACAGGGAATTTAAACTGTAAATATACAACACTATATCTGTTGCATATTACATCGAATTGTGCAGAAATGTAGGGTACGTAAGTAAATTTAATAAGTAATGTCTTCTAAAAGACATTACTTATTAAATTTACATCGAATATTTCAGTGCTAAGATCAAGCAAAAAACTTTTTTTTTTAAATAAAAACTACGTTGTCATTTAACACAAAACGCATTCAATACATACAATTGTAGTAATCAATTATATGGGACCAAAAATTAGCCCCTGTAATACTCTCCTAAATTGAAGCATTATAACTATCGACTCAATGTCTAATCCGCTCCCACAATCCAACGTGACGCATTGTGCAAAGCTTATCTATAAATCCGTTCCGCTGACCTAAAAACGAAGGAAGTCCAGCTAACAGTCAGAGCAATCTTATCAAACGCCTTTCAGAGATTTGGCAATGCGGTCGTCGAACTGAATGTCCGATTCCCGAAACAGATAACCTGCGGGCCAAGGAGACTTGAAACTTGTGAATGAAGTTTTCGTAATCAATTGACCTATCGCAAGTCATAAATATTTATTTATACTTAAAATAACGATAGAAGTCCTCTCTAGTTTTGGCGTGAATTAATCAGTAGATAATTATTTTAGTTAGGTAGTCTTTGTCGATATCCGTGAAGCGTGATGATTTGAAAAACTGCTATTTGGAGCTGTTTTCTTTGAACTAAATTGAGGCCATCCCTAACGCGATTTATTTTGCTAAGTCTATTAAGAGAACTATCAATCATGACTCAGATGATAGATGAATCGATGAAATGAAATGGATTTATCATTAACAGACATAACTTTACTTAAATAGCTATTGAAAAGGTTCAACAGGTATTGAAGATGCTACTAAAATATTTAAATAGTTTTATACGGTATTGATCCCAGAAATGGCTCCACATCCTCATAACTAGGTTAATTTTAATAAACAAATGAGTGATCCCTTTTAACGTAACCCAACACTCCATCCAAGGTAGTAAGGCCTGTGGTCGGGAATAGGCCGGAAGCAGCGACCCCGATCCAAAGGTCACGATCTGGATCCCGTGCTCTCTTAACATTTGCATAAAATTGCTTGTTGATAATAAACCCCGATTGCAAAGGTGCGGAATGGCTGCAGTCAGCTATATGGGAATGTACGATACGAGTAAACACTAATTTTCGATAAGCCATGTAATTTAAAGACTTTTAAGAACAGTTATGAATTTTCGGACGAGTTTAAGGTGGTCGAGAGTCGAGAGGTCGTTTGACTTCTTGGAAGAACTTCGACATATTATGTATTTTTAAAGAAAGCGTATTAAACAATAAGATGATTCGTGTGCTTGTTAGCGGTACCCATTTTGGAGCAATACAATACCTAGTTTTGCTAGATTGTTAATTAACGTACCGTATTTTAATCCCCACCAGGTTTTATGATAGGGCTGGTATCTTCTAGTGGTAGGTGGTCTGGGTCGACGCTGCGGAGGGGTGGAGCAGGCTGGAACGCAGCACAAGAGGAAGTACCTCTTGTCTCGGATCTTCTCTGCCGCCTTAAGGCGTTCGCGGGCCAATCTACCAGAGCACCTTCGAGGGCCAGTTGGACCGGTGGTAGCGGTGGCGGCCACTGTGGTAGCCACCGCCAACCATACCACCAGGTGTCTCCAACGCATCTCTAGTTCATCTGGTCACTACAAAGTCTAATTTTCCTGATAGTTGTGGTGACATTTTAGCCCTGTCTAGGTATTTTAGTTTTGGCTAACTCACATTTTTCACTAAATTTTTTATCACTTCTAATTCGAAATATTTACACACTAATTTTACACTTCTCAGACTAACACTAAACTAAAAATTTACGAAATTGCTAATTAAATAATCAAAATATCCATAACATCCTGAAATCATACTGATGATGTTAAAACACCGGAATCAAAATAATCCAACTTAAAAGTTTCCACATTCCAATAGTTTTATCACAGCACAGCAATCCAAGATATATCAGTTATCAGGCGTTCACCTCACGAGGATGAGAATCGAGATGATATTACGAGATGTAAAGGTAAAAGGAGGCGAGAGGTTGCAGGCATGGCGTGTGGTCATGCCGGCAGAACCGCGACGACTGTCCGAAGCCTCAAAGGCAAGCCAAGACCGCTAGCTCTTAGTTTTTAGTCTGTCTGTACACTGTGGACTGCGAGAACACGTGCTCCTGAACTTTAGGATTTGTTTAGTACCTGTTATTAAAAATTACATGGTGAATGATCGGTTTTTTGGAATTCAGTGGTTCATTGGTCGACCGAAAAAAACGAACAAGTTTGTACAAACGTACAAACTTGTTCGTTGTTTTTTCAAGTTAGCTAACGAACATTTTATTGTTATGTAACAAAAGATGGTATTATTCTTGTTCCTATATTACAAAAAAAACTTTATTTTAACTCGTTTATTATCTAATGAAACTACAAAAATATTAAAAGAGGTAAATTCTGAACACCCGCCTTTAGCACTGATTCCCATATCACCGTTTACTTTCTTATCTACGAGTGCCATAATAAACTCCTAGCTGTAATCGCATGTTACCTGTTGGGAGAGTGCTACGCGAGGCCACTAATTAGGCCACTAGAGGCCTCAGATGGCCTCAGATAGTATGATAACGCGCGGGTGGTCGCATTGCTTCCGCACCTCCCGCACACACTACCAGTTTTGCCACCTTTCCGTTGTCAGCTATGTCTACAAACTTATTGCATAGTCGAGATGTTGAAACTTTTTTATGAGATTCTTTATCATTTATTAGCTAGGTTTATTGCCATGGTAGGTTGCTGTGGAATTTTCAATTCAAACTATACTTACTTATGTAATTTTCTCTTTTTGTTACATTTTTCTTAGCTTGCCTTTATGTTCGTGAGTTTTTCCACGGGAATAATAGGCGCGAATTAACTGTTTTAAATACAGTTTTGTGGGACACATGACGAACACATTGAACATTGACTAGCTTTTGAGTGATGATTATGATAATCGTAAAAATAATTTCATTGAAACTGATATTATTAGTGAAAACGTATGCATTTAAGAAACATAAACTTTTCAATAGTTTATTTCTATTAAATATAAATTACCTTATCTGATTTTTTTTTTTATCATGTTGAATTGGCTATCGTTGCAAGCCGACCATAATGAGGCTAAAACACACCAGTATTTGAAAAAAACTGACACCACCGCCAAATTTTATTTCTACAACCTAGTTTATTGATATAGCTCCTACTCCAATAAATACATCAAAACAAACAGATTTATTGTCCTCGATCCTCACCGGCGCGGCTTCCTAGGAACCCGTCGCATCCATCATGCTGCAGCATCAGCTCATTACCATATCGTTAAAGCTACAGCTGCTGCAATTACTGATTATTATCGTACAGATTACAATATCAAATTGTTGACGGGAGTACTGTCCCGTTTGATGGTTAAAAAGATAAATAAGTACCTTCATCAAATCAGTTACATTTCAACCTAATAAATAAACGTAAACAACGTTATGAAATTATGAATATTATTTTTTATGGTTATACAAAAACAAAAATAATCGATATAGTTAAGAACCATCTAAATAGAGGTGTGTTACCTAAAGTGATTTGCAAGTGAACGTCCTTAAAGATGTTGTTAGAATAAGGACAGTGTTAAATGTATGTAGATTTATCGCTATGCCTATGGTTTGAAAATCTTAAGCCCGACTACGTCCTTATGCCTTTCTTTTTTAAATATTTTCAGAAATTATTGTATCCACTAATGTACGTAATTTTTAACTTATACATATATCTAACTTATTCCGCATCGAGGTCTTCAAGTTAGTACTCTTTCTTACTTTAAGTTTCTGAATATGAGTTTACGCAAAGTAATGCCTGATTCAATAAACTTTAGACCTTTTAAGGAGTATTTTCTTTAAGACTCCGCCTGATCATTAACGTAAATCTATAATGTATTCAAAATCATTGAACATAACTTTGAAGATATCACAACTACGACAAGCATTTTCGACTAACTAAGCAAAAATCAAAGCTTAATTAATTAACGAAGGCAATAACACGCACGCGATCATAAATCCGTTGGAGGTAAGAAATCACTCTCCCATATAATTAACGCCTCGCCCACGAGATTAGCAATGCTCTGTAATAGCATTGATGCATATTCAACAATTACGATTTACTTAATTTACCTTTATCTCTCTCTCTCTTCTACTTTTCAATATTGACTTTTAGCCTAAGAGCCCACGACGGCCAGACCTACGTTATTTTACAAAAGCTGAAAGTTTCTATGTGTATGTCTATATCACAGGTAAGAACGACCAGCGACTATAGAGTTTGGATTGTGGTTACTTGAGCAGGTAACAGGTAGTAAAGGTGTATATAATAGTACCTTACTTTCCCTAAAGTAAAAGCTCTATTTTTATATAATTTATTACAGGTCTGGCCGTCGTGGGCTCTTACTCTATTTGTGTCTATTAATCTGACTATTACGTTTTTTTTAAATTGAAGTTATATTATAGTGAATAACAATTCACAGTCAGAGTCAAAGTAAACTAACATATTATATATTATTGTGATATTATTGCAATGAAATTACTTAAGCATGTAAGTGTAAGCTACTTGACTCTCATATTTGTACACCCTATATGGTAAAAGCATGTTTGACCGATATTAACTCTGTGACATCTGCACCTGTACACATGTTTTGACAAATAAATATATCTATATCTTTATTGTTTTCGCTAAGTCTAATTCCGTAAGTCAAACGAACATAAAACGTTCCTTTTTATATGTTCTATAAATGTTCTGTACGTTCCTTTTATTTACCGGAGACCTATCTTATTTACATTCTTGTTTTATTTTATGTTCGTAAAGGACAAAACTGTTGATACCTAATAATAATTATTATAACATCATTGAACAGTACACCGTTTATACAATAAATATTTTCTGATTTCTGATTTCTTGGGAACCACTTTAGTATATATATTTTTTTAGATATGCAATGCAGTTATAGATAGAATACTACAAGAACTTCATCTTTTTAAACTGACTTCTACATTGTTTATTACTTTAAATTGTAAATAAGCTTTGGTATGATAAAGGTGTTTATAATTTCAATAAAATGAGATTTTTGGTTATTCGATTCTGTGTGTCAAATTAAATATAGTAAATAGTTAAAGTAACTAAGTGGTCGTAAGTTACTTTCAAGCCCATAAATAATATTAGTACAAGTCTTTCATTACTTGTTTTGCAATTATATCGCACAGCTGTTCTAATCTAGTCCCATTTGAATCGGCTTTCTCCTCTTTTTCATTTATTTTTGATTCTGTACAAGTTAACTCCTTTGCTTTGCGTTCTCGTTTTACTTTTAACTGTATCTTACTTTATATAGAGTATATATTTGAATGCGAATTAAACAGTTAATAGATGAAGGTACGTCGTGATTTCACGGAGCCGACATGACTGTTAACGAAAGATAAAAGCGGTTGCGGTTCTCAGAACACTTTGATTAGAAAGATACATTCCTATCACTTTAGACAAACATGAGTAAACACTGAATAGCTTGTTTTGTAAAAAAAATATAGGCAGGTAAATTACGACACAAATAAGAATGTACAACTATTAATATAATTCAATAAAACACAGAAGACACAACCATATACAAATATATCAAGTCGATCGAGCAATAGCTATTTCAAATTTTTGCCCCGCTTCGAAATTCTTAACCTTAGTTCGGCAGTAATCGGGTACGAAACGGGTCGATCGCATTGACTTCCTCATTTTCGTAAACTTGAATTCATTCAAACTTGGCACTTTTCTATCTCTAACTCTGTTTAAACATTGATGCAACATCTCGGCCAGAGAAAGAGAAGAATAAACGGAGTAAAACATTTATCGTATTCAAAGGTGATTTGAAGATATTATTTTTGAATGCAAGTAATTCCGGCAGACCTCCAGCAATAAAGACAGTGAATGACACTGGCACAGGACCGGAAATATTAAAGCACCACAAATATTTTCTTCCATTTTATCAACTTTGTATCGGAAAATAATGAACCAGCAATTAGATAGTCTGCGAATGAATCAAAACTCATATTAGAGTCTAATTACCCCCACGGCCGGCCCGATTTCGTTTCGTTGTTAATTTCACAGTAGTGCTTGGAATTACATCTCGCGATCGAGTCATTACCTCGAGTGTTGCTAACTGCCCTGAATTTCTTTTAACAGGTTATTTTCGAACCGTGATTGAAGCCATGTTGATGCAAGTATTATTGCTTGGTACAAGAGATGCTTACATGGTTTGATCTTTCTACTTGTGGAGCTTATTACCCGAATGTTTATTCCCTGATAGATTATACTCTTTGTCATTTGAGCATTTTTAAATTGCTGATAATTTGTCTTTTCAGATTTTTTCTTGACTTGTATTTGTGAAACCTTGTTTCTTGATAAATTTTGTAATTTTAGGTCAAAAAATGTTTAAAAAACATGTAAATGTCCGCCAGTGGGGGACAACGGGAATGATCATGATCGCAAACGAAGCACCCTGTAGATTTTACAATGTGAAAATATAATTCATATAATTACATACCTCTATAGGGTGAGTTTTATTACGTTAACTTAGAAGCTTGAGTTTTTTGCACAAACTAAAAGAACGAAGACCTACGTTTGTGACATTAATTCCATTCCTGATAAAAAGAGTTAGACAGTCGTACAGACAAACATATGTACAGGCAAAGCAGTTATCCTCCTGTTTTAGGTAGATCAGAAAGATGTTGCTCACTTGGTTATTCTTAGACGTTCATTGTACTCATTCAAAACACTCAATAATTTTAGTCATTGATCATCAGCTACGATGCACTGAATCGATCTGTAATTTAATCAGGAGAATTCATTGGAAACTGAATTTAAATCAATTGTAAGTTGAGTTACGCACTGCGTCAATTGCTTGGAAGAAACTCACTAATGTGTGATTTATACAATTGGTTGAAAATGATTCATTTCAATAACAATAAGTACTGTCTCACTGCTATTGAGTAGTATACTAGTTTTTTTTTTTAAACTTGGCCCATATTTAATTCCTATTTATATTCTAAGCTATTAAACTATTTATATTGTAAGCTATTAAACTGCGTCAAAATACACATCTATTATTTCCTGGCGTTCGTCGTCCATTGGGTACCTACATTAATTAGGTTTACTGTTGACGATCTAGATTAATAGGGAACTATATTTTGGTAGAAATAAAATTAATAAATACAGAATATTCGTAATTTGAAGCGTTGATTGCTCGGCCGATAGCTATTAGAATTGTCTAGCTACTCTTCCAGGTACAAATTTGTCGCCAAGCAAATAATGGCCTGTATCGCCAAGCAAATACAGTCTCACTTGGGGTCCAGTCATATCAGTTTAGCTTAAGCTTAACATCTTGGATGACTCAGTCCCTTAACAGCAGGTAGGTAGCCTTTTCTTGTAATTTATGATACATTGATTTATTTGAAAGTTACCTAATAATCAATTTATTATTTTACTCCATTTGTCCGCATAATATGTCCTGTGCTACGTTACACTATAAGTGTAGTCGTTTAGTCGTGCAGCGCCCGTGCGTCTGCGCAGGCCACGCGCTGTCTGCCTGGAATTCCGGATCCGCCCTAACGTGACCGGAATAGTCACACGCTATAAGAACATCAAGATTGGTTGCGTGCGTAGTTTTGTTAACATTGTAAGCCACAGCCTGTTTTATTTTGTATTTCGTCTATTTCAGGTATATACTGAAAAGGCGGCCTGATTTATTAATGCCCAGAGTAGGGTCGCGCCGTTGTCTCGCTCGCACACAACATCTTTTAATATAAACTTATTGAATGCAGTTTTGACAAATATTGCTATTTTAACCTCATGGGAACACAGATACAATGTATTAACTATAACTTTTATTTTTATATCTGTTACTTAAACCGTATTAAATACTCATATCATACGTCAATATTTTCGCATTCGGTTATGTATTTCGCTCAAAATACCAGATAAAAAAATAAATATTATAGTTGTACAATGTAATGGTGTTTTCGTGTCTAAAATACCAATTTCAAATTCAAAATTCAAATTACATTTATTTCGACCATAAGTCATAGCATTACAAATAAAGTTATTAAATTACATTGAATTAAATGAAATTAAATCAAATTAAAACAAATAAAATCAAATTGAATCAAATAAAATCAAATTGAATCAATATAAATCAAATAAAATCACATAAAATCAATTTAGAGTATGTGAAAAAAAAAACGTAAATATAGATAAGTAAATGCCATAATATGAGAACCCAACTTTTAGAGTATCAAAAAATAAAATCTCAACCCTCTGCGCGTGAAAAGCTAAAGGAAAGAAAACAAACACGGAACTCTCCTTGTTATAAATTATTATAATCACGAACTCTCCAGCCATGTCGTGATAGGTTAACGAGTTATACTTATTTGCAGACAACTCTGATAATGTACTTTATGTCAGCACACTACTGCGCGTGTTGTAGGAACTACGAGTATATTGAGAACATTTTCAGAGTTTATTGCGCAATCATCGCCAGAAGGTACCTACATCGCGCAAGGAGAGAATTGTTTTTTCCTCTCTATATTAAACAATTAGGTAGACTTTTCATATATGCATGGCACAATACGTGAACATTGAACACCGACACCAGGGCTAATTACTCAATAAATGTGACTTAAATCTAAGAATATTTGTAACTTCACATATTTTGTACTGAGATTTTAACATTACCGTTTACTCTATTGTCATTTTTAGTTACTTTTTTTGTGAAATCAACAAAGGAGGATTTATCTCGCAGTTGAGTTTAAAAAAATATTTACGCAAGCTTGTCTCGCACTTGACCAGTTTTTAGTAGATATTTATTGATTTACATCAAAGTGAACCCTACAATCTTGCCAATTTTTGAGACTTCTATCTATTACCGTTCAAAAGATAACTTGTGGCGATGGTTCAAATCTTACGTCACTAATCGATGTCAAAGGGTAGTAATTAATGGGTACGAATCAGATATAGTTAATATTAGCTCTGGCGTCCCCCAAGGATCGATATTAGGGCCTCTGCTTTTTATTTTATATATTAATGATATACTTAAATGTTTTAAATTTTGCAAATTTTTGATGTACGCCGACGATTTAAAAATTTATCATGCTATTAATGACTATCAAGACCACTTAAACTTTCAATTGGATCTAGATAGGTTCTCATCATTTTGTATTGATAATAAGCTGGCCCTAAGTATCAATAAATGTAAGTCAATCGTTTTTACACGTAAAAGAAATATAAGTAACTTTACATATTCCCTTTGTAACTCGAATCTTGATAAAGTTACGGTTATAAAAGACCTTGGTGTGACGCTAGACAGTAAACTAACCCTTGACATACATGTACAGAATATTATTGCACGTGGTTTCAAAATGTATAATTTTGTCATTAGATCTGCTAATATGTTTAAAAACGAAAATACATACAAATTATTATTCAAGTCACTTGTCCGATCACAGCTTGAGTATGCAGCATCGGTTTGGAATCCTTACTATAAATGTTACGACAAAGACATTGAAAGGGTCCAAAAAAAATTCCTTCGTTGTATGAATTATAAATGTAACCGTAGTTTTATGTCTTATAAAGATTTGCTCAAGAAATGTGACCTACTAGACTTAAAATCCAGGAGGCTACAACTTGATGCTATGCTCTTGTATGACATCTGTCACAACCGATATGACTGCCCCGAGTTGGTGGGCTTGCTCAGTTATAAGGTTCCCATAAGAGTCAACTCAAGAACTGTTCCTAAAACTTTTTATAATGCGGCTTGCCGCACCAATTCGGGTCAGCGTTCCCCTTTGTATCGTATGACTAAATCTTACAATGATTATTTTAATACTATTGATATATTTCATGTACGCACTTGTAATTTCCGGAGATCTGTACTGGAGGCCCTGGGTAGTGATGACAGTAAGCATTTTCTCTTAATATCTCATGTAATGTTTCTTTTGTATGATGCTTATCTTTAGTTCCTAAATGTTTTGCTTCATTCATTGCCCATTGTTCTTCTAGTACCATAACAATTAGTTTCCTTTCATCACTCGTTTACTTTGTTATTCAACTTATTTATGTAAAGTTTGCTATGTTAGTGTTTTGAGTTTCAGTCTATAAGACTTAGACTCAAAACATTACAGCATTGGTCAGTAATTTAATTTATTAGACGTTTCACACTCTGTTGAAGTATATTTATAAATAATTAATCCGTGGTCAACGTTGCTGGTACATCATCTAACTATATTTCTTAACAATTACTGTATTAACCCTAAATTTTGTTGTGTACTGTTTGTTGATCTTAATAAACAATAAAAAAAAAAAAAAAAAAAAAAAAAGATACAGCCGTTTAAGTGTAGGACAGACAGACAGACACCGTAACCTCACGAATAGTAGCCTCCCGCACCCTTAATACGGAAGCCTAAAAATAATAAAGGCTCCGCAGGAGAGTCGTGAACTCTACATGGCCCCCGGAGCCGCGCTCTACAAACAGAGAGTGAGGCGGACAGAGCGCAGCACTTCACTCTTACTCGCCTCTACGAATACAGCGGTTACAATTTGCGTAATGTACGACTGCTCCACAGGATGTGTGCTGGTACAGGGCTGCCACCAACATTAATTCACTACGTCTATCTTCACATTTTTTTTTTTTTTAGTTAGTTCGTGAACATAGTGTTTGCAACTACGGTAACGCTGCATAAATTAAGTAGGTGCTTACAATAAACCTGCTGTTGAAAAAAACAACTAAATTGCATATTTTAAAGTCTGTTGTTTCAGTTTTTAAACTATAATTATACCATCATCTCTTTTCTATAACAGAACAAGTAGAAAGTCTGCACACTACTAGTCAAAGAACAAATTGCCTGCTTCTTTGTTTCCTGAGAGCATTAGCTCTCAGGAAACAACAACGTGGGTCGTATTAACGTCCCACGTTGTCAAGGTCAGAGTGAATGGGTATCTTAAGCGTGCTTCATCTCCGACGACATCGTCGCCTTCCAACAGGCGCGTTGGTGGTCAAACGCGGACTTATTCGCGATAAAATAAAAATAATTTCTTAGTAATACAAATTGAAAAGACGCAGCCCTAGCCCGCCATGCATCGCCCGTAGCTATTTTTGCATACATTGCTTGGTAATTGAACTGTTTATCCAACAACCCCCATTACCAGCCAACATTGTGCAGTAGACATAAAGACGTAATAGTCGGTACGTAAAATACATCTCATAAAAGGTTATTGTTTCTAAGTAAAATCACACGAGCTAGTAACTTGGAGATTTTGTGATTTTCTTACATAATATACCTATGCACTTTACTTATACTGCAGATATAATTTTGCAGCCTCCACGTTCATTATGATGATTAAGACATTTAAATTTTTTATTTAAGAATACCACTAATGTTTATTCAATTTATACACTATCCCACGAAAAAAAATTGCAAAACAAATCCAATAATGTGTTTACTTGTAATTCTCTTACGTGTTTATTTTGTTATTGTTCTATTACATTTTAAGGTGTTATTTGATTTTTTTCTCATACAATCTTTTTGTATCTATATATAATATTTCATTCATTTAAATCAGTGCCTTCTTTACCTAAAAATGTATCTATATTCAATATTTAATTTGTTCTAGCCACCATAATTAAGTGCCAGTTCCCATTCTAGGTTACTTACGTGTTTGAATCTTCAGCTCTGTGATCAAAATGATGACCTTATTATTGATAAAAAAAATCTATATATTCACATTCTAGTTGTCGTATAATTAATAATAATCATCTTAATGCACTGACTAATCATCAATGTTGAAAAACGCAATGTAGTACCTACGTCACTGAAATGTTTCATATAATTGAGATCAGCGCCATCTATCCATCTCCAGCAGAAGCACTTACCTTTGCAGCCGGTGATGTCGATGCCGTAGTGTAGTTCGAGGCAGTTGTCGCAAGATGGCGGCGCCGCGCCCGCCGCGCACGCGCATTCGCCGGTCACGGGGTCGCATATAGACGATATGGAGCCGGCGCCGCAACGACACGGCGGACACCCGCCGGATACACCTGGATACAAAATAATGTTAAATTCGGCAAAGTACGAGTTTCACTCGAACACTGAGGCTTTCGTACTCCTATGCATGACACAATACTGACACCGCCTAATCATTCAACAAAATGTACTTGATATCTAAGAATATTTTGTAGTCTCACATATTTTCTACGTTAACAATAGCCTGAAATGCTACACGTTCATATACAATATCAAGTTGTGTTACAGACCTATTTTCTATATCCAAAGATATTTTAGCACTACCGTTTACCTTGTGTACACTATTTTAATCATAGAGTAAATAATGCATCATCCTTGGTACAATTCTCAACACGAGAATATTACTAGCATTTTGGCATATCGGTCATGGTGGACTTTGCTAATAGCTTGACATGCCCTATGTTAGTCTCATAAATTAGTATCGAAGATTTTGGGCAATTTGGGATGCTTTAGGAATAAATCGGTATAACAACACCTCCAGAAGTAGTAAGTAGGGTAGTAAAGGTAGGGTTGGGTTGGATCAGAGAGTAGGATGTAATGTTGGCTTGTAGTGAAAAGGGGTCAGCCTATCGCTTACATAAATGCAAATTTTCCTCAAGTCCCTGAATTCAGTCTTACAAAACATTTTTACGATATTTGTTGTGAACAACTGAAAAATTGAGAAAAGAAATGCTTACGAAGATAAGAATATCGGTATAAAATAACGAATTCTGTACTTGTAACACCCGTATTATATAAGCTTACCTCCAAATCCTTGCGTGCACCCGTCGCAGGCCCGTCCCGTCCAGCCCTCCCGGCAGGCACACTGTCCGCTCCTAGTGTCGCACGCGGCGGAAAGCGCGCCGGCGCCGCACGCGCAGGGCACGCATCCCGCGCCCGACCACCCACCCGGACCGAACCAGAACCCTTCCTAGGAAACATAATTCTAGGATCTGTATTAGATTCCCGCAAGATGAGGGTAGATACAAATGTTCACTCCAACCAAGTATATTCTATGACACAAGTATATAGGTACAGGCATAGTAGTAAAGTAAAGTAGGTGTTTCGGCACTTTGGAGTGTGGCCGACGTAAAAACCTGAGTTCCGCAAAACTTACCCAGAATCGCGCTAAAATAGAAGGTTTTGAAGCAAAAAAATCCTAACTTGAATAGTAGCGTTTTTGAAAACAACAACCACAAAAAAACTGGTGGTAGGGTACTAAAGTAGTGCCTCGTGATCTGATATTAAAAAACCAACAGTAACCCTGTACCTTGCAGAGATCGCACCTCGCACCCTCTGCATTAGCAGGACAGGTCAGGCACAGCCCCGTGGTGGGGTGACACGGGGAACCCCCGCATTCACACGGCTTGCACGAACTGCCGGGAGTGGTGGGGGAACCCCAGTAGCCGAAGTCGCAGCTGTAACAACAAAATCAATATTGGATGAAAGAATTCATTCTAAGAGAGTTTTCTATTTTCAAAGTTAGTTCAAGAATTTTAAAAAATGGAGTACAACAAGAGGACACTTGACAAAAATTATCACTTCAAGGCTTAATATTTCGCATTCCCCAGATGTTGTTTGATTACCTATACAACGATACCCCACACGATGGGGTAGATGAGAAAAAATATTTCATTCCCACTTTACGTGTAGGGGAGCTCTAGCTATATACCCAAAAATGTTTTTTTCTTCAAAATTTTATTCTACTTTTTCGGCATAACTAATATGCATATGCATGCCAAATTACAGTTTTCTAGTACTAATAGTCTTACAAATTATAAGTGCTAGAAAGCTGTAATAGACTAAAAACGGATAGGCAGACAGATTAGATAGATAGATGGAGATGGCGAAACTATTAAGGTTTCTTTACTACGGAACCCTAAAAAGAAGACCTATAATCACACGTCGTACACTTTATACAACAGCGTTTAGTGATACATACGTACGTTGACGTCTGTAAGAACACATGTTTTATGACATATTTAGCGATTATTTTAAAACTATGAGAATATTGATTATTATTTTTGACTATTATGATCCACATACGTGTGCCGCCGGCAGCGGAGCAGAGCCTAAGCTGCTGGCGGTAGGGAGGGGCTACAGACTTAAAAACCTTAAACCTCCTGACAATTCGTGCCGTTCCTAGGACGACCGCCTTCTGAATCCGACCCTTGATCCAACCATCAGGCGAGAGCCTCTTAAGATGTTGGTCGAGGCTCTTCGTTATTAAACCGTTTGCCGATACGACTATCGGGACAATGATCGTCGAGTCAACATCCCACATGGCGGTTTATCTCGTGAGCCAAGTCAAGGTACTTGCTGAGCTTGTCCTTCTCGGCCTTCACGAGATTCTCGAGATTTTTATATTATTATTATTTTATCACTTCAATTAATTAATAAATTATTTAATATCAAAATAGTTTTGTCAACCATCCTTTGACATAATTTATTATGAACTTGACTTGTAACTTGGCCGTTATGAATACATTATTTGTAATTGTATTTGTCTTCTGTACCTATATTCAGCAGTGGTTTGATATCTTTAATTCTAAATCCACAGCCCACCACTATTGCAAAGACTTACATCGGTTTCTCCGTCCCTGAACTTTTTTCTCTCATATTTCAGATTTCTCTCTCTCTCTCCCTCTCTATGCTTTGTGGAAGGGCATTCAGTTTTAGAGCAAAATATATATACTTGTATATAAATGCTAGCTTACTTCTCACAGTGGTCCCCACTGTATCCATCAGGGCACTGTGTACACACGTACTCGTCTCCTTCAGCTGACGCCAGCATGCAGTTTGGACTGAAGTTGTTTGAAGCCTGGAACAACGGACAAGCGCACGGCTTGCACGCACCCTGGGGACAGACACGATTTTATTGATGAAACATGGGTAAGAACACTCGATTAAATTGTCTTTTAAACAAAATAAAAACTAGATCAAAATCGGTCCATCCGTCTGAGAGCTACGTTACCACAGACAGACATACAGACAGATACACACCTTAAACTTATAACGCCCCTCTTATTATTTCGAGGGTGAATGAAATAGACCAAGGTTTGACCACAACTCGCCTGATTAATGCAATCGCAATGGTGTGGCCGAGGATGGAACACGTTGATTTAAAAGATATCTATTCACTCTAGCCTTGAAAATTTAAGTTATAGATCTCAGGAAACAGAAAAGGTGACAGGGAGTTCCACACCTGTGCGCCAAATCTACCTAATGGGTTAAAACAGGGAAATGATGGTGAATAGCTAAGTGATTGGCACGAGTGATTTGTTATCCGAAATCGTTTGAGATAAGTGGCATAAATAATCGCTAGCAAAATGTATAAAATTATTGACACTCGACTAGCATGATTGGACCTATGACCAACTAGCTGTGCGGTTTCTAAGTCGTGATGATATTTAAAAACAGACAGAGTGACTGATACTAAGTACAGTATCTTCTATGGGGTTATCTGTCCATCTCGTGGCAGGTCTCTCTACACTGCACTTGTCGGTGGGTCTCCGCTCGAGTACCTTTCGCTTTGATGGGATGCTGAAATGGCAAGTGTCTCACCTGCACTGGGTTCCCGTAGTGTCCGGGCAGACAGCGCTCGCAGGTGGGACCCGTTGTGTTGTGCTGGCACGGCCCGCATGGACCGTCTACTGTTGAACAAATACGGGGTTTATACATATTTTTGATCTGAAAGTTTGTAGTGGCAGGCCAGTGCCATTTATTTATCTATGGAATTTGAAACAAAGTCCCAATACATAGCGTTATCAATATTCGCAAATTGGAATGAGCTAGTAGGTTTTAACAACGCATTTTTGCACTCATGAACCGGGACCCGACACCTAGTCCAATCCGTTTCAGTCCTTCATTAGATGGAGGAAGTTCACCGTGGATGATACTCCCACATTTGTAATTAAAAGTAATTAAAATTCCAATAGTTAAGAGCACTTGTTGAATTAGCGAATGATGGGAACGATGGCGAACGAACGAATTCTTTTATGGCCTTTGAAAGAAAGTAATATCCCTAAATCCGAGTAATCCAATAATCCGAGTAAATTCGGACGATTCAAAAATTGAGCTTAAGGTATTTTTTACGCAAGATAGATTTACGATTGACCGCCAACTCGCCTGATGTTAAACAACGGTGTGGCCGAGGACAGAGCTCGTCGATCTAAAAAATATTTATTACTATTACAAGAAATCTACGCTAACAACAATGTGTGGACAGCCTCAAATTTAGAAAATAAAGATAAATAAGAAAGTGTGGTGCGGTCAGTAAACTGACCTGCGTGACAGGTGGCGTGCTCGTTGCAGCCGCAGGGCACGCACTCGACGCGCGGTGCGTGCGGCACGCGTGCATGCGACCAGGCGCACTTCGAGCACTGCGCGCCTGCGTACCCGCGCGGGCACACGCACTGCTCGCCCACGGCCACGGGGGAGCCCACGATCTCCACGCTTTCTAGACGGACCTGGGCAGAAATAAAAATTATGTAAGCACAACATAATTTGACCCCCACAACCAAAGTGGGGACTCAAATTCTGTCCTCACAACATTATCTTGTTATTTCGTTTTGCTTTCAAATCTTCAACTTTGAATGACTTGCTGAAATGACCAGGAACTTTATTGCAATTAATTAAAACACTTTAAAATTCCAATATTTGCCCAGAGTAATCATAACCTATGATTGAAAGATGGAAATTAATAAGAAAATCTAATCAGTTAGTCAGCTCCATTATCTTTAGTGTCAGTTATTGGTTATTGGAAGCGTTAAAGCGCAAGAAAATATGACGAGGACGACTTAGGCGAAAGGTTTACATGCCAAAAACTTAACCCAAATTATTAAGCTATAATATGAAAGCCATTATTTAAGTTTTTGCATCTATATCTTACATAAAACAGCTACATTAATCAAGGGCTTTTAAATTCAAAGCTTTAATAAAATAATATGCCCTAATCTACAACTATAGCATCGAATCATTTACAAACCTCATCTTGATCAAAATGGTAATGAGCTCTGATCATCATTGTTTTGACGTCACTGAGAAGGTCCATCAGCTGTATCCTCGAAGCCAGCTCTGGTTCTTCTCCCAAGGTATACCAGTTGCCTTCTATGATAGGTACTGTTATATTCAATGGCCCTGGAGTCTCGTGACTTGTGTTAGCACACGCAAGTCTCGAGCCATCTGTAAAGTACGTTTTCAGCATACATGATTAAATTTTGATTGCATTGACCTTCTAACCCTCATTATAATATAGAACAGAAGTTTTTTTAAATTCAGTTATAGTTTTGAATATAAAACAAAAATTTATTTGAATCTTCCTTGAATCCTCGCTTTTTTATTTGAAAAATTCCGTAAATTCGGTTTTTTATTTATACCGTCTTAAAATATTCGTGAAATAATACGGAACCTAGATACGCCTCTTTCTAGTTTCTACATGTTTCTTTAATAATATTGAGAGGACCATTTCAGATTCGTGGCTAGAAACTACTTTGATACTCACGTTCATTTGCGTATATTTAAGGTATATACATCGTACTACAGAAATGAATTTGAGACTCACCAGCTCCAATAAGCACCACATCTGGTCCATGAGTAGGGTTCCCTCCAGTGTCTCCCCTCACGATGCCCCAAAACAGGTTGGCTCTGATCTCTGCACCGTACGCAAGAAACTGTTCCCCGCTGAATGAAGAGGTTAGCCAGTAGAAGTGCTCCCAGCCTTCTACCTGGAGGTAGGAGAGAAGTGTCACAAAAATATTTAAATCTAAATCTTTTTGTTCGAAGCGTAAAAAGTCAACCTAGTAATTTAGTTGTTCACCTAAGTTAGAAAATAAAATATATCGAATGCAGTCAATGACAAAATAATGCAAAACTTATTCAAATGGGCTGAAGCCGAGATAAAGAGTAGATTTATGGTGAAAAGAAGATTTAAGTATCTTCTTTTCAGTATACAATCATGACAGAATCAAAACTTTACAAGCTGATTTTGCTAACATGCGATTGCTTTAAAATTGGATCATATTCATTGAATGGCTTGTAAGTGTAGCCCGGAGTTTCACCTCAAAACTAATAACGAACGGTTTCCCCTGATCATCCAATGACGGCTCCACAGTCTCGTTGCCTTGAGAGTCGGTCACCAGCCACGCTTCACCGAGCGGTATAGGAATCTGAAAATAAACAATATCAGGCTTTATTGCAGGGCACGAACAACTACAATATAATGTGTAATCTATGACTCAGTATTAGTATGACTCAATTTTAACGTATCTGCGTTATCAAAAGAAAAACTAATAGCTATCGTCAATGATGTTATTATCACATGGACACAAAAACAAAATTCACGAACAAGTAGTGTCCTGAGTTGGCCGATACTCATTTGACGTCGATGACCAACAATGACGGACGCAACGATTTTGATTTACTGTCTATGTCGCTGTCCTAAATTAGATCATAAAAGTTTAGAGATCGTTTATATTTTGTTGCTTCGAATTATTTTTATTCTTCTTCTCCGACTTCCAAAAAGAAGGAGAACCTCCTTTTTTTTGACTGTATGTTTTTTTGTGTTTGTTCAGCGTTTACTTCGCCAATCATACTTCAGAGGTAGTCCCATATAAATTTTATCAAAATCGGTACAGTACTTTATTTTTATAACAAAATAACTGGAAAAATATGTAATCCAAGTAAACGAATTACGTAACATGAAGTTTTTAATTATATTTTTGAACTATTAATTAATAAAATCGAAGTTACATATTTTAACCACGTATTTTAAAAAATCCTCTGTACACCTCATTGTGTTCGGATGTTTTGGAGCACTGATGCAAAATCCTTATCGATATAATATCGTTGGCTATCGCTACCTATTTTTCTATTTTAGTAGAATGTGCAGAATTTTTATTCGATAATAGCCTAGGCGTTTGACCACTAGCTCGCCTAATTCAAAGCGACCGTTGCGGTCTATGATGGATGGATAAAGTGAGTGTAAGATAGGGAAAACAATATGTATGTAACAATTTTCTCGATGTTTCACTATTGTGAAATATGGTAGAAGGAAGAGCAACTTTGATAAAATACAAAAAACAAGAATAATATCTCTTTGGGACATTCGAAATAAAAAATCTCTTTGTGTAGAATAATGTACTTACGTCTCTAGGTGAATATTCAGACGCCAGCATGCAAGAGTCAGTGATGTGCGAGCAGTAACAGGGCCGGCAGCCAGCAGGCAGGGCCGCACTCAGGCCGTAGTGCCCAGGTGCACACGTATCGCATCTCTCACCCACTACGTTTAACTAGAATGGAAATTATTTGAATATATTTTTTAATTATTTCGTAATTTAAATGGTTTCATATTTTATTTTAATCTCAGATATGTGCTCTGCCAAATGTGATAAATTGAGACACTAAGGGATAGTTTGAAAAACAGATAAGTGAATTAATTTCGTACTACTTTCAAAGCCAGTAGTCATTTTATTATACACCAATACTAGTACACTTCGGTCTCAGTAGGCCCTTCTGTCTTATCTATATAAAAGCTGTATAAACCAATAATGGAAAATACTAACCTTACATTCGCAGTGTTGGTCGCAAGCCCCCGCGGGGTCGAGTACGCCCCGCGGGTCACACTTGCAGGCCGGCTCTTGTGGCTCCTGACAGTGCGGGAACTGCAGCGAGGAGTCTGCGCAAGAGTCGCACAGGTGGCCTGAGACGCCAGGAAAACAGTTACATTGAACTCGGTGGTGTTTTCTGTCCCATTTGCACGATCCTAGAATTTAAAATTTTGGACTTAAAAATTATCTAGTTTACGGAATCAGATGTTTGATAACGTACCGTTTCGTTCACACAACGTGCGCTATATGCGTGAAGAAGAGGACAGACTACCTTAATAAACCAGCGGGGCTGTCACATTGAACCATTTACAGTAAAATTAATAGAAAAATGCGTTGGTAAATATTATGTAACAGCCGCCAAAAAGGAAAGTCAGAACTTTGGCAGAAGAAAAATTCTGATTTGCTTTACACTGTTATACTTACAACTCACAAAAAAACAAAAAAATAATAAAAGAAACAAGGTTCCTTCAAAAGAAACCTTGATTGTCATTCACGCAGTAATTTCGAATTCTACTGCGGTTTGAATAAATTGGTAAAGATATTTTTAGTACTGCGTTTACTCTTTGGTAGATTATAACATATCTCAGCTGTTATCACAGATTATAAAATTTGCTGCTTGCGGGTCCTTGGTTTGCTCGCGGTATACAGATAAAATAGTAATATGTTACCTATGTAAATTATAATAAAATAATTTTCCCGTAACGATATGTAATTAGCAATAGTTTGTAATTCTGACAAAGGTCACGGACCCTGGTGTCTGTGGAGCTAAAAATTAAATTAAAAAAAAAACATATCAAAGCTAGATAGGCACAATTTAAATTATTTACAATATTTGTTAATATGATAACATTTTTTTTTATACATTATAGATCTACGATTGACCACTAACTCGCCTGATGTTAAGCGACGGTGTGGCCGAGGATGGAGCTCGTCGATCTAGAAGATATCTATTCACTCTAGCCTTGAAAATTCCAAGATTGTAGGTCTCAGGAAACAGAGATGGCGGCAACGAATTCCATTCTTGTGCAGTACGCAACAGGAATGTGGATCGATATCGCTGAGTACGTTTTTTTGGCATTTCAACGAGAAATGGGTGGTAATTCGCAGACTTTCTGCTAGTCCTGTAGTGAAATGGGGAGGGTGGAATTAGGTCGTGAAGCTCTTGCGCACATTCCCCGAAACGAATCCTGTAGAAAAACATAACGACATACCATCAGATCCCTCCGGGTCGCAGTCGCAGGGCAGGCAGGGGCCGTCTGATACAGCATTGAAGAAACCGGGTAAGCAGTGGTCGCACAGAGGACCAGCACGGTTTTCCTGAAATTTATGTTATATATAGATTTCTGGTTTCTATTTCTAATTATATAATTTCTGATTATGACAGATGGAGGAAGGTTGGAACGGAGTGATCAGATAGGCAACGTAAAAAGAAAATTGATCGTCCAATTGTACCACAAAAGCCTCTTTGGCTTATAATATTCAGAAGAGGGATATGGAAAGCGATGGATGAATAAAAGAGATTAGACTAGGTATATACATTTTTAAATAAAAACTACGGGTCACTCACGTCTGTTTTGAGCCGAAATATCCGACTATAGTTTCAACCGCATTCGGCGGTCTTTTTCAAAGGAGCAGCACACACGTCACTCTCGGTCGGTGACGCGCCTAGCACTACGACGTGCCGCTCGTGCCGCACGTGATGTCATCGGTTGCAAAAGGGTTAGGGCGGGAAGCTGGTCGTCTTGCGTCGGTTCAGCTGAAGTGTCCTCTTCACTAGAACTCTCGTGAGTGTCAGGAATGGAACATTCCTGACACTCACGAGAGCAAGCGGAACTCACAATATCACCACCAGACTCACGATCATCCTCCCGAGCTCCATGAAGGCAAGGTTTCCAAGTGGGTGGTAAGTGCCATCCCCCATCTCTGTTAAAGGTCGGTCGTTTACTAATTTCTATAGCCTCCCTGACCTTCCGGGGCACAAACAACTTCTCACGTGCCAGGACCTTCACCTTATCGAATCTAATGTAGTGCTGCGTGTCGGAGGTCAAAGCATGCTCCGCCACCGCAGAACTGACGCTAACACACACACGCAAACTGTAACTGACACAGACGCACGTAACTGACGCAGAGCTGATATTTCGGCTCAAAACAGACGTGAGTGACCCGTAGTTTTTATTTAAAAATGTGTGAAAACCACGTTAATTTCCATAGTAAAATAGGTATATACACCTAAAATACATCAATAATACTTTAATATTTCAAGTTTGATGCTCATGGAGCGATTGAATTATTGAACATTTGTTCATAAAACACAAAATTATACGGTATAAATATATATATTTTGTAATGTTTTTTGGAAGAGTATAATTATAAAGATTTTCCACCTTTGTATCGGAAACGGTCCGTAAGATTAAGTGCTAACCGCAAATACAAGCTAAATTATGACAAGAAGACTAAATTTTTTTTCTTACTTATAATATTTAAAATATACGGTTATTACTTTAATCGAATTATGTGTTATGGTTAATTGCATTGTTTTCCCCATAGTTTTCACATTTTTAGGGTTCCGTACCTCAAAAGGAAAAAACGGAAACCTTATAGGATCACTTTGTTGTCCGCCTGTCAAGAACTTCTATCTCGGGAACGCGTGGAGGTATTGAGTTGAAATTAAAACCATATACGCAAATCTGTAGTCCCTGCAGGTGTGAAAAATAAAATTTCTAGGTTTTCGTTAAAAAGTTACAGCCGTTTATTTCGCAAAAAACGCATATTTCGACACTCACAAGGGAATCAAAACCTATGGGTTACTTTTTGTTGATATATAACTATAAAATTTGGCAAGAAGCATTATTTTATAGTACACATAAAGGAAAAAAAAACGAAAACTGTACATTTTTAATTTAATCGCAAGAAATAGGGGTTTTATGCAAGGGATGATTCTTCAAATTCAAAATTTTTAAAGCGAGTGAACCGTATTATGTGGGGTATCATATGAAAGAGCTTCATTAGCACAAGCTATAAGCGGTTTTTAATTATTTTTACGATGTGTAATTTTCGGATTATGGCCAAATAAAAAAAAAAACCTTTTATTAATAACTAGCTTCGCACAGTAATTCTTTTATCTAGTCTGTCTGTACGGAACCCTCGGTGGGCGAGTCTGACTCGCACTTATCTGGTTTTTATTGTAAAGTATTGCAACGAATCATTGATCCGTTTAGATAAAACGCAATTACGTTGTTATCGTAAAGGCAGGTGCAAACGATAACAACAAAATGGAGGGAGTGCGTGACCACTCTAACCAACAATATATTTTGTGATTTCTCTTTGTTATATTGAAAGATGGTCGAATCTGTTCAGCTAGAGAATTAATGCAGTACTGACGGCACTGTTGTCCTTATTTCATTTTGTTCAGTCGAAACCACAGAATACAGGAGCAAGTCGATCTAGAAGAAATCTATTCACTCTAGCCTTGAAAATTCCAAGATTGTAGTACTCAGGAAACAGAGATGGCGGCAAAAAATTCCATTTTTGAGCAGTACATTTCAAGAACATAGACCGTTATCGCTGAGTACGGATTTTTGGTATTAAAATGAGAAATTGGTTGTAATTTACCAACTTTCTGCTAGTCTTGTAGTGAAATGTACTGACATTTTAGATAAATATTCGGAAATGGAGAGGGTGGAATTAGGTCACGAATCTCTTGCGCACCCCCCAAGAAATGAGAAACCTATAGAATAGCTCCTCTTGTTTGCCACGATAGACCTATAAGTAAAAAGACTCAAAGTAGAGAAGACTTGTGCTCTGCTCTACTCCGTCTAAATAATACGAGAGCCTCTTGAGATAAGTCGATGCTCATTGTTTTGAGACCGTCAACCGATACGACTATCGACACATTGACTGTCGAGTGAATACATGTACCTACCTTGTGAAACAAATGAAGGTATGTGCTGAACTTGCCTTTCACAATATTTTTGTTATGCATAGTAATGACCCCAACACGTCAACGAGCTCTGCTTGGTGGCGCAGCAACTGATCCATGCCCATGATATCTTTTCATGGTTATAGAACGACGACATTCGAGAAGCAAAGTCATTTCCAAATGGCGCCGGTTAGCACTGATAGTATACTACTCTATACACCAAAGGCAAGTACCCGGTGGATTATCTCGGTTACTTGTGTGTGTTTTAGGATAATTATGGGGAAGAGGATATGTACCAACCGTACAGTTAACACAGAGCTCCACTCCAGTTTCATCAAAGGCGCACTCCCCCCGCGCGCCGCACCCACACCCCTCCTCGCAGGCCCTGTGCGGAGCCCATCGGCCGCCTCCGCAGCACCTGTGGCAGTGAGCACCACAGGTACCGTGCTGGCACTCACACTTGGCACTCTGGAAAATAGTGAGGAAACATTCTTGCTTAAAGACAAGTAGAGAAACGCTATAAATTATTTTATAAGTGATAATTTTACTGGATCAGTAACTCGCAACAAGCTAATGCAGTTTTACAGATTGTGTTTGCCTTTATGAAACCTTATTAGTAAGATACCGTTAACCATTCTAAGATTCTTAAACACAACTAAACACTTATGGATGAGAATACAGAGTACGACAAAAAGAACAAAAATAGCTACGAACTAATAACTATCGTACCAAGACAAAAAACTTTCAGGTTCACCACGTTCAGTGGCTTAAGACGTTGTTAAACGCATAAATGGAGCTATGAATGTTATGGAAGGTATGAATGAAGGAAGATAGACGAAATTTGGTGAGTGTGTATGAGCAATTTGGTAAGGGTCGACGAAGGCGACCAAATCGAATACGTTTCGGAGAAAGGTCAGGTCAAAAGTACCCAAAACTGACGAATATTTATGAAGACACTGATGAAAATGGAAGAAGTGAAAGACGTGTAAATAAGAAAGACATAGTCTCTGTTTACCCCAATGGGGAAAAGGCTTGATTGTATGTATGTATGTAAAACACCTTTATCATCAAATCCAAAAACGTCCAGTATGCTAAAACGCCTAGTATTCCAAAGTGCCTAGTGAAGGACAAACTCAAGTGCTCAATTATTTTAATACCAGTTTCCTAATTGAGCCAGCTCCATCGTGTAGACTGTGGTGTAACTACTGCCCATATTAGTGACTGAATGTTTAAAGAATAAGAAACGTACCTCATCATTAACAATGCAGCTAGTCGCGTGTCCGTGGCACAAGCACCGCGCCGCTAGAGTCAGCTCCCGCACCGTGTAGTACTGCTGACGCGGCGCTGACGAGTGAGCGGCGCGGAAGGAGACGCGGACCCGCCGCGCGGTCACTCCCTCGCCGATAGCCACGTGCATCTGATACGGAAATAATTTAATATGTTTAAGTCCAAACTACTGAGTTATCATTATGTAAGTCCAAAGTACTGGGTTAACATTATTTATGTTAAAAATACTGGGTTATCATATAGAAGTCCAAACTAAGCACGTCTGACTTATTCATCTTATTCTCGATTGCTTATTGCTTATAGGTATATATATCCTTAAATGCTGATTCAGGTGTATCACCTCTCTATCGGCCGTCAACTCACCTAGTTTTAAGCGACAGTTACGGTCTACGACGGAGCGCGCTCGCCTAGAAGAAACCTATTCACTCACGATTCGAAAACATCTAGATTATTTATATCTAGTCTGAAAGATATAAATAAAATCTTATTATTAAATTATCTTATTAATGTCTCTTATTACCCATTCGGGAAGCGAATTTATTCTCGATTTTAAAAGCACTACGCTCACCTCTCCGTTCTCCAGCGGTCTCGGGCTAGCAAACTGCGTAGAACAGGTGAGCTTTTCAGCACGACTGCTCCTCTTCACACTTCTAACTTTTCTTCTTCTCCTCTCCGGCCTCAGGTCCCAGAGCCTCCTGCAGTGGTCTCTGTCTCCAAACGCCTTGATCATCCGCCAGTCTTCGCCGCTGTCTGAGGAAGACACTTCCAAAGACCACGCGAGGGGGCGTGGAGAAGGACCAGACTTGATGATAACGTGGAGAAGTTCCATTTTCTGGAAACGAAATAAAGTGATTGCAATTAGATAATTTACTCTATATTTACATGTTTGGAAACCTAATAGTGAAGTTCAGAACTGTTTCATTTGTGTTTATAGATATAGTGATTTTTCTTAATTGCAAATTCCAATAAGTCTATCAACGATTGTGATACTGCAGCCTAAGTAAGAGTAGAAACTCTAATAAAACATTTTTTAAACTATCACGGTCATTCATTAAAGCCCTATTATTATTAACGGGATATTTACAGTGTTTCGCGTTAATTTTGAGCTCCCGATATTTCGGCACAGTTACATGCACCATGTTCACGGGCGACTGATACAAGTGGATGATACGGTTAAGAGCAGACATATCTGTCTACCCTCTTTCTTTGTCTTTTACTGCGAAGACCGTTATCACTGACACTCGAACTCGATTGATATAAACTCTAATGTAGAAAGATTAAGCCTGCGTCTTTTTTATGCGAACGGTCAGCGGCTCTCTGTCCACTGAGGCACCGACTCACTTTGAGTGGTGAATCGACAAACTCAAAATATTGAGTGAAGTGCGAACCGCTCACTGAATGAGTGCAATCGAAACGCAGCAGACTGCATACATCACTCTATTTAAAATGCCTCGAGTGGCAAACTGAATACAAACAATCAGCCATTAGTAAAGACGCTGCCTTAGATACAATGTATGTTCTCGCTTAGACGTATCTAATCGCTCGCTGCTCGCTGGTTGGTTAAGGTCACAGAAAATATGTCTTCTTTTCAATTCGTACCGTATTTTGTGCTTAGGGTCGACTGACAAGGAACATTCTAGAACGTTACCGCACCAACCATCAAGGAGAATGTAACCGTGCAAAAGTGACTTATTTGTTTAGTTATCGTGAACAAAAAAACTGAAAGATCCGGAATGTTCAACAGAACTATACGAAACTCAGTAGGTGGCAGTTATCTAATCTGTTTAGGTAGATATTTTTAATGAAGGTGGACAAGCGCAGACACCTCGTTTGAAATGATTCATGTCAAATACTAAGTAGAAGCGAGTTTTATGACTCAGTTATTAAAAATCATAGATAACAATTATCGAAGATTACCCGAAGCCATAACGTAAACGCGAAGAAAATTTGATGTAATTATATGATGTGTTACTGCATCTTCAAGTCATGAATGAGTAGCAATTTACAACTCATACAGACACAATTAACCATGCACCTTCTTTTCTACTTGTGTTATTATCATATCTACTTTTCCATGTCGTCAGAGTCAGTTACTGCAGAGAAGTCAACGTCTTATCTTAGAATTGACGTTGAATTAGCGTTTTTAAAATAAACAAACAGCGGGATGTTGAATAAGTAAACACTTTCTTTGTACAAGTTATGAGGTACAAACTTAGGAAAATCTTTTAAATATAATTTATATAACTACATTGGTAATGTTGTTTATTTTATTAAAAAATAATCTGGAGCTGGACCGCTAACTCACCAGATGTTCAGCGATTGTTGCGGATTATGTGTATTGGATTTATAAGTAGATCCACTCAACTAAGCTTTTGTTGATATAGTTTTTAGAAAAATACGTTCTGTATTATATAGAATACAGATATGACCATATATGGTGATAGTAAGGCTAAAAAAAACTGATATTATATTAACAAAAATGATAGATCTGTTGGCACGATCGAAAGAATGGTGTCTTCATAAAAACTGTATACATACGGTAAAAAATTGCATCACAAACAAGTTTTGCCCTTACGCAAGATGACTCCCGAGAATTACTACTACAGTGGTTAATTGTGCCAAATGAGGTTCTAGGGGCGGGCCAAATAAGGCGCGCGGGCCATGGACCGTGTCTCGGAGCCAAATATGGGGGGACTAATGAGGCAGGGACGTCGAGCCACGCGTGGAGACGTTTTTATCATTTACCATTACTGTTTTTATTATTGTCTGGCCCGTTCCGTCGGAGAGTAATAGGGGTTGTTTTAATGAAGGCTATAACTTACTTGAATTTATCGGAAAATAGTTATTCTATGGAGAGGCTAGGCTTTGATTCATGTTTTTATGTATAAGTAGGTAGGTGTAGTATAACCTCAAAATCAATTTAGTAAACGTCTGCTTTTTATGCTGTAGGTCGTGGATTCGATACTCTTGTGATGAGCATAGAAGTTATTTCTGTGTCTGGGTGATTTTTGATGTAAGTATATTAAATATTTAGTGAATATTTAAGTAATTATAAAAAATTGTATCGAATGTATCAGCTATCTGGTCGGAGGTTAAAAATATCTTATATTTAACTGATAAAGTAAAACTTTATCAATTTTCAACTTATTCAACACATTATCGTAAAATAAAAACTGATAATGCTAGACAAAATCCAAAATGTACACCAAAGATATACAAAATGATATCTTAAATTGAATATAACTACGAACAAAAAATAAAAACAACCTCACAATAATATCGAACCCGGCGCTTATCTGATAGCGTTATCAGCACCGATAGCGAAAGGATGTACCTCAGTCATACGCCAAACACCACTATGATTGGTCTAAAACAATGTCCAAACGCGAGTTATATACGACTGGTGTGAAAGTGAACGCCAACCATACGTCAAATTTGACAGAAGTCAAAACAGGGGGCCAGAAAATGCCACCAAATTTGACAGAAGTGAAAGTAGAGGGGAATAAGGAAATCAGAAACGGGAAGATGGAATCTCGGAGGGAAAGCGAGTTTGTGTACGTGAACTCTGCGTTCGTGGGCAGTGTATATAATGTGAACGAGAACAGAAGGCCCAGTAATAATGACAGGACTCCTGCAGTGTGTTCAGCGCCCGTTACTGAGTTAGTATTTTATAATTGCATAATGGTTTGTTACCAACGACCGAGAGACATGTGGGACGCACTTACATAGCAACCTAAAAACTTGGATCTGACTTACAAACAACATGAAGTCGGTTAAAAATAACGTCGGAGTGTGAGATTATTAAATTTTTAGAGTAATTCAAAGAGTTTCAAACCCACATTGTTACATTACTAATTGTCTTCAAATTTGTAGATACTTAAATGTGGAAAAACACTTCAAAAATATCGAATACTTTTTAATCAACATCAACAAAAGGAGGAGGTTCTCAATTCTACTGTATGTTTTGTGTGTTGTTTCGCGATTCATTAATTAATTATGAATTGATTTTGATGATTCTTTTTTATTTGGTAGATAATAATTCAGAGGTAGTCCCATATAAATGTTATTAAAATCGGTTCAGTACTTTGGTATTTATAACAAAATAACTGAAAAATAGGTAATCCAAGTAAACTAAATTGCGTATTTTGAAGTCGGTTGTTTCAGTTTTTTTTAACTATCATATGAAGAAAACTCCTTGTCTGAACTTTATGACGCTTTATTATTACTTATAACACTGCACTTATTTCACTGCACTGAGCGGTCTGACGCTAAGACCGCCTTTTTACTACCGAGTTACGCTGCGACTACTTTTTCGAAGGGCCGCTCGCGCTCGTCCGCCCGCGATATATCCCCTCCCCGGAATTACAACATCACGCCATCATCCGGGGTAGCGTTCATTCTGTTCGATCACCGTTCTCCAGAGTATATAAATTAAGAAAATAGCAGTGCTGCCACTCCGCAACACTGAAAACACCGCACACCACATACAACAAATATTCAAATCATGACACTCGGCCATCCGCTTTTGTGCAACGTCCCGATGCACAACAACTCTCTAAAAGCAAGTCTGATTAATCATATCGAACCCTTTGGACTCCTTAAAGATTTGCTGCAAAATAAAATAGTTAAACAGTAATTATTATGCTAATTTTATAAAACTACTTATGGCACACTAAACTTTGTAGTATACGTTGTCGTAACTAGTTATTATTGTAGATACAAGTAATCATGACACTCGGATTCGTTTTTAAATATGACAATTATTTTATGTTTATTCTAGCTGGTTTGGGAACCGGAGGCTTCCTATTCGTGTGTAAATGTACACTATGCAGATAAATCATTGTTGTACAAATATGTTATACGGATCGAGTATATATTCTGGTATTTCCAGAGGTTTGGTATATAATTAAAAAAAGTACATAAAAACTTATTCAATTCGCATTATTAATTTACTGTCGGTTACTCAATTACTTCCTCCTCTGGCTTAGTGATTGCGAACGGCAGCATCATTATATAAATGTCCCAATGTTGTTGTGGCCACTGAAGTATCATTCAAACCTTGTAGACTTGGACTTGTAGACTTTTTTTTATGAAAAACTCTATAAATACTCCTTTTTGTTCTTCGTCCAAACATTAAAATGACCAACGACAAAGCTTGAATAAAATGAAAGCAAATTTCGTCCAAAGATAATTACACATAAATTCAAATATTTAGATCGAACTCAAACCAGCTCCAGTAATAATTTGGTGACACGAGTACGTTAATTTTGTAAGTGCTCTCATAGGAATCAACATTTTAAACTGTATTTCTGTCATTGTCCTGCCATTACCAAATAGCATTTTAAAATTGTGTAACGTATACTCCCCAAATCCGAGTAATAGAGAGAATAAGAGAACGGAAATAATTTTCCTAACCCCTTTTTTTTTTAGCAAGTCGCTACAACCGCATTAATTTCTGTCAAGCTTGTGGATGATCGGCAAAGCACATGAGCAAAATTTTGTCAGTTTAGAATGTTAGAAGTATTATTATTTTCTAATCACTAAATTTCATTATCATAGGGACAAATTAGTCACGATAAACTACAGGTAGCTGATCCATTGTCCTTCACCAACCGTTATTTGACTGGCGTATACCTGTTGCTGTTTACCATTAAATTGATGTACTATCAAGTTGAATCACTTCACATCACAGATGCCCTGAGTTGACATCTGTCGGATTTTAATCTGTTGTTTGCCAAATTCTTCTTCTTAATCGTACACTCTAGTCAGAGTGGTCGTGGTTGCAATGGCGGTGGCTCCTCGCCGTCACCGTCACTCTCCAGGCCAGCTGCTCTTCTCGCGATGCTTCTCCATTTCTGCCGGTCGGTTGCATTGCGAGTACACTCTACTTCGGTGGACTGCGTAGCTTTTCTAATGAGGTCGGTCCAACGTGTTGGTGATCGTCCAGGACTTCGCTTGCCTTCTACACGGCCATGCATATGCTGCGATAGGCTCTCCGTCGAGTGCTCTTTTCTTGAGATCTGCGCAAAGAACTTCAGTATTTGCAATTGCCCAGTCGACGATAATCTATCTCGTATATTAATCTCTTTGAGGATAGAGTTGTTGGTTGTTTGTCAAATACGTCATCACTATTTTGATGACACGTTAGCTAGAAAAAATACTGTACACATTACATACTAACAGTACTCAAACCGAGAATGTGGACATATTTATTTTCCCATCCAATATTTATAGTACTGATGTAACAGTAGAGCAGAAATTACTTGACTAGGTTTTAATAAACTTAATTGTAGGTAAAGACTGAGAATGTTTATACACAGAAGCATACTTAATTCCTTTTAGTGCACACCTGAACTAATACTAAAGCATCAAAAGAGAAGAAGCAGGTAACCACTTCCATAAATAAAATTAGTCTCAATATTTGTCTTACTAATTTCTGTTGTTTTTTTTTAAAGGTCTATATGATGTCGACTAGTCATATCATAACTGCTCTTGCACTGAGTACAAGCCAGTGGTGATTTTGATAGTTGCCGTTTTATTTCAACTAACAATCATATTTCGGAAACGTTACCAGTCCTATCAAATATTGCTTATTTTTAATGAAGATATTTTTTTATTTATCGATTAATTTTCGTATGCTGGATCCAATTCTGTTATACGCTTACCAAAATTATACTAGATTTATCAAAATGTTCATATGCACGAAAGATATTTAACGATATTGATCTAGAACCTAGAAATACTTGAACGCTTTGACAGCAAAAATAGAGGGCCAAATGTTACTACTATCATAAGACCACATGTTTGTATACCTATTTTGCAAGAAATAAATTAATTATGAATATTCGGTTTTTATATTTGACTAATTTTTGAACTCATAAACTGTACTTTTACAATAAAACCGCCACCGGTGCAATCTATTTTTGAGGCTACTTTGTTTGAAATATGAAACTGATCAATCAGTTCTCTCTTTGAATTATCTTTAGTTCGTGATAAGAAACTTCGGTCATCGCTTAAATTCAAAGTCAAATTATTTCTTGGGCTTGTAACAAAAGTGTTATATTAGAAAAGCCCTTTTCAAATTAGTATTTTTTGTTATGTTTGTACTCCAAGCTTTTTCTGTTATAAAATACGATTTAACGTAGTTTTTATTAATTTAGATATAATATATTCTATTTATTTATGTCATTTTTATATCCAATAACATAATAAATAATAAAAGGATGTCGTCAAACTTATGTCAATATTCATAATAATGTTCAAAAGGCCAAAATAGAATAATAAAAAATATGCTAATCCACTTATGGAAGAAAGTAGAAAATATGATCCGCTGTTCCATTAGAACGAGAATTCAGCAAGATCTATTCTCATCAACTCATTCAAGGCATAAAATGGGTTTCTCTCAAAGAAACGTTTACTACGTACGTTTACTCTCGACTAATAGTTTTGTAATATTATCGAGTGGTTCATTTAACATACAGATTTGTTTATATATATTTTACGATAATTGTCAACGCTCATCACTGCTTACGTCACTGTCCAGCGGACAATTCAACAAAGTGTAGACACTGCTCTGCAGTTGCGAAAAATAACGTGGGTGTTCAAAACATGACATCTAATTACGTTGGCACATACAGATCGCTGACATCTATATATATTTTTATAATAATCCTTAACCGAATAGTATTTTTCGGAAAATGTCTTAGGCTTACTCATTTATCAATTCATGAATCTTATTGATGGAGTAATTTCCATTCTCTCTATAATCTAATAATTGCAAACAGATTACTCATAAATTTATTCGCTCTAACGCACTATACGCGTTTTATCAAAAGTAAGTGACTTAGTCGATTCTAATTAGTACGTTTCGGAAATTTCAAGCATAATGGCATTTGTCAAAACTCCTCGACACTTCGAGTTGCTATGCTCGTCAAGGTTACTTGCTGCGTGTCCGATCGGTTGATCTCTCATATATGATTTAAATTTTCTCTATGAAACTCGAAACTACATCAAAACTGGAATTATAACGTTATATCATCATTAAAAGTCAGGTGCTCAGGTTCTGGGAAAGTCCGATCAATGATTCTGCTATTCAACGCTTAACATAATCACATTAAAATGATCATTAATCGACTGGATTAATCAAATCCACTAAAATACAAGATCTGTGCACACTCTTGCACACCATATACATATTATACAAAATTTAGTTAATCAAGTTATTTTGGATTAAATACAGTTTGGAGCTTCTACTTTCCTTTGAATAGGCTTGACCTGCTGCAGTTTAAAACGTTCATGGCTGGAAGCTAAGTGTTCCGTGACCGGTTAAAATTATCATCCTGAAACCAAACCTTCATGGTTACAGCTAAAACATCATTGAATAATTGAACTTCAATCTTACAGCTCACTTACATGGTTGCAGCGAGAACATCATCAAATCTTCAAACTTCGACATCGTCAAATCTTCAAACTTCAAACATCATCAAAACTTCAAACTTCAAATATCGTCAAATCTTCACACTTCAAACATCGTCAAATCTTCAAACTTCAACCTTACAACGCGCCTATATGGCTGCGGCGAAATCATCATCAAATCTTCGAACTTTCCTTATGGCACACCTACATGGCCATACTTCTTTAGAATATTACCCTGCAGCTCACCTACACGGTTGCAGCGATAACATCATCAAATCTACGAACTTCAACTTTACGGCACACATACATGGCACTCTTTGGAACATTTTCCCTGCAGTTCACCTACATGACTGCAGCTAACAAACTCGTAAACACTAAAAATCCTTGAATTTCAAACTTGCAGTAACACTAAGTGTAGTTGTTAACACTAAGAAATGCACTTTAATTTTCAGCACTGTCGATACTCTGATATCTTAGCGCGGCTTTAAATTTCGCCTCCATGATTACAAGGCGTCAACAGATAAATATTCGCGACAAGTTGCCGGTACACAATGGTACTATTTCTGAGGTTATTACATTACATGCCTTCGAAATTCAATTAAGATTTTAAGTCAATCGAACTATGTTATCTCTGTATAATTCAACTTCATAAACAGACTTCTGTATTAAATATTTACGCAGTGATACTCTGGTAAATCCATCAATATTGTAGCTCTACTCATATAAAATTTCGTTTGACACACTTATGTGGTTCAAGATCTTACAATAGTTACGTCACAAAGTAGTTATAGTGTTGCAGGTGGAGATACAATACCAAAATTTCGCTTCATGGTATAGCATACTTACACGACTAAAGACAGTGCTACTAGTTGTAGTAGACTAGTTGTCGTACTAGAATATTTTACTTGCGGTACTTTATTAACCTTACAGAAAAACGAACACAGTACAACTCGCCCTAAATGGCCGTAACCGTAAAGACAGGATTCCACCAGTGTGCGGCTCTGTACCGCACAGAGTGCAGCATAAATTTATTTCTTGGTGAACTCTTACGGGCAGCACCAGCAAACTGTGCGCGCACTCTATTGGACAAACCGTGAACTTTTGTCGCGCACTCCTCGGTCTCGCGGTGTACCCGCGACGACGCACTCGCACACATGTTTACACACTAAACTGAAAGTAAAGCACATTTCCGAGGTATAAATGTTCGTGTACAAATGTACCGTACAGCACGCATACTAAAGTTACGCACAACTGAGGTGGTGGACATAGGCAATCTACTATTGTGATCAAGTTCGCGCACTGCAAAAGGTCTGCACCAAATTTTTATCAACAAGTGTTCTGAATCTGAACACAATTTTAGTGGAGCCCAACCTTAACAGCTAGATAATAAGCTGTTAAGTTTACCATAATATTTTATTTGCATTACTGTTAGCAATATTCTAGAAAAAATACATTTAGAAGCTCGCTTAATTGGCTGTATTGATGTAGCCCAGTTACCGAATTAAAATATTTTATTCGCAGCACTTTACTAGTCTTCTAGAAAAATAACACACTGCTGATCGCTGATACGGCCACAGACCGATATGCCATAGCCATTGTACTATTAAAAACACTACTCTCACCATCTCACCAAAAAAATATTACCTCGCTATGGTTCCTCTGAATGGCTGCAGCATAATCAAATACAAAAAGTAAAAATGGTTCTCAAACAAGAAAAACATATTTTCGTATACCTACTTGTCTCTCGGGATGTTAACGAAATAATTTACTAATGACTTACTTACAACAGACTTCATTTCGTTTAAATTACGATAAAATTATCGGGGAGTAGCCCCAACCACACTATCAAAATTTCATTAGGTTATAATAAAATCGTCGGATTATAATCTTTAATCGCTGTGCTACAATAAAATAATCTGGGAGTAACCCAGATCACATCTCATTGCAGTATCTTAACAGATTCTGTCTACCCGTATTAAGAATATCCCGTTATAATTATTTTAACAACCTGTTTCAACACTTTTAAGAACCATTTTCTCCAATTCGATATGCGTGACAAATTTTTAACATCAATATTCAATAATCGGAGGGTAAAATATAATCTCGTAGGTGACTCACGATTTTACCGGGCTCGGCTCGCAGGTTGATTGCCACTTCTGATATATGAAGAAAACTCCTTGTCTGAACTTTATGACGCTTTATTATTACTTATAACACTGCACTTATTTCACTGCACTGAGCGGTCTGACGCTAAGACCGCCTTTTTACTACCGAGTTACGCTGCGACTACTTTTTCGAAGGGCCGCTCGCGCTCGTCCGCCCGCGATATATCCCCTCCCCGGAATTACAACATCACGCCATCATCCGGGGTAGCGTTCATTCTGTTCGATCACCGTTCTCCAGAGTATATAAATTAAGAAAATAGCAGTGCTGCCACTCCGCAACACTGAAAACACCGCACACCACATACAACAAATATTCAAATCATGACAATCAAAGGGTATAGTATATAAGGCATTCATGTGTTTACATTAAATCATGTTTACATTAAATTAAGCAAATCTGTTTCTGTTAATATAAATTTCACTAATTCTATTAATTTAGCTTACATTTTCTTTGATTTAGTAAGCAAACAGCCGGTGTCTCTTATCACCTGCAGCTCAATGACATTATTGTTGACTCTTAATTATATCTGGTTGGTGATTCCCACATTCATTAACTGATAAAACTGTAGGTATATGTATTATTATTGTGGAGACATAATAAGCAAGTGCTGTGCCATATTGTATATGTAGCCCAATTGTATATACAAAACGAATATAAAGCACTATTATTATTAACTCCATATTTACCGTGGTTCGCGGTAATCTTAAGCTCCCGATATTACGGCACAGTTACATGCACCATGTTCACGGGCGACTGATGAATACAGGTGGATGATACGGTTAAGAGCAGATACATCTGTCTACCCTCTTTCTTTGTATTTTACTGCGAAGAGCGTTATCACTGGCACTCGAACTCGATTGATAGTCCCGACAAAACACACTCACAATATCACTGCATATTTTCTTTTGGACACATTTTGGACGCGTATCTTTATTTCTAAGATTACCTAATACTGGGTTCCATGCACTGGCTAGTTGAAAACCATCACCTCGATTGAAATTTGGGCATTTTGAGATTTCAATGGCTTCCTTCACGTATATACTTAGTGACGTTCAGTGGATACGATTTCCTGCTTGTGAAATTCTATCCAATAATTAAGTCCCGAGTCCAGCTGAAATTTTTAACCGAATTGAGAACCTCCTCCTTTTTTGAAGTCGGTTACTAAGTTGGCTAATATAAATATATTAAATAATAATAATAGGTATAGACTAAACAGGCTAGGTTTTATTCATCGTGGGGCAAGATAAGACAAGATTACGTTTTTCATATTTTTAATCTTCAATATCACTCATAATTATATTAAAAATATTGCTGTATAATTTCGTAGAGGTCGGGAACGTTGTATAAATTATAACAATAACATAATATTATAACTGGCTCAAACATAACTTATGCGAAACTTGCATTAATTGCGGAGGCGTATATTTTACAAGCTTACGTCGCGCGTCTGTGGTTTCTAACAAATACTTACATTGGTGGCACGCTAGTCTCGGGTTTTACAAAAATTGGTTGTACCTAATAAAATAAATTTAGAAAAAATTAAACGACTTCATAACAATTAACCGACAAGGACAAATAACAACTGTTACGTAATAGGTACCAAAAAAAACTGGACATCTACCTAAGAAGGTATATCAACTATTATTTTGAGGTCGATATCTGTCTAGGACATTGTGACCGCATACGGCCTGACGCCGACCTCAAACAAAAATACTTCGTGTACGTACGTACCTACTTAGATAGATGCCCAGTTTTGATTTAATTTTTCGGTATTACGTAACAGTTGTTATTTCTCCCTGTATCAATATAATACTATAATATTTAACAATATGGTTATGCAGGCAACACAGAAGTATTCTAAGAATCTTCATAAAACCTACAATATCCGATTAATTCTAATTATATATAGTCCTCCTCATCGATTTCGATGACAGCGACCCCGGACTATGGTTTCCTAGCATGAGTCCTGATGTGGCTCGCTAGGCCAAACTTGGTCTTAAAGACTCTATCGCAAGTGCTGCAAGTGCAAGTGTAAGTGTGACTGGCCTTGTGGCTCAGTTGGTAGTGTGTTTACGTCTACCTGCTGAAATGTTTGCCCTGGGTGGGTTCAATCCCCACCCAGGGCAAACATTTGTGTGATGAGCATGGATGTTTGTTCTGTGTCTGGGTGTTTCTATGTATCATATGTATATATTTACAAAAAAAAAAACTATATATGTATTCTATCAGCCATCTTGTTCCATAGTACAAGCTTTGCTTAGTTTGGGCTAGATGGTGTTGTGTGAAATGTCCACAAATATTTATTTATTTTATTTATTTTACAGTTGACCCGCAGAATTGTACGTATATGCATAGGAGGGCTTGGGTCTGCCTTTAATTCTAGTTAATTTGTCTCTGATATAACATGAACTATCACAATATAATAATGAAAACAATGAACAGAATCGGTCATTAAAAACCAGATTAGGTATATGATAAGCTACGATACTAGAGTACGATGATAGGTTTTTACAAAGAACAAGTATCTATATTAAAAGAAAAACAAAATATCCGACTGCAAAAAAGCGGTTTTTGCAATTTAATTTACTATTTCGTTACGCTTGATACGCGGCTGAATGTACATTTTTTGTGAGAAAGTTAGCGTAAAATCGCTGTAAAAGATTATTTATAAATAATCTTTTACATTCGCATTCTTTACAATAATTCTAGTATAATAATTTGTTTATTACGAAAAAGTTACGAAAAAACGCATATTTTTTTATTTTTGCGAGAGATTTATGTACCTATCTAATATACTGTCCTGCTAGGTGGCAGTATCAAGTAGATAATAGCCTCCAACATACAACACTTCAGTCCTGATATGGACATCAATGACATTTGTTAACAAATATGTAAATAATGCTAATAATTGAAACTGGCAAACAATGAAGGCGATGACAATCCACACAAAATAAAACCGGCCAAATGCGTATCGAACTACGCAAAACGTAGGTCCGTAGTTGTTGATGGGATTTTCTTGTTTGATACTAGGTATTAACAAACAACTTACGTTAGTTATGAATTTCGTGCGAAATTTTAATTTTTACTTCTCTGAATATCAAATTGATGTTGATTGACTATCACTTGTTAACTTGTAAAACGTACTCAGCCACAATAGTTTTTTTTTAGTTTCGTTTGCTACATAGCTTAACGATATTGCCAAGTATCCTCCCTGTCAGTTAAATAGCTGACACTTGGCTCAAACAAACATGATTATTTTAAAGCTTAATATTTCGCAATCGGATATAAATTAAAAAAATGTTATGCGCTTATGGAAGGTACCAGGAAAACATTTCTTTTTACACGACTATATACAGCGAAGCAAAAGGTAGGGTTATGTTTTTGACCGGTATATGTGTATGTATGTATGTTCATCTGTTACCTCTATAGACTTCTATAGATACCCCAAGTGTATGTACCTAGCGTGTCAAGTATGATAAAAAATCGTAGTTGACGACCAAGATTTATTTAATTTCAGATGATATATACTTCCGATTCGATATTTTGACAACTAGTTACTAGCGTACAATACACTAGGGGACTACTAGGTCTAGTACTAGGTACTAGGGGACACGAAATCAAGAAAAAAAATCTTTAGCACAGTATTTTTTTATACTTTTTTTATTACATTTTCTAGTTTCATACTTTTTAGAGCGTGATTTTTCTGTAGTCGGGTTTTTTATTTTACCGTTTTGTCGGCATTATTACAATATGCGTTAGTACATGTAGATAGTTGATTACAATATGCGTTAGTACATGTAGATCGTTGATTACAATATGCATTAGTGCATGTAGATCGTTGATTACAATATGCGTTAGTACATGTAAATCGTTGACTACAATATGCGTTAGTACATGTAGATCGTTGATTACAATATGCGCTAGTACATGTAGATCGTTGATTACAATATGCGTTAGTACATGTAGATCGTTGATTACAATATCACCGTGAAGGCTGGCATCACCCGGTTACCCTGTCATGTTCCAATTTTGAAATCAGTTTCCGCCCGGAAAATAAAACGCTGTTTTTCAAGTTCCTCAACGAGAAACCGAATTTTCCAAGCTAGTAAATTAATAACTGCATTATGCAGCATAGGAAGACCAGCCACAAGGTGGACAGAAGATATCATACAAGTGGCGGGAAGACGCTGGACGCAGGCCGCTTCCAGTCGTTTTTTTTTTCAGAGGACTCCTTATGGCTGAGATGATGATGAAATTGAAAATTCTTTTGTTTCTTGATTTGTTTTTGCTTTTGTAATACAGGTAATACAGACTACAACATCACTTGTTACAGGGTGTACCGGGAACAATACTGGGCGTGTTCCCGATGGCCGCACACCCAGAAAGTGATCACCGGGCTGGCCATCGCCGTGGGGGTGCTGCTAGGTGCTCTCATAGGACTCATAGTCATGTTCACGATGAATAAAGAGGATGACCCCTGGCCCATCTTCACGAGACAACACATCGCGCCGGAGTAGGGACAGCTAAGAGAGTATTTTCGAGTTATTTTATCCCATGATATACATATACGTAGATTGGTTTTCCCCGACTCTGCGTGGCAAGCCTCAAGTAAGGCAATCGGCCCACTTGTCTTCACTAGACGCTAACTGTCGTGACTTGTGAACAGTGACAATACCATCCTGTGTGTTTCGAAAGTGCAAGATACTAAAAGGCCATAAGGAAGTGTCTTGTCCTTGAAAGTGCTGAGAACTGAAATTTCCCATGCTTTTACTTCATATGCAATGAGTATAACGTATCTAAAGATATCGGAATATTTCAACTTAAGATGCTGACTTGCGACTCGTATCAAATAAGTTTTTATAGAAATTCTCATAAAAAAATATTTGCAAAACGAAAAGATGCTGTTCACCTGAAATCTATCGGTGTGATACGACAACCGAGTTATCGTACCAAACTCTTGCGTCACTTCTAATCATAGACCGAGTACAATACCCGCCCGGTATCTATAGATACACTATCTATATATACGAAAAGGCGAAATACAAATTCCACTCGTTTTTTTTAGGTTTCCGTACTAAGGGTGCTCCGGGAGCCTATTCGTGAGGCTCCGGTGTCTGTACGGTGACCTACATTTAAATGAGTGTATTCTTTGGAAGTAATAGTATAGTCACAAATTGTGACTATACGTCACAATTAAAATGAAACAAAATGTAACAGATTTATCGCTTATGTTTTACATAATTTTATGACCTTTATAAGGTATTAAATTATGTAACAATAATAAATAACAATAGCGAAAATCGTAGAAAACATGAATAGATACAAGTCCCAAAATTGGCAATATTTATAGGGTTCACTTTGATGTAAATCTACAAATAGTAGTGAAATGACAAGTGCATGTTTCGAGTTTCGTGTTATGTGAAATGACAAGTGCATGTTTCGAGTTTCGTGTTCTGTGAAATACTATTAAGTAATAGAGTAAATGGTAGTGTTAAAATTTCTTTAGATAAAGAAAATAGGTCTGTAATACTTACTTATTTCAACTTGATATTGTATGTAAACACCTATTATTTCAGGCTATTTCTAGTGTAGAAAATATCTGAAGGTAAAAATATTCTTAGATTTTGTTGTTTAATTAGCCATGGTGTCAATGTTCATGTTCATGCATAGGAGTACGGAAACCTCGGTGAGCGAAATTCGTACTTTGCCTTATTTATTTAGTATCTGTTGTCCTTTGATGGGCATCAGTGGAGCCGAAGTCAAACACGGAGAGGCCCTTCTAACAAAAATAAAAATAAAATCTGGAGGCACCACTAAATTAATTTAAAAAAAAACACTAAATTCAAAAAAGAATAAAAATTGTATGCAACAATTTCGTTGGTTTTTTAGATGGTTTTGGTTAGATGTTTTAAGAATATAGTTACAGAAATAATTTTAAGAAAGTTTAGTCGTGCCTTCAGAATTGATACGAATGTATTTTTTATTATTATTCCATTAATAATGTAACTTTGGCGCTGGATAAAAATTATAGTTTAATGCTGAAAACAGTGATGACGATGTAATGCATGCTCTCAACTATCTCTATACAGAATTTTATAATGAACGATTTAGCCATTTTACTGAAAAGGTATAACAAACAGACAGAGAGACGGAGTTACTTTCGGTTTTTATTATTTGATTTGATTTGATAGAATTTGGGTTAATTTTTGTATGCTCTTATTTATTTTAGATTAAATTTAAGTGCGAATGTGATCGGTGTTGCTAAACTAAATATATAATAGACCAAAGAGAATATAAACTTTACGTAAATATTTATTATTTATCAGTGGATAATAGCATAATTATTGTTACTGACTTTATTATCAAAATTAAGCAGATTATGGCTGTAATATAATCAATGTTATCTCTTCTTCGTTTTATTATTGAATTAAGATTGTAGATATGCAAATTAATAAAAAAATCTGAATATTAAATGTTAGCTAAGACTGAGACCAGACGAGCGTAATTTGTAGGGATATATACACGATCAGTATTATCAGGCGATCCGCGAATATCACGATAATATCGCGGCAGTATCGAGGCGTATCACAGTATCGCAGCAATATCTGGTACCGTATTAGGTATCATGATACTGATACGATACTAGGATCCTGATAATATTACAATGTAATGTAGCCCAAACGAGATGTAGATGATAATGAGACAAGTAGACGACCTTCTGTCTTTCCTGTACTAAATGGGGAAGGTGGATAGTCACGAAGCTCTTGCGCGCACTCGCCAAAATAGATCCGATAGAATATTGCCAGGCATGCTACTTTGCGGCGATGGTCAAGTCTAAGTAGCTTTTTGAATACTAGCATATCATCACCAATTAACATTTTGGTTCGACGGTCGACCGACTCGAAAGCTTCCATCTGGTATTTAGCTGATCCATTAAAAAGATGGCAGCAGTACTCCAGACAATATAGGACCAGTGTTTGATATATTATGTAGATGATGCAGCAGTACCTACCAGCAAGAAGTAACGTGGAGGTAACCTTATTGAAGATGCCACACGCCGACGCAAAATTATGTATGGCAGCTAGCGCGAACTTGGTATACCTATCAATCAAATTGCATTTAGCGCATAGACTTCTATAAATATCCCAAGTGTATGTAACTAGCGTGTCAACAGGAAGATAAAAAGTCACACTAGACGCTCTAAGATTTATTTAGTTTCAGACGATTTAAAGTTTCGTTTCGATATTTTGTCAACTAGATAATATCGTGCAAGCGCGCGGATGCATTGAATTGAATCGATTTCGGTTGAAACATTCCATTACTAAATTGTTTGTGTGACGTCACAGGCGATACCAAAAATATGGCATGCGAGGATTTCATATAAATGAAATTACATGTGTTGATCCTTTTCTTTTTCTGACATTATCGTCCAATATTCTTTGTAAATGCACAATATTTGTATTGGATCTATATCACACACGATTCTAATACACCGTACAACCAGCTGAATAAATTACGTCCGTTCTCAGCAGAATGTCGGCCGAAACGAAAATGCGCGACCGATTTTATGCGACTCACTAATCATAATTACGCTCGTTTGGCCTCAGCCCAGCGGAGGAACCAACAGGTGAACTGTACTGCACAATTTTCCCGATATGATGGAAGGAAGATTGAAGGAAAATTGTGCAGTACAGTTTAAATGTTGTTCATTCAATCTTTCTTTCTTACACTGTGTTATGATGACAGCATGTACATAGATATTATGATGGTCTTGCATAGTTACACAAAGATTACACCATATAAACGATTATAATTTTAAGGCTTTATAAAATGACTGTAATTACATACTTAATCTTTTTAAGTTTATCTTAAGATGTAAGTAGGTACGTGGAGCAAAATAATATAAATATTTGTAATTAATTAAGGACTTTAATTTAATTATCTTGTTAAACATGAAAACTAGTTACAACTCACAAGCGCGCTCCATCGTAGCCCGTAACTGTCGCTAAACACCAGGTGAGTTGACGATCAAGCGCAAGCCTATCATCGAATAAAAATAAAAACTCACAAAGATTTACATGATAAGATAGGTAAGGAGGAGCCAATAGTAATACATTATATTATATTCATATAAATCATCCCTTAAAAAAAGTATGTGGATACTCTTGTTATAACTATTTATTTTAATAATCATAACTCTACAGTATGTGAGTATACATATACCTACATAATTACTCTGGCAAAAAGACGAAAATATGTCTCGCAAGTTTCCTTTGATATCATCGTAAAAATTCCGAATTTCCGATTTTTTGTATGCATAGTTATTAAAATGTATTTGATTGATGTAATAATAAAAAGTATAAGTTTAGAAAATTCAAAAACCCCAATGGTACAAAAATCGGTTGAACAAATTTTGGTGAAACAAATAAGTTATGAATTAACACTCTCGATAAAATCCTCTTTCAAATACAAAAAAAAAATAGATCAAAATCAGTCTATCGGTTTGAGAGCTACAATGCCCCAAACAGACACACAGATACACACGTCAAACTTATAACACCCCTCTTTTGGGTCGCGGCATAAATTCATATTGAAAACACTTTTAACATTTTCATCTAAGCTCACTAATTCAGCTCACTAAAAAGCTTCTTCTTGCGGCGGCGTCGTGTGGCGGGTCGCCCTCTTCCCTCAAACATGGTTGAGGAGAGCGATGGCTGGCACATGCGTCAACTCGTGAACGGGTGCTGCTTGCGGGAGCTGGACTGCTCGGCGTATACACGCATGCATGTTGGTTAAGTGTAAATTAAAATTTTGTCTTCCTCTTGCATAACTTAAAAAAAAATGTAAGTAGTTATAAATGCATATATTATATTAGTTCATAAAAGGCACGGACCCTGGAGTCTGTGGAGAATAAATTTGTTAATAAAAAAAAAAAAAAAAACATTTTCATCAAATATTAATAAAATTGTCTAAACTCGAGAAACTGAAAAACTGAGAAATATATTAAAAATCCTGGCACTAGTTTATGAATCATCATTCAATATTAACAGTGCCATCGTTTATGTACCGCTTGCTTGAAAAGCCTGGCACTAGCATATGAATCATCATTCAATATTAACAGTGCCATCGTTTATGTACCGCTTGCTTGAAAATCCTGGCACTAGTTTATGAATCATCATTCAATATTAACAGTGCCATCGTTTATGTACCGCTTGCTTGAAAAGCCTGGCACTAGTTTATGAATCATCATTCAATATTAACAGTGCCATCGTTTATGTACCGCTTGCTTGAAAAGCCTGGCGCTAGTTTATGAATCATCATTCAATATTAACAGTGCCATCGTTTATGTACCGCTTGCTTGAAAAGCCTGGCACTAGTTTATGAATCATCATTCAATATTAACAGTGCCATCGTTTATGTACCGCTTGCTTGAAAAGCCTGGCGCTAGTTTATGAATCATCATTCAATATTAACAGTGCCATCGTTTATGTACCGCTTGCTTGAAAAGCCTGGCACTAGCATATGAATCATCATTCAATATTAACAGTGCCATCGTTTATGTACCGCTTGCTTGAAAATCCTGGCACTAGTTTATGAATCATCATTCAATATTAACAGTGCCATCGTTTATGTACCGCTTGCTTGAAAAGCCTGGCACTAGTTTATGAATCATCATTCAATATTAACAGTGCCATCGTTTATGTACCTGTTGCTTGAAAAGCCTGGCGCTAGTTTATGAATCATCATTCAATATTAACAGTGCCATCGTTTATGTACCGCTTGCTTGAAAAGCCTGGCACTAGTTTATGAATCATCATTCAATATTAACAGTGCCATCGTTTATGTACCGCTTGCTTGAAAAGCCTGGTGCTAGTTTATGAATCATCATTCAATATTAACAGTGCCATCGTTTATGTACCGTTTGCTTGAAAAGCCTGGCACTAGTTTATGAATCATCATTCAATATTAACAGTGCCATCGTTTATGTACCGCTTGCTTGAAAAGCCTGGCGCTAGTTTATGAATCATCATTCAATATTAACAGTGCCATCGTTTATGTACCGTTTGCTTGAAAAGCCTGGCACTAGTTTATGAATCATCATTCAATATTAACAGTGCCATCGTTTATGTACCGCTTGCTTGAAAAGCCTGGCGCTAGTTTATGAATCATCATTCAATATTAACAGTGCCATCGTTTATGTACCGCTTGCTTGAAAAGCCTGGCGCTAGTTTATGAATCATCATTCAATATTAACAGTGCCGTCGTTTATGTACCGCTTGCTTGAAAAGCCTGGCGCTAGTTTATGAATCATCATTCAATATTAACAGTGCCATCGTTTATGTACCGCTTGCTTGAAAAGCCTGGCGCTAGTTTATGAATCATCATTCAATATTAACAGTGCCACCGTTTATGTACCGCTTGCTTGAAAATCTAGACTATTCTTTTTACAATACTTTGATAAATAGTCCTTCTCTGAATTTCTCCAGGATGTGGCATGGATAGATAGCGTATACCGGTTATCAGCGGTTTCATCCGATGTAGTTGTTGATGTCGTACGACAGGTGTGCATCATATTATTATCTCGGTAGAAACAAATTTATTGAAACACGCGATAAATATTGATTATATTATTATATCTATAAGTGTTTCGTATTGTTATCTATTATTTACCCAACTGCTCATGAAAATATAGTCATGTTATACAAGTTTATCTAGCTAGATTTTTTTCAACAAAGAAGAAATAAAATATTAATAAAAAAAATAGTTAAAAACAAGCTTTTATTTAAATGCTCTAAAACGAAGAAAATAAATTTTATATTGATATAAATAAAAGCTTGTCATGTAGCACAAGAGTGCTTGTCAAGACTATTCAAACGATGCCAAACTCGACGGTTTTATCTCGTTTAGTTTAGGAGTTTCGATAGCCACCTTCCGACGCTATCTTGAGATCAGCTTCATGGTACCATATTATTGCATTGTCACCGAAGTTACGCAAGTAAACCAAATTTCAACCTAATCTAACGACAGGAAGTAGTTCTAATTTAACTCGCAAGATTTTTCCCATATTAACAGGGCAAGTAGAATAAAAGCTTTTAAAAAAGCTATGGAAATGATTTATAATAATAAACCCATTATGTGTGTCTCAAACAAAAAGGCAAAACAAAATAAAATAAAACTAAAATAACAATAGGTGAATGCAACCTTAAACAGAAATTAACTACTCTAGATAAGGACATAAAAAGAAAGGTCGTCGCCCATTATCTAAATATCGCATAGTTCATCAATAGACGGTATCTCGGCAGTTGCTACTACACTGTAAAGCTTTCATTCCACTGCGAGCGAAACGGACAATATAACCAGCGAAGTGCACTCGCATACCGTACGTACTCTAACAACACATTTATGCTAGTCACATAAACAAACATATTTAGTACTAGAAGTATCTTACTGTCAGGATATTTCTCTAACAAAAATGTGATAAACAACTAGTTTATACACCTCTAAGCTCGTAAAACTTTTTAGCATCTTACTTCGCATCGCATTTGCTCACTTGTTTATATAGATAAATATTAGGCAATCAGAAGTACAGACGTACTTTCGCGCTTATAAAATTAATCTGGATAGGAGTGCAACGATAGAATCTTACTCCTAAATAAAGTAGAAAATGCTATATGGCAGATTCTACCTTTTTTTACTGAAGTACCAAAATATCAAGTGAACCCGGAACTTACATGCGTAGTTTCGTAGAGTATTTAATCACTCTCTTCCATAGATTAAGAATTTTTCGCTACCACTCTTCAGTCTCTTAATCGTAGAAAGTATAATTTTCTTTGTAATGAGAGTAAAATGCTCTTAAAAATATAATATTTATGGTCAAACGTCAAAATTCCCGTAAAAAATTGAAATATAAAAAAATCCCAAAAAAATATTTAATTATGAGTCGGAAGAAGACTTCACGTACCTCTAGAACAAGAGTAAGGGTTCACGATGAAGACAGTTTGAGTTCAAGCGACCAACACACTGCGTTCTCACACCAGGTGCATGCCAGACCACACTCTAGGACAGAACGTCACAGTTTATCATCGTCTATTTCTGAATTAAGCTCGTCGGACTCGAAGCAATCTCTAACCTCTTCTGTAACTAAGTTTCGCAATGACTTCGAAGAATTCAAGTGTAAAATGAAAATATTCGGCGAGTCCTTAAATCTCTGCCGCTGTATCGCGCATGACTTTAAGGCGAAACTGAACAATATGGAGAAAAGGTTAGACATATTAGAGAAAAGGGAAGGACTGACACGAACCATGAGCAACTATTCTGCGATAATACAAAAGAACAGAAGGCTTTCACACAAAACGCTTGAAGATTCCAAAAGACTCCAAATGTGTAAAACTGAAGAGGAAAGGTGTCAAGTGGCCGCCAGAATATGTAGAAACTATTTGAGCGGCGCGTGGACGACTGTATCGCCCGCCGATTTGCTGTTTAAAAGAATAACGGGTGGTTTGTCAAACTTCATATACTACATAGCGTTGAAGGACGATATCAAACTAGGGACCACTGGTAGAAGCAGCACGGCGTGGATGGAGTCGGAGAGCGTCATAGCTTCGTACTCCACCTCGGTTGTAGAGGAACCCAGAAATGTCTTGCTGAGGATATACGGCCAAGTGCATGGCGAACGAGCCATGGACGCTATAGTCACAGAATCTGTGATATTCACACTTCTCTCGGAAAGAAAGTTGGGACCCAAACTACATGGGGTATTTAGCGGTGGAAGAATTGAAGAGTATATACCGGCCAGGTGTCTTTTGATAAGAGAGCTAGGCGATCCTGTAATTTCAATGAAAATAGCTGAAAAAATGGCCGCCATACATTCAATGAACGTTCCACTAGCCAAAGAACCCACCTGGTTATGGAAAAACATGAGCAAGTGGATGAAAACCTTGAAAACAGAGAATATTCTCTCGTCCTATAAGCCAAAGAACAGCGAAGAGGAACGTGTAATACAAGAAATTAAGGACTTAGATATCGACAAGGAAGTAGAGTGGCTTAAGAAATATCTAGAAAGCTTCGTCTCACCAGTCGTGTTCTGTCATAACGACCTACTCGAAGGAAACATTCTGATTTTAGAAGACACACCCGTACTAATACAACCATTTCCGATAGGAAATAAAGAAATCTCTATGCCCATGATTTCTTCATCTTCCGTGCAAGTGCAGACTCAGCAAAGTAATAGAGAGTTGCTGGAGAAATATGATAGTCTGATGTCAATGAACGAACAAGGTGAGCCGCAATTGTATCTGATAGACTTCGAGTATTGTTCTTACAACTATCGAGGGTTTGACATCGCGAACCACTTTCAAGAGTGGATAATCGACTACACCAACCCGAATTACCCTTTTTACTATGTACTGGATGAATACGCGCCTACGACCGCCCAGATGGATTTATTTTTGAAGAATTACCTTATTAACTACACTGCAAATATGTCAGACGATCCAGATCCCCCCCTTCCGACGGTTGGTGCGATGAACAGAATTCGAAACGAGGTATATGCATTTGCTCTGGTGAGCCATCTGTTTTGGAGCCTGTGGTCGTTAGTGAATGCCACTAAAAGTCAGATATCATTTGGGTATTGGCAGTTTGGTTTCATGCGGTTTGAAAATTATCTAAAACTGAAAGCGGAAGAGATTAAAAAGATATCCAGCTCTCAAATTAGTAACAGCGATACGAGCAAAATGATTAATTTGTTTAAAGATTGAAAGTGATTATTTCTACAACGAGTTTACTCTTACTACAATATGAATTTTTACAGTGAAAACTAATCCATTTCAGAATCAATGGTAAGATTACTACTTTGTGTCTATATTCAATGGGGAGTTCGCTATACCTACTATTTAAATCGAAGTGAAACATATACGAAATCTATATAACAGTGTAATTATCCAGGATGATCATAGTGTAGTATATTAGATTAGCCCATAATAATTACTTATAAAAATCTAAATATATCTGAAAAAGTAAAATTACATATGTAGGTAGGTCCTCATACAAGTGGCGGGAAGACGCTGGATGCAAGCCGCTTCCAATCGGTCTTTTTGGAAATCCATGGGGGAGGCCTATGTCCAGCAGTGGACTTCTTATGGCTGAGATGATGATGATATGTAGGTAGGTACTTATTTTTAAGCAAAATAATACAAACTTTTTTTTGATAATACATATAGTACTTGTGACAACCCAGACGTGAAACGAACCCACGATCTACATCCAAAAAGGCAGTTTGCTGTCAACTGAGTTGCTTGTTGGCCAGTAAAAATAGTTATTTGTTATACAAGAGTGCAAAGTGGCTTTTTAACCGCGTGCTCAATTTTGATGACCGAGCAAGCGAAGGATCCTAAAATTTGAATCCTGAGCGTTCGCGAGGGAATCAAAAGAGCACGAGGTGAAAAATCTTTGCACTCGAGTGCTACACGTAACTTTTCATCCCACCTCAGCGAGGAAATGACTAAATGCAAAAAAAAAACATTTACAATCACAAGATACTTTCATTTCAGTTTAGGTATTAACTACTACATTATGATAGGTAAGTATTACAGAATAATCTTTAAATTATAACAAATAACACTTAGGTATAAAGGTTGATGACCAGATGAGACTCTTTTTAAAAATGCCTCAAATTTAGGATAGGTGTCGATATGTATGTTTTTTTTTCATCTTTATTGTTGTTTTTAGCATTGAATATGTACTCCATACAGTGCTTGACTTCTTGGTCTCTGATAATTCAATAAAATATGTCAGCAAAACGTTTTCGGAGAAAGTTTTGACTCCTTTAGTTAGTCGCCACGTGTTAAACATATCGTACTGTTTCAAATACTTCTCGCGTGATTGTTGAGGGAGAAAGCTCATTTGCGCATTATTAACAATTTCAGTCAATTCTGTTGGCGTCAAATAAACTTCTTCGTCGCTAGAATCACTGTTTTTAGGTTTTTCACTTGTTTTCCAATTTCTTGTTTATAACCTAAGATTTTAACAATATTTCGTAAAAAGAAAATGGCGCGCGCAAAGCAAATTAAAAAAAAAGTACACCAAGAAGGTTCCGAGTCTGAGTTTTTAACAAATTAAAAAGGTTGTATGATAAATTTGGCACCATGGAGGTAGAAGTAAATAGGTTTAAAACATTCAGATGCTTAGATTACAATTCAATGTTTAATTAAATGTTTGCCTCACCGAGGATCAAACTCTGTACCTACTGCTCACAGCGCAAACAAGCTACCACGATGGTAGTCAATGATGATCTATTTCACTTGCGTATTTGAAAGATTTCGCCTCTGTGTCGGTGGTCACTGGACAGCGGGCATTATGTCAGTATCGCACGTGCTGTTAGAGAGACGCGCTCGGCTGGAGGGCTTTATCGATAAGAAGGCTATAAATTCAGTCCGCAATGAAGTAGGGTAACAACAAGTAAGTTTAGATAACTTAAGAACTCCCGACATCCAAAAACGGCTGTGTTAATTTTTATAAAACTTACCTAAGAATACTCTTGATCAAGTCCTTTTTTCAAATAATATGCAAGATATAACCCTTCAAAGGGGGAAAAAATTGTGTCCCCCTGCATTTCTAAACTATTGGACCTAGAAATTCATGATTAACCATAATAGTTGACCATATATTGTATGTTCTACTATTTTTATATTTAATATTAAATACTTTCAATGAAAACTGTTTTGAACACTCTGTGATTACAACTTTTCGAGTTAGAGATAAATATATAAAACACTGACATATTACTGAGGTCATTGACATTTTCGCAACGTAGCCTAAAGAAAAAATACTCACCAAGAAGTTTTCTTTTAAATTACAGCATTAGCTACGGAACCCTAATATACGCGTGTCTCGACACGGTCTTGGCCCCTTAATTTAAATCGGTTATACATAGAAAGTTATTTAGGCTTCTGTAATTTTTATATCCATAAAATCCACCAAAAGATCCAAAAAACTAAACTCATTCATTCATTTCCATAAAAAAATATTTTTATCGTATACGTAAGGTATGCATGCGCTTGCGCACAATATAGGGTAATTTATTGAGCACCCTGGAATAGGAGATAACCTGTTACCCATCCGGGCTGGTGAGTCTACTTCATTAAAACAACTCGACCTTTTATGTCGAAGGATAGTCAATGTGGACAGGTAGAGTGACCATGCTCTTCAATATTGAGAGACTATATTTTGAGAAATTACAACAGTCATATTGTTTATAAGGAAAAAATAAGAACTGTGTTTGCGAGCGTTAGCCGAAAATAGTGGGGATATGAGTTGATTAGAGAGTTAGATGGAGGGGATGGAGGGGGATGGAGGGGGGAGGGGAGGATGGAGGGGAGTGTGAGAGGGGATACGAGGGTAGGATGTAATGTTGCTTGCAGTGACAGGGGGTCAGCCCATCACCTACATAAACGCCAATTTCCCTGAACTGACTTTTACAGTATGCCGGGAAGAGAAATAACTGGCACTTTCTATGCTCTCCTTTTTCTCCCAGTCCAGCATGGAAGAGAACTTGTCAAAGATTTTCGTATAACCTGTTGAAAACGACTGAGCCATCATGAAAGTTAGTATGCTTCTGAGATTACAGATGAATGTAATATCCCAGTACGATATTCTGTAATCTCAGTATTGAGTATACTCTCCCGAAGAAAAAGAAGGAAAAAATACAAAAGGTGAATGCAACATGCAACGGTAATTAACTGCTCTAGATAAGGACACATGAAAAAAGAAAGGCAGTAACCATTATATAAATATCGCATAGCACATCAATAGACGGTATCTCGGCAGACGCTAATGTAAAGTCTGCCTTCCACTGCAAGCTAAACAAACAATAAAACTGACAAAGAAAACCGAAAAGCTTCAGTAGGGCTACTGAAGTATGAACATTGATATTAGCCACTCGGCATAAACGAACTTATTTAGTACTAGATAATCTTATAACAGTAGCGTTTCGGGAATCCCGGGTATTTTTTGATCCCGGGAATCGGGAATGACTTATTTTCCCGGGAATTCCAGGAGACGGGATTTTTTATTTTTTTTCTAAATATTAGTACATTTGTTGATTTTTCCAAAGAAAACGACTAGAAATAATGTAGAGTGTATCTAACGACCCTAAAGACACTTTTCACTTACTTATTAAAAAATTGTGGACACATTTTACTATAAATTAATTTAAAAACACTATGCACTGCTTACATTGTATGTATATATTACCCGTACACCAAGTGCGAGTCGGACTCGCGCACGAAGGGTCCCGTACCATTATCTATAATGAAACCGGCCAAGTGCGAGGCAGACTCGCGCACGAAGGCTTCCGTACCATTATCTATAAAAACGGCAAAAAATCACGTTTGTTGTATGGGAGCCCCCTTAAATATTTATTTTATTCTGTTTTTTTGTATTTGTTCTTATAGCAGCAACAGAAATACATCATCTGTGAAAATTTCAACTGTCTAACTATCACGGTTCATGAGATACAGCCTGGTGACAGACGCACGGACGGACGGACGGACGGACGGCCAGACAGAGGAGTCTCAGTATTAGGGTCCCGTTTTTACCCTTTGGGTACGGAACCCTAAAAACGAAAATATAAATATAACTAAATTTTTGTTCACATTAAAACAGCTTAAAAATAACAATAAATTAGACATTGAAATAAAAAGACCGCTCATGTACGAATTTGACTAGTATACCGAAGCTTCCATGCCGCCACTACAGAAAAAAAAATCACAAGGGAAATATGAATGCCTGAATGATAATGATATGAATGAAAGGTTACCTATATCTATGAAAGCATCAAATATTGTTTCATAGATATAGGTAACCTTTCTTTTGTATTTGTCGATAAATATTAAAGTTTTTGATCCCTCTACAAATTCAAATTTATTGATCTTGGTTTAGTTATACTTATTGTAGTTATACAAAATACATGTTAGTCTTTGACTAATCCATAGCCACCTTTCGAAGAATGCATCGTGACTACAATCCATCTGAACACAAGTACGACGTATTAAAAATTAAATGGCGTAGTTATAACTTTTCATATCATGTATTTTTTATCAGTTTCAGTAACTAATATTTATTTATTTATTACATTCATAATATAATCGCTCCTAGCACTCTCATGCCCCAAAATAGGTGATAACAAAAATTTTAATTTTTGCGGTGATATTATTATTATTGAATATTCTTATAATTGGCTGCGATTTAACTACAAATTAACAAATTTCAATTTTTTCCCTTTGTTTGTGCTACGAGTGCTTACGTTTTTTTACTGAAATTTATATATTTAATATAGTTTTATTGAGTTAACTTTGAACAAACTTAGAAGTTTTATTTTTTACGGCTCCAAGAAAACAAGGAACCGCAGAACTGCCGTGGATTCACGGCGCGAATGCAGAGCCGCCACTAAGTAGTTTTACAGTTCAGTTTTGTTGTAAAAAGAGTAACCTATAAATTCTAACAAACCTTCATAGATACTGATCGTGATTGTATTGGTTGCTAGGCAACATAGTGTTTATTATACCGGTTTATACTTTGAAGTTGTATCTCTAATGCTAGGGCTACATTATCGGGCAAAGATTCGTGTCGCGTTGGCGCGCTAAAAACATCATGTACGGGCATACGCGATGTTCTTGTCTACATTAGGTGGACTAAGATTCGTGTCGCGTTGACGCGATACGCATCGTGCCGGGTTGTGTTGTGGTGTGCTGTGCGGCTAGACATAATTCAAAATGGAGGAAGTAGTGGCGTTGCATTACATGTTTTTTTATACAATATAAATCTACGATTGACCACCAACTCGCCTGATGTTAAGCGACGGTATGGCCGAGGATGGAGCTCGTCGATCTAGAAGATATCTATTCACAAAATTCCAAAATTGTAGGTCTCAGAAAACAGAGATGGCGGCAAAGAATTCCATTCTTGCGCAGTACGCAACAGGAATGTGGATCGATATCGCTGAGTACAGATTTTTGGCATTTCAATGAGAAATGGGTGGTCGGTAAATTAATATTTATTACAATTGTACGAGTATCATTTGCATTTGCTTTTCTGTTACTCTACTCCATGATGTACCAAAAAACTCAAGCACGTCCGTCCCGCATCAATGTCTAGACGACACTGAAGTGACGTAGCCACCCAAGCGAATATTGTCGCGACAAATCCCTTTGATGCGCGCCAGTTTACCGACAGTGCCCCGATAATACACCGTCTGCGCCCGAATACTACGCGTTGCAACGATGTACCCGGCCACACTCATCGCATTGCGGCGAATGTTCGCCGTAGCCCGCTAATGAAGCCAAGGCATAATGAAGAAATAAAATACAAAAATACCATCAAGTTTCTTAAATTGAAAACATTATATCTATGGCCAAACGTCAAAATTCCCGTAAAATATAAAAAAATCACAAACGCATCACAAAAAATCTTTAAATATGAGTCGAAAGAAGACACATACCTCTAGAACAAGAGTAAGGGTTCACGATGAAGACAGTGTGAGTTCCAGCGACCAACACACTGCGTTCTCACACCAGGTGCATGCCAGACCACACTCTAGGACAGAACGTCATAGTTTATCATCGACTATGTCTGAATTAAGCTCGTCGGACTCGAAGCAATCTCTAACCTCCTCTATAACTAGATTTCGCAATGATTTTGAAGAATTAAAGTGTAAAATGAAACTATTCGGCGAATCCTTGAATCTCTGCCGCTGTATCGCGCATGACTTTAAGACAAAACTGACCAATATGGAGAAAAGGTTAGAGATGTTAGAGAAAAGAGAAGGCCTAACACGAACCACGAGCAACTATTCCGCGATAATACAAAAGAACAGAAGGCTTTCACACAAAACCCTCGAAGATTCCAAGAGACTCCAAATGTGTAAAACTGAAGAGGAAAGGTGTCAAGTGGCCGCCAGAATATGTAGAAACTATTTAAGCGGCGCGTGGACGACTGTGTCACCCGCCGATTTGCTGTTTAAAAGAATAACTGGTGGTTTGTCAAACTTCATATACTTTATAGCGTTGAAGGACGATATCAAACTAGGGACCACTGGTAGAAGCAGCACGGCGTGGATGGAGTCGGAGAGCGTCATAGCTTCGTACTCCACCTCGATTGTGGAGGAACCCAGAAATGTCCTGCTGAGGATATACGGCCAAGTGTATGGCGAACGAGCCATGGACGCTATAGTCACAGAATCTGTGATATTCACACTTCTCTCGGAAAGAAAGTTGGGACCTAAACTACACGGGGTATTTAGCGGTGGAAGAATCGAAGAGTATATACCGGCCAGGTGTCTCTTGACGAGAGAGCTAGGCGATCCTGCAATTTCAATTAAAATAGCTGAAAAAATGGCCGCCATACATTCAATGGACGTTCCATTAGCCAAAGAACCCACCTGGTTATGGAAAAACTTGAGCAAGTGGATAAAAAGCTTGAAAGCAGAAAATATTCTCTCGTCCTATAAGCCGAAGAACAGCGAAGAGGAACGTGTAATACAAGAAATTAAGGACACAAATTTCGATAAAGAAATAGAGTGGCTCAAGAAATATCTAGAAACATTCGTCTCACCAGTTGTGTTCTGTCATAATGACTTACAGGAAGGCAATATTCTGATTTTAGAAGACACACCCGTACTAATACAACCATTTCCGATAGGAAATAAAGAAATCTCTTTGTCCATGATTTCGTCATCTTCTGTGTTTGTGCAGACGCAACATAGTAATATAGAGCTGCTGGAGGAATACAACAGTCTACTGTCAATGAACGAACAAGGTGAGCCGCAATTGTTCCTGATAGACTTTGAGTATTGTTCTTACAACTATCGAGGGTTTGACATCGCGAACCACTTTCAAGAGTGGATATTCGACTACACCAATAAAAACTACCCTTTTTACTATGTACTGGATGAATACGCGCCTACGACCGCCCAGATGGACTTATTCTTGAAGAATTACCTCATAAATTACACGGCAAATATGTCAGACGATCCAGATCCCCCCCTTCCGACGGTTGCTGCGATGAACAGAATTCGGAACGAGGTATACGCGTTTACTCTGGCGAGCCATCTATTCTGGTGCCTGTGGTCCTTGGTCAACGCCACAAAGAGTCAGATACCTTTTGGGTATTGGCAGTACGGTTTCATGCGGTTTGAATATTACCTGAGATTGAAAGCGGAAGAGATTAAAAAGATATCCAGCTCTCAAGTCGGTTATAGTGATACGAGCAAAATGAAACAATATGACTGATTTGTTTACAGAATGACTAATTCTGAAATGAGTTCATTATTACTGCAATATGAATTTCTAAAATAAAACAACTAAGTACTACTTTGTGGCCTAGAGTCAACGGGGAATCAGTAGTAGTTTAACAGTGCGATTGAAACATCTAAATAATATCTGAATAAATAAATTATACTTATATAATAACTTATTTATTTATTTACGTATTTATTTGTATAATTTGTATTAACCCAGACACTATATCTAAGGCGTGATATATTGGCCGTGCGAGCGAATATAGGGATATGTCCCTATAAGAGCTGGCCTATTTTATACATACATATTATGTTTATTCCCTTCTAAAGGTGGTAGGTTTCTTCTTTCTATGAAGTTTGAAGGGATGAAACTTAGTATTAATGATATACATAATTATATCAGATAAAAATTTACGATTTTGTTACGTTTGATACGCTGTTGAGTGTACGTTTTTTGTGACAAAGTATGCGTAAAATCACTTCACTAAGTCACTTAAAAATTATAAATGCGCATTCATTAGAATAATTCTAGTAAAATCACTAGTTTATTACGAAAACGCTCGTTGGAGGTAACGAAAAAACACATTTTTTTATTTTTGCGAGAGATGTATTATTATTATAACAAAAAAAATAGCCTATGACACTCAGGGAGTGAAGACAAATATAACGACACCTCGCACATTATTACCGGTCAAGCCGTTTACTCTCATGGAATTAATATTTAATATTTCGCCTCTCTGTATCGGTGGAGAGCGGGTGTTATGTCAGTATCGCACTGGCTATTAGAGCGATATGGGAGCGCGCTTCCATCGGCCGGGCGCGCAGGCGCCGCGTCGGGAACCCTTATCGCTACGAGACCAATAAATTCAGCCTACGTTTAAATACGAGTAGGGTACCTAACAATAATGCTTAGAAAACAAGGATTTTTCCCCTAGGCAAGTAGCGGTAAAATCTTACATAAGTACTTAATAAAATCAAAATGTATCAAATAAGCAGTCTACGCTGGACAGGCCTCCCCCATGAATTTCCAAAAAAACTTGCATCCTGTGTCTCCCCGCCACTTGTACCTATAAGGTTATCTGTCCATATCGTGGCTGGACAGATGACCAGCAGTGGACTTCTTATGACTGAGATGGTGATGATGTACCAAATAAGAACTACTAGGTATATTTAAAGCTCTTGATAGCTGATATTACGAGGTGCATGCAATAAGTGTCTGTAAGTAAATATGAGAGTGAGCACTTACCACCTGTGCAAGCTAACTTGTGCTTTATTACGTCGTATCAAGAGTCACTATCAAATTAAATGTATTGGCGAAGTGATTCTTCTGTGTTATAGTATGAATTATTATTTAATAACTGTTTATACGTATTTCACAGTATTTAGCGGCGTCATTACATATTTTATGCACGCAATTAAATTGCCATGTAAGAGCTGTTAAACCCCCATAACTATGGTATCGACACGGGGTTTCATGAGCGGAGTTATATAGCACCGGTGTTAATAATCGTTAATAACTATAAAGTGGTAGAGTTACTTTCAAGCAGGCGTGCTGAGTGCCGTATTGAGGCACCAAGTATTTTAGCAAAATTAACTTTTTTTACAGAACAGAACTTAACAGGAAGACGCTGGATGCAGGCCGCTTCCAACCGGTCTTTTTGGAAATCTATGGTCCGAGCCTATGTCCAGCAGTGGACTCTTGTGGCTGAGATGATAATTATGATGAACTTTTATTTCATTTATTTGTACAAAATATTGTTACATTTAACATAGCTAATTAGGTACTGCAAAACTCTGATAAAGGCGATATGTTCTCGTTATACATATTTGAAAACTCCAGAATGTTACATTAAAATTTTATAAAAAAAGTTCTAACTATATTTTTTTTTTATAATATCCGTCACTTATTTTGTCAATGAAATCTGTCTAGGAAGTCTAAAAAATTTAACTGTCAAAATAATTGTAAATCTTAATCTTAAAAAAAACTGTAATCGATAACAATAAAAAATAATTTTTATTATAAATGTCAAATTAATACATATAGGTAATCTTCGACTATATATATCTTCGACGATATTGTAGACTAAGTAAAAGATAGCAATTAGCGATTATGCCAAAGTGTGCTATATGTAGGAACGAGTGTCTTTATTGACTACAACAAAACAATGGGAACTATTTTTTTGAGCTCTTATTTAAATATTCGAGATGTTATTATGTTCAGTTCAAAAACATATTGAGAAGTTATTTAATTTAATGGCAATTGATTCATTATTACGTATACACACGTAACCGCTCGTTCAATAATTTTTACCGCCCATTTAATTATTTTCCTGCTCAATTATATATTCACTGATCCATTTCATTATTTTTATTACTCATTTTTGTTTACTTTACTGCTTAGTTTTAACTGCTGAACTAGTTATTAAACGTGCCATTTATAATTTTTAACTTACCAAAACTGCTATTTACAACTGCCTCTTTAAATCAGTGCCCACAACACTAAACAAACTACATGGATGGAGCCATACGCCATCTATCGTTGAGTAGCGAAAATAGCAATACGATATTGAACGTGAGAAAAAATGTCACCGCTATATTTTATTTTCTTAAGCATGTATTATTTCGAATTTTAATGACGTAAAAATTTAGTTTTTTATTCGATTATCATTTGTTACGTCCACTAGTGGAGGCAGGTGATAATAAAGTAGTGAAACGTATCCTTTAAAGTTGTCAATAAAAAGAAATTTGCGGTAATCGGTAATAGACCCGCGCTCCAAAAATAAATACACCTATTGGTAAATACTGGTAAATACTGCGTATTTGGAATTTATACCTTTACACAACGCTCCATAGTGTTGAGTTCGGATATACAATAAAAATATAGGTATATAGCCGTATTAAGGATTTCAAACCGACTGCAACATTTTTTTGGGGTACATATACTTTCAAGTAGGACATTCCATTTTGCTATACTGTAATCTATACCCGTTTTAGTGCCTTTCAACAAATACAGAGACAGGTAAAGGGATGGTTATTTTTATATGTTAAGATTAGGTATACGTTAGGTTAGGTTAGGTTAGGGTTTATAAAAAACGTGACAACGTCTAATAAATCGATGAACGCCGGCTGCATGCACGAAAAAGTATGAATCATTGTCCCGTTACGTTACGCTCCTTGTCCCGTTTCAACCGCGAGCGGTGGCTGAGGAAGTGGGCGGGTGTGCGCCGTTAAAAAAAGTTACAGCCGAATATATCGTAAAAAACGCACATTTCAACACTCACAAGGGAATCAAATCCTATGGGGTACTTCCCGTTGACCTAGAACTATGAAATTTGGCAAGAAGCATTGTGTTAGAGTACACATATAGGGAAAAATACGAAAACTGGACATTTTTAATTTAATCACAAAAAATAGATAGATAGATAGATAGATAGATAAACTCTTTATTGGACACACCTTAGAAATTTACAATCAAGATAAGTCATTTAAAAACTAGTGTAACAACTGGCGGCCTTATCGCTAATAGCGATCTCTAAAATAGTGTCTTTATGCAAGGAATGAGGGCCCAAATTTTAAAGTAAATTAACCGTATCATGTGGACTATCATGTGAAAGAGCTTCATAAGCATAAGCTAAACCAGGTTTCAAATATTTTTACGATGTATATTTTTCGGTTTATGAAGAAAAATATAAAAAAAAAATATGATTTCCCCCTTTTATTTAGTTTGTACGGAACCCTCGGTGGGCGAGTCTGACTCACACTTGTCTGGGTTTTTTTTATTAAACATTACTATTACACAATTTATTTTCTAACGGACATGAGTGGAATTGGCTCTAGAAGTTGATGCTTTATTAGAAGCACAATAGACTACCGGTCTTATAGACAAGATAATTTAACAAGCTTGTCAGAGTAGCGGATAGTGGAGCCAATAAGAAAACTTGTGAGTGATTGTTGTCGCCGCACGGATTTATATGACGATTACAAACAAGAGAAAGAGGTAAAACTTGGAGTAGAAATCACATACATGTTGGTTTATACCTGAAAGTAGTGTAACCAGTTATAGCATCATAATATGACATTGCAACTCGTATTCTTTATAGGTCTCATCAGTAACCTTAAAGTTATGTAAAAATATATGAAGGGGGCTTTGATCGGAGTATTTTTAACCGACTTCATAAAAAGGTAGTTTATAATATTTACGAGTCGAATCAGAAATAAGAAGGCACGTAGATGAACAAAAGTCACCGAGCTAGATCAGTAGATTCATAAAGTTACTGTTGGTAGGCACAGCACGTAGAACGGTGGTCGATGGGGCTTCTTAAAACTTCCTTGAGACCACATACCGGCACACGCAACGTATGATGACCATCCACAAGGTGGGCAGATAACAAGACGATCAAGATCTGACATCATGCAGATGGCAAGAAGACTCTAGGAGCACGCTGAATGCCAATCGAATTTTCGGAAATCCAGAGGAGAAGCCTATCTGAACATCGGGGAACTTCCTGTGGTTAAGATATTGACGATTGGGATGTAAATTCTCTGTTATCGTTTCACGTCTAAGCCGCTTGACTGGTCAAGATAAAAATTGTCAAAGATGTAATTTAGACAGAGATTCACAGGATATTTTAAAATACATAGCATCCTCTTAAAGGCAGCTGCAAATCATCATCATAGACAATTTTTGATCACTCCCAGTACTGGGATAAAGAAGACCTCATACAATTGACAGGAATACGTTGGATGCAAGCCGCGCGACAACAGCTCTTTTTTGAAATCCATGGGGAGGCCTATCTTAAGCAGTGGCCATGGCCTCCCGCATGTTAGCCCCATCTCAGCCCCATATCTTGTGGCTGAGGTGATGATGATGACTATAGTAAAAAAGCCTATGGACGAATGACTTACATCAGGCAGAATGGCTGTGAGGTCAACATGAGCGTAGTCTCCTGCAGCTAGTGAGGGGCTCTGCCACCAGGTGCCGGGTGCTCCGTCGACGGCGTGCGATGCGGGGTGCCTGCGAGATGACGATCCTTCTGGGCCCTCGCATACGTCGCATACCACCCCACGTCTGGGGATGAAAGGTAAGAATAATACATCTGGGATGATAAATAGTGTGATGGAGCTGATTTCAAAGTGAAAATGGAACGTAATTCCTGATGTGTATTTTTTTCAGCAGCACTGCCAGCAGTAATGCCTAAAATTAATATCTTATCAAAACAAATTCAGGTTCAATAACCATAACTAGAATGACTGGACCGATTTACACAAAATTTGGTATGGAGGTAGTTTATACCCTGGAATAACACATACAAGCTATTTTAATCTTCCTACAGCATAGTGGCCGAAACCGGGGGCGCATCTAGTAAGACATAAGGACACCTGATATTTAAAATGTAAAAGAGAGTAATAATGGGCTGATTACTTTTTACCCAACTGCGTAAGAAGGAGGGTTTAAGTTCCTATTTCTGAAATATTAAAAGTTTTAATTATATAGGTTTAATTGATTTGCCTGTCATCTACCTAGTCAAAATCCTAATCCTGTACGTGCGGGCTGGAAACATGAAACCACTGGATTAGCAACCAAATGTTATAGTTTTGTGTTGGAACTTACTTCCCCGGTGTTTCCCTGCAGTACTCCTCCGCGGCGCCGTGGCCGCAGGTCGCGTTGGCGCTGACCAGGCAGTAGGGCGCGGCGTCGAGGGGCGCGGGGAGCAGGGTGCCGCTGGTGCCTCCCGCCACCGACACCTCACTCAGGGTGGTACTGCTCAGCCGGTCCAGGAGCGCGCGTCCTGCAACAAGATGCTTGTCAACCAATAGTAGCGCTCGCGGCGTAGCTTGACTAGCTGTTTTCGAACGGTAACGGACGGACCGGTCAGTCTTCTGATGCGTGACCGTGAGTGGTATTTCTTTCTGAGTGCAACCGTTGGTCGTTCACGTTTAATTGTAAGCCCCACATTAAATAGCAGGCCCCGGTTGTTTATTTTTAAAAACAGTAATCATAAAGCCAGTATAGAGGCTTAGTAACTCTGACACTAGGGTTGGCTCACTCAGTCAATACGAACTTATTTTTTTAACCAATGGCTTAGTGTGGATTTTGGCAACATGAGCCTAGTCATAGGATTTCGCCATCTTTTTGTTGAAAAAAAAAAATGTTTCTGAAAGAGGTTTAATAAAGCCGAATGAAAATGACTCGTCAAAATAAAACGGCTTAAAATAACTTTTTATGTAAAAAAAGAAAATATATTAGTAGATTGTGAGCCTAAAACGTTTTACGTTAAAATTATTCACACGCCGCTTGCACCGCAAGAGATAATTTATTAGAATTAAATACGATTTAATGTGGTTTCTGATGGAGGTGTAATGGGAGTTAGAGAAAATGAGAAAATTCAAATATGAATTCGTATCGGAGTCATTAGTTTTCATTACGATTTGGATAAGAGAAATGAACGGTCTACACAGCGCGTGATAGGTATTCGCAAAAATAAGTGAAGCTAGTTTTTAATCGACTTCAAAAAAGGAGATTATCAATTTGATATTTATAGTGTTCGTTATAGGTCACAGAATACAATCCATTATACAGAGGATGTATACATGTATAGCCAGGCAAATAAGCACAAGAGATATTTTTTTATTCAAACTAGGCTTGCGCTTGGCCGCTAACTTACTGGTGTTAAGCGACTGTTGAGGTATACGGTGGAACACGCTTATTTAGAAGGAACCTATTCATTCGCGATTTGAAGACACCCAGTTATATCTATTGGGAAAGATCCATTCTGATAATATATTCCACATCTTGGCGGTACGCACAATAAAAGTAGTGCTAACGCGTTTAGGTCGAGTCTTTTGAATACAAATATCATAAAACGATGTCGCTTTCTCGTACTTCTTACCGTCTGATAGAAAAAATTGCAAAAACATTCAGCACTCGCTGCAGTTTTCCGGAGCCCATGCTTTGCATTGGCAATTTGGCAACGCCTACGCCGCCGGGTTACTTTTTATTATTTTCATGTTTAATGGCGGCTAGGTGATTTGAGGAGATATTTGATATTTAACGAAGGGGCAAAAAAAATAAATTGTCTCACCAAACCAATTCAAAAATTCGTGCAAGATACTACCTACTTTCGAGCACGGGTTGAAATATCACATTTAAAAATAATGCGAGGCCTGCCCCCCGCTAGCACGTCGCGTGCGCCGACACCTGACGCGATGGAGTGAATGTGTGGTCAAACTGACAGCTGGAAGTGACTCATTATTTTAATTGAGTTGTGAAATACTCTTGTAATGATATGGTAAGTTGCAAGACTTCTGAGAGCTCTCTCAGATCTTTCTTTTTTATTCTTGAACAAGCACATGTTATAAGTTGCTTGTTGTTCCGTTGCTGGGATAGAATAAATCGAAGATATCTGGACCGATTTGAAAAATTCTTTTTTTGTTTGAAAGGGTATAACTTTCCAAGTGGTATCATAGAATATTTATCAAATTCGGTTCAGTATTTTGGTTTTTATAACCAAATACCTGGAAAAATATGTCATCCAAGTAAACGAATTGCGTATTTTGAAGTCGGTTTTTTTAGTTTTTTAAACGATTATTTATATATAATTTTCTTAATTTCAGAAAAAGCAAGATAGAAACGAGCACGAGCCAGCTTTGCACCGCTATAAGAGATGAGAGTAAGGCCTCTGATCATTCTACGGGTAAAACATCTAAATCAGCAAGTAGATTACCTCGGCGTACAGTTAACACTTCGTAAGCGTTAACGCATAAATTTACCACTTCATAAGTATTAAATGAATAAATTGCAGAGTTTACGTTGTACTGGGGCGAGTTATGAAGGAGGACGGTCGTTTTTGGACTAAATAACTACATATTTATGTTTATGTGATGTAGTTACCATTGTGAAGCCTTAATAAATAAATAAATATTAGCTAAAGCTTGGTGTCGCGACGCTATGTATAGAAGCTAAATATGGAGCTATCAGGAGCAAAGTCTGAGTAATAGAATCATTAGAGTCATTGCAGGTTTGACAAATGTATCGACTCTATAGCGTCGCGTAATAAAAGTGCGTCGCGTCGTGTAGTGTAGCGTAATATAAGTGCGTCGCGTCGTCTAGTGTAGAGTAATATAAGTGCGTCGCGTCGTGTAGTGTAGCGTAATAAAAGTGCGTCGCGTCGTGTTGTGTAGCGTAATAAAAGTGCGTCGCGTCGTGTAGTGTAGCGTAATATAAGTGCGTCGCGTCGTGTAGTGTAGCGTAATAAAAGTGCGTCGTGTCGTGTAGTGTAGCGTAATAAAATCGTAGATAAGATCGTAGATAAGACAAAAAAATTGCTTTTATGCAGTCTGTTGTTTTGTTTTTCTTATACATAATATAGATAATTGTTGTCGCTTAAAAATGTTTTAGATATACTTTTAGATGAACTAAATATTAGATAATAAACTCTTTATTGTACACACCTTAAAAGTAATAACAAAGTAGTTAAATAGACTAGTGCAACAACAGGCGGCCTTATCATAAAATGCAAAAGTGGCAAAATGGAAACACTCCAAGGATTTAGGGTAGATAGGATAGGTTACATTTTAGTGGAGATTTTCCTGATCTGTGTTAATTCTCTTCTACCTTCACGATCTTTGGTAATACCTATTTGGAAAGGATTTAATCTATTTCATTCAATCCATAGACTGTTAGATAGTTACGATATCATACATTTATAATAATAGTCGATTACTTTTGATGTAAATTATCATTTGTAATCATGCATGCTCACACCTCGTGTCTTAATCCACACACTTAACGCAGAATAGTTACGATCAAGTGACATGAAATGTAATCACAGTGTAAATTGAATCAGGATTATAAAGTAACAGGCAGTGTAATCACAGTGTAGATTGAAATCACGGTAATTAAGTGGTCAGTGGTCGTCCGGCGGCGGTCGAGGCCTCACAGTCCACGGGTAGGAGCGACAGGCTCTCATTAAGGGCCCAGGGACCACCTGGCTGAGACCTGGATTGAGGAAACCCATGCTGATTGCGGGTATTTGTTTCAGTAATTACATGCATTTGTTCAGCCTTTTAAGACTGCTTTGCTTTGTTGTTTATTTTTAACCGCCGACCAAAAAAGAGGGGTTTGTTAATATTACTACCCGAAAATATCGAAATCTTACAAGATTCGTTTACTCAAATCTTGCAAATACTGTTATTAAAAAATAGACAATATAATTATTGCGCCAAAAACTTTGTGACATTGTTTACACAATTTACATGCTTATATAAGCCTGCTCCAGCTCAGCGTGGTCCGGTTGTTGCCAACCGGCGCTGGTCTTTCGCTAGATCCGGCAGGTGACGTCACGCACTGCACTAATTATCCTACAAGATAGCGAACTTCAATCTTGAATAATCCCAACACTATTATTACACAAATAATGCGATAGTGACTTTATCAACATTCATATCATAATCATGACACGTCAACCAGATACAAATATGTAATAAATAAACTAAATATCCAATAAACTTACATCATTTCCTGGACCTACATTTACCGTTTCCTGGGAACATATCTTCTCGCAGCTGTCTCAGGTTTCGCCCGAGGTGGGAGCGAGACGGCCGACTAATAATACTTTATCAAAACAAATCAGAGGAACGTTCCGTAGAAGTGGAGATGTGTAATTGCGTTAAATGTTCACTCTCTCACGGTTGCCGTGAGTTGTGATGTGACACAAGGAAACGTAAACAGTTTCTGTTGCATGTATGTACCTAATACCGTGTGGGACCGAAATATACTCAAAAGTTTTTCAATTTTCAAAAAAGTTATTAGTTACGCAGTGTAACTTAAAGCTATTCAGAGCCTGTGAGAAACCGCTCTGTAATCTGAGAGAAAATGCAGAAAGCGCAAGTTGAGTGCTATATATTCGATAACGCGTATCGCCCTGCGTGACGTCCATTATGTCCTTTGAACAAACATATACCTACATCGTAAACAGTTATTTGTGATAGAATCGTGCGTCACTCTAATTTTTTGCACAGCCTCATGTGCAGAGAGCCATGGAGATGAGCCAGGATCGAGGCAGATGGCATGATAAGTGAGAGGCCTATACCCAGCAGTGGGATAGAAAAGGCTGTAGATGGACTACGTAGCATACAAAAACTGTTGACAATTATTATAGTTTAAAATGCAAGTTTAATTTTCAAAAACAAATCTAACGCCACCCCTACACAGTACACAGTTGTCACGGAGTATAACATTCCGCGAGTGGTTTAGCTATTACTTGACATTAGACACGATAGGTAAGTGACCTGTTTACGTTGGCTGGTTCCACAGCCTGTTGTCCACTGAACTCCGCTAAATATATCCCAAACAGCAGCTTCTTCGTAAACATCCCCCGCCGTCGCGTCTCGCCACTTAGTGGCTTCCTTCTCTTGTTTACATCCACGATGAGTTTCCTCACTTTTTGGAAATAAAGTTCTGTATTACCAGCTACCGCACTCTCTTTTCGGATTAAGCACCAATTTAGTTGTTTTGTTCTAGTTCCAATATTATTAACTTCACTTGTATGAGTAACTTTGCGATTGTCAATTCAGATTGGCCATTTTAGCAAGATTCTGTGATTTTAGCAGATTTCGTTAGGAGGAAGTGCAGCATTATTTAATAAAACCGGACAAGTGCGAGTCAGACTCGCCCACCGAGGGTTCCGTACAAACTAATAGATAAAAGAGGGAAATCATATTTATTTTTTTATATTTTCCTTCATAAACCAAAAATATAAATCGTAAAAATATTTAAAAACCTGTTTTAGCTTATGCTAATGCAGCTCTTTCTTATGATTCTCCACATGATACGGTTAATTCACTTTAAAATTTGGACCCTCATTCCTTGCATAAAGACACATTTTTTGTGATTAAATAAAAAATGACCAGTTTCGGATTTTTTCCTATATGTGTACTCTAACACAATGCTTCATGCCAAATTTCATAGTTCTAGGTCAACGGGAAGTACCCCATAGGTTTTGATTCCCTTGTGAGTGTCGAAATGTGCGTTTTTTACGACATATTCGGCTGTAACTTTTTTTTTACGAAAACTGAGAAATTTTATTTTTCTTTCTGCAGCAAGAAACTATGGATCTGCGTATATGGTTTTAATTTCAACTCGATACCTTCACGCGTTCCCGAGATAAAGGTCTTGACACCAGGACAGACGGACAGACAGACACACAGAGGGACAGACGGACAACAAAGTGATCCTATAAGGGTTCCGTGTTTTTCTTTTGAGGTACGGAACCCTAAAAATACCAAAATATGGTGTCAGTATATTAAAATAGCATTTTATTCCTTGAAATTGGTATTTATATTGATATTATAAAATATGTCTTGTGTTAGCAGTAATTTTGAGTTTTCTGCTGTAGAAATATAAACTATAAAGTTTTAGAGTCTAATAGGATCAGTGATTCAATAATCGTATCTGGATCAAGATCGTGTCCGAATCCAAATCGTCAAATCCTTTAACATAACTTTGAACTACCATTTTTAGGGTTCCGTACCCAAAGGGTAAAAACGGGACCCTATTACTAAGACTTCGCTGTCTGTTTGTCTGTCTGTCTGTCTGTCTGTCTGTCTGTCTCCAGGCTGTATCTCATAAACCGTGATAGCTAGAAAACTGAAATTTTCACAAATGATGTATTTCCGTTGCCGCTATAACAACAAATACTAAAAATAAAAAAAATAAAAAAATAAGGGCATACAATAAACGTGTTTTTTTTCGTATTTTTAGGGTTCCGTACCCAAAGGGTAAAAACGGGACCCTATTACTAAGACTTCGCTGTCTGTCTGTCTGTCTGTCTGTCTGTCTGTCTGTCTGTCTGTCTGTCTGTCTGTCTCCAGGCTGTATCTCATAAACCGTGATAGCTAGAAAGCTGAAATTTTCACAAATGATGTATTTCCGTTGCCGCTATAACAACAAATACTAAAACTTAAAAAAAATAACATATTAAGGGGGGTCCCCATACAATAAACGTGTTTTTTTCGTATTTTTTTGCTCAATATTAAAAACGGTAACAGGTAGACGCTTCAAATTTTCACAGAATATTTACTTGTATATTACCTTTCAAAATAAATAATTAAACAACAATAAAGTAAATATTAAAGGGGGGCTCCCATACAACAAACGTAATTTTTAAGCAATTTTTACTCGATCTTAACAGGTAGAAACTTGAATATTTGTTAGTAAATATTTAGAAATATATTAACTATAAAAATAAATACCTAATCTAATACATAAAAACTCACAAAATGAAAATAATCCGTGCATCTAAGCGCGGTGCGAGCGCCGCGCCGCGGTGTGGTGGTGGTGCGAGCGCGAGGCGGTTGCTAAGCAACGGTGGCGCGAGCGCGAGGCGGTTGCTAAGCAACGGCCGCGCGGGTAGCGGGGAAGGTAACATCACGGAGCGAGCCATAACCGTGCGTATTCGCGCGAGCGTCGTCATGCTGCCCGGATGTGTATCGAAAACCTACCTATAAGTTTGCAATTTACTACTTGGAATTTCGTTGATTTCTCGTTATTTTATAAACAGAACTAAACTTTGTAGTATTATAGATGATAGTACGGAACCCTTCGTGCGCGAGTCCGACTCGCACTTGGCCGATTTTTTTGCTCAATATTGAAAACGGTAACAGGTAGACGCTAAATTTTCACAGAATATTTACTTGTATATTACCTTTCAAAATAAATAATTAAATAACAATAAAGTAAATATTAAAGGGGGGCTCCCATACAACAAACGTAATTTTTAAGCAATTTTTACTCGATTTAATTAACAGGTAGAAACTTGAATATTTGTAAGTAAATATTTAGAAAAACGTGAAACGTGATCCCTAACTATGGGCCTTATAAGGAAGCTCAAGGTCACGCAACGAGCTATGGAGAGGGCTATGCTCGGAGTCTCTCTACGAGATCGAATCAGAAATGAAGAGATACGTAGACGTACAAAAGTCACCGATATAGCACAGCGGATTAGCAAGTTGAAGTGGCAGTGGGCAGGGCACATAGCACGCAGAACTGATGGCCGATGGGGCCGAAAGGTTCTCGAGTGGAGACCACGTACCGGCAAGCGCAGCGTAGGAAGACCAGCCACGAGATGGACAGACGACCTCATACAAGTGGCGGGAAGACGCTGGATGCAAGCCGCTTCCAATCGGTCTTTTTGGAAATCCATGGGGGAGGCCTATGTCCAACAGTGGACTTCTTATGGCTGAGATGATGATGATTTAGAAATATATTAACTATAAAAATAAATACCTAATCTAATACATAAAAACTCACAAAATGAAAATAATCCGTGCATCTAAACGCGGTGCGAGCACCGCGCCGCGGTGTGGTGGTGGCGCGAGCGCGAGGCGGTTGCTAAGCAACGGCCGCGCGGATAGCGGGGGAGGTAACGTTACGGAGCGAGCCATAGCCGCGCGTATTCGCGCGAGCGTCGTCATGCTGCCCGGATGTGTATCGAAAACCTACCTATAAGTTTGCAATTTACTACTTGGAATTTCGTTGATTTCTCGTTATTTTATACGATTTTCTATTATAGATGATAGTACGGAACCCTTCGTGCGCGAGTCCGACTCGCACTTGGCCGATTTTTTAGGGTTCCGTACCTCAATAGGAAAAAACAGAACCCATATAGGATCACTTTGTTGTCCGTCTGTCCGTCTGTCCGTCCGTCCGGGGGTCTCGAGAACGTGTGAAGGTATATAGTTGAAATTAAAACCATATACGCAGATCCATAGTATCTTGCTGCAGAAAGAAAAATAAAATTTCTCAGTTTTCGTAAAAAAAAGTTACAGCCGAATATGTCGTAAAAAACGCACATTTCGACACTCACAGAGGATTTGATTCCTGCCAATGGGGTACTTTCCGTTGACCTAGAACTCTGAAATTTGGCAAGAAGCATTGTGTTAGAGTACACATATAGGTAGGAAAAAATCCGAAAACTGGAAATTTTTAATTTAATCACAAAAAAATTGTGTCTCTAGGCAAGGAATGAGGGCCCAAATTTTTAAGTGAATTAACCGTATCATGTGGGATATCATATGAATGAGCCTCATTAGCATAAGCTAAAACAGGTTTTTAACACATTCTTCACCCCCTGCACTTCAGCTGGGAACCAAAACTTTTTAGGCGAATTTTGATTAAGTACAGAGTGGCCGCGCAAAGCAACGTTGACTGCCTCAAACGCTGGTGGTTTACTGACTACTACAAAATTAACGGGACGCTCGCTCGGATCCGAGTGGAAGGCGCTGCTACTATAGCCCCGCCTCACGCGGATCCGAGTGGTAAGCATGGAATGTGTTTATAATTTTTACGATGTATATTTTTCTCACATTACGTCAGTAGAATAGTGAGTAGCCCCGTCTTCACACAAGTTTGTCTAGAGCTCATTAAGCAAGCATGGAAATAGAAGATAGGGGAGTATGTTCACATGCCATAATGGTAATACGAGGTGTCTCGCTACTTCACTAAATTACTAACATAATATGAACCCGGCATTAATTCAAAGTTAGCTTTACTTCAGCATCCGTATTTAGTTAATGTTTACAATCTGTTGAAAGCACATGAACCTTACACTACCCGGCACAGGCGGTGATTGAAAGCTCCTGCGCTGCGCGAGCGAGACATGTGATCACACCTCACCTTACCTTACCTCACCTCACCTCACCTCACCTCGCCGCTACATGCGCGTGAGCACGCATGCAGCTGCTTCCAAGCAATAATGTATGTAACAACTAGAAGAACATATATGTACATAGATTCAGGTAGACAACTGTCACCTTATTGGCAAAATGGTTAAAATGTTGTAGCTTTGCTCATTGTTTCAATGTTGTGAAATAAATTGTACAGTAGCACTGCATATAATGTCTCACAGAAATGTATATACACTCAAAAGTATATCAAACGTAATAGCTTCTTCACAAAAAATACGTATTTGTATGGGAGGAAAAAAGTGGTAGCCTTACCTTTTTGCTAGCGTAATCAGCATTGTAGTTTGATAGAACACCATCACCATCATTACCACTTCAAGAAGTTACTGCCAGACCTAGGTCTCTTCCATAGATTTCCAAAAAGACCGGTTGCGCGGTTTCATCCAGCGTCTTCCTGCCACTTGTGTGAGATCATCTATGCTGTCTTCCTTGTGACTATAATAGTCTTCCTTCGCTGCGTTTGCCGGTGTGTGGTTTCTACTCGAGATCTTCCCCACCATCAATCCTACTCAAGTACGTGCTATGTACTCTAGTACATAGCACGAAGAATTGATTAGAATTGATTGCACCATCAATTCTACGTGCTATGTACTAGAGTACATAGCACGTAGAATTGATGGATGGTGGGACCGAAACACACAATTGACCGAATTGTACACAGTTGAATTGTGATAGTTGATAGACCAACTGTCACAATTCAGCTGTGTACAATTCAACTTGCTAATATGCTGTACTATGTCGCACATCTATATACGAAAATGTAAATCATCAGAACGTAGGCTTCAAAAACAAAGTGTTAAAGTGCACTTGTCTCAGCACCGTAGGTCATATTGCATTGTTCAAGTCTTCAAATAGAAACACAATACTTCCTCCACACCAGGTCAAAGCCCCGGTGTAAAGTTAGAAGTGTCTGCGGTCAAGCAAGGCCTTCTAACCACGTTCTTACCACCGCTACTACTTTGACTACGTTAAAACTATTTGTTCAGGGATGTAAGCATACAAAAAAAGTACGCTAAAAATTTATTTAATTATAATAAACCATGGTATGCTTTTAGCTAACTGAAACAAATGCTTGTCAATCTTTTTAATCTCAATTCATTTCGTTTTTTTGTTGGGAGTTCTTGAGTTTTCAAAACTTATACCTACTTGTTGCATTTTCCAGCGTCAAGTATTCGTTACTTCTAAGTTTTAGAACATACACTGCAATGTATGTTCTAAAACTTAGAAGTAACGAATACTTGACGCTGGAAAAGTACATCATTGTAAAAGTAGAAACAAAATGAAATGATGTCAAGCCAGTAAGCCGATGGAATCTTTATCGAAAGCTATTAAGTTTTGCCGACAACATAAACTACAAGTTATACGTTGTACCATAAAATAAAGGCAACAATTCCGCCAGTTCCAAGACCGTTCAACTACAAGCCAGAGGGCACATGTTGTCATACCGCAGACAGCTATAGGCTCACAGGTCGCGACCACACGCAGTCACACCTGCCGCGATGGACGGCGGCGGACAGCGCGCGGTTGGATTGTGTTCGATTTGCATACAGACAGACAGATGCAACGATAATTGAACGCGGGGATGGATGAAATAAGAACAATTCGCTTCATTATTTTACTGTGGAATAGAATAATGGTCTGTTTACATAAATACCACTTTTGTAGTAGTTTTTAAACGACTACAAAAAAGAAGGAGGTTCTCAATTTGACTGTATGTCTTTTTTGTGTTTGTTCACCGATTAGGTACTCCGCCAATTGTGAATTGATTTTGTGTTTGAGTTTAGTAGTAGGTCAAACTTCAGAGGTGGTTCCATATAAAATTTATCAATATTGGTTCAGTACTTTGGTTTTTAGGGTTCCGTACGAAAAGGGTAAAAACGGGGCCCTATTACTAAGACTTCGCTGTTTATCCGTCCGTCCGTTCGTCTGTCACCAGGCTGTTTTTCATGAACCGTGATAGATAGTTGAAATTTTTACAGATGATGTATTTCTGTTGATGCTATAACAACAAATACTAAAAATAAAATAAAATAAATATTTAAGGGCCCATACAGCAAACGTGATTTTTTTTTGCTCGTTTTTGCTCAATATTGATAACGGCAACAGGTAGATGCTTGAAATATTCGCAGAATATTGAGTTATATTACTAACTTTAAAAAAAAAAACAATAAAAAAAATGAATATTTAAGGTGGGCTCCCATACAACAAACGTGGTTTTTTGCCGTTTTTATAGATAATGGTACGGAACCCTTCGTGCGCAAGTCCGACTCGCACTTGGCCGGTTTTATTATCATATAAAAATAACTGGAAAAATGTCATCCAAGTAAACGAATTGCGTATTTTGAAGACGGTTTTTTCAGCTTAAACTATAATTATTGTAGTTGTAATTGAACGTAAGTTGTACCATTCACAATTTGTGTCAGAAAACACGAGTAATTTCTATAATACCGTGATCAATTGTAGCAGAATAATGATACTTCAATTTGTTTTGTTTCCATAGATAAACAATTAACTGGCGGAGTTACAGCTCAGTTAGTAATATGTCTGCCTTCTATGCTAGGCCGTGGGTTAGATCCCTACTCAGGGCAAAGATTTGTGTGATGAGCTGTTTGTTCTTTATTATCATGTCCTGTGTCTGTGTCTAGGTGTAAATACGAAAAGAACTTCATTCCGTTATACTCCTATTTTCTTGCCAAATATCCAAAAAATATGATATAGTTTTCGGATGTAGGTATGTATTTTTATGTATTGCTTTTTGTTATTTTAACGGCTGAACGGATTTTGATGTGTAAAGTATGAACATAATTATAAAAAATCACATGTGTGTACCTAACACTGTTAAATCAGTATTTTTTTAAATCAGTTTCACTCATGAAGTAGGCAGGTAATGCTTTTTTGCATTAACTTTTTTAAAGGATCAGATGGGTTAACTGTAATATATAAAAAATTCATCCAAATTTTCAAATTCTATTTCTATAAAAAACATTGGTGTCCACTTCATTATTTCTCGTGATTCTATCGCGCTCGCCCATAACACCGGCTCCCGACACCTAGCCCGCTGCTCTGCGTCTGACTGCATCTCATTTGCATTCAAATGCACTCGCGTTCTCTGGGCGAGGAAGGACTTGATTACACTGTCCGATATGAAGGTGCTTAATGACAACTTGGAAATGTGGACCTCATTTTAGAGTTGCAAAGAAGGTTACCTATTGGTAGTGTATTTTTAATGTAAGTTCACCGATCACTTCGTCATTCGTGAACCAATTTTTCGGTTCCTTGAATCATTGTTTCTTTTTAATTACAAATTATTAAAGACGTTATAATTTTGCCAAATATTTTTTTATATAAGTATGGTAAGGTTAGATATGTTATACAAGCAGCGGTCTATATGTACTTAATACTTATACAAGGTTTGTTTTAAATTATTCATACTGAACGAAAAACTTGTATTGGGAATTCGCAAAAGTCGCTGAGCATACTTTTCCTCAAGAGTCAATCAACTTATTTAGTATACCTAGAACAGATGGTAGTTACAAAGTTGGTAGTTACTGTTTACAAAATAAGTTATTTTACATCAAGGTTTTACTAAATTGATTTTACTAAATTATCGATGATTACATATATATTATACGTATGTCCATCAACATAGTGTTAGTACCTACCTACCGAAGAATATTACCATAAAAATATTAATTATAAGCTCAAATGGTGCAATAATAAAAGACTGATACAGCACGCATCAAAAAGAGCGAACAAAATCATAACAATTAATATTTCTATAATCACCTGAAATCAGCTATATAATACAGTCCTCAAAACATAAATAAAAATGTTTTTTTCAACTCACAAAAATTAATCAATAATAAAGAATGTATCCATCTATCAACCATTAAAGTTGACAGATATGATCACCATCACCGACACACGTGATAGAACATACGTGATGTCGCATCACACACAACAATGAATAGAGAATCAATAACCCGCTCATAAGCTGTACAGTGTACAGTCAGGTTGGAGTCACTGAATAAACTCGTGCGCATCAATACATGCCGGACAAATCGACGCGCATGCTCCACAAAACAATTGAAATGCACTCAGCATACGACTTATGACGGTGGTTAGAGTTAAGTAACGTTTTTCGGTAAGGCCCGTAGTTCTTACGTAACTGTCCAAGAAGGTAGATATGGGCTTTCCAGAGTATACACGTAATTATGTGTATGTACCTATATTTCGTGACACCTTTTAAAGCCTAAACGGTTTGACCCTGTGGTTTGAATGTTGGTGATCGAGGTATAGTTTGATTTACGTAATCTTGAGTCACATTAAGCATGATATTTTGCGGTCGGGTTTTAATTTTTGCATTTTAATAGACGTACTTGTATGTAAATTTATATTGATTGTTATCATCTCAGCCATAAGAAGTCCACTGTTGGACATAGGCCTCCCCCATGGATTTCCAAAAAGACCGATTGGAAGCGGCTTGCATCCAGCGTCTTCCCGCCACTTGTATGAGGTCGTCTGTCCATCTCGTGGCTGGTCTTCCTACGCTGCGCTTGCCGGTACATGGTCTCCACTCGAGAACCTTTCGGCCCCATCGGCCATCAGTTCTGCGTGCTATGTGCCCTGCCCACTGCCATTTCAACTTGCTAATCCGCTGTGCTATATCGGTGACTTTTGTACGTCTACGTATCTCTTCATTTCTGATTCGATCTCGTAGAGAGACCCCGAGCATAGCCCTCTCCATAGCTCGTTGCGTGACCTTGAGCTTCCGTATAAGGCCCATAGTTAGGTTGATTGTTATATCGTTATTAATTTAATTGATTTGTTGACTTAGTTAATGTAATTGGCGCTTTTGCCGTTTTAGTTAATGTATATCAACAAATAAATATTATGGGTATGTATTATTGCTATAGTTTCACTCCTCTCCATCCTAAGGTTGCCTGGAAGAGATCGCTATCAGCGATAAGGCCGCCAGTTGTTACGCTAGTTTTTAAATGACTTATCTTGATTGTAAATTTCTAAGGTGTGTACAATAAAGAGTTTATATATCTATCTATGTATATTATAAGTTTATCTATCTAGAATATTCCACAAAAGGCTATATCATATTGGGAAGAAATTTCAATAGTGGCTCCCATGACAATTTAGGTAAACACTTGTTATTTAATACTAGGGCGACGATCCAAGTAGAAATGTACTCTGTGAAGCGTAAATGCTTTTCAAACCGACTTCCAAAAAGGAGGAGGTTCTCAATTAGTTGGAATCATTTTTATATTATTTTCTATGTACATATGTTCCCCGATTACTCAGACACCTATATAGTAGATCGATTTGAAAAAATATTTTTTGTTTTAAAGAGTATTATGCTTCTCAGATGGTCCCAGAGAAGTTTTATCAAAATAGGTCCTGTATTTTGGTTTTTATAACAAAATAGCTGGAAAAATATGTCATTCAAATAAACGAATTGCGTATTTTTAAGTCGTTTTTTTTAGTTTTAAACTATTACTCGTATGAGCTACAGTTCTTGAACTAATATTTTTTTATTGTAGGATAATAGTCATAATTCCTTGTATCAAAGTGATTAGATATGCAAGTACAAGACATCAGATACGCTGGATAGAAACGGTGTATTTCGAAAATCACACCTGGCACGAGTTTGCCGCGATTAGGACTATGCTATATTAATTTCAAATACACTCGTATTTGAAATTAATTGTGACACAGCTATTTCTTGGTTACCTCCTGACATTTTTTTAACGCGATTAACCTGTATAATACCTGTTGTAAAGTGACGCTGTGGACGAAGGTGAAGCACGCAGACTCAGAACATAATATATACCTATTCACTTTAATCTTGAAAATACCACCGTTGTAACTCTCATGAAATAAAGAATCTGATTTTTTTTCTTCACAGTCATCTCTAGCTCTTTACTCAAATATGAACCCATAAAATGCAGATTGGAATTCGAGCGCTAACCACTGCTGAAACTGTGCAAGCCTTGAGACATGCTTCGATAACTTGAGTCCAGGAATAGCCGACGTAAGGACCCTGAGTAAGGCCAGCCTCGCAAAAAGCCACCGCACGTGGGAACTCTCTGAGCTGAATCATTTATCTCATTAGACGTGGCCAAATAGGGCGCGTGTGGTTTTTGTGGTCACCCTGCGAAGGTACGTCGTGATTGGAATCGATTGTGATGCTTGATTGAGTGTGACAACTGCTGGTCTGTTTACAAAACTCTTAATATAATAGTAATAAGATATCTACTTATCCACTCTAGCCTTGAACATTCCAAGAGTCAACTCTCAGGAAACAGAGATAGCGGCAAAGAAACTCTGTCTGTATCTTGTTTATACCTAAACGGTTGAACCTGTCGTTATGAAATTTGAAACTATAAGACTTGTGAGGACCTGGAGTAAGACATAAACTATTTATTCATTATCATAATCCTTCCCATTTCACTACAGGACTAGCAGAAAGTCGGCGAGCTACCACCCATTTCTCGTTGAAATGCCAAAAATCCGTACTCAGCGATATCAATCCACATTCCTGGTGTGTACTGTACAAGAATAGAATTCGTTGCCGCCATCTCTGTTTCCTGAGACCTACAATCTTGGAATTTTCAAGGCTAAAGTGAACAGATAATTTTCTAGATCGACGAGCTCCATCCTCGGCCACCCCGTCGCTTAACATCAGGCGAGTTGGTGGTCAATCGTAGATCTATAATGTATAAAAAAAAACACTACATGGGCGTAACTGCGGGGCACAATTAGGTAGTGCCATATAACCGCGAAATTCGAAGTGATACTATTGAACCATCAAAGTGTTGCCATTAGTTGAAGTGAGACCGACAAAGAGGGCAATACAATATACAACGAAATCGACAATCACATTGGTTTCATATTAATATGAACTCTCACTCGCTCCGCTCGTTCGCTCGATATAATAGCCTTATAGAGCGACTATTCATGTCATGCGTCACCCCTAGTGATGTAATCTGACGGAGGCGTGGCGCAGGCGCAGATCAACGACTGCGCTATCCCGGCTGGGATCTAACTCCATACAAGTCGCTTGCACTTCCATACACACGGAGATGCACCGCACTACAGTATACGTATTACAGACAGCAACATAAATTTTATTTTATTTAATTTTATTCGGAAAACTTACAGTGATAATTATCTAATTTCATCAAATCATCGATATTATTCCACTATGAATGCTTCTTTGTTTTTCCATTTAACCTTATCAGGTGAATGAGCCTGTTAAGCACACGCCATTACTGAATTTAATAAGATGTTTGAGTGCTTGAGGCCACTCGACAGAAGTAAAAACTTCGTAGCGCGATGTAAGGAAACAGAAGAATTGTATCGTATTACATACTTGGATACTGTTATGAATCTAAAACTGAACTGAATAGGTCAATAGTGTTATTCACTAATTTTGTTTCAAAGACGTTTTGATCGCAATGCGCTTGCTAGCTGTACCACCCGTCACTGAGTCGAAATCCTATCCATTCTGTAGCAGTGCATAACCGCAGTAGATAGCCATTTATTCTGTGGCAGTAAGAATGCACTGTGATCATACGAGGACGTGTCCGAATGGGATTACAAGGAGTGATGAATAGGTGTCGTGCTGCTAGGCTGCTAGTACCGGTATTACACGGAGTGATGAATAGGTATCGTGCTGCTAGGCTGCAAGTACCGGTATTACACGGAGCGATGAATAGGTGCCGTGCTGCTAGGCTGCTAGTACCGGTTTTACACGGAGTGATGAATAGGTGTCGTGCTGCTAGGCTGCTAGTACCGGTATTACACGGAGTGATGAATAGGTGTCGTGCTGCTAGGCTGCTAGTACCGGTATTACACGGAGTGATGAATAGGTGTCGTGCTGCTAGGCTGCTAGTACCGGTATTACACAGAGTGATGAATAGGTGTCGTGCTGCTAGGCTGCTAGTACCGGTATTACACGGTGTAATGAATAGGTGTCGTGTTGCTAGGCTGCTAGTACCGGTATTACACGGAGTGATGAATAGGTGTCGTGCTGTTAGGTTGCTAGTACCGGTATTACACGGAGTAATGAATAGGTGTCGTGCAGAGTGTCAAATATTAAGGATTATCTTGTTAACATCTGAACATTTCCTAATCTTCGAAGACGAGCATTTGACATTCAATGACATTTCGAATTCTTGACAAAAGAAAATAAAACCGGCCAAGTGCGAGTTGGACTCGCGCACGAAGGGTTCCGTACCGTACCGACCGTATATAAAAACGGCAAAAAAATCACGTTTGTTGTATGGGAGCCCCCCTTTAATACTTACTTTATTGTTATTTAATTATTTATTTTGAAAGGTAATATACAAGTAAATATTCTGTGAAAATTTGAAGCGTCTACCTGTTACCGTTTTTAATATTGAGCAAAAAAATACGAAAAAAACACGTTTATTGTATGGGGACCACCCTTAATATTTTATTTTTTTAATTTTTAGTATTTGTTGTTATAGCGGCTACGGAAATACATCACTTGTGAAAATTTCAGCTTTCTAGCTATCACGGTTTATGAGATACAGCCTGGAGACAGACAGACAGACAGACAGACAGACAGACAGACAGACAGACAGACAGACAGACAGCGAAGTCTTAGTAATAGGGTCCCGTTTTTACCCTTTGGGTACGGAACCCTAAAAAGAGCGAGTGAAGAGAGGTCTCTTTAAAAAGTCTACAAGCGTGAAGGATTTAGTAAGTTGCGTTTGAAGTCGGGTTTTTAATAGAAAAATTATTGTAAATACATAGGTACTTAAGATACATAGAAACACCCAAACAGAACAAACGCTCATGCTCATCACACAAAGCTTGTCCTGGGTGGGGAACGAACCGTAGCAGGCAGACATACTAAACACCTGAGCTGTGAACCCAAACGATAATAAAGCTATATTCGTTAATTTGAAGACACATCAATAATCGGAAATCCGAATTGTGCCCACCGACGCGACGCGACGCGGGCGCGGCGGCGGTACCTGCCCGGCGCTAACAATGCTGTGCGCCTGCGCGTGCGCACTCGACCGAGGAATGGTCGGGTAATTGAGCGTGACTCTAACGAGGCGATCGAGATAGGACCACTATACGAGGGATACTGAGATGAGCCTTCTAAGAAATTGGTGAAGCAATAGTTCTATAATATAATAGTTCTAAATATGGGTAAACTGTATAATCATGATTTTTCATCAGTTTATGATTCATAAACAAAAAACCGGCCAGGTGCGAATCAGACTCGCACGCGAAGGGTTCCGTACCATTATCTATAAAAACGGCAAAAAAAACATGTCTGTTGTATGGGAGCCCCCCTTAAATATTAATTTTATTTTCATGTAATTATTTATTTTTAAAGTGTTTATATAACTCAATATTCTGTGAATATTTCAGGCGTCTGCCTGTTGCCGTTATCAATTCCGAGCAAAAAGATCACGTTTGTTGTATGGGAGCCCCCTTAAATATTTATTTTATTCTGTTTTTTTTTTGTATTTGTTGTTATAGCGGCAACAGAAATACACCATCTGTGAAAATTTCAACTCTTTAACTATCACGGTTCATGAGATACAGCCTGGTGACAGACGGACGGACAGCGAAGTCTCAGTAATAGGGTCCCATTTTACCCTTTGGGTACGGAACCCTAAAAATGTTACTTATACTTTTCGCAAAAAAAAATTGGGAAAGAAATTTTAAAAATTAAAATGCAATATTATAGAGTCCTGTGTGTAGATTTCAAAAATGCATCAGACGTATAAGTGTGTATCGTGTAGACACGCGCGTATACCTAGGGGCCGTCGATATTACATCTTACCTAGGTACTTATCCTCTCGAATAATCTAATACCTCCTCACTCCATCTCACCCTCCAACCGAGGTCAAATGTGGCGTCAAAAGGCCTCATGGTCCTTGATGCTCTGTCTATCCCGTGAACAAGGCGTGATTTTATTAACCCCCGACCCAAAAAGAGGGGTGTTACAAGTTTGGAGTGTGTATCTGTGTGTCTGCCTGTGTGTCGGATGGCATCGAACCGATGGGCCGATTTTGATCTACTTTTGTTTTTGTTTGAAATAAGATTTTGTCGAGAGTGTTCTTAGATATGTTTCATCAAAATCGGTTCAGTCGTTTTTTCGACAGAGATTTTTGAGTTTTCTAAACATATACTACTTGTGTTTGTATGATAAGTATAACAACGTAATAAATACCTACAGTTTTTTTAATTTTCATTTCATGTCAATTATCGAGACTAATAGGTACCTACATCATAAACAAAACCCATAATAGACACCGCTTACATACTTACAAGTGAACAACCAGCAATATAGTATTATAGTTTCCTGTAAGGTGATATAAAACCCGTAGCTGTCACAAGCAGCGCCTGCGCACGTACTTATTGTGCAAGCTGCCCTGAGGCGCCGGCGCCGGCGGCGGCGCACGCACATCCCCGCGTAGAGAAAAAGAACAAGTCTATTGTGGCACTTACACCAGACGGGATCGGAGAGCATAGAGAAGCTTCATTATTGTCGGATTTGGTGAGGGTGGCGTGACGAACCTAGGTCGACCCTGTTTTTATGAACTATTCCAGTTCCCACTGCTGGGCACGGCATCTCTCTTCATTGTGAGAACGGTAACGCTGGCCAAATGTGGGCTGGAAGAGTTTACACATCTCCGGGAATATAAAAACTCTCAGAAATGCAGGTTTTTTCACGATTTTTTTTATAATTTCAAGCTAGCGCAATAACTTCAAGAAGTAGGTATATTAAAAGTTAAACAAAATATTATATGGCATTAATGTATTACATAGTCTAAGAGTCTGAGGTATGTGTGTGTCAGTGAACCCTAGACATACATACGTGTACACATACAGACATTCGTAATTACAATTCGAAAACGTTACACTAACTCAGTCGGGTAAAACAGAAGTATGAGTCACTAAAAATAAATGTAGCCACAGTTATCTTGTAGTTTTCTAATTTACGAACACAATGGTTGTGGAACGCAAGTACCTGCGCCGACCCCGCTGTGAGGGTGCTTCAAGCCACCTCTCGCGCTTTAACGGGCCCTTAACTGCCTTTTCATTAACGATTTACGGCACAATATACGAGCCGCGACGCTTTGACCGCCACTGCCCAGGCTGGGACCCTATTCTGGCGCGAGGACTAATCGAAATTATTTCGCTCACCTTTCATATACCTACATAAAATCACGCCTTATTCACTTTCGGGGAGTGGGCAGAGCTTCAAAGCCCATGATGCCGTCTGACGCCACATTTGACCGTGGTTGGGTTAGATGGAAGGAAGAGAGTAATAGGGATGATGAATACAATATTCTATGTTTTATTATTTTTCTCCGAGTCCAGCATAGAAGTAACTCACATTTCACACCCAGAATGTATTATTGATATATAGATAATGTTTTATATATTGATAATGTTTTCACTGATCATCGGATATTATTATATGCAATGCGATACGCTGTCATCTCATTCTCTTGTATGCTAGTAAAAAAAAAACTTAGTTAAGAAATAAAATGTATTAGTATATAAAAGTCACGGACCCCAGAGTCTTTGGAGCTCAATTTTTCAAATAAAAAAAAATACATTAGTATTATATCGTAAGAAATGGCAACCTATGCAAGCAATAGTTAGTGAATCGGTTTATACGGTTTGACAATCACCGTAAATGATAAAAAAAATATCGAGCGCACCAGAATAGGCGCGCCACATTATAGCCTGTGACAAATGCTCAGTAACATGGCCCAAACAGCCGATTGATAAGAAACCGTCGGCGCCCTTTGATTCCTCGAGTACGGGATGTGAAACGCGCTGTTAAATAACTCGACGTTCGACCACACCGATTCACTAGGACTCGAGGGTAGCAACGAAATTATAGATAAAACTAGCCGCAGTCCGCGGTTTTACTTGTGTTCGAGAAATATACATACTTCACAAGGAAAGGTTATAAGTCCATGTTTCTATTAGCAGCAGCTTGGACTAAACTTGTACTTACGTCTTTAATAGGTAAGTAACTGAAAACAAAGCCTTTTATAGCTATATAGATGACGCATGAGTAGATTGACATCTATTGATAATATATAACGGTTTACCAATCAATTGATATAACGCGATGGATCCTATAAAATATGTTTTATTATGGAGTGTTGAGATGTATCTTCACACACTCTCCGTAGCATACCGATCAAGTATTCAATCTACAGAGTAGAATATCTGTAGAGGAACCATTTAATAGGTAACCTAAAGAAAAATTGATGTAAATGTCATAAACGTAAAAAAAACTATTTATACCTTACGTTAAATTTATAAATGTAAATAATTAATTCATAATTTAGATATTATTAGAGTATTAATCTTGTATAATTAGTTTTAAAAAAGTAGCATAATAATACCTAAATTCTGTCTACTAGACTTATTTTAATTTGCACGCCTGTGACGGCCACCTGTTGAACATATTTTTTTAAGTGAAACACCTTGTATACACAGTTTCGCAATAAAATATATTCTGATACTGATACTAGACAATTACTACATTATATACATAAACGATATAACGTACGATTAACTAATTTACTTACAAAATAATATCAAATGAACAAGTGTAATAACAATTCAGAAATATTTGATACCTTAATTATTATAATTAAATAAAATACTTGAAATGGAACCTACCTACCGAACGATTTTCTCAATGCTGCAATTTTTTTACTAAAGGCAATCCCTTAGAACATAGTTTTCACTGATTTTAAGCGCTTTTAATCGAACAGGATTAACATTTTGCAATAATAAAATTTAAAAGCTTATTAAAAGCAAATTAAGAATAACTGTCTTAAAAAGTAGCTATCTAAAAATCCAACTGGACTGATATTCTTTAACCGAATAAAAGTAAAACTCAAACAGGACATACTTTCACTTATTAGGAACTCTGTAAGTTGTCTACTCAGTGATAGAAATTTCAAAGTGCTCATAAAATTAGTTCTCATGGGCACAACGACGCCGTATCTGCTACAGCCTCATGAACCGATACATTGACGGCATGTTTGTCAAACGCGATTGTTGGTTAATCATGAGTTATGGACAGAACGCCACTTTAACTTAGGAATCGCAGTTAAACCACAGAACATGTAATAATAACACTAAACTGCAGTTAAACCTGTTTTAAATTAAGCAACCTTATGGCGCGGTGGGAACGAAGGCTTCTGCTTTTACTTGCTGCTACAGATTGAGTTTTAATGGTTTGATTGTGAGTGCAAGGCAATTCTAACTAAAAGTTATTTTTTATCCAATTGCGTAAGAAAGCGGGTTATGTTTTCAAGCGTATGCATGTTTTAATGTATGCGTGTATGTATGTTCGCCTACAACCAAAACGACTTGACTGATTTTGATGTGTGTGTAATTTTGGTGTCGTTAGATTTGTCTCCAATCTAGAAGTGTTATAAATAGGTTATATTTTATATACTTTTGTATTTCTATAATTTTTGTATATTAAGTATACTTACATACCTACATATTACGCAAAAATAAGAATAAAGTTCGTTCGTAACGTCTAACGAACGTATTCGTAATAAACTATAAACAAGTAATTTTTCTAAGGAATGCTTATTTATAATATTTTACAGCGATTTTACGCAAACTTTCTCAAAAAAACGTACACTCAACAGAGTATCAAGCGTAATGAATGTAATTTTAAATATTGATACTTATTTTAGTAATATGTGAAGCAGAAAATTTAGATACCTAGTGTCAGATTTGGCATAGTTAAATTTATAGAGGAGAAGCACAGAAGGATTCCTAATAAAGCAAATGTTCTTTCTAATTTATACGTCCACATATATTCCATTTTACTTCTCATCACAAGAAACTTTAAACATTATGTAAAATATAAAACGTAAAACAAACGGATTCTTAGAATAACACAATATCAAAAGTAACTAAGTTTTAGTTTTTAAAATGTCAAAACAACTACAGAAAGTCGATATTACAACAAATAAAATCCTTACCTCATTACTACAACAAAGTAGCAGGTTGTCGTTTTTGGTGAACAAGCCAGTTCGAATCACCCAATAACGAGGGTATTGTGACGCACTCATTAGAGGCCGTTCCTGCGCTCGCGCAGATGCCTTATATGGACAACCTTCCAATACAGAATGAATAAAGCATTGAGCTTTGACACGGTAATATTGTTTGTCGATCCTTTATTCAATTATAAAGGGATTAAGTAAACTTCTGCCTAGTTAATTCAAATTTTAATAATCAAACTTTAAAATAATTATGGCATCTTTGAGATATGCAATACAAAAGTTTTATTTATGTATTGAGAATTGATATTTAACACCACGCTACTGCAAGTTGCAGTAGCGTGGTGTTAAATATAAATTCTTGGTGCAATCCATAATCTTAGCGTCGAGTAATGACTCTTGTCAATAACTTGTCAAACTATATGTATATAAATAGATCTTTTCAGTAACCATCGTGTGAAATAACACAGATATATTGAATGACATCGTATTATATGTAAAAAATATTAAGTAGTAAAAAATAATAATCGAGATTTGACAAAATATTGGCAACATAATAATCGAATCATGGGGCGATGATAATATTAATGAATAACAACTATTAGAACCTCGAAAAAGTGATATCATTATGGAAAATATTCTAAAAACTGAACGGAAAGCTTATAATTACGCTCTATAAGCGTGCGTACTACCACAGTATAAATCTTGATATTTACTAAGAAATCGTGCTCTGAACTGCAACGTTTCATTGGCCGAATGGTGCCAGAGGCCGTCTAGAAAGTTGGATCCATCAGCTACGAGTGTGATTCCTGAGGCGTCGTTATTTTTGGTTGTGAATGGAGTACGAAAAGGATCACATGACCCCGCCAGATAAAACATCGTAGAGTTTTAGTAGGTTCGAGTCCCACATAACCTCACTGTCTCCCCGTGGCAGGGCGGTATGCGAGGGTATTTCCCCACGTAAAAAATATGGACTGCAACGCACATCAGGTAAGTTGAAGTTATCCGAAACATATACTCAGTATGTTTTAAGCGTACCTATCATCAATAATATACAATGAAATAACATTTCTTGGTACAGCTCAGCAATCAAAAAACTTATTCCACAGATAAGTCCGGTTTATCTTCGGAAGATTTGTTAAGCTCCGCTACTCGTATCGCTACACTGACTGTATTGAATTGAGAATATGGGAAAGCAAAGCAGAGAACTATCACCCAGTTCAATAATTCAACACATCCCAGCATCCTTGTGTCCCCATCTCGCCAGATTTGGCCGCTGGTGCTCGTTAGAGCTGCCATATTTGGCACCGCCGCAGTCAGCTTCGACGGCTTTGGCAAAAGTAATGAAAGAGAAGCATTCCGAGCATTGCTGGTTAGTTAGCCACTTAATGTGTGGACTGTAAGTGTATTGTGTAAAAGCTATCAGTCTGATTATGACGAGAATATTCTCACGTGACGGTAAAACATCTAATTACTTAATGAGTGAAGGCAGAAACAGATACGCACTATGTAAATTGTATACTGTAGAAATTAGTATTACAATATTCGCGGCTGTTTTGATGTTTGATTTACAATTTTTTCTCGATTTTAATACGCAGAAAGTAGTTAAAATATACCTTGAAGTTTCAACAGTCTGTTAAAAGCACATTCAAAAATTTAGAAAAAAAAAACAAAATGTTAATGGAAATCCAATGAATCTATCAATTCTAGAGTCACGATTTGTTAAGTTTCAGCTTTTTTAGGTGTCATTTACATATTATATTCTATCACACAGCTACTTCAAAATAGCTGTGGCCAAATTCATAGCATTTCGAGCATCGAACAAAGATAATATGAACTCTTTAATGCTGTGATGATTTCGTGGAGTGCGTTTAGTTCCCATCGAGCCTGTGACTCCCACCCCACATCAAATCACTTATCACTCCGTACCCCATCGTCTTACCGAGCAGTCCGTTTCAAAACAAATAAGAACTCGTCGTCTATAGAATTCCCTTTAACGACACTATAATGGTATTTCTTGCTCTTTTTTCTCCAGACAAAAGGGCCGACGCACTAATGGCTTCCCTGCTCCCATGCCATGGAATAGAAATTTTGTAGAGAAACTTGTTTAGGAAAAAAATGTAAAAGAAAAAAAATATATGTATTTATATGTATTTAGAGATCATATTTAGAAGTAAGTTAGAGTTTGAGTTGTTCTTGGTTAGAGTCCCGTGTAGTTCCGTGGTAAGGGGACTAAAATAATTTAAATCACCGCTCAATGTAATGCCTCGGGGCTATAATGGACCAGCCGTCAGGTGAACCTGACACGCAAGCGACCCATTCGCGTGGCACCATCACGATCCATCCAGCGTTCGCTACTCTCTATTTATGCGTTTTGACTCACGATTGGCCTGCGCGCGCTGACCATTCGGTGTAGTCTATGGTCAGATAACACATAACAGCTGAAGGGGAGAGGAACAGGAAGAGCCGAAGAGCTGTTGGCTGGCTCTCTGTTTTCGTATCCTTAGACAATTGCGATGCGAGGCAGCACTTATCGGACTCTTGAGTAGCTTCAATGAGCTACGTCAGTAGATATTTACATAATAATCCTTCTTACAGTATTATTTATTCAATAAAAATTATATCAAATCAAATCAAGTCATTAATTTGCTAGAATACATAATCATACAAGGAGTTCTTATATTATTTTAAGACATTGTATTCAGTCTGCAAGCAGTAGTGAAATATTTTTATTTTATTACATTATATGACAATTAAATCGATTTTATTTGTAGAATCCAAATATTCCTTAACACTATAAAAATTAACTTTAAACACTTAAATAGTTAAGAAGCCACATATTGTATTTCTGATTGCACAAAAACGTCAGATTATACAAGACATATATTTTTTATCTTTTCACGTTTTACACCCTATATATTACTTATAATAATTAGACCTACCCCGAGGCTTTACTCGTGTAGTGATTAAAAATGGTGATAAAAATGCGATCGATTCAAACGGTTGATCGTGTAAAGGTGACAAACAGACAGATAGAATACCAGAGTGATAATAGTAATTACATTTGGCTTTATAATATCTGCGTCTCATTTCACTTCACACATGAATTTGAATTTGAATATTTAGTTAAGATATGTACATCATACAAACAGACTTGAGAAAATATTTATATTAATTGATTTGTCCTTTTATGAGCTTTTTTTCTTGTTGTTCATCTGTTAGTTATCTACTCTGTGTACATGTGTCTGTATGGCGGTCTTCGAATGGAAGCCATTCATTTCTCGCACGATTATGATAAAACATAATAATCCAGGCGCACAAATAAGGCTGCATGGAAACGAGAATAACACTTCCAGGCCTCGTATTTCACTTCATGTCGAGATAAAGTTGTTAATATTCTTTCGCTGTTTTTTTTGTCACCTGTAAACATTGGTGTTGGTAAAATTTTCCTGTTAAGGTTTATGTGTATTTTATTTTAATCACAGAATAGAGATTTTCAGTGACGAGATTCTGTGATTAATAAAGTCAGAGACAAGTCATCGCCACCTTCAATAAAGTGGTTGACTTAACTTGAAGCTTCTATGGAGTTTTGTGGACAACTAGTTAAAAACTTTATGTCACTCACTACCACTAACAAAACCACCAATTTCACCACAAATTTATTGTCGAAAACTCATAACTCTACTTTTAAATAAGACGCACAGCACAGCTGCTAAGGTTAAGTTGTCAAAAAAAGTTGTAGGTACTCTACCCACAACACATCTTTGAGACGTGAATTATACAGAAACACGGACTAAAGGATACTTGTATTGGCCTCAGGCTAGCCTTTTTCTGGCAGTGATAGCCCGTAATTTACATGTGGAGCGATGATTCAATCATTGTGTTTAAATAATAATTGTATTCGTAAATATTAAGTAAGCTAAAGTATATGTTTAAGTGTGTAATATATATTATGACGATGACTTCTTTGAAAGATAATTGACGGTTGTCACTGACAGTTGTATTCACGGATTGCTAGATTTGTGGTAGGTGGGAAAAAGAGAAACTTTGCAATCCAGTCACTGATTAATAGCGTATGTAGAAACTGTACCACTCTCAGCGTTTGAAGGTCATTGGCGGAGTCATGAAGTGAATCACCTTCGTAAAAGCCATAAAAAACCAAAAGTTGAAGTTGAAGTCTAGATTCATGCCTATTTCATTATCAACGCGATAGTGCTGTATGTAGACTAAATGTAGATCCGAGACAGCCATTTTAAATAAAACGAATAACCACAGCATAGTTTAACAGTATAGGTACATCTTCCCGGCCGGAATCAGAAAACATTTAATCGGAAAGTGAAAAGTAGACTCTATGGTCCTAAGGGTCAAATGGGTCGTCTAATTTGTTTTGGCAAATATTATTATATATTTTTTTCTGTCTATAATAAAATACTCTAGCCTAGAAGAAACCCATTCATCGAGATTTAAAGAAATTCAGATTATATCTACTGAAGAAGACTCGCTTATGAAGCATATTCCACAACTGCGGTACTCAAAATAAAATTAAGGTCTTCTTTTTTGGAATATCAACCATAGAAGGATACCGCTTCGTCGGCATCAGTTCTACGTAGGTATCTATCATCTTGTTTTTCTATCTCGTGAAAGTCATATCTTTCCGTCATATAACCAAGTAAGTATCGGTATACTTCCTAGCAATTACACCAATTGCTGCATAATTTAGCTGCAGGAGATATCGATCATATAGCTAGGCTCGCGCGCCCGGCGTCGCTCGCAACCAGTTCTGTGGAGTCGTAGTTACAACATCCACGAGCGTAGAGAACTTGTCCAATTTCACTATCGCTCTTAGTATCATTTTAATTGCGATTTTTACTTTTTTAAGCTTTCGTACTAAGGGTCCGGGAGCCGATTAGTGCGGCTAAGGCATGTCTGTCTGTCCTACACTTAAACGGCTGTATATTTCAAATTAAAATGCCATTTGCCCCCTGGACCGTACAAAAACAAATGTGATTTTTAAAGACAAAGCAACTTACAAGATACAATTACTTACACAGCTTCAAGTAGGTACCACATCATAAAATCTTGATATTTTTTTTTCGAACATTCTATATAAAATATTTGAAATAATTTTTGAGATATCTGATTGGTTATCACCGCGACTCCCGCTGCGTGACCAATAAATTACCGAAAACACGTCCAATACAGCGCCATTACATTACACCGTTCCTTCTGCGTCCACTGCCATGGAATCTACTGTGAAAATAGTTACAATGTAGCAATCTCAATTTCATATTATTTTGGATATAAAATCAAATCATTTAAAATAGTGAAATTGGCCAAATTTTTTTACGGCCTCCTAAGCCAACTTTAGTTATTATGTACAGATGACCCAAGCTGAGCTGCAAACAAGCGCTCTCGCAAGGTCTACTGTTCGTAGGGTCAAAATGTCTCTGCATCGATTGGGAACTGTTTGTTTCACGAGGCCGGATGTTTGTTTGTGTGTCTGGATGCTAACAAATTCGTATTTTTCTAACAATCTTGACGAAACTTGGTATACAGGTTCTATGATTTTGTACCTAGATATTTGTCGATAGTTTTTTTTATTTAGTTTCAAAGTAGGGTGGCGCCGCTGCCTAAGCTCACTCGCATGCGATAACTTTTTTTAAAATAATAAAAATATTGAAATCACTTTTGATAAATAAAGATTATGAGAATACTATTACTCTGTATTTTAACCGACTACAAAAAAAGAGGGAGGTTATCAATTCGTACCGTATTTTTACACGAATTACTCCTTCAATCGTGAATTAATTTTTGTGTTTCTTGAATTGGTGTATAGAGAAAGCTCCTTATTTGGTCCCATAATTATATATGTGACATTTGACCATCAAATTTTGAAGTTTATTTCGAAAATAACAGATATATAAATAACAGCTATTGTTTGTGTGTAATTTCAGAGTACTCCCAATGTTTCGGTGAGTATGGTATCAGCCACGAGCCACGGCGGCGGCGCGGGCGCAGCGATAAGCCGACGAGAAGGTAATATTACTTTGATTCAAGATAAATAAACCGGCCAAATTGCATACTTATGTTTTTATGAAGTTATAAAGACGGGTGCGTTTTATTGGCTGTTTCATTTTTATTTTAAAACTTACTTGAAGTAATATATTTATATTTTTTATAGTATAACGCTTTAGTTTCATTGTTTCATAAAATATATCTTCCTAAACGTTTTAGTTACTATATTATGTTCTGTGGTTTAAGGCTAAGAGTAGGGTAGCGCCGCCGCCGCTGTCTCGCTCGCACGCGGCACCTTTTTAGGGTTTCGTGCCTCTTAAAGGAAAAAATGGAACCCTTATAGGATCACTTTGTTGTCCGTCTGTCCGTCTGTCCGTCCGTCCGGGTGTCAAGCCCTTTATCTCGGGAACGCGTAAAGGTATCGATTTGAATTTAAACCATATATTCGACACACAAGGGAATCGAAACCTATGGGGTACTTCCCGTTGACCTAGAACTATGAAATTTGGCAAGAAGCATTGTGTTAAAGTACACATATAGGAAAAAATCCGAAATCTGGCCATTTTTTATTTAATCACAAAAATTGGGTCTTTATGCAAGGAATGAAGGTCCAAATTTTAAAGTGAATTAACCGTATCATGTGGGTTATCATATGAAAGAGCTTCATTAGCATAAGCTAAAACAGGTTTTCAATATTTTTACTATGTATATTTTTCGGTTTTCGAAGGAAAATATAAAATAATATATATGATTTCCCCCTGTTATCTACTAGTTTACGGAACCCTCGGTGCGTGACTTGCACTTGTCCGGTTTTTTAGGCATAACATTTTTGAAATTACTTTTAATAAATATTCTTCCTTCAGATTCATAAGAACACTATCACAATATATTAACAATAGCTGTTATTATGTGTTATTTTGACTGGAATAAACGATCAAACTACAATCCACGTTTGTTTGTTTATTTCGGTCAAAATAACAAGTATAAAAATAACAGCTATTGTTAATACACTGTCCCACCCATCACATAAGTCTGTGGTATTACTTTAAAATCTAATGTACATTTCTATCTGTTCCCGTGCATTACAAAACTGTCCGTCGTGCAAGTTTTACGACGCGTTTTACAGCCGGCTCCAGCAACTTTCATCTGACTGATGGACTTCTGGAGCTTTAAATCAACATCAATGGAACCACACAGGGGTTCAACCACACTACGACCACGCGAGGATAAATCATCACTTCACTGATTGTAGATTTTGTGATACTTTTTTTTCCAACGTGTATTTAAATAAACAAACAAATACCCGAATGCAGAAAAGCGGTTTTTGCGGTCTTATTCACGATTTCGTTAGAGCCGGTCCACACGGCGCGTTGCGTCGGCGTTGAGTCGACCTAGCGCTGTCGCTGCGTCGTTTTACATAAAATAATCTTAGTGTACACACGGCGCGTTGCGTCGACGCAACGCACACACGACTGAACTGCAGCCCCCGAGACGAAGCGGGCGGGGGAACGGACAACGCCGGAACGGCAGCGCTCAGTCAGTTGTTTGTGCATTGATAGGGATATACATACGCAAGCTCATTTCGTTGTTTCAGTCGTGACGTTCCGGCGTCGCCGCTGCGACGACGGAACGTCACGACTGCGTTGTAGTAACGCTGCGATGGCGCAGCGCCCGTGTGGCCGTCTATGCGTTAAAATATTTGCGTTGCGACGACGCAACTCGCCGTGTGGACTGGCTGTTACGCTTGATATGGTGTTTAATGTAAGTTTTTTGCCCGACTACGGCGAAGCAAATGGGAGGGTTTTGTTTTTGACCGGTATAACAATAATATAATAATTTTCTTTATTCGGGTACAAGTCCCATTACATATTTAGTTAAAATACAATAAAAAGATAATTGTGTGTGTTAAAATAATAAAATGAATGTTAGTAGGTATCTATGTATGTATGACTGTATGTATATTATGTTGTGTGACTGTATGTATGTTGTATGTTGACATGCCCCATCCTCGACCACACCATCAGTCAAATCGGTATTCAGCCTACATCTACTCATGTTATATCTTGCTCTATGTAAATGCCAGTCCAGTGCGTTTCAACTTTAAAGCCACCATTAGGCTTTAATGAACATATTTAAAACCTTTAGGTAGTGGTAGTGGTTTATATGGGTACCTTTTATGGAGGAATTACGACGGGAGAACTCCCTAATGGTCGTCACTCGTAAACCCGACCAATGATTGAATCTTCTGTGTCCTTTCGACGGACACTGATAACAACTACTGTGCTTGTCACAATATTCACGGCAATGACTTTTCATCACGTGGTCGTAGTCTAAAACATAATTCACGAATATAGTGTCCTGGGTTGACCGATACTCATATACCAACAATGACGAACTTAAACATTTTGATATAAAGATTCTAAGTCGCCGCGCTAAAGCCTAATTTAGATTGAGAAGTCTAGAGACGTCTATTTTGCCGCTTCGAATTATTTTGAAAATCGAAATTGTTTTAACCGTGTAAGGGGTCTAATTAGATCTCATTGAGCTCGGTCGTTTTTGAGGAGTGGCGCTACACCCCTTTGATGCTTTAGAAGAACTGCGATTTCCCATGCTTTTACTTCATATTCAATTAGTATAACCTCTCTACAGATGAAATTTAATCGAAAATCACTAGTGAAGTTTCCGGCAGCCTAGTCGGGAGACCGTTCGACTTGCGTTCCGCAGGTCCTGGGTTCGAATCCCGCGGCACGCACCTCTGTCTTTTCGAAGTTATGTACGTATTGTCGATTGCCGCCAACTTCAAACGGTGAAGGAAAACATCGTGAGGAAACCTACATGTCTGAGAGTTCTCAATGATCTTGAAAGATGTGTGAAGTCTGCCAACCCGCATTTGGCCAGCGTGGTAGACTATGGCCTAATCCTTGTCACAATGAGAAGATGGCCCGCGCCCAGCAGTGGGACAGTTTGTACAAACAGGGCTGATAAAAAAAAAATGTAGTAGCCACAATTCTATAGAAAATTCTTTCATTATTAAACGTAAACTCAAGCTAGAAGTTAGCTTTTACCTTTAAAGTAAAAATAGGAATGACAAACACAAGGTTTATCTATAATACATAATATAAGATTTTAAACTGTAATAATAAATTCAGCGGGAAAAGAGAAAGCTAAGAATAAGCTACCATTAATACTCTCAAAACAACACTTATTCTTGTCTGGTGTGCTTGTTTCCATTAACGTGAAAATAAAATAAAAGAGCTTCAAGTCTTTAATTTCAACTTTGTTTAAATCGACTATTAAAATCAGTATTATGGTGATTGTGTGTCAGTTCAACGTATAGGAGAATATTTATGACTCTATTAATATCTCTAGTGAAATCCAAATTGAAGAGTTATCGTACGGTTCATAGGATTAGTCGTAAAATATTGTTACTATGGAGGTAAAGTAATTTAAATTTGTTCAACATTATTTTTACCTAAAGAAACCTTTTTTTAATTAAATCAAATAAACAAATTCTAAATTACGGTCATCTTGCCTTTTGTCTCGTTATTTTAAATACATAGAGCAAAACAAGAACAAAAGTAGCTAAAGTAAATAAAAAGTACAGTTACTATAAAAAATCTTGGTATGTCTTAAGTTTTATCTTTACTTTTGGTTTGGGGTAAACAGCTTCCTTTCTGTAGTTTATTTATATATTGGTGCAGTTCATGCAGGCAGAACAATGAGAAAAATATAGTACTAACTATATTATCACGGAAGTTTTAACAATTCTCGAATTTATTGGACTTTTATAAGAATTATAGCTAAGTAGAGCTTAGTCTCCAGGTTAGCAAAGCAACGGCGATGACACTGATGTTTGCAGTTGTGCGCAGGCGACACTATCGCTTGCCATCAGGCGAGATGTCTTCCTGTTCGCTGCTCTTTATATAAAAATAAACCTGCACCTACTTTATATTTCTTACTTTTTGAAATGAGTTCGGTTAGTGCTTAAGGCGACAGTTTAAGCAGAAATTAAGCAACTCGGCAGTTACTTCGGCGTCGCGGTTACATACTTGTTATTACGGTTGCTTAAAATAATGGACGATAATTGCTGGAAATTCTTATTAACTAGTAACACTATGGTGACAGCCTACTGTCTCCCCTGATTCTAGCGCGGTCGATGTTACCTTGCTTTCAATTTCATTTTATTAAGAGCCCGTAGTCCGACCATCGTTTGTCTCGCTCGCGAATACCCACATTTTTGAAGATATAAAATGACTGCATAAACTTATAAAAAAATCGTCGTTTGTAAAACTAGAAAATAACATCACAAATATTTGACATCTATAAATGACTAATTCTCGTAATGATCAATTCGTGAAATACCTAATTCTCAAAATGGGTGTAATAATAGACATTTGTCAAATGTAAGAAATTAAATTATAATTTCCTTATTTTATTTGATTCACATTTATAACTTAAACTTAAACTCGGGCGAGTTAATGGTCAATCGTAAATCTAATGAATGTAAAAACCGGACAAGTGCGAGTCAGACTCTCCCACCGAGGGTTCCGTACAAACTAAATAAAAGGGGGAAATCATATTTTTTTTTTATATTTTCCTTCATAAACCAAAAAATATACATCGTAAAAATATTTATACTTAAACCTATTTAAGCATATGCTAATGAAGCTCTTTCATATGATACCCCACATAATAGGTTAATTCACTTTAAAATTTGGGCCCTCATTCCTTGCATAAAGACACTACTTTTTGTGATTAAATTAAAAATGTCTAGTTTTCGGATTTTTTCCTATATGTGTACGCTAACACAATGCTTCTTGCCAAATGTCATAGTTCTAGGTCAACGGGAAGTACCCTCTAGGTTTTGATTTTCTTGTGAGTGTCGAAATGTGCGTTTTTTACGACATATTCGGCTGTAACTTTTTTTTACGAAAACTGAGAAATTTTATTTTTCTTTCTGCAGCAAGAGACTATGGATCTGCGTATACTTATATAATATCAACGCGATACCTTCACGCGTTCCCGAGATAAAGGTCTTGACACCCGGACAGACGGACAACAAAGTGATCCTATAAGGATTCAGTTTTTTAGTTTACGGAACCCTAAAAATGATATCGAGAGATTGAGACGATTCAATAGCATTCCTAAAGTACAAGCCCAGATAGTGCTGTGTGAAAATTTCCGTTCATTCTCGTTGTCCCCCACCCGCTTATCCCCCTCTGGTGGACAGTGACATGTTTTTCCCACTAATAATAGTATAATACCTAGTTTTATACAAATCATAACAATACTTTAAAAAAAATTTGAAAATACCGACTTCAAAATACGCAATTATTTAACTTGGATGACATTTTTTGAGTTATTTTGTTATAAAAACCAAAGTACTGATCTGATTTTGATAAAATTTATACGGGACCTCACAAGCAGAAAAAAAAGAATCATCCAAAACAATTCATAATTGGTGGAGTAATCGCTGAACAAACATACAAAAAACACATACAGTCGAATTGAGAACCTCCTTCTTTTTGGAAGTCGGTGAAAAAAAACAATAGACATTCATTTGTCACCTAACATTTCCGTTGCTCGTGTTCGTGTGGTGTATAATCTCTATAGTCAAGTTCCGTACGTCCGCTACACTACAACCATAGAGGTGTTGTACTTCGACAGCACGCTCCAAGGTCCCGTTCCTATAATCCTCTTATAGAGCGGCGTCCCGAGCCTGCCGAGACACAATATTATTGAATGAATAACACAATACATGACAACAGTTCCTGTTTTGACGTATTTCCGGTCTTTTTTATCTTCATCTTCGAAGTTCGTCTAAACATTATTTATAACTTAAACAATATTCTGTAATTAGGAAATTGTAATTTGTATGAGTTGATATTATTATGAGGGCTTTTAGTTTTTAGTAATATTAATATTATTATTTTTTTATTAGTTATATTACATGAAATTTTATACCTTATTAAAGGCAATTCTTGTATGTAAATCTATTTTTAGATATATAATAAAGATCTCGGAAACGGCTCCAACGATTTTGATGAAATTTGGTATGAAGATAGATTCGGGGACGATAAGCCCGGGCTTGTCCCTTTTTTTCGCCCGCTATCCCGTAACTTACTATTTATTTATTTAATATATTTTTGGATGAAAGTTTCGAACACTTTCAATTTCATGATAATAAGGTATACTCTAAACAGTAAAGATATTTATTTTTCCATAAACAAATTCACACGCTCCATTGCTCCATTATTGTAAAACATTCCCAGGTCAAATGTCCAATCAAGCTGTCGTCTCCGCGTACGTCGGGCTCCAGTCTCGCTATGCCACACATCCTCGGCCCGCGGCGTGGAGCCCGGCCAGGCGGCCACAACCGGTCCCTGCTCCAATTACCCCCCATCTCCCACTCCCCTCCCCTCCCTGGCTAATTGGGCAGCCACGCTCTCAAGGTAGCAAGAGCCTTTGTCGGCTTCCGTATCGCTAGGTATAGGGTTATAATTGAGTAATACAATGCAATGTTTTGTAAGATTTGGAATAATTATGATGGGAGGTATATATTTATTTAATTTGTATTGGGTGTTAGAACACTTTTATTTATTAATTAATGAGCTTCCGCTGGCTGGGTGAACTTCGTGGATGCTCTCCTAGCAGAAATGCCTGATACTACCACTGAGCCATGAGGACTGTCGTAATATTTTTAATGTTTTTTCTGGTCGACTCATTTCACTGCAGTCTACTTTCCCGCTTGAAACATACATGTATACAATCATGCCTATTTCCCCTTAGGTAGAGCGTCAAGACCATGAGGCGGTTTGATAACACATTTGACCATCGTTAGAGGGTTAGATGAGAAGGAATGGGTATAAGGGGGTAGAAGGTTTAAGAGGGTAAGATGCAATATATTGATTCTGACAGTGTAGTTCATAATGGTAACCACTCAAGGGCTGGGTTGGGAACTGGCTCATATAAGGTCGGAACAGACTGTTACATGTTTAGTGATAGATTTTAAGCTTGATAGTAATAGCTAGCTAGCTGGACACTAATATCATCATTTCCTAACACCATGTCATAGCTTCCTTACGATGTTTTCTATCAATGGAAGGTAAAGTTCACTGTTGGAATTGGACCTCATGTGTCATGCGTGGAAGTCCATTGCATAACAGGATTCCAAACATAATATTTAAACTATGGGGAAAACATTTCCTTTTTCTGAAGCAACAGCATTTCATGATGGATATTCCAAAAACTCGAATGAAATACCTTAGCTTCACTTTTATTGTTGCGTGCCGCCTAGATGTGGAATACACTTCCTGAGTGGGCCAATCCGATTGGTTATAATTGGGTGTCTTCAAATCGCGATTGAATACATGTATTTCGGGTAAACGCACTCTATCGTATTTCTTAAAATTATAATCTGAGTGTATTTTTCTAAATTTTCGTGACACCATTGGCAAAAAATTTGATTTGAAGAAGATTGTATTAGGCTTGAAGTAGGGTTCACTTGAAATAATACTTCCAAAGTCTAAAATTAAAATTAAAGTAAAATTACTGTATAGTGTATATGTTTATCGTTCTCATCCACTGGGTAGTAAAGGTGGCGTCAAACTTACCAAATAGAAAGTCAACGCCATATAAGGTCCGAAGCTTCCGGCATTGTACTCTGCGGCCCTATTCTCCCAAGATACCCTTTATCTGAAGAAAGTGACACAGTTGTATGAACTTGTATGGTATTTCGTAACCGAGCCAGTTCCCACGGACATTGGTAATGGGCAGGCAACATACGCCGCTGCCGGGTGGTGACGTCGGTATGTGGGGAAACTGACAGAGTGGGGTGCAAGAGATAAGATTAAGGGAAAGTCCGTAAAATGCGGTTTCTGCGGATCTATTTGATAATAACTACTAAAAAGTGAACGCATTTACGGCTTCGGTGGTTTATGAATACAACATGATTTTTTATTAACTTCGAAGTTTGGAATTGCGATGTATACTATTTTGAGAAACATACCGGGTTGCAATCTCTAATGGTTATTTACAAGAACAGAGTGAATATGCGTAAGCAAACGTGCTTCATCTTCGACTACATCATAGCTTTCCATCAGGGAAGCTGTGGTCAAACGTTAGCCCATTGAATTAATAAAAAAATTGTGAACATGAACATATTACTGAATGAGTATAAGAATACATGTATTTCGGTCAATGGATAAGAATACCTACTAAAAGTTTAATTTACATAACATGTACCTACTAAACTTAAATTATTGTGTTAGTCTTATTTACCCACCTGTTTAACGATACCCCTTACGATAGGGTTAAATATTTCATCCTTTCTGCATATGTATGGATTACTACCTCTATTTTTAATATATTTACAATATATTTTTAATAATTTTACTGTAGCAATTTGTTGCGGTTCATAGAAAAAAATTACCTGCAAAATTTCATTGATAATAATAGGGCTGATAGTCTTTGAGTAAAATGGCTGTGACATATGGACAGCCGACTAATCTATAAGGGTTCCTCATAGTTACTACGGAATCCTAAAAACTGGAGATAAGAATAAAAAGGTATGAAGGAGCTTTTGAAAATGTCTTCAACTCTTATCATTTGTACCACACAGCTAGTGATGTCCAGCAAATCGAATGTTTGCTGAACAAACAGTGTTCGGGATCCTCGACTGCATCGACGCCTGCCATTCTGTAATTAACGCGCGACCCACTATATCTTGTTAAATAAACTCGCGCTCTCATCTCCCATCTTTTGATGATTGCAGCAGTACATCGGCCAGTGTTTGCTGACCAAACAGTGTTTAATGGAGTCAGTTACTGCATTAACGCTTGCACTTTTATAATTACCACACGCGTGGTCACTTTATTGCTAAATTTAATAACATACGTCTATCTTCTACTGACAGCAGCACTCTATATTAGAGCGGACTTAGCCCAACGCTGGTCAGTATTTGATCACTAAAGAGCGTATCATTTATTCACAATAACAACAACAGATAATGGCTATATTATTATGTAATCACTCTTTGTAATATTTTTTTTTATTCAAAACAATACAAAGTGGAACTTGTAAAAAACCTGAAAATAATGGATAACATAATAATAATATTTACAAACGTAATCTAAGAGACCGCTACCAGTAGGCAACGTAGCCAAAATGCTGGCAGCATTGCCACGTTGAATGTGAACCAAATAGAGACCAGCATTTTGATCACGTGTTGCCTCGACCAGCCTTTCCGATAACTCTTTGAAAATTTTATATGCTCTCTTTGTAATTAAACAACACACACTCCTATTTTCTATCGCTTGTAACTGACTTGGAAAAAAAATATACCATATGTTCACTGCTGTCCGACGCCGAGGAGTGTTTGCTAACTAAACAGTATGTAATGGAGTCTACTCGTAACTGCATTTCTCTGATTACTACAACCGTGGCCACTATCTCTTAGAAATTCATACAGTTCTGAGAGTGTTCTTAGCTATGTTTCATCAAAATGGGTTCAGCCGTTTTGTATGTCGTTTCTTTTTAGTTTTCTAAACTTACTAGTTATCTAATTCAACACCCATGTGGCCACTATCTGATACAACATATACACTTATATTTCCCGTAGCCTATACTCATCTCAAAAATAAATATAATATTAATTTAAAAAAATATTAAAACAAGCTTTTATTTAAATGCTCTAAAACGAAGAAAATAAATTTTATATTGATATAAATAAAAGCTTATCGCGAGAACACCAACATTTTTTTAGTTTTTTTCAAAAGAACAAACTAACTTTAATTCTAAGCAAATGATAAGAACGCGTCTAAGTCTTTTGTTGGAATTAAATATTACTTAGTAGATTAGGTACGATGTTTGAAATCTCGCGACAAGGTTTTATTTATAAAATTTATTTTCTTCGTTTTAGAGCATTTAAATAAAAGCTTGTTTAAAAAAAAAAACTTAATTAATATTTTATTTACTAAACTAAAAAAGAGTGCTTGTCAAGACTATTTAAACGAGTCCAAACTCGACGGTTTTATCTTGTTTAGCTTAGGAGTTCCTATGGCCACCTTCCGACGCCATCTTGAGACCAGCTTCATGGTACCATATTATTGCATTGTCACCGAAGTTACGTAAGTAAACCAAATTTCAACCTAATCTAACGACAGGAAGTGGTTCTAATTTAACTCGCAAGATTTGTCCCATACTAACATACTAACAGGGCAAGTAGAATAAAAGCTTTTAAAAATGCTTGTACCATACACCCGCCCCTGGCCAGCATCGGCGAGTGTTTGCTGACCAAACAGTGTAATGGAGTCAGTCCGTGACTGCGCCGCGACGCCTGCCTTCTCTAATTAACGCACGTGTGGCCACCATCTCTTGTTAAATAAAAAGACACGCATTACTCCCGCATTTCTTATTAATTAGGAAGTTTTCGGGCTGGACCGTTAGGTTAAAGAGTATTCTGGTGTGTTAAATTGAGGTATAGTTCCAGTCACGTAAAAAGAACGCTGGTTTGTTCGCGTTTACGAACAAACCAGCGTTCTTTTTACGTGACGGGAACTATAGTTGGACTTTTTATCTGATGTTCGGCACCAGGTGACAGTTGGTACTCGGTAATTAGGGTGAATTTGATAATGATAAGATCTCCATAAGATGATAAGATCTCATTACTGCTTTTCAAGATATTTTTTTACCCAAATGGCTAAAAGGAAGGTAGTCGACTTGGCATTGGTTGATATATTTTGAAGTGTGTATATGGGCTGACTTTATTTTTACCCGACTGCGCAAAAAGGAATGTTATATTTTTCGAGTGTATGTATGTTGTTTGTATTATTGTATGTATGTATCATTATAATAAACTACGATAAACTTTCCCGCGCGATCCAGTGCGTCTGTGCTAAGGGAAATAGAAATGACAGACGGGAAATTTGATTTATACAACCCAGTAGAAAATTTGCAGTAAACAGTAATAATATACCTGTAGCAATATATACTTTCAGAGTTGTAAGTTGTTTCTTTTATAAATATTGGAGGACATTTTCACACATCACCATTTAGCCCCAAACTAAGTAAAGTTTGTACTATGTTGTACTATAGGAACCATATGGCTGATAGAATACAGACCTATATATACATATATTTTTTGTAAATACCTATATATGACATATTTACATATAAACACCCATACACAGAACAAACATCAATGGTCATCACTCTAATGTTTACCCTGGGTGGGGATCGAACCCACGACCTACAAGCTCAGAGGCAGACGTTCTATCACTGAGCCATGAGGTCTGGTGATGATATGCAGTTTGTTGTAGCAATAAATGAATCCAGCATCCTAGTTCCGTCCACCTGATTCCCATAACTCTCGCGTGTATCCCGCGTGTAAATGAAGGAGCACTTAGTCATTAGCGCGTGAGTCACCGCCACCCACCGCCGCTGCGCCGGCGCAGCGCCACCATCGCGTGTTCCGATTCCACCCGCGCTAATAATAGACCTGTCTCTGAGGAACAATACCTACTTCACGTCGTAGATCGTGCACTTGGGAGATGCTGCTACGTGATTTGATAAAAGCTTAGGTAAAAATAACTATAGTTTAAAAAATAAAAAAACCGACTTCTAAATGTGTTTTTTTAAACTAAACTAGGTACTAAACCGATTTTGATGAAATGGGACTAATCTGACAGTATAGCTTTTCAAAGATAAAAATATTTTTTTTAAATCGGTCCATACATGACGGAGTTATAGAGTAACAAACAAAAAAAAATTCAGCCTTGTTAACCTTTTTTTTTTCAAGGAAAAAAGATAACAGCCTTTTCACTATGGATTTTTTCTTAATGTAAGAAAACAGACTGCTCCCGTAGTACTTACTCCTAATCCGCTAGCCAGCACCCCTCACCCTTCCCGCTTCAGCTCCGCTCCTGTCTCAATCCTAAAATACTTCCTGAAAAGCAGCAAAATCAAAAGGAGCAAATCTACCGAAAAGTTTTTCATCACTATGGCGTTTGACATCGCAGGGCGCAGCTAGTATTGGTACATTTCAGAATCTCCCAATGTGTCAGTTGGCAAGTGAACGCTCCTACAGTTTTATTGATACTTTTGTGGATAATAAACCTATTTACATTGTGCTATTGCGCAAACGTCGATGTAAATCTCGTTTGCAATTACAATAGTACTCATCATGATGATTACTTTACAAATAGTTGTTTGACGTAACGAACTTGTCTCATTACATTATGTGCACTGGTTCTACGAACAGTGGACCTCGCAAGCTCGCATCACAAGCATTGTTGCAGTAACGTCTGTTCTCGCGCGGTCTACTGTTCATATTCAAATGTCTGAATTGTAGAAATAGAAACGGTTGCCACTTGCCTCTAAGCCTTCTGGTTTTCTGTGCTACAATATTTGCTATGGGAATAGTTTTATGCAATAAAAGTGGAATTAAATTATAATTATTATATTTAATCTGTAAAATTGATTCGAGTATTACTTAATATTTTTTTTATAATCATCATCATCATCATTTCAGCCATAAGAAGTCCACTGCTGGACATAGGCCTCCCCCATGGATTGCCAAAAAGACCGATTGGATGCGGCTTGCATCCAGCGTCTTCCCGCCACTTGAAGTACTTGATGTGCCACTTCATGTATGAGGTCATCTGTCCATCTCGTGGCTGGTCTTTTATAATATTTTATAATAATTATTAATCGTACCAAATTGAAAAATAAACAATTAAAATTAATTGAAGAAATTAATATTTATTTTTAGTACCTACACAATGAAATTGACACTTTTTTAACGTTTTTAAAGTACCTACATATATAAATTATCAACAAAAAAAACAAGAAAGTCCCACAAATCATCAAAATCCAATGAAAGTTCGACATCAAAGCGTCATCTGCAGTAAATCACAGACTTATCTTATTGAGACAAACAAAACGGGATTCATTCCCGGCGGGTAAGTGACCGCTGATTCATTATCCGATTGTGTCATATCTCACACGGAAAACGTAATTAAATTGCCACTTTAATGTAATTAGCATAAAGCCGGGAGTCGGTTGATATGTGACGGATAGAGCAGTGACAAAGGCGTAGTCTATATTTAATGCAGCTCCCCTCTTCCCCCTTTTCTCGGTGCTTTTCACAGTGAATAGTAAATAGTAGAAAAACTACGTAAGGTTCTATCCGTCACATACTATTTCCTGGATGAATTTTTAAACGACAAACTGACTGATGATTGTAAAAAATAAAAAAGTTATTCAAATTCAAATTCAAATTCCATTTATTTCGACCATAAGTCATAGCATTACAAATAAAGTTATTAAATTACATTCAATTAAATTAAATAATAATAAAATAAAATAAAATAAAATCAAATAAAGATCAAATTAAAACAAATAAAATCAATTTAAATAAAATCAAATAGAATCAAATAAAATAAAATAAATAAAATAAAATCACATAAAATAAAATAAAATAAAATAAAATTAAATTAAATCAAATCAAATTAAATAATCAGCATGACACATTTGCTTATTAGTCAGTACATGAACCATACAGCAATGATTCATGTACTGACAGTCAATATGTAATGAAATTGTTAAACTTTTATGTCGAGGTATACTTTAATTTGACTTTGATACACCTTGACATTGATTTTTATTTTAATTTCACATTGGTGCTCTTTAATATTAATTTACACTTTGACATACATACATATTTGTTTAAAATACTTGACAGATGTTTACACGTGAAAAGTTTAGTGAATTCAATTCAGTTACATTAATAGACTATAAGTTCTCCCTTATTTATTCCTCTGTAGGTATGCCTGTTTCTGTAGTCAGAAAGCCAACTGGTTTTCATGTTGGTATGTACTTACCACATTCCGACATTTTCCAGATCGTACTGCATATTAAATACACTGTGACATTTTGTTGCTATACATTCCCCTATTAGCGGTCCATTGAGCAAAACGAACTGCGGGGGAACCATAACTCTCCGCTCTGGAGACGTCTGGAAGACTTCCGGTTACTCTACCGACTCCACCAGGCATGGATAATACTCTACCTTACGGGGATAGACGGATATGAACATGTAAACATGATGTGTGTTACTGTACATGGACGGACTGACAGCGAAGAGAAATTGTAAACACTAAATATTGACTAGAGATTGCCCGGTGCCTTTGAGACACCCACCGGGCCCGGTAGGTATGAAAAACGCGGCGCGGGAGGGAGCGCGAAATCATAGAAAATTCGCATGACAACCGCTGCGAGCTGCCACGTTGCTATTCTGACGCGCCAATAAGAATTTGTTTTGTTTATACCAAATATTACCAAATACCAAAGCTACCAAAGTTTATCTATCTATCTAATCTAAGTTTAGTGACAAGTTTTGTGCTTTAAGCTTTATTAGTTTCTTATTCTAATACTATATTTCAAATGGACACTATAACGAGTAAAGAGAAAGACCTGCTTGCTTAAACTTATAAAAAATAAGTAATAATTACTAATACTAATGTTACTATTCCGTCCATAAGTAAAAGTAATCAATTCTGTATTAAATCAGAGATTTTGAGACTTTGAGTGAGACTGATTATTGTTGATTTGCTAGTTTGAAATAAATATTAATTCGTAACCTTGAATTTCCATTCTTGTATAGCAAATTTTCATAAAATACTTTAACGGTTTCATCGCTAACACATCAACCCGCCAAGCAAAGCCGGGTTGACGACGAATGATACCGGGCCCGACCGGGTTGAGAAACATACCGGGTTGCAATCTCTAATATTGACAGACGGTAAAAGTAGGGGTCAATGCTGTTACTCGCTCACTATGTAAAACTAAGCTAACAGGCTAATATTAGCGCCTTAAAATCAGCGATCTATTTGTTTGAATTCTTTGCTAAAATACAAAAAAATTGTATAAAAAATAATTTTAGGTATTTAAAATTAAAAATTAGGTAGATTCCTTCTTGTTTAATTTGATATTGTACAGGTTATCGATTTATTATTGAAAATACATATTTTTTTTAAAAGAATAATTTTATTAAATTTAACTGACTTCAGGTTCTTGAGCTGTTTTTAAAGTTTTCTCTCAAAGTATCAGTTCTCTTTTTCGCTTTTCATCATCATCTCAGCCATAAGAAGTCCACTGCTGGACATAGGCCTCCCCCATGGATTTCCAAAATGACCGATTGGAAGCGGCTTGCATCCAGCGTCTTTCCGCCACTTGTATGAGGTCATCTGTCCATCTCGTGGCTGGTCTTCCTACGCTGCGCTTGCCGGTACGTGGTCTCCACTCGAAAACCTTTCGGCCCCATCGGCCATCAGTTCTACGTGCTATGTGCCCTGCCCACTGCCACTTCAACTTACTAATCCGCTGTGCTATATCGGTGACTTTTGTACGTCTACGTATCTCTTCATTTCTGATTCGATCTCGTAGAGAGACTCCGAGCATAGCTCACTCCATAGCTCGTTGCGTGACCTTGAGCTTCTTTATAAGGTCCATAGTTAGGGACCACGTTTCAGTGCCGTATGTCATCACTGGTAACACACACTGGTTGTAAACTTTCGACTTGAGTTGACTTGACTTGACTTGGTTGTAAATTTTCGCTTTTAACAATATGATTTTTCCCTCCTTATTTAGAAGAAAACACCAGCACACAAGCTATAAATCTTTAGTCATCATTAGTTGTCGGTTAAAAGATGTAAAGAAATAAGGTGTTCCACCATCTTCGCGCCATTTCGCTCCATTACCAACGTCTCGCTCTGCCACTCGGCCCCGGCGCGTGATATTGTGACAGCTATTTGACAGGCGATTGACAGTAACTCAAATAGTTGCCAGTACAATTCTAAGGAAGCCAATGTTTATAACGAGAGTTGCTAAGTCAACGCTTACAGATAAGTATAATATCATCAGGGTAGAAAATAGTTTTTACCAGCTGACCTAGCATGGAAGGTAGGTAAACCGTTTCTATCCACGTTGTTATGTCAGTTGTCAATGTCAATACATACTTTATTTTCTCTGAAAGGTGATAAAACGGTGGAAAACCTGTAAATTTTGACTAAAAAGTTCGTTATAGATAAGGTATATACACTCTGGATGAATTTCTAAAAGATAAAACATAGGTTATAATTAGAATTTTGACATACATAACTTTATATGACATACATAATTTAACTTGATTTTATAATTTTAACGTTGGTCGACATTAATGATAAAGTATATATAATTATTTAAATGTCTCTAATGAATATTAAATGTTCTAAATATTAGTAAATGTGTGCGCCTCAAGGGAGATTACAGACATTAGAGATACTTCCTAATTATAAGTATTATTATTTAAGACTTATTTATTGTACCTATGTTTTAGCAAATAAATCAATTTTAATTTTAATTTGAAAGACTATTTGTGCTATGTTTTATGCTAAGCCGGCTGTTGTGTATTTGGCGAAAATTATAATTTCGACCATTCGTTAATAATTATAATTTAAATAAGAAACTCCTTCTTTTTGGAAGTCGGTAAAAAAAAACCGACTTCAAAATATGCAATTCGTTTACTTGGATGATATTTTTTAGTTGTTTTGTTATAATAACCAAAGTGCTGAACCGATTTTGATACAATTTATATGGGATCACTTCTGAACTATTACGTATCAAACAAAAAGGAATCATTAAAAACAATTCATAATTGGCGGAATAATCGCTGAACAAACATACAAGTCGAATTGAGAACCTCCTTCTTTTTGAAAGTCGGTTAAAAGTATTTGTTTACAGATTTATTGTTGAACAATAAAATTATCAATTAACACTATTACAAGAGTACCTGTGACAAAAATGTTCTCAAATCAAGTGCCTGAGAAATACTTAGTCCCTTTTCAAGTTTAAGTACAGGTTGTGTTGTCTCTAGCACGGAATAGAAACCACTCCGGTGTAATCGTATGAAACAATGCTGCTTCTAGGAAGTGGCTACCTGCCACCTGCCCCCGTAGTCACTATGTGTGAAGCTGTGGCCAGCCCGGGGTAGAATAAACAGTGCAAGTCGACTCATCGGCGGTGGAGCAGAAAAACTTATTTGGTTATTCTTAGGGTAATGATGTGTGAGGGTTGGCGCTCTGGTTATGTGGTTAAAGTATGGTTTTATTAAATTACGAGGATTTTATTCTTTAGGTTAAAATGTATTGATGAAATATTACAACGTTACTAGACTTTTATGTTCATTTTTACAATTTTCCGGAGCTTTTTCTTGGTCTGATCTTCCAAATTCGTAAATATAAATTATTACTGGTTTACCGAAAAACAGCCCCTCAGTGATTTACTGAAAGCAGCGCTTCGTACCCTAGTGGTTTTAGACTTTCTTTTTATCAACACTATACTATTTGGAGATTATCGGAATAATGTTCGAATACGATTAATGTCTTCGAAAATCGAAATGAGCTTCATAAAGACAGTTTTGTAACGTCATGTACCAACTGTATTGCTACTCACATTTTCTAACTCGCAATTTTCCAGATTTACTGAATTATGTACCAGAGAATTATTTTACCTCTATCTATTCTTACCTTACCTTACCATGCGCGCTACTATATACTGTATTTATGTCAAAGTTCATCAAAATCACACCAGAAATTTTTATTCAATTCATAATGTAATTCTATAGAATACAGGAAAGCATATCCGTAGCTTATAGCGCTCTCTATCAGCGCAGTAACCCAGCAATCAGTCATCGCCACATTGTCTCCACGTATCTCCCCCCAGACGCTATAAATACGCGCGTCGGATGCGCAAGCGCAACTGTTCTACTTGCTATTTACATACGTTATCGGTGAACTAGCTCTTTATAATCACGGAGATTTACTTTAAATGACGGAGATAGATTTACGTTTTACAGGCGGCACATATCCTAATAGGCAATAAAAAATACTTAGTTAGCAAAATATGGACAATTTAAACTCAATTTTGGGGTTCGAACGTGAATCTGTGGACCGCTCATGGTGGATCCTAGATGTACTATCAAACAGTAAGAAGCTCAAACTAGCGGCATCGTTTCATAATGCATTTTCCAAAAACCGGAACATGATCATGCTCATCTCAGCCACAAGAAGTCCACTGCTGGACATAGGCCTCCCCCATGGATTTCCGAAAACCTGAATAAACTGATTTAATTTCAGTTTTATTGTGCGTACTCTAAGTTTTTCGGCAACTTCGATTCCTTCTAGATCTTAGCATCCTTCTTCTCATCTAACTCTTAGCTTAAATCAACCGCAAGTCTACCATTGATTTAAAAACCGACATAAAGAGAAAGAGTATTATGAGCCCTCAAAATACATCTCTATGTCTATGTCAAATCTGTCTTCATATTTAAAAGTTTTTTTTCAGTGTCGTGTTGGTCCTACGTGTTCCGTCCTACCAGGCGGGTTCACCGCGGTGACCCGTGTGGAAAGCAGCGCCAGTCGTGCGGACACCGGACACCCGGACGTGTGGATTCATTATCCACATCGCGCACAGATCTCTAAAGCTCGCTTCATTAACGTAATTAGGATAGTCAAGGTATAGGTTACAGCTTCTGGAATTCTTCGGAATTCTTCTGGATTCCACGGAGGGACGAGAAAAGGTAATATAAACAAAGGTTCGAAGGCATCCAAGTTAAAATAAACAAGAAATAGATTTAGTTTGAAACTGAGTAGAAAGTTAATTAAACGGAATCTATTATAATTAAACAAATCTAATACGTATTGTATCTGAAGAAAACATTACATTCTAAAATCCAATGCTGTAAGATAGGATACATAGACATAGACAGGTTTTCTCCGACTCTGCGTGGCAAGCCTCAAGTAAGGTAATCGCCCGACTAGTCTTCAATCGTGACACGTCGGGAAACGCTGTTAGACGTGTGTCGTGACGTGTGAACAGTGATAATGCCGTTATGTGTGTTTGGGAAGTGCAATACCAAGATATATATATATATATATATATTGAAACGTTATATTGAAACGTTAGGACCGTGGGGACCAGCAGCAAAAAATATATATAGAGAGCTCTCGTCTCGTCTGATCGACGCAACACGTGACCAGAATGCTGGCCTCTACTTTGCTCAAAGAGTAAGTATCGCTATACAACGAAGTAATGGGGCCAGCATCCTGGGAACAATTCCCGCTGCTAACGGTCTTTTAGAGTAGGTAAGTAGTTTTATTTTTATTTTTATTCATGTGTGTGTGTATATATTATATAGGTATATTTATATTCTTGTTGATGTTACATTAGTTAAATTTTTATATAAGGTAGGTATACTAAAAGGCCTTAAGGATGTCCTATCCTCGAAAGTGCTGAGAACTGAGACTTGCCGCGTTTACTTCATACTCAATGAGTATAACCTCTCTATAGATAAAATCTCATTGCTTGAATCCGACAACATTTACAAATGGATTCTATTTAGTAGAGAAATTTGTTGAAACGCTCTGTCTCATACATTCTACAGCTTAAGACTGGATACCGATAATAGGACATTCTGAGAAAGCAGCAGAATAATACGGTATGTGGCACTTCATAAGGAAGAAGGCAAATGGCTGGAGTGTGAGAATGCAGGGCATCTAATGGTTAACCGATGCGCGGTTGGAAGCATGGAAACCATTTCAAATGATGTTAATTCAATATAACACGAGTATATCGGTAAGCTTCCTTAATAATACAGTTTTATTTTATAGCCATCGTTTCACTTTTTATCTATTCTCTAATGAGCAATTAGAATGCTTCTTTTTAGCATAAACATCATACAAAAATCAATATTACTCATTTATTACTTATGTTAGATAAGGAATTTCAATTCTCATGACATAGTAACATGTCTTTTCATGTTCATATACAATTTAACTAAATTTTCGAAAGCTTGAGCTAGAGCTGTCTAACAATTAGGTGAGCTACTTGCTTGTATGTTTATTCTATTGAAAAATGTTTCTTAAATTTGATAAAAATATATATAAAAATATGTTTTATCCAGTTCTTGTCTAAGATAATATTATATAATTGTTCTTGGTTCGTGTACAGTAGAACTCACCAGGTTTGTGATGGCGCGCCCGTTTCTTCCCTTGCACCAGCACCAGAAGGGCTACCAGGTAAGCCCACCTCATCTTGACCCTTCACTGCACCATCACAGAATAACTCACTCACTCTTCCAGAAGACACCGACGTTCTGTGTTCGTTTTCTATTTTAAAGTTAGCTTGTACCTAATTGAAATAAGACAAACTTTTCAAATTTGGAAGAGTACACTGTTCTATTCTGTTCTGTTGGATTAGGTATCTAAGTCGTTTTCGTGGTAACTTAAACAATTACGTATGTAAGTTATACATCAAAACTTACAATAAAATGATTGTGTACACTGTCCACTACCAAAGAATCCAAATCTTTGTATCATAAACTATTTGTTGATTTACATAAATTTTACTTCACAAGTGTACTTAAATTTTTCTTAGGAGTTAAGTAATAAACATTAGTGAAGCACTAAAAGTTGTTACTTAAAATATGTTTAAACGCATCTTACTTCACTGAAAATAACTATTTAACACCACACACATATAATCCGAAGCACGCACTGTTCATAAAATTGTTAATATCATTCAATTTTTCAACTAGAAAGTTTTGACGCGGAAATTATTTCGATAGCAATGCTTGGCAAGCACAAAACGCGACACGAGCGAGCGCAGTACGCACGCGACTGACTGCACTGCACTGACAATATTGTACTACCCGACCCGAGTCACCGCGCACCGGTCAAGCGGCTTCGCCGGTCAGCGGCCGCCAGGGTAAACAAATCTCAATGCCATAACAAGCTTCCTATGAAGAAAGCTTATTCTGACACTGAAATTTAGAAAGAGGAAGCTCTATTTATATACCAACCTATTTATTTTCATTGCGTAGAATCCAAACACAGTGTTTATTGTATATTCACCACGTTTCCGGTGTTTTGTGGCAAAATAATAAAAGCTTGTTTGTGAAACCGTGGTACGTAAAGCATCGTGGTTGTAAACTTTGGCTGCAAGCTGAGCTTTTATAGTAACTGAAGTGGTTCAGCTACTTCTCTCTAGATGGCCTCCTATTCGTTTTAATGATTTCATTATGAATAAAATGTATTAGTAAACGATTGTGAAACTCTATAAAATATGCATTGTACTATAATAGTATAGTACTGATTTAATTTAGTAAGTTTATTTAACTACCATTATGAACGTCCGATATTAATAGTTTTCATAAATGTTAGAACATTTACTAGTATGAACACATTGTGCTCAGGAGCTTTAGCAACGAGCTTTTCTTCAGTCTGCATAGTGTAACTACTTGCCGCTAGATGTCGCTACGTGTACTGTACAGATCAAGGAAGTTATATCACCATTTCTTACTTCTATCGACCCTAAGGCTACCTGGAAGAAATGGACTCTATGCGATAAGGCCACCTTTGTAATGCCGTTTAAGTTATTTTTTTATGTTTTACTGTATGGACGTACAATACACTTATTATTATATTCTATTTTATTTTTTGAGCATAACGAATAATACTTCATCTATGGTATAGATAATATAAAATTGTACCCAATGCTAAGCTTAATTGTATCCTGGAAAAGGACATAGACTATAATTATTTTATAGTCATCGTCACTATTTAGCATCACCAACGGGTTTGTAGGTGGAACTGCGGGCACAGCTAGCATGTTTTAATACATAGGTCACACTAAAAGTTTCCGGAACTGGTCACTTACATAAACAATATTTAAAAAGTAATTACAACATTTGAAAATGAAACTCTTTGGATGAAGAATACAGTTTGTTTCATCTGACTGTCAATTGTTTTTACATTGTGGCGACTTTTAAAAAATTGCTTGTCTACATTAACATGGATTTAACTCGGGAAAATTTCCGTAGTATGATTTTCTACGATTTTAAATGTAATTTGACAGCTCAAAAGAGCATCGCTCGGCTTCAATCTGCTTTTGGCGCTGAAGCACCATGCAAGACGACTATTTATACCTGGTTTGCAGAATTCAAGCGCGGTCGTGTCAATCTCAGTGACGAATCTCACGATGGTCGCCCGTCCACCGCAGTGAACAACAAAAACATCGATGCTGTGCGCCGTATGATTGAAACAGACAGGCATGTGACCTACCATGAGATTCGCGCATCCTTAGACATAGGCATGACTCAAATATAATCAATCCTACACAAACATTTGGGTGTGAAAAAGCTGTGCTCGCGGTGGATCCCACACAATTTGACCGAGGCTCAAAAAACGGACCGCGTCACTTGGTGCAGTGCCATGCTTACCAGATTCAACGAAGGTGCGTCAAATTTGGTGTGGGACATAGTAACAGGTGACGAAACATGGATTTATTGCTACGATCAAAGCAGCAAAGCAGCAATCGAGCGTATATCTATGTCTTTCAAGATGAGCCGATGAACCAACCAATGCGGCGCGCGTGAAAAGTGCATCTAAGCGGATGATTGCTTCTTTTTTTAATAAAACTGGACACGTGGCTACTGTTGCTTTAGAGAATCGTCGTACCGTGAATAGTGCCTGGTACCATTTGTTTGCTGGAAATTATTGACGAACTCCATAAAAATAACCGTAAACGCCGTATCATCTTGCACCACGACAATGCTAGTTCCCACACGGCCAGACAGACAAACGAATTTTTGAAGGTGAAAAACGTAGAACTTATGCGCCATCCTGCATACAGTCCCGACCTGGCATCTTGTGACTTTTTTCTGTTACCAAAAATTAAGAACCAATTACGCGGTCAACGATTTTCATCACCAGAAGAGGTCGAAGAGTATGAAAAACACGTTTCCGAGGTCACCACGGAGGAGTGGCACAAAAGTTTTCAAAATTGGTTTAATCGAATGAAAAAGTGCATTTACGCAAATTCAAATTCAAATTCATTTATTTATTTCAGGCTACTGATTGGCCCATAAAACTTATAACATGTCATAATAATATATAGGTACTTTAAACATTTAAATTTCAAAATCACTTATGATATCCAAATTGCAGCTAAAATGTCCAAAACAATAATATAATATATGTATGCAAAGAGAGAATATTTCAAGAAACAATAAATTCATTTTTGACCTTTAATAGTATTTTTTTTTATTGATTCCGGAACCTTTTAGTGCGCCCCACGTATTATAATAGTGAAAGTAATTCTGTCTCTCTTTTACCTATTCAAAATCAAACGGCTGAACAGATCGTTATGAAATTAAGTACTTACAGATATAACTGAGAACCTGGAAACGAAGATAGGCTACATTTTATCATAATCTCTTTTTTTCATCTCTATAATATAAAGTAGTAACCTATTTTGTACATAATACAAGTAATCGTTTAAAAAACTACAAAATCGACTTCAAAATACGCAATTTGTTTAATTGGATGATATATTTTTCCAGTTATTTTGTTATAAAAACCAAAATACTGAACCGATTTTGATGAAATTTCTATGGGATCACCTGGGAAGTATAATCCCTTTCAAACAAAAAAGAATGTTTCAAATCGGTTCTGGTGTCTTCGAGTAATCGGAGAATATACTTAAAAAAAGATTCCGACGAATTGAGAACCTCCTCCTTTTCGGAAGTCAGTTAAAAGTCCCTCTTCGCCTCAAGTGGTGTGGTACTTTGTTAAATCTTTTAATAAAATCTCTTGTTGAGTAGATAAAGTCCTTAACGGGATCGGATTTCATAAATGAAACCAATAACATACGAACAATAAGCCAAAAATGTTTAATGTTTATATCGATAAATTTACATTGCGTTTATCGTAACACCAAAAACTGGACACCCACGACACGCGAGCGGCGCGCCTTCCACTAAACGAGTAAAAATTCACCTAAAAAAATCCTCGCTAAACCAGGTAGGACATACATAGATATACGATCTTATTCAGAGACGTCGCGCTCCGGCCGCGCTACCGCCTGCTCCCTCGGGCTCCGCATCCGTCGAGGGAGCACGGTGTAGCGCGGCGCGCATGCCGGCAAACAACTTGAGCGAGGGACGTAGACCTGGGAACAGTCGGCGTATGACGACCGATAGTGTGACGCCAAATATTCCCAACTCGTTTCGGTCCGCCAAAGAGACCTTAAAATCGACTAAGAATTCACTCACGAAGGTATTCCCCTCTATGCACTTACAGTAAATTATTTATTAATATGCATACAATAAATATAGAAGGGCGCACTTTTGTGAGTGTACAGAGGCGTATTCAGGGAAAGGTGGTGCGAGACGATCGCTTGGATTCACACGCTCGAAATTTACCCGTGAGCCTTTCGGTCCACTAAACAGACTTAGAGCCGATGTCGTCAGTGAAGATGTTTGCCGGTGTGTGATACGAGACGTTACGTAGGAGATAGTGTATAGTCCCCGCGCGTGCGCGGCGGGGTGGGTGGGGTGGGAGGGGGGGCCGGTACGGTGGGGCGCCCCCGCCCTGCGGGCCCGTCGGGCCGCCTCAGACGAACCACTCGTCCTTGTGCGGGACGGCGCTCAGCGCGCCGCCCGCGGCCGGAGGCGGCCCGGGCGCGCCGCCGTGTACCCGCGCGGGCCCGCAGGGAGCACCCAGTTTCCCGGCAGCGGCAGCGGCGTGGCGCCGAGGGGCGCGCTGCCCGCGCCGTTGCTGCTCGCCGCGCCCACCTGCTGCACTGTAACACCACAACACACGCATTAGATAACACCCTCCCCGTTTCACTACAGGACTAGCAGAAAGTCGGCTAATTACCACCGATTTGTCGTTGAAATGCCAAAAATCCGTACTCAACGATATCGGTCCGCGTTTTTGATGCGTACTGCACAGGAATGGAATTCTTTGCCGTCATCTCTGTTTCCTGAGAACTACAATCTTGTGATTTTCAAGGCTAGAGTGAATAGATATCTTCTAGATCGCCGAGCTGCATCCTCGGCCACAGCGTCGCTTAACATCAAGCGAGTTGGTGGTCAATCGTAGATCTATTTTACGCCAAAATTTAAAAAAAATACGCTTTTATTCTAACGCAATAGACAGGGGAAAGGAGGGTAAAGCGAGATGGTAGAAATCGTTAATTGATTTGATTTGTTGGCTGTCATTCATCGTAGTACTATTTTCGACGGAACGACTTTGCACCGTACACGGCTCTCAGTGTAACAACTCTGCTTGTGAGACGACTATTCTGTGTTGTCCTCTAACAGATCTCATGCACCCCAAGGCGTCAGTATGATCCACTTGTCATTACATTCACTTGATAGCAGCCTTTCGCACCACAGCATTCGCAGTATAGCAGCTTAATTGTTATCAATTGGATATTATAATAAATAATTTTAAAAACTGTATTTATTTAGCAGTGATAATGTCAAATCATGCATGCATAGTAAAGTTGTAATTGCTCTTCCGTGAAGGTTTTCTATATCTGTCCAGCCTGGATGGAGCATGACCGAAAAGTCCAGGCTAATCCGTGATCTATGATCCACTTCTTCTATTTGCTATCATGCGTCTAAGATTTTACTTCAGTTCTGTACCAATCTGCACAGTTGAATTATACTACCGGCTATTCATTCTCCAGCTATAAGCAATCCTCGTAAATAGTATCAGTTGCAAAGCGATCCAGTCCACACTTTCAGCGACTAATACGAAAGCAGCAAAGGACTTCAGAGGGCCTAGAGCGAGTTTAACACTTCGTGTAAAGTCAACTTCGATTGCACGATATTGAATGCATCATATCTGGTGGAACACTGTATTGTACAGTTTTTCGATTCCATTTCATGAAAATCTTCATCATCAGCTCAGTCATAAGAAGTCCATTACTGAACATAGTCCTCTCCAATAGATTAAAAACCGATTTGAAGCGGCTTGCATCCAGCGTCTTCCTGTCACTTGCATGAGGTCGTCTGTCCATCTTGTGGCTGGTTTTGCTACGCTGCGCTTGCCGGTGCGTGGTCTCCGCTCGAGAACTTTTGGCCCTCATCGGCCATCAGTTCTAAGTGCTTTGTGCGCTACCTTGTTCTAATTTAATAACGCGATCGAATAAGTAACTCGCACTCTGCCATCTGATTTGCAGCAAGAGGCGTATTTAGATCTTGCCTAGACAGCGTGTGTGGCGCGTGGCGTTTATAAAATATAACTAAATGGTGAGAGCGATTTACACACTAAAGCACTACAAAAATAAAAATAGATCAAAATAAAAATATACACAAGGTTTTATTTTAATATATCAAAAATAGATCTAGTTGTTACATAGCTGAAAACTATTGATACCACAACCTAAAATCAAGAAACCAACGAAATCAAGCCAAAACAGGCGTGAGCGACAAAACGCGGATACGCGGATAGCGACTTCTAGCCGCTATCCGCATCTCGCACGCTCAGTGTCGCGTTGGATAGCGTTGGTAGTTGGTTGATGTGTTGGTGTTGTTACTAACAATGTAGATGGGTGCGTTGGTTGCGCGCGCGCCGGCGGCAGTAGCAGCAGGCGGAGACGCCGGCCACCGTGCTGGCCAGCAGCGCGGCGCCGCATGCGCCTGCCACCCACCCGCCGCCGCTCGACGAGCCGCTGCCGTCTGCAGACATCACACGTATCACGTCTATTCAGGAATGACACATATGAGCTTCTCGAATAAAGTAAAATTGTATAGAGGTTAAGCCACAAGCAGCACAAGTTACAGCAGTTTTACTTAAATATTACTCTTGTCTCATCATCAACTCAGTCATATGAATTCTGCTGCTGGAAAAAAAGTTGATGAAGTTGTCCACCAGTTGACTGGTCTTCCTTCGCTGCATTTGCAGATGCGTGGTCTCCACTCAAGATTTTTTTTGCCCCATCGACCATCCGTTCTACTTGCTATGTGCCCTACCCACTGCTAATTCAACTTGCTAATCCGCTGTGCTTTATCAGTGGTTTCATACGTACACCTCTTAATTTCTGTTTCAACCTCGCAGAAGGATTCAGAGCCCACTTCTTAGCTCGCTACCCTCTACATAGCACTTTTGTCTTTCTCTCTCAATATATTAAAATAGTTATATAAAATATATTAAAATAGTAATAAGTTTCCGACAGCCTAGTGGTGAGACCGTCTGACTTGCGATCCGCAGGTCCTGGGTTCAAATCCCACGGCACGCACCTCTGTCTTTTCGAAGTTATGTGCGTATTGTTGATTGCCGCCAACTTCAAACGGTGAAGGAAAACATCGTGAGGAAACCTACATGTCTGAGAGTTCTCAATGATCTTGAAGATGTGTGAAGTCTGCCAACCCGCACTTAGCCAGCGTGGCAGACTATGGCCTAACCCTTCTCACAATGTGAAGATGGCCCGTTCCCAGCAGTGGGACAGTTTGTACAAACAGGGCTGATAAAAAAAAAAAAAAATATATTAAAATAAAATAATAATTACTATTTAGATACTGGTAGGGTGGTAGAGGACTAGATTGCATGTCAATCTCAACACAACACTCACAGCTTCACGCAGTGTGGCGTATCACAGGACCTATGAAGCTTTAGTTTTTGGTAGGTTATATGTTTAAGTAGGTATCTTAATTTGCTTGCAATTTTTTATTTCGATTGTGAAGCAAAGCGTCACTAAACAGAAATAAAAGAAACGTCATTCAGTCTTCTTAATTTTCCGAGTTTCTATAAACAGCTCATGTATTAATGAAATTAGTTATGAGTAACGTTAACGAGACTACAGAAACTGTGCAAAATGTTAGCACAATAAAAAGAACTCTAGCGCATAAACACCACTAGGTTCTCGCCTTTGACGTTTGAAGTTTTGCCGGCGGAGTCTAAGCAGTGGCGAGAGGGACTGGGTTCGAATGCCGCTACTTGCTACTTAGCAAACCATGACGCCATAAAAACGAATACTATTGAATATTGTACTACAGCTACTCATACTTATTAAGTATATATTTTAAATTTTAACGAACTTTACTAAATATTACACTTACCTGAAGAAATAAGAATTTAAAGCTAAAGAATTGATTGCCTTATATCGATCGGTTTAGATAATATTTAACAGAAATATTGGATACCTACACTGTTCTTTTTTATTCTATCAATGATTTTTTAAATGACAAATTTTAATTTTATTTGACATTATGTGTATCTTTTATTGCTTCTGCTTTGTCATATTTTATATATTTTTGGTTTGTGTATTAATCTAATAACAAATAATAATAATTATTATTTTTTAATTTTTCGCATGTGCATGATGCTGTCTACCTGACATTTGTACGCCTAATCGGCACAACATGATTTTAAGCGAATAAATTTAGTGTAACATCTTTTATGCACTTGTTGTATAAAATTCTCGTGTTGTATGCAAATAAATTATCTTTATCTTTATCTTTATTCTGAACTAAATTTCAAAATCGAGTATGTAAGCTTGTTATTACAGTACCTACTATCTACAGAACACAATTCTTAATCTTCAACGTTCTTTAAACTGCAGCAGGGTAGAGTTCTATAAACTGTATTGATTGTAGCCCTGCAAGGTCCGCTAACACATTGTAATGTTGAGGCATTCATTTAAATGGAAATAAAGTTATTCGTCACTGTCACATAAAAATCATCGTGTGTTAAGTTAAATTAAATAAATGTTTTATTTTAGTTCAGGCTGTATTCTTGTCACGCTCTACTGGTAACTAAGATAGGCTTTCATTGAAAACACTATTTTGAATAATAATAATGTATTTATTAATGATGAACCAACATCCAACATAAACATAATTAAAGAAGTAATATATTGAAGAATTCAAATTAAATGCTAACACAATAATAGGCTATTATAACATGCAATTATAGAATAGCACTTTAAATAAAATTTTACAAAATTAAGTTACAAAATCTATGAAAAAACTGACAATCATTAAAATGAAATATAAATACAAAATAAAATCAAAGTTAATAAAATTATAGTTTTGCAAATACCTAAATACAAGTAAGCAACCATATTAAACAAAATTGAAGCCACATTTGCAATGATATCAAAGTCAGTGTTGCGGATTGCTCATATGAAACTACCAACGGCCATACACAAACAAAAAAGCAATCAATCTCAGACTGCATATAAGACTACAATCATATAAGACTACATTATTCATTGGATTACACAAAGCAATTTGTGTAGTCATGACCGTTCCGTGCAGTCAGCAGCACAATAAAATTCGACCAACCAGTCGAGCTAAACGGACTATGACTACTTGGTCTGTCAGTTATTTAATTGCTAACTGCTTGAACTTCCTGTGTATAGCCATCTTTAAGAATACATTCTACATGGATTATTGAATGAGACTAGTGGAGACAATAAGTTGTTAGGGCATAGAGGCTAAGGAGCTTATAGATGAGTAGGGCCATAGAATCACATAACGAACAGGTGATTCCAGCTTCATCATGTTTCTGGTGCAAAGACTGGCAACCGTTATTTGTGCGGTACCTTTGTACCAGGAACAGTTAGGGAAGTATTATCTGATTAAGTATTTAAAATTGTAAGAAAAAATACTATTAATAAAATAATTATTAAATGTTTATAATTGAAATTTTAAGAATAAGCAATTCATTTAGTATACCAATACAAATAAAACCAATAACATGAATAATGATTGAATTCGGCCATGATTCTAAAAGTGCACTATTCGATAGGTTGGTGCCGGCTTGCTGCAATATTCTACTCGATGCTAGGTCAGTTAGGTTACCGGGGCAGAGAGCTGCGCTGTCCTCGTCGGAGCCATCCGCGCAGTGGTCCACTCCGTCGCACACGAGGTCTGCGTGCACGCAGAACTCGCGTTGCTTGCACCGGAAGTCTTTGCACCCGTGCTCTGGAACAGTGGGGAGAGGGGGCAAAAATAACCACGGTATTGCCAGCTGCCAGGGAGAGATGTGGCACTCCGTCTTACAAGGCCATCGTGAGGCATGCTCGTGATCAAATTAAAGATGGACCGTTCCAGGTGTTGCAAAATTATCTTGTAGAAATCTTCCAGTTTAAGAACTTTTTATTTATTGTTCATGAAGGCGTTATTTTTATGCTTTGTGTGAGCAGTCATTGACTGGAAGATGTCTGTAATACTATGCATGCTGCTAATAATATGTGGATAGGTAGATATTTATTTAACTCAGGATATTAGTGGAGACTGGTGTGGTTTGTCAGATGAGTCGTTATATTAGAAAATGTGCACAAAAATGTAACAAAAAGATAGTAAATTTGAGTGTTTTTTTTAGGAACTGTCGTCCAATTATACCTATAACATAATGGTCTCTGTAATGAATATGAACAATTGAAATACATCACCCAGATCCACTTTACTGGGTGACACCGCATCAAAATATAACGACTGTTAGTGAATCAAAACCTAACCCCACAAAACCCTATTCGAGAAGCCATACAATAAAACTGCTGACGCGGTGTCAGAGGGAATAATTGGACATTCATCCCGATAGAAAATGTCGGAAAATGTAAAAAAGCGAACAATAGAGCCGGCTGTGGTTCGACATCGACGCGACAACATCGGTCTAATTGTTCTGGTGAAAACGTTAATGATCATTGAAACCTAAAAAACATAGCACTGGTGTCTGATCCCACTCAATTTAGATGTAATGAATTGGTCAGCAGTCTGACGTAAAAGGGTTTCGTTAAAGTTGACACTCGAGGACGAAACACACAAATCATTTAAAAATGAATTATAGCTTCAAGTTTAACACAATATTTTGTAATTTATATGATAAATAATTACATCCAGAAACTGTAAGTTCCAACATAAACAACAAAAACAAATACCTAATATAAAACTCAAAACCAAACGCAAAAGGACCGTCCCAAGTAAGCTCTACAGCTCTATTTAACCAGATTAAACAAACTATGTAGAAGCAGACGGATTGCAAAACCACACAAACTTAGAGCGCGTCGAGCAAGAAGTAACTCGAGACACGAAGACAGTGCTTTGATCTCAACACTGGTCGGAGGGTGTTCTCTCCCTGCGCCACACATTGACGCGCAGATACGCTCTCCGCTTCTAAAGCCTCCTAAGAGGGGAGACATGTATTGTTTAAAATTTTATTCCAAAGGGGTGTCGCGACGTGTTTTTGTTGCATAATTCAATGGCATGCGCGCTAAACATATTGTGCTTTGTGAGCAAATTCTCGCGATGAAAGGGGATTTTTCAAACAAGCGGCGTGTCTACGGAAGCATTTGTAAAAAAAATAATGCAGATGATGCTACTAAACCTGAAAAACGTCCGGTAAAACCAATACTTTCTGTCAAGTCACGTCATGGCAAAGAAGAAGCTTCAAAAGTTTAAAATAAAGCTTCAACTGTGTAGACTCAATAGATGGAGTTAACAACCCCAAAAACGGCGAACTATAAACAATCTCTCGTAAGTATGCACGGAGTGTCCGCGGCGACGCCGTCCGGAACTTAATCTTAAATGGTGGAACTCCGGAACTGAGAACTATGTCTTAATGGGGAGAGTTCTCCCCGGCCCTATTATCGGCCACAACTTCCTGCATCGACTTTGCATTATTAGTGGCGGTTAGCAAGCTCTCGGGAACATTTTACGATTTACGTTGGAATGTTTTTGATCTAAATTCTAAATGTGTGCTGTTTGGGATGTGTATGTAGGTACATTAAATAATTAGTTAAGAAGAATTTAGTAAGTAAAACCTTACAAAATGAATGAGAGAGCTAGAAAGTAGTCAGATTTTTTACTTGATTATAGTATGCTTAAACATAAATTAAAATGTTTTTTGAAAATAACTATTTTTATATATTAAGTGAATATATGGAAATGGTTCTTTCAAAATCCTAATTTTTTACAAAGATAGAGCAAGCACAGTCAAGCGTAGCAAAAATATAATAATATTTTGGTATTGTAGTTGTACTAGTATATATACTTAAATAACTAGATAATATATTTTTAATGATAGTATATTATTAATGATATTTTTAATTAATTATTATTGTTTTAACGGTTAGAGTCTTAAAACAAATGTAATTCAAATTTATTGGATACCATAATTTAAATTAAATCGATTATATAATTTTATTTATGCTATTATCATAAAATTTAGTTAATTTATCATAATATGTGTAATTCTGACTTACCTGTAACATGTATGTTATTCAAGGTTAATAAATATTCATATTCTTATTGTCTTTTACAATTCGAAATTAAATATTATAAATATTATAAAATTATAAATATTTAATTTCAAAATCTATTCTAATGAACGATATACAAGTATTGATATTTGAAAGACAGCAAATTGACGCATATGTGGGAGATACGAGTAGGTACTACAACTTAACATGACTTCTTACCCTCCAATACCCTTAACCCGCTAATACTCTCTCATTTCCTACTAACCTTCTAACCACGGTCAAATATGACGTCAAACGGTTTTTGACGCTGCGTCTAATCCGTCAGGGTAAATACGAGTACGTGCGATTTTATTTATGCATCTTTATGTACAACAAAGTAAAGAAAGTTATCCCATTTATAGCAATTTAACGACCTCTTATGAAATATAATACCCTTCTAACGCTACTGATTTGATGGCCAACGTATAAAAATATTACGACGTCTCATCCAGTGTGAGTCTCTATAATGATCCCACTTTACTGGGATATTGTGTCGATAACTGTCACTCAATCGAACGAATTGACAATAATATCAGATATTATCACAGCGCACCGCTGTTACTCTCTCAATACGATCAAAATAACAATATTTATCTTTGTGCAAATATTGTACATAATTTCTATTATGTTCTTCATTTTAAATTGAAAATTATAAATAATAACCTTCATATTATACGCACAAATTTAAAATTAATACAAGATATTTTCAAAATCTTATTTGAATAAGAATATCTCAAAGGAGTGCTTTCTTACCACAAATTTGAAAACCTTAATACACTTAAATATCCGAAAAATCCCAGATAAAAGTAAAATAAACATCAAAAGAATGTGTTTAGGTAAATAAGATGAAAGTCGAAACGTCTGCGAGAGCAACCCTCTCAGTATTCGTGTAAGTCCCGCTGAAAGTTGGTAAATCCTTTGCAGTATACTTTTCCACGCAGCGAAGCGGAAAATCTAATTGGTGTTAGATACTCGAAGCTCAAAGACGCAGGCGTTTTCGAATGTATGTGCTAAACAAAGGTTTCCGTCGGGAATGTTTTTAGACAACTTAATTGCTTCCTTTGTGCCTCCATCTCTCATTGTTGCTTCATATTCGAATGTAATTTTAACGTCTATTTCTGAGCGAAATTTATCTCCGTTAGCTATATCGCATTTAATTAATTCGGCTACCGTTGGCGATGCCTTAATTACTTTAATTGGAATAAACGGAATCGGTGCCTTATTTATTTGTGACGACTAAAGTGATAATCATTCTAATGAAATATTAGAATGGACTGACGCGTAAGAACAGTAAACAGAAAGATCTAAGTAAAGTAGAAGAGACAAAGTCAATGAAACAATAAACATATATAGAAATGGCGTAGTCAGGGCAAGTACTGTAGTAACACGGAGGCACAGCAATAAAGAAGACACGAAAGGAGCCGCCGATGGCAGCTTCGCAACAGGTTCCCACGTCGTGAATGTCAGCGCGAGGACTCACGGAATCCCGACAGAGAACGCAATAAAAAAATATATATAAAAGGGTGGAATGTGTAAACGAACTGCCCTGTCGGCTGTTTGTACGAATAAATAAACATTCGGCCAAATTAAAGAGGGTGAAATAGGGTCGGACGCGTGCCGCAATTTTTTTCTGTAAAATTGTATTTATCGGTGGACCGTTCAGTGTTATTGCTTCATTCGCCGAATCGACTGTTGTTATTACATTTTTGAGATAACGATATGAACAACACGGACTGCCATTTGTAAAACCCGTATCTACGTTATACAGTTTTCTATTATGTTTCATATTTCACAGTTGTACGTGCCCCGAATCGCTTTCGGTTGATCAATCGACAATGAAATATATTTTCGATATTTCTTTCTATTTTTATAGTGAAATTGTTTCTTTCTTTAAAGTTTCGTTTCGTGTCTGTGAGATTACCCTTTACCGTTGTCTTAATAGATCTTTTAGCATCGACTAGCTGATTTGCTTAGTATATTTAAAAAGCTTCGAAATCGTGTTTCTGAAATTACGTTACTTCAAGAAACTACCCAAATCACATAAAACTACGTATAAAATAATCTTGATCTCTTGATCTTATGGATTAATCTTGGATCTTAATTCTTATCTAATAACCTGCTATGTATTTCCATTTGCTTTTTAGTCTTTTCAGATATAATCATAAAGATACAAATGATGTGCGCAGGATTTTATTTTGTATAAATCTTAAGGCCGGCTTTACCCCAAGTTGAATAGGGTCAACATGCGTCTATGAAACTAATTAAACTATTCCGACACTCGCCGTCAGAGGGCGAGAAAATTGAATCAATACACTCTCGCGGGACATTGTTGTAATAGTTTCTGTTATGTTATGATTGACTGCCAATTTATTTACTGCTGACAGTAATACCTGGGCAAAGAACAGTTTTTAATACTTATATATACGTAGTATTTTTGCCTTAGTGTATAGCTGAACTTTTTATACTGGCTGGGCTAACAATGTTTAGCTTTGCTGAATCAGTGGTATCAATCGTTTGCTCTGATTTAAATATACATTATATAACGTATCCCGTGAAAAATATAGGTTAAGAATACCGTTCATTCAGAACAAGAATAAGAATATTTATTAACCTTGAATAACATACATGTTACAGGTAAGTCAGAATTACACATATGATAAATTAACTATTTATGATAATAGCATAAATAAAATGATATAATCGATTTAATTTAAATTATGGTATCCAATAAATTTGAATTCCATTTGTTTTAAGATTCCAACCGTTAAAACAAGAATAATCAAAAATATCAATACCTATCATTAAAAATATATTATCTAGTTTAAGTATATATACTAGTACAACTACAAATACCAAAATATTATTATATTTTTGCTACGCGAAATATACGCAAAATATTTATATATTTATTCCCAGAACAATACCGTTCATCAGATCATTCTAAGGCAAAATATTATTATATCGTTTTCTAGTTAAATGACTAATAGTTTTTCGATACACATTTTATCGTAGTATGAAATAAAATTGCCGATGCAGTTATTGAATAAGAATGGTAGAATTCAAATAAAGAAAGAATTTAAGTACATAATAAATATCTGGAGACCTGTACATACAATGAGCATTTCACACAAGAAACTAAAAGCGTCCGAAGAAGAAAAAACTAAGATAAAGATAAAAAGACAAACAACCAGTTTCATTTTTAAAATGACAAAAAACTAATAGATAATGTGTAGTGTTTGTTATTTATAATTCATTGATTTACATCAAAGTGAACCCTATAATGTAACCAATTTTAAGACTTTTATCTATTACCGTCCGAAAGATACAGCCGTTTAAGTGTAGGAGACAGACAGATAGACAGACAGCCAGACATACACCGTAGCGTTACGAATAGGCTCCCGCACCATAATAAAAGGGATATTACCACAGCTGATACTTACTAGGGTCCTTGACGGCAGTGATGATGAGCTTGAACCCGTTGGCGTCAGTGCCCCAGTTGTCCGTGACGTACTTCAACGTCACGAAGTTGCTGCGAGTGAAGAGCGCCCCCACCTGCTGCTTGGTGTTCCGGCATGACAGGTCCACCTGGAATATCACCATCAACAAACTGTTAGTGGTTATGTCACTCTTTCACACATTGTAACTATCTCATTTTGTAAATGGGGTCCGATTCTCAGATGCACTTCGAGCCATTAAGCCCTTTTGTGGGTAAGCACTTTCTTTAATAATTCAATTTTAACTATCCCATGGAGTGCTTCCGAATTTACATGTAGAATTTAAGAAAATTGGTCTTTAGTATTATTTTGCTTTTGCTTTGCTTTGGTACTAAAGAGAGGCTCTTAATTTGCTTGATTTTTTTACAATACTTTTTCTTTTTATTGATGTTCTATAAGTTTGGCAAGAAAGCAAATAAATTCAGTGTGTTTAAGGTAAAACACAGGATATTTTACCCCAAAAAAATGGGGCGTAAAGTTAATATTAATGGTTGCCGGAAAAATGATTAGCTGTATGATGTAGACATTTTTATCACGTAATTATAATTTATTCGACATAATTATAATTACGATATAATTATTATTCAGCTAATTCCATTTCTTTTAATACAATTTAATTTAAATATGTAATATAGATTCCGAGTCTGTTTTTAATTTTTGATTTGATTATAATTATGAACAAAAGTATACTCTATTATTTTTCCTTCATCGATCGTGGAGGGCGTATCACGCACCGATCACATAATTTATTTATTTTTTATCCTAATTTAATTCATTTATTTATTCTTATATATAATTATTTTTATTTAATTTAACTTAATTTAATTTAATTGATGGTATGATTTGTTAATTTAATGGATATGGATTTACATCTGGAATAAATAATTTTCATTTCATTTCATTTTCATATTTTGTCATTCCATTGTATGAAATTTATGATTGCATAGAAGAGAGGCTATGCCAAAAGATACTGAGGTACTGCTAAGACTTTGAAATTATGGTATGAATAAAATCTGAGTTATAACATTAAATATTACAAAAAAAGGTCTTAAACTATTCCAACTAAATGTAAAATGTGCAGTATAAACCAATATAAATATGAAGTTCATTTGCCTAGTTACTAGCCGTGGTGCCAATGTTCACCTCATGTAGTACAAAAGCCTCGCATGTGCGAGTGAAACTTTAACATATTGACATTTTATATTTTTAATCGAGCCTTTAAAATCTCATAACGTTCAGAACAACGAGCTCATATAGGTTACGATATAGCACAACTCATTAGCAAGATGATATGGCAGTGAGCTGGGCACATAGCACCTACAACTGATGATATGGCAGTGAGCTGGGCACATAGCACCTACAACTGATGATATGGCAGTGAGCTGGGCACATAGCACCTACAACTGATGGTATGGCAGTGAGCTGGGCACATAGCACCTACAACTGATGATATGGCAGTAAGCTGGGCACATAGCATCTACAACTGATGATATGGCAGTGAACTGGACACATAGCACCTACAACTGATGGCCGATGGGGCTGGAATGTTCTCGAGTGGAGACAACGCACAGGAAAGCAGAGCGTAGGAAGACTGGCCCCAAGATGCACACACGGGATCATACAAGTGGCAGGGAGACGCTGGATGCAAACTGCTTCCAATCAGTCTTTTTGGAAATCAATGGGGGAGCCCTATGTCCAGCAGTAGACTTCTTATGGTTGACGTGATGATGATTAGGTTACCTTTCTCTGAACTTTTAAATACGTAATTACGAGTATTACTGAAGCTCCCTCCCAGACCGTTTACATAAAGCTTTACCTATATCTGTCAAAACTCTGTCCATTTGTATAATTACTGATTTTCGGATAACGTAAAACGTTTCCGTCGTTATGTCGCTAGTTGATCAGAATTTAAAGCTTTCTACTTAAACACAAAACATACTTAGATACTCAGAATGCCTTATCTTATACATTATATGTATATGTTGAAGTTTGTATAATATGTTTAATCACATTTTAAGCGATTGAATTACTATAAAAGTATTGGAATTATGCTGGGCATAGCTGAATTATAACGGACATACACAAATTATTTTTCTAATTTTAACCACTTTTCGAAAATAGATTATTGGTTAGACGTAGACAACTAACGTAACCAGTGGATTGAAATGGTGCATCTACCTTCCGTGCTCGCAGATATGGATGATATTGTCACATCTAGAAAGTTTAGCTAGACCAGTAGACAAACAGTTTTTTTTTCAATTACCCAAGTCACTACATATTATATCCCTTCCACAGGTAAGTGGGCAAAATAGTAGAAAAACAAATTATCCACTCATATAATGCACATTTCAATATTACCTCGTTTCAACTTTTGTCTCACTTTATAATTAAGAAAAAAGCGAGCGCGAGCTAACTTTGAATGCTAGTAAGAGTTCACAGTCGATCCAGGCGCTCCCGGCTGCTCCCGGCTGCTCCCGGCACGCGTCGTGATACTAACTGACATAAACTTACTCAAAATTATTGAAACAATGTGCCTGCGTTTGACCATCGACTAATAGAACGCTAAAGTGCTCAGATTTAAGACACTTTTCGCTTTCTATTTTTACTGTATATTCTTCATTCAATTTAGTTTTAAAGGCCACTATCAGTGCCAACTATCCTACTCCGTACATGGTTGTCTGGAAGATCGCTTTAAGCGATAAGTCCGTCTATTGAAAGATTAGCCATAGTAGTTTTGTCTTTTTTAAATATATTTTATATACAATGTGGTCTTTTAATAAAGAGTTATCTATATATTGAGGGAAGAATATACAGTAAATAATATACAAAAAGTAATGACATTTTTTGACATTAAGATGTTAAATGTGCATGTACTGTGTTTGTTTCCTAATAAGTTCTTTCGAAAATGAATAATTATTCTGTTGATGTTGTTGATGATTCTTTTTTGTTTGGTAGGTAATAGATCAGAGGAGGTCCCAACAAATTTTATCAAAACAGGTTCTGTACATGGGCTTAAAAAAATACTAAAAAATTCATCCAAGTAAACGAATTGCGTATTTATAAGTTGCTTTTTTTGTAGTTTTTTACAGTAAGTATAATTATTTTAAAGTCAGTTAAAAATACATCCCACAAATACGCAAACGCACACAAGAACGCCTTCCACGTTTTACCTTTCCCAGTACAGTTACCGGACAGCGACCGCGCGCACCTGATCCGTCAGGCGCGCCCCATATTTCCCCCGTCGGCGCGGCTTAACTGAGCGATAGGGCGTTACAGCGTCATCTCTTACGAAGACCGATCGCGCGTACGCGGCGCGCGGACGGACTCTTAAACAGTGACCTCTTAAATTGACGCTCGATTGACATTAGAGAATTTTACATTTAAAATATTGGAAAGGTCGTCTTAAAGGCGTACACACAATCACGCCTGTTTTCCCTTGCGGGGTAGACAAAGCGGTAAAGACATATCTTTACCTTTATTTTAACCTTTGACAATAGTGTCTATATTAAAAGATAAACAAACTACTCGACTGCAGAAAAGCAGTTTTTGCAGTCTAACTTACGATTTAGTTTTTTTTTTTAAACATTATAAACATTCCATTCTTGTGCAGTACGCAACAAGAATGTGGATCGATATCGCTGAGTACGGATTTTTGGCATTTCAGCGATAAATGGGTGGTAATTCGCCGACTTTCTGCTAGTCCTGTAGTGAAATGGGGAGAGTGGAATTAGTTCGTGAAGCTCTTGAGCACATTCCCCGAAATGAATCCTGTAGAAAATAGCTAGACATGCTACTTTACGGCGGTGCTCGAGACTAAGTAGCTTCTTGGCAGCTAGTTTATCGTTACGTTTGATTTGCTGTTGAGTGTACAATTTTTGTGAGAAAGTATGCGTAAAATCGCTGTAAAAGATTATAAATGCGCATGTTTTTAAAATAATTCTAGTAAAATCACATATTTATAACGAAGAAGTTCTTTGTAGGTTACGAAAAACCGCGTTTTTTATTTTTGCGAGAGATGTATTATTGTTATTAAAAAAAAATATAACCTTTGACAGTTAGGGAGTGCAGACGAATCTAACTACATCTCGCACATCAAAATTGATGAAGCCATTTAGGCTATAGGTGATCATATAGAAACATACATACATACAAATACAAATAATTTATTGGGAAATATATGTCATTTACAAGTTAGACAGTCAGACAGAAGTCAGTCATACATACTCCTTATTACGCAATCGGGTAAACATAGGGAGATGCGGGAGAGGGACAGCACACTCCATCAATACAATACGATAACTACAGATTTAAACCCGGCTTAAGATTGCAGTTAGAAATATAACATTACTTCGAAGTGCCACCGTTCTCAAAGTAGACGTACTAAAGTAAATATAAATGAGTGATTGCAGTCTCCTAGAAGCAACACTCACAGGGTTGCCACTAATCTTTCACAATATACTTAAAATTAATCTAATGTGGTCTGCCTCAAGGAGACTTTGACGAAGTTACTCAGTGGATACTTTGTTAACTTTAACATGGTTGCGGCTGCCCTCGGGTATTAAACGAGACATTTTGAGCAAGCCTTTGTAACTTAACAACGCTTAACTATGTCCTTTACAGCGCTTACGGTCATATTATGCTCTCAAAGCTGTATAAGTTTCTGAATCATTATATGATCGTTAGTGAAAACCAGTCTGTTTTTTTTTTTTTTTTATAGAAGATAGATCTACGATTGACCACCAACTCGCCTGATGTTAAGCGACGGTGTGGCCGAGGATGGAGCTCGTCGATCTAGAAGATATCTATTCACTCTAGCCTTGAAAATTCCAAGATTGTAGGTCTCATGAAACAGAGATGGCGGCAACGAATTCCATTCTTGTGCAGTACGCAACAGGAATGTGGATCGATATCGCTGTGGATCGAGTAATTTTCTAATTACTCTCCTGTTTTTTTGCAACAAATATGATTTAACACCTATAGAAGAATGTATTAATGGAGAATTGTAAATGCACACTAAAAAAGATCTTAGAAAATTTGCTTCCTGAGGTCTTCAAAAGTGGGTCAAAATTTTGATCTTCTAAACGTGAACAAACCGCATAAATGAGATAGTCTGCTATATTTTACATGTTTATTCTTTGTTTCGTAGTTAGAAACAAAGTTACCTTTTCAGTAGTAACCTGAGAAACGAAACCTCTTTGCAGCACAGAGGCGGTCAAGTGGCAGACAACCCTACCGTCTCCTCATCCGCCGCGCCCCCCTCTATACAAAGGCGTTAGGGGCACTGGACGCGACTCTTATTCGCCTCCTTTATACACTCGAGTTTAATAAAGATCCGGCGGGATATTAAAAATTCTTCTGTGTAAAATTCTCAGATTACTACGAGTCTGGTTGGCTTGAATTAAAGAGTTGTTATGCGAACTATGTCGGGGCGCGCCCGGCAAGACTCGCCGCGCGCCCTGCTGGGAACGCATATCTTAACTTACTAACAGTAAATGTAGGAGGATTATAGTGAAATAATTATAGTTTAAGCCAGTCTTTCCCAAAGTGGGCGATAACGTCCTTGTGGGCGCTGCATGCCTAAACGGGGCGGTAAGAGACCCAGAAAAAAGGGGGAGGGCGTTGTAGAGGCTGAGGGGGCTATTTGTAATTTCATATAGGTAGGTAGGTAAGTACTTATTTTCTTTTTAATACATCAATTTCAAACTGAACAACATAAATTTTATTTAGTTAGGTACTTACTTACTTAGTTAGTTCATATATCTGTCCTGTTTGATTGAATAAATAAAAACTAAAAATATTTAATACTAGTGATTTTCCCGCGAATTCATCCTTCCGTCCTTCCTATTCTATTCCCATTCCAAAAATCATGTCAATCGGTCGCTCCGTTTCGAAATGAATGTTGACACAAACCAACAAATAAAAAGGCAACAAACACATTTTCGCATTTTAATAGCTATTAGTATTCCTAGATAGGTAATTTTCGTAAACCGCGATCATTCATGTTTTAACAAGTTTTTGTTAAATACTTAACGCGATTTGTGCAATCCTGTATCAATCGGCTGGTTCGTTTAAAGTTATAGTGGTTTTTAAGTAGGTAAAAAATGGGGGGCGCTAAAAAATAATTTTTGGTTTTATAAGTTAAAGATTGTATATCAAATATTTTTGTGTTTAATTGTATGTATGTTTATACATAATTTTGTGACCTATTTTGTGTGTCTGATTTTTTATTTTCTGTGTGTTTTTGTTACAATAAAATTATGTCTATGTCTATTTTCAAATTGACAGTAGACAAAATAAGTTTGGGAACCTCTGGTTTAAACCAACTCCAAAATGCGCAATTTTATTTTAAAACCCAAATTACTGAACCGATTTTGATAAAATTTCTATGTAACCAGTCTAAAAGTATATCATTTCAAACAAAAGATATATTGAAAATCTTAATTGTAAATCTTAACTAGTATATAAAAGCAAAAGTAACTCTGTAATCTGTCTCTCTGTCTGTCTGTCTGTCTGCCTGTCTGTCTGTCTGTTACCCCTTCACGGCTAGACGGCTGAACCAATCGTTATAAAATTTTGCTCAGAGATTCTTTAGGACCTGGAGAAGGACATAGGCTATATTTTGTCGTCATCATCATCGCCACTTTTCTTCACTAGGCGGTCGACACGCGGGACGCAGCTAGTTGTTTATAAATAACGCAGTGATGCGATAACAAAATATACCTATTTAAAAAATTACAGCCGAATAGTTAAACTCGACCTTTTTGAAGTCGGTAAAAATGGGGAAACGATACAACTGTTATTAAAATTAAACCGGTTTTGAAATGTTAGGACCTTACCGAAAAACGGTACTTAACTTTAACCAACGTCTTATGCCTTAGCTTAAGGCCGTTAGTTTGCAATCGCTTGAAAAAGTAAAACGTGGTTTGGTTAGTTTAAAAGAATCTAAAGAAATCCAGACGTTGATTTTGAATAAAAAAATTATACAAATTGGATACATCTATTTTAAATTAATGTACAATGATATTAGAAATAATTATAGTTTAATAAAACCGGTCAAGTGCGAGGCGGACTCGCGCACGAATGGTACCGTACAATTATCTATTAAAAACGGCAAAAAAATCACGTTTGTTGTATGGGAGCCCCCCATAAATACCAATTTAATTTTAATTCAATTATTTATTTTTAATGTGAATAATATAACTCAATTTCTGTGAATATTTCAAGCGTCTATCTGTTGCCGTTATCAATATCGAGCAAAAACGAGCAAGAAATCACGTTTGTTGTATGAGAGCCACCTTAAATATTTATTCTATTCTGTTTTTTAGTATTTGTTGTTATAGCGGCAATAGAAATACATCATCTCTGAAAATTTCAACTGTTTAACTATCACGGTTCATGACATACAGCCTGGTGACAGACGGACGGACGGACGGACAGACAGCGAAGTCTCAGTAATAGGGTCCCGTGTTTACCCTTTGGGTACGGAACCCTAAAAATAACACATTTTGAAGGATTTGTGCAAGTGTTTTGCACTGGCTTCATAATGTGCAATTTTGTTTTAAAAACCAAACTACTGAACTGATTTTAATGAAATTTGTATTGAACCAATCTTAAAGTATATCCTTTCTAACAAACAAATATTTTATCAAATTGATTTATAAATGACGGAGTTATGAGGTGACAAACATAAAAAACCGGACAAGTGCGAGTCAGACTCGCCCACCGAGGGTTCCGTACAAACGAATAGATAATAATAATAATGTGGCCTGCCCAATACCATTTAAGTTTTTTCACCGTGTGTTTTCTCAGTTATATTTTAACATTTAATAAAACATAACTATGGAACTTACCCCTGATGTGTCGTATATTATAACAAGCACTTAACCATATTTTATAATACTCGGTACAAAGCTTTGCGAGTGGCGCTACAATCCCACCGCACAGGTGAAGTTTGCCCTTTGTGGGGGAGTCCGGGCCTGTACTAAACAGAAACACAGGGTCGAGGGACCGGTGCGGTTATCCTATTTAAGTTCCAGTGGGCAACATTGTTTGGATACTGTTACCTGACCAGGGATGGAGCTAGGACACATGCAGGGGCTAATTGATTTTACACACAATTCGCGTAGGAATATGGTATGATATCAAAGCCTCATTTATTTAATCTTGTCAAAAATGTTTCTGTATAAGTGACACCTCATTAGTACTTTAAAAGAAATTATTTTTGATATAAAAATATATTATTCTCTTAACTTTTGACATTATAACACGTTATTAAAAAACAAGTAGGTAAGTTTAGAAATCTAAAAACCTCCAAGAAAAGAAACGGATAAACCGATTTTGATCAAACATATCTAAGAACACTTTCGATAAAATTCTCTTTCAAACAAAAAAAAAACAGTAAATCAAAATCGGTCCATTCGTTTGAGTGCTAAGATGCCACAGACTGGAACACAGAAACACGTCAAACTTATCTCTTTTTGGGTCTACACATCTCTTTTTGGGGCTGGAGTTAATGAAGAGTAAGATTCACTAAAAATCTAATCAAACAAGATAATTATCATACTAAAGCCGGGTTCATCAATACTTTTCACATTATCGTCGGGGCCAACCACCCTTACCCCACCTTAGTACGTCTCTGCCGCGATCGTTTTGCAAACTCGGAACTCCGGCACTGCGTTGAAATTGTTCGCGCTATAAGTGATTACAGCGGGACCGGCCGCTGCAGGGATTGGTTTTTAGCGATTTTGGTCTTTGAAACTTTGTCGCGCGATCTCCCATAACAATCAGAGAACTGTTTTATACTCCTAAACATTAACCGATTTCGGTAATTCTTTTTTAACTGATGGAATTCATAAATGACTATGTATTTACGTTTTCTTTTTTCAAATTTCGTTTAGTATTACTCCGGAGTAAGCTATTTTTTTTTAATAAGCAAATCGTAGCGGCTATCAATGGTTCCAACAATATGAAAATCGAAACAGAATTACCGATAGGTATCGGGTAACATTTTAAGCTAGTTTTTTTCCTTTTGTATGAAAAACATATAATTTACTGTCAAAAGATTACGTATAAATATTTCTCTTAATTTTTACATTACATTAGTGATACTTTTTGTTTGTGTAAATTATTAAACTTTAAAGTGATAATAATAGTTTATCAACTTAAAAATAATTATACAGAGAAAAAAAAAACGATATAAGTAAGTACTATTCCTTATAATCACTAAATTTTAAAGTTCCAAAGCGTCGGAAACATCAAATGAATTTAGCATCACAATCAAACATCATTTCTTTATTTACCAAACAGAATTAAAAACCTCACGACCCTGTTTTAATATTGTTCCTGGATAAAGCGCCGGGGCTGCTCGGAAGAATAAATACAATCGTCGAAAGAATAAAACAATTCGCATTATGAACAATAAAAAGTCTGAACAAAACAGGGCCGAGGAGCGAACCCGAGCGGAGCCGTGTCTCCGACTAGAAAGAGCCCTTTGTCGTCAACTTGCACCATTTGAATTTAAAATTCGAGAAAGTTCCACTTTTCAAGTTGCGTGTACTTCCCAAGTTGCGTCTACATCTCCAAGTCGCGTCTGAATTTCCAAGTCGCGTCTATCAAGTAGCTTTCGTCGTGTTAATTTATTTGGAAGCTACGACACCTGACGGGAGTCTACTGTCTATCGCTGTGGACTTTAGGACGCAGCTGAATTTAATTATTCAAATGCCGTCTCCATTTCTTCACTCGACAAATTCACGGAGTTAGCGGAGATTTCAAGATTCGCGTCATTTTTATAAATTAGTAAGGATTTTTTATTAAAGAGCTTCTTTTTCTGGACTAGTCGGTACTTTGGAGATAATCTTCGCTTACTTTCTTAATTAAATGAATTTAAACCCAGTGGTGATACCTAATTATGCAAATAGAACGTAATTAACAGATTCTGTAGAACCTCCATTAGATCATTCGCTCGATAGTGGGCTGTGAAATTCGCTTTTATAAATTTCAAGAGAGTGCATTACTTCAGCAGACAAATTAATCTCGTACGGAGCCACGAAAGTCTTATCAAAGTCACTCCAGTCGAGACCATTAAAACTTTAACCTTACCTCAAACTCTAAGGTACTCCGAACTCCCAATCTACTCCAATATTAACCTTTAATTAATCCTGGGCCCGATTAAACAATGGAGAGAAATAAATTCGGGCAATAAAGAGTCGTCTACAGCAATAGGCTGCGAGATATCTGTTCTCATTAGGGGCGCCTTAAATGGATGGAGCTGGGACGAGGCAGCCAGTATCCATTATGGAGACGGTATGTTTGTCAAGGCGATGCTTAAATACACAACCAGTGACCAAGATTCACCTAAGTTTTAGAAATTTGATTTCTTAAGTGTGTATGTAAGTGTGTATGTAAGTTTTTTGATGAAAATCTTCGTAAAGGAGAGAGCATTCTCAGCGAAAGTGAGAAATTTCGACTTAGATTATAAGTATATTATAGATCATTCACAATTATTTAGATCTATAACCAAAATGTAATAGTAGTAATTAACTACTATTTGATCGAATAATAATAAATTAATCTTTTGTTTTTGTCCAGGTCCACTTTAACAACCACCTTAATACCATTATCATTTTTAAAGATTCCGTAGTAAACAAAAACCATGTCCGTCTGTCTGTGCGTCCGCGGCTTTGCTCAAAAACTATAGGCTAGAAACTAACTAGAAAGCTGTAATCTGGTATAGGTATGCATATTAATATTGCCGAGAAAGTCGTAGAGCAAAATCTTGAAAAAAAGTTTAAGTTAGTTAAGTAAATATTTTTTGTGGTACCTTCTCTACACGTAAAGTGGAGATGAATTCAAGCCAAGCAGCGGTTGAGCAGATGTTACTTTCTGAACGGTAGCAGTAACTAGTACGTAGCTTGAAATTTAAATTTTATATACCTATACGAGTATGTCACTGTGTAAGTCGAGCTAGCTATATTTTCATGATTGTATCTAAGCTGTCACTATCCGTGAAAATCTAAATACCCCATCGTGTGGGGTACCGTTGGATAGGTAATCAAAAAACATTGAGGGCCTGCCAAAACCATTTTTCAATTTAGGAATTTGTTTGCGAAATGCTAAGAGCTTCGAAGTGATAATTTTTATTAGAGTCATGTACCCCCAAACTCTACGGGCTAAACGGTTGACTTTGGAGATATGAAAAAAGGTCATGCTAGTAGAATATAATATGACGAAATTAAAAGGAAAACTATCACGGCTAAGTAGGCTTTACAAGTCGACCAATTTAAAATAATTACTTATACAAGTCAAAAATTAATATTTCATTTAAATTAGCATAAGTTAACTCGTATGTTCCTAGTATCAAACAAGAGACCCAGTTCCAAGGTCACATAAATTATGATATGTAACTACTGAACCCTACATTGCGCGTGGCACGACACGCACTTAGCCATTTATTAAAGTATAAGCGTGTATTCATGTAAAATTAGAATGTTTTTTAACTGGAATCGATGTATAAAGGTGGAACAAACTGTTATAAGCCTCCAGTTACCTTGGGCGGCGCCGTGGCATGCGCGCCGTCATACACGTAGAGATGGTCGTTGCAGTCGAGCTGCAGCATCTCGAAGTGCAGCATGAACCGCTGCAGGATGCTGTGCGTCTGGAAGGTGACCGTGCAGTCCAGGTTGCGCTCGTTGCGCGACCATACCACGCCGCCTTCCACCTTGCGGTACTGACGCTGCAAGAAGTGGTCCTTGCATATTGAGTCCATGTAATCTAGGGACAATAGAAACAATAATTTTACAGTTGAAACTATAAGACATTAGCTGTGCTCTGCGGTTTCACCAGCGGCGGTGGACTGCTATGGTGATGATGATAATTGAATTTGTGATGTATCCTATATTTGTTAATTTTTTGTCTCCAAATTTCACACAATTAGATGAGTCGTTTTTTTCGTAGAAAAAGATAACAAACAGACAGAGAGGCAGACACAGTTACATTCGCTTTTATATTATTAGGAATAAAGACAAAACATAAATCTTAGCTTTATTGTAAAAATTCCACTCTGGACATTATTAACTATAGTAGGTTTTAATTGAAAGGTTTTTGCAACACCTTTTCTTTTATGTTTTTCTTTATAAATCTTAGTAATATTGAATAATAATAGCAAATGTCCAAATAACAAGTAATTTGTTGAGTTGGAATAACTTTTTTACATTCTTAAAAGTTGTTTGACCTAAAAATAAATTTGGTTTTCCTAACGTCCAACGTTATGTACTAATGATATATTCAATAACTCACCCTTCGCACTTAATATTAATAACAAACGCTTAGTCATCAAATTGATGTACCCGAAGATTTAAAATTACAATTTGCATAACATTTTGATAAATTTGTTCTTTGATTCCCACCTTATCTGCAAGTCCCGTGTTCATTTCAATTTCGTCCCAATTCCGCTTATTCATTTCCTTTCTTGGAAACCTGTGAAACGCTCGACGCCCCATTATCAGCCGATCAATGAAAATAAAATTTGGAAAGAAATTACAACACAGACGGCATTCTCATTACAACACAGACGGCATTCTCATTCACCGCTTATCGCATTCTCGTCCGATATCGGAACCCCTTTCGCAGATAACTGTTCTATTTTCAACTCTGCTGCTTCAATTTTAGAGGGGATTTTTCTAGCCCATTTCTCTAGTTGATGATATCCGAGATTATCAGTAATCCATGAGATGTCTGTTATCTGTTCTCTTCTTTCCTCCAGTCGCAGTTATTCGCAACTGGAGTTCGGTGCGTTGAAGTCATGTGGATAATTGTGTGAGAGGGAAACAAGATCTTGGTCGCTTCTGTGGAAGTGACTTTTTATTTATATTAAAAAGTAGTGTATTGGAAATCATAAAACAAAATGTAAGTACTAAGTAATCTGTCAAAGGTAAAAAAATTGGGTGATTAAACTGTGGTCCGATCGATCAGGATATTCATAGAAATCTTTTAACCGAAACTAGGTTTTAATAGCGGCACACACACATACGAATACATATCTTCACACGCAATTCGTTAACATACTTATATTGATTAAAGTTTGATACGGAATTACGGAAGTACTGAAGATAAAATCTATGTCCCTAAGAGTATGCTGGGTATACTGTTGATTGCATTCAGATTATGTTTAAATTATTAGAATTCAGTGGTTTAGTTAATGTATCTATTGATTTCCTATTTTTTTTTATAATTGTAATGATTGAAATTAAACTAATTTTAACAGTGCCATCGGGTTGGTTAATAATGAGTAAGAAATATATAAAATATCATCACTATGACAACACTACAATTTTGAAATTGGAATTTTGTGAATGTCCATGCGATAACGACAAAATAGATAAATTACTGATACCATTTTTATCAATACGGTAAACTAAACAATCAAGAAAACAAAACTTAAGAATTAAAAAAAAATGTATTTCATTCAAATAAAAAGATTTATCTGTTGTAAACAAAGGTAACCATAGCATGATCTACCTTTGATAAGAATGTCATTGGGAGTCTACTAATATTGCTTACGTCGCTTTAGTGATACAGATACCGCTTTCAAGATAAATACACTTTAATTGAAAAGAAGAACGTGGATACATGTAATAAAAGTGTAAAAAACATTTATTATTTATTTATTTATTATACATGAATATATGTAACTCAATCTAAGCAAACTCTTCTCCTGCAAAATGTTACCAATGGTAGATAGCTCAATCAAGCACTGAGTCGACGATTTGTCATTTGCAACTTTCGATGTTTATACTCTCGTGAGGACAAGAATTTATTGAATGAGTGTTAGTGATAAATTAAGCAAATGAACGTATCCTTGGCATGTCAAGAAGCTCTACAATATTGAAGGAATTAAATAAATTAATAAATTATTTTGCAGGGGCTTCAAACTTCTGTTTCCCTTGCTGTCCATCCTACTCATCACAGTATTGGCAGCCCCGACCCCTCGCGTCCTGGCATCCATGGTGTCAGGGGTCACCACGGGCCTAGAGGTCCCCAGCGACCTCATAGCTGGTACAGGGGTTGGCACTGGTGCCATACAATTCGTCATCAATGTGCATACAGACAGCCATGGAAATATAGAAGTATATACTAATTAATGTGTGTGTGTGTGTGTGTTGTGTGTGTTTGATTGTGGTGCATTGAGAACATTCTGGCTTCATTCGACTTCGGAAACTGAAGTGGATGAAAGACTTGTGATGAAGTGAAAATATCCTTCATTTTACTTTTAATTACATTGTTAGTTAACAGTATTTTGTTTAAGCAGACAATAAGTGAAATGTTGGAATTTTATTTGGAAATTAATTCATCGACGAAATATTTTTTCGTTGTACGAAATTATAGAAATGTTTATATTTGTTTTGTTTATCGTAATGTATATTTTGGTGATATTTTTTTACATATAAATTGATACTGTATCAACGAATGTATTTTTTATATGTTCAGTAAAGTTTGCTTAAGATATTTTTTGTAGTTTGTTAGTAATTAAAAATACACTAGTAGGTAATATTGTAATACACTAGTACCTAGGTGATATTGTTTTTGTCTGGATTGATATTTTATGTCATTAAACAAGTAAATATATTAAAAGAAAAACGATTTATCCTACTGCATGAGAGCAATTTTCGTAATAACTACTATTTTAAATTTTAAATTCCTATATGCAGAGTTGTTGTAAATTTTATATAAATGAGCAATTATTCAAAATAATTCTTGTATCATCACTTAGGTATTTGACATAAGTGGACACATAAAAATATAATTTTTCTTTTTACGAGACTTTAATTATTTATAATTATTTTAAAAACATATGTAGCATATGACACTCGAGAAGTTTAAAGACTAATCTTATGACATCTCACATCCTATATTATCAAAATAAATACTCTCTTTATTTTGAAGAGGAGTAGAAATTTTAAAAATAGCTGAAAGTTTTCTGAAGTAACCGCAATATTTAAAAAGTGTTATTTGGTGCCAAGTTTGTTTCAAAATGTAGTTCTGTTTTTGAACCACGGTAAATTATGTACATTCACGCCTATTTTCCCTTACGGGATAGACAGTGGCCGTTTGACGTGGTTACAGGGTTAGATGGGAGGAGAGGGAATTAGAGGGTTAAAAGAGATGGTAAGATGTAATGAACAACTACGGTAAATATCCCGTTATTAATAATTTATATGGAATTAATAACCATGATAATTTAAAAAATATATTTACGATGCAAATTTACTTAAATTGCTATGATCATATAATTATGTGACAAACCAATTTTAAAATTAGCTAATCAGATTAAACAATAATTTAAAGTCCAGTTGTGGTTATTTTCCTAAGATAATAATTTTTAATACAGTTTTTAAAGGTATTTTATTTATCGGTGAGATCGGTATCTCAACAGTCGCGTCACATTCTACACGGAGATAGTGCTGATAAGGCGTTGTTTACACGTTCTCAACGATGACATCAATTCAATTGAAATGATTCTTGTCAACTCATGCAACTAACTGATTAGTTCTGGTTTTTAGGGTTACGTAGTCAACTAATCCTTATAGTTTCGCCATGTCCATCCGCCTGCCCGTCTGTTCGTTTGTCTGTGGCTTAGCTCAAAGAATATAAACTAGAAAATTGTATTTTAGGATTATACATATTTATATCGGCAAAGAAACGGTACAATATAATCTTGAAAAAATATATATTGGGTAATAAAGTAAAGTGAGGATAAATTATTTTCCATCGTGTGGTGGGTGTCAAAAAATTATTTCTGTCCTAAATTATATCGAAAAAGCTCATCTTAGACACTTCTCTAAGCTAAAGCTAAAAAGAGCTGATGGAAGCGGCTTACATCCAGCGTCTTTCTGCCTCTTGTACGAGGCCTTCTGTCCAACTTGTGATAGATTATTATGATGATGCAAATATAAATAATTTTCCACTCCCATGTACATTTGTCACGTACAATATTACTAGAAGGATTGACAATGGAATATGAATGAACTTGCGCGTCTCAAAGAATTTCACATGAGACAAGAAAATTATACGAAATATATTTATCTGCCTGAATGATGTCACGTTCCGAATCTCAAACTACATACGTAATGTGTATACAACATATATACTTCTAAAAGATATCATTGATATACATAATATTACACGAATAGGTATGTTATACTCAAATCGAAACATTTTGGAAGTATCCCAGCCTATCACTCCTACGGTTGACTGCGCTTTGATGGAGATACTTTAGCTTGCTTTGCTCGCTTAGTCAATAAATGCGAAAGTTTGTAGGTATTTTAACCGACTTCCAAAAAGAAGGAGGTTCTCAATTCGAGTGTATGTTTTTTTTTTGTATGATTGTTCAGCGATTTGTCCGCCAATTACGATATATGATTCTTTTTTTGTTTGCCAGGTAGTAAGTATAGGTACCTCAGAGGTGGGTTCCATATTAATTTTATCAAAATCGGTTTAGTACTTTGGTTTCTATAACAAAATATCTGGAAAAATATCATCCAAGTAAATTAATTGCGTATTTTGAAGTCGTTTTTTTTCAGTTTTTTTAAACTATTTTTTTAAGAGTATCCAAAAGACAGATGATTCGCTTAATGGTAAGCGATAACCGTCGCCTATGGACAACTGCAACATCAGTGACATAACTGTTGCTTTGCTAGCCCGGAAAGGTGCTTGTAGACATTTTTTTTAAAACGCTCTTTGTTGAAGCTTGGCGGGAAAACCTTCCGAGGAAGGACATTCCACGTTTTGCATTACGTGTATGTATTTTTATTACTCTTTTACGGAACGGCTGAATAGATTTGAATATTTTACGTGATAAATTTAATGAATAATGGGATATTTTTATGCCAAAAAATTAACGGTTCTTGTAGAATAGCGGGTAAAATAGCGTTGTGTAGCTAGTATTATATTATACATATATATTAACCCGACTTTTATTTTAACTCGTAGTCTATACTTTTTACCCGACTACAGCGAAGCAAAAGAGAGGGTTATATTTTTGTAATAATAATAGTACAACTGTCGCGAAAATTTAAAATGCGTATTTTTTGTAACCTCCAGCAAACTTTGTACAAAAAATAAGTGATTTTGCAAAAACTATTATAAAGATTATTTTTTTTTATTTTTTATTTAAATAAATAATATACTGCGCATACTTTTTCACAAAACCGTACACTCAAGAGAATAACAAATTTAATGCAAGCGCAAGTTACAGTACAAAAATCGCTCTTAATTAGTCGGATATTTGTTTTTATTTTAATACAATATATACTTATTCATCTTATGTACCGATTAACCATACGCAGTATTAAAACCGATACGGTATTAATACTGCGTAAAGGTAAACCTTTAATCATAGAAATGGTTAAATACAAGACACGAGGCCGCAACAATTCACCAGTATACACACTGTAAGCTACCTCCACGTAGACATACTTCAAAGGGACTCTCCGAATAGCTGAGCCTTTGACGAGGTAGGAGCCCCTTGCGCGGTTTACCCGCCGGAAATAAAGGAGCTGAGAGCGTCTCCTAGCCTTGACATGTTTAGGAAATAGCTTCCATGTATAAGATACTAATGGGTCTATATACTTTTTTGTGCATGATAGATCTACGATTGACCACCAACTCGCCTGATGTTAAGTGACGGTGTGGCCGAGGATGGAGCTCGTCGACTTCAACTGGCTAATACTGAAATCTATGTATGCTATCTCGGTTGAGTTTGATTACTGTTGCTCATAGTGCAATCATTCAGGTTAACATCGTCTAGTAGATCAAAATGTCGACCAACAAGTTAGTTTAAAACAGTTAAAAACACCCCGACCTATGTAACGGCTCGACTGATTTTGATAAAACAGCTAAGAACGCTCCCGATCTAATTGTCTTTCAAACAAAAAAAAAACTAGATTGAAATCGGTCCATCCGTTTGAGTGTTACGATGCCACAGACAGACAGACAGATACACACGTCAAACTTATAACACCCCGTCTTTTTGAGTAGGGGGCTTAAAAAAATCAGTTGAGCCGAAATATTTAGTATTCCAAGATGTTCATAGTTCCATCACGTAAATTATCCGATTATTTTATTCGAAGCTAGTTTTCTGTCCGTGAGGTGAACATTTAAACTATAAAGTACAGCCTAACAATATACTTAATATCCGGTACATTCGTTCTGCGACTTCAATTATACACGTCTTTGACTTAAGACGTACAACTGAGATATTTTGGAAGTTAACTTTTTGTTTAATCGATGGTTTACCTCACTGAACTTTAAATTTTTCAAATATTTTTAATGTACAGAATTTGACCCGTTACAGTCTTATTATATGTATAGATAAGTGGTTAAGACCGTATCAAGACACGCATATAATAGGTTTTTTTTCTGAACTTTTTATTTAATCGATGTTTTAACTTACTGGACTTTATGACTCTGAATGATTAATGATGGACACACACATAGATCCTGGAAGCAAACTTATGTTATGTGATAAAAATAACCCTAAGGGTGGTAAAGGCGAGATTTCGAAATGATTGAATTTAGGTGTACACTAGCACTGCAGATGCTATGTTGTCGCTCGCATTACTAACTGTTCTATCTCATTTCCGTTATTTGTTCAGGACAAACGTTTTTCGGTTCTGAGATTAGATTGTATTTGTCAAAAATATAAAAAAACGGATGTTTTGCATACCATATGATATGAGCTTTCATAGAGGTTACCTGCATTTTATTTTCACATTGATACTTTTAAATTATTTCCATTATAAATACCTGGTTTTATTGTTTGAAAAATGACATAGAGCAGTTAGTCATGCGAGTGACGATATGACGCTGGCGCTGAAGACATCCCGCGGTCTACCGAGTATGAGGGTAGTTAGGTTAGGATATCTTTAAATAGCTTACTCCGTATCCGCAGTAGACGTCTGAGCCTGGATTATACTGCTCGCAAGCTTATTTACAGCGCAACTGCAACTGTGCCTCACAAACACGCCTCCAAATTGGATGCCAACTAAAGTTTATCGGTTTCAAAATCTACAAATCTAAGCTTTCCTTCGTATTCGCTACACTGCCATTGCATTTAGCTATTACTGGTTGTATCTATACTAAACTTTATTTAGCTATTACAGGTTGTATCTATACTAAACTTCATTTTGATAGTTCTGTTGATTGAATACCTAGTGTTTGAGATAAAAAGTATGTCAGATCCTTAACTATGTTATAAGTAATACCTAAACCTGCCTTTAATTAAAATCCGCCAAAAAACCTGCAATTGAAGCTACTATTTTAGCGTATATCGAGGACACTGTGTAGACAGACAGACAGACTAAATAAAAAAAAACTACATTGGCTTTTGTATCGATAGTAAAGCATCCGCGAATTTAATGTACAGATAACCGTTACAGTTTACATAGATTATATAGGTACCACAAAGTACTCTTATGTTTACTACTAAATCCAAACACAGAACATATAATGATACTCGTTTGTTTTCTCAAAATATTTCAAAATAACAACACATATTTTAATAAGTATAAGGTTTAGAATACTCAAAAACCCCCGACAAAAGAAAAACGACTGAATCGATTTTGATGAAACATAGCTGAGAACATTCTCGATGAAATTCTCTTAAAACTAGATCAAAATCTGTCCATCCGTTTGAGGCTACGACACCACAGACACTCAAATATACACACATCAAACTTACAATGCTCCTCTTTTTGGGTCGAGGATAAAAACAGCTGCCATCTAGTTTTATCGAGGTGAAACTTTTCACACAGTCGACTCAGCTAAAGCTAATCCTACACTGGCCGAGTCAAGCTTCACGTGTAAAGCAACTAATCAGAAGTCCCACAAGCGCAGTGTACACTTGGCACGCCGCAAATCAAATCAAAGCGAATGGTCTCGGGCTAGTTCGCACGTCATGACGTCATAGACCCTTGATTGCCTCCCATTCATGGGATCATTGGGCCTCTGCGTTGGATCCCCACGGATTGAATCTGGTACTGTTGAAACTAATGTTTATCCGACTTCCCAAAAGGATGGTAACGGATACATGTATTTGTACCCGAGTAATATGTTTATCTGCAGTATGTTTGTACCTTTATGGCATTCTAGAACCCAAACGCGTGGGCCATTTTTTTTAAATAAATAGATCTACGTTTGACCATGAGCACGTCTGCGTAAGCGACGTGCTCATGTGTGGCCGAGGATGGAACACGTGAATAATACGTCGTTTGATTCATCTGTATAGCGCGAGTGTCATTGGATAAAACTATAATCACTATGGCGGATATTTAGCATCAAACTGTATATTAAAAAAAAACTCAAATCTATCGGTGGGGTGTGAGATTTGAAAAGGTTTAAAAGGTGATTACTAAGTCGGGTATTTTGTTTTTCATTTAATGATATTATAAATAATAATATTACCACAGAATTCGTAACCCTATTTACATAGGGTCTTGTGTACCTGTACTTGTGTAATTTTTTGATAAGCCTTGTGCTTGGCTGCCAACACTCGTAAAGTTACAAAAGTCTCCCTTGAAGTATTCAGTTGGTAACTGGAGAAAACTCCAGATAATTTTAAGGTCCGAGGGCACAAAATGAAACACCTCATTTATCGCAGTGAAAGTAAATATCATTTATTCAGTTGAACGCACACGAAATTAAAGCACGAACTGTTTGCGTGTGTTAATTGACCTAGAACGCCATCTAGTGACGAGATGTGACATCTCAAGACGATATTCGACTGAACATATCGCCCACCAAGGACGACATTGATCGTTCTTCACAACTATCGATTACGCCGCCCACCATGAAGGGGTGCATTAAATTACATATTTTGGATATGCAACTGAATATAATACATATACATTGCTTTAAGACAATGCAATGTAAACGTAAAGTACGATGTGAATTTATACAATTACTTATTAGTTCACTAAATAATATACACATTGTAATATTTGCCGTTCATTGTTTAGTCAGTTACTGGCAATATACATAATTTGGATGTGGGTCTTTTGATAAGAGAGCCATTACATTTCAAAGTGACCACTCTAGTAATAAAATCCAAACCAGGATGCTTTGTAACCACTCTGCCTAAAAGCCAACGCGCTGGAGGGAGATTATCCTCCTTTACAAGAACCACATCTCCAATTTTCGGTTCTGGGTTTAACTTCGACCACTTGTACCTCTGCAAACAGTGCACGAGATATTCATCTGACCACCTACGCCAGAAATCTTGCAACATTCGTTGAGTCAGTTGCCATCGTGTCAGCATTCCGATATTATTCTGTTCGTAATTGCGCTCAGGGACTACAATCAGAGGTTCTCCAATGAGAAAATGACCCGGAGTGAGCGGAGAAGGATCATTTTGATGATTGGGCAAAATTGAAACTGGCCTTGAGTTGAGGCAAGCCTCAATTTGCGTTAGAACAGTCGTCATTTCTTCAAATGTGAGTGTTGAATTACCAATAACGCGTTTGAGGTGAAATTTTGTGGATTTTACACCTGCTTCCCACAAACCACCGAAATTGGGCGCATGAGGTGGTATAAAATGCCACGTGATGCATTGGGAGCTCAGCCACTCACGAATTTCCGTAGCTACGGATGATTCTTCTGCAGCGACTAACAGACGAAGTTCTTTGGCTGCTCCCACGAAATTGGTGCCGTTATCGCTCCAGACGTCGCTAATATGACCTCTTCTTGCCATGAATCGCTTAAAGCCTGCGAGGAAGCCTTGCGAAGAGAGATCACTAATTACTTCCAAGTGGATGGCCTTGGTCACCATACACACAAAGAGGCTTATGTATCCCTTATAGCTTTTGTTGCCGCGACCCTTGGATACGCGTATGTTAATGGGTCCTGCGAAATCTACACCGCTATGAAGGAATGGTTTCGCTGGTGTTACTCTAGCCTTTGGTAGTTGACCCATTAATTGATTTTTGGTAGCAGCTGAATGTCGCGCACAAATTACACACTTGTGGACGTGCTTCTTTACCAGCCCCTTGGCAGATATTATCCAGTACTTACTACGTAAGCAATTTAGCATCAACAAAGGACCGCCATGTAGTGTCCTTCTGTGAGCATCGTCGATGATTAGATTTGTAAGGTGACTTTTTCTCGGAAGAATTATTGGGTGTTTGGCGTTTTCTGGAAGATTCGAATGTTCTATTCTACCTTGAGCTCTAAGAATTCCTTTGTCATCTCTGTATGGGTTCAGTGGCTTCAACTTGCCCTTGCTTTCATCCAGTTCTGTGACTTGACATTGCCTTATGCAAGTGTCTAGAGCATCGTTAAGTTCTGAGCTTTCTAGATAAGACATAAATTTGTGAGTATTTGTTTTGACTTCCGTGATCTTCAGGAATCTTCGACAAAATGCCACCACGCGAACGAGTCTTTGTAAGGATGAAAATCTAGTCCATATAGGATCGTCTGTAGCCTTCACTGCTATGTGGGCTTTGACTTCGCGTTCTTCTAAATCTGTAGATATTGACTTTGGTTTCTTATATTCCACAATAGTGTTTTTTAACCAGACTGGGCCTTGAAGCCACATATCATTCTGCGTTAATTCCACGGGTGTACAACCTCTTGAAGCAATATCTGCCGGATTTTGATTTGATTGGACGTGAGACCACTGGGAGTTGTCTAATCTTGTTAAGATTTCAGAAGTTCTGTTAGCTATAAATGTTTTCCATCGACTGGGATGACTGCTGAGCCACGCTAATACAACAGTCGAGTCAGTCCATCCATGAATATTCGATTTGTCGACGTTTAAAACCTTAGCAACTTCAGTGATCAATTTGGCCACTAAGACAGCACCCATCAGTTCAAGACGCGGTATCGACACTTGCATTGTCGGGGCTACCTTAGTTTTTGCCGCAATGAGGTTGACATGTACATTGCCTACTGCATCTACTGTTCTCAAGTAAACTACAGCGGCATATGCAGAGATCGAAGCGTCGCAAAAGCCGTGTATTTCCCGGTAAGTATCGTCATCTCTTGATTCTGTCCATCTTGGTATAGAGAAATTACAGATGCTGATCAGTTACGAACGGTAGGATAACCATTCTTCGAGTAGATTATCGGGTAAATCTTCATCCCATTCGATCCCGGCTAACCATAACCGTTGGATCATTACCTTTGCAATGATTACACACGGCGCTGCCCAGCCCAAGGGATCGAACAAACGTGAGATATCCGAAATAACTTTTCTTTTTGTTACAGGATCCTGCAACACCGGAAGATGCACAGTGTAGGAAAATGAGTCTGATTTCTTATCCCACGAGAGTCCAAGTATCTTGATCACTTCATCCATTTTTATGTCTACTTTCTCATCCTGATTCTCTTCTCTAGCTATTATTACTTCTGCCAACTCCTTGTTATTTGTTACACATTTCTGAAGTTCAAACCCTCCTTTCTTCAATACTCTTGTCATATCCTTGTAAATCCGTGTACCTTCTTCCACAGTTTGACATCCTGTCAGTAAATCATCTACGTAATAATCATTTTTTATTTTTTCAGATGTTCCAGGTCTAGATTCTTCGCATGATTCTTCAGCTTCATCGATGGCGAGCTGCTGCAGGGTCTTCACAGCTAGGTAAGGAGCGGACGCCGTGCCGAATGTAACTCTCACTAATCTTAACTCCTCTATTTCAGATTCTGGTCCATCTCGCCAGAGCAGCCGCTGAAAGTCTGCATCCTTCGGGGTTACGAGCACTTGACGGTACATTTTTACAATATCTGCGCTCAGACATATTGGGTAAGTACGCCATCTCATTATAATATGGCGCAGGTCTTGTTGCAAAGTAGGTCCCACCATCAATGTGTCGTTAAGAGATACTCCGTTGGTGCCCTTGCATGATGCATCGAATACAACACGAACCTTGCTCGTGAGTTTAGATTCACGTATAACGGCATGATGTGGCAAGTAGACACAACCGGAGTTGTTGTCATCTGCAGGACTCGTTAAACGTTCCATGTGACCAAGGTCTAGATATTCGTGTATCACTTCGGTATACCTCCCTTTGAGCTCGGGATCCTTTTTGAACCGGCGTTCAAGAAGGTGAAATCGTTTGAGGGCAATATCTCTAGAGTTCCCGTACTTGCACTGAGGATCGTCTTCCTTAAAGGGAAGTTGTACAATGTAACGTCCTGAAGAATCCCGCCTGGTTGTTTGTTTATAAAAATCCTCACAACGCTGTTCCTCTTGGGTGAGAATTTTTTCTTCGAAATTATCTGACTCTATTTCCCAAAATCTTTTAAGTTGTTCGTTGTCATCTACGTGAGCATGCATGCTTATTATTACATTGTGATGAGTTTGAGCTGAGGCTGATTGGTTGTACTGATGTGTGGAGCCTGACAAAACCCATCCCAAGGCTGTTTGTTGTGCTATCAACATGCCATTAGGACTTTTAATCAATCCCTCTCTCAAAATCTTACCATATGCGACGGCGCCGAGCAAAATGTCTATTTTGTTTGGCGTTTTGAACTGAGGATCAGCCAACTTGATTTCGGCTAGCTCAGGCCATTCTACTTTTTCAATTTTCTTGGATGGAAGTAGGTTTGTTATAGATCTTAAAACATGCGCTTGTATTTCTGTTTTAAATGTGGGATCATGGCGTGATTGAACCGTGATCACCACAATATGTTTTGATGCTAAGTTACCTTTGTCACCACCTAAGCCGGAGATAATGCTTCTGTTTGGAATCTTCTTGAGACCAAGTAGTTGAACGACTGCTTCTGTTACGAAGGACGCCTCTGAGCCCTGATCCAATAATGCACGTAACAAATGTGCATAGCCGTTCTTCGCTTCAGTTTTAACAAGCGCTGTTGCTAAAAGTATCTGGCTGGGTGCGACTTCCCTCGAAAAATGCGTTGTAATATTCGAAACAGACGCAGCATTTTCCGGGGATGATGAAACTGACTTCACTTCCAACACCACCTCTTCTTGCAAAGAATCAGAAGTCCGTGATCCTGGCGTTGGTTTTGGATGAAGGAGTGAATGGTGGTTATGCTTACAGATGCGACATTTGGTTGATGTTCGGCAAGCATTGGCAGAGTGATTTCGGCCCAAGCAGTTAAAACATAATCCGCTTGTTTGGACGAAACTATGTCGAGCGTCGGAATCTACATTACAAAAATCTTTACATTGCCATAATTTATGATTGCCATTATTGCAGAATAGGCATGAATCTGTCGCAGCGTCGGAATCAGTTGCAATTGCGTGTAACGCTTTTGGCTTTTGATTTGAAAAACTTGATTTAAATTTCGACTTAGGATCCAGAAATTCGAGAGAACGAAATCTTGCTTCTAAAAATTCCCGCATATGTTGCATGGTTGGCAGCTCGTCGAAAACACTGATTTTAGCCTCCCAAAGCCTTCGCGTTTCTGAGTCGAATTTCATAGCAATGATATAAATGACTATGATATCCCACGAATCGACGCTGACCCCTAAGTTTTTCAAACCATTAAGAGTATCATTAGTCGTGTCTAAAATTTCTTTGACGGCGTTGCAAGATTCAATTCCGACGCTTGTTTGATTCATAAAACGCTTCAACAGACCGTTGGCCAGATATTTTTTGTTGTTGTATCTCCCATTTAGAATAGCCCATGATTCTAGATAGTTATCCCCTGTGATAGGTACATGTCTCAGAATTTGCTCAGCTTCTCCTGAGAGATGTCCCTTCAAATAGTGCATTTTTTGCACGTTGTCAATGGAGGCGTTATTATGAATCAATGATACATATAAATCTCTAAAGCTAGGCCAATCTGAATACGTACCGGAAAACGTGGGAATGGTAATTTTCGGTAAACGAACATTGCTTTCGGTTTTACAAATATGTGTAGACTGCAAATTGCTGCTTGAAGAGCTTCTTGGCGAACAGATAGACAAAGCTTCCTTAACATCTGATTTATAACTGATATAAATTTCTTCAATATCTGCGTATGCATTGTTAGCAAAATATTCATGATTTAATATAGGATCGGTAATTTCGTTGTTTAGTTGAATGTGACTGTCGGTTATTAATTTCCACTGATCCTCTAAAGCCTCCAATCTAGTATGCAAATAAGATTCTTTAGCTAGACGGTCCTTAGGAGACTTCTTGTAATTGTCGTATGATTTTTCTAAGCTACGTTTTGAACACATAATACTCTTAATGATCGCTGCCATGTTTTTAATGTTATAGACAATTATAAATACAGACGTGTACAATGTTCAAAAACATTAAGTTCTATCTTTACTAAACAACAACTTAAACGAAATTATCAAAGCCAATATTTTCTGTAAATTTTACAAGTTAATGTTGAAATGCTTGAAAATTTTCTAAGTGTTTGAGATTTATTTCAACTCTGAGGGAAAACGGGCGTGGATTCCCCGTCTGAGCACTTTTGCAAAACTATTCTAAGTCCTTAATACTAGCATGAACACAAGAAAATTTTACAAGTCCAAGACAATATTGATGAAATTATTCCAAGTCGATGAAGAACTTTGTCGCACTAACGTTTTAAGCACTTGAAGAACTTTGTAATAATCACAAATTGTACTCACGATTTTGCACTGGCAAACCTCACTGATGACGATTGATCGCTCGTTGATTGACGTCACTGCTTTGACGTTGCTGAAGACCCGAAGTCACTAGTTGCTGACTTTGCTGCGTTAGGTTGCTCCTCGGCTCCTTCCTTCCGGTTTCTTGTCGCCTCCTCGGTTGGGGAGTGAACCATTCACTTCACCACAACCTGTCGTACCGACCCTCTTCACTGGGTCGAACACGACGAGCACAACGTTCAGTGGCAATCGGCCACCGGTTTCTAGTGCTTTAGACAAAATGCCGGCTAGTATGCCCACAGACACACTTGGATTTCACTTTCCGATAGATCGCTGTCTATCCGGCTCGATAAGGACCATGGAGAAAACTCCAGATAATTTTAAGGTCCGAGGGCACAAAATGAAACACCTCATTTATCGCAGTGAAAGTAAATATCATATATTCAGTTGAACGCACACGAAATTAAAGCACGAACTGTTTGCGTGTGTTAATTGACCTAGAACGCCATCTAGTGACGAGATGTGACATCTCAAGACGATATTCGACTGAACAGTAACAATTACAAAGATATAAGCTTTGATAAAGTATGGAAATATAATTGAATATGAGTGTAAATTTATACGCCTAAGTAACAAGTCGAGCAAAACGCTTATCTGATGTCGTATCACGCTTTCCCATATCTAATAATCCAATGCTATGCAGAACTCAGCAATTCAAAAGCATGTGTGATAATTTAATGCGCTCGTCACTTAGATATTACATCTTAAATCTCATTATGACCTAAAAAATTGCGAGTAACATTCTTCTTCAAACTAGGCATCATATCAAGGCTGCTGTTTGAAATATCACTCGTTCGCCACTCACTGTATGATTTAGCGACATTTATGACAAATCGCTTAGTACTTACCTATTACATAGTATAAACTAACAATTCGTCAAAATAGTTGCTAAATCGTATCAGCGTAGCGAATGAATGATAGTTCAAATAGCAGCCTCGAGAGCCCGGAGCTCAGTAATACTTGCGCACAACTGCTTGGCGGATGGATAACCGGCAAAGGTGTGGTACTTCCCCAGGTAAACTCTGTAAATAGCCCTAGGCTACCCACTCCGGATGCAGTAAGTACGCAGTAGTGCAGTGCAGTAGTGTAGTAGTGTACAGGGAGTGGATTCGTAGCTCATATAACGTACAGAGCTCGTATTCGCGACCGCCCTAAACGGGCGAGGGCAATTAGCCCCGTCTGGCGAGCTCTAGTCGGAGAACGACTGGAGGATTTACTTACGGCTCTGGTATAGTTATAATGTTTGTAGCTGTTAAAATGGTCACCGAACGGTATTTTATGAAGAAAAACACTTTTAGTCACTTTGAGTAGAGTTTAATCACATTTAGGCACAGATTTTTACACTTTTTTATCGTATTTTGGAGAAAATATAGGTGCGGTGCGCGGTGCACCCTCTCGCTTCTCAGTTGCGGATCGGAACCAAAGAGTATTGGCTATATTCATTGGCAAGCCAAGGGCGGCCGTCACAAACCACGCGACCTAGCCGTATTTAAAAACATTAACACAAATGTTCAGTACAATAATATATAACTAACACGATATACTAATGAGCGCGTCGCTAACAACGAAACGAAATAAAGCTCTGACTTTAGTTAGCTGATTTTTGCTATAAGTATATAAAGCTACATTTACTCTTCGTGGCGAAAAAATACCTAAATTTAATATGATATACTTGCAAGGCACGGCGTGTCTAATTATATTTGTTAGCATAAAAGTTTATGTGTCACATACACATAAATGTTTATTTCTATGTCACATCCCACGCTACTAAGACACACTTATTAATAACTGATATCCTACCAAGTCGCTAACCATTGCTTACAATAACATTGACGTATTGTATGACACCACGATCCAATGAGAAGAGTAGGGATAATCTGGATTGGACAGGATATTGAAATCCGCGTCAGATGTTATTTTCACGGAATATTAGAAAATACAATACATATGTACAATTGGCTGGAAGACGCTGAATGCAAGCCGCTTCCAACTGGTCTTCTTGGAAATCAATGGAGAAGTTTATGTCCAGCAGCAGACTTCTTGTGTCTGAGATAATGATGGTGATAAATAGAAAAGTAAACAAACGTCCGTTAGATGGCGTTGAACTGTGCATGTTATTTAACGATTATAAATTGAACTATTGAACATAACGTTAGTATGCATCACAATACAGACTGATTCCTCTGGTGTTGAATGGTAAGCAAATATCCTTGCTAGTTTTACTAAACATAGAGCTATTATTTCTAAACTAGATCTGGTTAATTAATACACGTCGAGAAACATACGAGTAAGTATACATACGTAATAAAATCGGTCGTCTGCTTACGACACTATCTCGATTGCAGGCCACGTGATGGACGGCTCTAAGATTAGGCTCCGGGGGGGTCCAAGGGGTACCAGGGGGCCCCTGGCGGGCCCCAGTAAGCTCTTAATGATTGCCAACCCGGAAATTAGACGCACTCGTCGGTTTTTTGGTGACTGTTCTTATTAGACGAAGAAAATTGGAAAGCTAAGAGTGAGATCGAAAACATAATATATAGTAAGTATACTTACTTACGTGAATAATAACAGAAATGTACGCAATAACTTTATTTAATTTCAAATAAGTTAACACCACATAGTATTTGATCGATCTTTGCAAGATGAGGGTAGATAGAAATCTTTACCTACTCCATCCAATTGTCATATTTTCACTACTGTCAAACGGAGACGGTTGTTCGGTTGATGATTTGCGCATACGACGCACGTTGCGCTCTTACCTCGCGAAACGACGCCGGGCTACACCTGCCTGAAGAAAAGGAACAGCATTCTACAAACAAGAACAGCAACAAACATTTCCCAGAAGTCGGGCTCTCTGTGTCGCACCTGATACTGAAGCGTGCCCTTGTTTTAGCAGAAGTGCCATGCACGTTAGAGTCCCTGGTCTGTCGCGTTCAGACGGCAAGCGACCGGATGGTCTGACGCTGATTCCATGGCAGAAAGGGCGGTGCCTCGTGTGGGACGCCACATGCGTAAGCACGTTCGCGTCCTGCCATCTCCCTGCTACTCAGCAGTCGGCTGGTGCGGGAGCAGAAGCCGCCGCCCGAGGTAAACACCTCAAATAAGCATGTCTGGAATCGGCGTATGACTTCGTTCCGTTTGCCGTTGAGACAGCGGGACCGTGGTGCTCTGAGGCAAGGAAATTCGTAACGGACCTAGGCCGCCGATTAAGGGAAAGATTGCAGGACCCTCGGGCTGGATGGTTCCTGGTCCAGCAAATTTCTTTAGCAATTCGACGTGGAAATGCGGCGAGTGTGCTAGGAACATTCAGGAGGGAATTCGCGCGGGGGGATCATTAATTGTATGTTTTCTGGTTTTGACTCAAAAATTTCTCTTTTTTCGGGGCAAGTAATTTTATTAATTTAATTTTAGGAATAAGATTATTTAGTTTTAATTTGACATGTAATTTTTATAATTAAGTATTTACACATTTGAATTACACAATAAAATTGGTGGTTCATAGATTTATTTCTATGAGTAACATCACTTATTTATTACGAAAAAGTTCGTTAAAGGTTTAGCAAAGGCGCATTTTTATGCGGTTTATGAAGGAAAATATAAAAAATATATAAATTTCTCCCTTTTATCAACTAGTTTGTACGGAACCCTCGGTGAGCGAGTTTCACTTGCACTTGTCCTGGTTTTTTTTTCTATTTTATCGTTCTCGCTGCGCTTAATTTCCGATATAAGACGATTCAAGTATTGAAACCATAAAACATAAACAAGGAGCGAGTTGAAGTGAACATGAACAACTCTGAATGAAATATTTGTTTTACTAGCAGCTAGCAGGAGTAGCAGGAGTAGCAGGAAATGAAACCCTTCTCGGCGAGAAGAAATATTCAACTCGGTTCACACGAATTTATGTCTTGTTGCGAAGAGAATGATGTACTTAGTGACGTCTTGCTTATAGTAACTGCTTGTCGCCATGTTTCCAAATGCTTCCATCTCACTTTATTTCCGCGTTTCGTCCTATGCTATGCACTCTGATTTCTTAAAAAGATAAATCATTAAAACCAGGTAATTAATGAAATCGGATTATGTTGGTCTACAAATGAGTTTCCAACTTTTGAATGGACAAGAGTGATCAACTTTAACAGTTAATGCCTAGAAAAATAAATAGGAATTCTGGTAATAATTCGAATTATATACATCGATACTTTAGTAATAGTATTTGTATCGTTCCGCGTCGTACAGCATTCCCCGGAGGGGTGCGTCTGCCGCCGAGGGACTGTGTTTGTTGGTCACTGTGTCGGTGTATTGTATCCACAACTCGATCAAGAGGACGCCGTATTGTTCTCGTGCATTTCACGTCAACTCTCTACTGTATACATACACTGAACTTGAATGAATGTTAGAGGAAGTTTACAATTGACAACTGACATGTTGAATTTTATCCAAATGTATGAGGAAGGCATTTTGTTTGGTCGCCATGTTTGCATGTAGCATTTATCTATGTTTGCATTTCCTAATTACCTCCTATCGCATAAGCAGTTGGGAACAACCGATTTTGATAATTGATATGTGGGTTACGGTATTAGGTTTATCTTTACTTCTCAAGATAATGTTTTATGATGGTTAAATGATAATTAGTAAATATTGGTGAACGTTTCATACCATCTAGTATCATATACTTAGTACTTAAATATACGTGTACGCTTAACAGTCTATGTTGATCCCTACAAACATAGGAGCCTAAGCACCACGGGACTCAACTAATTGGTTGATAAAGATTTTGACATATAGTATAGTTGAATATTCTTTAGATAGTTTGGAATAAAAAAGTACTTGTCGCACTCCCAGTGAGCGCTGAAAATATAAACTAGCGTGACGTCACGCGGCACCTAGGACGTGCATCAAATATAAACAAGTGTGACGTCACGCGGCACCTAGGACGTGAATCAAATATTTTCGGTCACAATTTGGATCCTTTACGATCCATAAAAGTGTAACGCCTCGTAAATACGTTTTATTACGAATTTTCAATTTCACAGAGTAAGCGTTATCCAAATAGAGTTTTTATCTTCGCGTTTTAACTACGCATTCTAACTTAAATCTATCGAATAAATCACACTCAATTCAAATTCCGATTCGATCTTAATAAAGGATTTTAATCCTTAATAAATCGATCTTAATAAAGGATTACATATGTATTTTATTTTATTTGCTGACACAGTCGAACCTTGACTCGATTGGAACAGGACTGACGAAGATGGCTATATAAGAGAGAGGCCTATACCCAGCAGTGGATAGAGAAGGGTCTTCTCTATGTTACTTTGGATGTTAAATTTTTAAAACATATTTGGTTTTAAAGTATTTAAAGATTTGTCGAAGAGACAAAGAGCTATCACGTGACCGAAATGCTGGCTTGTATTTTGGGCAATACGTAAATCACGATTAATATAAGTATATCTGCTGTGCAAAAGGCATAGTTTTTCAACTTTGCCTTTTTGTGTAGTAAGGTGAAAGACGAGCAGAATTTTTTTTTATCAACATATCATACAATACATGGAATACGTCACTTAAATATGATTTCCGACAACTATAATCTGACTGTATAGTCACCGACCGAGAGTGACGCTTGTGCTGCTACTTTGAAAAAGAATGCCGAATGCGTTTGAAACTATAGTCGGATTTTTCAACTCAAAACAGGCGTGAGTGACCCGTAGCTTTTATTTAACAAGTATCAATGTTAAAAGAAAAACAAAATACCCGACTGCAGAAAAGAGGTTTTTGCAGCCTAACTTATGATTTCTTTACGCTTAATACGCTGTTGAGTGATTTTTTTTTTTGTGAGAAAGTATGCGTACAATCGCTGTAAAAGATTATTACGCATTCTTTAGAAAAAGTCTAGTAAATCACTTGTTTATTACGAAAAAGTTCGTTGGAAGTTACAAAAAACACGCGTTTCTTATATTTGTGTGAGATGCATGATTTTTATTACAAAAAAATATAACCTTTGACACTCAGCAAGTGAAAAAGAATCTAACGACACCTCTCACATCAAAATCGGTCAAGCCCTTTAGACTTTAGGCGATCATATAGAAACATACATATATACAATCATACATACATACACTCAAAATACCCCCCCCCCCCCTCTCTTCTCCCCTCTCCTTACCTTAAAACACAATTATAATGGAACAGGTGTCGGTAACTTTTATTTTAACTTATTTTTTTTTTTATTTTTTTTTTTTGATGTACCCAGTGTCACTCTCACGACTAAGACGAATCTATTGACACCACTCACATCAAAATCGGTCAAGCCGTTTAGGCTCTAGGGCGTGCCAAAGAAATATACATACATACTCTCGAAAAACATAACCCTCCTTCTTTCGCAGTCGGGTAAAAATGTGTGAAAATCACGTTAGTTTCCATAGTAAAAAAGTATAATCTGACTGTTTTTCAATTCCCAATAAATCTGTATCTTCTAAATAAACGATATCTGTCGTAGACCGCGAGGGTCATTTGGAAAATAGGCGGTCAAACGCAAGTCTATTTATAAACTAAAGTATATAGTGATGTGATCTGTTTGGCTCGTTGATCGCTCCGCTCTCCTCTCGAGACGTTTAAAAACCTTTTATCTCGCCATAGTTTAATGCGTAACGAGCACCACTCATCCTAAACGAACTCTGTAACGTACACCCTATCTTAGCCCGCGCACAGAGGAGAATATCTTGACAAAGATACAGCTTTCTAATATGCTTCGATTACGCTTAGAACAAAGACAAAAATTTGAAATCTGGGATCGTTATTATGCATTTTAATTGAGAGTTTTTCTGTTTAGCTCTAATTTTATGTATAATCTGATATTATAACCCTGTTAAAACCCTGTTGTCCCTGTGTTGTCCAGCGTAGGAAGACCAGCCACGAGATGGGCAGATGACCTCATACAAGTGGCAGGAAGACGCTGGATGCAAGCCGCTTCCAATCGGTCTTTTTGGAAATCCATATAGGGGAGGCCTATGTCCAGCAGTGGACTTCTTATGGCTGAGATGATGATGATGATGATAACCCTGTTAATACTTATTATCATTATTGAGCTTAAGCTAAATGATTTTTCTCCTAAATGATAATACCGAGTAGTTTTTTCGTTAATAGAGTCTATTCCCAGAACTTTTAGAAAACTGTAATTTGATTATGAATGACGTAAAAGTGTCTAAACGATCAATTAATGAGTCTGTTTTTGCACATTTTACACAAATTTAGATAAAATTCTACAATAAGATAGAAGAAGCTCGATAGCTCGAAACTTTAAGTACTGAGTTGTTATAAGATTTCGTGCCTTGAAGCTCACTTCTTTTTGTCACACCTTTAAATTCACATGCTAATGAAAGTAGTGAAATGCTTAGTACTGTAGGAAACTGCAGCTTTATAAGATTTTCTACTCAATGGTCCGGGGGGGGGCGGAGGGTATCGACCCGCATGTAACGGTGGGCCATTCACCCCGCCCCTCGTAGCGCCGTAGGCCCCGTAGACCCTCTACGCCGTAGCGTCGTAGCCGAAAACACCGAAGGAATTATACGTTTTTTCCGTTTTGTTTCGATATTGGCTAACGGTGTCTGTTTGTTATTTGCTTTTTAGAACAATGTAAGTATTAGAGATCTTGTTTCAATTTATGGGGTTGCTTTTATTAGTGCCTTCGAAAAACGAGTAAATGAAATAAAAGGAAAATCTATAGATGAACTAAGACGAGTCTACTTCGACTTCTACGACTTCTACTATTTTTGTAGACAGTCATTTTTTTCTCTTCCTCACTGTTCCAGGTGATGTAAATCTTTTTTTATTATTATAAGAACTTAGACTCCACAGACACGGATCCATGCTTTTTATAAACTGAATAAAATATCGTTTCGTGTCGTTTAAAGTAATTTTACATGAGAACAAAATGATGTACAAAAAGTAAGGATAAGAAAAACAAATTATTTTTTAGCTGTTAACTTAATAATGACTAGCCTCGTAGCTCAGCTGGCAGTATGTCTGGGGTAGGTCGTGGGTTCGATCCCCACCCAGAGCAAGCATTTATGTGATGAGCATGGATAGATTTTCATTTTTTTTTTTTCATGTATTCGATCAACCATCTAGTTTCCATAGTACAAACTTTGCTTGATTTGGGCTAGATGGTGTTGTATCCACCAATATTTATTTATTTATTTTAATCTTACAATTATTTTCATGAGTTCCAAAAAATATATACTAACAAGAATAATTTCAGAAAACTCAAAAACCCCCGACAGAAAGAAACTAGAAGCTGTACCGATTCTGATGAAACATAGATAAAAATACGTTTGATGAAATTTTCTTTCAAACAAAGGAAAACTAGATCAAAATCGGTCCATCCGTTTGAGAGCTACGATAGCACAGACAGACACACTGATACACACGTCAAACTTGTAATACTCCTCCTTTTGGGTCGGGGTTTAAAAAGAAGCAGTAATAACATTATATTAACGCATGAATTATTTTTTCTTCTAAAGACTGGACAGATTTTCCCCGTATATTAAGAATGCATTAGCAAGCTAATATGAAACGGCACGCGTACGTTAAAAATGACTGCCGTGGATGATAAATTCGTCTCGTAGTTTCTCAAATGCAAAACGAGTATAACTTTCAACATAGTAAATTCAACTAGTATCAAGTTAGAAACCTGATACATCCCCGACAAAAAAACTGATCTATCCGTTTGAGAACTACGATGCCAGAAACATACACACAGACATACAGAAACACACGTCACACTTATAACACCCCTTCTTTGGGTCGTGGGTTAAAAACTTACCAAGAGGTGGAGTGACAACCTTTCAGCCTATAAAATAAAATAAACTGCCGACACCATTGAATGACATAAATGACATAGTTTATTTGTAATAAGGTGATAATATTTAACATATCTGTATATTTTTTAATTAAGACTGAATAATTGATAATTTGTATATTTTAAGTGAGATGTCTCGCACTATTGTACTAGGTAATCTTGTAATGATAGCTGTAAAATGAATTTAATAAATAAATAAATAGGTAAGATTAGTGGGGTAATAACTTAGGTATTTTCTAAGTCTGCCTATTTCATCTTCGGCCACGTTGTTGATTTCCAATAGGTACACAGACTTATTTATGTTAACACAAGGGATCTTATCGTTAATTCTTCTTCCAGCGATATACGGCACTTCCCAATATTATATCCACAGTCTTACGAATAGCTTCCAAATACGTGTGAACGTTTAGTACGCGCAGTTCCCCAGTAGGTACTTGTAGTACGTGTAGGTTCGAGTATATGATTGGAATTCGTCCACGACTCCACGTATCGCAACGCATTTTTCCCCAGTTTAGAGATAGGAACGCTCCCATATGGTATGTTTAATTCAGACCTGTTCCGGGATACCTCACTAACCACGCGAAGATTATGTCACGTCCGCACCTTCCTCGATACTTACTCTGTGTGTGTGATTGTGTGTGTCATTTATACCATTATATTTGTAGGCCATAAATAACATGAAATGTTACAAATTATATGTATAAAATATGTTAATTTTAAAATGAAACCATGATAGTTTAAAAAACTGTTTATTTTTCAAATAAGTTTATAAATTACGGAGTTAGTCATTAATAAACTAATTTGAACAAAATATTATTTGTTTGAAAGGATATACTTTCGAATTGATCCCGTAGAAATTTCATCAAAATTGTTTCAATAGTTTGGTTTTTAAAACAAAATAACTTTGTTATTGATGTCGTTTAGGTATTTACATGCCGATATACAATGGTAATAGATAAGAATTCAGAAATAAAATACATACTATTTTATCTTGTATTTATTTAATTATAATATTATCCAATTTGTGCGCTACTTGTTGCGCCTCATGACTTCTTTTTATGTGTCTACAATGTGGTTTAGAATTAAGCACGCAAACCTAAATTTAATTTAAACCTAACACTCTAAACTAGAAAAGACACAAAGGGTCGTAGTCTAGCTACCATATCTATCTCAAAGTGAATAACCGTCGAATGAACTGGAGGACAATGAATGAGAGATCCTATTTAAAAAAGATTACGTCTGTTATCCGTAAATTAGTTCATTGTTTTTAATTTGTCATTTTTTGTTTCCTGAGAGCTACAATCTTGAAAATTTCAAGGCTAGTGTGAATATACTATGTCTATTAGTTTGACGTACTCCATCCTCTGCTACACCGTCACTTGCAATCAGGTAAACTGGTGGTCAATCTGTCATTTAAAATATAAAACTCGCGGCCGTATGGATTATAATTTTATAACAATATTTTCAGTAACAATTTTCAAACAACAGTTGTAGAAAACTATTATGTCAATGACGTTTTTATCACATGGACACAAAGATCCTATGTTAATAGGGCGAATTCTGTGGACACAAAGTATAAACCAAAATTCACGAACAAAATGTCCTGTATTGACTGATGTTCAATACAGGATTTTGATTTGATGTTCAATACAGGATTTTGATATACCAACAATGATAAACTTAAAAATTCTGATTTAAATTCTAAGTAGCTGCGCTAAAGCCTAATTTAAATTGACAAGCTTAGATAGCTTATAGAGACGTACATTTTATCGCTTCGAATTATCTTTAAAATCGAAATTATATTAACGGTGTAAGTAGTCTAAAAGTGCTGCTTTAGACCTCTTTCAGCGCTGTCGCGAAATTCTTGTCGATATAATAATTGTAATCAGTACTAAAATTCATTATAATCATGATGAATGAACTGACACTGTCGCGAATCTAGATAGGATGTTTATTATTTGTACCGTTTTCGATAAACTTCTGTATTTTTTCGATCGAAGGATTTCCTAGTAAAAATACAAAAATAATAATAGATAAATATCTAGACAAGTTTATAGTATAGGTAGGTGAATAAATAAAAAATAAAATTATACATATACTTAATAATAATTTGTAAACAGGGCTGATAAAAAAAATATTTAGAAATATATATATATATTTTTTGACTACAATTGAATTGTAACGATGGAGTCAATGGGTTTATTTTAGGTAGATAGGTAATTTTGTATTCCCTTTACGGAATCAGAGAAATGCAGGCTACACTAGTTTTAGCACCTCCTCGTGAGACTATTCATGAGATATTTCAAATTGAAAGTAAGGTTCCATGCGTCATTTTTATCTCAGATTTGCTTTGTGTAAGATTTAGATAATAAAAAAAAATTATGGGTAAAACTCGCCCGTTATTTTATTCCGCCCTTTCTACACTGGTAGATACAATAGGGCCTCGAATTCTATGTATGAGATATGAAACTTAGAAATTCATAACTGATCGTTCAATTATGAAATCAGCTAAGAAACTTATAACATATTCGCGTCTCGGCATTATTTAAATCTGTCAATATTTTTATATATATGTATAATAATTTATAATACCCCCGACCCAAAACAAACGGTGTTACTAAAACGTGTGTATCTGCATGTATGTGTATCTGTGCCATCGTAGCTATTCAACGGATGGACTGATTTTTATCTAGTTTTTTATTTGAAAGAAAACATGATCAAGAGTGTTCTTAGCCGAGAAAGAAAATGCTTAAACAGTTGTTTTTTTTAAGTTTTCTAACCTTAGTAGTGTTTTTTTTTAAAGTTTCCTTTCTTATAATTTATTAGAAACAAGAAAGAGTTTATCTAATTATATTTCAGTAAATTAATGAGAACTCTATATTCACAGCGTGCGTAAAATAGTAAACTAGCTGAAGAAGCGGTTATTCCGCGAGAGAGGCGCTAAATACCATCAATATCTGTATAAGGGGTGCTCTCAGATCACGTACGACGACTCTACCCAGCTCTACCCGGCTCTATGTGCCGCCACCGACTCTATATTTCGATTCGATTATACGAGAGAGCCTTCTAATTTGTTCTTAAATGGGTAAGCAGGGGCGGAATAAGGCTGGCGCTCGTTGGGGTATAGAATATGGAATATTTCGATTGACTTATACGCGAGTTAAAGGAAACAAAACACACGCACTCGGTTAAATTTTTGACATATTTATTTATTATGTTATTGTAATCGTTTGTTGCCCGTGCTACTACCAATCATAAGTAATGTTATCAACAAAAATGCTTCCCGATTTTTTAGCATTATGAGGATACGTATAATTCTCTGGATTTGACAGAAATACCAGAAAATAGTCGATTTATATCTATAGTATATTTAGTATAAAAAGTCGGTGATTGTTATTTTGCAAAAAATGTTCTGAAGAAAGTAATGATGCGACACAAGTAATTTTACCTAGGTAAAGTAAAATTAAATTAATATTGAGTTGAATAAATCAAAATGGTAAATAGTTACATTATTTTCACATTTCACATACATGGTCTTCTTGTAGCTGAGATGATGATAATGATGCATCATCTCAGCCACAAGGAGACCACTGCTCGACATCAGCCATACGATTAAAAAAACGATTGAAAGAGGATTGTATCCAGCGGTTTCCTGCCACTTGTATGAGGTCATCTGTCCACTGTTATGTTCCGTACATAACTGTAATCTTTAAAAAAATACTTTAAAAGTTTTTTTATTCGAAAATAGGCTTGCGCTTGACCGTCAACTCACCTGGTGTTAAGCAACAGTTAGGGTCTACGATGGAGCGCGCTTGCCTAGAAATAACCTATTCACTCGCAATACTACTTTGTACCTGCACCAAAATATCATAATTTAGGCATTAATTTCACTTATATGTTCCTCTTGGATAATTTACAAAATAATGTAAGTAGATTAGTTTTTAATAGGCACGGACCCAGGAGTCTGTGGAGATTAATTTTGTCAAATAAAAAAAAATCTCACTCATCGTAAAAATTCTATCAAATTTCTGGAGTTTGAAGATGAGTATGTCCTAATTACATGATCTTAATACGCTTTCTATACGCGAGTGAGGAGTACCCAGGGCGGACCGCAGGAGCCAGGCGCCTCCCGGGGCCGGGCAGGCCGGGGCGGCTGGTATCGACAGAGTGCAGCCTCCGTCGGCCTTTTTCCATCTAGTGATTAATTAACCCGTGACGTTGGTGATTAATGCTTTCACAAAAATGCGAGCAAAATCAATTTTGGCGAAACACGACGGGAAGATTGTTTTTGAGGGTGTCGAGTGTACTCGCCGACGGCGCGAGGGCGCGGGGGCGCGGAGCGCGTGGGGGCGCGGGGATTAGCTGAACAAGAATACATATTCATAAAAAAATATCTTAAACATAATATAATAATTGACAAGATTATATAGATTATATTTTTCGACTGTATGTTTTTTTGTAGGTATGTTTGTTCACCAATTACTCCGCCAATCATGAATTAATATTGATGATTCTTCTTTGTTTGGAAATTCATAATTCAGAGGTGGTCCTTTATAAATTTTATGAAAATCAGTTCAGTACTTTGTTTTTTATAGCACAATAACTGGAATAATGTCATCCAAGTAAACAAATAACGTATTTTGAAGTCGTTTTTTTTTCTTCAGTTTTTTTAACTATGATTATTAAAACCTAACCCCTAAAATTTTGATGAAATTTCTATAGGATTAATTTTAAAGTATAGGTTTCCTATCAAATAGAGAAAAAAAAACCAAATCGGTTCATAAATGGATTTATAAGTTAACAAACATAAAAATTACAACTGAATTGATAATCCCCTCGTTTTTAGAAATTGGTCAAAAATTAAGCTAGCATGCCAGTGTTGCATTTATCAAGTCTAGAATAAAAGTGCACTTATTACATTTTAATCTGGTCTAAAATTAAAGCCCCGCTGGCATTACGCATTCAATTCATAGATAATCACGGTTTAAACGTTTTTATCTATACATTAATCTAAAATCAGCAAAACATTCTTAAAACCGATCGTATCTTCGAGTATAAAGCGATAGGTGGGAGGTCTGAGATAGGGCCAGTAGGTGGCACAGCAGTGGGGGGCGCGCACTGGACAGCCAGCAGTCGACGGCAATATGAAGTGGTTGAAGGTGGTAGCAGTCTCGGTTGGATCAGTAGCCATCCTGGGCCTGGTCGCAGGTCAGTCTCGGTTGGATCAGTAGCCATCCTGGGCCTGGTCGCAGGTCAGCCATTTTTTAACAGACTCCAAAAATCGAGGTTCTCAGTTCAACTGTTTTTTTTTAAATTCGTTATGCAATAACTTCGCCAATTATGATTAGATTTTGATTAATCTTTGTTGGTTTGATAGGTTTCAGAGGTGGTCCCATATTATTTTTATCAAAATCGGTTCAGTATTTAAGTTTTTAAAATGAAATAACTGGTAAAATATGTATATAAGTCAATATGATAAAAAAATATTAATCTTCCAATTACACGTCATTGCGTAATTTAAAGTCTGTTGTTTCAGTTTTTTGGACTACATAATAATTCTAACTAAAATATTTTCAACAACTAATATTTTATCTATATTTATTTATTTAACAATATGATTACATAATTGGTCATTGTTTTTATATTTTAATGCTCTGTTGGTGGTGTATATTATAATTATTGAGTACTAAAATGAAACAAAAACAAATAACCTAGACCAAAACAAAAACAAATAACCTAGACCTAGACAAAAACGTAATGAGAACCATAAATATGTAAAAAAAAAACGCCACATTTGAACTTGGTATTATTACAGATTTAAAAACAGCAACAACAGACTCAAAAATACGTGATTTTATTTATACATATTTTTTCCAATTATTTTGTATTAATCAAACTACTAAACCAATTTGATAAAATTATTGTAATTTCTAAATCTGAAAAAAGAATTACAAAATAAAAAAATCTTTTCATTCAAAAAATTGTTTTAAAGATTGGTTTACTTATAAATGATGGAGTTATGCGGTAAAAAAATACAACCTAATTCTGTTCCTCCTCCTTTTTGAAGTCAATTTGAAAATAATTCGAAAGCCAATTTCTTCGATAAAAGTTTTGTGTAAATAAATTTGTTGGATCAATACGTTTTTTTTGTTGAACTTTTATCACGTTACTTTCTAGATTTATTATCCAACATTATTTTTTTAGTGAATCTAAAAAATGAATCTAAACTACTCAGTGATCTTTATATCTGAAGATAAATGTTGGTATACACAATCGATCGGACGATTTACGACTTATATAGAACCTTTATCAAATACACCATTACCCTGATTATGCATACATACATACGCCTCCCGTCTTCATTATCGAATTATTTAATAAGCTTTATCATAATTAAGATGATTAGAACGAATGTTAGTCTAATCCATTATGTTATCAGACAAGTGACAAATTGTTGATAATAAAGTTCTTTAAACCTTATCCATCCATTCGTCAAGATAGCCAAATATCCATGGCTAGGTGTTTGGGTTAAATCTTGAAATCAGTCAACATGAAGACGTTCAAGCTTATAGCTGTCCTAACGTTTCCGATCGCTTTTGCTGGCCTCTTAGCAGGTGAATACACTTTCTAAACTCATTTTAAGGGAAAATATTAGTGTTTCAAACATAATATAAATGTAATATTTATGTCATATAAATATGTGTAAACAACTGAAACTCACTCGATTTTTAAACTTATAAGAGCGCTCATATACAGGGTTGCTTACCGATAACTTTTGGGACGGAACGGAACCCTAAAAAAGATCTAAAATGTGTTTGAGATCTATCGTGGCAAAAGATTGAAACTAACGTCTCGATGGAACAAAATAATGAAACAAGAACAGCAGCGACCTCGATGTCACATTAGTTCTCCATCCGATCAGAGAGTCGGTTCGGTTACTTTAGTTTCAGAACAGTAGTAGTGGGCGGAAGTTTAGATTATTTACATATTATGTCATAAAAGATTAACTGTCAAATACAGACAGCACGAATGAAAGAAAATAATGTGAAATTTTATCAAAACCTTTAATTTGAATATTGATTTCTAAGATTTCCGCGATTGGTACTCACTAAAATATATATCTGATAAATCCGATAAAAGTTGTTTAATTTCAATATTGAGGCAGTTTCCGGCAGCCCAGTCGGGAGACCGTCTGACTCGCAATCCGCAGGTCCTGGGTTCGAATACCGCGGCACGCACCTCTGTCTTTTCGAAGTTATGTGCGTATTGTTGATTGCCGCCAACTTCAAACGGTGAAGGAAAACATCGTGAGGAAACCTACATGTCTGAGAGTTCTCAATGATCTTGAAAGATGTGTGAAATCTGCCAACTCGAAAAAAATATATTGAAAGGTATTAACTTCTGTAGGGATATTTCTTGGTACTCGCGTACAGAACGTATTTTTCAATAAAGTTTACTCAAAAGTATAAAGTTTTCTCAAATTTATGGATTTTTCTTGTTGTTTATTGGAATTTTAGAGAAGTGGGGTATTTCTACTAAAGGAGGGGAAAGTTGACTGCAGCACCATTGACTCATCAATTGTAATATTAAGGGCCTTACCGAAAAACGTTACTAAACTTTAACCATCGTCTTAAATTATCTGGTCTTCTTTCCGCAAGTGTCATTACGTGTCAGCAAGAAGTTGACAAAATATGTTAAGCTTTGCTTAAAGTTAAGTAACGTTTTCCGGTAAGGCCGTTAAACCTTATCCCAGCTAAGCTAGTAAATAAGTTAAGTATATCTTTAAAATGTCTGAAATTTTGCCACATTTTAATAAATAATTTAGGTACCAGAAACAGTGGCGTGCTTATTTATACTATATTTTCTCATAACTTCTTGAATTTTTCCCAGGGCTCATAACATGGATAATCCTATCCAACCAGGCAGTGCAGCCCCTGCCTCCACCAGAGCTGGTAGAGCTGGACTGGTGGGAGCGCTGCACCCTCTACCAGATCTACCCGCGCTCCTTCAAAGATAGCGACGGAGACGGCATCGGGGATCTCAGAGGTAAATGATGGCACGCCACAGAGGTCGTTTATTAATCACGTGATGTATTTCAGCCTCCCCCCACGGGGGTGGGTGGGGCTCTTCCCTTACCACTTCTCGTGTTTTTTGTAAAAAAATCGTCGCAGCTAGCTGGGAAATCTAATGCACACGACTAATAGCATACTTAGAATTCAAATATTTCCTGCGCACATGAGCCTCAATCTGGATTCTCATATTAAGTGTCAAGCAAAAGGTGAAGAAGGTTATTAAAATGCTTTACAGAGTTCCAACTCTTCCTCCATTTGTAGTAACTGCAAAATACAAGTTTTTTAAAATAGAATAAAAAACAACTCAAGTAAACTGCCCGTAAATATGGTGCGTACAACAGCGCCGAAATATCCGCCGGTGGCTCGATTCCGAAATAATTGGGATAAACATACAGTAGAATACAATAACATCTACGAAACCTATTAGTAGTAATGCATTTTTAAACATCTGTAGGAATCATTTGTTCATAATGGCATTACAAATCGAAACTAAATCGTATCCAAATGATACAAAATAATGCCGTTTACGATGATGCCCCATTGATTTCCGTTTCCTGTATTCGGTCATGGGAAAACTGTTAATAGTGAAGGATATTTAAATATAATAGCTAGGGTAAATGGTCCTACCATTTTAATAGTTCTAATATTTATAATTTTTTTATACGACGATAAGCTTCTGTGTTTTTTTAACACACTTTTATTAGCATGTTTGTTTGATAGTTAGTTTGTAACCTTGTTTGGACTTGATTTTGACCCACTTCAAACGATCAGATTTCGTTCAAACTTTGTTGAAATCGTTCTAACTTAGACTTATCGAGGACCGATGACAATACAATTATTTAAAGCGTGTTTTTTCTTTTTCCAAACTGTAATTATTTACATTAGATAGAGCTCACCGATCTAGAAGATATCTAATCACTCTAGCCTTGAAAATTGGTAAACAAATTCTGCCATATGCGACGAAGCGTGCTTGCCTAATAAACTGTTTATTTGATCGAGTGTTCTCAGCTATATTTTAACAAAATTTGTTTAGCCGTTTTTTATGTCGGGGACTATTATATTTTCTAACCTTGTAACATAATTATACTCGACGTTCCAGGAATTCTGAGCGAATTGGAGCACTTCGTGGACGCGGGTGTTGACGCGATATGGATGTCCCCCATCTTTGAATCCCCGATGGTCGACTTCGGCTACGACATCAGCAACTTCTACAAGATTCACTACGAATACGGCACTATGGAGGACTTCGAGGAGTTGTTGGAGAGAGCGCATGAGCTCGGTATGTTTAATATGTTAAAAACCAAAAATCTCTTAAAATATTTTCTTAACCGTACACACTTGTCAGAGTGGTCGTGGCTGCAATGACGGAGGCTCCTCGCCGTCACCGTTACTCTCCAGAGCAGCTGCTCGTCTCGCGATACTCCGCCATGTCTGGCGGTTGGTTGCGTTGCAAGTACACTCTACTACGGTGGACTGCGTAGCCTTTTTAATGGGGTCGGTCCAGCGTCTTGGCGATCGCCAAGAACCTCGCTTTCCTTCTATACGGCCCTACACTATTAGCCTCTCTATCGAGTGCTCCTTTCTTGAGATTATTATGTGAAACGAATTTCATAAAATGACCCTCTTGGTTGACGTTTAAGTGTGACGAGGCGAAAAATAACGTTCACAGTTATCCAGATTTGGATCTTATTCCAATCGGACAATATTGCAATTACAGTTTTTTCATTAACTGATTGCAACAATATAAATTGAGCAATGTATCATTCTTTAAAACTAAAGGATTAAGTAGGTACTTAAGAATATTTTGCAATATTTTTTTTATGTTTAATTACAACAGATGAAACAACAATGCGCTGTTATAAGCTACGCGTACGAAAGTCATGGCTAAAACTAATCGTAATCTCATATTATCTACAGAGTATTCTAGTTATTTTACGTCAGCGATGTAATTAGGAGATTAAAACAATAAACGCATAGACTATGATATATACCTTTTTAACATTAGATTGATCTACGATTGAGCACTATCGACATTGTGGCCAAGGATGGAACTCGTCAATTTAGAAGATGTTTATCCAACCCTTGAAAATTCAAACTGCAAAAAGTATACACAATTATCGTGCAACGTGTATTTCTGGCTTCACAATATTATGAACATCCTTAGTTTAGCCGTTTGGTCGTGAAAGGGTAACAAACAGACAGACAGACAGAGTTACCTTTACTTTTTAACCGACTTCCAAAAGAAGGAGGTTCCCAAGTCGACTATATGTTTTTAGCGATTATTCCGCCAATCATGAATTGTCTTTGATGTTTTTTTTCGTTTGGTAGGTAATCCCTCACAGGTGGTCCAATATAAATGTTATCAAAATCGGTTTAGTATTGTGGTTTTAATAACAAAATACTGAAAAAAATGTCGTCCAAGTAAACGATTTGCTTATTTTGAAGTTAGTTTTTTTTGTAGTTTAAATTATAATCATATTAGTAAGGATAAGTATTCAGCTAGAATCACATTTAAATGATTGATTCGTAGCTCAACATATTGTAATCTAAGAATATCGATATACAACACAGAAATGCAACAGAATTAATGTTTGACACATGTAATGCAATTTAAAAACATATTAATATTACTGATAAAAATAATTATAATAATGCATCACGCAACTGTTATAGATATTTGTTGATAAGCACCAATGTTTCTATAACTTATATGTTTGCACTGGTTCGTAGGTTCGTAGGTAATTATGCTCATTTGACTTGTACATTTTTATATTTATCAATAAAGTATCTTTATCTGTATGTAATTATCACTTATCTTGATTTATTTGATAATAATACATGACTGTGTTCATGATTATATAGATTATATATTATAGCAGGATATTATTTAAATGCTGATACAGTACTACAGTACCATTTATTTATATATATGTCGTATTTTTTACATCTATTGTAAACATTTTACGCTGGAAGGCCTAAAAATGCTGGCGTGACTATCTTGACGTATTTTGTTAAGATTGGCAGGAGCGGCGATAGACTGTGATTTATGGAGGGGAATGGAAGTAGAGGAGACACCTTTGCCCAGGAGAGGAACTGTTAGGTTAATAAGAAAAACTTGTAAAAACACGACAGAAACAAGTCTTGTTTTATTTTTTGCATCCTAGAGACGCATTAAATTTTTTATTGTAATGGTGTCATTATTAGTTTCAAATCCTATCAACTGCTTAGGCTACCAGTATATAAAATTAAATACATTCGAACTACTCGGTTTCTAGCTCTATTTGGGTGTCACTAAAAATCAATGAGTCAAAGTTTTTCTTAGAATAGAGATTATCTGTACAGACTCTTGCATCATTAATCCGTTTCTATTGAAGGTCTGAAAGTACTCCTGGACTTCGTGCCGAATCACGCGAGCACCGACTCGGAATACTTTAAAGAGTCGTTGAAGCGGAATCCTGAATTTGAAGACTTCTTCGTATGGGCAGACCCCCTGCCCGACCCTGAGAATGAGACCAACAGGCTGCCACCTTCTAACTGGGTAAGCAATGCCAAAATATACACCAGCGCAATAGATTTCGACAGATACAAAAGCGTAGAGGGAAATCAAACATACTTTGTTGTAGTAAATATGGATTACGCTATTGACAAACTTAAACTGGAATTCCACTAATCGGTTATAAGCTAGTAACAAAACTTAGAGGATACCAATATTAGTGCCATCTTCAACTTTCTCTAGTTTTCTCCAATCCAATGTGTAAAGATTGAAAATATCACAAACTTAGATTACAGTTAAGTTCATTACTGCTATATGCGAACAAGGCTGAAGCAACTTCAGATATATTTAGAACATAATATAGATATATATCTTTTTTTTTACACAAGATAGATCTACGATTGACCATCAACTCGCCTGATGTTAAGCGACGGTGTGGCCGAGGATGGAGACCGATACAATCTTATCTCAATTATAAAATTTATCAATATTTCTGCCCAATGCATAAAATGAACACTATTCCCACTTTTTCAGGTGAGCCAGTTTGGTGGCTCCGCATGGGAATGGAGAGAAGAGCGCCAGCAATACTACCTCCACCAATTTGCTGTCGAACAAGCAGACTTCAACTTCCGCCACCAGCCAGTACAGGAGGAGATGTATAACATCATGCGCTTCTGGCTCGACAAGGGAGCTGACGGGTTCAGACTGGACGCCCTTCCGTACATGATCGAGGCAGACCCAGCGGACCACGAGGGCCGATACCCTGATGATCCGCTGAGTGGACTTGCGCAATTTGAATCGCACCAGCTCGGATACACCATCCCACTTTATACTAAGGACCTGATAGAGTTATATGATATTGTCTACGAATGGAGAGATTTTATTGACGAATACAACCAAGAGAAGGGTGGTGATACTAGGTGTGTGTGTTTGTTCTTATTTGGATATTTTATAAATGTCTAATATTTTTATGACATATAAATCGCTGGTCTCATAATTTGTGTTGCTGGATCATAACTATTACATAAGATTCAGCACAGAATTAGGGTAACATAATAATTTGTGTTGCTGGATCATAACTATTACATAAGATTCAGCACAGAATTAGGGTAACATAATAATTTGTGTTGCTGGATCATAACTATTACATAAGATTCAGCACAGAATTAGGGTAACATAATAATTTGTGTTGCTGGATCATAACTATTACATAAGATTCAGCACAGAATTAGGGTAACATAATAATTTTTCTAAAAACCGACTTCAAACACAACTTACTAAATCCTTCACGATTGTAAACTTTTTAAAGAGACCTCTCTTCACCCGCTCTTTTTTTTATTTTTCAAGAATGCGATTTGTCATTGAATGTCAAATGCTCGTCATCGAAGATTAGAAAATTTGCAGATGTTTTATAATATAATCCTTAATAATTGACACTTTTGCAAAGAAAAACGTGTAGGTGGAACTCTGTGATTCTATAATCTGACGCATTCACTCCGGAATACAATGAAAATATTTTCATATTTAGAGATTATTCAAAAAGTAATAAAGCGATGTTTACAAAATAATTATGGGACCAGCTTGGGAGCTTTCTCACACACAAAAGTTTCTCAGGAAACACAAAAATTGGTTCTCGAATGACGGAGTAATTCGTGTACATACATTAAAAAAATACGGTACGAATTGAAAACCTCCTCCTTTTTCAAAGTCGGTTAAAAAGATTCCATGTTCAGATTCAAAGATTTACTGTAAATAGGGCGAATTCTGTGTTCAGATTCTTGATTTCAGAATTTATAGCTTTAATATGCTGTAATTGCTTTTAATAATGTAACACGTCCTGTCTTCAGTTGCCATGATTTATAATAATTTAATTTGTGTATTTCCTCCCCCAGAG